>OX421281.1:8254504-9685004 GCA_949125355.1 Agriopis leucophaearia
CGGTACAGCGTTCGGTGACGATGACGCTAATTCCATGATTTTTGTTGACTCAAAAACTGCTCAGCGCGCCTAAAGAAGTTTTCATTTCAAAACCAATTACGCATTTTAAGGAAAATTTCAATACGCTCATTATAACCAAAGACCTTTTTATAATTTACTAGTGACCCGTCCCGGCATCGCACAGGTGTAAAATTTAAGGCATGTAAATTTATTTTACGGAGACTTGGTTGCAAAATATTGTTTTTATTCTACTTACATAAAACAATAATTAATTTTTATTACATATGAACGTTCCATGAAAAATTATCTAACTAATGCAGAAAATCGCATCAAAATCCGTTGCGCAGTTTAGGAGAAGTTAGCGGATATACAGACAGACACGGAAAGCGACTTTATTTTATACTATGTCGAGATAGAGAAGCAAAGATAGTTCAAGAATTTGGAGGTAGACGGGAAAAAGACAGTAACTTAGGTACCGTAACGTAGACTATTATATAATACCGTCCCTATTCCATAGAAGTTCCGCTCATAAAGGTGCATAGAGCTGCCCTATACAATTTCACATCGGTAAACAACATTTTCGTCGTTGCTGACACCCAAGAGTAGTTAGTAGTTTTTTTTTTATATATACAGTATAGATCTACGTTTTGCGTTTACGGATAAAATGGATACGCCAAATCACCTTACTTCACGTTATGTTTATAAGCCAAAATGAGTTACCGAACAATTTCGGAGCTATTATACTACTGAATTAAAAGGTCATAAAATAGTTCACATTTGTGTTTATTTAACATGCTAGTTTTAGGCTGTTAGAAGCTCAAAGCAAACAGATAGGTTCAAAACAAAAAGATCCCATGTGGATTCCTAGTTTTTGTCATAGTTTATATACATAATAATTTTATCAATATGAAAAAACCGACTTAATCAGAACTGGAACCAAATTGAAATGGGACCGAATGGGAAGCACCAGCTTTCATATCAAAGGTAACAATTATATAAAAAATATAAAACAAACAAAACAGTCAAATTAATAACCTCCTTTTGGAAGTCGGTTAAAATGTGTGAATATCATGAAGTGCATAGTATTTACCTGAGCACCGACTATCCCATTCCCTCCATAGAAGTTCCGCCCATAGAGATGCATAGAGCCGCCTTTACCGCGGCTGCAGCCAGTGCGGCGTCCGGTCAACTCGCTCAATACGCCCAAGATACTGATACCCATGAGGTGAGTCCAGCCGTGGCAGCGGTACGCCGTGATGACGGAGTCTACGTCGCGCATCGCCGCGTGCATTCCGACCGCTACCGCTTCTTGACCTGAAAGGGGTACTTGCTTTGAAGTTTGACATTCATATTTATAGTCTGTGCAAAGAGAACCTTCGTAAGATTGAGGGCGCGCGTGTGCTAATTTAGTGAATAAAACTACCCTCTTTTTGCAAAGTATAACGGATATTTGCTATTTGTATAAATGATGAAAGAGAAGCGTCGTAGGGTTGCAGTCCTGAATGTGCGACTCTTTTAGTTCACACGATTTCGCCATGATGGTGTTCTCTTTAGATGGTGGAAGAAAACGATTTTGAGATTATTTTTATTTTTAACTCCTTTTATGATGGGATCAACCACAAAATAGAAAATATTTTTACTAAAGTTAAATGATTATTTACGGGATATTTACCGTGGTAAGGTTGTGGAAGGAGCTCCCGATATTACCTCCTCCCGATCCTTCCACAACCTTACCACGGTAAATATCCCGTAAATAATCATTTAACTTTAGTGAACAACCGTGATAGTTTAAAACAGTGTTTAGAAAATATTTTTTTTGTTTAAAATAGAACGGCTGTCAAGGCATTTTTGTAAGAAATTTGTTGTAGCCACTTGCATCCATATAAACCCACAGCAACTATATTAGCAACTGTGACGCGGAGTTCGACGCGTTGACATAAATAACAATGTTCAATCACATATCTGTCACAATACCTGGCGACAGTTTCCTTCTGATTTCCGTTCTATTTACTAATCTTTTCTGTGGGATCAACCATGAATTCGCATAAACAAAATCAGCTGCTCTATTCATTTTGACGAGTGGGAATGACCGTTTTCCGTGATATTTTATTCCCAATTTCAGGGTTGGTCCAAAGGTAAAATTTGTTCATAATGATGGGTATTTTAGAAACACCATTTCCGCGTAACCCTGTTTAAAAGTTCCTGAAGGGCGAGTAAGGTTGAGGAAAGGCGGATTTGCACTCTAATCTCCTACAATAAGGTAGCATTCTGATTGAATCGCTCATACTTAAACAACGCAGCTTAGTGACATACAGCTTGCACCTACATGGGAACACTACCATACTTTGTGTTCACGTTCTTTAGGTACATATTTGAGTATACCAGACAGACTGATATGTAGCTAGAGTAGCGCAACCTATCTTTGGATCCAGCAATATAATTTACTGTCTGTAGTACTCTAAAATACAGAAGAGATCTTTATTTCAATTATTCTTTATTGGTGAAAAAATAATATAGAAGTTCAATAACCCTTTAAACTGAATTTATCTTGCACATAATATTCAATATGGTGTAAACCAAACGTAATTCACGAAAAAAATATTAAGACGGTCAAACTACGGATGACATTGGCTAGGTTAAATTAAATTGTACAATCTCAATTGACCGAGCAATCCATGTGTCTCCAGAAAAAATCCCATACAAAATTTAATTAGTTTTTAACACGAGTCATCCTAACAAGGACTTCTTCGCAAAGCTTACCATTATCAGAATACATTTATTGTCAAACTGTGTAAGTATAATATGTATATTTAAGTTCTTAAAACATGTTCAGTCTCTATAGCCTTGTCCTTAACAGGCATACAATAATTAAGTAAATAATATAATATTATTATTTCAAATTTTACACAATAATATCTAATTACATTCCTATTAGTATAATCAAATGTCAACTACCTACTATTGGCTCTAATTTTTTTGTTATATAGTTTACCACGCTGCTGAAGTTAAATCAGTCAAAGTTATTGTGACATTGGCAAGGTGACACTTATCTGAGACTAATCTTTTCACCACTTTATTAAGCACATTGAATCATTCATGTTTAGTTAGTAGTGTGGAATTCTCTATTCATAAAGTGTCTGATAAGATAAAGAAATTAATGGTTACAATCCTTTATAATCTTGTTGAGTTGAATCGAGTCTTTACTAATAATATAAAATACCTAAGATCAGTTTAAAAATCCTATTTTTAGTGAATAAATTTGTCATCAGTAAAAAAAAAATTCATTAACAACTAACCCCAGTACTAAGTTTCTGAGCCTTGAACATCAGCGCAAAGTTGCTAGTCTTTCGTTAATCGCTTTTTTATTATACAAGAACATATCCTATTATATCATATTAGATATCAGAATTTCAACCATAATGTGATGGCGATTTTCATGGCCACTCTGGCAGTCCGATAGAAAAATGGGCAGGAGGAAATTAGATCATGCAGATCCGATGCACACTCACTGAAATGTATCCGATAAAAATCCGATAGACTAGCAGTTTTGCGACGGTGCTCAAGATTAAGAAGAAATTTTAAGGTTAATGTAACGCAAAGGTTTTCGAACACAAAGTATGTAAAAATATTAGGAGTTACTTAGCAATATTTATGTTTAATTACACACATAACGTGAAACTTTAGGACTTTCTCAAATTTTTTGTTTATCTTCATGTCCCCAATTCAAATATTTAAGTTTCACTGTATGACGTGATTTTGACAAAAAAAAGTGGCAGTTTGGGACAATACCACAAATTTTCAAACCCCTTTCACATTTAAAATGTTAGCGTAATTTATATGAAACTGATGGCTGTTTAGCCAGATATCCGGCCAACCTTAAAGCTAGATATCTGGCCGTATAAAGCCGATCGGCGCATCGTGGTCGCTTTAGTGGCACACAAACCATTAGGCGAGCACGATGGAATGCTGGTATTTTCGAGAGAGAGAGAATTTAGCAAGTGTTTTATTGACTCATTGAATTGATTACAAACACAAAAACTTGAAGTCATTGTAAACATGCTATTATAGTTTGAGGCTTTCGTAAAATAATGTTTTGTTGTAAAATTAAAATATGGTGTCTATATTTGTTATGTGGATTAAATAAAGTGGCAAAATTTTATATTTCGCTTTTTTTTTTCAAAGCTGTTATTGCAACAAGTAGTAAATTTAGGCCAGCTCAGACGGATACCGGATATGTTTCATCTCTAAGATACATACCTGAATACAAGTGACAGAAGCCTCTAATGATTTTTTCTTTATACAAGTTCCCGGATGCTGTTTCGATCCTCCGCAGTACGGCTAACTTCTCGTACATATGTAGAGCATCTTCCGCAGTCAAGGAGGCAGATGTCTGTGGACCTTTCTCCAACTTATGGAGTTTGTAAGGCTGGAAATTAATATATTAAAAAAATATCAAAAATATGTCATTAACAGAGACTTTCTTTATGATTATCATAATTTTTTTATGCTATAGGCAATCTAGCTAACAGGCCGACTGATAGTAAGCAGTCACTTTCGCCTATAGATACTTGTAACACCAGACAACCATAATAAGTTGGTGACCTTTTAATGCTATTAACCCACTAGATCAAGAGAGTAGTCTCTTAGCCCTTATTAGTCCACAGCTAGATTTCTTTCAGTCATGTGTTAATCTCATCCATATCTTGTTTTGAAACTTCATCATCATCATCATCATCAGCCAGAAGACGTCCACTGCTGAACATAGGCCTCCCCCTTTAACCTCCACACTGAACGACATCCTGCCATCTGCATCCACTGGATGCCCGCGACTCTCACAATGTCATCGATTCATCTAGTGGGAGGCCTACCTACGCTGGGTCTTCCGGTTTAAAACTTAAGTCTATTTAATTTTGGTTTATTTAAGTGATACTTTTTAAGATTCAATTTTCACCAAGAATTTTAACGAAGACTTATCTTTGTTCATTTTAGAATAAAGATATTAGGTGTAAAGGTTAAATAGGTTATTAAATAGGTGTACAGTTGACACTACGAAAGGTAGAAATTTAGTATATTTCAATTTGCTTTCAAAGTTGTGTAACCCGTTTGATCATATGTTTGTTGATCATATGTCTGTTGCCACCTAAACAATGGCACCAAACAAGGCATATAACTTATTTCGCTCTCATGTCTATTTCAAACGAATTTGTGCTTTATTGTAATTCATTAGGCTTCATTTTTAAATACACTTTTTTCAACATGTGTTGTTTCATTTCAGATTTTTCTTATAGACAAAAATTTTACTGAGGTCAATTTTTTGTTCGATTTTGCATGGAACTGTTCATCTACAGAAATATAAATGATCGAAGTGTCTAGCTGATTAAAAACAACTACAAAAGTAAGACCTTTACTTGAGTGACTCTAGAATCTAATACAACTATTAAGAAGTCGTAAGTTCTACAAGCCAAGTATAAAGCAATATTTATCTCAATATAATAATAACAACTTCATATCAGAAAAACAGCTGGTTTCCACTTGACATTTTGAAGGTTATATGGGTTACATAATTCTAACATATTCAAACAATACTTTCAGGAAATTCAATTAAGGCTTGAAGTTAAGAAATGGCAAATAAAATTGTTCTTGTAAACATAATAAAAGTAATAGAAAAGAAACAGCCGTAATTACCTTGATTTCAAATGTAGCTTCATTTTTTGTGCTGTATTTAGCATTGGATGTTGTTACTGCCGTAGCGGTCACTTTCTAAAAACAAATAACACATCTCACCAAATTAAACGTAGAAACTGAATTTCAATATATAGGTACGCAGAAACTGAGGAATATCATGTAAAATATTATGTAAATTTCGAAGAACCTAACCCACCGTGATCGTATTTACACCGAAAAGTTTAGCGGCGGCCGGGATTATTTTGCTCATTTTAGATGTTAACTTTTCAATTAAGCCCAGATTTACTCAGTGATCCTCAATCAGGACCACTTTACTGTGATATTTTTATAAAAAATACCTATGAGATTTTCCCCGTCGTTTCTCGAAATCCGAAAAATAAATAGATTGATTGATTGATTACATGACATGACAAATCACAAATGACAATGACAACCACACATGAGTTTTTTGAAATTGTTTCCTCTGTGAGTATTTTGGCGTTGCACTCTTGTGCAACGCCAAAATACACGCCGTAACAGACACGTCAAGTCATCGTCAACTTAGGAGAGAAAGCCAATTTGACGTGTCTGTTAGGGCTATACATGAACCTACTATAGGTTCACGCGGCTGTAATACATGTAACAGACACGTGAAAGTTGACAAGTCTGTTAGCTATTTACTACTTAAAATTATTAAAATAAATAAATTAATAAATATCTGGGACATTTTTGCACACACGGTCATCTGACCCCAAACTAAGCAAAGCTTGTAATATGGCTGCCAGAGACTGATATACGTACATATATTATATATTTTTAAATACATACTTAAATAGATACTTATACATATTTATACTTATTATTTTTAACATTTAAAAATATTGTTTATTATAATTTTAGGGATATTTTAACTAATTTAAGGTTTTTTATTTAAGTTGGCAGCCCTGGTTTTTTAAATCTCATTATTACATACTAAGGACATGTATGTATTATACTCATACTGTGCTCATATGACCGAACTTTTTTTTTTTCTTTTCTGTGCTTATGACTATATCAGTCCCGAAATTGCATTTTGGCGCCAACGTGAAAAAAAAAACATCGTCTCATCGTCTTAATTTCCTAAGCTTGTGTTGTTTGGAGTGTTACTAAATTATGTAATAACGGTGGATTATTGTTTCCTAAGTTCTCCTGAACGTGCTCGAAAGTAGGTGAGGATATAATGAAGAAAAACTCCACAGAAGCCTGTAGTAAAGTTACCACCACCTTACCGGGGCATGACTTGGACTTGACCGTGACTTCATTTGTTTGACTCTGACATTGATTACGACTTGTTTAGCGTTATTTAAAGTCTCATGAGGTTATTATTTCGACTGAAGGACTCTGCATCCATGGTCATAAAACAAAACAAAAAAAATCTAGTTGTATATTAAAAAAAATGTCATGTCATGAATGATTTCATTTCATTGCTTGAATGACGAGTTTACTACGATTTGTTGTGAAAGTTTCTAAAGGTTTATAAGCGTAGATTACTTAGATGAACATTCAATTTTGATGTTATTTTCGTAACTTCTTGACGTAGTAGCGTAAAATAAATCTTTTGAAAGACGACATAATGGAATTTCCCCACATTGGAAAGAACTGTTCCTATCCATCGTGCAATAAACTTGGTAAGTTACAACACTAAGAAATAATATATAGAAAGGGGTTCCGTCCCTTAGAAATATTTTATATTTATACCCAAAAGTTAATATGTACATATATGGGTTAGATTTCTACTCTTTAAAACCTTACTCTATGTTTGTAAAGCAAAAACAAAACAGCAACCAAGATTTAACAATACAAAGACTTGATTTGTGTGTGCTAATTTTGTTTTCGTCATCACATTTTGACCATGAACACTTTTTAACACCTTGTGAGTTTTACTGTGATCATAAACATAGCTCAAAAATGCATAAGTAAAAGAAAAGTATCAAAATGAACCTACCAAAAGTAGATAGCTTAAGTAAAATATAAACAATTTTTTTTTTTCATACATAGGTATCCCACCATTTGATAATGTTTTTAAACTTTATGCTGAAGAAAAGTATTAGAGATTGGAAACTAACTATGCACATAGAATCTAAAACGGACTTAAAGTACTCTTAGATACACTGTCTGACATACTGTCATTTACTTCCTAGGTTTACTAAATCAAGTAGGTACATTACATAAAATACTTTTTACACTTTCAGATTTCTTACCTATGAAATGTGGCGCTTGTAAAGATGTATTTTGGTAAGTACTATATTTTTTTATATAAATATTATCTCTTACACACAGCTACTGCATATCATCTGCAGTTGACTTCATACATTCATCAAAAAAATTAAGAACATAAAAATTGAATACCCAAGTTTTTTTTTGCTTTTAAGTGGTAGTTTATATATATTAGCACGGCTATTTGAAGAGTTTACAGTTTACCGTGGTGTAATTTGTCATTTTTGTATTGACGTCTGAGGTGCTACAACCAAGACGATGGAGATTGAACTGACTTGAGCGGCGTGCTAGTTGGAGCATTGATCGAACTTAAGTCAGGCTACAGACATACAAAGTAGGTGAACTCGCAGTATCTACCCTGAAAGGTCTGTGGAGTTGTCTCATTCTACATGTGTAAGAAGTATACAATAAATTCCAGTTCTGACCACTTCACATACGTAATGCATGAATGTCCTGCACCGAATACACGAGATGTCCAAGTGCCAGTGTGCCCGCTATGCAGTGCCCCTGTGCCAGGTCGAAGAGGCGAGCCACCAGACGTAGCCGTCAGCGCCCATATTGACAACCAGTGTACCTCGGATAAAGCTAGAGAAAGGAGAAATAAGGTGAGTCTGAACTGTTACAAATACAAATAAAACAAAAATTTATGATAAAACTAATATGAATATACCAAAATATACCAAAATCTGCATAACTTTAATTTAATGTGTGGGAAGAGATGGCACATTTAGACAGGTATTAAATATCTAAGTAAGATTCTTTACTGTTATTTTGATTTTTAAGGTTTGACATTATTGTAAAGGTATTTATTTACAGGCTCAGTATTTTCCAGTTTATCCACTTTTGCTGGAATACTCATCCTCATGATGCAGTCTACCTTACCCGTTACAGTCTGTTTTTTGGCTTTCTGATGTTCAGCATCAGAAAGCTAAAAAACAGACAAACATTAAGACAAAAAAGTGTTGGTTAATAGTACTGTCATTGCCTACTAAAAGAACACATCTCATGACTGTTTTGACTAACCCTAAGAGTCGCGTAAATTAGATGCTTAATTATTTAAGACTTGCCAAAGACAAAAAACCTTTCACCAAACTTTGTGAGATAACTAGTGACGTTAGGCGTCAGCTAAAGTTATGACACCGATTCGGGGATTCCTAATGATAGGCAACACTTTAACAATACAGATAACTGTCAAAAGTTGCTTATTAAAAATGTAATGGTGAAACAGAAGATTGCATTTAAGACTCTGCTTAGACCTTTTGGCCTTGTTCGTGGATAGTGAAAATGGGCATTTGCTAAAGCACACCTTAGTGACAGTATGATGAAACTAAACTGTTGATCTCTGTTGTTTGTCCTAGAATAGACATCATTAAGTTATGCTGGAGGCTTCCAGATAACCTACTAACTGACATTATTGCAGTCTTTGTCATCCTAAACAAACTTACACTTACCAAACATCTGTTTTAGTCTTTATCATAAATCCAAATGGTATTACAGGTGTTCACAAACCGTTGTTCCCTCAAAGGATGCAAAACGAAAGAGATGGTGCCGCTGGTCTGTGCAGAGTGCTCACTGAACTACTGCCTACGGCACCGACACATGACAGACCACTCTTGTGAGGGAAAACTGGCTGCCAAAAGAAGACAAGCTGCGTAAGTATTTTGTTGTGTCCATATTTCATGTAATTTTTTTTAAAATAGTTGTCAACTTAATCTTTTAGTTTATGACTTTTGTGAAGATGCCTCACAACTCCACAATAGTCACAGTAATGCAAGAATTTTGTACTGTTGGTTGGTAGATAAAATGCAGTTTTTTTTAATATCTACAACACAAATCAATAGTGCTATTGTCACTTGGCGGTCCAATTTTTTACACAATTTTTTATAGTAAGCACTTCGCCTTAACATCATAGTAACAGTGCAGTCTCATTTCTAATTTTGAGTTCCTAAATCCTGCACAGCCCTGTAAAGGTACTAGTATTATTATCTGCTCTGTATTCAATGAAATTCAACTAACTACTTACTAAGCTGTGATAAATTGTCACAGATTAGTTAGTATGAATAAGATTGAATGTGGCGTATACAGCGCGGATAACTAGGTAATCACCTTAAACTCTATACTTGATAACTATGGTACTATCAGGTAAGTTGAGTAGAACTGAATGGAGATCAGCTGGAATCAACCAATCACGATTGTAGAAATCAACATGTCGTCGCCACTGTTTCATTGAGGGTTAGCATCAAAGCTCAGAGAAAAATTATGAAAATAAATCTTAGGAAACCTTATTAAAAGAGATCATCGTACTGTTTTCAGTGAGGCAGCTATGGCTCGTATGAAAGCAGCGGAGAGAAAAAACGGGACCAACATCATCTCTGCTCAAGCGCCCGTCGCCTCATTTACAGCGGTACAAGGGAACATGGTACGTATGTCGCTGCCAAATGGTTAACTTTGCCATACAACTTAACTCATTCAGATCATATAAGGATGGTTTTCCTCCTCTTTTCTTTCTGATTATCAGCGTCGTAATACGCGTCGTATACCGTAATACAGCCTCGTAATCGCGGCGCTTTAAGAATGCAATGAATGTAAAGGGGTGTTTTTAGTTTTTGGTTTGATATTACACGCCAAAGACAGACAGACTTGGAGGGGCTTGTTTAGTTTAGTATCGATGGATTGTTTCACGGGCATTTTTTTACGACTGAAAAATGTGTCTACTGCTTATTTAATCAAGCATTGGGTGCGTGAGTTTGAAGAGACTGGGAACACAATGCCAGTATCAACTGGGCACTAAGGACATCAATAATAATACATAAAATTCAATGTAAGGTTAGAAAAAGAATATTTTTGGGGTTGGTAGCCCCCCCAGTTTGCAGTGTGTCATTTATCGCGTATTGTGACCGCAAATCTTGTCGTGATAAAACAAGCGTCTTCTATAAATACCACACATATCTAAGTCGGTCCTCGCGCTTATAAATTAAATTGGAATAAACTTACATGCAAATATGAACCTTGAAACATAATATTGAGACAAAACACATTTAAAAAATACCTATTTCGAAGTTTTACAAGTAGAATCGAAGAATCTAGAATAATAAAAGTAGCAGAAAATGTTTTGTAACTGTGTAAACAATTTCTGGATATTGATGATTCATCCATAAACCGCTGAGCCATGAGTCATAATGAGTCATAATTTGTCATTCTCTGAGGACTAACTACTTAACTTACCTCATATGCCATGATGTCATGAGTCACTTTGTGACGTCGTTTCGGGGGTTCGCCCCACATGCGCCACTTCCATAACAGTATTAGTGCATAATAAAACAATAGCACTATTGGCATGATAAAATTACATTTATAATTATAATTTAACCAAACTACTAAACCGATTTTGATGAAATTTATATGGGACCACTTCTGAAGTATGAAAATGAAAAAAAAAAAAAATCATCAAAATAAATTCATAATTGGTGGAGAAATCGTTGAAAACAATAACAATCATCAATATAAAAAATCGACTTCATTAAAATGTCAGTAGTGGAACAAATTGAAATGGGACCACACGGGAAGCACCAGCTTTCAAATGAAAAAAGGATCATCAAAATCGGTTCCAAGCCAGTCGAAAGTTCTGAGGTAACAAACTTTTTTTTTTAAACAGGCGAATTGATAACCCCTGCTTTTTGAAAGTCTGTTAAAAACTGGCACACCCAGGTCTCACCAACAGTGAGTGAGTGAGTGAGTAATTATAGTTTATTTTTTATGTTTCACAGACTGAAGACGAAGCCCTAGCGCACGCCCTAGCGCTCTCCCTACAAGAGCAAAGCTCCGATACCCGAGATACGACGTTTGCTCGAGCACTAAACAGACAGCGCGTCGGCGGTGAACAAAATTCAAGGTGTTCCGTCTCGTAGCGACACCGTACAAGTTATTTCACAAGGGGGGAAAATCACAAAACACTTGCCTCCCTATGCCTTGCGACGTCACCAGACCTATTGTACAAGGTGCCAGTGAATTCCTCTGGAATTCTCGGGCTCTGGTCATTAACCACTATCACAGACACCTGTTGGGTTTTAGTCTGTATAAACTTACTTAAATCAGTCTATATCTTCGAAAAACTACGATAGAAGTCACAACGCGTGCAAAATTATACTCAATAAACGTCCGCAGTTTTATATATAAACATAGGTGTATACAATTTATATCGAAACAAAACTATTTTACCAAAACCAACCGTATATTTATACATTTACGGCTTAGTTCTCTGTCTGTTCGATTTGCACAGCATCGTCAAAACTCGTGAACCGTTGTTGAGCAAGCGAGACAGCGATTATGTCTGAATTTCAAGTGGGAACTTCTCTCCTGAGGGAAACAGACAATTTTCTTTTTCTCTCCCGTTGGTCAGACGGTGGTTCGTCAGCCATGTTGACGGCTCTTACGGTGTGTTACGGCTTGTGCAACTATCGCGTGACTGTGGATCCATTCTGGCTGCGTATTGAGACCAGACACATAAGAGTATTGCCGCGATTAGCGCGTCATTGTGGCATCTTTGTTATTTTTTTATCAAAGATCTAGATGCAAATTCTGACTTTAGTCGAAATCACAAAAAAAATACAGTGGAACATAAAGCTCCTCTTTTCTTGAAGTCGGTTAATAAATACTAAGTTTAATGGTAATGAATCTACTGAACATTTCTTAACACTAATCTGCGTATCTAATATCAATAATCTGCTTTATGATCTGCACCTTTGTTTACCAAACACTGGCACAGCACTATCAGAAAGACAGCAAAATGTGTATAATTTATCTTTTTAATTGTCAATGATTGAGCTCATAATTTTATTCTTAGATTGTCTGATGTCACAAACTTTTCGAATTTGTACTTTTGTCTTCTAGTGGTGTGAAGGTTTTTATTAAAGATATTATAAATAGAATTTCCAATTGTAGTTATTTTTGATAGCAATAAATTTATTATTTATATTACACGGGTATGACTCACGTAAGATAAAGCCGGTTACTCCGACTATAGTTTCAGTGCAAAGCGAGGCGGAGCTGCGCGCGCGCATTCACCTTGAAAAAGACCGCCAAGTCCGGTTGGAACTATAGTCGGAGTAACCGGCTTAATCTTACATGAGTAATTCCCGTGTAATATAAATAAAATGTGTGAAAACGACGTCAGGTTCCATAATAAAATAAAATTATTGTGATGAACTGCAATAATTTTGTCGGTATCAAAAATAACTAGTTTCTGGCAGTTTCTTTAAATGTTTCGTTAAGTTTATTCAATATTTTGACGACGTTTTTTAAAAACTATTTTTGTATTTGTTATCATTACCTATTAGAATAAGTAGATACCCTGGTTAAGAATATTATTCAATTACAAAATATCATGAACAATGTATAATCCAATTAATATACATTTCTTGTGCATGTGCACATTTTGTAAATCATTACTAGAGCAGGACTATTGCAGTTTGCGTCAAATTTCAATCGCAATACGATCGACTACAAGCGTGCCTACTGGATATTCAGTTTAATCATCTGAGAATATCAGTCGTAGATATTCACTGATCGGTTGCGTTTCTAGTTAAATTATGTGCTCGCATCACGTGATACATGACCAATAACAACACACCGTGATGTCGTGATTAACTCGCTTGACCAATCAGAGTGCTTACTGTATACTAATCATATCATGGGCAAATATAGCGTGGACACTACGCACTTAATTTTGTATAATAACACGTCTTCACCGCTATTTTTATTATACAATTTCTTTAATAATATGCTATCAGTGTTTGATTTCTGAAAAATAACATGCTAAGTGAAAAACATACCTAAATGTAATTATGTACGTTGAAGATATAAACATTTAAAGTTTTTGGTCAGATAAGGGATGGTTGCTCTGTCCCTTTCCCGCAAAGTGAGCGTCAGTATAGGTTTGCATGGCGTACTTACAAGTGGCGTCATTTTCAAGTATAGTGCGTTCTCTGTCTAGCAAGGCATTGTTATATCTACCCTCATTTTTAACACATGTTTTAGAATCGGCTCTATTTATGATTAGCATTTTTATAAGGCAATCAAAAATTAATCAGTCTGGTAACCTATTGTGTAATTATCATATTTTTGAGATCATTATTAATGTTAAAGAGAATAAAGGCTATTATAATTAAATGAATTTATTTTTCTAGAATTATACCTGTCATGTTGATTCTGTAGTCTGCAACAGCGTCGTAAGCATTGAGGGCGCGCGTGATAATTTACTGGATAAATCACCCCTCTTTTTGCATCAGGGGTTAAAAAGTAGAATGGATGCTACATCATCATCAGTCAGAAGACGTTTTAGTCAGTTTTATGGGACAAACTATTCAAATTATTGCATTGTCATCGGTCCGTGATTAGTGAGCAAAATTTCAATCTAATTCGAAGAAAATCTTTATCTTTCTTTTCTCTTTTTTTTTCACACAAGGTCATCTGACACCAAACTAAGCAAGTTCAAAGATTTCGTTACATACATACATACCAATCAAATTTATAGTTAATCTAATTTATCTATCTGGATTTTTGGGTACAAAAATTGAATAACATTTTTTTTACCTTATAGGTAGATGTATAAGGTTGAAGAAGGCCACTAGATAGATTGGCGATTATATTGAAGTGCACTTGTCTTATGCTGCTAAACTGTTTTTTTTTTATATAAATAAAATTGGATGTAAATGAAATCATCATCATCAGCCAGAAGACGTCCACTGCTGAACATAGGCCTTCCCTTTTAACCTCCATACTGAACGACATCCTGCCATCTGCATCCACTGGATGCCCGCGACTCTCACAATGTCGTCGGTCCATCTAGTGGGAGGCCTACCTACGCTGCGTCTTCCGGTTCGCGGTCTCCACTCAAGAACCTTTCTTCCCCATCGGTTAACAGTTCTTCGAGCGATGTGGCCTGCCCATTGCCACTTCAACTTGCAGATTTTAATAGCTATGTCGGTGACTCTGGTTCTATGGCGAATATCTACGTTTCGGATTTTATCGCGCAAAGAAACTCCGAGCATAGCTCTCTCCATTGCCCGTTGTGTGAGTTTTTCCAAAAGGCCAACAGTTAAGGACCACGTCTCAGTACCATATGTCATCACTGGCAACACACACTGATCAAATACCTTTGTCTTCAGGCACTGTGGTATCTTGGACGAGAAGATGTCACGCAATTTCCCGAATGCTGCCCATCCGAGTTGGATTCTTCGGGCGACCTCTTTGCCTAAGTTGGACTTACCTAACTGAACAATCTGTCCAAGATAGGTGTAATGGTCAACAACTTCGAGAGTATCGTTCCCAACGATTACCGGTACGGGTACAACATGGACATTGGACATGACTTTTGTCTTGTCCATGTTCATTTTAAGACCCACCTGTTGGGAAAGGCTACTGAGGTCGCTGAGCATTGTATTAAGGTCCTCCAGCGACTCTGCCATGATGACTATATCGTCGGCAAAACGAAGGTGAGTGATGTATTCGCCATTGATGTTGATGCCGAATCCGTTCCATTCCAAGAGCTTGAAAACGTCCTCCAATGCGTTAGTGAACAGTTTCGGAGAGATAACATCTCCCTGTCTCACGCCTTTATGCAATTGGATTGGTTCCGTGCTCTCGTCCTGTAATCGGATCGACATGGGGGCGTTTCTATACAAACACTTCAGCACTTCGATATACCTATAGTCGATATGACAACGCTGGAGGGACTGCAACACTGCCCAGGTCTCGATTGCATCGAAGGCTTTTTCATAGTCCACAAACGCTAGACATAATGGCCGATTATACTCCTCAGTCTTCTGTATAATCTGGCGGAGCGTGTCTATGGTGCTCCAGCCTTTACGGAAACCGGCTTGTTCGGGAGGCTGGAAGTCATCAAACCTGCTTTCGAGACGGTTCGTAATGACTCTGGAGAACAACTTGTACACATGGCTCAGGAGTGAGATGGGCCTATAATTCTTCAACGAGGTGTTATCGCCTTTTTTGAAGAAGAGCACCACCACACTCCTATTCCATGCTTCAGGCGTAGTACCTTCGAGTATGACGGAATTAAATAACTTCTGGAGGACCAAAAGTACCGGTTTTCCACCCGCTCTCAGAAGTTCTGACGTGATTCCGTCATCACCCGGCGCCTTGTTGTTCTTAAGCTGTTTCAGAGCCATTCTAATCTCGTACAAGCTGATGTCTGGGATGTCCTCAGTGTAGTGTCAGGTCAGTTTAGCTCTCTTGTCCTTTGACAATAGGCTGTCGTGTTGAGGTGTACAACTGTCCGTAAAACCTCTCGAGCTCTCTCAGAATCTCCGGCTTCTCCTCTATGAAATAATACTGCACATCCTCGATCTTCAGCTTCGTCATTTGGCTTTTCCAAATAGACGAATTCTTCGCGAACACTTTTGAGCCCTGGTTCCGCTCAATTGCGTCCCTAATACATCTTGTATTATAGGAACGCAGATCATGTCGCACCGATTTCGAGATTCGTCTATTAAGTTTGCCATATTCCGACATATCAGCTGAAGATTGCAGTCTCATCTCAGTCCGGTCTTCCATTAACTTAATGGTTTCGTCTGAGAGCTTCTGAGGTCTTTTCCGGCGTGGGGTCTTAAAGAAATTGGACCCCACTGCTTGGACAGTTTCCACCAGCCCATTATTTAATTCGTCCACAGTTCCGCATTCGCCTAGGCCCTGGAAGCGATTATGCAGTTCGAGTTGGAAGTCTTTGGGGTTTTGGATTTGAGCATGACCAGGACGGAGCGTGGACTTCACCAGACGAGACCTCTCGAGCTTGATGTTGATATTCAATGTGCCTCTGACAAGTCGGTGATCGCTACTGGTTTTCACCTTGCTGATCACGGAGACATCATTGAACATTTGCTTCTTGGTCGTCATGATGAAGTCGATCTCATTTTTGGTCGATCCATCGGGGCTCATCCACGTCCACTTTCTGGATGGTCGCTTCTGGAAGAAGGAGTTCATCAAATAGAGTTCCTCCCTCTCCATGAAGTCGACCAGGCGCTGGCCCCTCGGATTCCGCTGTCCATACCCATATGACCCCACTCTTAACTCATCGACATCGTCTGTCATTGGGGGGGTTGCCATAATCCCCACGCTTGGCAGGTGGCTTGGGGGATCGCAGAGCGTTCACCATGAAATTTGGAGGATGCTGCTGCCCATCCTCTGGTGGTTCTGGTCGCAGTTTTAGGACATACCCGGGTCCATGGTAAATGAAATATACGATACAAATAAACAATAATATAATATTTGGCGTCATATCACAGTACAATGATGGACAAAATACAACTTTCAAAAATATAGGAAACATACTTATAAATAGTCAATTTAACAACTTTGTTCTAATTTTTACAATTAATCAAGTTTGTGAATAAAAAAAAGCTTATTTTACAAGTGGATCACATTAAAAACCGACTTCAAAATAGTATATGAAAAACGTAATAAGTGACTATAAAATTTGAGGGATACCCTCGATTTCCCTGGGATCCCATCACCAGATCCTGACTTACGTGACAATGGGACCAAATTGAAAGAAAATCTTACCGAAGAAAAGTTTTTTTTTAAATCGGTCAACAGTTGGCGGAGAAATCGGTGTAGATAAAAATAACAGAGGAACATAGAAAGGTCCGCCTTTTTTAAAGTCGGTTAAAAATTGAATATTTTTCCTTTAGATTACACCCTATATGAAATGTATAGCTACTATTAATCCGGCGGCACATAAGCTCTATTTAGATCAAGATTGTTCACCAGCATTATCTTTGTTCCTTCTGATTATTTTTGGCTTTCTGAAAAAGCTCTGGAACAATGAAATAAAAAAATGATGAAAGTTATGGAACGTAAATCTATTATTTCCAGAGCTTTTTAAGTTGGATGCATCATTAATCAAAGGCACCAAAAAGGAAAAACCTTAGTAATCAAGACCAACATGTGGTTGGCATTAAGGTTGTATTCCGATGTTGGGGCGCTCCATTATCGGCTAGCCGACACTCGTCATCATGGTCTTAGAACTCCACAGTGAATGATAGCCTGGCATCTGCATCCACTGGATGCCACCGACTCACGATGTCGTCGGTTCATCTAGCTAGTGGGAGGCCTATCTACGCTGCGTCTTACGGTTCGTGGTCTCCAAGAACATTTCTTCCCCATCGGTTCTCGGTTCTTCAAAGTGCTCATAGCCGCTTAAATTTGAAAAATTTAATTGCTGTCAATGACTATGGTTCTTTGGCGAATATCCACGTTCCGGATTCTATCGCGCAAAGAAACTCCAAGCATAGCTCTTGCCATACCCAAATTGGTTCGACTAATTTATGCCTAAATTGCGGCCTAGGAATGCGCGATTTATCAGACACCTTTTTAATGGCGGCTCCACATTAGTGCCGTGAATTCACGCGCGAATTCACGCGCGAATTCAGAGGGCACAAGTCGTGCCCTCCACATTCACGGGATGTTCACAGTCGTTCGTGAAACCCGCCGTGAAATGGACGTAGAATCTGCCGCTGCAATAACTTTGTTTGCTGTGGCAACATATTACTATTTAGACGTTCAAAACAAGAAAGTTACTTATTAAAAAGCGTTGGAAAAAAAGAAGATGGTGTTAGGATGGTGGATAACGTCCGTACGCCTTTATAGTCCGGAGTAAACTGGCGCGGGGCCGTGAATGTGGATGTGTACGCGTGAACGCCGCGCGAAGGAGGCGCGAACCCTTTGTCGCGGGACAAAATACCGACTCTGATCGGGGAACAGGCGTGAAAGCGCGTGAACTCCGCGAAAACCCTCCACATTCACGTTTGTTCTCGGAGCTTCACGGCACTAATGTGGAGCCGCCATAAAATATAAAATAATATAGACTTTACTAAGCCGAATGGAGGTCATTGTACTCATCTTTTTACAACAACTTTTACTCTGGGATCAACCCTTGTCAATGACCCTTTTCTATGGAACAGCTGATATTTTATTCGCCATTTCAGGGTTGGGTCCCAAAGTAAAATTTGTCCATAATGATGAGTACAATGACCTCCTTTCAGCTTAGTACAGTATATATGCGTAACCCATGTATAGGTAAACCTTATAATAATTATCAATATAAAAAACTGACTTCATAAAAATGTCTGAACTGGACCAAATTGAAATGTGACCACACGGGAAGCACCAGCTTTCAAATTAAAAAGAATCATCAAAATCAGTTTACCCATTCGAAAGTTCCGAGGTAATAAACGTTAAAAAAACAGTCGAATCGAGAACCTCCTCCTTTTTGGAAGTCGGTTAAAAGCACAAAATACAAGGCCGCCACTTGTGGTAACTCGTAAGTGTTTTCTAATTTTTATTTCTGATCTGATCTATCTATCTAAAATTTCATACAATTCTTTAGAGCCGTTTCCGAAATACGCGAAATAAATTTAAATACAAGACTTGCTGGTTTTAAGTTATTAGATTGATAGATATTGTAATTTTTACGCTTATGGTGCCTCTTTAAACAAGTTAGAGTACCCCATCTCTATAGATTGCTTAGCATAGCCTTATTATGCAGCGTCCTGAACTTGTGGTTATCATTCAGGTAGCTGGTGATGAACTCCGGTGGGTTCCTGCAGAGGAACAGCTCCATGCTCATATACCGAGCGGCGGTCAGACGTTTCTTTTCAGCGTTGGAACGGCAGAGGTTTTTGTGCGCGTGCGCTGCGAACGTTGCGGCGGTTTTCTCGATGAGTTTCGCCGTCACGCGCTTACTGGGCTCGTCTTCTAGCTCAGGCTGAAAATTATTGAATAAGGCGTTACTTGTCAGTAATTCGTCTTCAACTTTTTTTTTTTTAACCCATCTTCTTAATTAGTAAATATGCATTTGCGTGTAATTGTATGAGTTTTTTATTTCATCAGGCCACTCAGCAATTTAGGTATAAGCTACGAGAAGCCGTCTTGTCGGACTTGCCGTGCCCGCTGCCGCGCGATAGACAGAGATAACGCGATAGACAGAGGCAATTTCTAGGTTAATATAGCTGTAGGTTAGTTAGCGCTCGCACGTCCTGAATTAGACTTTATTGTGTAGTACAAGAGTCGATACTTATTTAAATGATTTTGCGGAGTGAATCTTATGTTTATATGTATTCTGTAATAACATGCAAACAAAAAATTCAGTCTGTTGAAAATTTCCAGTTTATCATATCAAAACTTACCGAAAACCTAATCCACTGCCATATCTGATACCTAGATATTTCGGCCGTCGCTGAGTCTTCAATATTCCCGCTGTAAAAGAAATGTCCAATTCCCGCCAGCCAGTAGTAAATAAACAGTATGGATATAGCCACGTTGTGTCTTACACCCTGTATGGTCACACCGCCCGCGGGGATTGATAACAGATCTTCCGCCTTCACGCTAAGCTCAAATTTCCTGTGGATCTGATTTGGAGTTGTGCTGCTTTTCTTCCAGAGCTGTCGGTGAAAATGTAATGATTAGGCAAAGTATATTACACTTACACCTAAAACATACCGGAAACAAGATTTTTTTGTCGTGTAAAAAAGGCTATGTTTTAATTCAGAGTACAAGCAACTACCTACTCTATTATTATTTTTTCTTCAAATTATTTTGTAAGTACATTTAATTTTGGTAAGTTATCTTAAAACCTATTTTAGATTTAACTAGCCAACAGTTCTAGATACTTAATAATCTATCTATCTATACATATAATAAAACTGTAGCAGAGCTAATTCTTTACATTAAACATTTTTGGAAAATTTTGAGTGTGGGGAACATCATTATCGATATAGACGCCAAAACAGTTTTTTTTTTCAAATTTTTTTCTGTCTGTCTGTCTTTCTGTCTGTCTCTTTATTATCGCACCACGCTCAAACTACTAAACGGATTTTAATGAAACTTGGCATAGTAATTATGTAAACCCTCCAAAATTTATCCGATAACAAACCGATAGACTTGGCTAATCCATCCCAAAGGCGCAAGCAGTATTCCATGCTACGTTTGAATATTTTGTAAGATAAGGGCATCAATGATTCAGAATGATTGGTGATTTCCTAATATAACAAATAATGTTGATTAGTTAGTAGGTACAAATTGTAGTCCATTTCCGCAATCGAGCTTGTAAATGAAAATTCATTAATTTTTTACAACACTCAAGTTCATTCGTGCCCAACGGACCATGAAAATAATTATCAGACGAAATTGCGAAGAAAATCACTACATAGATTAGTTTTTTATTACACGATTAGCAGCAGTAGTATTAGCAGCGTAAAACGTACACCCACAAGATGGATAGACGACCTAAAAGAGACCGCAGGAAAACGATGGATGCAGGCCACTTCCAACCTTTGGAAATCGATGGGGGAGGCCTATGTCCAGCAGTGGACATAGGCCTATGGCTGCAATGATGATGATGATGATGAACACGATTATGTTTGCTTTACTTTTAACTAATAACTAACAATGTAAAAGGATGATTTTTAACCTACTCTTGATTCCTTAGAAAATTCGTTTCATTTTAATTCTAAGTTTCTAATCCGTACGGCCTAGGATTAGAAACAACCTGCCAGCTTCCTTGTTTCCTTAGAGAAGTAATATGGATCTCCATACATAAATCGTCACACCCTAATTAGGTCAATATGTCAACACAAATGTCACCTATTTAGCATAACTTGCAATAAATAAAAGGCCTAATACACTATACAAGACTACATGGACGATAAGTGGTAGAAGACATTTAGCATTAGATACCTACTTAAATATTAAGATTATAGTTTTTATTTTGTTTCTTACAGTAAATTTATTATATTTTATTTATGTTAGAATTAAGTAATTTAATTGCTGCGCCCTAACAGGGTCATTGTACCGTCATGTAGTTTTAAGGACTTCATGTATCGTGTATAATGGCAAATAAATAAATAAATAATTTTGAATTTTACTTTAAAAGCGTGTTAAAAATCAAGTACTAGTAAGATATGTAGTGTCAATTTTGAAGGCTTTAGTTGAGAGTCAAATTATGTATATACATATAATTATCAATCTAAAAAACCGACTTCATAAAAATGACAAAACTGGACTAAATTGAAATGGGACCAAAAGGGAAGCATCAGCTTTCAAATAAAAAAATAATCATCAAAATCGGTTAACCCTGTCGAAAGATCTGAAGGAACAAACATTTTTTTTTTTAATTCGAATTGATAATCTCCTCATTTTTGGAATTCGGTTAAATATATAGCTGTTCCTTTTTCACCAGACAAGTTAAATGAAAACTAGCACTACTTTAGTTCTGTCAAGTAAAACCACCAAAATTGACCAATCATATAATTACCTCGTTAACGTAGGGAACTACACGAGAGTCATACACCATAAACCCGTCTACTCCGCATTCTATCTCTTTCAGCTTCGCTTCCAGAATCTTGTTGATTATCACTTTTGACCTGAAACATTGCAGTGAACGTACATAATTATTAACAGACTTCCAAAAAGGAGGAGGTTTTCAAATCTACTGTATTTTTTTAAAATGTTTGTTACCTCATAACTTTTGCCTGATGATTCTTCTTTTATTTGAAAGCTGGTGCTTCCCGTTTGGTCCAGTTCTCTGACATAGGCTTTGCTTAGTTTGGGGTCAGATGCCCGTGTGTGCAAAAATGTTCCAGATATTTTATTTATTATTTACTACCTGCGCCCCGCGGTTTTACCCGCGTGGTGATGATGATGAAAAGTAGCCTATGTGTTTATCCAGGACATAAGCAATGTTTATTCCAAATCCATCCAGCCGTTTCTGCGTGATTGAGTAACAAACATCCATCCATCCAAACTTTCACATACATGATATTAGTGTGGTTTATTACTTACTCTCTGTGTGCGGGCTCTGAGCCAGGTGTGAGTGTGGCGGCGGCCATACCCCCGGTGGCAGGCGCGGCGCGCGCGTGACAAGTCGCCACGACTAGCTGAAGGTAGCTGGAGAGAAATCGACGCTCCATGCTCACATACTTGTTCCGGTCTGGGAGAAGGTACTGCCTGTGTTCACCTGTAGGAAAGACTAGTGTTGCAACAATAATACATGAAACACTTGAATGCCCCGGTGGCTCAGTTGGTAGTGAACCTACCTGCTGCGCTTGGGGGCGTGGGTTCGATTCTCACCTAGGGCAAACATTTGTGTTTGTTCTATGTTGATATCTGTTTAAGTATGTATTTAAAATTATATATGTACGTATATCAGTCTCTGGCAGCCATATTACAAGCTTTGCTTAGTTTGGGGTCAGATGACCGTGTGTGCAAAATGTCCCAGATATTTATTTATTTACTTTTTTTTTTCATAAGTACTGAATCTCATATTTGTATGGCTATTTTAGAGTTATACTTTTTTTAATTATATGACTGTTTTAGAGTTTATATTAAATACTAATCTTAAATTTTAAAATAGGCCCAGACCTTTTGGATCTAGAGGGAAATTTGTGTGCGAAATGCACTTGTAGTGAATGCCTTTGAGCACACCTAGGGTCTTAAGATATTTTGATGCAATTGGAACTCAGTCACTTACCGAACTTGGCAATAATTGACGCACAATAGTCCCAAATGCCGCAGTTCAACCCAAGAGAGTGATCCTTCAATGCAAACAGAATCTCATCGAGTTCAAATGTTGATACAATGTTTTCAATAAGCACACAAGCCTTGATTGTGCCCTGTGGGAGACCAATTTCATTCTGCGTCCAAACGAAGATTTCATTCCACAGCGCGGCTTCTGCAGCGCCCTCCAGTTTGGAGAGGTAGAAGTAAGGTCCACTGTTTGCTTCATAGAGCTTAAGAGCATTGTGGTACATTAATATGGCAAAGTCAACGATTGGTCCGACAGCCTCTTTGCCATTGATCTGGAAGAAGATCAAAAACACTGTGATTATTCAAAATGTTGTGTTATATTTGGAGTTGGTATAGGGAGGGATGCTGTCAGTGTTATTATTATTTTTAAACGACTTGCAAATAGGAGGATGTTATCAGTTCGACTGTTTTTTTTAAAATGTTTTTTACCTCCGAACTAGACTAGGTGAACCGATTTTGATGATTCTTTTTTTTTATTTGAAAGCTGGTGCTTCCCGTGCCGTCCCATTTTAATTTGGTCCAGTTGTGACATTTTTATGAAGTCGGTTTTTTCTATTGTTGAAGTGAAAACTTCTTTAGCTGCGTTGAGCGATTTTTAGTAGGGACAAAACTTTTGGGTTCGCTTCACCGACATGCTAATGTGAGCGTGTTGCGCCGACTAAGTTTTAAGTTTTCACTTCTGCCGGCAGTTCCAATAAACAAATGTTCATCACACAAATGTTTGTCCTAAGTGGGAATCAAACCCATGCCCCCAAGCGCAGAAGGCAAGTACACTACCAACTCAGCTAACGGGGCTGATAACTGATAGGGAAGATAGGTTCTTGAGTGGATACCACGTATTGGAAGACACAGCTTAGGGTAGGCCTTCCACTATATGGACCGACGACATCGTGAGAGTCACGGGCATCTAGTGGATGCAGATGCCAGGCTGTCATTCGGTGTGGAATTCAGAGGGGGAGGCCTATGTTCAGCAGTGGACATAGGTATCTTCTGGCTGATGATGTACCACTTCTAAGAGTGGAATGAATTTCGTATATTACTCTTTCTGTGACGTTGGTTGTTTTTTGACGATTTGTCAAAATGTATTATGTACTTTGCCCTCCAACTCTTACCAATATATTATGCTCTATCATGTTCCAAGCTCTAGGTCGTAGCATAAGCACAGGACAGGTGGTGATGCTCAGCGGCGCCCCAGGCAGTTTGCCCCTCACAGCCAAGGATATGTTCTGGTAGGCAAGCAACTGGTTACGCCAGGTCGGACAATGCCCATCGTCGAAATCAACTTGTATACCTGTAAATAAGTAAGTGGTGTAAGTGGCCTATAAAGAGTTTGCCTCAGAGTAAAATACCTTTACACAGGTTTCCCCCCACCATGCCCCTATGAACAGTGACATAAAAACGGACTCCCTTTTTTTTAAATAGGTCAAAAGATGGTCAAAAGTGAAAAAAAAAAACATCTCATATTTTGGTCCCGTTTTTTCAGTGCCCTATTTCGTATATTCAAAACATTAATTTGTACTTACCTTGAACATCTTCATTGAGGGCAGAGACAAAATGTGCTGTATTTGAAGCAGAAACATCCCCCAGATCTAGATGGCGATTTCTAAAATAAAATAAGGTTTTAATTTAATCGGTCTATCTAAATCATGTATTCAGTGCAAGCAAGGAACAAAGCACTCACTGCAGTCGGGACGGCAGGGGAGCGATAGTCCATGTACGATCATTTCTCTCGAAGGACTTTTTAAAATCCAAAGATGCGAGGGCGTTTATATCAACAGCTCTACGCTGCCTACTTTTATAAAGTTGGTCAATTTTCTCATCAAAATTCTGGTGTATTCTACCCAAGAACTCCAAAGCGCCTTCATTAAAAATGGTTCTCTGAGCATCTTCAAGTTTTGGCGGTGCGGATTGTATGAGCAACACGTTATCCATTATTGATCTCCACAAGGGTTTAAAGTTTGTAAATTAATTTAACCACTGTAAAAAATTTGAATTACAAAAACAAACTGAACTATGTAGATATTCAATCTATCTACTGAGTCTGACTCTAAGCTGAGCTAAGACCACGGATATTACTTATATTACGCTAAGACTAATAAGACTAGTCTATGTCTAATCTGCTCTTATTTTAACTAATGATAAGAGCCTCTTTGTGTATAACTGTGTAAGTCACAGACAGTCATAGGTAGAGTTCGCGCAAAACTTTATGAGCCCTCTGAAGTTAGGCCCTAGTGGCTGCGCAGTACGCATTATAGGTATCCGAGGGACGGGACAGGGCGTCGGGGAGGCCTCGGGCCTAACTTCAGAGGGCTCATAAAGTTTTGCGCGAACTATAGTAGATCTGTGGTGTAAGTCATATTGTTATTGATAAGAGCAGTTTGGAGCAGTGCAGACCCTTATCTTAGCGTACACATATACACGTAGCGTACACGTATGACTTTCAATTCAAACATTGAAAAAAAAAAAAAAAAACGAAAGTGCTGAGATAAGGTGCTGTTTTTTCATGACCATGGATACGAAGTCCTTCGGTCGAAATATTAATCAAGTTTACATAGTCTTAAATAGCGTCAAACGAGTCACAGTCAGAGTCAAGCAAAGTAAGTCACGGTCAAGTCACACTCATGCCCCAGTAAAGTGGTGGAGGCTTTATAATAGGCTTCTATGGAGTTTAGGAAACAACGTGAAAAGGCATGTTTCACCTCATTATATCACTTGTTTACACTCGAGCACGTTCACGAGCCCTTAATAAATATTAATCCACCATTATTACTCATTTAGACTCGAAAATACACAAGTTTAGGAAAATAGTACAATGAACCGACATGTTTTTCCACGTTGGCGCCAAAACTCCGGTACTGGCTGTTTTTTTAGGGCTGCCAGCTTAGCTAATACCAAGCTAGATTAGCAGTTTTTCTGCTTATAGCATCATAAATTATGAATTCATGGCCCCCCTTGCTAGCCCCTAGCCTGCAGGGCAATCGCGGTAATTTGAAACATGTCCGAACGTCTATGATCCAATTATGATTCGTTTGCAATTGTAATCCAATTACGTTTCAGCTGTGTGCAAATTCGGTATTGCGCTAAAGTTAAACGTCAACCAAAGTTGATACGCAATTGGAACGTAGCCCATTATCAATCGCTGTTAGAGATGTCACATTTCAGTAACAATTTGTGTTACAGAACGCTAAATAGCATGCTAAAATGCTAAATCGAGTTAAGTATATCGTGTGAAACTCTAGTTTTGACAGCTTGATATTTGTCAGACGTCAACTAAAGTAAATAAACATTAATTTGTTTACAAAAAAGCTTTTTCATTTTTATTGCGTTTTTTGGTGATAAAAACAGTTATTGAAGTGGCTGAAGTGTTTGGTGCTGTGTTGAAGTGGTTGGTGCTGTGTTGAAGTACTTTTATGCCGATACTGACCTATTTAAGCACAAAATGTATCACTCTTGCTCTGAACTTGATTGTGAGAACATTGCAAATTTTATTATTGTGAAATCTGTAAGAAATGGAAGAGCGCCGCAAATGCAACACCGTACGTCAAATAGAGCTCATGATAGAGTTTCTCGAAGGCCACCGAGATCTGGCTCTGGGACGTGTAAGGTCTAAGGAGGCTCGTGCACTTGCTACTCGTTTATGGCGACAATGCGCCGAGACGCTCAATGGAGAAGGACCTGCCAGAACAGGGAAGGAATGGGCTAAGGTATTTAATTATAAGCAAAGAAAATATTGTTGTTACCTACATTGTCGAGTTACTAAAACATGTCTTTTTTAGGTATGGAATGACCAGAAATTTAAAGTACGAGCAAAGTTGGTCAGCATAAACGCTAACCAGCGAGCTACTGGTGGTGGTCCCAGCAATGCCCCTACTTTATCACCACTGGAAGAACGTGTTGCCAACATTTTAGGCAGGGACATTGGACCACTGTGTAACGTGAGACAGGATCAATTTGCCTCAAATAATGATGTAAGTATAGCTTTGATCATAATATATTGCTTAGCCTTAAACTCGAGCTAGTACTGAAAAATCTCCAAAAACTGACGGGGACAAGGGAACGCCATAGATGGGCTTTGTATCAAAACTCCAGGTTATAGTTTTCAGGAAACAAAGATAGTGGCAAAGCCCTACCAGTCCCTGGCGGTTTTCATTAAGGTGGAGGCAAACCGGCTAGTTCCAGTCGACTATGTAGGGATAGTATTTATGTGTTCTCCTACTTTTCTTGTTGTGGTAGGAGGGATTAGGTCATGTAGCTCAAGCGCACACTCACCGAAATGCAGCCTGTATAAAATTGCCAAGCATGCCACCCTACGTCAATAATCAAGGCTCTGCAGCTTTGAAGGAACCAGTTTTTCATCGCCTATTAGCCTCACAGCTCGTCGCTAAACATTTGTGAATGTCCCTATTTAGTTATTAGCTGCTTTTCACCATTTTATTGACATTTGTTTAATAATTCTAGGATGGCGTGGTTGTGGAACAGGAACTGGTTGAAGAGCGACATTCACAAGATGTTCAAATGGCTTCTTCAGACATAGTGTAAGTTCATAAGATAGTTCAACTGTAGGCTAATTATGGAAATTATTGTATTACTTTTAATTACATATTTGTACAAATTGAAAAACTATTTACACTATATTTATGATGGCCATGAGTTTTTCCGAGTCTCTTTTAAGTTTGGAGATATTTCAATTACTACCTTTAGGTAATAAAATATTTTACTCTTACAGTTTCAATGAGGGTGACCTTGATTCGGTCACTACTGTCAATGTACTACCACAACAGCCTGCGTCCCCTGTGCCTAGCGTGACAGGACAGGCACCCTCACTGCAAAGCTCTCCGAGGCGCACCACAGGTTTGTGCCAGTGCATTTTTATAGGTGCACTAGTCGCTCGCCCCGGCTTCGCACGGGTTTAAGCTCGGCCTTCGGCCTCACTACAAAATATAGCCTATGTCACCCGGGGATAGTGTAGCTTCCCAACAGTGAAAGAATTTTTCAAATCGGTTCAATAGTTTCGGAGCCTATTCAATGGAAACAATTAAATGTTTCCTCTTTATATATTGGTATAGATTATATCAGGTAGGCTTAAGCGTTTATTAATCTAAACAAACTTTTGAAATGTTCATTTATCAACAGAAAGAGTCAGACTTGTTAGAGGAAGACGAAGAAGGATAGAGCATGCAACCCCAACTGCACCCACAACACCTGCACCGACACACTGTAAGTTATGGACCAAACATGGGAGAATATTATTATGTCACTTTGTAATTCATTTAAGCATATTTTTTGTATATCTTTTCAGCTGCCAGAAGTGCATTAGACGAATCGAGAATGATGATCCTTCGCATTGAAGAGATGCGGGCAGAAGCTGCTTTAGCAAATGCCCAAGCTAACAGCAGTTTCGCGCAGTCATTCCAACTGATTGCTGAAAGTATTAACAGGTTCAGCCAAAAGGTAATTTATTTTCTATTAGATATAGTTTGCCCACACCTATTGGTAAATGGTGACTTTGAGGACAGTAGCCTGTTCAGAGAGTGGACGTGGATTGTGGTTGAATGGAGAAATATGTCAATAAATAACATGCAAATTCACTCAACAAAACAACACGATGATAGGACAGCTTTTTTCAGATGGCAGAGGCAGATTTCCATTTAAAATTCGTTCTAGTTTTCCTTCTAGCAAAGTCCACTCTCTTTTTGAACAGACTCTAGCATACTACTACTTTAAGTACTTGGTGACCGATTTTTCTTTGAACTTGAGGGTAATACCTGACCCTATTATTACAAAGTACCCTTTCACAATGCTCAAACGTAATATGATTAGATCCTTTTAAACATAGCCATCTTTCAATTTTATGTACCTACTCATGAACTTTTTGTTGTTTCAGTATTGCCGACCACAAAGCCCAAATTAAATGCTTATTTGAGGATACATGTTTATGTTTGCATATTATTGCTCTTATTTTATTGACTGGTATTATAATTTCCTTGACATGCATACTGTGTATGCCAAGGAAATTATAATTTCAGTCTATACAATAATACTTAAATTTAATTTTTTACATTTATTATGATAATTATTTGAAATTATTGAGTTGTTATTGTACCTAATTCATAATTTTATTGTCTTCTTGAATTTCATGACTTGTCTCATGTGTGGTGTGATAAGTATTTGTCTATGAATAAATTAGAAACATGCTGTGAAGTAATGAAAAATAAAAATAGTTAAGAAAGATTTTCAGAATAAAACTGTCATATTATGTAAATTACTTTTTTATTGATTTCATAGATTCTCGTTATTATTACACATTGAAATCGAACACAATTAATTTTATTGTTCAACTTATATTTCATATACTCGTATATTATTTTAGCTATTAGTCCGGTCAATTTTTGACATCCTAGGTTACAAAAATTCCCATTAGGCTGAAAATTGCTAGAATCGTTCATTACACTATTATAAAGGAAATGTGAAAGGTCCTCATCGATCCGGCACGTGCCAAAAAATTTACTCAGGTGAAAGGTCACAAAAACGGGTTTTTCGCGATTTTCAGCAAAACGGTAAGTTTTATCATAAAATTAGCTAGACAAAAATTGAAGATTAGATAATTATCTATAAAAAGGTCTCAATCCTTTTTTCCGAAGAGCCACCGTTTTTTAGATATAACGATCCAAAAGGTTGAAATAGTTGTAATCGTCATAATATGCACACATTTCCACGCCACCTTTGAGGTAGTGTACTTAGCGCGTTTTTTTATGTGGTTTCCCCAGTAGGCCTATTCCACTGATCTGTTGTGATTCTGTTTAATTTGGAGCTATTGAATGACTATAGATGCCCTTTTTCCCTGAGTAATTTTTTGCACGTGCCGGATCGATGAGTACTTTCTCATTTCCTTTATAATAGTGTAATGAATGATCCTACCAATTTTCAACCTAATAGGAATTTTTGTAAACTCACCCCTATTTTTTAGTGTAATTTGACCGGACTATATATATTTACTCATTCACTGACTCACTCATTAGTCCAGTCAATGTTGACATATCAATTAACAATATTTTGAATAGAGCTGTAAATTGGTACAGACATTTTTTTACATTTTGAAAAACAGGATTAATGGAGGTTGAAAGTTTATATGAAAGTCTATGCATACATAGTCGCAGACAACAGCTTATTATTTATACAGGTTTACGCATAGAGACTGTACTAAGCCGAAAGGAGGTCATTTTACTCATCATTATGAACATCTTTTACTATTGGACTAACCCTGAAATCACAAAAAATATATCGGCTGTTCCATAGAAAACGGCCATCAATTGACACTCGACAAATTGTATGGAACAGCTGTTTTTTGCGGTTTCATGATTTGTCTCATAGTAAAACTAGTTCATAATGATGAGTACAATGACCTCCTTTCGACTTAGTACAGTCTATATCTGTAACCCTGTATATCTAATTAGGGTGGCATAAGCATTAAATTAAAGTGATCGCCCTATCTGCCCACAAGCGCTGTATAAGTGCATGCTGGCGAGCGCGTCCCAGCTCCAGCTCGCTGAGGGCGCGTCTGCCGCATCGCTCACGCACTGTGGTACCGCTCGCACTGCTGGCACCCACGGTCAGGCTGCGCTCACGCGCCGCCTGCTCCGCCGTCAATGGAGTGTAGGGGATGTGTGCTCGGTGTGCTATATTATGTAGCACACAGCATGCATTTGTTATTCTTGCGGCAGCTGCTGGTGAATAATGCAACTTTCGGTCTACCAATAAGCACCTGCAAAGAATACAATTTTTAATTAAAAATATAAACTGATACATAATGAATAAATATGTTATAGTGATTATATAAACGACCGTTTATATAGAAAATTTAATTAAGTATACCTGAAGCGAGCTTTCAAAACACCTATACACCGCTCAACAATATTCCTAGTTGTCAAGTGCCTGTCTTGATAATAACTCTGAGGGGAGTCTGGTTCTGGGTCTGAGATGGGTGTCATCATTGTTGGTCTCAATGGATATCCTGAGTCACCTAAAATATTAAGAAATAATGCTTAAAATCTCAATAAAAAACTAACACATGATATTCTGCTTGCTGCATGCTTCTGTCTACCTAAAAGATACAAATCCTCTCCAGTGATGGTGTGCAGTCTCTCAAGATAAGCACACATTGGATGGTTGGCCCACACAACACTATCATGTGTAGACCCAGGGTAACTGGCATCCACACACAAAATATTTAAATTTGAATCACATATCTGAAACAAAATATATTTAATTATAAGGGTTGCTCCCATAACATAACCGATGGACAACAGTAATTATTATAATGAGCTGCTTACTATCAGAACATTAAGTGAATGGTATCCTTTTCTATTGAAATACCGTTCTTCATTGGCAGCAGGACACACAATTGCCACGTGGGTCCCATCAATACAACCCAGCAATCCAGGCATTTTAAACTTATTATAAAACCTAAAAAAAACATAATTATAATTAATTATTCATGGTATAAGTAATTGATACATTATAGCCTAACTCAGTAATGAAGGTGTGTAATGTAGAGGTTTTTGACAGACAGTTGTACATCCGAGACATCAGCCATCGTGTACACACAGCGAGCAATAGAGAGAGCTATGCTCAAAGTTTCTTTACGCTATAGAACCCATAGAACTACGAAGAATGTGGATATTCGCAAAAGAACCAGGGTCATGGGCATAGCTACTATAATTTCCAAGTTGAAGTCCACATCGCTCGAAAAACCGACAGCCAATGGGGAAAAAGGGTTCTTGAGTGGAGACCACAAACCGAAGACGCAGCGTAGGTACGCCTTCCACTAGATGGACCGACGACATTGTGAGAGTCGCGGGCATCCAGTGGATGCAGATAGCAACATGTCGTTCGATGTGGAGGAGGCCTATGTTCAGCAGTGGACGTCTTCAGGCTGATAATGTTGAGCCTAACTCAATGTCTGCAAAGAAATGTATGTACCTACCTGCATACTATAGGAAATCAGCGATAGGCTTGGAAGGCAAAGGGCCATCTAAACTAAGCGGTGAAGGAATAGTTAGTGAGCAAAGCCATATCCCGGATTACTATTTTAGGGCATATGATCCAATTCCATGTGAACAGAATTATATATGTATATACTTACTTGAGTTTGTTTTTACTTACTCACTTTTGACTTGTTCCCTTTCACGTCGTTGAAATGGAAAAGCTACATGTTTATTAATTACAATTGACTTGTTTAAGGCCATTGTAACTTGCCGGATCGCTTTAGAGACAGTGGGCTGCGACACACAATGTGTTCGACTGTCTCCTACAATGGTCTGATAAGATCCAGTAGCATAGAATGCTAATGCAACCAAAACCTAAAACAATTTTTTTGGTAAGTAGGTAAATAATTTTGCTGACAATCTTATACTAAAGCTTTGCCTTCCACTGGCACTGTAGGTGAGTATAGCATAACAATGGCTAGCATATCTACAGATCACTAGGAACTTTCGCAAATTCCAAAGAAGCAAATATAATCATCCTAACCTTACCTTGGTTTCAACATCCAAAGCATCAGATCGAAGCGTGGGTGGCATGTGAGGAATTAATTCAGTTATTAGTTGGCGAGTTAGGTTTTTAGACAGTCTGTACCGTTTTACAAACTGCCGATCAGTCATATTATCGAAAGCTCCACACATAAGTCTTGCTTTTATATTTTTCTTCCTCGCTTGGGTCCTAGCCACCGCTACATCCAATTCATGGGCTTTTTCCAATAAATCCATGTACGCGTACATTATTTATGAGTTTAAACAGTCGTTAAATAAGAAATTTACTATTAAAATTATAAAAAGTCTTCACTACAATCGCGAAAAAGTTGAGATTTTCTAATTGTAACACAAACGTTCGTTTGACAGCGTTTACGTTCCAACTTTGATCGAATTACGTTTCGTCTTTGGTTACAATCATTAGCGCGATACGAAATGGACAAAAAATTGTGGTGCGATTATGATCCAATTGCAATTCGTCTGTAATTTTTTAGCGCGATTGCCCTCCTGAAATCAAAATTACAAAACCATAGACAACCTGAGAACGAACCATAGACCAAAAATGAATTAGCAAATAATTGAATGTGGATTCACTCATACGAAAGTAATTAAAAAACTTTCTAGGTGCGTTTTGTAGCTTGCTAAAAAGAGTATAAAATGCTCCCTCTGAATATCTAGCTTCCACAATGGGATGTATCCAATACTGTCTGTGGACAGTACCCTTAGTACAAGATTTGACAGTTTTCGAAAACTTTTTTCGTTTCCGTATTGTCCCATACATTTTAGTAAAGCGCCTCTAGCGGAAACGCGGATGAACGAAAATCGGTAGTAATCGGCAGTATAGGTTGCTTCACTCAAATACGAAAAATAGTTTCGAATAGCTTTCAGCCCAGCAATGTATGCATCAAAACGAAAACGAAAAAAGTTTTCGAAAACTATCAAATCTTGTACTAAGGGTACAGATCTTTTTTTGCGTCTCAAATATAATAGATACAGCAAATAAAGTTGTCTATTATAGTCTGCCATGAAGGTCATCATGGCAGACTATAATAGACAACTTTATTTGCTGTATCCCGCACTAAGGTATCGAGCAAATGGCCGTATCGGAACGATTTTGTCGGAAATATGTGAAAATAGCACATGGTGTTGGCGATGCTATCGGATGTCGGATATTGTCGTCCGACACCGATATCGGATCGGGTAATGTGAAAACGCTCTTACTGTTACACGTGAGAATGACTTATGTTGGACGCTCTATTAATACGTGATTAATACTATATTACGACTGAAGGACGTTGAATCCATGGTCATAAAAAAAACCTCACTCTTCGGTATTTAAATTAAATTAAAAAAAAAAAAAAAAACGGAAACAAATCCTTGTTGGTTTGTGGTTGTGGATTGTTGTTTATTTGTGTCTGCTATATTTTGTGCGTGGCTGCGTGGTTATTTTAATTATATAAATATAAAGTAATAACTTTCTAGCTTCGAGCATCTCAGAACTGAATGTAATTCACTCAACGACGCATGATTGTAATTCACACAACGACGTCGTCGTACCTGCCCTGCACAGTTTGATTTCGTTTTGCGTAAGATATTATATATATATATATATATTATTCGCATCATGTCTTTTTGGAATCATTCAAATAAATTGTTTGTTTTAATTCTGTGACTAAATACGATTTGACTCATTTCATCAATCGAACTCAAGATGGCCGATACCGATACTCAAAATGAAGATGTCAAGGTGAAATTCAAACCCATTAGAAGGAAGAATCTTCGCCAGCGAATCAAGGAAGATGACGATTCCGATGATGAACAGCACATATTAGCAAAGTTGGAAGAAACCAAGATTATCCAGAAACTTCGAGAGCGGCCGAACGGTGTGAGCGTTATCGCCCTGGCCACTGGTCAAAAAACTACAGTAGACGAAGAAATTACCTGCAAGGATCCTTATAAGGTGAAAGCTGGTGGTATGGTGAACATGCAGGCATTGAAAAGTGGCAAAGTAAAACAAGTGGATGATGCATACGATACTGGCATAGGAACTCAGTTCTCGGCTGAAACTAACAAACGTGACGAAGATGAGGAAATGATGAAGTATATTGAGGAACAGCTAGCTAAACGAAAAGGTTGGTATTTCTATGCTATGTTATTTAGGAAAATCTTACTGCTCCTTCGCAGGGCAATAAATTTAAAATTAAAAAAAAACGAATTCACAATGATTTTGGATTTGAATAACTCAATATTTTCAAACTTCTAATTGGCTATAGATGTCTGGTACCTGGTTTTAATTATAGTGTAGGTGTAGGGATGTTTTAGAGGATTCTTAACCAAATAAGGAACCAATAAGGATATTTTTGAATCTACGTAATTAGTTTTGAATTAACATGACAAACTTGTTACTTACTTGTGTAGCGGGCGTTTTTCGCAACCAGGCCAATCATTGGCCCATTTTGCATCACCCGGCTGCAGCTAGTTCAGCCAACCGGTCTCCTCCAGGAAAGCCAGCAGCTCGCTGATGCCGTGCAGGCCTCCTGGAGCGTCCTCGGTGATCCGAGGATAGTATTTCGTTGTTCTTCCACGCTGCTGCACTCCAGCAGCAAATGCGCGGCTGTTTCTTCAGTCTCCATACACCCTCTGCATAGGGGACTGTCTGTAACCCCAATTTTAAAAAGGTGTTTGTTTAAAAGGCAGTGACCTGTCACAACCCCAACTACCTGCCGGAGCTTGTCACATTTTAAATTCAACAACCTACGAGAGTTACTCGGGTTGAGTTCCGGGAAAGCTTCCCTTGATTGTTTACAGTTCTTGGTACTAGCCCAGTATTCTTTGTGAAGTTTTGTAGTGCGCTGTCGAATCCATGATTTGATTTGGCTGAAAAGTAGGGGGATTATCAGCTCGGGCCCTACAGTTCGTATGCTCGAGCCTCTCCATGCTAGTTCATCAGCCGCATCATTACACCTTGATCCATTGGAGAGTAAGATTATTATTATTTTGGTTGCTTACGGTCTCCAGCAGGTCGTGGCACTGTAGAGTTAGTTCTGAGGTATGCTCATATCGCTGTAACACCTTCAGCACTGCAGCACTATCTGAGAGAATTCTGATGTTTTGGTCAGTTACCTGTCTTAGTAGTACTGCTGTTGCCGCCTGGATGATACCTACACATTCTGCTTGGAAAATGGAGTTATATTCAACCAGGGTCGTTGTTATATGTATGTTGAGGTCTTCCGAGAACGTACCAGACCCGATGCCTCTATCTGTTTTAGATCCGTCTGTATATATCCTCACTTCCCTTATCCCAGAGCTATCACTGTGATCTTCTTATAGTTGGATATCGTAGCTCCTTGTAAAGATGTGTTTCTTTGGCACTCTATCATATAGTGAGATCATTGCTGGGTTACAATCTGCATAGGCAGCTAGTATGGTGGTGTGTTTGGCTAGATTATCTTGTACCCAGAGACCTAACGCTTTGAGCCTGTATGCAGATGCTGCTGTTTCCTGCTGTATGTAGAACTGCCGCGGTGTCAGCCCCAGTAGGGCTTCCAGCGCCACTGTGGGTGCGGAGCTCATGCAACCTGTCGCCGCTATACAGGCTAATCTCTGTATCGTGGCTAGTTTATCTATTGTTGTACTTAATTTGGTTCTAGGCCACCATACAACTGCACCACTACTAGAGAGTGGGTCGCCATCATCCAGGCTGTCCAACTCCTTCTCGGCCATCTCCAGCTCCACTATATCACCCCACTGTCCAATCCTAGGCACTGGATCACTGCCTTCTGCCTCCGTTCCTGCCTGCGACGTAGGCTTCGGGAGGATTGTGGGGGTCCGGTAGGGACAACGTCAATCGTGTCCGTGGCTGCTATGGCGCCCGTTTCTTTCGTTCCTTCTTTTGTCTGCACCAATGCCACAGGCGGTTCATCTTGCAGTGAGCCATCCGCTGTCACAAAGCGCACGTACACATTTCCCAGATTGTGGGCAAGTCTCCGGCCTTCCGACATCAGCAGTGGGACAACACTCTCTGGAATTCCCAGGGTAAGAAAAAGTGCTCCATCTGCCGATGTGTTGTGAGCGTACACCGTCCACGAACGCACCATGGCCCATTGGTTCTGATAGTCGAGGACCAGACTTGTATCCTCCAAAGAGTTTACACAGTCTGGCAGAACCAGGACCGCTCGTACTTTCCTGCACAGCTCACTCTGCCGTCTCACCAATAATCTCGGGCACGTATTTGTTGGCAGGCTACCCACCGCGTCGTTCAACCACTTTAGTGTGGGCTCGTCTTCACACCACAGTTTGAGTGCACCATCAATTATGATGGGCTTACCTCTAAACCGGGCGATAATCGTGTTGGTACCCTTCTTCAGATCTGCAAGGATTCTGGTTTTCAGGTACCGCTTCACTAAAGTGGCTTGTTCTTCCTTCAGGGGTTGGTCGTCTGCTCTGACTACCGCTACGCAGAGTTTGTTGCCAGCAATATCTGCATAGCTGGCGGTTGGCCTACGCTCATTTTCTATCCGTTGTTTCTTGTGCTCTCCCCTCGGAGAGATCGTGTCGTCTAGTCTGACTCTTTTCAGAGGCTCATTATGAACAGGAGCTTGCGCGGATTTGGAGATGGCTATTTCCACACGCTTCTTCCTGTTGAAGTGGTTATTGTTTGCGGTTCGCGTTCCTTGGCCTCTGATACCTAGTCTCGGGGGTCTTGATGGACAAGTCCACGCTGACTACCGGTGGGTCATGCGGCTTCAGGTCGCGTCTCGCAGGTTCGTTGTCTTTATGTTTGTTAAGTACAGGCTTCTCCCTGTTGGCTACTCCAACCAGGTTCTTCCTGTAGCCAGTGTTGCCACTGGCTGCTTGCTTTTGCGTTTGCAGTTCTTTGGCCTTGCGCTGTCTGTTGAGCCGTTGGATCTTGCTCTTGCTGATTTTCACCCCTGGGACGCGAGCCACCTCGGGGTCAGGTATCCCGGCATTAGATGCTCCGGCCGTTTGCCGTTGCCCCCCGATCCGGTTACCGTTTTTAGCCTTGGGTCTTACGACCGTCCAGCCAGCAGTGTCATCCTCGGCAGCAGCGAAAGCTGCAGCCAGGTTGTCCACTACCTCCCCCATTCTGGAGGGTCCAGCAGAGCTGTGTGACATGTGTGTAACATGACAAAATAAAACCCAGAAAATTTGTGTAACAAAACGTAAATCTTATAAAATATGGTATGTGGTCAGGCAAAAATTAAAGTTTACACCAAAAATTCTGCATTGGTAACCATTTATAATTTCAATTACTAGTATTTGGTTCGAAACGATCCGAAACAGAGCACCCTGAACCCAAGCAGTCTTCTATGTGACACCCCTAGAGAGCATATTTATAAGGTGCGGGAGCCTGAAACTTGTAGGAGGCTTGGAGGACGTTGACAGCCCATGAGCATGCTCCAAGCACTCCCTCTTGCATGTGTCTCTCGCTTACTCACGAGCCAGCAAGAGGGGAACACTCGACCACTTTCTATTCCTTTGTCCTTATTTCTAACTGCGTCTCGCTCCGAGGGACCCGTACCACCGAAAAACACCATAGACTATCGTTTATTTATGAATTTGACTATCTTAAGTTTTAAAATACATATTTACAAAGCATTTGCTAGCTAAAATTATACTAAAATTATGTAAGTAAATGTCTACCCTATAAAAATTATTAATTTTAGTAAATTCCTATACTATGAAATGCCTATCCCATAATTAAATTCCTAGGTCTAAAGGCTAAATCGAATATTGCTAAGCTTTGTTCGACGTGAACAAAAATCTTTATGTGGTTAGTCATAAAATCTAATTTATTTGCACTGTCTGTATACTAAATGCATTTTCGTATTGTTTCAGAGGGTCACAACAAAGAAACTCTAGAATCAGAGCACAATGATTCACTCAAATATTTGTCACCAGAAGAAGCAGCTTTGCTTTCTCTCCCTGAGCACCTAAGAGTCTCCTCCACACACAGATCTGAAGAAATGTTGTCAAATCAAATGCTCAGCGGTATCCCTGAAGTTGACTTAGGCATTGACGCTAAAATTAAAAATATTGAAGCAACTGAAGAAGCTAAAATGAAGCTGTTATGGGAAAGGCACAATAAAAAGGATAGCCCCTCACAATTTGTTCCTACCAACATGGCTGTCAATTTTGTTCAACACAACCGGTTTAATATGGATGCTGATAGTTCTAAAAAGAGAAAAGTTGAAAAGCCCGTAACAAAGACTGAAACAAGTGCAATAGATGATAGTGTAGAGAAAATTGTTAAAAAAGCTAAAGGGGAACGAGCTACAGATGATTTCCATTATGAGAGGTTTAAAAAGCAATTCCGGAGATATTAAATTGTCATTTCAAGTGACTAGTTCAGTTATTTTTTTGCCTATTTACTTTTCATACTGTGCTATGTGTTCCTCTATTTAATTTAATTTATTTTATCTGCATTGTACCTTGGTTTGTCTAATAGTGGGGTGGCAAATGAGCTGGCTTCATCAGAGGTTACTTGTTGCATCGATGGCAATGTGGATGTCATTAAATGTAAAAAATACCATCATCATCATCATCAGCCAGAAGACGTCCACTGCTGAACATAGGCCTCTCCCTTTAATCTTCATACTGAACGACATCCTGCCATCTGCATCCACCGGACGCCCGCGACTCTCACAATGTCGTCGGTCCATCTAGTAGGAGGCCTACCTACGCTGCGTCTTCCGGTTCGCGGTCTCGACTCAAGAACCTTTCTTCCCCATCGGTTAACAGTTCTTCGAGCGATGTGGCCTGCCCATTGCCACTTCAACTTGCAGATTTTAATAGCTATGTCGGTGACTCTGGTTCTTTGTCGAATATCTACGTTTCGGATTTTATCGCGCAAAGAAACTCCGAGCATAGCTCTCTCCATTGCCCGTTGTGTGATTCTGAGTTTTTCCAAAAGGCCAACAGTTAAGGACCACGTCTCAGTACCAAATACCATGTCAGCTATAATTTATTATGTACACAGTTTTGGTTGTCAGCAATGTTGATTTATAAAAGGTGGTGTCTCATACCTTAGTCACTGACTCTCATATTCATAGATTTAAATTAAGGTACCTCGAATCCTCAAGTCCTTAAAAAAACACAACTTGAAGGAGATGTTAGGATACAAGGTACCTTTATTTACGCCTATGAATATGGGGGTAAGGTTTTAGGAGCCACCATTAATAAATCTTTAATTTAATTTAAACCCACTAAGGCTTAGTGGGTTTGGATGCTTTAACTTAATAAAGCATTCAAACTTGTACAGTTCTTCAGTGTCCCTGTTTGGTGTAAAGCTGGGTGTTAACGTCTCAGAAAAAAAATTCTTCAGTGTCCCTGTTTGGTGTAAAGCTGGGTGTTAATGTCTCAGAAAAAATAAACAAATGGAAGCGTTATACCTACAGTTTCCCCTTTAGCACTTACACCCCCCCTCGGTCGTCCATTCATATACATTTGAATCACATCGTTTGCAGTTGTGTGGGCTCAATATTGAAGTGTGCGTTTGTACAACTAGTAAGAATATGTCAATGTGTGCAATGCGGGTTTACCTCGCCACCTCCAGGGAGATTCGCAATTAGTTTTTATCTATTTTATTGATTTTGTTTTGTTTGTTGTACCTAACCTACTATTATTTGGTTTGCCTGTTTGGCCTGAAGCTGGATGTTGACCTATTTTATAAAAAAAATATCTACTTTGTTATATTAATATGGGTTTGTATTGGGAAATGGATTGTTTGAGAGTGATGTGGCCAAGGGGCCTGATTTCTTGTGGGAGTTTATTTTATCAATGTCAATTTATTAAAGGTAGCCCCTCCCCCTTAACTTTGTTTCAGTAAAATGCAACGAAGTTCTTACATTTAAATTTATCTTTATTTGCTAAACTATTTGACACAATTTGGTTTGATAATAATAACCACTTGATCGCGCACGAGTCATAATTTGCTTGTGTGCAATGTATGCCACTTCGGTCATTTATCGTATGGCGCTTGTGATTGGAGAAAACAAGTCATATATTCGATTCGAGCCTAGGATTGGCCCACTCTAAAAAGATCCTGCTCAGTTGCTTTTCATCACGGGGGTAAAGGATGAGCTGTCAAGTGGTTATATCGTCATTGGATACGCATAAGTTCTGCTCAGCTCATATGATTTGTACATTACTGGACAATTTCTTGTGGTATTTTCTTCTGCTTGCAATCAAGCCTCTACCTTGTGACTACAGAAAATCATTTTAACAGACTTCCATAAAGGAGGAGGTTCTCAATTCGACTGTTTTAAAAAAAAAAAGTTGTTACCTCAGAACTTTCGACTGGGTGAACCAATTTTGATGATTCTTTTTTTTATTTGAAAGCTGGTGCATCCCGTGTGGTCCCATTTCAATTTGGTCTAGTTCTGATATTTTTATGAAGTCGGGTTTTTTTATATTGATAATTATTATTATACAGTAAAAGCTCCTTATTCAGTTCCGTAAATATGCCGAGAATACAGAAACCGTGAATACGGAACGGTAATTTGTATAGGAATGTAGGGGAAACGTACCAAGAACTCAAAAAAAAATCGTACTAAAAATCATTTTAAACACATAACGTAACTCGTTTTTTTTATAAATACCTACTAATTATTATCTGGCTTAGACAAAAGTTTTAAAAAAACCTAGAAATTTCATCTTGTTTTTTTTCGCTTTTTAAAAGGTCCTGCAATTCTCATTGATATTCGGCAGTGGCGTTAGCAATTTTCCTTTTGAAAATAAGACTTATCTCCATAGATGGGTCAATTTTCATGAAAAAAATCACACAGTGCATTTGCCATGCATAAACCGAGAAACGAGTTTTCAGGTTTAAGGACGCCTTTTCGGTGCTTGTGGAAGGCTCTTCTTCAATGGAATGCGGGTTTCGGTTAATTCTTCGTCTTGCGATTCAAACGACTCTTGAATGTCACTTGATTCTATCTGTTCAATCCGTTCGTGGCTTCAACAATGTTTGTAGTTAAAGTTTGAATTTCCATAGATTCTTTATCATTTTCGACCAGAACAGGCCACATTTTTTTCCAGCATGATTTTAATGTGTACTTTTTGTGTGTGGCTTCAGTTTTTCCATAGACTCTTTTACGTTAACAATGCACTTTGCTATGTCAATTTATTTCCAGCTTTGCATAACATATACATCAGAATCATATTTCATGGCGTCTAGTATGATTTTGAAGGTTCATCTAATGTAATAGAGCTTAAAAGCCTGGATTATTCCTTGGTTCATGGCTTGGAGTAAAGCTGTCGTGTTAGGGGATAAAAATATTACCTTTATATTTGGATGCATAGTTGCAAGGTCACGAGGATGACCTGGAGCGTTGTCTAAAACCAGAAGGGCTTTGAAGTATATATTTTTTAAAGTAAGCTTCCACTTCAGTTTCAAAACAATTCCAAAACCAGTCACAGAAAACGACACTTTTTTAACCCGCTTTCTTATTTGCACGCCAAAATACTTGTAAGCTGTCCTTGCTTTGATTTGTTAAAGCACAAGGATTTAAGGATCTTTATAAGCATTAGTGGCTTTATCAGGCAATCTCCAGATGCGTTAGAACAGAGCAACAGAGTACATAACCATATCTTTTGCGGCCTTGAAACCAAGGGCGTCCTTCTCACTTTTTGATATAACTGTTTTGCTTGTTTTTTTTTTCCAAGAGAGGGCAGTTTCATCTGCATTAAACACTTGTTCAGGCTTGTGTCACCATCAGCGATTACGTTTAATTAAAATTCTTCTGGATAGCGTTCGGCTGCAGCGGTGTCTGCAGCTTCACCAACAATTTTAATGTTATACCTACAATGATTGTCGAACTTTAAATTTACTAAACCAACTCTCCGATGTCTGAAATCCTCCACCTGCACGTTATTCACCAGGTTTTTTAAAATGTGCGTAAAGGCAACGAAGTTTAGGCATAGTGGCAAAAAGAATTATTTTATTTGCTTTTGTAAAAGCAAATACCAATGTTACCAATGTTAGCAATGTTACCGGCACGTGCTAGTAGTACGTACTCAAAGGATGCCGATGCGTTAATAAAGGATACCGATTTCGATTAAAATTACTGACTGGATCCGCGAATAGCGAGATATTTATCTGCGAATACAGGAAACGTGTCGCAATTTTTTTACCTGCGAATAAGGGAACCGCGAATAAGGAGCTTTTACTGTAAATACAAAAATGCCGTAATAGCATTCATCAGTTAGGTATAATAACCCGAAGTTACCTTATTAACCTTGTAAAGAGGTAAAGCTAGATCAAAAGTATTTATTTGTATGGGATATTATTTGCTAAACCCTTCACAAAGTTATATCGTCAGCTTTTTATGAGCTGTCAAAAAGCGATAAACAAAATGGACAGTCTATTTATAATATAGTTCACTCCGAACTATGACTTCACGACCCCTATATCTTTACAACCCTTGAATCGATTTTACTCATATTCGAGTATAATTTTTTATTTACATTAACTACTTGCCTGCAAAATTTTATGAAAATCTGAGATGCATTGAAATACGCTCGGTTGGTAAAAATACACAATTTCAGCACACTATTACATACAATACAAATATCTATGAAATGCCTAAAGTTTAGGCAATTTAGACTGCACAATATGCCTCTAAATGAATTTGGATTTGGCAGGAACAACGTACAATAATTACAAAAGGCCCTCTTGGCGCCTGGAATATGCCAACCGTGGAGAGTATGTTTCCAACCAAGAATAATTAAATTGTCTCTTTCAATGATTGCATCTTCTGCAAAGTCATACGTCCCAGAAGGGGACCAACAGTTATTCCTTCTTCTTTTCGGTCGATAACATCGGTGCTCGCCCAACAAATCGACCGATGTCATTTCATTGCAGTCATCGTCATCCGTGAAAGAATCGGGATTTGACGCCAGATATTTGGAGGAGCTTGGTCTTGGTCGTTCCTGCAGCTGAGTATCTCCCGTTGTGGTGACCGATGAAGAAACATGCGATATTGTCTCTATTTTATCCTGTTCATCACTGTCACTGCTTGATCCTTCAGGTTTTTTTCTTTATAAACTTCCTGCAAAACAAAACACTTTGATAAAAGCAAAATAAATAACTGGCCAAGTGCGAGTCGGACTCGCGCACGGAGGGTTCCGTACCATTATCTATTAAATATTTATTTTATGAATTAAACTTAAAAATTAACCCTAAAAAACCATATTAAACAAAATAATCTATGAACTGTTTCGGAAACAGTTGGTTTTATTATAATACCAAGTCACCCTAAATATATTAAGTTTTATATTAAAAGTAAAAGCAATCAAATTAATATATCGTGGAAATGAAAAATGCTTTTTTTTAAGTAGGCATGTACGAAATTATCCGAGAGCGACACCAGCGTGTAATTCGCCATATATTCGGTTCTTCTTTCATATCTTCCCAGACTACAATACGTATCGAAAAGATTTTTCCTTAAATGCACTGGCAACCCCTCTTTGCACTTTTTACGACATTTGTCAAGATCACGACTTTTCTTCGTCTTTCCCGACGTTGTGTATTCGATGCCAGTGTTACGAAAAAGTATTCTCTTTATTCTATCCTGTCTTCTTCCTTTATCACTTTTTCTTGTTTTTTCATTATTCTGTCACTATTCATGCCGTTACTTTTCTAAAATGAACAACCAGGGGCCTTACCCCTAGCTCAAAAAGTTGACCCGCATAGGTGTTATTTGTCTAAACGGTACCATCAACTACTATAAGCGGTAGCTGTTTGATAGCCGCCAAGCTTTGCGATTCTCACGCACACACGCATAGTAAAACGGATTTTCTTTCATTCAATCTGTAGGACTCGGTACCCCGGGCGTGATATACACAACACACCAAGATTCCACAGATAAAGTAAAGATTTTAAACCGCCGTGCATCCAGTCAGAGACAAGTTAGACGCTTTTAAACGGTGCAGCTTAAATGAGTTGGTTGTCGCAATAATCGTAGGTACCTATCAGGTACCTACCAAATGTTGGCTCGCAAAAATAGAGCTAGGGGTAAGGCCCCTGGAAGAGCATTTTCTGATGTGCTTGTATTTATTGGCGATGGTGTTTCAGGAACGGTAATATTATTACTCGCTGATGTAGCCGTGCTTCTCTTTTTAACCGGAGTTGTTTCATTGTCAGTGGATGAGAAAGATTCATCAGTAGCGCAAATGTAATCATCACTACTAGATGATCCAAAATCACTATCGGTGGATGAGTCTGTAACTCTGAAATAATCTAACAAGTTTTTGAAAGCATTTTCGTTTGTTTTGTTCGTTTTAATATCATCAGCCCGATCTGTTGAATTCTCTGAAGATATTGGATTTTGGTGTTCGTTAATAGTAGGGACTGGACTTTCTATAGACTTTTCTGGCAGCGATCTATCGATTGGTTCTTTTACATGAAATCCGTAGTCATCTTCACTGGTATTATTATTTTGTTCTGTTTGTTCAATTTCAGGTTCAATAGGTTTTTGAGAAATTGTGTTCGCCATGTTGCTAGTGGCTGTAATAAAAAAAAAACTTCTGTAAGAAGGTAAGTAGCTAAGTACCTACCTACCTGTTTTAATTAAGCGTTAAATGTAAGAAAACTTTTTAGAATCATAGCAAGGAAAAAATAAATATGTATATCTAAATACATAAAATGAGTAGGTAAACTAAAAATGCGGAAAATCACTTTATCGTAGTTGACCTACCTTAACTGTGACTGTACGTTTATATTACAATAAGTATCTATTTTGTGTCACGTTAGTTAACACGTTAAACGCCATGTAGGGCACCAGTGACCTCAGCCCGCCTTCATCTAGGCGCCTCGTTGGCTACCGGTGACCTCGGTGTAGACCTGTTTTTGAAGTGAATTTGTGAGCCGTGGGTAGCGTTTACTATGAATTTGGCGTAACGGAATGACCGGTATGGCGCTGTAGAACATTTCGCCTAAGTGGTTTTCGTCTAACTTAAGATTTTGCTAGTCCAAGGCCATTTTCTATGTAGAAAAGTTTTTATGTGATGAATTGAATATGTTTGTTACCACTACATGCTGGTTTTACTGAACGGATTGGAGTGAAACTAGTATCGTATTTATAGAAAATGGTTTAGAATATAAATACAACATCCATGTTTTAATAAAAGAACGTTATAATGAAAATTATTTATTTATTTGGCAAAAAAAAACAGGAATCAGGTATCTTGGTTAATGGTGAAGCTTGTTGAAGCAGGGTAGGCAGAAATGCGGATTACCGAGACACGATTCGCAGCATGTCGCCACCTTTTTGGTTTTATTTTTAGCCATTTTTGAGCCAAACATTTCCGAATTCGTTTTGTAGCATTCAACGCAGAAACGTCTTACGTTTCTAACACTTCCTTCCTTTTTTACTAGGTTATGTTTCTTTCTTTTTGGTCTTACTTTAAGAGGTTCATCCATTCGCTTTCCTGAATTAGTGAAGTGCTCTACTAAATCCCTTCTGAACTGGACGATACCTTCCTTGCGTTTCTTGTTTTCACAGTACATGACCCATGCATTTACCACAGCAGTATTGAGAATCAACTCTATCCCTAATTTTCTATACCACTTTACGTTTTTACGTAGTGGCGACGAATAAGAAGTCATTTGATCTGACATATCGACAGAACTTTTGGCTTCATTGTAAGCAAAAATCATCTTCGGCTTTCTGACAGCTCTCCCTTTTTTCATGATAGTTCTGAATCCATTGGAATGTTTCGTCGACAGCATATGCACATCTCTTTTGTCCTTCCATTTTAAAACGCAGATTCCTCGCTCATTTTCCATCGCCACCGACTCACCTGGTTTGAGTTTTGACTCGAGCACTTGTTTTGGTAAACCTTTTCTATTTTTTCTCACAGTACCAACCAAATGTGTGTCTTTATCGAGAAGTTTATTTGCCAATTCCAAACTGGTGTACCAGTTATCGGTAGCGACGGTATGACCCTTGTTGAGTATAGTCTGACAAAGATTCAAAACAACATTACAGGGGGTAGTGTTCAGTAACTCGTTATTTTTACCCGCATATAGCTGTAGCTTGCAAGTATAGCCGGGAAGTGTGCATAACTTGAATAGTTTCATCCCGTATTTGTGACGTTTGCTTTTGTTGTATTGACGGAAAATTATACGACCTCTAAAGGGCACTAGGCTTTCATCTACGCATACATTTTCTTTGGGGGCATAGCACTTTTCGAAAGTTTCATTCAGGGATTCAATCAGAGGTCGTATCTTGTTGATTCGGTCAGAAGAGTCGGCTGTTTCGTTATTTGTAAAATGAAGTTTTTGTAGAATTAATTCGAATTTGTTTCTACTCATAACAGTGCGGGGAAAGTTTTGACCAAAAATTTTGTCCTTACTCCAATAAAGAGACAGTTTCGGCAGTTTTACTAATCCCATGTATAAAACCAATCCAAAAAACTGTTTTATGTCGTCCTTCGTTATTGGATTCCAGGCATGTGCTCGTGACTTAGGCTTTATGTTAAGTTTAGTTTGCTCAGCGAATCTGTTTGTTTGGAGAGCAATATCTTCAAAAATCTCATCAGGAACTAACAAACTGTAATATTCGCCTGGTGTAGATTGTTTGAGCTGTTGTGCATATGGTTGTTTCAAGTCTGAAAAAAGTAAATGTAAATGCCCGCTTGACATCAACTTCTGGGACACCCTGTATAAATAGCTACACTACACACACGTTAGGCCACACACAGTGAAGGCTTAAACACAAAGAGTGAATCAATTACTAACCTGTCTGCTCAGTAAAGGCAATGACTGATGGCTGGTGTCCTTTTGGATGTGACCATTTTTGGTACGTGTCGTCGGGGAGTTCCTGAATTTGTGTCGCTACAAAGTCAGCCACAGAGTCAGTATCACTCTCAGATTCACTTTGAACGATTCGACGCAGGCGCTTTTTCGGTGGACATATTATTTCGTTGTCACTTTGTAAATCCTCCGAATCCGAGGCGCATCTTCGTTCAATCTCTTCAAATATACTGGCTTCCAACAAATCTATGTCACGCAAATCTTCCTGTGATATATCTAAGTCTAAATCCAAAAATTCTGACATTTTCGTGAACGTAACAAACAGACGTGCGCGCAGCTTGAATGGCGACGCGCGACTGCGGGGTGCGGGTGACCGGAGTACGCGACCGCGTGGCGCCAAAATAACGAATTCGTATATTTTCTAATTACAGCGCCACTACGGGCACCAGTGACCTCAACACGTTTTTCAGGAATATCTCTGTATTATACTCTCTATAAAATAAAGCCTTAGATCGAAACTTAATTAAGAGATAAGGACGAATCTCGAGATACTACATCAAAGGGCAGCAAGAAGAAAAAATGTAAAAATCGTATTTTCACCATGGCGTTTAACGTGTTAATTCAATATTAAAACAAAAAATCCAATATTAAGGGTTTTCGTGTAAAATGATACATCTATCAACTTACCCCTTCAGGCCCAAGTTTCGCTTTCTAAAATAATGTTTTTTCTTACGGGAGTAAGAAGCAAAGGAGGCATTAAAAGACTTGCAAAAAAAATACTGAAAAAAATTCTAAACTACCCCCGAGTTCATAACTACCTACTACCCCTGCATGATTGTGACATTTGGGCTCTGACATTACCAGTGCATGATCGTGACGTTGTCAGGTTTTTGATTTGTAAGGTCTTTGTTAGTTAGAAAAAACAAGGATTTTGGACAAAATAGCACATATTATTTATTACGGATTACAAAAGGAACAAGTTACTATGGTCTGCAATGAGGTCAAACTAAATAATTCTTCTAAATTCGGCTCTTTCTTACATCTTTCTGGAAGGGACTTATAAAATTCCAATTTACTTTTGTTAAGAAACAGTTGCTTCAAATGGGCATTGCATTGCATCTCAATCAACTCAAGTTGGAAGTTAGCAGGTGTTTCATTTATGTCGACATTAAAAGGCATCGAAAAAATATTTAGGAATTGCTCAATACTTTTGAAATCCTTAAATCTATTTTCGAATTCCACATGAAGTTTCTTTAGTTGTTGAGAAAATTTATTCAACTTTTCTTCTGAGACAGGTGATAAACTACTAAGTTTGGGAAAATGGATAAGTTCGTTTTTCTCTACACAACTGGAAAACAATTTAAGTTGCAATTTGAAGGCTTTCAAATGTCCCCAAAGCTCATCTAAAAACTGGTTCTTGCCCTGAAGCTGCGTATTTAATTTGTTTAGGTGTGAAAGTAGATCCGTGAAAAACGCAAACTCCAGAAGCCAATTTTCGTCAGCTATGATCGTAAAGTCGTCCCATTTACCTTGCGTTATTAGAAATTCTTGAATCTCCTTCCTTAAATTCCACACTCTTTCAAAAGCATTGCCACAGCTTAACCATCTCACTTTAGTGTGGTAGAGGAGATCATTGAATTCGCTTTCCGAGGATTTAAGGAAATTCTTCTCTTGGAATTCTCTATGCATCCAACCACGAGAACGTATTGTGTTGTTGAGTTTAATAACCACACGCAAAACCGGTTGAATATCAATAACTGCTTTACACAACACATCATGGTGTATTAAGCAGTGCAAAAATAACACATTATTATTTGGGTTTTCTTTGCAAAATGTACCCATAAACCCCAAATTGGTGCCAACCATGTTAGGTGCTCCATCCGTAGTTATATTGCACAATTTATCCATTGGTATGTTAAACTTGGAAATACCTTCCATACATGAATCGTATATAATTTTGCCAGTGGTTTTTCCTTTCAATGATTGTAAACATGCTAATTATTCGATAATTTTGAATTCTGAATCAATTCCTCGAATAAAAATCAGCAACTGGGCAGTATCGCTCACGTCTGTGCTCTCGTCTATGGTAAGAGAAAAGTAATTAAATTTGTTCCACCTATTTACCAGCTGTGACGATAAATTTTCAGCGATGGCGTCAATTCGATCAGTTATCGTTCTCCGTGATAAATATAATGATTGAAAATCTTTACTTTTTTCTGGACAAATTATATTGTTTACAGCCACCATACAGTCTTTAACAAATTCACCATCTGATAATGTCTTGTTACTTTTAGCAATTTTGTAAGCTACAACATAACTTGCCAGTGTTGCAGCCTTCTGAGAATCAGATTGTTTCGTGAACATGGTCTGCTGTTCACGTAACTTCTCTTTTTGCTTTTCAACAAAATTCTTTCTATCTGCTTCTGTCATAGATGAATATTATGTTTTTAACATTTGCATGTTTTTTTGAAAAGTGTCGAGATAAATTGAAATCCTTAAAGACCGCGACATTTTCATTGCAGATGAGGCATACTGGTTTGTTATTGAATTCCGTGAAAAAATATTTCCATGACCATTCTTCTTTAAAAACTCGACACTCGGAGTCGACTTTACGTTTTTTAGTAGCCATTTTGCTGCTGTAATAAAACAAAGAAAGCCATCGTCAATACATTGCCCAGTAAACTAACGACATGCGCGAGATAAATTAAGCGGGAATTAAAATTTCTCGCAGCACTAACAATTTCGGTAAAATAAGAATACTTATACGGCGCGAGCGACGTGTGTCAAACAAGCGAAGTACAGAACGGTTACTGAGTGAGTGAGAGACGCGGCACGCGCAAACGACGAGCGGGCGGGAGGCGCGCGGCAAGGGCATTCAACGCCCGACGAGTTGCGACTTGCAAAATGATACATGATCGATCATTTTCGTGCCGTACCAATTAGAATGTTTTAACACCTTCATGTTTTGTATTATATGACGGTGGCGGGCCGGATTTTAGCACTTGGCGGGCCGGAGATGGCCCGCGGGCCGTAGTTTCCCCATCCCTGGTATAGGCTGATTGAGGAATTAATCTATTAATTCCTGACTGATTTAGAAGAATTATTTTGTTTGATCTCATTGTAGATTTTTAGTTGTAAACAGAAACATGAATTATTCATATGTTATATTTATTTCGTTTAAAAATTGTACTTAGTAGGCAATTAAGTTATCTCCCCAGACATGATTCAAAAATAATACTTGGGAGGCTTTCTTAGATTTTATAGAACTTCTTCTTGTACTGATTGTCATACCAGCTTTCGAGAAGATTCTTTCGCTGGGGACTGATGTTGCTGTGACACACAACCTTCGTTTCATTAAGACGTAGAGATGTGGATATAAAAGACGACGATCATGCCACCACTTTAAAGGATCATCGGATCGCTTTATTAACGGCTCGTTTATATATTTATCCAATTCTACGATGGAAGCGGCCGTTGGATTTCTTATCACATCATTTTCCACTTCCCTATCAAATTCCGACCACAAATCAGACGAAGTATACTGCGTTTGCGGTTGGACATTTACGAGTATTAGTTCTTCTAGCTGCGTTGTGTCGTTTGCAATCAACGTACGCAGTTTGTTTCGTATGGACCGTAAGCAGTGCTCATACTTTTCTTTGCTGCTAAAAGCATGTTTTTTAAACCGTGAGTCCAAAAATGATGCTTTAGAAGCTAATACATGACCCTCAATATCTCTGAATCGATCGTTAAGCTGGTGACTCAGGGCGTCTAACAGCTGTTTACATTTTTCGGAGCAATTTTCAGCTAGGCATTTTGTTACGTGTCCTTTCATGATCCTTACGAAAACAATTACTTTTGAAATCGACACAGATTTTTCCGCACTTATCTCTTCCGTGACCTCATAGAATACTTTCAGTATCTTCACACTTTCTTCTATTATCTTCCAATCATCTGGCGCCAGGGTGTTTAACATTGGCTGCTCAATGGCCAGAGTGCTTATAACAGCGTCTTTTAGTTTTAGTATGCGTGCAAGCATGTCATATGTGGAGTGATAGCTAGTGATGAGGCTTTGTTTTAATTTAAGTGCAGGTAGTTCCATCTGCGCTTGCGTCGCTTTCAATTTGTGGTCGGCGTATGAGCTATGCTTAAATTATTGAACTATGGCTTTTACTTTCTCCAATAGTTCTTTAATGTTGGCTGCCAGACTATGAGAAACCACCAAATTTATATCATGAGCGAAACATTAGAAGTGTCGCCAGCTCGTAAAGTGCACAGCCGCCACAACGTTGGTCCATCCATTATCCGTTATGAAACCGGTTATTTTATTTGTAATTCCGTATTTAGATACTTCTTCTGTTAGGTAATCGGCCAAATTTTCTCCAGTTTTGCGATCGTCAAATTGATTGCACGATTTTAGCTCTGTATTTGTATCTATAAAATGGGCCGTGAGGGATACAATACTCGTGTTGTTTATAAAGGTCCAGCCATCGCTAATGAGGCATATGGCATTAGCAGAAGTTAGCTGCAGAAGAACTTTTTCTTTAGTGGTTTGGTAGAGTTTAGGTATCAGGCGATTTGATACTGTCTTGCGAGTGGGTAGGCTGTATGTAGGCAATATCATTTTGTAATTTTTTTTTGAATTCATCTTCTTCTACAATCGAAAACGCGTGATAGCCCTTGACTATAAATTTTACAATTTGCTCGTCAAGCTATTTGCTAACGGGTAGTGGTTTTAGTTGATTTGGCATAATTATCGATCCGGGATAGCACAGAGCTGGTTTTCACTATTTGACTTGGAGTTGGGGTTGGGGTTACGGGAACAAGATTTGGACGTGAAGTGGGAGCCGATTCTTCTGACACCAAAGGTACAATAAAATCATCTGCTGTAGAAGTGGATGCTATTGTGCATGTTTGAATTTCTTCTCCTGGTGGACTGACACTTATACCTATTGGCTGCTGGATTGGTATGCTCCCATGCACCATTCTCATATGGCTATTTAAATTTCCAGAGGCACCCCCGCTGCAGCTGAGAATATTCAAACAGTACTCGGATTTTGCTTTTTCTTTACTAATTGGTTCAAAATGCTTCCAAATATTACTTTTCTTTATAGCAAGTTCTGACATTTTTACTCAAAAAACCAGCAATCCGCAGAAATATAAAAAGCACTTAATGGGTTTGTAATGGCTTGTTAAATCTATCACCAAATTTATCAATAATATGTATTGCCCAAACCAAAAGCATGCATGCAAAATCCAAATCAGTCCAAATCACAAAAACACAGTAATTAAATAAGTAGGTATAAAATAATAAGGAGGACCAAAAAAAAGGGGGTGTGATAAGGCGGTAGTTGGCCGGTTCCGTCTATCCTTACCAGGTTTCGGAATGACTACCACCTTCCATTCTTCCATATCGTGGAGAAGTGTCCCGTGCGGAGGATTCCGTTGAAGAGCCGAGTCCGACAAACTATGCCTCTCGCTGGCATGTGACTGATGGCGGCGCTCGGGATGCCGTCATAACCCGGCGCTTTCCTCAACTTCACGTTCCTTACGGCTCTAGGCTCACCGCTTTATGGTTGTTTTTTTTTTTGCCCAAACTATTGATTTCTATTTCGTAACAAATGGTTTTTGCATTCAAATTTTTTTACAATTAGATTGGGATCATACGGCATCGTGATTAAAAGACGACTTATAATGCCTGAATCACCATTGCCTATGAGCATATATTTGACACCGTGCATTTTAATGCTTTTTTAAAAGCTGTCGACAATAATATTTTCTTCCAGACGTGGCGCTGTATGACCAGTTTTTGTAACATACATGTTCATGTACCGATATGCCCTTACTTTCTGCCTTACTGCATATACAAAAATATTTATTGCGTATACCCAAAAAGATAATCTTCTTAGTTCTATATCCGACTATACAAGCCTGACAATGAACTGAATCCGGTCTTAAAAGACCTTTTGGGTCACGAACCATCTGCAACAATTGCAATCATAGGAATACCATCTGCATCCACTTCATTATTTAATATGGCTATACGCCTTTCCTCTTCTCCAGCTTCTACTATCTCTTCAAGTGGACATTGCTCAAAAGTCTCGTTATATTTTGTAAATAGTATTACTTATTTCCTGTGCAAACCATCCCCTCAACTAAAGCTACATTTATGGTAACCTTTTTAGACGGGTTTTCCGAAAATATACCGAAAATATATCGCTTAAAAGCCCTCGTCTAAAATTGCAATCAAAGACTGCATGCTTTATTTTTTTAATGACTTCAAAGAGATACTCTTTTAGGCATCCACTATTCTGCGACCTTCTAAATGATGAAATACATCAGGATAATTTTCAGCAGTTTGGTTTTCAAATGTCAATTGAAAATCTAATGATGGAGTGGTATCCTTTGAAACGTTGTATTCTAAAGGCTATTCAACGCTATCTTGGGATGACATATTTGTTAAAGTTTCTCGTGTTGGAGTGCTTTGAAACGCAGTTTTTGTTGAGTTTTTGGACTCCTGTACATATAGGAAAACTTGTGATGTGCTAGTGGCCGCTCTAAATGACCAATGGCTTGCAGTTCGCTATGTATATCAGTCATAATGAGTTTTAAAAAGATAACCAGCTAAGTAAAAACTCAAATTTATTGGTTTGGGGTCAGTTAGCTACAAGTTGGAAACAAGCTGCCCTGTAGATTCATGCATTTTGTACATAGTATGTAATTATGAGGAATAGGATTGAAATGTACAAACCAATACTTTTCCTTGCGCTTAAAATAACATTTTTTTTCCGTTTGGCACTTAAAAGTTCCGTTAAAAGTTAGTATTTTACATGATAAAGAGAATGTCCTCCAGCTCATTCTGCTCATTTGGGTCCGAGCTGAGCGGAGACAGCGGACGGGAGTTGAGAACCGCCTCAATTCGACAAAATACCGTCGCAAGTTCCTCAAAAGTTAACGTTGTTTGCCCTATTGTGCGGATCAAGTGCGTTATTGTACCTGGTAGCACTGGAGACTATTCGGGTTTATGATTCTGGGTCCAGTGATTTCAGTAGCTGCCCCCTCCACGGGCGCGAATTTTTTGTTTGTTACGGCTCTCGGAAGCTGTTCAACGTTTCTGGGAGGTAGAGGAGCCCCCCACTGCGTCGCGTTTGGATTCCGTAGAGGAGCAGTGCGAGTTGTTTTTACCAGAATAACACTGATCGCCTCCTATCGGGTTGGTTTATTACTCGACTTCCCTCCCTCGCCCAGCGACCCCCTTTTGGCGCTTCGAGAATTTTGGTGAAGAAGCGGTTGGTGTCAATGGAACGCCGTATGGCACGAGATGCGCCATTCCGGTTAAAACATATTGACTTTATGCGGGAATATGTAACCCTGGTGCACATGCCTGTGTCAAACATTGGTGGCGTTGGGTGGAGAGATATTTTCTCCCCCCCATCATGCAGTTTTGAAATCGCCGGAATCTAAAATCCGCGTTGTGCTCCACGGCCCACGGTTCCTCTGTGACCTCGAGAGGTGTTATTTTAAATCAATTTTTGCATGCCGACCCTAAGCTACATAAATATATCTGGGATATTTTTACGAACTTCCATTTAACAGTAAAAAATTAAACAATATACAAGGTAGCACACAAAATTCGGGAAGCTATTTCTGGCATAGAAAGATTAGCCTTAACTTTAAGGTAAGTAAATTATTTATTTATTAATCATTAATAAAAAAATAAAAATAAACTGCATGTTACTAACTCCACGATCAGTGAAGCATAAGTTACTACAGTAAAGGTTTTTTTTAGGTTACTTATTTATGGAAACTGAAAAATAACTGTTATTTTCTGAATAATTTTGATTTGTGGTAGTTAAATCAGTAGGCATAGCCGTATTACTCTCATGTGGAAGAATGTAATAATTAGTATTGTCACTGTTGCTTCACTGATCATGGAGTAGTTTCCTGGTAAAACAGGAGTATGCATGCTGATATCACTTAGAACAGAGTAGTTGAAACTGCCTGGTGTAATAGAGTAGCTGTTAGAAGTTAATTCTCTAGATCACTTAATTCAGCGTCCATCAAAATACGGGCGATATCAAATTTTCCATTTATTTAAATTTCGCTGTGATAGTTTTTTGAATGCATTAGCGTATCCCAAAAATAATTAATCTATTCTATCACACACCAACTTTTTCGTCATTTCTGTTGCGATCTCTTCTATTTTGTAAGTACTGGATCATTCTACCTGTTGGATCCGGATCTGGACTACTTCCCCTATGCCTTCTATAAATTTGTTGGGCGTTTTTAGTTTCTTACGGACTAATCTTGTGCAATGACTTGTGTGCCAATAATATCTACAACGATAATAACAATTTGATAATTTTACTAAATGAAATTAGTTGTCTTCTTCTTGAGATTCTGCAAGATCTAAACATTCGGATATTTGTGTTAAACTATTTTGATATTTACGTAGTCGTTCATGACACACGTACTGGCCATGCTATTGACTCAACCACGTAACGTTCATTTGGACAAACTTTGATAACTTTACAAGGACCACTAAACTTTTCGCTTAATTTGTTAATCACCCGGGGATTCTTTTGAACTAGCACCAAATCGTTTACTACAAACGGATGAATCACGGCTTTATTAGCATCACAGCGTATTTTATCCTTCGTTGCCTGCTCGTCTATCCTATCTGTTTTATTTTTATCAAATCCTGTTCTTCGTGAAAGTCAGATGCGGCGTGAGACAATTTTACCTAGGTGGACTCTTGTTACATCCAATTAGCAACTGAAATGCACTCTTGCCCGTGCTTTTGGACACCGTGCAGTTCAATGCAAATTGTGTGCAGTCGAGACCTCCATAATGTGTAAATGGGAAGCAATTTTTCGTTCAGTTTTATCTGAAAACACAGTCTTGCCTCCAGCATTCAACTGTATTTGACCGCGCGTTTCATGTACGAAATTATTATTGACCTCAGAATCCCAAACTTTTCTGCAACCTCGTAGCTAGACATTTTCTTTGCCTCAACTTTCTTAACCGCATCAAGAAGTTCTTCTTTAGAAGAATTTGTAATTCCAGACCATCTAAAAAATACATTTAACGTTAATTGTTAACAATACTTATATTTAAGGTTTAGAATCCTTTAGTTTAATCATATTTATTATAAATGTCTCAATTGATATTAGAACAAAAACCGATTACGTGGTCTGACTCGCGGGTAATTTTGAGACAGCCAATCATAGACGCCGATAGTGGCGCCGCCGGTGCATGCGATTGCTTGTTTTAAAAGCCAATCGCAGGCATCGGCGTTCGCACCGTCTGTGCATGAAAATGGCGATAAGGGGTGTTATAAAACGACGAAGAGTCGGACCACTGGTTCAGTTCTGTTTCATACTTAGCGGCGTCACGCTGAATCTTTCAAACTCTATAAAGTCATTGTAATATACCTAAAGTAAGAGTGAAATATAAAGACGTGAAATGGATCATGTAAGTACTACAATATGGAAGCCAATGCCTATCCCTGCCAATGTTAGTGTAGGTGGAAACAATGGTATAACCAGATGATGCATTACTAAATACTGGGTGTGCCATTATATCAGAATTGGGATTATCTAAACGCCCTCAAAAAAAAATGCTGTGTAGCTAATTTGTTAAATTAGAAGTGCGTAGCCTATTCATTTGCATTCAAAAACGACAACTGGTCAGGGATTATTGTTAGTACTTGCTGGTCGACCTAGATCGAGACTATCCAGTGATGCTGGATTAATTCCAGATTAATTATATTGATTCAGTTTAGATCATCTCACTCGACTACCCTCCGATTGGGTTCATTCGCTATTAGCGACACTACTGAATTTGCGTGCAAATGATTAACTTGAAATTTGTATAAAACGGTTGATTCTATTTTTATGTTTTCCCTCGCTCATCCTCGTATCTATACGATTTTGCAAAAATTGTGTAATTTTGCAAATATTCATTGGCTAATACAAAGAACTGGTAGGATGCTGGGGTTATGCTATGATGGATAAATTAGATGAAAGTTGCTTTCGGATAGTAAATGGTACTACCAATAGTACCCGCATTTTTTTTTGTTGCAACCTTTTATCAACTTGCCTGTTAGTTAGTATGTATGTACGTTCGTATGTGTGGGACAGATCTTGTAACTAAATTTTAGACCAGTTATCCTCAACAAATTGAGCCAAAATTTTGCATACTTATGTAAATTTGGCTAGAATACGATGTCATGGTACCATCAAGCTGGTCTAATGGTGGAAGCTGAAGGGGAACTCCCCAGGGGAAACGATGTGACCCTCTCAAGTTTGCCTTCAAAGTTGAGAATCATCAGGCAATCAAACTTATCATTAACTATAATATAATCCAGGCCCTAAATCTATTAAGAACTTTGGTAGTCAATTTCAGGCACAGTAAATAATCTTTTCTTTAAAAAATTGGGAGCTGCAATTTTCTTTACCACCAAATTCCAGGAGTATAATTGCTCGAGGAGTTAATATAATTATATTTCACAGGTGACAGGCATGGGCATTAGACCGCAGCTTACTTGGTTAAAATTGTTTCAGTCATTTTTTTTTTAGATTTTCTATTTCTAACTTTAATTTTTATTTTCTAACAATATATTTTCTAAATCAGCATCCAAAACTTTTGCTTTAATTGTGTAATATTCTGCTATCGCTTTGTTTCTTGCCGATCGATTCTCATCTGACTTTTGTTTTCTTTTAAAACCTCTAAAAATTTATGGTAATATTAGTTTTTTTTACTGATATTATAGCGGACCAGTTTAAATAAAACTACAATTATCGACTGATGACACTATATTTTAAGGTTTGCACAAAAATAATCAAAAAAGTTAAGGGATTACAATAAGTACTGGTACACATAAATGAGTCGCGACGGGAGCGCGAACGCACGAGCGGCGCGTGCGACTGGGACCGTGGTGGTTATACGACTACTGGGGTCGGGAACAGTGCTGCCAACTCTTAAAAATATTTAATGCTAAATCCATGTCTGTAAAATGCCAAAAATATGCTAAAATTTTCGGAATATGCTATAAAAAATTGCTAAAACGATTTTACAAAATGTATATATTTATACTTACAATAATCAGTCATTCCATGTTGGAAACAAAATATTCAGGTCATCGTCGTTGGTATCTTTTTGGTCATGTGCCATCGGTGGGTCTGGAGCAGAAGACGAGGACGCATATACTTCATTTGTCCCTATCTTTCGTAAGATTGGATCAGGTATGTCGTAGGAGTGACAGCATTTGTTTACCCTTTTCAGTCCAAATCTTACGTATAGAATTGCGTTTAATGTTGCTAACGACAAACTGTTTCTCAATTTCGTTTTGACCAAGTTAACTTGGCTGAATACACGTTCAATATCGGCGTTTGAATGTGGCAACGTCAACAACATTGTTGCAAATCCAGCCAGTTCCAAGAAGGGATTGTTTCCTGCAGCGTCCTTGAAGTCCAGAACTTCACACCAAAATTCAATTGTAGATGAAGTACACTGCCACTGCATACGATCAATGTTTCGCCATTGTGATACAAGTTTATCGATTTTTGTTGCATCCGTAGTAAACTCCTGCGCTATTTCTACAATAGCTGGTTTTAAAACCTTCAGCGTTTCTTGTACAGAAAACATATTCATTTTTTGTAGTACTGCAAGGTTTGTAGGCAATCTTGCTTGTAATTCGTTTACAAGTTTAAGGGTAAAATTAGCACATCGCCGTCTAACGTTTTGCTCTTCTTCTTGCGCTAGATTATATTCCCTTAACTATGTCTCGAAAATGTAGCCCATATACAAGGATGGGTCTACATAGCTGGCAATATTTTGTGTCAGCACGTTAACTCTGGCTGTAGGGTTAAGAATGCGACGACTTATCGATTCCGTTAATCCAATCAGGTCATTATAAAGTTTGCAGACGTCAACATCGTTGCTTTCAAACAGATTATTAACCCGTTGAACCTCCTGCACGATTGGTTTTAAATAAATTAAATAGAGATGGTTTACAGGATCATTATACATGTTGTACAACATTTCTGCCATGTAACAATGTTCATCACGTCTGGCAACTTGAAACAAAAGTTTTAACTCGTTCCATTGTTCTAAAATGCGACAAACAGCTGGCTCTATGGAGATCCATCTGGTATTGCTCAACTGAGGGATTTTTAGGGGCTCTGATCCAGAGTTCATTGTTTTAAACAAATCTTTGTAGTAAATTTGCCGCTTCGATGAATGACTGAACCAGTTATATGTTTCACGAATAAGAAAATCTATATTTCTAGGGAGTGTCTCCTCAGAGGCATGTGACATTGCAAGTTGTAAGGAATGGCAGACACATCTTTTTCATTGCCGGTTTCAATTTTAAGTAGTTGATGAACACCGTTTGTCGTTCCTGTCATTACGGAGGCGTTGTCCGTTCCGATGCCGATTAATTTTTTGATGTTCAAATTTAATCCGGAAAGCAATAACTTTAAGCCATTTACTATACTATTGGCTGTTCCGTCTGCAAGTTCGACTAAGCCCAAAAAGGTAGAAATAATTTTCTTCAACGATTTGCTGAAATATCTAACTGTCACGCCTAACAGTTTGCTCACGGAAACATCTGTAGATTCGTCAATTAACACACTGTATTCTTGATCACCGATGTCGTCTATTAATTCTCGATAAAAATGTGGTGCCAATATATTCTTGATTATATTCGTGCATTTTGTTCGATGTAATCGAATATCAGCACTATGACTATCGCTGAATGATTTCTTACATACTTGTGACAAATGGTCAGTGGTCAAAATAGAAGCATGTTCACAAATAAACATAGCTAGTGTGCTTTCAGCCTTTTGAGTGTTAAGATTCTTTTTGACTTTCGGGAATTCAATTTGTTTTTGGCCTCGTATTGGTTCCATAGCTTTGAGGTGTTTAGAAGATGACAGATGCTGTTTCAAGCAGTACAATTTAGCCATGATATGACACTTACAATACTTACAGTAAGCTTTGGTAGAGTCATTTTGAACTGGTTGAAGCCACTCTTTAAATTCGGACATCAACTCCCACTCTGAACGATAATTTTGACTATATCTTGGAGGCATTATCAAAGCTTTCGTCTTACATCAGTCCATCCACTGTACCACGCACGTAGTAATTGCCTGATTTTAACTCAAACTGCTAACAATTAGTTTTGTTTCAAACACAATCCTCAACACAACAACAGCGAGTCGAGTCACATCACATTCACAGACCAGAGTAAATCTAACTAAATGAAATATAAACAATCTCTGAACCGAGATTCTTTTTTTCATGTTTTGAATGAACCGGGGAACCCCTTTCCCAAAGATAGGTAGGGCTGCGTTCCGTTTCACGCTTATAGTTATGCTATCCATAGACAAATTTCTACATGTCACCTACGGTCTACATGTATCCATCTATCGTCAAGTAGAGTCGTCGCACCGCTAAACTTGACGCTAGATGGCAGTATCGATGGTACATGTTACATGGCGAAAAAACCGTAGTCCCATACACCTGCTCCGTGGTCCCATACGCTTTTTTTTGAACAAGTTTTAGACCAGGTAAAAAATGCTAAAAAATATGCTATATGCTAGATTGAAAATTTTCATGCTAAATCACTCGAAAATATGCTAAATTTAGCCATAAAAATGCTAAATTGGCAGCACTGGTCGGGAAACGAGACCCTCGCGCGCCTTCAGCCTGCTCGAACGCCGGCACTCCTGCGGTGGCGGGACGAGAGGTATAGAGCCGACGTTAGTTCCCGCTATAATAAAACATTAATTTAATAAATATAAATGAGTAAGTGCTGTATATAAGTATGATAGTTTACACTCAACTATGTATAATAGTTGATCAGATTTGTAGCAGCACACCTTTGCCGGTTATTCAACTGCCAAGCAGTAGTGTGAAAACATTACTTTATTCTAGATTGAAGCGCAATTTCCAGTGAAATAACCTAGCGTATAGAGTAAGTCTTACTATCTCCGGGTGACAAGCGTACTGGATTACCATTCTGGGGTTTGATATTTTGAAGTTCAAAACTCAGGGTGACACTGAACTGATATAGCCAAGCAAAATGCTTACCACCAGACAAGCAATTTGATAGACTCTTCTAAAAATAAATTAAAAATGTTGATCACATTTTGAATAGATGAGCAGATTGTCCTACTATATTAACACAAGCTACTTTTTATTCTAGAAATAATAATAGTTTCTATAAGACTGAAGATGAAACCACAAGGTGCTGTTAATATCTAATATGTTTTCCATATAATTTTAAAAAAGTATAAATATTATTGTTGTAGATAAACAAAATTTACCACTAGCTCTAGGAGTGAAACGAAATTCTTTGGGCTTTGGTGTTGATGACCATGCCCCTGTATCCATTACCACAAACTCTCCCAACACCTCGTCCCCCGCAGCTGAAGTGGCGGTTTCCATTATTTTTACACCCTCCCCACCCTGTCAGCAACGCCAGTGTCACTTTCATTTTCATCAATTCAAATTGATTCTGGTACCACCGGGTCCGCATCACCACCATAAGCCACCGTCAACCCTTCTGCTGTACTGCCTAACAAGGCAGCCACCCTGTCCAAAACGAGTGGTGGAAGCTTGCAAACTTGCAATCTGTGCCCAAGAAAGGTAGTCGTGCCGACCCTGCCAACTACAGGCCAATTTCGGTCACGTCCATACTCTGCAAGACTATGGATAATTTTATGTTGACATATTTTTACAGCAATTTGTTGTATTTATTATATTAGTAATTTTATAATATTACATATTCCTATTTTTACTAGGAAATCTATTTTAGTTTAACAATATGTGAGATAAATGTTAGTGGAATTTGTCCGTTTTTATTCTCAATAAATAATTTGAATTTGAATGGAACGTCTCTCAACAACAGGCCCCTGTCGTATCTAGAAGAAAATGATCTCCTCAGTGACCGGCAATACGGATTCCGCCGAAACCGGTCCACTGGGGATCTTCTAGCATATGCCACACACATCTGGAGTGAGGCCATCGAGAAATACGAGGAGGCGCTAGCCGTTTCCCTCTACATCTCGAAGGCTTTCGACAGAGTTTGGCATGACGGCCTTATTAGCAAGCTTTCCTTCGGCTTGTACAAAGGTTTTGTTGCGTGGATATCGGACTTCCTGAGGGATAGTGTCGTGAATCTAATATATAAAAGGCGATGTGTGTTAGTATTGTTAGAATAGCCTGTTGAAAACATTGCAAAATGATTTTTTCGCCTTCAGTATAATTATTTGGTTGAGACTGTGAAAACGGAGCCCCCACCGCTCCACCGCTCCGCCTGATGAACATCGACTCCTGACAGTATGTCCTCTCGTCTCTTAAAACAGTCTGAATAATGTTATCTTATTCTTATGCGACTGTATAACTTTACCATAACAAAGATAATGCAGACTTCAGATTAAATTACTGAATACTGAAAACTAGACAATCGAGTCTAACACAATTTTAGTGTATAACATAGAAGTGTTAGAATAAACCGTTATCAGGAGTTACGTCACCAGTGGTGACGTCACTACTACTTCTATTAAACTATTTCTATTAGAGGGTTCTACTAATGCAAATAAAACCTTAACTTTTTAAGGACTACCCTCTTTCAAGCTTCTTTCTAATTTTAGACTGAACCAAACTGATTTATTCACGGGGTAGGTAACCAAAACACATTATACTCCTGATAATGAATTCTTGATCTTTTATCTCTGCACAGACCCTAAGAAGGTGCTCTATGCTAATGCAAATTTACCGCCACGTTCGTAAAAGCCTAGACGCTGTAGAAGAAGGGCAATAAACTACAGCGTCCACCAATTTAACCACAAATCCAACTTAATGTTTATCGTTTACAAATCAAGATATGAATTCAACAATAGTTAACTTGACATTTAACTAAAGATTAATTAGTCTTAAGTCATTATTTTGCTGTGTCCGGAAAGGCAACAAACCATATTATTACATTTCGTTCTCCATAGTTATTTTTACAATGAAATAAGTAAACTAATGTTAGATAAAGGATTTATTCCACGGACTACTAGTCCACGATCAGGCCCCAATAATATACTTCAAATTGACAAGGCTCACGTCTACAATTACGCGCAATAATATGACCTTTAAAGAGTCCTATTCGAATGACGTATATTTACTATTATTCTCTTGAATATAAATTACACTTTACATCACCTTAAGTTCCATGTATCCCGAGAAAACACATCAGCACACGTAACTCTCATAACTCACTTGACTTTAGGAGTACTTTTACGAATATAAGACTGTAGGGTATTCACAAGTATATTTTCACCGATTTACTACACAGCACTTATCTGAGAACCTTTCGGCTACAAATTCACAGCTTGTCTGCCTTGACGGTTTTTTTTTTTTTTTTTTCTAATGTGACTTATTGCTGTTGGCCTTGCGGCCTCTACAGCTTGACCGGACTAGTTGGTGAACGCAGAGGGCGTTGGGCCAACATGGTTTAGATTTTGGGCGACAAGCGCAAGGGCACCTCGGAGGTACGAGCCTCGGCTTGGACCGTCGCCGGGAGTGGGGGATTAGACTTGCCCTGGCACCCCAGAAGGGGTGTGCCCTGGGGCCCTAGTAGGTTGTTGAACTGAATGATTATTTGGAGAGAATCTAACCGATCTTCTAACAGATCCTGGGGGTCTCCGATCCCGCCGGCGGGATCGTTGTGTGTGTGTATGCCTGTGGTAACCGGCGCCTATACCAAAAACTGAATATTTCCTGTTTCCAGGAGCAGTCGGATCGGAAAGCCTTGACGGGCTCTGAACGACCCCATATATACTTTTCCGGTCTACCTCAATTACGCCCCACCGCAATCGCTAACAACCAATGACAAGTGACTTTGACATTCATAAAGAGATAATCATATTGACAACTGTTGCCATGGATAACCCCAGAAGGCTCTAGTGTTGCCGTTAAAAATAATGTTGCCATGACAATAAAACTAAATTCTACGAGTCATTTAAATAATATCTAACAGTATGTATGTATGTTCCCTATGTACTCCAATATGGCTGTTCGTAACATATAATGAGGTCATATCCCACCATTAATTATATTTTCGTATGTATACATTGTATGTGCGAGAATGAAGTACGAGCCCTACAACTACAGCGTACAATCTCACAAGCATTAGGTAGTAAAAAAAATATTATCATGAGTTATGAATGTTTTACTGACCTTAATGTTATTCATACGAATTCGTGTTTTGCGTTTGCGGGAATTATTTTTAAGCTTTTCCCAATTCAAACGCAACTATTGTGGAGTCCGGTGTAAAGTTGTCACCACAGCATTGAATTTGTTGGTAATTCGCATCCACTCCTCATTTTTCATCTTGTTAGTAGTTGCGTTTGTTGTTTTATTATAAACTAGTTTTTTGCCCGCGACTTCATACGCGTAGATTTTCATATAAACCTTCAATCCTTTTTTCTTCCCTTAATCCGGCCCTTGCGCAAAATAACATAGCCTATACTTCAATCTGGTCATAGCTAAGCATATTTGTGAAAACCGCATTTAAATCCGCCCGTATTTTCGTCCAGGGGTTAACCCTTAAATGCATAACAACGCGTTTTCGCTTGGAAAAAATATATGTGCTACAAAAAGTGGTCTAGATAGTGGGACAAATAATAAAAAAAAAATATAATAAAAAATCTTGAAACCTTTATTTTACAAAAAAACTACATGTATCGTTTTCGATACAGTATGCATTATTTTACTATATTACTATTCTATATCTAACTAAATATTGGCAGACTCGTGAAATACGGTGTAGCAGTTTTTGGACTTTTTTGAGCACAAATGGACGTTACATCTAGCACATTTTATTATGCTGAGTAAATGGCAAGAGGGCATCATACATCTGCTTCGAGTTTCTGTCCTTATCTGGCAGTGATCTGTTTTGTCTAGTCTGACTTCAAGTGGAGGCAATGTTTGACATGGTTTACCCTTCCAAATTTTAGGTGGTGGTCCTTCTGATGTGCTGGATGGGCTGCTGGTGCTTGGGCGGCCTCTGGTAGTAGTTGGAGCATACTTGCATTTGTCATTGTCAGCCAGACCTAAAGTTAGCAAGGTTCAGGATGTTTTTCGTTGGAACACCATTTTTAGACGCAACTTTTTTGTATAAGATCCAGGCGTTGATCACAGATAAATCAGCAGTATAACAGTATTTTATATCGCCCTAAAAAGGAGTCCATTAAATCAACGCCACCCATGTGAGCATTGTACTCCTTGATCAATTTGGGGCATGTTATGGCTATCCTCTTTTTCTCCTTTTCATCAAACCTTTCTATATTTTTCACAGGCTGTGCACCGACATAATTGTTGACGCTAAGACAACTTGTTTATTACCCTTCCAGCTGACGGTGGTCATGTCTACACCTTTAAAGTTTGTAACATATTCCTCATATGATCCTCGAGGTACTGAACTCTTCATTACGTCCTGCTTTGTTGGAAGCTTACATGATTTGCCCAAGCGGTTTCTTTTGATAGTTCCCAAGGTATGTAATCCTTCCTTAGCTAATACATACATCAAAGGCAAAGATGCGTAGTAGTTATCGAAATACACGATATGGTTTTGTTGTCTTGGAACCACTCTCAGGAGCCTCAGTATAGCTTGTCCCACTACTCCAACATCAGGTTCATTTGGTAATCTATCATCGGGCTCTTTTCCAGCATAAATTTGAAATCTGTAAGCAAATCCCATCAAATTGCAGAGCACAAATAGTTTGAACCCCCATTTGTGGGGTTTGTTGGGTAGGTACTGTTTGAGAAAGTGACCTATCTTGGTCGAGCACATTTGTTCATCTATCGACAGTCGCTGATCTATTGTTATACTGGAAAATTGTTGGTTTAGGTGTTCTATAACTGGTCTCAATTTGTGCAATTTGTCGTGCTGGGGGTGACTAACAGGTAAGTGATTTTCATTGTTGTTAAAATGAAGTATTCTTCGGATTTTTTCAAACTTGTTGACCGGCATTGCGTCTTTGACAGAGTTGAAGCCAAACTTGGTGGATCAGTAGGATCGTGTGCTGGGGTAGTGGTATACAGACATAAATATTAGAACCCCTATATATTTACGTAGGTCTGTTATTGTTAGCGATTCCGGTCTATCGGGTTTAGTCTGTACAGCATATCGAGTTGTTTCTGTTACATTTTTTTCCATCAGATCATTTGTGAAGAAGTAGCAAAAAAACTGATAAGGACTTTGCAGTTCCATTACATCTGGAGAAAGTTCTTCACTGCCACCAAATTTGATTTTATCCTCATCATATACAAGTGATTGCTTCTTCCAAACTAAATTCCTATTGCTGTTCATGCTAAAAGCCGGAAGTTGGGAACTGGTACCTGGTAATGGTGGTTGTTCGTCGGATTCTGTAACATCTTGAATCAATGGAGGATCCTCGTCGTCAGCGGCAGTCATAACCTCATCAAGGACATCCTCTTCATGCTGATTTTCAAGTTGTCTTACCAACCCTTCACGAGATGCATAGTATGGTAAGTCATCCCCATCAGATTCCATGCCATCATTAGAAACCTCTCGAAGGAGGCGAAGGAGATCCTCTATCTCTCTATCTGAAAACCACCACACACCATGCAAACCATACCAAAACCAAGCGCAAACCATAATAAAACCAACCAGACAAGTTAATATGAGGTTATCAAAAGGAACGTTAGTGCATAATGTATCGAAATCGATACATGGACAAAACGTTAGTTTACAGTTAAAAAAAAGTAAAAAACAATCAGAAATACAAACATCTGCTACATGTTTTTAGACTTACCTTCCATATTGTAGTATTTGCAATACAAATAATCGGTGTTTACTTATGATTCAAACGAATTGAAAATCCGAATTTTCACAACTGTCACAATGTATCGACAACCGAGAATAAAAATGAAAACAAATCAAGATGTCAGAACTGTCATGTGCCAAACATCACTTTTTCGGCTCAGTAAATGTCAAAGGTATGATCAAAGACCTTATACTAAAACTAGACTGTGCACTATGGCGCAAAAACCGGGCGGCGCGAGAGAGCTTCCGTTGGTAGTATGTCCTTTTCTAATGAGGTGACCATGACCAAACAGAACACGGGACAAATTGCTTGTAAAAACGATTGTGTAAGTATCCTGATATATTGATACTACCTAACTAGCATAACTTCACTACCTAATTTATTGTAAAAAAAAAAGAAACACCACGTGTGTATATTTTTTTAAATTATCAGAACCCTACACGTGGGTAAGGGTTGAAAGTACTTTTTTCCTTTTATTGTGAGATATAAATATTATTATTATTACTAAATGAGAATGATGATTTCGGTGCGGGAAAAAAGCGTGAGGAAACTTGCACATTTAGATTTCCGTTTGTGTAACCATTATCCGAAAAATGAGTCTCATTCCCCTTGTGGCTATGAAAGTCAGATGGCAATCGCTTTAGGCCTCGTTCACGTCGGAAAGCGCGGGCGCGGGGACGTGGCGAACTCATGTTCACATTGGCCGCCAGGCGTTTGCGCGATAAGACGTGTTGTCAGAGGTTGAAAACATGGATGATGATCTTTTATTTCTAACCGAAAATTCATACCTAAAGTGGGAATTTCATACATTATATAGTAATTTTCTAGCGACAAGTTCAAACTGGTTGAACTTACCTGGCGTCGCGAGTGAATCGCGCGCTCCGCCGCTAGTTCGACGTGAACACACACAAACGTCTCACGTGTTTGATATAGCCGCGAGCGCGCCGCGCGCGCTACTCGCTAGTTGGGCCGCTACTTTCGCCGCACCTGCGTTTTGTACGTGAACACTTGCATAGTATGCTATATGTTTGATATTTCGTGACCACGCTCGCGCCCGCGCCCGCGAGTTAACGTGTTTAAGCACTTACTGTAATTATTAGACTTGCCACTCCAGGATCATGTTCGGCGAACCCTGGCAAACTCCAAAGTGTAAGCTTGCGCATGTAACCAGGATAATATTCGCTAAGATGAAAAGATGAGGAGTAGGATTATTATTAAATGAGTGTTAGGTCAAATGAACGTGATGCAATATTGTAGACGGAAAAAAATACTGTTTTTTTTAATATTGATTTATTTTTATACATTGCTGAACAATACAGTTTTACGCAATTTTTGTCGTAATGTAGCCTTATTTCCTACGTGCTTGAGGGTTAAAGACTTCCCGTAGGTTTTAAGTCTTAATTTTAAGTATTTTTGACCAATACATTTAATCAGTTCCAATTCGTGAGATTCGTCTGAGCTTGGATGGGCAGGCAAAATGTGCTTAATTTTAGGGTAGAATTGACGTACTGTCATATTAAGCATTTTTTTCATATTCAAACTTTGTTCAGGAGACATTACCAAAAAAAGTTTTTCTATATACTTTACTACATCGAACACAAATGTTGAAGCATATTTTAGCCCTCCTCTGTCTACAAAGGCTGTGAAAGAAGAAAATTCACAAACATCAATCAAGTAGTCATGATCTTTATGTGTACGATGCGTTATGAGCAAGGCTCGGCAATGTTGACATGTTAGTTTGTCTACTATTTTCATTACAATGTAGCCAGATATGTAGTACAATATATTGTTTTTATAGTCTGATAAATCGGTTCTGTCCACTAAGTGCATAAGAACATCACTATTATCTGTCTCATTTTCTTCTGTAGTGTTATCGTCTTCCACGATCGATCTTTTGGCACTTCGGAACTCAAGTATTGCAGAATTTTCATAATCGGGATTTGTACAGTTTGCATTAATGCTTGGTCTGACGCTGTTACGAAATAGCAACTTTCGCATAATAAACATAAACTGAAGAGCAGTAGGGTTGTCGTTTGCCCCTCCTCTTGCTCTCACACATGAAAAAAACATTTCAATGTGGTCTTGCGAGGCTTTGTATGGTAATAGGTAGGTCATATTAACATCAAACAAATCAGTTGCTAATTCAGCAAAACTGTACGTGTCTATTATCAGACCAAAAACCGGAGTCTTCCTTCTATGGGTCATTATATTTTTCACGTCGACATTAAGTTCAGTCAAGTAATGTCTTTTTCTTCGAAGACCTGAGTCCAGACATGTTTATTGTTAAGCCGCAAAGGAGATTTGAAACCAGTTCCTACTGGATTTTTGGCGTTAAGAATGTCAAACAGTCTGTCCAAGTACCGTAGGTATTCCACTGTGGCTTCACTTCCAGCAAAGCTAGGATGACCGATTGAAGAACAAGACCGAAGAACTGAGTACTTGGACAGCTAGTTTGACGTTCATTTTCTTGCCAAAAAAATCGACATGTACCCTAGTCAACTTATTTTTTAATTTAAGCCCCTCTTCCTCTTGCAAATCTTGCAATTTCTGTATATATGCGAACTTAATATCTCCTTTTCCCGATGACAAACTAGTTTCGGCGAATAAATTTCGGGCTAATTTAATCATATGGGCAGGGTCGAGTATGCAGTATACTTTTGTAGATTTAATTGGGTGATCAAAATGAGTTTTCATATTTGCAAGGGTAAAGTTGCACCCCAGAATTTCAAATGTTTTTATGTTTGCTTGTGCGCCATCCGCTGTCAAAGACCTCACCACTATATAAATATCGGCCAGCATACGAATCGCTGTCAGGACGAGCTGAGATTGTACGTACGCAGAAATCTTATCTATGAAAAAATAAGCGATAGGGCAGACAAATTTTTCCTTTAGAGAGACTATTTGAAATACTAAGGCTTCTGTAGCAAATGTTTCAGAATCGCTTGTTAATATTCCGCCTAAATCAACACAACCCCAATACTTGTCTGAGCCTTTATCATATTGTTTGCCAGCTTTGATAGCCATTGCATCAAAAATTAAAGCGACGTTCATTTCATCCTTTTCAGCCTAACCTTCAGGAATTCCATCACTTCTCCCATAAAACCCACGTTGCATTTATGCGTCGCCAATATCCTTCGCAGAGTTGCAGGGTGGGGTAAAGGAATACGATTCCTCAAAAATAAATAGGCTTTACCAGAATAATAATACAATGATAAAGCAAACGATTTCATTTCATCTGAATATTTGTTGGACGTGTTGGATTTTGTCGTATTTAGTCTCGTGTGAATGTTTTCGAAATTATGTTGGACCATCTGTTCGACTTCAAAATAGTTATCACATTTTTTTTTTATAATTATTAACAAACATTTTAGGTTACCTATAGTTGTATTACGTCTTTTCAGGCGTTGTTGTAAGACTTTGACATCTCGACGTAATTTTTTTTTACGTGGTGTGGCAGGAGTTGCAATAGATGCTGTTTGCGTACAAACACTTTCCGTGGTGCTTATCTCCTTTGTGATACTTTCTTGCAGTTTTATCGTTTTTGATGCTGGTCCTTCCTCTATACATATATTGCTTAAAACATGTACTCTTTTTTCGCAGGGCATGACCTGCAAAAATATTAGAAGTTAAAGGAACACCGTAGACAAGAGTAGACTGGAGCAGTGGTGCAGATCAGAGCTTCTACTAGCCAACATTGAGGAGTTTTACTTCCGCTTTCTTATCAGACCCTCATTCATAACCCGAATTTTAAATCTTTTACATACATATTTGTATTGAGACGCACGTGATCTTAATACGCGTCTAAAATTTTATGGAAATTGGTTCAGTAGAATTACGTGAAAAAGGCGTCGCAATATTTGAATCCTCAAGGTTATTAAGTCAATGAACGCACGCACTCGGATTATTTATTCTTACCTTAGGAAATATTGACGGAACAGCATCACGTTTCAGCATTTTCCTAGTATAACCAGGAATAAAATCGTCACATTTAAAATGCTCACTGCAAACAACAGACGACTTTGAGATTGTTCCAGGTAGTGCATTTTCCCACTTCAATTTCTGGATTTCATTCTTCGGAAATCTACAATACAAGAAATATACTTATTTAATAACAACTAACGTCATCGGTGCAATCGAAGGACACGATAACATCAAAAAAAAAAAATCCTCTAAATAAAATCTAAATGTCAGGTTTTGCCCCTTTTGCACATTGATGACTGACGGTAACCGGTAAATCTCCAATTTAAGACAGTCAGTACGTCGTAACTCTCTCTACCTACTACGAGATAGTAAAAAAATCTTTGATCAACAAAATTCATGGTTACCCTAAATGTTATGATTGTTGTTTTAACTTACCCGTGGAAAGAAAAGCGGCTACCGGGATAAGATCCATTTTTGCACCCTGTCACACAACAAGAATTCACCATATTTCATGAAAAACAAACAGATTGAATATGAAAATTTACAAAATCGCAAATCGAAGCACAAGAATCAACCAAACAACCAAATGAGCAAACCACCATCTTGCATTTTAGTGTTACCAAGCCCAAACATTTAAGTACTGCTGTTAACTCGGTATTAATGTTTTTTTTTATAATACTACGAACTGACTATTAATTATATGGACTATAAAGATATATAAATACGTTTTATAGGTAAAGCAATTTTCTAGTTGGTAAAACATAAAAAAGAATAAGATTAAATTTTCTACCATTTCTACTAAACCCTATGGTTAGTTGAGCTGGCAAGATGTTAGACAAGGACACACTACCAGCGGGAGCCCTCTCACCAGGACCGCTTTTAGCTAGTTACCGCTTTTAAGAAAATAGCTACCCTAAGGGTATCGTTATAGATCTCATTATACCAAAACAAAAAATTTGGGTACACTGTCTAGTTTTAGTATAAGGTCTTTGGGTATGATAGATCATTCATTCTGAACCATAGATTAAAAAAAATACCAAGACAAGTCTCTGAACGCATTGTATCGTTTTCGATACGCTATGCATTTAAGGGTTAAGGAGATGTGCGTGAACAAACAAACAAAAATTCTAAAAACTGCCTTAACATGTTCAGCTGCTTATTTTAAGTCGCCTTGTGTGAAGTATTGCTAGAAGCATAACAGTACAAACACCGTCAACAGTTTTCAAATCAAAAAGATAATGTGACCACAGTGCACAGCATGTTTGAAGTTTTCTTTTTGTCTAAACCATAAAAAGTATATCATGTCATGTCGGGATCATACATCTCTGAAATTTGACTGTCCAGCCTGGACAGTCCAGCTTCGCTCGTTCGAATTTTTCTATGACCATGCAAATTCTGAACTATATATGAATACGACCACAGGTATATGGCTTTGGCCACGGAACCCTGACATATGCTTGTCTTAACACGCTCTTGGTTAGTTATTTCTTATTTCGCATGCATTTGTATGTATACCTTGATTAAAAAGCCATGAAATAGAACTACTTTATTTATCTGTTAAAATATAACAGTAAAATAAAATTATTTCTTTATTCTTATTGCAAATATACACTTTCTTCTTCTAGAAGCTAAGGTTATATACCCTGCATAAAGGGTGCAGCAATGACTTATTTAGTGGCTGTTCACAAAACCAGACCACATACATAAATATATACATTTAAGTATAGTTAGATCTATTACATAAATATTATATATACTATTCAAACTTAACATAGGGTGAAGTAATTTTACAAAACAAAAAAAACATACTTAGTGTGATAGGTTACTTTATTATGTTCTGCTTCTTCCTTCGGGATTAGATAACTCGTAGTACCGCCTAGTGGTACGCCATCTCGCACTAAACTTGAGGTTATTAAAAATAAAACGTCAAACACCCTAGATCCGTCTCATACCTATGCTTTCATTCGCTCTTTAGTGCTCGCCACGCTCGCACTTTGTCTCTGTTTTATTTTAGAATAAAGTGAAGTGATAGGTACCTAATAGCATTATCATGCCTAAACGCAAGAAAGGCGACAATTACGAACAATTGTTGAAAAAACTACAGAAATTGGACAAGAAAATACGTCGACGTTGTAATTCACGGAGTCGATCGCCGAGTCAAGAGTATCGTTATCACTTGGAATCTCAAGGTCAGTTTTACATGTAAACTTTCTTTATTACGTAGGTACCTATAGGTAATCTTACCAAAGATTAATATGAACAATATAAATGCCATTGCATGGTTCATTATACAATTTTGTCACCTCAGACAAGTATATTTATTTAGGTACCTAAATATATAATGACGTATTATCTAAATTTCTTATTTGTTGGTAATTTTACCTGCACATGAGTGTACCTACATATAGATACATATATTTTTATTTTATTTTTTTCTGCTGGGTTTGCGTGCTTCTCTTTGGAGTCGTCACTACCCGAATTATTAGTTTTGCGAACAGTATTTTAGGACTGTTTCTTAACTAACAAAGCAGATAGAAGCATACTAAAATAATGCTTAGTTTTGGATACACCTGGGTTTGCGTACTTCTCTTTGGAGCTGTACTACCCGTAAAAGTTTTGCGAACAGTACTTTGGTCTGTTTCTTAACTTATCGGAAATCGTGTTGTTTCCAGAACGTGAAAGTTCACATCAAAACACGACTGACGAAGTTGTTGGTAGTAACCGCGTCGCTGTGCTGCTCGGTGGAAATGATAACGAACCAGATGTTCATACCAGTACTGAGCCGACCTCTTCACCAACCAAATACCTGGCACCAGCGCTGGCACCGGGGTCACTGAGTTCTTGCAAAACTCTTGTGAAAAATCCGCCGATAACGTGCTGGACGATACGATTATTGAATTATTAGGCGATGACCCCCCTATTTAAAGCACCTACGGGACTGAAATTCATAAGGACTTAGCAATCAGATTGGAACATACCGCCACGCATGGTCTCTCCAAAGAAGTTCGGAAAGAATCGACAGAGAAGTATCTACTTCCAAGTAACTGCAAACTCATCGATGCTCCGGCACTAAACGCCGAGATGAAAGCGGCCATATCCGAATAAACAGCTAAACGTGATAAGAGCATCGAATTTAGACAAAAACAGAATGCTACTGCAATATCTTGCCTTAGTCAAGTGATTAACAAACTTTTTTCTGATAAAGACGCTGACCCAGCGATTATTAAAATGGTCATGGACGCAGAGCGCATCTTATGCGACCTACAGCACCATGACTCAACAGTAAGAAGGAGTTTCATATTAACTTCTGTAAAAAAAAAAGACATGAAAGATCAGTTACAGACCACCAAACCGGACAAAATGTAGTTTGGCCAAGATCTTGGTGAAACACTCAAGGCGGCAAAGGCAATCAGTAAATCTGGGGCCGACCTAAAGGTTTCAGTTCCGAAACCTCAGAAAGTCAACAAGAAGCCGACAGTAGCAACTAATTCGTCGATAAATTTAAACTGGAAAGGTCCATATCCACCTCGGAAACAGCCGCCTTATCAGAACTATCCGAAGACGAAGGAGCCTCCACCTCAGAACAGGAGTCGGCCATATAACTCATCGAGACCATTGCAGCAGCATCAGACGCGCGGCCGCCGTTAGAAATGGTAAATTATGCTGGCAGATTGCCTTTATTTTATGACCAATGGTCAATAGTTACCAATAATCCTGTAGTATTGTCATGTATTCATTCAGGGTTATGAAATACCATTCTCATGTCCAGTTGTCCAAACTTCTCCACCAATGGTGAAGAATTATCAAAAGCAGAAAAGCACTCATTTTATGAAGCTATAGATGCCTTAATATCAAATGGCGCTATTTCTAAATGTCAACCCATCAAAGGCCAATTTATTTCAAGCGTTTTTTTTTTTTGGTGCCGAAACCAAATGGGAAGAATAGACTTATTTTGAACTTAAAAAAATTGAATAAATTTATTAAAACAAGTCATTTTAAAATCGAAGATTTACGTACTGTATTGAAATTAATATCCAAAAATTGTTTCATGACAAAAATCGACCTCAAGCACTCTCGACGCGTATTATTTTATCCTGATTCCAGAAAGTATTTAAGGTTTCAATTCGAACAAGAATTGTATGAATCCCAAGTCCTCCCATTTGGTCTCAGTACTGCTCCTTTTATAGTTTCTAATATAATGAAACCTATAGTCCGTTTACTACGGTCTGCTGGCCTAATCTCTACAAATTACTTAAACGATTATTGGCTAATGGGAAAGTCTTATGAAAAATGCCTGTATAATACCGTTCTGACAAAGAAGTTATTAACCTCTCTCGGCTTTTTAATAAATGAAGAGAAAAGTTCTATGACTCCAAGTAAACAATGCACATTTTTAGGATTTGTGTTGGTATCAGAAAGTTTCCAGATCGGGTTACCCGTTGAAAAAGTTAACCGCGTTAAGTTGGAAATTCAAAGGATTTTGAACCTTAATAGATGTAAGATCCGGGAATTCGCACAATTCACTGGATTGTTAGTTTCCATCTGTCCCGCAATAGACTATAGTTGGTTATACACAAAGTTTTTCGAACGCTTAAAGTATCTAAATTTAAGACCTCATGATGATTATGATAAATTCATGAATTTGCCAGTTACGTTACAACCCGATCTCAGGTGGTGGTGTGACGCAATACAAAGGCCGTTCAGTAACATAAATGAGGACACACACGATCTAGAAATTTTCTCGGATGCCTCAAATACGGGTTGGGGTGCTGCCTGTGGAGAAGAAACAGCCAGTGGTCAGTGGAATACACAAGAAAAGCAACAACACATAATTTTTTTAGAAATTCAGGCTGCATTTTTCGGTTTAAAGGTTTTTGCACGAAATTTAAATAATTGTCAGATTCTACTAAGAATTGATAACACGACAGCAATCTCTTATATGTTTACCGGATGGGAGGTGTTCAATTTCCTCATTTAACTGAGGTTACTAAACTATTGTGGCAATGGTGTGAATGTCGTAAATTATATGTCATGGCTTCATACATTAAATCTTCAGATAACAAAACGGCAGATGCAGAGTCAAGACGTGTTCACCCAGATATAGAGTGGGAACTGTCGGATTGGGCATACCAAGATATCGTTTCAGGGTTCGGTACACCCCAAATAGATTTATTTGCTAGCAGATTAAATAAGAAATGTATTCATTACATTTCTTGGCATAGGGACCCAGATGCAATGTCTATTGATGCATTCAAAACTTCATGGACCGGTTATTATTTTTATGCGTTCCCGCCTTTCTCGGTTATTTTAAGAACCTTGAGAAAGATTATAACTGACAAAGCAAGGGGTATCATGGTTGTTCCTTTGTGGCCTACACAGCCGTGGTATCCACTTTATAAAAGCCTTTTATTATCTGAAGTTATTACTTTTAAGGCACATAAGAACCCAATTGTTTCTCCGTATTCCAGCAATCACAACATATACACCAGCCTTACCCTGGTGGCAGGGATCTTGTGCGGACGGCGTGGTTAAGAAGAAGCGTACCTCCGTCCGCAATTAATATTATGATGGCTTCCTTATCTGACAATTCTATTAAACAATATAATGTTTACCTTCAGCGTTGGTTCCACTATTGTAACGAGAACAAACATCTTGATATGTTTAATGCATCGATTCCACAAGTGTTGTATTTTCTTAATAGACTTTATGAAGAAGGAGCTCAATATGGCACTTTAAACACCTGTAGGTCTGCACTTGCTCTTCTGATGGGCAATAACCTAGGAGAGGATGATAGGGTCAAAAGATTTTTTAAAGGCGTTTTTTGTTTACGTTTTACGTTACGTTTTTCATTACCTAAGTATGCGGTAACATGGGATCCCTCGGTCGTAATAAATCATTTAAGTTGTTTAAGCCCTAATGTGACTCTAACTCTTGAAAAGTTGTCTAAGAAACTTATCACTCTTATTGCCTTATTAACTGCTCACCGAGTGCAGACTAGGGCATGCAAACAGGGTACCCGACTACCCGAAAAACCCGGTTAACCGACTGATTTGAAAACCGGGTTTTTTAGGATTGAAAAACCGGGTTTTTCGAGTTTTTTATTCACTATTGTTTATGTAAAATACTACCACCAGAACATTAATAAACAACCAAACTTCACAAAAACTTACTGATTCTCTAGTTTTTCTCTACTGATCGAATAAATTTAACAGGTTGACCACAATCTATAATATTAATTAGGTATTAGGGAGTAATATATTGTTAGGCTTTGTTTGACGTTGACTGAGTGCGCAGAGTGAGGCGCTGTGAGCGCTGTGTGCTGTGGGCGCTGCGCACGATGTCGCCATTTTGTTTGTCAGTCAGACTCAGCCAAGTGAAGAAAAGGACGCGCGTATGACGCGCACGTGTTTGTGTTTGTTGATTTTTCACAAGGAGAGAGAATGACCTAGGTCATTATTATTTTTTATCATAAATTTTATATTTCTTCTACCGAGATACAATACCTATAGACACAATTACTAAGTAAAAGTACTCAAAAAACGTCTGAGCGTCGTTGTAAATACCTAGACATCACAATGACACATTTACTCCAATTTAGACGTTATGTCGCTTGCATAGTGTTCAACGTCGCTTGTCAGCTATGGAATTGTATCACTTGGATCGCGGGGTATTGTTGTCGGATCGCGATTTCATGCAATTTCTCAACCTCTTTGCCTAAGTTGGACTTACCTAACTGAACAATCTGACCAAGATAAGTGTAATGGTCAACAACTTCGAGAGTATCGTTCCCAACAACTACCGGTACGGGTACAACATGAACATTGGACATGATTTTTGTCTTGTCTATGTTAATTTTAAGACCAACCTGTTGGGAAAGGCTACTGAGGTCGTGGAGCATTGCATTGAGGTCCTCCAGCGACTCTGCCATGATGACTATACGAGTATCATCAGAAAAACGAAGGTGAATGATGTATTCACCAGTGATGTTGATGGCGAATCTTTTCCAGTCTAAGCTTGAAAACGTACTCCTGTAATCGGATCGACATGGTGGCGTTTCTATACACACACTTCAGCACTTCGATTTATCTATAGTCGATATGACAACGCTGGAGGGACTGCAATACTGCCCAGGTCTCGATTGAATCAAAGACTATTTCATAATCTGGCAACGCTAGGCATAATGGCCGATTACACTCCTCAGTCCTCTTTATAATCTGGCGGAGCGGGTGAATGTGGTTTATGGTGCTCCAGCCTTTAAGGAAACCGGCTTGTTCGGGACGCTGGAAGTCTCAACATTATACCAAATGTTACTTGATTAATCTCTTGATAAAGCTAAACAATAAGAATACGAAAGTGCAAATACATATATAATAACATTTCAGCATTTTCTTTACTTGCACACACTAATAAAATATTTTTAAGCCTAAAATATAAAAAAACTCGAAAAACCCGAAAAACTCGAAAAAACCGGTTTTTGAAATTGAAAACTCGAAAAAACCGGGTTTTTTAAACTACCCGAGTTTTGCATGCCCTAGTGCAGACCCTATCAAAAATTAACATTAAAAACATTGAAACGTTTACAACTAAAGTGACTATCAAAATCCCTGATTTTTTTAAAACAACCCGTGTGGGTTGCTTGCAGCCAATTTTAGTGCTGCGGCTGCCATTTTTCGATGAAAAACCGGAAATTTGTCCTGGAACAGCATTAGTAGCCTATTTAGAGAAAACTGCTTCTCTTCGAAATAATGTTGACTCCCTTTTCATTAGTCCCAGAAAACCATTCAAAGCCGTCGGCTCTCAAACCTTGTCTCGGTGGATAAGGATACTCTGCGTGATAGTGGAATCGATATAAATATATTTTCGGCTCATAGTACACGGCACGCTGTCACATCTGCTGCGTATAACCGAGGTATCAGTCTGGAACGGATAAGAAAAACCGCTGGATGGAGCGGTTCTTCTAATCCGTTCCGTTTCCGTTTTCCATTTTCTATCGGTTCTATAATAGAACTACAAGTAATGTTACTGTTGACAGTGATGATTCCTTTGCCAGGGTTATTGTTAATGGAGTTAGTGATTAAATCATTTATAAAGACTTAGTATGATTAAGTACCTACCGTAAATATGATATGTCTAATTATAATAACTAAAAGATCAGAGTTGTCTTATTATATACTTACTGATTTTGTTCTCTATTTTTATAGAGTAAAATAAAGCAAATTATTCACTTATTTCTCTAAAATTCTACGAGTTATCTAATCCCGAAGGAAGAAGCAGAACATAATTAATGATTAAACGAACTTACCTGTACGTGAAGTTCTATCATAATTATGTGACAGCTTCTTCCGAAGGGATTAGCAACCCACCCTCCCTAACTAGAACTAGTAATCCCATATCCTGTGAAATAATTTGAACTCTAAACTAAATGAAAGCATAGGTATGAGACGGATCTAGGGTGTTTGACGTTTTATTTTTAATGCCCTCAAGTTTAGTGCGAGATGGCGTACCACTAGGCGGTACTACGAGTTATCTAATCCCTTCGGAAGAAGCTGTCACATAATTATGATAGAACTTCACGTACAGGTAAGTTCGTTTAATCATTAATTATATATGAGATCATACAAAACTTATGACGCTACTTTCTTAACTATTTATAGATCGATATTTATATTCTAATTAAATTTTTCTAAATTTCATTTTTGGGTTAGAAACTTACGAAGTTGGTTCTGGAAAAGTGTTATTATTTCTTTCTTTCTTTATTACGTCCGGAATTTTGTTGCATAGGTTTATTGTCATGCACAAAGGGCCTTTTTTGAATATTTCTATTCGCAGGACTGAATTAAAATAGGATGCGGTATATTAAGTGTTTTAAATGCTAAAATAGAATGCATTAGATTGAATCACCAAAGAGGTTGTAAGGCCTATGTTTTTATAACATCCTTGATCAAAACGTTCATTCTACTAAGAAGGTTCCTTAATTTAAATAAAAAGTTTTAATCTGGCTGATTACACTACTCAACACTAAAAAAATATCTGATTTGGTTCATATGGTTTCATATCGAGGTTTACTAATAAAAAATATATGTAGGCATTTTTTTTTCGTCTAGATACTGAGAAATATGAATTTTAAGTTTTGACGTAAGTTTGATATTTATATTGCGGGTATTTTGAAAATCGAAAAAAAAAAATGATGTTATATAAAAATCCTATTTACATATTTGTATTAAGGTCAATAACAAGGAATTATAATTACATAGTAGGAACTCAGATAAAATAAATAGGCCGTAGGCCGCATCATCGCATAACATCAGGCGAGTTAGCGGCCAAGCTCAAGCCTAATCTGCAATAAAATATAAAATAAAATGAGATAATATATAAATAAATTATTTACATATTTGTATTAGGTCAATAACAAGGAATTATAATCACATAGTAAGAACTCAGATAAAAAAAAGTTTATTATTGTCAATAACATTCTTTTTATTTTGGACCTCCTTGCTTGAGGCTATGTGACGATCCTCATATTACGTTTCGGGTAACGAAGAAAATAATCATTGATTTTTTAATTTATTTTATGTAACAAGAAAGAATTAAAATAAATAATATAACATAGCCTATGTTTTGATCTGGTAATTTCTAAGCATATTCGGGTAAACTGCATTTAAATCCGTCCAGTGGTTTAGGAGATATGCGTGGACAAACAAAAAACAGACAAAAATTCTAAAAACTGTCCTATCGTGTTCAGCTGCTTATTTTAAGACGCCATGTGTGTTTTTTTTGTTATCTCGCAATTACAGATTTTTTTATCTCTACGTTTTTATTATATGTATAGATATAGATGTATAGATAATTTTGTTGCTTTCAATAAATCCTAGCAAAAATTTTGTCTCCTCCTTCGTTAGGGGCTTAGACAAAACCTGGAATTATATAAACGAGAAAAAGATTAAGATATGTATTTACAAAGATTAATTAGGCTCAAAACGAACATAGCGCGTCTTCACAGCCGGAGTTCGTACACCTATTTTACAAAATAAAGCCTAGTTAAATTATCGCTTTCTCTTTGGGATGTGGGTTGGATAGAACCCAGAAGTATAGAAACACTAGCGACCCGCCCCGGCTTCGCACGGGTAGGGGGAAGTGCGGCAGATTTATGCACAAAAATTTTAAGTTCCATATAATGTGTATAAACATAATATTTTTCATTAATTTTGCACTATACGTTTAGCTAAATAATTAAATATGATAATGTCATAGATTAAAATTGTTTAGGTTATCAAAGAAAAGAAATAATTGTCGTATAGTAAAAAATGGCTTTTGTATAAATCTGCCCCACTAGTGGGGTACTTTGATACACCACGCGGAGCACTTTCATACTGGGTGGAAAATCTATGAAAATGGTCAAAAAGCAATATAATCTTTTATCCTTTATTGCACATTATATGCACTCAAATTAATAGAAAAAGTATACATAGACGACGTTCGAGTTGTGCCTTTCGTAAAATTTGGTGAAGGCAGGTGTAAAACAACATCTCTGAAATCAACACTTGCTTTGTCTTCGACATCTGGGAAGACAAAGCACTTTTTTTTCTCAAGTATAACACCACATACTCAGTCAAATTGTATTTTGTAATGACTAAATTTTATGAGAATTAAATTTGAAAAAAAAAGTTTGGGGCTCCACTATGTGGCCAACCACATAGTGGAGCCCCAAACTTTTTTTCAAATTTAATGAGAAGGAAATCCCCAACATTTATATTTTCAGGGTTACGAATGTCGAACTCAGGTCCACTTTCTAGGTCTGATTCTTCATAATCATCGTTATCACTTAATTTCAATAATTCAGTCTCACTTGAATTAGATTCTGGCAAACGAGGACAGACTTTCTTCTTTCTAGGCTTGTTAGTTTCTGTGAGTCCTAATAAATTCTTAGCAGTTTTTAATTCTTTCGCTTTCTGTTTTCTTAATTTTTCTTCTCGTTTTTTTTCTTTTTCATCGTGAAGTGTCTGTAGCCTATTCTTTTCTGGTGTGTCGGTATAAACTCTAGATTTTCCTTTTTCTCTGCCTTTCTTAGATTTTTTTTCAACAAAATCCTTTTTTGGATAAGGTCGAATGGCTGCAGGAGATAATGTGGTAGTCTGAAGGCCTGACGCTCCAGTCTTTATGGACGTGGTGTAATGTGGAGAGATGGAATGACGCCGACATTCGCAGATCTAGCAAAATCCCTTTGGTTATTTAGAGGATCGTTTTGTGTCTCTTCTATGTCAAAGGTTTCATCAACACCTTCATCGTTTTGATCTCTTTCTACCTCCACAAAATCTACTTCCTGACTCTGTAATTCCTGATTCATTTCTTCGTCTTGGAAACTCTGACTGTAAATTTCAATAGGTGCAAAATCATCGTCCCCAAATGCAAGTCTATTGAATGGCCAAATCCCTGATTTTGGAAATCCACTCGTTATATTTTTGGGTGTGAAAGATTCTAGAAAGGCAGACTTCGAGAGATCAGCTATGTTATATATTGATAAAGTCTTACCAACATTTCGGATGTGCCAATCATTAAAGGCTACTTTTAGTTTTCCTTTAAATGGACCAAAAACGCTAACATCTAGCGGTTGTAGCTTGTGTGACGTGTGTGGAGGCAAAGAGAGATAAATAATTCCATTGTCTTTGCAATAGTTCACTGCTTCGATAGAAATATGAGATTCATGGTTGTCACAAATAATCTGAATTGGATTATCTTTCGAGCACAAAGTTTGGCGTTGAACATGTTGTAGAACTTGAATGTACAAATCAGATGTAATCCAGCCACTCCTGTTTGCTAAGCCAAGACTGCCTTCAGGAGCCCCATTTAAAATTGTTCTTTGAAATGGACTCGAGGGAAAACATAAACGGGAGCAAGAGCAGTGCCTGTTGCTGTCACTATTCCGCAAAACGTAACAAGCTCTCCACGTTCGGCTGACACAATTTGTCCTACTTGTCTTTGTGTCTTTTCAGCCAAAACTTTAGGCGTTGGTAAGACCGTGTTAATACCTGATTCATCCAAATTAATTATACGATTAGGTGTGAATTTATACTGCTTCATTACGCGCTCGTAATTTGAAAAAAAATCGCTTACTACAGTTTTATTAAAAGCAAAACTTCGTGCGGCGCTTGTATTTTTAGGCTTCCATAGGCTGAGCTCCTGATTCCTGTTTCTAAATCCTGCTGCCCAATCTTTCTTGGCACATTTTTTTTCCATGACTCTGGGTATTTGCATCCTGAATACTCAGCAAACTCATAAGCCAATGTCAAAACCTGCTTCAAAGATAGCCCATAATGCATCTTGCTACATGTCAACAAATATTCTGTTAAGGCTTTCTCTTGCTGGACAGTGAAAACCTGGGCAACAGAATACTTTGACCTGTATGAACCAGAAGATGGAGATTGGTTTTCTTCATAAGCTTTTCTAAACTTTTTAACACGATGTTGCAAAGTTGCGGGCTTAATACCATACTTGTCAGCTGCTTTTCGTATAGATAATACCCTTGAAGTTACTTCAGATATGGCGGATTTGATATTCTCTTCATCTATTTTACTTCTATCAGTCTTTGACGTGCGCACCATTTTCTGAGGACAACAAATTAATAGTAAATTTATTTCATGTAAAATAAAAAAATAAAAATACAGGGGCACTTTGGTACAGGAATGGGGCACCTTAATACAGAGATGAGGCACATTGTGCCCCCCATCAATGTGCCCCGCACTTTGTTGCATCAAAGTGCGACACGACATTTTTCAAAATTTAAATTTTCATATTAAAACTAACTTTGATTTTAAGTAAAATTAACAAAAATCATAATAATTGACAGTTTAACTTACCTTTGGTATATAAAGATCCTCGTTAGATGTTATCGAAGAGCGTCGAAACACTTTCACATATTGCGTCAGAATTTACCAAAAGATGCTCAAAACACGTCTCGACATGTCCGTGGACGCCCGTTGACAGACGGTCGGAACGGTTATAATGGATGCGTTCGGAAGTTTTTCCGAACGTTTTAGTGATGGCGCCACTCAAATACATTCACTCGATTATTAGATAAGGCTAGTGTATCAATGTGCCCCTTGTATCAATGCACCCCACCTCCCCCTATACGTTTTATTATTATATCTATATAAACCTTCCAGATTTATATAGATATTTAGATAAGTTTCCTATATTTTTCGCCAGCTCTACTTTCAGAATAACCCCCTACACAAATACCAGACAAAAATACTCTTTTTCATCGGACGTTGGTGATGTCTTCATTTGTTCTTTCCTTTTCCTTTCCGTAAGATTTTTCTTTACTTGCTAAGCCTTCAATCGTTTTGTTTTTTCTTCATATTCTTGCGTTACTGCCTCTTCTTTAGGCGTGTTTATATAAATGGCCGACTTTTTCATTCTGGAACATTTCTTTCTTTGTACAGCCTTTGGAAAAGGCCGAACAATTTCTGGCAAAAAACAGATGGCATTGCTGAAGTTGACGCACTTGGCTGGAAATTGCTTGAATTTGTGATTGAACATTCGCCCAATAAGGAAGGTGAAAGCGGCGGTGTTTCATCATTAGGTCCAAGATAGTTTTCTCCAGTGTCAAAGTTTAGTCCGTCCTTAAGAACAGACAATTCTTCAGGATTAGTCACTCCAAGGGTAGTTCTGTCTGTTTCAGCAGAATTGGTCATTACAAGAGTAGTTCTGTTAGATGGTCCTGCTGAATCAGTCATTCCAGTGTCAAAAGTTATTCTTTCAAATTAAACTGCAGGATTAGTCTCTAGTGTCAGGGGTTGATCTATCCATTACAAATGATGATGCTGCAGGATTCTCCTTGTCAAATTCAGGGTTTGGTCTGTCCGTTACAAAAGACTGTGATAAACAAAGTCAATTTTTTGTCAACCTTCACGTAACTGATTAAAAATCAATAAAGAATTTATTACCCGAACAGATATCGAATCTGTCGCAATTTTTAATACCATATCATGGTTTTACGAGTTGGGCTGTTGTAACTGCTAAGCTGGTCAGACGAATCTATGCATTTTTTACTATTATTATAATCCAAAACTATTTGGGGTTTCATAGTGGGGTTTCTTCCTGTGGATTTGTTCATTTCAATGCCGTGGCAGGTTAAGAGTAAACATACGTCTCGTTTATCATGCCATTTCATGACAGTTACATTATCTTTTTGGATGGCAGCCAGCTCACCTCAGTAGGATAATATTGGGCATTCTAGCCCACCCTCGTTACACTCGGTTGTTTAGAATGCTCCAATATTCTGAGATTTGATGAACGTTCCCTAGCATTTAAATCCAGTTTTGCGATAAATTGGATGCATTATTTTGACTGAGCTTTACAGGTCGTTTGCTACCGAAACCCATAACTATAAATAATAGGTCGGGGAAAAAGTCTTTTCGTATTTTGTATGTATAAGGTTGTAGTAAAAATCTCATCCGTTGTACTGTTTGTATCTGGCTGGTTTTGATACCATTAAAAATATGACATTTTAAAAAAGGAATACAAAAAGTAAAAAGCAATTTCCCGCCATTTTTCAATTGTTTTTTTGTTTGATAAAATGAGTGAATCTAACGAAGAAATTCGATATATTGTGAAATTTTATTACAAAAAAGGGAAAACTGCGACACAAGCCGCGAAAAAAATTTGTGACGTTTATGGACCTAATGCAGTGTCATCAAGAGTAGCACAATGTTGGTTCAAGCGTTTTCAGTCCGGGAATTTTGATGTCAAAGATGCAGCTCGCTCTGGTCGCCCTGTTACGGATAAAGTAGATGCCATTTCTGAAAAAGTGGACCAAGATCGGCATAGGTATTAATAGTTACGACGTAGCTGAAGAACTGGGGATTGACCACAAAACAGTTTTGACCCATTTGAAAAAAACTGGGTATACAAAAAAACTCGATATTTGGGTGCCACACAAGCTCACTGAAAGAAACCAAATGAATCGTGTACTCATTTGCGACTCTCTATTGGAACGTAAAGAAACCGAACCGTTTTTGAAAAGATTGATCACTGGTGATGAAAAATGGATCACCTACGACAAGAATGTGCGCAAACGATCATGGTCAAAGGGCAGTGAAGCACCACAGACTGTAGCGAAACCCGGATTAACACGTAATAAGGTGATGCTGTGTGTATGGTGGGATTGGCAGGGCATCGTTCATTATGAGCTTTTACCGCCGGGCAAAACCATCGATTCGGATCTCTACTGCCAACAGCAGATGAGACTCAAACAAGAAATTGAGAAAAAAACGGCCGGAATTGATCAACAGAAAGAGTGTGGTCTTTCATCATGATAACGCCAGACCGCACACATCTTTGGCCACTCAGCAAAAATTTAGAGAGCTTGGTTGGGAAGTGTTAATGCATCCACCATATAGCCCTGACCTTGCACCCTCAGATTTCCAACTGTTTCGATCTCTTCAGAATTCTTTGGGTAGTGTTAGATTAACATCAAGAGAGGACTGTCAAAACTACTTGTTGCATTTTATTGATCAGAATTCCCAAAATTTCTACAGCAACGGGGTCATGTCACTACCTAAAAGATGGCAACAAGTTATCGAACAAAATGGTACATATATATTATAATTAAATGTAATTAAACTTGAAAAAAATATGTCTTGAATTTGTTTAAAAAATACGAAGAAACTTTTTCCCCGACCTTATATTTATTTGTCTTTGGGTATGTATTTACAATCACACCTACATAATACTTCCAGGATTTTGTAAAATAACGTGTTAAAACGGTATCTCCAGTTTGATATTCGTTTAACACATTTTCCTTGTCTGTAGATCTTGTAGAGATAATGAATGTCTTATCTTTATTCTTAAATTCTATATCAGATGGCTTATTATCTAGTGATGGACACGTTTTTAGTCCTATAAAAGGACGGTTTTCGGTTCTAATTCGAACAGAAGATAATACTGCAACTACATTATTGTCATCTACCATTTCTTTTGTAGAGTCATTGAAATAATTATCAGTATCCATTTCAAAATAATGATCACTTAAGTCTATCAAATCTGAATCGCTATGTAAACTTATTTCACAGCTTTCTGAAGTCGTACTTGAAGATCGTTTTAGTTTTTTCGTTGCTCTCATAGAAGAATGTTCTCCTGATGCTTTGGTAGCAATACCTCTTTTCGAACTAAACTTCGTCTTAATGGGTTCAGTAAAATCGCATAAATTATTTTGCTCTTCTTCTGTTTAAATCTTAGTTATTTTCTTAATAATCTCCTTCTTAATATTTATCTTCTTAGTCTTTTTTATTCCTGAGGTTCCAGGTTTTGGCCCTTTTTCAGTAATATTTATCTTCTTAGTCTTTTTTATTCATGAGGTTCCAGGTTTTGGCTCTTTTTCAGTTATATTTATCTTCTTAGTCTTTTTTATTCCTGAGGTTCCAGGTTTTGGCTCTTTTCCAGTTATATTTATCTTCTTAGTCTTTTTTATTCCCGAGGTTCCAGGTTTTGGCTCTTTTTCAGTTATATTTACCTTCTTAGTCTTTTTTATTCCTGAGGTTCCAGGTTTTGGCTTTTTTTCAGTTATATTTATCTTCTTAGTCTTTTTTATTCCTGAGGTTCCAGGTTTTGGCTATTTTTCAGTTTTATCATTTTTATCCAGATTAGCTAAAGTTATAACTTCAGCTCCTTGAGCTACCCTTTTCATCTTTAATTTAGGTCCCAGTGGTTGCTGTTTTACTTTTTTAAAGAGCAGTTCCTCAAATGAAATACTATCTATGGTATCGATTTTTATCAGTGTGGGGTTTATGGTCTTGTTTATAATTTCAATACATAGCTGGGATAATGTTGCCATCTTTTTTTTTGGAGTTTAGCCATCTTCTATATGCTGCGGGGTCATATTTCTCTATGGGTATAACATTTTGATTGTAAGGGTAAATACCTGCCTTTTTAAATCCGTTTTGAATTATGTTTGGATGTACCAAGTTCCATGCAGTAGCAAACATTTCGCCAAACGTGTTCTTTCGAATCTTAGCTCCGATGTTTTGACGTTGCCATTTAAAAATTTTTTGGTCCCAAATACTTTTAAAAGATTTGAAAACTGCTAAGTCTAATGGTTGCAAAAGGTGAGATGTGTGTGGTGGCAATTTTAGAATAGTTATGTCGTTTTGTACTGCTAAAGAGACTACTCTATCATCAACGTGCGTGCTATGACCATCATAAATTAATAGTACTGGTCTCTTTGAGCCCAAATTTGGAATTAAAATGTTTGCAAAATAATTGTAAAATATTTCCGTTTCCATCCACCCACGTTTGCTTGCAGCGTATGCAATTTCAAAATCATACTCCTCTTTTTTATTGGCCATCCATTGATCATAAACGTGTTTACCTTTAAATATAATGAGAGGGTCTAGTTTTTTTACCAGCTGCATTAACCGTCGTTAAAACTGTGATATTTTCTTTAGCTGATCCTGCCGTTGTTCGAGTACATGCTGCTCTAGTTGCACCAACTACTTTAGTTTTTGTGGGATCGAGACACACTGAGGTCTCATCGAGATTCGATATAGCATTTGGGTCTTGCAAGTCCAGTCTCTCTAAGGTGGACTTCAGAAGTGCGAAATACTCGGCTATTACGAAGGGGTCAGTCATTCTTTTGCGAAGATACTCCACAGGTTGAGGTTTTTTAATAGAGAGATTGTGCCGCTTTCGAAACAACACAAACCAGTCATTACCTGGTCTGCCGTTCTCGAATCTAGTTAATATTTTATTTGTTTTTAAAAAAGTTGGCCACAATATCGAGTAATTCAGTTTTACTCAGCCCCCAACCCCATTTTTCCATAATGCGCAGCCCATGTGCCAATTTCTGTTCTAGCTCTAGTGGTATTGCTATGCTTCTTCCAAGAGTACTACTTTTCAGACCAGTTTTACCACGTACTCTATCGTTCAAAGTAGACGCTGGTATATTGTATAATTTTGAGGCAGCACAGTTTGTGAGTTCGTTATTTCTTACTCTTTCAACTGCTGTTCTTAAATCTTTTTGCGTGTATGCAGTTGCCCTTTGAGATTTCCTAATATATTTGCGTGGCATTTTGTATCTGTAAAAAAAAAGAATTAGAAGATTTAAAAAAATGCAGTATGAATTCGTCTTGCACATTGCGCTATCTAGCCTCAAACTAAGCTAAGCTAACTACTAACCTATTTTTTTAAGATATTGTTTTGTATGATTGTAATTTGTTTTGTGTATATAATAAATAAATAAATAAGCTATAGCTTGTCATATGAGAGCTAGAAAACGGAAATAATACATACCTAAGCTACTTTTTTTTTTGTAAATACACACTTATAATACATATTAGAAAGAGACGCAGAAACAAATATTTATAGATCGCATAAATATTTGCTCCCGACGGGAATCGAACCCGCAACCTTCTGTTTCGCAGGCGAGCGTTTTCCCAAGTACCCTACAGAGGTCGTCAATAACGTTACAGTTACAATAACGTCTTCTAACTGGGTTATTATTACTAAAAACTTCAAATTTTTTAATTTCGCGGTCTGAGTAAAACGTTGAACCTTAACGAGAAAGTTTGAAAATCACTGTTTTTGTTTACGGGAATGACCGGATCATAGTCATCCAATCTGAACCAATAATAATTTGAGTGGGGGAAGTTCGGATCTTAGCCTACAGACGTCTTACATGCATTTTGATTACGCCAATTTGTAGATAAATTGCGTTTTATTAACGATAAGACTTCGTAAGTAATAAAACACTGAAGTACTCACCAATATCTCAGTCGTAAGTCCGGATTTTCAAAAATTTCACAATTACATGACCTTTCACTTTTCACTGGATTACACACGTCCGGTTAGGCGCAGCACTGGACGCGAACTGACAGGATAGGCAAAACAAAATGGCGAAGTAGACAATGTTGCCAGGCATGTAAAATGTCATCATTTTTAGCAGTAATTTGATTTAAATGTTCTTACCCCGTCTACGGACTTCCCCCGATGCACCTTTGCCTGCGTAAAGAATACGATCTGTGTGTGAAGGTAGTTAATTCAATCAGTAAACTATATATTCCTCATTACGTCCCTACGTACAGTGAAATTGACGCCTTTGACGAACTTTATTATGCCATCCGCATGGCTGTACGCAGCCTAACGCCGGAACCTTCGTCCAACGCGGAACACGGCTTACATGAAAATTGTAGTACAAATAAACGACGAGTCAAACTACCAGAGTTACAAATACCTAAATTTGACAGTAAACTCGAAAATTTGATAACATTCTGCGATACATTTTTAAGCTTGATTTACCATAACGCATTATATTATCTGATTGCTTCAGTTATCAGTGGGCTGGCTTTAGTTATTGTAAAATCAATGCCGTCACCGCAGATAATTACCTGATAGTTTGGAATGCGTTACTGACCCGTTTCGATAACCGCCGTGCACTCGCTGCATCTTACGTGGATAAAATGTTTACATTCAAACCGTTAAATCAGGAATCAGCGGTAAATCTCAATAGCTTTCTTCAAACGTTTAAAGAAAACATTACTGCACTAGAACAACTAAAAATACCAGATTTATCCTCGTTTTTATTGTTTTAAATGGCATTACATAATCTCGACACGGTGACGCGCCGTGAGTTTGAACAAACGAAGTCTCCGGGTGACATTCCCACCGTACAGGAATTACTGAACTTTGTCGAAAAACAATCGCGCGTCCTGGAATTGTCAACTACAGCTCAGTCCAACTTTGCTGCTACAGCTAGACAATACAGTAAACCTAATGAGGTGGTCAAACCACTCAAATTAAAACCAACATTTGCGTCAGCCGCTATGACCAGCAGGGACAACGCCGTTGTCGAACGTCTGAAATCCAGCGCTTGCCCTTGTTGTCAAAAGCCACACGCGGTCTACCGATGTCCCATGTATAATGCAGTCACACCTCAGCTTCGCACTGATAAAGTCAAACAGCTTCGATTGTGTGGGAATTGCTTGCGTGACACTCACACCTGCGCTGAGTGCACGTCCAAGTATACTTGTACCGTTTGCGAGGATCGGCACCACAGCAGCTTGCACGTGACTCCGCCTGTGGGTCAGGATGTGGTGGCTCTTGCGTGTTCTACCGAACAAAGCAGCGCATTCCACAGACTAGCAGTTCGCACAATAAAAGTGGAATCAAAGCGCTTTAGCGCTTTGATTCCACTCACTTTGATTTGGTGCTCTTTATAGTGATGATTTATCATCACTATAAAGAGCTGTGTGATATGTTTACAAAATCACTCATATTTGATAAATTTTCAATGTGTTTTGCAATTTAAGTAATGAAAGGATGGAAAGACAACTAAAACATCAATGATACACATACATAATTCCAATGATAACAACCTGATATACTTACGTTGAGTTGTAGAAGAGGTGCTCTCTTGTGGTGGGGCAGCCTCCAGAACAAGACTCTGTTTCACAGCCTCTGCTGTCTCTGGTTCATTATCTGAAAACATTTTATAAAATTAAAATAACACAAAGGAAGAAAACATTAATCCCTATGGACTCCAGAGCGACTGGACTGATTTTGACAGGACTTTTACTCGCAGATAGCTGATATTATAAGAGTAATCCACGCAGGATGAAACCGCGAGGCGCAGCTGGTGTGAAACATTAATAAAAACATTTGAAAGCTTAGACAAATTTATAATTAAGTTGCACTTATTACATACATACCGAGCCCATGTGCAAATTCCTTTGGTGGTAGAATTATCATTGGAAACAATTTAGTTATTTTAGTGGATGAATTATTTAGTATTTTTATTTTTAGTATTATTTAAATTCCTGGGTTCTACTTACCATCTAGAGACTGCTCAAAGTCTACACCGTCTAATTGTTTTGAGGTACTTGGAACAGAATCTTAAACAATCATATTTGTCTATTAAAACAAAACCTAAATAGCATTACTAGTAATACCTGTTAATTGACATATCAAAAAGATTACAATAAAATTTGGGTGGGTATTGGTAAAACATAGGCTAAGTAGCTCTTAAGAGTACTGTTAATTTCCCAGATTAAAAATATGTGTATTCTGGGAAATACAACAGTTTCTAAAGGATAACAGGTCACATACCAGAGTGCTACTAAATTTAGGATAAGCAATGTTATAAGTAATGTTTAATAATTTATCATCAAATATAACCATGGACTCATAGCCATCATGTCCTTCAACACTGTTTTTGCTAATTAGGCTGGCCAACCCATCTTCAAAATCGGTTAGTGGTTCAGAGGGTGGACCTCCACCCGTACCCGATTGAGATTTTTTCAATGCAGCCTTTTTTGACTTAACTTTCGAGCTAATATCTTGCCATGACTGAAAGTAAAAATAAAAATAAAATATAAATCCAAAACTAAGTGCTACACTGTAACATTAAACTGAAGCTTTTATTATTTATTTATTCTAAGGTGCTTTGCCACTAGGTGGCACAACCAAAGATGTATGAAATATTCTATGCTTTTGCCGTGGCACCGTTTAGACGAAAACTGCGCCATATATTTTCACACATTCTGAATCTCACAGCTATCATGCTCACAGAACAATATTACTCTCACAAGCCGTTGCCTCCGGTATAAGTAAGTATTCTTTGAGTTTCCTGCGTTTAATAAAAACCACCCAGCAGTTGGTAAATTCATAGAATATAACAGTTTTACTTACTTTGCGCCAAATCTTCCAGTCCTTTTTGGATCCGGGGATGGTATTTAATGCCTCGGCTATCTTCCCATTGCCGCATCTTTATGTGAGAAATCACTGTTGTATTTTCCATTTCTTAGTTGTGGCCGCTGAGTAATAAGGCTAAGAAGTTTAAGTTTCTGGGTTGTGGATATGTTTCCAGTGCGCTGCTTGGACATTTTTTTGATCAATTTTAACTTTGTTATTTCTATATTGCAAGAGCGCGGAAAATAAACAAATAACAAAAATTTTACAACAAAATAAACTTGAATTTCAGATATTACAGACCGACCAATTTATCTGTACTATTGGTCAAACTAAAGAACAAAAAAATTTCTTTGAATAGCTGTCAGTTTGGTTACGAGAATACGACTGTGGCGCTTCCAACTATACAGATAAGTTGTTCATACTGTACACAGACTACAAATAATCAGCATTTTTTTTTTATTGACGTTCCTTGACTTTGCGGAAGTTACCGGTTTGCCGGTTATTGCACAAATCTGTAAGATGCTGCGTGAAATGTAAAAGTTAAAGTGTTTTGTAAAAACACGGCAACCCAGAATTCGAGCGATTCAAAAATACCAAAAATTAGGATCACTCGCTTTTGAAATCACCGGTGATTATTTGCGTATGCGAATAGAAAAAGTCCTACGAGCGATTCAAAAATCGAGCTCCAGGAGCGGAAGTCATAACTCATGACGATGTTCTTATGCGTAAAATGGAAGAAAATAAGAAAAAACCTAAGGGCATAAAGACAAAGACACAAAAAACTAAAAAATCTATGGAACCAATTCCATCAACTTCAGAAGTTGATGGAATTGGTTCCATAGATTTTTCCAGTACAGAAGCCTGCTAGCAAACAACAAGAAAATCTCTAAATCAAAATCAAACACATGTAGTTTCAGATGACTCGACAAGTGTTTCGGATTGCATAAGTGAATACAGTGATCATACTTGTGACAGTGAACATGATTTTGAAGAATACATGTACACCCCAGAAAAAATTTTGACAACGCAAAATGACACTAGTAAATCGAAAACAGTACAAGTGAAATCTGAGAAAGTTTTCAGCAAACTAGTCAAAGAGCACTCTCTCCAAAGAAAATTTTTAAGGAAAAGAAAACTATAAGAATGAAACCAATTCAAATAAAGTAACTTCAGAAACAACTAAACTACATAATTATAACGTTAACGACACTGTACTCGTACGATACTTTACCCGGAAAAATTGGACATACAGTGCAACCTCGATATAACAAATCGGAGGGGAACAAGAAAATATTCGTAATATCAAGTAATTCGTTGAACTGAGGTTTGTTATGTTGAGGTTAGGTTAGGTTGGTCTAAAATTCGTTATAAAGAGGTAAAATAATAGTTTTATTCACCTCAATATTACGTACTTATCTTGTTATACAACTTCTACTAATAAATTATAACACATTTTTATCAAATTACTATAAGTATTTGCTATGTATTTAAAAACAATTAGGTAGATAATAATTTTTTTTTCTTACATTAATAATCAAAAACAATTAACAATGTGGTTATATAGTAGCTTTAGTCTTGAATCTTGAATCTGCTTTAGTTTGTAAGTCCCAGTACAATTTGTTCCCAGCAGTACTGTTAAGCGAAGTTTACTGTTTTTCCCACCATTACATTTATCGCTTTTGAATGATAAGGTTTTGTCAGGTAAGCATTTATACAGGGTGTTTGGTAGAGGGTCCGACAAATCAAATGAGCGTGTTCGGGGCCCCATTTGGAAAATACAAGTTGGCCAAAAAAAATCCCTGACCCTCCAATTTTTTTTAAGTTTTTTTTTTGTGAATTTTCCCATTTTCACCAAAATTGTACCTATTTACCTCCATAACATTTGTAAAATCTGTTTTAGACCGGATGTTTTTACTTGAATTTGGCCTCTAATACACCTTCAGGCCACGCAAAGCAAAATTGGGTACAAAACAAAGCTAACTAACTGATTTAGAGCTCATAGAGTGAAAAAATGAAAATAAAAATTACCTCATAGTTCAACTTTCACAGTGATCTAAAAAAAAAACACTAGCAATTCGGGAGGTAATATGCATTTAAAAACTTCTCTATTTATTACTTATTACAATGACATACTAAGTTGGTATAAAACTTACCAACTTGTTGAATAAATGAGGCAGAAGGGAAAATTCAAACAACAGAAATAAATACAATTATTTATTTAATTTAAATTTTGTTCGAACACAGCTCCTCTGTTATGAATACACGCCCGGCATCTACGGCGTATTTCTTTTGTAGTCGTGTTCAGCGTCATTTCTACTTTCATTTTTGAAAAAGCATCCCCAATTCTCGTCACCAATTCTTCTTTTGTGTTTATTTCAACTTCGTACACCAACTCTTTAGCACGTCCCCAGACATAAAAATCGAGTGGTGTTAGGTCTGGGGAACGTGCGGGCCATTCAATTGGGCCACCTCTCCCAATCCATGAATTGGGGAAAACGTTGTCTAGGTACTCGCGTACTATGTTCCGGTAGTGAGCCGGGCAGCCGTCATGTTGAAATACAACTGCCCGGTCATCTTCAAAAATCGGCAGGTCACTCATTAATTCCGGTAGGTCATTCATTAAAAATTCTAGGTAATTTTCCCCATTCAGTGTATCTGGGAGATAATGGGGTCCTATGAGGTCTCTCCCAATGACACCTGCCCATACGTTGACCGAAAACTTATGTTGGTGTGAGGCCTCTCTAGTCGCGCGAGGATTTTGCGATTCCCATCTGTGGAGATTATGTTGGTTAAAGATGCCCTCTCTTGAATTTAGATTCATCCGTCCAGAGAATGGTCTTCAGGAATTCGTCATTATCTACGTCCGTATGTAAAAGAAAACGGCAAAACCGCAAACGCCGCTCTTGGTCCCCTTCTACTAAACCTGAAACCAAAACAAAACCGTTTGAGAACATGAGATGGGCAACTTGTACGGCAATTATTATTATTATTGTAGAGTTCGATACACCACCGAAGTCATAATAATAAAAAAATTACAATCCACTGTTCAAGAGAATTTGAGCAAAGCCCATTGTCCAGTAAACAATTTATGTAAGGTTCGTATTTTAAATGAGCAATCAGCTCTAATATTCTGACGCGTGAGATATTATCTAGGTCATTATCTCTCTCTCGTTTCAAAAGTCATAAGAGTGAGAGTGATCAAAATAATCTCAAGCGTCAGAATCTAGAACACAGTTTAGAGTTAATGTCATAAATTAAATTTACCTTGCACTGGAGTGTAGTGAAAAGGATGCCTTCCGTCTGCATTGACTACTGACCAAACTTTCCATGTCGAAACTCCCAAGTCACGGGCCACTTTTCTAATGCTGGTGGTGGGATCCACATCGAACTCTTGTAGAATACTTTCATCTACAACAACACGATGCTGTCTAGCATTGAGTCGCGGTTCCCTAAAATGTAGGGTGCCGGTTTCCCGCAGTCTCCGGAAAGTATTTGAGAATGTGGTGTGATGTGGTACATGTCTGTTGGGATACGACTCTCTGTACATTCTTTGGGCTGCACGTGAGTTCCCATCAGCTCGGCCATAGGCAAAAACCATGTCGGCGTATTCTTCGTTACTAAACTCCGTCATGTCGGCGCAGAAAGAATCAGCAACAACAGTCAACGTCAACAAAAACAACAGTAACGACGGTAACAGTCAACAACGGTAACAGTCAACAACGGTAACAGTCAACAACGGTAACAGAACAACGGTAACAGACAACAACGGTAACAATTTAACAAATCAAAACAGAAAACAGAAACCGTTGGGTTATTCGTACACGCGTCAAACAGTGATAGCAGTCAAAGCTCGACTGATAATCAGTCACACTGATTTTATTGGTTAGACAACTGGTAGCTTAAAGCCTTAGCACGCTGCCTCTGCATTCTTGGAGAGACGGAGAAAGAAGAACTAATAACAATGGTTTTATACCTGCTCGTCGTAATTGGTCCCTTACTTTACGTAGATGACACATTTTTTTATTTCTAGAGTTGTTACTTAGAATCCTATTTTAACTCAATAAGCTGGTAAGTATTATACCAATTTAGTATGTCATTGTAATAAGTAATAAATAGAGAAGTTTTTAAATGCATATTATCTCCAGAATTGCTAGTGTTTTTTTTTTAGATCACTGTGTAAGTTGAACTATGAGGTAATTTTTATTTACATTTTTTCACTCTATGAGCTCTAAATCAGTTATTTAGCTCTGTTTTGTATCCAATTTTGCTTTGCGTGGCCTGAAGGTGTATTAGAGACCAAATTCAAGTAAAAACATCCGGTCTAAAACAGATTTTACAAATGTTATGGAGGTAAATAGGTACAATTTCGGTGAAAATGGGAAAATTCACAAAAAAAACCTTTAAAAAAATTAGGGGGGTCAGGGATTTTTTTTGGCCAACTTGTATTCTCCAAATGGGCCCCCGAACACGCTCATTTGATTTGTCGGACCCTCTACCAAACACCCTGTAGAATAGTCCAGTTTCATCGGCATTAAAGATGTCTTCGGGATCGTATCCGGTGGTCAGCTCTGCCAGTTTGTCTTTCCAATCATCACATACTTGTTCATTAACACTACCACTTTCACCGCATATTTTCCGAAAAACAACCTCGTTTCGTTTTTTGAAATTTTGAAGCCACCCGTTGCTAGCACGGAACCCTTCATGTCCCAATTCTACTGCAAACTGCTGAGCCTTTTCCTGAAGAATAGGGCCTCCGATTGGGATTTTTTTGTCTCGGCACTGTTTTAACTAATTTAACACACATTCCTCTACGTCTTTGAACTCGCATGATTTTAATCTTTTACTGTTTACATTCAAACCACTTTCTTCTGAAAACTTATCTTAAAATTTTAAAATTGTAGCCAATGTACTTGCGGGAATCCCGAACTTATTAGCTATGTCTAATTTTTTCGTCATGGGATTTTGGTCAACATAATTAATGATGTTTCGCTTTTCTGCGACCGATAAGGAACACCTTTTACGTTTCTGAGCCATTTTAACTTAAATCTTTAACAATAGTGACGAGCAGAGGTGTTTACATTACTTTCCATCAAAACAACAATGATTACTGTACAAACAAAAGCGTGTCGAAACATGTCGAGACATGAATCACATTATAAGATCAAGAGTTATATTATTGGTGGAAACTTTATATAAAGGTTTTGGGTTGGCAAAATTCGTTAATTAGAGGTATGAATACTTTTTCTTGATAGTTGAAAATTCGTTATAAAGAGGTTGTACGCAAAGAATGTTCGCAATGTAAAGGTATATTTTATATTGACTCTTATGGACAATTCAAGGGGATTACGAAGAATTTGTTAAATCGAGGAAGTCGTTATATTAAGGTACGTTATATTAAGGTTGCACTGTATTATGTAGGCTATGTAGAAGAAGTAAAATCTGGTGAAGATGAAATATATTATGCGATAAGCTTTTATAAGACTGTCAAAAAACCTTTAAAGTTTATATTAACAAAGAAAAAAAACAGTGATATTGTACCAAGCTTATCTATTGTAAAAAATATTAGTTTGAGTCAAAATCCAAGCAATCCCAAAGAATTAGTATTGTCTAACGATACAGACTCTATCTATTTTTGATTTAGAAATTATTTTAATTTGATATAAATGTGTATTTTTAATTGCGTCCCTACTCATCTCAACAATAATTTATGACGTATGTGGCCTTAACTGATTCTATGGAAAATAAAAAATCCACTTACCTTGATTTTTTTTGTATCTTTGTGATTTTTAATAAGTTATAAAATAGATTTTGATATAATTTTTAGTGAGGTCCTATTACAAAACTTAAAATGTCTTACGGCCCTTAAGGGACTGTAGTTTTATTTACAAAAAAATACTTCAGTACCTACTTTGTAAAAATGTTTACAACCCCTAAAAGTACGTCGTCACCAAAGATATGCCGGTCGTGCCCTTATTGGAAATAATTTTATTTTTGTTCAAAAGTATACCTTACAGAAAAACAATTAAAACAAATATTTCAACAGCACTTTTGCATCCTTGCTGGATACTGATTTCATACATATTAGCTTACAAATTACGATTTTATTGATACTAGACGGACTTACCTCAAACTGCTTGGGAAGTCCGTCTACATGCCGAGTTTTTTTTTATAATAGTTGATAAGATAGTTACTTTAACTTTTTTCTAGGCCATTAAAGATAGATGAATTTATAATAGTTCATAAGATAGTTACATTAAACTTTTTTTCTAGGCCATTAAAGATAGATGAATGTATGAACAATACTTTCCAACTACTCAAGTTACTTAAGAAAACTTATCTCGATTCATAAAGTTCAATTGAAATTAAATTATAGAAAACTATGCCGGACTTGCCCACATTGACCTTAAATATGAAAATTAAAACTAAAAATCTATATATATATATATATATATATAGTCATCTATTGATTACATGTACATGCATGTTAGGTTATTTTAGCTTAACGCTATACTGCAACCAAAATGGTAATTTATATACAATAACATAAGGCACTATTTATACAGAAGTTGCTAAGGGCGCAGGCGTGGAACGGCCATGCCACTTCCCTGCCTGCGCCGCGTCGCAGTCAGAGTGGCGCGCAGAGGGCGCGTCGTTTGATATACAGGTAATTATTGCTTCTTTCTTCAGAACTTTATGCGGTCCAGTGTATGCAGGTTGCAGTGGTCGGTGATGAGCATCATCTCGTAAGATGACGTGAGTTGCAGTACTGAGGTCTTGGAATACAAATATGGACTTTTTGCAGTGTCTCGACGCAGGTTGCGGCTGGATAGTGTTTGCAAATTCTCTCAGCCGTGCAGAAAAGTCGGTGACGTCCGTCGTTGTATTTGTATTGGGTGTGAAGATCTCTCCTGGTAATCTTAGTGTCTCGCCGTAAACGAGTTCAGCGGAGGATGCTTGTAGGTCTTCTTTGTATGCGCATCGTATACCCAGTAGTACCAATGGAAGTGTTTCAGTCCAGTTTTCATTACCATGGCAAGTTATTGCGGCTTTTAACTGTCTGTGGAACCATTCAACTAGGCCGATGCAGGCTGGGTGGTATGATGTGGTGCTCTTGTGGTGAAACCCTGCTATTACTGATGGGTATGTAAAGAGGGCGGATTGAAATTGAGTTCCTCTGTCGGTAATAATTTCAGCAGGGCACCCAAAGCGAGCAATCCATCCTGATAGCAGAGCTTTTGCTACTGTCTCTGCCGTTATGTCAGTAATTGGTATTGCCTCAGGCCATCTGGTAAACCTATCGACAGCAGTTAGGCAGTATTTATAGCCATGAGATACTGGCATTAGTCCGATCAAGTCGATATGAAGGCAGGTGAATCGAGCGCGTTGTATTTGAAATGTGGCCAATGGGGAAGAAACATGCCTAGTTATTTTCGCGCGCTGGCATGCGTATAGGCTTCTGGCCCAGTGACGGCAATCCTTGCGTATTCCTGGCCATACGTAACGCTGAGGTACCAATTTTGCAGTTGCGTTAGCGCCGGGGTGGCTGAGTGAATGCAAGCTTTCATACACTCGATTTCGCATTTCTTGTGGTACGTATGGTCGAATAATATCTTGTTTCGTCGCCATATAGTTTGAAGTCAGTCCCGGGTATGGAGACTTTTGTCAGTTTTAGTGATGTCTCTCCGTTTAGTAATTTTTCCAATTGCGGGTCTGTTTCCTGTGTTTTTGCCAAAGCAGTCAAATCTATTTGTTGTGTCAGTTCCTCAATTCTCGAGATTCTCTCTCTGCCACAATATTTTCTTTCCCAGATATGTGTTGTATATCAGTAGTGAACTGCGAAATCTAATCTAGATGGCGAAACTGACGGGGTGACCATTTGTCTTTCCGTTGATTAAATGCGAAGGAGATCGGTTTGTGATCAGTGAAAACCGTAAAATTACGTGCTTCGACAAGATGGCGAAAGTATTTTATTGCCTCGTATATTGCTAAAGCTCATGATCATAAGGCGAATATTTCTGCTGCGCTAGACTCAATTTGCGTGAGAAGAAGGCCAGCGGTTACCAGTTGCCGTCTTTATGCTGTTGCACAACAGCTGCAAGTGTTGTATCCGAGGCACCAGTTACCAAGGCTAATCTGGCTTCAAGATCTGGGAATGCTAGGAGTGCCGCTTGACATAGGCTCTCTTTGCAGCATTCAAATGATTTAAGTATTTCACCGGATATATCGACTGGATGTGATCCTTTTACTGATCCGACGAGTAGAGCATTGAGGGGTGCTTGGTATCTCGCTGCTTTTGGTATGAATCTGTGGTAAAAGTTGTCATTCATCGTTCCCAGGAAACGCCTTAATTCCTGGACATTCTTCGGAATGGGGAAGTTCTATTTAACGATTATAACGACCTCAAATGTCACTTTCAAAGAACCGTACTTGCATATTCGTTAAAATTCGTGAAATTCGACAAAAATGACGGCCGTTTATCGAATTATACGACCCATCGACAAAAGGAGACCCGTACTTGCGATGATCGTAATAATGCGATTTTAACGCATTTGTCGATTTTATAACGAAAACGATCGATAAAGAACGGTACTTGCACTGCGGTTTCGCCTACCGTTCAAGCTTGCGCGCTAATTTACGTGGCGCGATGCTGTTGGCAAGTATTATTTATTTTTGTTTCAGATTGTACGAGTACGCCACAAGTCCATACAAACTTATTCTCCTGTTTCCTCCCTGGATAATACAGCTAGTGCCATTTTTTCCCCTAATTTTTTTCTCGTCTATGGTCAGGCTTGTATCATTTATTATTTATCAAATATGAGCCCGTAAAAATCACAAAAAATTGACAATTTTTACCACCGCGTTCAGACGTCTCTCAAACAAAATTAGTGAGTTCATTATACAAAAGTAAATTACAGAAGCATAGTTAAATGTTTTTTACAATAGTAAATTGATAAAAAAAATATATGAATAGCCTATTTTTGAATGAGGAAACAGAAGAATCCGAAACGATGATTTTGTTTACTTTTTGTAAGTATAAATCGATCCGATCTGCAGTTGTCCCTTTTGCGCTCTACGGGCAGAGGCTTGAAGTCTAGGGGAGGGTCGAACTGATACGTATACAGTTAGGGAAGTGACACGTAGTTGATAATTATATCGTGTGAAAGGAAAACTCAAATGTCGGTAGTTAGGTATAGTTTATTCCGCAACAATATCAGAACAGAGGCCGTTAGGTTTTTTTTTTTTTTTTTTTTTCTAATGTGACTTATTGATGTTGGCCTTGCGGCCTCTACAGCTTGACCGGACTAGTTGGTGAACGCAGAGGGCGTTGGGCCAACATGGTTTAGATTTTGGGCGACAAGCGCAAGGGCACCTCGGAGGTACGAGCCTCGGCTTGGACCGTCGCCGGGAGTGGGGGATTAGACTCGCCCTGGCACCCCGAAGGGGTGTGCCCTGGGGCCCTAGTAGGTTGTTGAACTGAATGATTATTTGGAGAGAATCTAACCGATCTTCTAATAGTACGAGATCCGACCGCGTGATTTATACGTTCATATGTTTGATTAATAAAATATAATTTTTATCGATATTTATAACTAAACCAATGCAGATCCGCAAAGGTGGCCATCCAAATTTGGCCGCAATTAATTTTAATTAAAATGTAATTAATTATTTATTTTTGAACAATTACGTTCACTTGTAATTGTTAAAAAATATATTTCATTAGAAAGAAATATACCTGAGTTCAAGGTGCCATCCCTCACTTGGCCGCAACCTAATGTCAGCCAGGTGTAAACAGGTATAATTTCGTTAAATATATACGTTCATAATGTATTATCATGTTATACATACCAAATTGAAGATTAATTCTTTCCCTACATGATGAGATATAGGTGCCTATGCAAAAATGCCCGCAAATAGTGACTGCCAACGATTAAAGATAAATAAAAGCGAGAGAAACTTAAGATAAACACCCCATGTCGAATAAAGATAGAGCATCCCAGCTGCTTGTCGTTTTTATGCTACTGCGCATGCGTCCATAGATAAGGTGCTCAACTAGTAGCTCGCGTATTTGCTTGGAGTTTAAAATACTCCAAAAATTGAGCAGTAAAAATAATATGTCATAATAATTAATCTACCAAACTAGTGTTTTCAATATTTTTTTAATTATATTCAACTAAAACAATATTTTTTAACTGTGAAACGTCATTTTAAATATAAAATTTATCTTTTAAATAAATTTTGTTTTATTACAATTTTTAACAATATTAAGTTTCGTTTATTTTCGGTCTTCATAAAAAATGTCATAAAAATTACTATCCAAACCAGTGTTTTTAATTTTTTTTTTAATTATATCCAACTCAAACAATAACTTTGAACTGTAAGACGTTAATTTGAATCTATATTAAAATTTATTTTTATACACAAATGTTTTTTTTATTTTTATTTTCATCAATATAAAGTTTCGTTTATTTTCCTTGAATCCTTGATTAAAGAACTGAATTAAAAACAATGGTAACAGAATTAAACAGAATTGATTTTTTAATTCTGTTGAATTCTGTTTCCATTGCTTTTAATTCGGTTCTTTAATCAGGGATCTGATTAATATAAATTTTTCAGTTTTATTTTTTGAAAACAAAAAATGTTGGAATCATTTATTTAACAATTATTATTTGTTTAAAAAAATTATTTGTTAATTATATATTTTAAAAGAAAAATGCACAAACCTTTTTTTCATTTGATAGGGATAGTGACAACAAAAAGTGAATTATTTATTTTTGATTTAAAATGCAACTTTTTTTTTATTATAAAAAATGATAAAAAATACAAACACTTCTTTATTATGAATGATATATTTATTTGTAACCTATTGATTACTGCTATGTAATATAATTAAAATAGAGTTAATTAAGTAGTCCTAAATGAAAATTAATTTCAGGTAGAGTGCCCAAAATGCTGGCCGCGTTGCCTCGCTGGATGGCGAGGCTAACTTTCTGACCCAAATATAGGCCAGCATTTTGGTCACGCAAAGAAACTTTTAGTCTCCCCGACAAATCCTTGAAAATTTCGAAAGCACTTGGCCCCCACGGTCCAAGTGTTTCTACCCCAAACGGCACAAATAAGTAACCTCTGTCAAGGCTGGAATATTTGCGCCGCTTGAGGCATTCAGCCGCGATAGCCGCGCCACCTGCCTGCTTTGAAGTCTCTGGAAGGTGAGACGGTGCCAGTGTATCAACACATGTAGCGTCCCACACTAAAGGCCGTCCCATCTTCCAGGGAATGAGAGTCATTCCGTCGGGTCTCTTACCGTCGTCGCGAAGTAGGCCATTCGGTTCCAGAACGGCTGCAACACCGGCGCTTCCAAAAGCCCGACGGATGACATCATTCAAGTTGCTGTGGCGCGCTATCCGACCGGCACTCCTATTGCAAGATAAACCGTGGTGACCGAGGCTATCAACTTTGTCACCGCATGCACATCGGTGAGGAACGACACAAGGTGCACCGATGCGCAACGAAATGGCTACCCGGAAAGTGTTATTATCGAGTAAATTTCCCAAATTATACGAAGGAAGTACCTGCAGCCAAAGACCCGATTCCCAGCGACAAACAGCTAGGAGACGTGCTCGCTCTGAAGGAGTGCTGGACGTTTGAAGTAAGGAATTCCGTTCCAACTCACAGAGCGGCATATCCCACTGCTTTTGGGAGGACGGGTTCCTGGGCAGGGTTGTATTTGGGCAGGCTATTTTCCAAGCATTCATAGCCTCAGTCAAAAAGGAAATTTCCACAGTTCCTAAACTGGATGATAGAATCAAATTTACTAATTTTTCCGTACTTTTGACTGAGGACAAGAATGCGGGTAATGATACACTCGAAATTTTTCTGACACCTATGCCTCCATACCGAATTGGTAGCGACGCCTGGCACCAGCTGCGATCTTCCAAAGACATGTTTAAAATGGTAGTGAGCGTACCCTTAATAATGTTGTCCAGTTTTTGTAAAAGCTCAGAGTGATTCCAAAGCTGGCAACATCGCAAGGAATACGTAAATTTTGGTACAAATAAGCAATATTTAATAATAACAAAAGCCATGTGCATATTAATTTTTAAAAGCCTATCCGAAACAGCATTGAAATTTTGAATTTTTTCCTCTACAAAATCAGGTATAGACTCATTGAGGACTGGTGAACCCAGGAGGCGAAGTGAAGTATTATCAATGATTTTGATGTTTGGAGCCAAGGAACTAAATTGTTTGATAATATCATGTTTTGATGTACACTTTGTCGAGATGTATAATTCACATTTTGAGAAATTTAATTCCAGGCCAATAGTTTGAAATTCTGCAATTAAGGTTTCTAAATCTTTGAAAACAGTATCAGCGTCGCCTCCCAAAGTTCCATCGTCTAAATACCATACGTTAAATTTAGACTCCAGACGTTTAATGATGGGATGAATCGCGAGACTGAAAATAGCCGGTCCCAGAGGATCACCCTGCTGACAACCCACTTCTGATGATAGGAGGTCGTTTCGATACACTAATTTTGAATGTTTGCCATAACATTGCCAAAGAAATGGATACAGATCTGGGATGTTGCTTTTGACCTCCGTCAACAGGGCACCTCTATCCACGGAGTTGAAGGCGTTTTTAACATCCACCTTCAGGACGACGTCCCCTCCATTATTAACTAAAAATGTCCTTAGTGCGTGTACAGCCGCCTCACAACCTCCACGCGAACCGAAACCTAGCTGCGTCGGTTGAAAGTAAGGAGAAAGGTGCTGCCTTTTTAGTCTGCAGCAGATTTTCGCTGTGAGACGACGGTACGTAGTGCCAACAGCAATAGGCCTTATACCTCCATCTTTTTTCTTGAGTGCACAAAGGTTTGCTCCGTATAATAGCTCGGTAATATTACTGTTGACACTACCTGCCAGCATGTAGTTTACTAAATTGGTCAGTGCTACAGTGAGACTTTCACCTGCGCTGCCGCTAGCACCACCAACTAGTTCTTTGAGGTGCTGCGGCGATAAAGCATCAAGTCCGCCAGCAGACCCACTTTGGAACGATGAAATACCACCGATGATATCCTCGGTGGTAACAATCGGGAAGCTGTCGTTGTCGGTGTCAGGGGGTAGTGGTAGGTTTAAATTCGTTGCCGCAGGTGGATGCTTAGAACGCAGAGCTGCAATTGTGTCCAAATTATTAGGTGCGACTGTATCATTGGAGAACAATAGACGAGCTGCTCCTCTTATGTCACCGTCCCCTAATTTATTTTCTATCTGATGGTATGGAATGGAATTTATTGATGGCGAAGAACGTGTGAAATTGGAATGTGAGTGGAGTAAGGCGATATTACTTCCAGCTACAAATTGGGCATTTGCATTCACACAGTTACGTTTGATTTTAGATGTTATTGAAGAATGATCTGAATTGATTTGCGGAACATGTAAAATACGGTAAGGAAATGTCAATAAATGTTCCCAAGCTTGCTCTGAGTTTTCTGCTACTGCGTTCCCGATGTCAGTAGCAAGACATTGTGCTACCGAAATACGAGCGCCCCGGGGAATGCGTCTAATAACTGGTAGTTCAGCTTTAAATTTCGCTAAACGCGACCAAAGGGGCTGGTTTTGCAGGACGCTCGCATTCAGTGGGCCCACCTGAGTACCATTTGTGGTCCGTTGTTCAGTCTCTAGCCGTTTATGCACTTTTCCAATGTGGATTCTCAGGCCTCTGGAGGTTTGAAAGGAGCGAGGTTGGGAACATTCATTGCACACAAATCTTTCGTCCAATGATACAGTGGTAACTACATTTCCGCTAGCCATAAGATGGTTTTGCCGGGGTTGACTTGTACCTATATATATAAAACATACACAAATACCTACCAAAAAAATAATAACAAATAACATACAAAATTAGTCCAAAACACAAAACAACAAATTTTCACAAAAATGACATCGGTGACACCGTCACTGCCAGGCCTGGGCTGGAATCCGCTACTCCGCAGGCGCGAGCTCACCGCCCGCAGGCGCATCACCGCTGGGCGCAGCTGCGCCGCCGCGGCCCGCCATGGAGACCGTTGCTACAGACGCGGGGCGCAGGTGTTCTCCGTTCCGAACGAAATATATTTCGCTGTCTCCTCCGTCAAAAGTTTAAGTGTCCCATAAGAATTTTTCTTTTGCTCTGTGATGTGTTCTTGCTAGTTTATTAATTAGTTTAATAAAAACACATGTTTAAATGCAAATACTATGCAAAGCAGGGCTTTTTACCAATTATATTTAAATTATTTAAAAAGCAAAAAAATTATTCAGTCTTGACATCAATGACATCTTTTTCTTTTTTTTTTTTTTTTTTTTTTAAAATCTTTATTAAAAAAAAATGATAAAAATTACAAAAATGATAAAAAAGATTTTACAGTTAGATAATTATCAATACATATCGGAGTACTTGTAACGAAAAAATTTTCATTTACGTACTATCGTCACTTGAATCATCAGAACTGTCACTCTCATATGTTGAAACGTCAGAATCTTTATCGTTTGTATCTTCTGAAGATTGTTCAATTAAATCACAAATAACATCTTCTACTTGCTGTGGCATTGAATCTCCAATGAACCATGTTGGTTTTAAAGTTTCATCTAAAATCCAACCATTATTTTCAGGTTTAAATCTGATGCAATCTGGATTAGTGGCATTTTGCCACATTGAATTAACGAAGATCGTACGCAATAATTTTTGTTGCAAGGATTTCAAGCATGGTGGAATAGTGCTTGAATTGAAACCTTTAAGTTTTTTCATAAATTTGTCATTAATTGTAGTCATGGCATACATTTTATTAAACATTAAAAGTCTTGCAGCGTTTACATTTTGACAATTTTTAATCCCATACATTAAAGCTATAAACTCCTGAACTACTATCATTTTGTTATCATCAAGAATATCCTCCGGATTGCTTAATGATGCAAATGTCTCTTGAATGTTCTGGTGTTTACAAAATATCTTGAAAGGGCGGACTTTTCCTTTGTTAAAAAATGCTGCTGTATAGTCGCAACCAGTAAACGCGTGGAATGCTGGTAGTGCAAGACATAAGGTCGGACCTAATTCCACTGATAATTTTGTGCAGTTAATGCAAGCTTGATCTTGATTGGTAGTTTTTTTTGAAGTACTGTTTGCCAACCAAATTTGTAAGTTGGCAAATTTATGTATATTTCCTAATAATATTATTAAGATGTCAGTGTCAGTTGCCTTAACCAAAATTTTTGCACCGTCATGTATTTTACTGATGTGAAAAATAATCCTGGTATCAGCTTCCTCATGTAGGCATGCTAATTCAGGTTCTTCGTTCTTGAGTACGATATTTCCAACCGAAGAAAATGAAAAACATAGTTCGTCGACCGTAATGAAAACTTTTTTATTTTTTAATATTGCAGCAAAACTATTATCACTCCAGTGATCAGCTAAAAATTTTACGAGAGCTTCTTTAAAACGATAATTTTTTAAACTTGCTAAAAAATCCTTGGGTCTAGGCTGTAATGGACCGCTAATTGTATATGGAATATCAATTTCCGCTCTGTTCAATCTTTCACAATCTTTGATAGAAGGAGTAAGGTATCTATCAAATATTATGTGTATTTCTTGGCTATTTGTTGAGCATAGCTTTATCAGTATTGCTTCAGCTACTTTTCCAAAACTTTGTGGTAGAGTAGAACCTATAGAATACAAATAATAGAAACCATCTATTATTTCTACATCAATATGTCCAGGATTTGAAACTTCAATTTTTGATTTTAGATGTTTACTTAGAGTAGATTTGTCTGTCTTATACATATGACCAGTACAGTGGAACAGTGCCGGAGGTACAGGTGCAAGTGGATACGACAGGCAGTTCTCAATATCAACTTTATGTTCGATAGCAATTGCTAAAAGTCGTCCGAAAATATCGCGTTCCATTTTTAATAGAGCTTGGTTGTCTTTACTTTTATTCTTAATTGTTCTTTTTGCACAGTCAGATGCAAAGTTAGAAATAACATTACGTTTGATAGATTTCACAAACCTTGTAGGATCTTCAGAACATTCCGAAAAGAAACGTAATTTTTGTTCATGACCTAATGTCTTACAATTCAATAAAAAATCAGAAACGTGTGAAGATGCTGCTTTACCAGTTGACATATTGAATAAAATATTCTTATCCAAATTTTCGCTGAAAGGATTCGTTGTTTTTTTCATTGTTTCAATAATTCTATTCAGCGTTTTATTGTCTTTCTCTATTTGATTCTTTTGCAGTGAATGAGAAGTATCATCTGCCCGTGATAGGCCAACTTCCGCTTTTACAGCTGATAAAATTTTGGTTCTTATGCTATGGCTAAGAGCCCACCTTTGTCTTGCAGCTATAGAGTTAGTGAAGTGGCTAACACCAGTCAATGTGTTACCAGCATCTGCATTTATCGTTTGCTCCAATGTTAGGTCCACAGGTGATCTACCTAAACATGAATTGGTACGCCTAACACCAAATGCACCTTGACGAAATTCCGCAATCAAAGCTGAATCGTCCATTTTCAGCTTAATTAAATTATTTAAGTACAAAGCTGCCCATTTGGAATAATTTGGTAGATTAAATGCAAAGAAATAATCACATATTTCAAAAATGCTATTTAGGTAGAGCTCTAAGTTACTGCAACGAATACTTCTGGAAAATCGATGATAAATATTAATCATTTCCGAGTATAGCAAGTAATATTGAGCGGTCTTTCCATGGCCACCCTGAAGCGTTGTTTCTCGATACTGTTTGTAATCTTCAAGTATTTGTTGTAGTGAGTCCTGTAAAATTATACGTTCATTGTCTTCACTCGGGGTATTTATTACAGCAGCTAAATCTTCATTCAATGTATCTGGATCATATTGTTTTTCCGATAAATACTTTTCGAAATGAAGAACTTGTAAGGCACCAGATGCCAGCGGATGCAATCGCTTACACCGATTAAAATGTTTGCTGTCTAAAAAGCTAACCATTGATCCTCCCGCTAGTGCTTCAGCTTGAACCAAAATCTCCACTAATCCACTGGAGTCAATGTACTTACCAATGGCTTTGAAATATGCCATTTGCATATGGAATGCTCCTAAATTTACAAACACATTATCGAATTCAGGCTTCTCATGTAATTGTATTTGCATAGCTAATTTTGCAATTGCCAAATCATAAGTGACGATAATCTGTTCTTGATCACAATTTTTCGCAATTTCCTTAGCAGTACAGAGAGTTTGATAAACAACTGCTAATGAAGTAGGAGACGAATTAATAGGAGGTAAGTACTCGACTGTTTGAGTTTTGCTACAATCAATACAAATCTTACAATTGTATCCCAACCACATGGGGAGAGAATCAATCCGTGATAGAGACATACTCCAAATATAATCTTTATCCATAGCTATTATTTTCGCAAATTGACACGCATCGATAGTCTGTGTAATTGAATCGACATGAACAAAAGGCATACTGGTGAGAGGTTTTTTGTAGTAAGTTCGAATACTTTGTGGAATTCCTTCGTAACGCCGTCTTTTACGAGGCGGATGAGATTCAATGTTGTCATCGTTAGATTGTGATGTAGAGCAATTCAAGATTTCCATATCACCACTTTCTTCATTAATCCTATGATTGAACTGGTATATAATACCAACGGTATCATGTAAAGTGTCTTTACCAGTAGCAGTGTCGACAAAACGATCGAAATTGTCAAAAGCAACATGCGTACTTAATCCGTTAACTTTACGGATGCCGGATGGTACTAAACTTTCGTCTTTTTGCGTTGCGTATGTCATTTCCGTTTCAATTTCTTCGGCTAGATTATAGCCGATAGTATGACCATACCTATTCAATATTGAAAGAACTTTTCTGGAACTTGTTATTGACTTCATTGCTAATCCGAGAGTAAGATGCTTAGATGGTTTTACTCGACCTTTAGAAACTATATAAATAAGGTCACTGCACACTGATTTAATTTTAACTAAATCCTCGTTTGAATTTTTGCGACGAATATCCGGCCCTTGAACCAAGTCACAAACAAAGTTAAACAATTCTTCTGGAATGGTGCACTCTCCACGAATAACGTCGTCCACGCTAAGATCTGCTGGTAACTTCTTATTTTCAACAGAGGTGATGCTATTTCGTAATTCATAAGCAACGTCCCTATGGCGATTTTGCTGTTTCTCTTCTAAATTAGCAATTTCACCAGCTAATTGAGAGGTATCAATCTTAAATTGATAAACAATTTTTTTTCTGTGTGCTGCAGAAGATGGCTCTATGATCAGTCGATCGCCAAAGGAATTTATTATTTTATTTTCTAAATTTTCAGCACGGTAATCGTGAAAGTCTTCGGCTTTTACTTTATTCTCACCAAATTCTAATAATAAAGCTTTGTATTGAGAAAATAAATCACAAAGGAACATGACTCGATTTTTTTCAATTATTTCCATGGTGATAACATCTGAAATAACAGCAAATGCTGACTGGTGCAATTGCCTATTCGCATGCCAATGTCCTGGTTCTGCCTTCTCTTTATTTTGACGTTGCAAAGTTGTCTTCAAAGCTGTAAAACAGTTGGAATGGTAAGCGACAGTCGGAAAGTCCTCTAAATTTTTAATTAATGACGAATTTCGCGATGATTCAGCCATTTCTTTGATTTCGGTTACAGTTGCCTCTTTTTGTGGAATCGTTACATAAAGTCGTCGCTTACCAACTTTCTTCTCAACGTGGCCGCAAAAAACACAAGCTAATTTTTTATTTCTTGTTGTTGATTTCAGATGTCGTACTTGGTTGTTCTTCCAATGTTTCCTGCCGAGTAGATGAGCTACTGATGTCGTCGTTCGGAGCAGATATACGATTGGTCTCTTGGTCAGAGACTGATGCACTCGGTTGTTGATTCGCAACAGATGTACTCGGCTCAGAACATTGCGATGAAAGATTTGGTACCTATGAATTGAAAAAAAAACTTCGTTAAAATTAAATTGTCTGTCATTGATCATTTATAAAATATCAACAATAAAAAAATTTCAGTAATGAGACTAATAGTTAAGTACTTTGAGTATTTATTCGACAATAAAAATTTAAAAACAGCTATCCCATAGACAATATCGACAGCTCGAAACTTTTATAATCAAATGAAATATTTTTATTTGTTTACTGATTTTCAATAACAAAAAAAAACAGAAAAAAATTTTTTTCCCGAATTTGAAACATACATTTTAGTACTACTGTCAGTTCAAAATCATGTACAATGTTCATCTTGGAGTAACAAAAAAAAACCTAAACGATACTCGATAGATAGTATTGTTCTTTTTAAAGAAGGTCTGGCTACCTGAGTTCGTTCTTTAAAGGTTTGCCTACCTGAGTTCGTGGAGAAATAAGTATCATTGGAATAATTTTCAATTTTAGTATTAGATGAAAAACTAGGTAGTTGAAAATTTCTGTATATATCGCTGTATTAAACATTATTTTATACATTATTAAATATAAAAAGATAGTCTACTATTATACAAGTTTTATTAGATTAAAAACATCGTACTATTAAACCTACACTCAACGCAATAATATTTATATTTAGTAGCTATAAAATTATTCATTTGTCCTGTGTGATTAAAAATTGTACTTACATTTTGGGTTTTACAAAATTCTTCAAATTCTTCCTTGTATTTACTTTTTACAGTAATAACTTTTTTTAAACAATTCATGTGATAACCAAATTCATTTGTTGATTCCACATTAACTTTTAGGTTATGATACATAAAATTTTTGTGACGTCGAAACAATATCATTAAAAAACACTTTTTAAATGATACATCACTAAAGTTAAGCACTTATTGCTTTTCATTACACAACAAAAAACACTTCTTCATTTTATTCTTACGTTTTAATAACGTTAAGAATGAAATATATCAATATTAATATTAACAAAGTTTTATAATTTTGGACTTGAAAAAAAACAACGTGGCGCATAAGACTGTCAAAAACATATGATTGCAATATTCAGTACGGTATTTAGTTGAGCACCTTGCCTATGGACGCATGCGCAGTAGCATAAAAACGACAAGCAGCTGGGATGCTCTATCTTTATTCGACAATGGGGTGTTTATCTTAAGTTTCTCTCGCTTTTATTTATCTTTAATCGTTGGCAGTCACTATTTGCGGGCATTTTTGCATAGGCACCTATATCTCATCATGTAGGGAAAGAATTAATCTTCAATTTGGTATGTATAACATGATAATACATTATGAACGTATATATTTAACGAAATTATACCTGTTTACACCTGGCTGACATTAGGTTGCGGCCAAGTGAGGGATGGCACCTTGAACTTTCTCGGTATCTCAGGTATATTTCTTTCTAATGAAATATATTTTTTAACAATTACAAGTGAACGTAATTGTTCAAAAATAAATAATTAATTACATTTTAATTAAAATTAATTGCGGCCAAATTTGGATGGCCACCTTTGCGGATCTGCATTGGTTTAGTTATAAATATCGATAAAAATTATATTTTATTAATCAAACATATGAACGTATAAATCACGCGGTCGGATCTTAGACTATAACAGATCCTGGGGGTTTCCGATCCCGCCGGCGGGATCGTTGTGTGTGTGTGTGCCTGTGGTAACCGGCGCCTATACCAAAAACTGAGTATTTCCTGTTGCCAGGAGCAGTCGGATCGGAGAGGCCGTTAGGTTTTTTTTTTTTTTTCTAATGTGACTTATTGCTGTTGGCCTTGCGGCCTCTACAGCTTGACCGGACTAGTTGGTGAACGCAGAGGGCGTTGGGCCAACATGGTTTAGATTTTGGGCGACAAGCGCAAGGGCACCTCGGAGGTACGAGCCTCGGCTTGGACCGTCGCCGGGAGTGGGAGATTAGACTTGCCCTGGCACCCCAGAAGGGGTGTGCCCTGTGGCCCTAGTAGGTTGTTGAACTGAATGATTATTTGGAGAGAATCTAACCGATCTTCTAACAGATCCTGGGGGTCTCCGATCTCGCCGGCGGGATCGTTGTGTGTGTGTGTGCCTGTGGTAACCGGCGCCTATACCAAAAACTGAATATTTCCTGTTGCCAGGAGCAGTCGGATCGGACGAGCCCAACGCCGCCGAGGTGACGACGGCGATGGGGTCGTCCGGGTCGCCTAAGATATTTCTGGGGCGTCTACGGAGGGGTGGAGTGTTTGTCGTGTCTGTCGAGTAGTTCGAGGCCTGGACTACGAGAGGGTTGGGATGGTGGGGCGCCGCTTCAAAGTAGCGGCGGGAAGTGTGCTTCATATATTGAAGAATGGACGGGAGTTCGAGATCGCAGTGCAAATCGGCGTTTCGCATGTACCAGCTAGCGCCGACCGCTCTGCGTATGAAACGGTTTTGGATGACCTGAAGCTTGTCCAGGTCAACGCGGGATGCGTGGGCGAACGCCACGGAGGCATAAGTCATGACGGGACGGATGCAAGTTTTGTAAATTGTCAGCTTATTCCTAAGTGACAATTTACTACGCTCGCCAAGGATGGGGCTGAGACGGCCTAGGAAGAAAGCCGCTCGGTTGCGGACTATCTGGATATGTTTTGAGAAAGTGAGGTGACGATCGAGGGTCACGCCGAGATATTTGGTGGAGTGTGTCCAAGGGATGGGCTTCCCGTGAAGCGTGATGGGTTTAGCGGGGGGATTTTTGGATGGGTGGAAGTACATTGCTGCACTTTTGTCAGGATTGACCGTGATGGCCCACTTCTTGAACCAGTCACCTAGGTGAGTGAGGGCTCGTTGAAGGTGGGCCCGCTGGATGATCTTGTTCCACCCTCTGGTGTAGAGGGCGGTGTCGTCAGCGAAGAGAGCTATGTTCACGTTGGGAGATCGGGGAATATCGCTTGTGAAAATCGTGAAGAGAACAGGTGCCATGACGGAGCCTTGAGGGACACCGCCACCAATGGAGTGAGGTGAGGAGCGAACTCCCTCGACGCGATAGCGAAAGCTTCGAGCCGTGAGGTAGTCTTGTATGATGAGTACAAGACGGTCTGGCATTCCGAATTGATATAGCTTGTATATCAACCCGTTATGCCAGACTTTGTCGAACGCTTTTGCGACGTCGAGGAAGACCGCAACTGTGCCCTGATAGATGGGCTTGTGGGTGAAGCCGTGGGATGGTTTCTTATTGAAACCTTCAAGAATGTACTCCGTGATGCGGTGCACTTGTTGGACGCAGGAGTGTTTGGCTCTAAAGCCAAACTGCTCGTCGGGGAGGAGGTTGTTGTCCCTGATGTGGGACCAGATGCGCTTCAGAAGGATGCGCTCATAAATCTTCCCCAGAGTACTGAGGAGACTAATGGGACGGTAGCTGGAGGGCTCAGAAGCCTTTTTACCTGGTTTGTGAATGCCGATTACGTCGGCAGACTTCCAGGCATCGGGAAAGATAGAATTGTTGATGGCAGCATTGAAGATGCTGACTAGAAGGTACACAAGCGAGACTGAGAAGTGCTTGAGCACTTTATTTGAGATGCCATCGGCACCAGGGGCTTTCCTGACTTGGAGGCCCTTGATGATCGACTCGACCTCAGAAGCCGTGACTGGCTCGAGGGTATCAACGGGCGGGGTGGAGGATTTGTGTTCGACTTCGCTGTCCACCGCTTCGCGGTGGGCAGGGTCGACCTGAGCTAAAGAGGGGCAGCATTGCTGCTCGAGGCTTTCGGCTAGACATTCGGCCTTTTCCTCGTCTTCGAAAGCGGGGGGGAGATCAGGTCGGGTGAGGGGGGGCATAGCAGTCACGGTGTCAGATTTCAGAGATCTAGCCAACCGCCAGTATGCCTGGTGGGTTGGCTGAATCCCTGAAAGTAGGTCATCCCACCTCTGATTACGGAGCTCACTGATGCGGTTTTTTACGGCACGCTCGTAATACCGCAGAGCGGCTCTGTTATCTTCGGTGCGATACCAGTCAAAGGCCCTAGCGGCAGCGTGTTTCGCTCTCAGAAGCTCCTTCACGTCCTCCGGCAGGACCCAGCGTTGGTCTTCCTCGGCTGGGACCTGCTTGGAGGATGTACCTATAGCGGTGCGAAGATGGCTAGTGAGAGCGTCGATTGAGGTGGTGACGTCGTCAGGGGTCACGATGTCGTCGGGGATTTTGTCCAAGTCTGGAGAATTGATCGCCTTTAGGGCTTCGCCTAATTGCTTCCAATTCACCACGGTCTTGGTTTCAGGAGGTCTGTCAGTCGGGTCGGGGCCTAGTCGCATAAGGACGGGTCGGTGGTCAGATTCGAGTTCGTGTAGCACCTCTAACGAGCGTAAACGAAGTGTTACGCCTTTAAGAAGTGCTATGTCGAGTACATCAGGTCTTAGGTCCAGGTTGGAGGGAAAGATTGTCGGGGTGCTGGGAGGGAGGATATCAAAGTTGAGTTCGTCAGAGAGGGAGTTCAGGAGGTTACCCTTCACATTGGACACGTTGCATCCCCACATGAGGTGCTTGCTGTTGAAATCGCCAGCCAGAATGACGGCGCTTCCTAGAGACAGGAGGGCCTCGAGGTCGCTCCTGTGGAGGGTCTTGTTACCGGAGAGGTAACAAGATACAAGTGTGATGGACTGATGACCGGTCATCGAGAGACGGCAACAGGACGCTTCCATAGCTATGAGGGGAGGAGTAGGGATAGGAATGCAGTGAAGAGACCTTTTGTAATAGATAAGAGTCCCGCCTTTCATGGCGGTAGTCCTATCATTACGTACCAGCAAGTAGTTTGCGATCCTAGGATCCCTCTTGCTTGGTTTTAGAAAAGTCTCGTTCACAAGCATAACATCGACCTGATGGGTCGAGAGGAATTGGTGAATCAGGGGGCGTTGGTCCCTTGATTCTGTGGAGAGGCCGTTGGCATTGAACCATGCCAACGATAAAGAACGAGGTCTCAGTCTTTTAGGTGTACTATCCATGATAGTTACCAGAATTAAGACGAGGGGACAGACGCTTGATTGAATCAAGAAGAGTGGAGTGCTCTGCCAGGACGTCGAAGACGTCGGTGATGTCAGCATTCCGAATTTTGCGGGCTACCAGCCGTACTTCCTCACAGTCTAGGGTCGTGGCAATTTCTACCAGGAAGGCGAGGTCCGACTTTAGACCAGAATGGCCTGAAGAGGGAGGGGCCGAATGGGGCGCGAGAGAGGGACGGACTTTGTTCTGGACGCGAGCAGATGTGGTGGCCGGAGTTGCAGTGGGCGGCTGGGAGGCCTGAGGGGCATGCAGGGGCTTGGTCCATGCATTGGTTGACGGTGCAGGGGCGTCCACGTATTTGGGAGCCTGCGTGACGGGGAGTTTCGACTTAGAGCCGGCTCCTTTGGAGTGAGAAAGCTGGTGGGGACGAGGGGTTTTGCCCTGCCCCTTTGCGGCCTTCGGGGCCTTGGGGCAACCACGATAGTTCGCGGTGTGTCCCGTGGTCCCGCAGAGCACACAACTGGGCGGGGTTTGGTCGCCCTTTTCCCGCGAGCATTCGGAAGTGCTGTGCTCGCCGGCGCACTTGACGCAGCGAGGAGCAGCATGACAAAAGCGGGCAGCATGCCCGTAGAGCTGGCAGCGGTGGCACTGCCCGGGAACACCTTTGCGGTGCGGGGTCTCGACCTTGAGGCCGGAGAGGCTAAGAACCGCCTTCAGATTGAAGATGGTTTTCCCCTCTGGTGTTTTGTCTAAGATGACCAACACGAGGTCAAGAGGGGTTTTGGCCCTACCGCGGTACATGCGGTGGACCTCTCGGGCGGGGAAACCCTGGTCCTTGAGATCTTCGCGGATCGAATCCACGGGGATCTCTTTGGGAAGGCCGCGTATGACGACGCGGAGGACCTTTTCTTCCTCAAGCGGGTGGTTGTGGAAGGCTAGGCTCTCTTCCCGGAGGACTCTGGTCAGGAGACGGTAGTTGTCAGAGGTGGTAACCCTGATGCTAATTCCGTCACTGACGGATTTTGCGACGAACTTTATGTCATTGTCGGACATAATCTGGGAGACGCGCTCCCAGTCTTCTCTTCGTCGTAAGACAAGAGGAGGGGGGGGTTTGGAGGATGTTGTCGCGGGCGTTGGAGGAGCGGCGGCAGCATCGGTGGGAGGCATAGCTCCAGAAGATGGGCACTGGGCCTTGGACGGAGGAGGGGGGGATGCAGAAGAAGCAGGGCGCTTCTTGCCCTTGCCAACGACTGTGAAGCCGTCGTTGCAGGCGGTGTCCATCTCCTCTTGCGGAGGGATGGGATCGAGAGAGGCCGTGACCTTGAGTGAGGCGCGCGAGTGGCTCCTCTGGTAGGATTTCTCCCGAGGGGCTACAGAGCGCGAGCGCGACCGAATGCGCCTGGGAGAGCGCGAGCGAGAGCGGCTCGTTGAGGGAGCCCGGGACTTGGGAGCAGAGGCTGGGCCTTTAAAGGAAGGCGTCAGCTTGGCCGCCGCGGTACGGTCATGCCCAGGCTTGGGCTTGGGTGGAGCCTTACGGGTAAGGGAGGAGGACGGGGAGGGGGAGGCTTTGGAAGCTTTCCCGGTAAAAAAGGAGGCCGCGAACGTCGCTGGGGAGCGGAGAAAGTTCTCCGCGTCTGCCGGATTGGCAATAAGCTGAGCCAGGAAGGGGCCTGAGAACGCTTCGAGGGCGGTCTCGAGATCCTTCCTGGTCGCCATATTAGCAGAAGGCTTAATTAAACAAAGTTAAAAACAGAGTCAAAACAAAGTCAATATTGGGTTGGGGGGAAGGGTCCCCCCAACAGGCTAAGGTGAATGTAGTCTCCCTACCGGGGCAGGGAGATGAGTACCGGGTGAGTGAGTAACAACAATGTGAGATGAGTACACGAAAAAACAAGTGAGTGATAACGTGAGGTGAGTACCTGGTATCCACGAAAACGGCAACGGCTGGAGCGAACTAAACAATGAACTAGCACGCACGCTAGAAACGGCAGCGGCGGCGGACACTACGAGCACAAAACACACACACACGAACACGCGCGCGCGGCACAGCGGGATGCGACCCGCGCGGGGGCAGGGCCTCCGGCGGATTGAGGCGGGGGGCAGCGAGCGGCGGTCGGGCACGTCCGTACGGTACGGTGGCGCGAAGCGAAGTCGAGGCCGTTAGGCTGGCTCGCTGGCATTTTATAATGTTCACTCCACTACCCCCTCCAGGGCTCGGCAAGGCTTGGCGGTGGCATGGCGTGAGGGGGCGTGTCGTGACGGCTGGCTGGCATTGGCGGGCTCGGAGGATGACGTTACTGCCGTAACACTCGGCCATCCTGTAATAATTGCTCCCGCAATGGGAACAAATGGCAACCATTAGCTCTCTAATAAATCAAGAAGGTCTTCGGTTTCAAGTTGCTCATCAGAGCTACTAGCACTGTCAGAAATGGGGACTACACTCCTATATGGCCTAAGAGAATCGGCTGCGACTACCCTGTGAAACTCTTATACCCGCGCAAACCCTTTATGCTCCTAATCCTGTACCTATCATTTCCTAAAACTCGAGTTATTACATAGGGGCCGGAGTACAAATCATCTAGTTTAGTGTTGACTCTAGCAGCACTGCTCGTAGGAGCCTGTCTCCATAGGACGAGACCACTTTTTCGATATAAGTGCGAATCCTTTCGTTTTTTATCATACTGACGCTTCATTTTTTCACTCGCTTTAAGTATCCTTTCACTAGATTTCGTACGCCTCAACTGAATGGGTTCAGGTTCCATTCCGGGAACGACAATGTCACATACTGACCTACCCGCACGAGCAAACATTAGATCGTAAGGCTTATAGGTTGTCGATTCATTAGCAGTATTATTAATTCCCCATATTACGTTAGGCAGAGAATTAGCCCAGTTAATAGACGCTTCGCTGGGATCAGTCGCTCGCAATGCATCAAGTATAGTTCGGTTAGTACGTTCGACTTGACCATTAGCTCGCGGACAAGCAATCGCATTTAGTGTATGCCTAAACTGTTTTTGGGTGGAGAATTTCTTAAAATATCTACTTGTAAAAGCTTTTACGTGATCAGTTACGACACGATTAGGGTACCCAAATAGACTAAATACCTTTGTCAATGCGCGGATTGTCTCAATTGAATTTACGGTGCGGGTTGGCTCAGCTATCACAAATTTTGAAAATGCATCAGTCATTACTAATATGTATTGGTAGCCTTTGTTTGTTTTACAAAATGGTCCTACGTGATCAATGTGTACCATGTACATCGGTTCAGAGGGCTTAGGGATCGGGTGTAATTTGCCCTCTTTCCTACCATAGATCCCTTTGCCGTATGCACAATGAAGACACGCGGCGACATATTTTCTTATAAAACGCGTCATTTTTGGGAACCAATATTCGTTTTTAATTAGTTCTGAACACCGATTAAAGCCCACGTGACCGATATCGTCATGATGCATCTGAACAATTTTCCACCTAGCCAAGTTCGGCACAACTAAGCGGTTCCCGTTCAAGGTTTTTCGATAAATTTTGCTATCTATAACTTCGTAATTATTCCTCACTTCTAAATCAGCAGTTTTATTATTTAATTGGTCTATAATATTATCTTATCATCCTGGCATTGAACAGTATAAAACCAATCAGCGACTTCAAGGCGGTTGACGTTCATAGTGTCAACGACAGGATGTCTACTGAGAGCATCTACATGCTTCATTTGCTCTCCGGGTCTGTATTCGACGCTAATGTCATAGTCTTGTATCATTAGCCACCATCGCGCAATGCGCGGGGTATGATATCGCGTTTAGTAAGAGTGGCGCGAACAGCTGTACAATCTGTTACGACCTTAACATGTTTACCGACAACATATACGCGAAATCTACGTAAGGACTCAACTACCGCAAGGGTTTCTAACTCGTAACTATGATACATGCTTTCTTCTATACTTGTCACCTTACTAAAATATAAAACAGGTCGCAGGGAATTATCGCTTTGTTTTTGTAGTAGGATACCTGCAATACCTAACTTACATGCGTCAGTATGGACTTCCGTAGGAAGTTCAGGGTCAAATAAAGCTAGCACACGTTTGGAAACCAACCTATTTTTTAACTGTTCAAAACTTTCGTTCTGTTCAGTATCCCACATCCATTGTGCATTCTTTTTAGTCAGATCTGTTAATGGACGCGCAATAACTGCGAAATTCGGAATAAACTTCCTGAAATAACTGCACAGGCCAATAAATTGTCGTACACTATGTACATTATTAGGCACTGGAAACTGCGATACGGCTGATAATTTAGATTCACCAGGCTGTATGCCGTGGGAGAATATTTCATGGCCCAAATATGTCACTTGTTTTTGCAAAAACGAACATTTACTCATGTTAAGTTTAAGGTTTTCCCTTTCGAGTTTACTAAGCACCGATTTTAAGAGCAATAATCCGGATTCCACGTCAAGTGAGGGTAGGTAAGGAGGGTAGGTTTGATATAATATTAAACGTATACCCGTGCAAAGCCGGGGCAGGTCGCTAGTGTTTCTTTAATTAAACTTTGTCTTGTTTCTAAACGTTTATCTTCACTATCCTCAAAATCCCAATCCGAAAGCAGTCCTAGGACTTCCGAAATTCCGAATCGCTTTCATCACTATCACTTGTTACTAAATTTCTAGCCATTGTAGCCAAGAGTTGATGTGTTAATTCGAAAGATTGTGCGTAATTGACCGAATATCAAGGATCGTTAGAATAGATTGCAGATAGGCAGAAACAGAGTTGTCAAAGTCAAAAGATCGAATATTGAAACCCAACATCTGTCACTTACGAACAGAGGACGATCTGAAAGTGCCTAAAAATGGATTGGCGCCCTCTGACGGATAGATAGCGTTTTTGGATTGCTGTTGCAATCTGTGGATTGGTTATTGAAACACTTTTTGTAACAGATAGATTGAAATTTCGATCGAAGATCGGTAAAAATGGATTAGGATCGTTTATTGAGACCGGCCGTTAATCACTACAGTTATGGAAATTAAACGGTTAACGGTTTAATATACATTAAACAATTAAGTGTTCACTCATTATACACTACGGGTTCGAGCTTTTTAAAAATTTCGTAGACGTCGCCTAAAAAGTTTTGTAACTTATCCCACGGTGGAGATCCCTCCACTGTTTGTAACTTTAATGCTAGTAGTGACTTTTTATATAAGGTCTGAGGGTTCTCATTACGAGCGTCCTCTGTGTTATAAATGTTTAAATCTATAAAAAAGGCGCCTTCACCAATTATAGTTGCACGCCGCTGACGTCCAGCAGCTACCCGGCTGCTAAATGATGACCAGAGGACTTTTTTGTCCTCTTTTTTGACGGCGGCTCTTTCTTCCGCCCGAAGGATTTGAAATATACCAGGCCTTTTCTTTCTATAACAATTGAAGTAAAATAAATTGAAATTGAAATAAAATTTATTCACAAAAAATAGGGTTATACATTGATCTTAGGTATTTTATATTTAGTTCTCCTATTTTCTCCTATTTTGTGAAAAAGTATAACCTAGTAGAACTTGAACAAAATTCAATAGCTTCTATATTTTATTAGAGACAATGTCTGTCATATTGTTTATTTACAAAATATTGAATAGGAAACCAAAAAAATATATAAAAGTTTTTTTTTTTTAATATATTTCCTATCTAATGTTTTAACTGTCTCTGATTAACTGACTAACGTTTTTATCCGATTGCCTGAGGAAATGTGACTTAAACAAAAGAAATGGGCATATAAGCGATTAACTGTGAGCAATTAATTAGGTATTTATCTACTTATGACTATATGTAAATAGAACTCTTTGTGCGCTTCTCTTACTTTAATTTCGAGTGAAGTCGCGAAACTGTTAGTTATAAAGCAAAAGTACGTTCACGGAAAGGGAAGCAACGTTATTTCTGTCACTGGCATTGTTTGCTAGTAATTAACAGTGCTAATCGCAATCTGTGCTAATTTAGCATGGAGACCGACTGATGCTCATCAGCTGGGTAGATGCTAAATATTTTATATAACATCCACGTTAATTTTCGCTGGAGTTCGTACGGATTCCAAATAAGGTGTATAGAATTATGCACGTATTTTGGTAATTGTATATTTTTAGGGTTCCGTACCCAAAGAGTAAAACGGGACCCTATTACTAAGACTCCGCTGTCCGTCTGTCACCAGGCTGTATCTCATGAACCGAGATAGTTAGACAGTTGAAATTTTCACAGATGATGTATTTCTGTTGCCGCTATTTTCCGGTTCCGGCGACGAAAGTGTAAACACGTACAAGAGAGCTCTGCAAACATTATCGAATTTCTAGTGCAAAAAGTGATAAAATAAACACAAAACACACTCAAGTTTACAGGAAATCGAATTAAAAACAGTGCTCAATAAAAACGGAAAGTGAAAAACCATATCATTTGTGATTTCTCTCAAACAAAATCGATCATTATAACCTCAAAATCATACACTCCATAACTACAAGTGGTGCCAACCAAACAAATCTAGCTGTCAGGGGTATCAAACATCGACATTGACATTCATAGACAATTGTCAAAAGTGTTGCCACTAAACTAATATATATTTTCTACTAATTTACAAAAGTGCTACAACCATAAAACACTAAATTACCCAACATTAAAAATGGAAAAACAAATGGAAATCCTACTTTCTAAAATAAATGAAAAGTTTAATGAACAAACAAAAATATTAACCACAGAAATAACAAAAAACGTTATGGAAGCCTTAGATGAAAAGCTGAAAGTACTGAAAGAAGAAAATAACAACCTTAAAACAAAAGTCATAAATTTGGAACAAAAAATAACATACTACGAAAAGGAAAAACGCATGAATAATTTGATTCTTTTTGGCATAGAAGAAAAGGGAAAGACAGAAATGGAGCTAGTCGATCTTGTAAAGGAAAATATAGTGAGATCTGGAACAAAATTAGATAACCAAGAAATAAGCTACATCACAAGAATTGGAACACAATCTGAAAAAAACTGTCCAGTGAAAATATCTCTTACGACAACATGGAAGAAACATCTTATTTTGAAAAATAAACGTAACCTCCCCACAGATGTATATGTTAAAGAAGACTTCCCCAAAGAGGTTCTCGAAATACGCAAACAGTTACTACCAAAAATGCAAGCAGAAAGAGAAAATGGGAATATAGCGTTCATAAAATACGACAAGCTTATTGTAAAAAAACCAGGGAGCAACAACCGTGAAAAAAGGAAGAGAGAGTCTTCAGGATCGCCAACCACTCCATCCCAGAAAAAACCAAGCATGGAGAATACCGAAAATACAACGACATCCCTAAGTTCGACAAGGGAAGTAATCAAACCAAGCATCCTTTCATATGTAGCACGAGAAAGATCTGCTTCGATGTCAGAACTACCAAAAAACAAGTAAAGGCCTTCTCTGACCGGAACCAACATACAGACATAACAATAAATATAACCGCAACTTCAAAAAATCACCCCCCAAGCCGGCTGGTCACCGTGGGGGAAATTGACCACCACCCTCCAACAAATCAGCCAACTAAATCTAAAAAAATCGCGATACAAAAACAGAGTAATCTTTACATATGTACATTAAACACACGAACCTTGAGAACACCGGAAAGTTTGCAGGAGTTAGAGTTAGCTATGAAAAATATCAAGTGGGACATTTTGGGCATAAGCGAGATGCGAAGATTAGGGGAAAGAATAGAAGAGAGAAGCCACTTCATCATGTATCACAAGGGCGAAATTGCCGGACATAGAGGGGTAGGATTTTTGGTAAAGCTAAACCTCAAAAGCCAGATCATTGCGTTTGAAGGTATTTCAGATAGAATAGCCGCGATACATATAAAATTACCAAATTATTCGAAAAACTGGACAGTCATCCAAATCTACTCGCCAACAGAAAAAGCAACAAAAACGGATATAGATAATTTCTACAATAAATTAAGTGAAATTACTGAAAAATACTCGGGAAACAATATAGTTCTCATGGGTGACTTCAATGCTCAAGTCGGTGTCAGTTTAGCCGGAGAAAAGCACATAATAGGAAAATACGGAAGTGGTAAAAGAAGCAAAAACGGAGAGAAGTTGGTAGAATTTCTACTTGAGAAAAATTTAACACTTCTAAATTCAATTTTCCGCAAAAAGCCCAAAAGCAAATGGACTTGGGTCTCTCCAGATGGTAAGACTAAAAACGAAATCGACTACATAATAACCAATAAAGTTAGGTCATTTAGTGATACGGGAATAGTGCAAAACTTAAACTTCAATACTAACCACCGTATGGTACGTAGCTGCCTAAATGAAAATGGCACAAAAAAACCAAGACCAACGGGAATCCAAATGAATTACTTACCAAAAATTGGAGACAAAAGGAACTCAAACGACACCTCAGAAGACCTAATGCAAGTAGTTACCTCAGATATACACCTAAATGATAAATATAAAAAAATAGAAAACAAACTCAAAAATCAGGCAAGAATACAAGTAAACAAGAGTCTAAAATCCCATCATAGTGAAAAAACTTTAAAACTAATTGAAGACAGAAGAAACCTTATAATGAAAAATAACAAGAAAGAAAACCAAAAAGAAATCAATAACCTTAGCAAACAAATACGCGAAAGTATGAGGAAAGACAGCAAAAACAGGAGAATGAAAACCCTAGAGAATCACATTAGTAAAACAGGAGGTACGAGAAAAGCGCTCAAGGAACTTCGAGAACAGGGAAAAGAATGGATACCAAAGCTAACAGATAAAAATCGCTCAACCATCTCTCGCAGAAAAATCGAAAATATAGCAACAAACTACTATCGGTTATTATACAAAGAACACAGTTCAAATCAGCCGAAAATGCAATTGCCCGAAAGAGAACACTATAATATACCAAGCTATAACACAGAACCTATACCAGAAATTTTAATATCTGAAGTTGAAAAATCTATAATAAGTCAAAAGATGGAGAAAGCTCCTGGTCCAGATAAAATCACAAACGAAGTTATGAGAGGGACAATTGAAGATCTAAGCCCAATACTTACAAAGGTCTTTAATGAGATTCTATGTACCGGTAGCATTCCAAGCCAATGGGCAGAATCCCACATAATACTCCTACACAAGAAAGGTCCAAAAGATGACATAGGAAATTATAGACCCATCTCTCTGATCTCAAATGTATATAAAGTTTTTGCCAAAGTGATTTTGGATAGAATATCACTTATTCTCGACGAAAATCAACCTGTGGAACAGGCAGGGTTCAGAAGAGATTTCAGTACAATTGATCACATACATACAATTAAGCAGCTCATAGAAAAATACAATGAATACAACAAAACCATTTACCTAGCCTTTATAGATTATTCCAAGGCTTTCGATAGCCTTAATCATGAATCTGTATGGCAAAGTCTAAAAGAACAGGGGATCCAAAATGCTTACATAAATATCATCAAAAACATTTACAGTGAGAGCAAAGCTAGAATCAGGCTAGAATCTACAGGAGATGTTTTTCCAATCGATAGAGGCGTCAGGCAAGGTGACCCACTTTCACCAAAGCTGTTCACAGCAGTCCTTGAACAAATGTTCAGAAAAATGGAATGGGAACATCTGGGGTTAAATATAAATGGAGCACGATTGAATCACCTTAGATTTGCCGACGACCTAGTCATACTGGAAGAGGATCCACTGATATTGGAATCCATGATACAAAGCCTAGTAGACAGAAGTAGAGAAGTAGGGCTAGAAATCAACACAAGCAAAACTAAAATGATGACCAACTCAAAACCTGCGGACATAACCATAAATGGACAGAAACTCGAATATGTAGAGGAATATGTGTACCTAGGCCAAATAATAGCTACAAATGACCAAATGTCCAAAGAACTAGACAAAAGAATCGCGACTGGGTGGAAAAAGTATTGGGCATTAAAAGAAATCATGAAAAGCAAGGAACTAAGCATGACGATAAAGAAGAAAACGTTTGATACCTGCATTCTACCCTGTATAACATACGGTTGTGAAACTTGGGCTTTAACGAAACGTCATAGGGACAAACTAGCACGATGTCAAAGAAGCATGGAAAGAAGCATGCTAGGTTTGAAATTAATAGATAAAGTTACAAGTAAAGACATCAGGCGCAAAACAAAATTAACAGACATATTGTCTCGTATTGACCAACTTAAATGGCGGTGGACTGGTCATATGCTCCGCTGCAAGAAGGAAAAGTGGAGTAAACTGGTGACAGTATGGTACCCAAGGGATAACACTAGGAGCCGAGGTCGTAAAGCAATAAGATGGGAGGATGACTTAAAAGTGACTTTAGGACCATTTTGGAGGAGAGTAGCGGCTGATAGGAAGCAATGGAGAGAGTTGGAGGAGGCCTTTGCCGTAAGGCATACCGAATTACGAGATATTTTATAAATAAGTTAAGTGTAGTTTTTAAACTCAAAAAGGTCTAACTTCCTATTTAAATTTATTATTCTTTTATATATTTAAATTTAAAAATTACATTTAAGGCAAAATATGTAAAATTGTATATATTTCGGAAATAAAGGCTTTATTATTATTTATTATTATTATTTTGCCGTTACTCGGCATGTGAATTTAGACATAAAAATAAATGTCAAAGTATACAATGATTATGTCAAATACTTGATTACAATATTACCTTAATACGTCAAAACAAAAATAAGAATTTGATTAAAGTAAAAAGTTTACGTAGTAATAGTAAGTCACAAAAAAAACGAGAAGAGAAAAAACTAGTATCTATGTCAAAGTATACAATTATTAAGTCTATTTTTTTTTTTTGATTACAATATATTAAATTAAGATGTCAAAATAAAATAATAATTAGAACAATATTCACATTTTTGGGTCACTTAGAAAAGCTTTTAAACAATAAAAACGTTTTTCGATTAACCATGTCTTAAGTTTTTTCCGGATCAATCTATAAGGAAGCTCTTTTAGCGATGTCGGTAGTTTATTATAAACAGTGATACACATGGCATAGCAATTCTTGTGAAACAATGCCAATCGCGGATGATGTTCGAGAACAAGTATCTGTCCATTTCTTGTATTACGAGGAAATACATCTTTAGCCGTGGTGAACAAATCAGAATGATTACGAACAAATACTGCTATTTCGAAAATATACATGCATGTCAGCGTCAAGATTCCAAGATCTTTGAAGAAAGGTTTGCAGGACTCGTATGGACGAATACCTACCATTGCGCGTATGCACCTTTTTTGCGATAAGAAAACTTTTTTTATATCTGTCGAGTTACCCCAGAGTAGAAGGCCATACCGTAGGACGGAGCTTACATAGCCATGGTATGCAAGTAGCACGGTCATTTGTGATGCAGTTTTTCGAAGTTTATTAAGAACAAAGACAAATCTATTAACTCTGGTACAGACGTTTTTTATATGGTCTTTCCAGTCTACATATTGATCTACAGTGATACCTAAAAACTTGACTGTATTCGCCTCATTCAAATTTGTATTATCATACATGATTTGTCTACTAGTGGATTTAGATCCATGAGTCAAAAAATTTACATAATTAGTTTTCGTCAAATTAACTTTAAGATTATTTTCGTCTAGCCATTTAATAATTGATTTGATTGTCTGATTAATTTCAATGTCAAAAGTCGTGTCCTTTTTTTTACTTGTTAATATAATAGAAATATCGTCTGCAAATAATGTACATTTATAATGAGTAACATCGGGTAAATCGTTAATATATAATAAGAATAGTAACGGCCCCAGGACACTGCCTTGAGGGACGCCATACCTATTTATTTGATACGTTGATCGAGTGCGACATATTTCAAAAAATTTATCTAAATTAGAAACTTCAACACATTGTTCTCGATTTGCTAAGTAGCTTCTTAACCATTCTAAAGCAGGACCTCTTATACCATAATTATCTAGTTTTTGTAAAAGAAGTGAATGCGATACGAAATCAAACGCTTTTGACATATCAAAGAAGACAGCCATTGTCTCCAACTTTTTGTCCAGATTTAAAAGGATATTATGTACCAGATGATATGAAGCTAAAGTTGTAGATTTTCCCCTTTGAAAACCGTTCTGCTCTTTCTTGATTACTTCAAACTTATTCAAAAAAATTATCAACCTTTTATGCATGGCCTTTTCGAAAATCTTTGACAGTATTGGGATCAATGTAATGGGTCTATAGTTATTCACATCAGTCTTATCCCCTTTTTTGTGGAGTGGTTTAACAATAGATTTTTTGAGCACACATGGAAAAACTCCACTTTCAAAAGAAAGATTTATTAGATGTGTGAGTACTGGAACAATTAGAATAACACATTTCTTCAAAATATCAGTCCGTATTTCATCATGCCCTACAGAGTACGTGTTATTTAGAGACATAATGATGTTATGAACTTCTACACAGCTTAACGGACTCAGAAATATGCTACTGTTTAAGCGGGTTTTATTTGTACAAGAATTATGATTTTGATTAGTTTGAGCAATGTAGTGACTATTGAATTCGTCTGCTATTTCTTGCGGCGTTTTTAGTAGTTTATTCCCTACTTTAACACTTTCAATAAAATTACTTTGTCTGTTTCTATCTGAGTCATCATTTATTACACCCCATGCGGCTTTACATTTATTATGAGAGTTAGATATAAAGTTGTGGTTAAAAATTTGTTGTGACTTATAGATACAACGTCGCAAAATTTTAGAATAGTTTTCATAACATCTCTTCGACTGTTTTGTTTTTTGTTTATAGAAATTATAACGCAGTGTCCTCTTAGTTTGACAACTCCTGCGGAGACCTTTGCTCACCCATTTTAGGTCTCGTCGCTTTTGTGTGACTTTGTACCTTAGTTTTGGAAAACATAGATTGTAGAACAAACAAAATTCTTCGTAAAAACTGGTAAAGGCGTTATTCAAGTCTGTAGTAGCATATACATCATTAAAACTTAAACATTTCAAACAATTTATGAATTTATTTATATTTTCTGGACTATAGGCTCGTTTTGTTATATAATAAACAGTTACTGGGAGTATACTCTTTTTACACGGTAAGCTAATCATTTGAGCAGTGTCGTGGTCAGAGAGACCAAGTTTTAGTATTTCGCTGACACCATTTTTAGCATTACTTATAAAGTGGTCAAGACATGCCTGCAACCTCGTTGGTTCCTTTATTCGCAGAGTGAGTTTATAGTATTTTAACAAATTAATCAAATTTGTAGTCGCATTACTTTGTATCAATGTATTTATATTTATATCACCTACTAGAACTAAGGTTTTTTTACTTTTGTATAGCAATTTAAATAAAAGTGTCTCTAGATATTCAAAAAATGTGTCCACATTAGATTTACCTCTTCTATAAACACAGACCAATATCAAATTTAGTTTTACGATTTCAACACCGCAGCATTCAAAGATCCCGCTAGCATTCAAAGATCCCGCCATTCATTAAAATTATACTTAAACAAAATAATAATGCTACACTATACATGATACTTCTAAAGTTCTAAATAGTAAGAGATATGTCGCACCCCACAACTAGTATAGTCTTAACTCAAAATAAACGATTTCGAGATATCGCGATTTGAATATTTAAAAAATCATACTGTCTGAAATATCCATTATCGTGCCCAAACTTAAATGACAGTTTAAGGGTATGTTATCTGGCTTTATTTATTTTCTATTCTAACGAGAATTAAATGAATATCTTTAGAGTTATGAATATTTTTTCATTAACACTTTGAGTAATGACTATATTGCCTGCTTGTAGAAATACAATTTTGAAATAGGACTTAATTACTTGTTTTTTTTGTTAAACTCTTTTGCATATTGATGGTATTAAATTGGTTTGAGACTTTATTGATGAATTTTTGCTGTTCATATTCTTCTTATTTATTGAGTAATAACTCCAAAGTACCAATCATCATCATCATCATCAGCCATATGGCATTCACTGCTGAACATAGGCCTCCCCCTTTAACTTCCACACTGAACGACAACCTGCCATCTGCATCCACAGGATGCCCGCGACTCTCACGATATCGTCGGTCTATCTAGTGGGAGGCCTACCTACACTGCGTCTTCCGGTTCGTGGTCTCCACTTAATTACCTTTCTTCCCCATCGGTTATCGGTTCTTCGAGCGATGTGGCCTGCCCATTGCCACCTTAACTTGCAAATTTTTACAGCTATGTCGACGACTCTGGTTCTTTGGCGAATATCCACGTTTCGGATTCTATCGCGCAAAGAAACTCCGAGCATACCTCTCCCCATTGCCCGTTGTGTGACTCTGAGTTTCTCCAAAAGGCCAACAGTTAAGGACCACGTCTCAGTACCATATGTCATCACTGGCAACACACATTGGTCAAAGACCCTTGTCTTTAGGCACTGTGCTATCTTGAACGAGAAGATTTCACGCAATTTCCCGAACGCTGTCCTTCCGAGTTGGATTCTTCGGGCGACCTCTTTGCCTAAGTTGGACTTACCTAACTGAACAATCTGTCCAAGATAGGTGTAATGGTCAACAACTTCGAGAGTATCGTTCCCAACAACTACCGGTACGGGTACAACATGGACATTGGACATGATTTTTGTCTTATCCGTGTTCATTTTAAGACCCACCTGTTGGGAAAGGCTGCTGAGGTCACTGAGCATAGTATGTAGGTCCTCCAGTGACTCTGCCATGATAACTAAATCATCGGTAAAACGAAGGTGAGTGCTGTATTCGCCATTAATGTTGATGCCCAATCCGTTCCATTCCAAAAGCTTGAAAACGTCCTCCAATGCGTTCGTGAACAGTTTTGGAGAGGTAACATCTCCCTGTCTCATGCCTTTCTGCAATTGGATTCTGTGCTCTCGTCCTGTAATCGGATGGACATGGTGGCGTTTCTATACAAACACTTCAGCACTTCGATATACTTATAGTCGATATGACAATGCTGGAGGGACTGCAATACTGCCCAGTCTCGATTGAATCGAAGGCTTTTTAATAGTCCACGAACGCTAGGCATAATGGCTGATTATACTCCTCAGTATTCTGTATAATCTGGCGGAGCGTGTGTATGTGGTCTATGGTGCTCCAGCCTTTACGGAAACCGGCTTGTTCGAGAGGCTGGAAGTCATCAAACCTGTTTTCGAGACGGTTTGTAATGACTCTGGAGAACAACTTGTACACATGGCTCAGGAGTGAGATGGGTCTATAATTCTTCAATAAGGTGTTGTCACCTTTTTTGAAGAAGAGCACCACCACACTCCTGTTCCATGCTACAGGCGTAGTACCTTCGAGTATGACGGAATTAAACAACTTCTGGAGGACTAAAAGTACCGGTTTTCCACCTGCTCTCAGTAGTTCTGTCGTGATTCCGTCATCACCCGGCGCCTTGTTGTTCTTAAACTGTTTCAGAGCCATTCTAATCTCGTACAAGCTGATGTCTGGAATGTCCTCAGTGTAATGTCGGGTCAGTTTAGCTCTCTTGTCCTGAGCTGTACTGACAATGGGCTGTCGTGTCGAGGTGTACAACTGTCCGTAAAACCTCTCGAGCTCTCTCAGAATCTCCGGCTTTGATGAAATGATACTGCCATCCTCGATCTTCAGTTTCGTCATTTGGCTTTTTCCAATAGACGAATTCTTTGCGAATTTTTTCGAGCCTTGTTTCCGCTCAATTGCGTCCCTAATACATTTTGTATTATAGGAACGCAGATCGTGTCGCACCGATTTCGAGATTCGTCTATTAAGTTTGCCTTATTCCGTTGTAAAGTACCAATAACTCAATACAATAATATTAGGTTTTTGGCACATTTATAATTATAATACTTAGGAACATAATCAATATCTCATAATAACAAGAAGAATATCTTATCTATATTTTCTTGAGGTGTAAAAATAATAATCTCCTAATAATAATATTGCAAGTTTATGTTTTTTTTATTTATGCTAGTTTATTTATATCTCTTCATTGCGATTTTGGCCTGCAATGTTTCTGTAAACAAATGTATTTTTAGCAAACATGAACAATTAATACAGTTGCATTTATAAATAAACAATACCACGAGAACCTCACAGGATACTCTGAACTAGTCATAAAGTATTAACTCAAAAAAACTGACGGCATTATAGTCTTAAGTCAAATCATTTTTCATAATAATCAGAAAAAATAAATTATTGTCAAGCAATATAGTCTTAACTTGTAATAAAACCTAATTGACTTATTTTATGCCCAGGCAAAAAAGTCGCATGTTAGAAATGGATCTATAGAGACTACTCACCTGCAACGTTTTTGTATCCGATGCTACACTCACAATGTCTTATTTTCAAATGTGGCAGGTTACATACGTCAGCCGTATGCGTTTGTTGAGTTGCGACCGATTAGGCGAAGATGAGACGGTGCTACTTGGTAAAAGAATGAACGTATTGAATAGTCAAAAAGGAGTTTTTGTGCCATCTTTCAGTGATAATCGGAGGTATAAATGTAACGGTCTTACCAGTTTGTAGAGAAAAAAATCTACTTTTTGATGGCATACTTAACTCAAAAATGCAAAATTTTGAGTTAAGACTATATTAGTTGTGACGTGCGATGTGTCATTATTATGATGATTATAATAATAATATAATTATGAAAATGTGTAGGGAGTTAACACCCACAAATAGAGATTCTTATTTGTAGGTTACTACGTTTAGACATAGGTATTTAAAAACTTACCCGCTAGAAGCCGGATGCTCTTGTTTTTTTGTCGCCCTCGGTTTCGGCGCCTTTTTGGCCGCAGACGCTGTCGCCGTCAATCCTGGATCCCTGTGACACTCCTCTTCAGAATCTGAATCGGAACTAAAAATAAAAATAAACGTTAGCTTACAACGAAACAATCTCCATACCATAGTTTACTTGTTGGTAAAATGTGTAGATAATTACCCAAACACAAGCGTCTTTGATTTTTTTGGCTTGGTAGATTGTGCTGCAGTGGTGGTGGTGGTGGCGCGCGGTCTTTTGTTATTTTTCTGCAGCTCCGGCGGAGACACGCTTGGAGTTGAAGTGGAATATTCACATTCAGAGTCTGACCTAAAATAAATAAAAATATTTCTATGAAATTTACAGTCGTGCTAAAACTTTGAGTACAAAAGTAAAATACAATTAACTTTGAAATAGAAAGTAATTAAGTACTTACTTACAATTTTTTTTTATATATAGTTCACTTTTATTCACTTCACAGAGAGGGGTTTTCGAGTTGTCGTACAGGCGATTTTCGTGAAAATAATGTTATTTTTCAATTAAAACAGCGTATTTAAAATAATCAATAATGCATCGTTATCAATAAACCTTTCTATCACAAATCAATTATCTCACCTTTACAAATCATACAAATAAAAACTCTATCTGTATACTGGTAAATTACAAAATTCAAACATTTATATATTTTATTAGACATGTTTCAACAGCAACCATATGAAAGAAAAAGACAAATGCTAATACTGTTAATTATGCAAAATACTTAAGTAGGAATTTGCTAATAACTACAACATCGAATACTCCGCTTTCAAAGGATGGATCCGCCGCTTCTACGAAATCAAACCACTCGTATACATACGAGCGGTTAAAAAACGCTCGTTTATACTTTTATAACTAACTAGCTGCGCTCCGCTGGAAAACTAATGATGATGAAAAGTAGCTTAAGTTACTTTTTATGACATCAGCTATCGGCCAGTGAAAGTACCGTAACATCGGCCCTCTCGTTTTAGAGTCCATAAGGAATATGTATACATATATGTATACATATTCCTTATGGACTATTTAACGTTATATATAACATACATTCAAAAAGAAGAAAAAAAAAAGATTTTAAACTTGGTGGAAATATCTTTTACCGAACAATTTATGATTTTCGTTCAGAAATAGTAAATATATTTCTTGTAAATTTAACCAAATAATAGTTATTAGGTGAGCAAATACTACTTTACACATACTTTAAATGCGTTTCTATACTAATCAATATAAAATTTACAAGTCACCTATCAACGTGTATTTATTTAACGCTCGTCTGCACATGACGTAATTATGCCTTCGATCAAAAATACAAAGATGCCACATTGACGCGCAAATCGCGGCAATACTCAATACGCAACCAGATTGGATCCACGGTAACGTGATAGTTACCGTAGCACCGTCTAACCAAAGAGAGAGAAAGATAAATTTGTCTCTTTCTCTCGGGAGAGAAGTTCCCACTTGCGATTCAGACATAATCGCCATCTCGCTTGTGATAACTGTATGTAATTAATAGATTTATAAAACATTCGTGATTCCTGTATACGATGACATTATATTATTAACTTAAACATGGTTATTGTCATGAATGTTTGAGGAGAATTATTTTCTCCAGATGTGGCAATACTGATTTAAAAAAAAAAAGAAGGCAGACAGATGACGGAAGGAAATAAAAAGGACTCAAGTGTCAACAATTATATCTCGACAAAAAAATCGTTGTTTAATAGAAAAATATAGTAATCAAGTGAATTTGGAGTTTCATTAGACGTCGGTGACTCCCTACTGCACCCTGAAGTGAAAAGGCGAGCTAACAATTCAGAAGTGGGATGACAAGGAGGTGACTACTCCAGATGTAGACGTAAACGTGCCTGTTTATGCCGGCTGGAAACGAGACGCTCAAGGATTTGACAAGGTCAGACTGTTCCTGTTTCTATTGTTCGCGTAAAATAACCAGTGCTTTACTACTTTATTATCAAAAAAATATCGTGAGTTTGGCAAGCGCTATTCGGTGTGTCGAAGGGCTAAATACTTAAGTGATAACCATTTCATGACTTATTTTTGAAGTGCAAATACCTACAACAGCAACATATTATTAAACTTTACGTGCTTAAGTGTTATTTATTAAACCTACGTGTACGTTTAATGTTTTTGTACTTCGTTTGCATTTTTTTTAAATGTTATTTTGTGAAGTGTGAGGAAAATTTATCAACAATGAACAGTAAAACTAAGCTGATATTTGTTATCTTGGTTTGAATCACTGGAGATAATGTTTAAATATGTGAATAGTGGTCACGACTAATGAAGGTGTGCATTTTTTTTTTCGCATACTGTAGGTAGGTACACAATAACTGATAAGAAAGTATCCTAATTTCAAACTAAAATGGGCAAGTCACGTCGTAAGCGACACGACAGTGAAAGTGAACTTGAAAAGTCACATAAATCGAGACGAGAACATCGTAACCGGAGTCGAGGGCGAAGCCGTACTCGACGGACTCCTAGTCATAATCGCGGGAGTCGTAGAAATCGTAGTTACAGTAGACATAGTATGCGATATTCCAGCGACAGCCGTGATAGTGATATCAGTAGGGATCAGCATAAATCGAAGAAAGCTAAACGGCACGTTAGTAAGAGACGTAGCCGTACTCCTAAACGTACTACAACGCCAACACTACCGGTTCAGCCAGTTCCTGTTCAGGGAAGTAATCCTGCTGTTGACAATCAACTGCAAAATATGTATAGCAACTTCTGGGCACAAAATAATTTTCCTGTATCGTTCAGCGTAGTTCCGGAATTTGATCCGAGCAATAATATTCAAACCATAGAGAGCTGGATAAACAAGGTAAACGAGTGTGCCCAAATATATTCATGGAACGATAGACAGATTTGTCACTACTCATTGCCAAAGCTGATGGGTCTGGCCAAAAAGTGGTATCAGGGTTTGCCGTCTGTTTTATTTACATGGGACCAATGGACAGTAAAACTGAAGCAAGCTTTTCCATCAAACGAAAACTATGGAGACCTTCTGTCATTGATGTTAAGGTTACGCTGTAAATTTGGCCAACCGTTAGAGAACTATTATTATGATAAAATGGCATTAATAGACACGTGCGAAATAATAGGATCAAAGGCTGTAGGTTGTTTAATCCATGGCATTGACGATAAATTTGTACGAATGGGAGCGGGGGCTTGTATGTTTACTGAGCCAGAACAAGTTTTAAACTACTTACGTACAGTATCACAACATGAAACTAGTACAGCGCAGAATAATCGAGGTAGAGGTTATCAAGCTAAACAATTTATCAAAGTCAATGCTGAGTCCATCAAAAGCGGATCAGAAACTCGACAGCAACAACTTCGCTGTTTCAATTGTAGTGAATTAGGTCATATAAGTCTGAAATATACCAAGCCCTTGAAAAGGTGCAATTTATGTTTCAAACTAGGCCATGATACTAAAGACTGTCGGCGGAATTTTTCTAATGAAGGGGCTGTTAAAACTTCTGATCAAGATGCAAATAGTACTAAAACGGTGATGTGCATAAATGCTCCTGGAAGTGATAACGACAAATACATCAAACGAGTCAAAGTAAATGATGTTGAGATGCAAGGTTATATTGACTGTGGTAGCAAAGTAACCCTGATACGGGAAAGTGATGCTAAGCAATTGTGATTGGGTTGCCAGTGATATGTCTATGTTACAAGGTTTTGGTAACTCAACGGTAGAACCAATAGGTAAATTATCAGCACAGATTGAGATCGATAATGTACATGCTATTTTGGTTATGTATATAGTACCGGACAAGTTTTTGAAAAATTCCGTTCTGATAGGTCAAACATTCACTGAAAAACCAAATGTTATTCTCCATAAAACTTGTGAAGATTTGATATTTATTCAGGCACCAGATTTCAACAATGAACAAACAAAGATAGGATTAAGGATTAACCATTGGAGGAAATCAAGAAGTGCTCTCACAAACAACCACCCCGATAACTGTGAATGCCGCACAAAGCTATAATGGTGGATTATACGTTCAATATAGTCATAGATACATCAAGGGTCATGAATTTTTAGTACTACCGGGTGTTTATAACTTTGACAATGGGAAAGGCTATGTAATGGTAACAAATTTAATGGACAAAACTTTACTTATGCAAAACTTAGATTTGTTAACGAGAGGCTACAAATACTACGAAGTTGAGGTAAATAAATCGGTGATGGTGAACGACAACAAAACCTATGAACCTTTGGCGGTAGATCAGATCAAAGTCGGTATAGAACTAACGGAAGATTATGTAAACCAATTTCAAGGGTTACTTAAAGAATATAGGGACTGTTTTGCAGTAAACCTTCAAGAATTAGGAAAGACGGACTTGGCAAAAATGCACATAACTCTTACTGATGACATTCCTGTAGTTCACAACCCTTATCGGATGTCACATAGTGAACGAGATCACCTTAACGAGATTGTAGACGATCTTCTGACAAACGGATTAATAAGAGGAAGTATGTCTTCTTATTCCAGCCCTGTGATTCTGGTGAAGAAGAAAAATGGAGATAGACGGTTATGCATAGACTACAGGGCATTGAATAGAAAAACCATAAAAGACAAGTACCCATTACCTCGAATAGAGGACCAATTGGATAGTTTAGGAGGAAGTGCTTTCTTTACAAGCCTTGATTTAGCCTCTGGGTATTACCAGGTCCCTTTAGACGAGGCCAGCAAACATTTAACTGCTTTTGTGACACCAGACGGCCTCTTCGAGTTCAATAGAATGCCGTTTGGGTTAGCCAATGCTCCAAGTGTCTTTCAGAGAACAATCAATACAATGTTGAAAGGCTGCGATAAAGATCTAGCGCTAGCCTATATGGATGACCTCTTAGTGACATCTTCAACAATATCCGAAGGCTTGGAGAAGTTGGAAAAGGTTTTCCAAATGTTGAGGGCCGCTAGGCTAACATTGAACTTGAAAAAGTGTAGTTTCTTTCAAACCCGGATAGATTATCTGGGTTATGAAATTAGCTCTAGCGGGATTCAGCCAGGTAAATGTAAAATAGAAGCCGTGGAGAAATTTCCCGTACCCAAAAATATACACGAGATACGGCAATTCATAGCCCTGACTAGTTATTTTAGGCGCTTTATTAAGAATTTCTCAGTTATTGCAAAACCGTTAACTATACTTACAAAAAAGGATACTGTATGGTGTTTCGGTAAAGCTCAGTTAAATGCATTTAACGAGCTTAAGAGAAAATTAATTAGCAGACCAGTGTTGGCTCTTTATAACCCAAACTCAGAACTAGAGATACATACGGATGCCAGTAAAGTAGGGATAGGTGCGATATTACTACAAAAAGATGAAGACGACAAACTGCAACCTATCGCATACTTCAGCAGGCAAACAACGACAGACGAAAGTAAACTACATTCGTATGAACTGGAGACGCTTGCGGTTGTGAGCGCTTTGGATAGGTTCAGAGTGTATGTTTTAGGCAAGACATTCAAAGTTGTAACAGATTGTGCTGCAATTCGTAGTACAATGACAAAGAGAGATCATATTCCTAGAGTCGCACGTTGGTATATACTGATGCAGGAGTATGATTTCGTTGTGGAGCATCGAAACGGCAATAGAATGGGTCATGTTGATGCACTGTCTCGCAATCCGGCAATGCTAACGCCACAACAAGATTTCAAGGAACTTGTTGATATCCTGGCTATTGAAGATGTTGGAAGTGAATCATGGTTGCAGACAGTGCAGGAACAGGATTCAGAAATACAACGCGTCATAAGCGTCCTTAACGATTCTACTACAAAGAACATCGTCGAGATTCATAAGAATTATACTATCAAGAACGGTAGGTTGTACCGAATCATTGAAAAGGATGGCGAAATTAATCTTAGATGGGTTGTTCCGAAATCTGTTAGATGGCAAATAGTTCGTATGAATCACGACGATGCCGGTCATTTTGGATTTGACAAGACTTACTCCAAAGTAAGTCAAGTGTATTGGTTTAAGAAAATGCGACGGTTTATAAAGAAATATTGTCAATCGTGTTTGAATTGTGCACATAATAAGTTGCCTGCGGGTCCAAAAGAAGCGGTCTTGCATCCCATACCGAAAGCCGACAAGCCTTTTGACACATTACATACTGATCATTGCGGTCCGTTTCCAATGAGCAAAAAGAAAAATTGTCATATTCTATGCATAATAGATGCATTTACCAAATTTATATACATAAAACCTGTCAAAAACCTCAGGAGTAGTACTACTGTAAATACATTCAGGGAGTATTTTTCGATCTTTGGTATACCGCGACGTATTATATCTGATAGGGGAACTAGTTTTACTAGTAAAGAGTTTGCCGAGTTCACAAAAGAAAAATGAATTAAACACGTACTTAATTCCGTCGCTACGCCTCGGGCCAATGGCCAGATCGAAAGATACAACCGTACCATTGTTGATGCATTGACCGCAACTAACCACGGTAAACCTGAAAATGAGTGGGATTTTGCTATTCCTAATGTGCAGTGGGCTATTAATAATACCGTGAATAAAACTACTGGTCACACTCCTTCTGAGACGTTATTTGGAGTCCAGCCTACGGGGGTTTCATATAGCGTAATGAACTCTTTAGTAGCAGAGGTTCACCAATCTCATGATATTAACGAACTACGAGACAAAATTGCTAGTAGGATTGAGAAAGATCAGCAAAAACAGAAGGAACGTTTTGATTCTGCGCATAAGAAACCAACACAATACAAAGTCGGAGAGCTCGTCCGAATCGAAAAGGATATTCGCACGGAACCGGGACATAGTAGGAAATTATTGCCCAAATGTAGTGGGCCATTTAGGATTACAAAAGTTTTAGGAAATGATAGGTATGAGGTAGAGGATACGCCTCTAACACAAAAAGAGGGTAGCAAGTTATACAGAAGCACATATGCGGCCGACAAATTGCGCCCTTGGTTGGTGTTCAGTCATGACGTTATATCCAGTGATTCGGAATGAACCAGCGATTTCTGCTCTAAATGAAGATGTAAAAAAAAAAAAGTTGTATCTATGATATCTGTACAAGAGAAATAGCTATATAACAAATTGAAAAAAAAAAAATATAATGTAATTTAATAACCATAGTGTCATGTGATGATGCCATTTAAATTAAGAAAAAGAAATGCTTACATAATAAATAAGTACCTACTGTCTTTATTTATGTATTTCTTTGCACTCAGAATGTTGGCATACAAGCGCTTAAAATTATTGTGAAAAAAAATGCGATAAGATTAAAAATCTCAAACTAGTGAACTAATCGAAACAAGCTGTTATTTTTTTGTGATTTAAATTTTGCAATTCAGAACCCATCAACTGAATTTCTACAAATTGTACGACCTAAGGAATAATGATTGTATATTACGGTACATATTAGCATTCGGTATTGTGAACGTATTGAATGTGTTGTATTGTATCGTAATTAGGAACTAATACAAGGATAAAGTGAATTATGTCATGCCTATAAGAAGTTTGAAGTGATACAATATATAAATTTTATATTAACTATTTACTTACTACATAATTGTAGTGAATGTGAACACTAAGTATAATAATGTAGTAACAGTAAGATATAAAATATGTGAGCAACATTTTGCTACATAAGCGATATTGTATATAAAGCGACTATATAATTATATCCAAACAACTAAAACAGAATAATAAATGACACGTATAATAGTGACTTAAGTAAGAGATCACAAGTGAGTCATTACAAGTAAGCTTGTAAATGATGTTAGTTGTAAGAGTGAGTCGCCGCAAGATAAAACTTGCGAGCGATATTAGTTATAAGAGTGAGTCGCCGCAAGATAAAGCTTGCGAGCGATGTTAGTTATAAGAGTGAGTCGCCGCAAGATAAAACTTGCGAGCGATGTTAGTTATAAGAGTGAGTCGCCGCAAGATAAAACTTGCGAGCGATGTTAGTTATAAGAGTGAGTCGCCGCAAGATAAAACTTGCGAGCGATGTTAGTTATAAGAGTGAGTCGCTGTAAGATAAAACTTGTGTGCGATGTTAGTTGTAAGAGCGAGTCACTTATGTAAGTTCTTATAGTGATGTACAATTAAGAGTGAGACATCAAAATACAAAATGCCTACTATTTTGATGATGTAGATAATTGGTTTTTTTTTTTTTGTATATTTGCATTATTGTATACTAAACGCGAGGTCGCGTTTTCGTCAGGATTAGCCGAATGATAACTGTATGTAATTAATAGATTTATAAAACATTCGTGATTCCTGTATACGATGACATTATATTATTAACTTAAACATGGTTATTGTCATGAATGTTTGAGGAGAATTATTTTCTCCAGATGTGGCAATACTGATTTAAAAAAAAAAAGAAGGCAGACAGATGACGGAAGGAAATAAAAAGGACTCAAGTGTCAACAATTATATCTCGACAAAAAAATCGTTGTTTAATAGAAAAATATAGTAATCAAGTGAATTTGGAGTTTCATTAGACGTCGGTGACTCCCTACTGCACCCTGAAGTGAAAAGGCGAGCTAACACTTGCTCAACGACGGTTGGTTTTGGTAGCTATGTTAATATATGAAACTGCGGGAATACTCAATCGTTAAGATTGGGCCTAAAGCAAAATCTTCAATCTTTGATTAGATTTTCACAGTAGTAAATCATGTCCAAAATCGAAAAAAAAAATACGTTAGGAAACTTCAATATATAAGTAAAGGTCGACCCTGACGAAAACATGGTAGGATAAAATTTTCTCGATAGAAAACCATCACAAAGTTACCTCTAATTTTCAACATTTTTGGTTTGCATTCTGGGTGTCAATTCTGCTATTTGTCAAACGTTTCAAATGAGTGTCGGTAGTGTCTCGTCGGAATTATTTTCGACATTTGGTATTCTGCTAATTATTTAAGACCAGTTGCTTTCCAATGGCTTGCCATCGAACTGTCTGACAGTTCTTATTGACATATTTGGTATTCTGTACGGTAATGGCGTGCCAGTGTCATCACAATTGTTGTTAATTTGGTATTCTACTAATTATTTGACATTTGCATCAATGGATATTTTGACATCAAACTACAACTGAAAGGCCATTGGACAAACATACAATTTTTCGTAGTGGAGTGAAGTTTATTTTGATAATTAGTGCAGTGGAGGCCCTAGAAAGTAATATAAATATATATAATATAATAATATAGTGTAAAAAAATGAGGCCTGCAGTGACAACATTACGTTGGCGTATTTTAGCATTGGCCAACGCTAGTGACCGCCGACGCCGACTGCTGCTCCAGCGCCGTAAATCCCGGGTATTGATAAGGCGAACTATCGATCCTTTTCATGATTTACCTGAGACGGAGTTCGTGAAAACGTTTCGTCTTGGGAAGGCGCTGGTAAGGCAGCTAATAGAGGACCTGACTCCCTTTCTGGAGACTCAGCGACGAAGTGATGCAATATCACCTACCTTAAAGGTAAGTAGGTATAGGTAGATATATTATACAATCTGACTAGTCTTGCAAAGTGACCTTGTAATAATATTATACTTACTTAATTGTCAATTTCAGATATTGATAGCACTCGGGTTTTACGCGACTGGATCATACCAGACACTGGTTGGCCAAAGCGTATTCCACAATGTCTCACAGACCACAGTTTCGAGGGCTATGAGACAAGTGACAGAGGCTTTGAACCACCCCTCTGTCTATAAAAAAAATATGTGGTATGGCCAATGCAGCGTCAAGCAAGAAACCAAATCAAGGCAAAGTGAGTGACTACCTACACAGGATTACTTATTGCTATGGTAACTATACTACATTTGTATGTATGTACTAGAAGTATGGTTTTAATTTGAATTTGTTTTTGCTTGGTAAATACATACATAGTCAAATAATGAATCTATGTTACAGATTCTATCGATTTGGAATTCCTGGTATACTAGGCTGCATCGACGGCACACATGTGGCAATTATAAGACCATCTATACACGAAGAGCGTTATTATAACAGGAAAGGATTCCATTCCCTGAATGTTATGATTGTAAGCATATAATTTTATTCTTTGTTATGTTAATAAACAACATTCTTACTAAGCCTACTATATAACTTTATTTCAGATTTGCGATTCGGATCTAAATATATTGTGTGTGGACGCAAGCAGCCCCGGTTCAGCCCATGACTCCATGGTATGGCAGAGTCATCCACTGCATAGCCATTTCACTGAGTTGTCAAATGCTGGAGAGCAAGTGTTTTTGTTAGGTAATTCATCAAAATTATATATACACGGAGTTTTTTTTTAATGGATACTAATTGTGACGTACGTCACAATTGATGTACGTTGTGATGTACGTTTTGTAGGTGATAGTGGTTATCCTTTGCGAACAACCATAATGACACCAATATTAAACACAACAGAGGGAACTCCAGAGCATCACTATTATAAATTACATGTAACTGCACGTAATTTAGTGGAGCGCTGCATTGGAGTGTTGAAGGCTCGTTTCAGGTAATGTATATAAATAATCTACTGAATGGTAACAAATAAAACTAGGGAGGTTCATTCATGTTTTTCCAGGTGAATTAAGTAAAAAGAAATTTACTTTTTACAGATGTTTGCTAGCAGCGCGAGCTTTGCACTATGATCCCATCACTGCAGGGAAAATAGTGAATGCCTGCAGCGTGTTGCATAATATCGCCAACAGCAATAGAGTGCCCCTGACGCCACTCACGCCTGAAGAAGAGGATACGGAGAGGCAGCTACAGTACCAGGTAACTTTTATCACCGTTTGTTAGTTTGTCATAATGTGCTGCATCAAAATTAAACTAAAATATTATAATGTGTGATGTATTTTATTAAATGTATTTACAGCTCATAATCAATACCTATACTTAATACATACAAACATGTGAAGTTAAATGAAATAGTTAAATGAATGATTTTTTCTTTCTGATTCCTATAGGTTGAACATCAATTTAGATCTGAAGCGGAGAGCTTAATGGACTCGCAGAATCCGCGTAACCGACGTGTCAACCCAGAACTTCAACGTGGCCGGGCATTGCAACAGGCTCAAAAAAAAGTTTATATGAAGATTGATACGATGTACACCTTGGAAACAACCCTGCAAACCAAATGTTAACGTTTATCATCAGGCGAGCAATCTCTCTAACCGGAAGACGCAGCGTAGGTAGGCCTCCCACTAGATGGCCCGACGACATCGTGAGTGTAGCGGGCATCCAGTAGATGCAGATGGCAGGTTGTCGTTCAGTGTGGAGGTTAAAGGGGAGGCCTATGTTCAGCGGTGGACGTCTTCTGGCTGATGATGATGACGATTTTAAAAGGTTTGGAATTGCTAACATAATATGATAATATACAGACGGATGGACAGAACGAATATATAAGGGTTCCTTGTCATTGAAAATTAGAAATTATATCAAAAACAAGATTAAAAAAATCAATTTACTCTAGTTCGTGGCGGGCTTTGCATTGCAAATTTAATGGCCTCCCGCAGTCGTTCCCCAGCCAATTCGATTGATGTTGCCAGCATGCGGGTGGTTTCGGCGTGCTCGCTGGTGGCTCTATCGATTGATGCTGCCAGCATGCGGGGGTGGCTACGGCGTGCTCGCAGGTGGCTCTGGCTTGCTCGAGGGTGGCTTCGGCGCTTATCCGCTCCAAGGACTCCAGCTTCTCTGTTGCCTCTTGCAGAGAATGATCTTGGTCTTATGAGAAAATATATTTTCAGTAATTGTTCTACATTTGAATAAACCACTGTTGTATAGTAAATACTTACGGGTGGCTGGCTGAGGAGTTGTCCTACGACGGCGCCGTCTTCGCCGCGGTTCGGCTGGGAGGCTCTCCCTCACAGGCGGCTGGCTAGTCTGCTGTACAGACACTGCAGTGTGCTGTGCAGACTCTGCAGTTTGCTCACCCGTGTGGTCCGCAGGCTCTGACTGTTGGGCGGTGCAGTCCATAGCCTCTGAGGGCTGGCCATTGTAGTCCTCATCGTCTATCACCACAGCAACCAAATAAGGTTCAGATCTAAAACATATACAATTTGTTTGAAACATTACCTTTTTAATTATTTTAACACATAATATGATCTATTAAAACTAAACATAATTTACCTAAAATCACAGCTCTCATTCTCTAGTACCACCTTTGCACCCACATTATTATGCTCATTTGGAATGCTGAGGAATAACAAATAAAGTAAGACATAACTCGTAGTATTGCATAATATTTCATATGGAAATTCTGTTTTTTAACATATGCATAAAAAACAAATGCAAGCATTTTAATAAGATAAAAAATATATGTATAGGTACCACTCCACCAAAAGGGAATGTACAACCCTCCCTCTCTGCCCTTACATGAATAAAACTGACACCAATATTAAAAAAACATTATGGGTAAATTTGATGAGTAGTACCTAACTTTACCAAAAACCATGCATTATAAAATTGAAGCCATACAACTCACATAGGCAAGTTAGTGCTCTGATTCTCCTTATTCACATCTTCAAGTTTCTGTTAATAAAAGAAACCAGCAGTGCAATAAACAAAGGAATACAAAATAAAAATAAGGCAGACATTCAGACGTTGTTAATAACTCTCAAACAAAAAAAGTTTTGTAAGTAAAGCCCATTCCATTGAAAAACAAAGTAAAATAATTATATCAATTGGAGAAAAGGCTTACGTACAGATAATGGATTGTGGCGAACTCCTGGCAATGGTTCACCAATATCTCGCCCCAAAATTGTGTAAAGACGCTCTTGAAGAGCTGACAGCTCAATTTTTTTTGCCGGTCTTCCTCCTAAAACCAAGAATGTTATTTAAGATACTGAAAAAAAAGGTGAGAAAGATGCCGAGGGCTAATTTAACAAAGGAGAAAATCAAATGATATAAATTACCTGTAGCCCAAATTTCCCCTTTCTCGGCTTTGATTTTTTTTTAAAGTTTACTCTTGTACTCGTTGTAGTACTGAAAAAAAATTTTGAATTGAATTCATCGAGCTATCAGTAGGTATTACACAATATTAGAATACAAATGATTATAAACGTATAATCCTCACAACTCTCCACAACTCGGGTGTTTTCTGGACGCATTCTGACGACACGCTATTGAGCAGAATTGAACATTCCGTCCAAAGCCGTTTCGCCAGACTACGTCCCTCTTTCGTTCTTGTGCAGCGGCCGAGCGCCAGCTCCGGGTAGGACTCGAGGAAGTCGAGGAGCGCAGATAATTGATCTACGCTCACCATCTAAAGACCCGAAAAATTAAATAGCATTATTTAACGAGGTTCAAACTTTCAAACCACACAATTAATTGAACATAAATACTTACACTTCTTGCTCTCACCTGTTATTTTTTACTTTATCAAAGATAATGTAATAAGAGAAATAGAGAATATAATAGTCTTATTCTTATAAATATATCTATTTAAGTATGTATTTAAAAATATATATGTACGTATATCAGTCTCTGGCAGCCATATTACAAGCTTTGCTTAGTTTGGGGTCAGATGACCATGTGTGCAATAATGTCCCAGATATTTATTATTATATTATTTTTATTCACACATTTATTTATCTTCTTAAATTTAAGTTCTTTTACAATATCTATATAAAAACATAATATTCTAAAAAAACTTAAGGCTAGGATGCCGCCGGCAGCGGGGCAGGACCCAAGCTACCGGTGGTTAGGGCTGCAGAGTGAGGAACCTCCTGACAATGCGTGCCGTGTCAAGAATTACTGCCTTCTGCATCTGACCCTTGACCCAACCGTCTAGCGAGAGCCTCTTAAGGTGGTGGTCGAGGCTCTTCGCTATAAGGCCGTTCACCGATACGACTATCGGGACAATGATCGTCGAGTCAACATCCCACATGGCGGTAACCTCATGAGCCAAGTCAAGGTACTTGCTGAGTTTGTCCTTCTCAGCCTTCACGAGGTTCTCGTCATGCGGGATGGTGATGTCGACGAGCACTGCCCGGCGTTGGGACCGGTCGACCATCACGATATCAGGCTTATTGGCGACAATAGTCCTGTCCGTGATGATAGACCGGTCCCAGTAGAGCAAGGCACGACCATTCTCGAGAACTGGTGCTGGTGCGTACTTATAGTACGGCACCTCAGACTCGACAAGGCCGTATCGAAGGGCAAGTTGCTGGTGGATGATCTTGGCTACTTGGTTGTGCCTGTGCAAGTACTCGCCGTTAGCAAGATGCGAACAACCGGAGATGATATGTCGGAGAGACTCTCCAGGACGGTGGCATGCCCGACAGATGTCGACCGTACCGTCCTTCATGATATATTTCCGGTAGTTGTTGGTCTTGATAACTTCATCCGCAATCGCACAGGCAAACCCTTCGGTTTCCCCAAAGAGGTCCCCGAAACGTAACCAGTTCACCGACGCAAGCAGGTTCACATCGGGCCCTGTTAAGACCCGATAGAACCGCCCGTGCAGCTCCTTGCCTTTCCATACGTCCTTGCGATCCTCGATGCTTAGCACCGATGGTTTGCGCCAGTTCTCGTTTGCCAAGGAGAGCGGCGTGAGGCCCCTGTCAACAGCCACAACATCGCGATGCATCCCACTCTCACTGTCACGGAAAAAATCCCTGAGACTGCACACCTCACGGTTGTGTAGATTCTTGGCATTTAAAAAGCCTCGACCCCCCCACTTCCGTGGAATGTACAGTCTCATAACAGACGAGCGTGGGTGTAGCATGCGATGTGACGTGAGCAGTTGACGGACCCTTCTGTCCAGGGCGTCCAGCTCAGTTTGAGTCCACCTCAATATGCCAAAGGAGTATATCAGTAAAGGCATCACCCAACCGTTGAAGGCACGCACCTTGTTGCCACCAGACAAAAGACTATTAAGTACTTTGGTCAGGCGACAAAAGAAGCGCTCCTTCACCGATTTCTTGATGTCCTCTACCGATACACCCAACGACTCTGACATACCGAGGTACTTGTAGGTCTCGGCCTCAGAGAGAGACCTGAGAGTCATCCCCTCAGAAAGCTGTAAATTCGGGGAATCTACAACTTTCCCCCGTTGCACATGCATGACCGCACACTTATCTATACCGAATTCCATCCTGATGGCGCTGCTAAAAACTTCTGTGATTTTTAGCAGCTCCACCAAGTCTTGGCGTTTCGGTGTAAACAGCTTGAGATCGTCCATGTACAACAGGTGGGAAATGACTTGACCATCTCTTCGAAGCCGATAGCCTAGTCCAGAATCCCTCAGCAAAGTGCTGAGAGGGTTCAGAGCTAGGCAAAACCACAATGGACTAAAACTGTCACCCTGAAAGATGCCTCGCTCAATCCTTATTAAGTCCTGCGGGACAGAAGAGCCATCTCCCCCACCTGGTTGACGAAGAACTGTGGTCCACTGCCCCATACATGCGCCTAAGAATGATTTTAGAGTTGTATCAATTTTATACAACTCTAAAACCCTCTCTAGCCATGAATGAGGCACCGAATCATAGGCCTTCTTATAGTCAATCCAGGCAGCGGAGAGGGCTCCTCTGCTTCGCCGGACTTGTTGGCTAATGGCCGTGTCGATGAGGAGGAGCTCCTTAGTACCACGGGACCCAACCCTACATCCATTTTGAGCATGGGCCAAGACGTTATTCGCGACAATGTGCGCATTAATTTTATTTCTCAAAATGGATGTAAAGAGCTTGTAGATGGTAGGCAAGGACGTGATGGGTCTGTAGTTCTTGGGTTCCGTGGTACTACCGGACTTGTGGAGCAGGAAGGTGACACCGTTGGTAAGGAAGCTAGGAAGGGTGCCGAGCTCTAGGGCTTCTTGAAATTGGGTCGCCAAGCGGTCATGTGAGCATCGAATCCACTTTATCCAGAAGTTGTGCAACCCGTCCGGCCCAGGACTTTTCCAGTTCTGTGCCGTACGGATCGCACAACTAATGTCTACGGAGTCTATTAAAATAGACCCCATGGGTTCGATGGACTCACATTCGCGCTCGACAACACGCATCCAATCACCCTCCGTGTGCTCGACGGGCACCGACCAGATGCTGCGCCAGAAATTAATCATAGCGCTTGCATCTGGTAGCTGCCCGTCGCTCACACGTTGCTCAGTTCCTTCCCAGCTTCGGTACACCTTCCTCTGGTCACTTTGGAAGAGGCGATTTTGCCAATATCTATCTACACGTTCTCTGTAGCGGCGAATACGGTTTGCCCATGCATAGACTTTCTGCTTCAGATAGTCAATACGTTCCGTGACTTTGGCTAGGTAGTCGTGGGGCCTAATACCGGTCCCAGCGAATGCCTGTGTCACGAAACGCATGACTCGGGGGCGATTATTCCCTCGGCTGAAGCAGATTAGCTTTGCAATGAGAGTCCTGAACGAGGTGATACGCCGCTCGATCCGCACTTGCCATGCGGGCACCCCCCCCGGCGGTTCGCGATGCACGGTTAGTGTCCGGAAACTTAACACGTGCAACGCGACACGCCGCGATGGCCCCGCAGTACATGATCGAGTGGGTATCAACTAAATCTTCACTAGCCCGCAAATATGGAGCTAGCAAAGCATTCAGGGCTCCCATTAAAGCCAAATTGCGTCTATGGGTGGGCAAACGTGGTAGTCGCGGCCTAGAGTCGGGTGCAAACCGATACTGGGAGATCGCGTCCTCCAAAGCCCCCCTCAGTTGCTCTCTCACCTGGTCGGAGACACTATCACTCGCCAAATCTCCCACGTCGACTACGGGATCAGCCGGTGTCGCCAGTGTCGCCACCGACGCCGGCATTGACGCCAATGTCAGGGCAGACGACGCGATGGGCGGATTCCGCGCCGAGGCAGGAGTCGGACGAGTGCGTAGTTCCTCCAGGCGGAGCCGATCAAGCACAGACTGATCCAACATCTTGAAACGGTGGATAGCCCGCACTTGATCCGATAGTCGCTGGGCGGATACGGCAACAGTTGGTTCAAGGGCCTGAAACAAAGGGAGCATCCTAACACGGTAAGCTGACAGGTTAGTTCCCCCCTCTGTAGCCCTGTAATATGCGCGCATGCAGTTCTCATTTGTACTTGAGGTCCATCGCATGCGACGCACTACACCACCGGTAGCGGGGGCCAGGCGTGAGGCAGAATGCCCCACAGGCCCCAAGCGTGCCGGCAGCGGGGGACGTCCCCGTCGCGCAGGTGGACGTGGCGGCGGGGTCCCAGGCCCGCTCGCGTCGCTCGACGAGCCGCTGGTCTCGCGGGTGGTGTGGAAATCATCCTCACCCGACGAGGTGCTCGGAGACGATGACGAAGCGGGCGGTGATGTTGTGTGTGCGCTAGGTGGTGCCGCTGTTCTTGTTCTTGAGCGAGTGATCATGTGTTTTAAATAATATCAAATATATTTCCATGGTTTTGATTTTACACTCAGATCAAACAAATTTGACAATTAAATGTCAAATGTTTTACAAAGGAATTTTGCTTAGGTCGTTTCACTGAGGATGTTCTGAGATTCTGGGATGATAATATATGAACTGGTCAGATTTTTTTTCTCTCTTCGTTGTAATGTGTAAAACTTCTGATGGGGCCAAAATTATCAAAAATAAAATATAAATGATCACTGCAAACAAAATGACGTGCGTTGTCAGCGGACGTCGTTGACGTTTTTTTTTATTATTATTATATTATATATTATTATTATTATTAAATAAAAACAAAACAATGTTTTCTTTGACAGACTGACTTTTTCACAAATTTACGTCAAAGACAGAATACTTTTTTTTTCACCCATCGGGCAGACTAAAGCCTTTTAGGCCATACCGCCTCATCATCCGTATTTTTACTGTTTTTTCCTTAAATTACATTTTAAAACTATGTTTGGTGTATTATATTGACGAGGAAGATATGTACACTCAATACAATCTATAATATAATCATTTAAGTGACAAAAAAAACAATGATAGTTTGGTATAAAACAATACAACTTGTGGTAGATTTTTACAGGCAACATCGAACGCAATTCACACACGATTCCCTTGACACACAACTGAAACGAAATTGTAGATTTAGCAGAATACCCTTTTTGCCACAATCGTAATTGAGAGTCGTGGGAGTGGCATAACAATGTGATTTTACGTTAATTAGCAGAATTGACACCCTGTTTTGGTACATATTATTGAACAATAAATTATGTAAATATTATCACTCATGTATAACCTAGAGCTGACCCTAGCAATTTTTAAAAATATTGTCTATTCTATAAGCTATGAGAGTAGAAAGCACTTGGCGCTTACAACATTTTTAATCCGCGCAATACGCTGTCTTTCGTCTCGCGTGACACAAGCTTGAGGCATCGGTTTGTTGCACCGATCAGTTACCATCGCTCTGTTGAGACGGGTAGTCCATGTCAGTTCAGACGTCGAGTACGCAAGCTTGGTTCCGCGCGTCGTCGCGCCGCCCGTGTTTGTTATCCGTACATGCGCTGGGTGTGGCGAGATGCGCAGGGGAAATCAGAATTTATCCTGCCATTAGGCCCGCTCTTAATAAGGCTGACTCAATAAAGCGAAAGTTTATTAACAATAATTAATTTTCTACGCGTTGTGACTTCTATGTATAATTTTTCGAAGCATTATGCTTACATTGCAATGACACCTGCTACTAAAACACTACTCAGCACTGCACTTTATTCTCAGAAATTATAGTCAAGGAGGTGATGTATTTTTTGTTCGACGGCCCAAGAAAAAGTTTTTAGTTTTTACCACGGGTGTACCAAGTATAAAATTATGTTTACAAGTTTCTTATAAACTCCTATAGCCTAAACGACTAGATACGGTATACTTTTTTTATCACGCATATTTACGCATTTGAGTTTTGTTTTTTGTTTAAAACATGTACCTATATTGTGAATCAATAACTATTCAATATATTTATTATATATTATTACAATATACAACTACATAATATATATCAGAGAGCACCATTGTATGTAAAAAGCAATTTTTAAACATTGATACGTAAATAAAATACTTAATAATATGTACATTCTCTTTCAGTATCTAAATAAACGAAGTACTACTTGTATATCTGTAAATCTAAATCAGTAATAATGTTGACAATTATATTTGTAATATGTCTGTACGATGGCTCCTTGACTAAATCAGTTTTCATATAAATTGCAAAGAGACAATGAAGTCCGGTTAAGTTTAGTCCGGTCTAGCTGTAGTCAACAGCAAAAAGTCACATAAAAAATAGATATTTTATTTCAACAAGTGGTGCAGTGCGATGTTGTGTTCTTCCTGTTTAATGAATTTTTAACTAATTATCTTTTCCACGTAAGTAATTTTAGTGTCAAGAAAACCCGGAATAAATATGTAAGTATTCACCAAATGTTTCTCGAACTTATAAAATAATTGATTTATTTTATACATTATAATTATTAAAATATTTCTTATGTCCTACAATACATAAAACAGTGGCTGTGTTTTGTTTTGGTACGTTTAGCGATTTTATTTTATAAAATGTTCAGTGAGATAAAAAATCAGTATTTTGAGACAAAATATAGTTTTGTGTTATGGAGGTGGTCCACAAAAGGGTTTAAAGACTGATTTCTAGAATATCCTTAACCAAATAGGTTCACAATGCTTGAGTGTAATTGTCGGAGGGCCTGATCCTAAACAAGGACGTGAAATTTAATTTCTAAGGGTTACCTTGAACCAAATCGGGTCATATCAGTTTGCCTAACTATTTGTGTTATGGAAGGACCTGAACCTAAACGAGGTTTAGAAACATGATTATTACAAATCTTTGTTTTTAAAGGTTACCTCGAGTTAATCGAGTCATTTCACTTTACAAAAGTCAATGATATGGAGGGCCTGCAGCCAAAAACGTGGTTTAGAAACTTGATTTCTAGGGGTTACCTCGAGCCAATCGGGTCGACTTGTATTACTCGTATGCATTGTTCAGAAACCTAACTTGAAACGGGATGTGAAACTGTTTTTAAAGGCAACCTCGAGCCAATCTGGCCCTAACACATACGGTATTTTGATACAAAATATAGATTTGTGTTATGGAGGTGGTCCACAAAAGGGTTTAAAGACTGATTTCTAGAATATCCTTAACCAAATAGGTTCACAATGCTTGAGTGTAATTGTCGGAGGGCCTGATCCTAAACAAGGACGTGAAATTTAAGTTCTAAGGGTTACCTTGAACCAAATCAGGTCATATCACTTTGCTTAACTATTTGTGTTATGGAGGAACCTGAGCCTAAACGAGGTTTAGAAACATGATTATTTTCAAATCATTGTTTTTAAAGGTTACCTCGAGCTAATCGAGTCATTTCACTTTACAAAGGTCAATGATATGGAGGGCCTGCAGCCAAAAACGTGGTTTAGAAACTTGATTTCTAGGGGTTACCTCGAGCCAATCGGGTCGACTTGTATTACTCGTATGCATTGTTCAGAAACCTATCTTGAAACGGGATGTGAAACTGTTTTTAAAGGCAACCTCGAGCCAATCTGGCCCTAACACTCCAGGGTTTTTAGTGGGTAGGCCACCCTTCTGGCGGAGAATTCCACATAACCACAGGCCCCGGCCGCCCCGGGGTAGGGTGGTAGCCATCCAGGATTTTCCCTGGACAAAAAAATAATAAAAAAAAAATGCTTTAAATGCTAGGGAACGTAGCGAACGACGCGTAAAGTTAATAACTAGTGACTTGAATTAAATTAAAACTTGATTAAAATGCTAGCGTACGTTCAAATCTCAGAATATTGGAGCATTCTAGACAACCGAGTGTAACGAGGGTGGGCTAGAATGCCCAATATTACCCTACTCATGTGTTTATTTAATAAGTGTTTGTTAACGTAGTTATCATCGAGAGGTTTTTTGACGGGGTTTGCTTAGGAATTGCTGGTCTTGTAGTTGGATCAACATGTTTGTATTTTGCTATTGTGTCTGCTAAAGTATTTTCAATTTGTTTTTGTAGTTCTAATGAAATTTGTGAGTTAGTTGGTTGGTCGTCATGATTTACGTTGTTATTGTCTCTCATAGGTATGCCTAAATCAGTTCCAGTGTGATTTTGTTCCGTTACCAGTGTGTTGATGTTAATTTCAGTAGTTATAACCTGATTAATGCTATCCATTTGAGATATATTCAACATTTGTTGTGTGTTTACGTGTTGTGTGCTGTTGAGTTGTGTTATGTTGATAGTTGCTGATTGGGTTTGCGATGGTGTGCCTAATTCTATGGAAACTGCGTCTTGGATTTGTTGTAGTCTCTCAGAGTTGATTAACTTGTTGTTGACTATTACCCTTCGCTGATCCGCAATTCTTTGCTCAGAAACGTGGGATATTTCAGGGTGTTGTTCAGTGACCGCTTTGTGAAGTAACTGTCTGTATGCAGACCTGTTTGTGCCCAGTTGAGTAATTCTGTAGTAATTTCGCATGATTGTCTCATTTATTTCATTCCTCCATCGCATTCTTTGAGTTCCACCGATGCTTTGTGATAAGTTTTGTGATTGTGTAATATTTTGACTGGTAGGATTATTTAATTATTTTTCTATTTCTGCTCTAATTTCTTTAATTTTATCGGGTTTCAATAAATTACTGCGAATAATTGCCCTACGTTGGTCTCCTACTCGTTGTTTGCTAACCTCCATGTCTGGGAATTGTTCAGAGAATTTGATGTGTAGATCTGTCAGATATGATTTAGTATCGGTTTCTAATGAAGTTAAAATAAAGTACGTGCGCAAGATAAATATGTTCATCTCTTGAGTCCATTTCTTGCGTGCACGTGTTACAACCTCCGCGGGTACGGGATTATTGACCGAAGTCTCCTGTACAACATCTTCGGTTGCTAATAAGGTACCTATCGTTCCAGCATTAGTGCTGTTGGAGTTGCTTATATCGGTGTCCATTAGGAAAGCTTGGTCGTCGTGATTACTTATCTTGTTGCCTGTATGGAAAGCCGTATCGTCGTTGTTACCTATATCGTTGTCCGTATGGGAAGCATTAGTCGTTTGACAGATTAAGACCCTCGACCGGAGATTCTTCTCGCCCCTGGCCCTTAGAGTTCTCAGCCTACTGTCATTAGCATCTCCTCTAGAGCCGCCGGCCACTTGGGGACAATTCTTAGGATTCATGTTTATAGTTTTTGTGTTTGGACGTTTGTGAGCCCACGTCGTTTGTCCATAGCGAGTGAGCGCGCAGTAAACTACCTAACTGAGTCTGTGAATGCCGCCGTTGGTGTACGAGACACTCTTCCGCTGCCAATCCTAAACCATCACCCCGCGCTGATGTTGGTTGTTCTACTTAGACCTCAATAACATATGAGCGCCTACGAGCTCTAAGTAGCTTTTGTTCTGTTCTTCCTTAATCTTCTACTTTCATCTGCCACTCCGGCCTCTACTCCTTTTTCTGTATTGGCCCTGCTGCTTCTACTTTCCTACAATTATTATTATTATTATTTATTTTCTTATTTTATTATTTATTATCCGTTTATTATCTTAATTTTTAAGTTTTTTACATCAAATATAATTATAAAACATAAATATTATAAAAAACTTAAAAACTAGGGTGCCGCCGGCAGCGGGGCAGGGCCCAAGCTACCGGTGGTTAGGGCTGCAGAGTGAGGAACCTCCTGACAATGCGTGCCGTGTCAAGAATTACTGCCTTCTGCATCTGACCCTTGACCCAACCGTCTAGCGAGAGCCTCTTAAGGTGGTGGTCGAGGCTCTTCGCTATAAGGCCGTTCACCGATACAACTATCGGGACAATGATCGTCGAGTCAACATCCCACATGGCGGTAACCTCGTGAGCCAAGTCAAGGTATTTGCTGAGTTTGTCCTTCTCGGCCAGAATTATATTTACGAAAGACGAAATAACGGTCAAGCATAAACCCATTTTTAAGTTTAAAATGTAATGTTTTATGATTTTATAATATTAAATACCTAATAAGAAATGATATTTTGTTTTAGTTACCTACATTTTCTTTACTATTGCAGATGCTTTCTCATTCATATACATCCCTTAAAAACACTTCCATCGCATCATAGAATTCGGTATGTAAAGTTTTTTTTTGATATTTTTTTTATATTTTTATTTCGTAGATTAGGTCATTATAAGAAACTAATTTCAATATTTTTGTTTTATATTTAGTAGTTATTTTATAATATTTTTTTGAAAATTTGAAACCTATGACGTCACTTTTTTGCACAAATATGTAGTTGCGTTGAGGAGCCAAGAAAAGCACGCGAGTCAAAAAAAAGACACTAGAATTTACTTTGACACTTGACAGTGACACCTACTAATTCGTAAGTCTCTATTCAATCAAAACAAAAGTCCATCTAGAGTTGCCATCTACTAAAAAAAATACCCCATGTCAGGCTTTTAATTTAGTCAAATTATTATCCCATTATAAGGCCTCATAGTAACATTACCTTATTTAATAATAATCTACACTTATATTTAAAAAAAACGAGGAGATTATTAAGTTTGTTTATAGAAGATACACTCCGAAACTACTTGACCGATTTAAAAAAAACCTGTCACTGATAGAAAGCTTCACTATTCCTGAGTCCGGGAGTAGAGAGGATTACGGGGCGAATGCAGAACTGGGGCCTTACGGACAACAGCTTCGGTATGTAAAGTTTTTTTATATATTTTATTTCGTAGATAAGGCTATTTTAAGAAACTAATTTCATTATTTTTGTTTTCTATTCAGTAGTTATTTTAATATTTTTTTTGAAAATTGAGATATTGTGACGTAACCAGATAGCTTAAAATGTCGTTTATTTAAATATTTTATTTGTTCGATTATTAAGGTTCTGTGTTTTTTAATCTTAGGTTGAGACATCATGTTTGAATATCAATTATTAATCATACATCAAATGGCATATTAAAATATGTTTAACATTATATATCGTTGTGAGTAGCACCCATAATAAAAACAAATTAATCTGACGTGGTGAAAATTAATTCTATTAACTAGGTGCTTCCAGTAAAAACGTTCTAAATCAGATATTTATTTCCCCGAAAAAAACCTTCCTCATGATTTTTCCCTACGCTTAGGGAAAAACACCCCATATTGGCAACTCTGAAAAGAACTAGACTGTAAAACCACAGATATGAAAGAAAAATATTTTCTGTGTGACGAACAGTGTGTCAAATGTATTATATTTTTTTATTCTTAAAAAGCACAGATAATAAAATGCAAAAACGTGACGTCATTTAGAGGTCAATGAAAGTGAAATGATTTCATAGTTTTTTGTTAAAATAAATGGCATCTTATCATTTTAAAAGGTCAGAGTAGAAAAATAAGGGTTTGTAACATAAAATCTCGAAATGGTTTCGGAATTGGCATAGGTAATTTTTTTTAGCATACCGAATTGCCAAATAGGCTTAAATGCATTTTCTTCTCCAGATCCTGACCTCAGCGATGATAATTTCTTTTTTAAATTACTCCGAAAGTATGTAATTAAGCTCTCTTTTTTTTTATTCATGAGGTGGTACACACATCCTATCTGCAATACGTTTCCATGAATCGTGTATCTGAAATAAGTTTATTGTTAGGTTATTATTTTAATAATTACAAAATAAACAATTTTGTAAGTAAACAAACAATTTAATAAAAGGTAAAAAATGAACAAAAAAACACGAAGAAGGAAAAAACAATCCAAAACTAAAATAAATTCTAATGCAGTACTAAAGAATGACTCACAGTCTGGATCCATTGATTTGATTAATCATATCTTCCCAATGGGTCCCGAGTGTGAGTGATTCTTTAGTACCTACACTTATGACAAATCGATTGACGTAAGAATCATCAAAATCGGTTCACGCGTTTGGCCTCTAGAGTGCCACATAGAAACAAACATACATACATAGGAGTAGGTGGTCGTTTCGCACGCGAATCGTTTGCACGAATGTGTGTAAGACTATTTCTTTATTTACGAGTATATAATCATTTGTATCTAATATTATTATGAACCATAATGTAAAAGTATTTATGCTCTGTGGTGACGAGCATCTGTTGACTGTTGACAGATACAATTATATGACGTTTCAAACGGTAACATTGACTTTGACAGATACTCGTCACCAATAGATGATTGTCAGTTGAATTTAAGACTTGATATCGAGCGCCATAGCAATTTTCCCTCAACGCAGTGTCACTTGAAAAAAATTTACAATGACATTTGTGACAGTTACAATGGTAATATATGATAACTGCGCAAAGCCAAAATTTATTTACAAAAAAAAAAAATATGAATAATCTGCTTTATGTCTTTTGTAGTTTTTTTAAAGAAAGTAACCCTTTAATATCAATTTGATCTCGTATTCGGTAATGAGTGGAACGCCTATATTATTTTCTAATGATATCTGTCTAAATTCTATTGTTTTGACCCCCGGCCTTACGGACAACTGCTATTGCGTTTCCAAACTAACGTTAAATCCACTTAGTTGAAAAATCACGCGAACGTGAACCTTAACGCGCCCAGATACGGTTTGTGGTGGCGTGATTTTCCAACTGAGTAGATTTAACATTAGTTTGGTGTCGCACGCAACAGCAGTTTCCGTAAGGCCCCTGATTTTTACTAGGCTACATGAAGATTAGAAAAGTGATAAATTAAAGAACTTGCGTTACTGGTTTGTGCTGGCAATTTCGGGATAAATAAATTTTAATGTGTGTGTGAAAATCTTTGAGTGTGTTCTTGTCATTTTGCATTGGTGTGTATGTGTGTCCCTATAAATGAGGTTTGTTTTGGCTTCTTCCACGTCATACCAACGTATGTTATGCAGCACATGCATTCTTGGTTATGTAAGTTTAGAGTACATTATGCCGTGCTGCGAGTGAATAAGCGTGTGGTAATGTCATAATGTTTCTATGTGTTCGTACAAGACCCTGTGTACAAAAATGATTACGTTCCTAGATACGCAAGTTTCACTAAATTAATTATTTTTCAGCTGACAAATCTATTATCTGATTTGGGCATGTAGGTGGTATTGAAATACGTACGTGTGTCTTATTCCACCCATCAATATATAATTATGTACTAATTATTTGATTCCACCCCTTCTGGTCTGTATTTAATTCAAAGTGGGGGTGATAAAATCGTCACTTACAGTGCGTGCGATATAAAATATTAGAAACGGAACGTCTAACGTTGTTAAATGTCAAACGTGAAACGTCTTCTTACGTTTACGTTAAGAGGTTAGAATAAAGTAAAATGGAAAAATATCGGTTGTGTATTAAATTAAACGCTTAAAATGTAGAATCCTCCAGATATTTTACTGAACAGTGTCTATTGTACATCACAAGCTGTTTTAGTAAGTTATTTATTTGCGATAGTGGCGTCCTTATTGTTAAATAACCATTAGCACATGGAAGACTCCATATTCATAAATATTATGAATAAAACCAAGTTATATATAAACCATTCTTTTACTTATATTTTTTCTCAAGTGAAGTCCTCAAAAAATATCAACAATTGGTTGCCTAGATACATAATATGAAAGTCATAGATACTCAAAATACAATTTTAACCTCATCATCCCTCCTCAATTCTAATTTGCCATAAAATAATAATTGTAAAAAAATTATATTGTATTATCTAATTCAAACACAAAATATTGAAAACAAAATTACTTCTAACTTATAAACTAACATACGAGAATAAAGAAAACAATAATTCTATTTTCCCACAAAATAAAAATTATAATTACCCACAAAAATTGTCTAACAGTTTTTATTTTATTTTAATTCCTTCTTAATTATTAAACTGCATAAACAATATTATTTATGCATAACATTAATATGCCTATGTTTTAGTTAATTGCTAGACCATCAATAAAACCGAGTTTATGCATGAAATAATTATGTTTTAGTTTTCCTAAAGCCTTAGTCAAAATATCTGCCACATTTTCATTTGTGTTCACATATTTCACAATAATTTCCTTTTTACTAACTAAATCTTTTACATAATGGTATTTTATATCAATATGTTTTGACCTCTTGCTATTTTCGTTAGATTCCATCAATTTAATGGCACTTTGGTTATCAACTCGTAAAATTGAATCTGACAGACATGTAAAGTCCTGTAATAAGCCTCTCAAATAAACCAGTTCTGCAGAAGCAAGAGCAGCAGCTATATATTCAGCTTCGGCAGTTGATAAGGCGACAACATTCTGTTTCTTACAGAACCAGGACAATAAATTATTTCCATAGTAGACCAATGCTCCACTTACGCTTTTCCTATCTATTTTATCCCCAGCCCAGTCAGCATCAGTATAGCCAAGTAACAGACATTTATTTTTATCATCTCTTTTATATATAAGAGATTTTGACTTTGTTTGTTTTAAGTAACGTAATACACGCTTAGCAGCTTTCCATAGAGATATAGTAGGTTTATCCAAATACCTACTTAAAAAAGAAACCGTAAAACAAATATCCGGTCTGCTGGAAGTAGCTAAATATAAAAGACAACCTATAAGTTCTCGATATGGTACGTCTAAAGCAATTGGTTCACTGTCATTTGATGTGAAATTTACTTCCATAGGTGTTTCAGCTCCTTTGCAATCAGTCATATTAAATTTTTCAAGTATTCTATCTATTGCCGATTCCTGACTAATTGAAATTTGTTCTTTCGTCCTCACAATCTCTAGTCCTAGATATGTACTCACCTCCCCAAGATCCTTCACATTAAATTCATCTTTTAAATGTATATACACTTTATTCAGATTTGAGCTACTTTTTGACATTAAAATAATATCGTCAACATAAACAAGTAAAAATACATCCTCCAAAATGTACAAACAAAAATCATGTTTTGATTGAATAAATCCTTTACCAACCAAAAAACTATGAAGTCTTTCATTCCAGCACTTTGGGGCTTGTTTTAATCCATAGAGTGATCTCTTGAGCTTCAGAACAAAACCTATTTCAACTTTTACTCCTAGAGGTGGTTTTATGTAAACGTCTTCTTTTAGGAAACCATTTAAAAATGCCGTTGGCACATCCATTTGTTTCATGTACATATCATTTTGTACTGCTTGACTCAACATCATACGAATAGTAGGCATACGAGCAACTGGCGAATATACGTTAAATAGTGTTTCCTCTTGAAATCCCTTTGCCACCAACCTAGCCTTTTTAGTTCCGTCTTTCTTTGTAGTAAATACCCATTTTGTATCTATAGCTTTTTTGTGCTTAGGTAATACTGTTTTTTCCCATGTTCCCAAACATTTCAAGGAATCTAGTTCTTTATTTATTGCTTCTTGCCAATTTTGGCCTCTTTCAACAGCTTCTTTATAAGAACCTGGATCACCTGTACACAAGCAGTAAGCTACGTGTGTTTCATAATCGTCTAACCTTTTCGGAGGTCTAACTATTCTTCCACTTCTTGTTTTTCTTACGTTTCCATTTATAACATCGCTTCTTTCAATTATATCTTCATTAGTGCAATCTTCAAATACTTCATCTGGTTCCATTACATCTTCTTCAACATTCTTATCATCAACTATAACCTCATTTCTAATACCTTCATTGTTATTTCCTGTTTCAGCATTTCGATCACTATTTAGATTCGTATCTGAAATTCTAACTCTTTGTACGTCATTTTCATTCATAATCTGGTTGCTTTCATTATAAACTATATCACGTTCATCAAATCTTACGTCTCGTGACACAATTATTTTATTTTCCTTAGGATCCCATAAATTATACCCTGTTCTTGCATATCCTACCATTCTGCACTCACGAGCTCTTTCTGAAAACTTATCTGGTTTTGGTAAAATGCAAGCCCATGCCTTTGCACCAAATGCACGAAGTTTGTTTAAGTCTCTTGTCCCGTAGAGTACTTCACAGGGGGTTTTGAAGTTGATAGCTTTAGATGTACATCGGTTTAACTGATAAGCAGCACATTTTGTAGCTTCACCCCACAAATTCTTTGGTAGTTTAGTTTCGATGAGCATTACCCTTGCCTTATTGTATAAACTTCTATTCATTCGTTCTGCAACGCCATTGCTTGCTGGCGAATACGGTAAACTATACTCTAATGCTATACCTTTCATGTTACAAAACTGCTTTAATTGATTGCAGGTATATTCACCTGCATTATCACACCTAATTCGTTTCACTTTTTTTTTCGAATTCATTCTCATAACGTTGAATATATTTAATTATATTTTCAGTAGCTTCTGCTTTACGCTTTAGCAAGAAGACTACACAGTAGTGAGAGTAATCATCGATAATTGTTTGAAAGTAAATTTCACCCAAAATTGTCGGAATATTGGAAGGACCTGCTATATCGCTATGTATCAGTTCCAAAACTTGACGCGACCTCGGTTGTTCTAACGGTTTGAATGGTAACCTGGTTGCCTTACCTTTCATACATTCATTACAGATTTTATTGTAAGCAGGTAGCTGTAGTCTTTGCAATGTTTTGGTACTAGTATGGCCTAAACGTTTGTGCCATAACATGCCATCAGCTGAATATAATGCTGCACCTCCATTATCTGCTATAATTTTACCCTGTAAAATATACAATTTCCCATTATTATAAGCCCACATAGTAGAACCTTAAAAAAATATGATCTTTGCGTATGCCCTTCTAAATATAATTTCGTTAGGGTTTTCAAGTAACTTTCTCACAGAAAGTAAATTGTAAGCTAAATTTGCTACAACGAGTCCTTGAATAGTAATTTTGGTATTTGGGCATTGTCACTTTCGGTTGCAAAGACAAAAATCTAGCTGTCCCATGACTTTGATCAACTGTTGTTGTAAAACTATTAAACCTGTGCACTAATTATCAGATATTTCTGATAATTTGTATAATTTTCTAACTTTTCAGTAACAATTAATCGTTTCTGATCTTAAAATCAATTAATAAATGCAGTTTTTCGTGTTAAAGATTGGCTTTTTTTTTATGTCCCAACCATATTTTTAAAGTTTCAGCGCGAGTTTCAAAATATTTTCGATTTTATAGGCTAAGTTGGTAGCATTTTTTTGGAGGATTATACGCTTAAAAATTCAATTCTGAACCTTAAACATCATAAAATAGGCTATAAAATAGAATAAATTACTTAAATACGTTGTCCCACGAAATAGCATGAAGTGGAATTCCTTAATAACGTCACGGGCTATTTTTGCAACTTCTTCTATGATTTCTACCAAAACATTGTTGTTTTATAATAATGGCAACATTTATATGATCTAGTCAAGCCGCCATTTTGTTCTAGCGCGTTCAGTGTCAAAAATATGTGGTGAAGAGTGCTTGTGTTTCGTCGGGGTCAAAATCTACATTCCACGCATTTACGCAGTTCTTCAAAGTAAGTAGTGCTTAATGCATGTAATACAATATTTTATTACGATGTTGCACTATACAGCATGCAAAACTGTGCAGGCTGACTGTCTATTGCATGATTTATATATTTAAATCATTTTTCAAAATAATGTGGACACAGTTCGTCACATCCACAACGTCACGTCACTTATATGCGGATAACAAAAAGTGACGTATTGGAATTGTAAGGCATAGTTCACATACATGGATTTCGTATGAAATTAATAATTTGATTAATTATATGACACATAAATTATGTTCTGGACAGGGACATAAATATTGAGGGATTTCTTAGTGATCTCAATGTAAACACACAGTATATTTATTCTTCATAATAGTATAGTGAAACATATCACTGGAATGTGTTACTTTTTGACATTGCTGACATGAGACTGTTTTAGAATCGAGTCTTATTGCCCGACTGCCTCAGAAGGAGGGTTATGTTTTTCGAGAGTATACGTATGTATGTGTGTGTGTGTGTGTGTTTGTGTGTGTGTGTTTGTTTGTGTGTGTGTGTGTGTATGTGTATATGTGTGTATGTATGTATGTATGTATGTGGACTATAAATTCTTTTTCACGGGCTACAGCCTAAAGGACTTGTTGGATCTTAACATGTGGGGTATCGTTAGATTCGTCTCAGCAGCGCGAGTGACACTGGCTATACCAAAATTTCAAAAATCCAAAATAGCGAATTAAAAACGCAAAAAACACAACTTTGACATAAAAAAGCAGTCGGGTTTTTTTCTTTTTAATGAATTCAGCTTGTTTGATTTTCTTGTTTACGTATACATAATATATATTTTTGTTTTAGGACACTATGGCTCTCACGCCAGCAGAACGGGCGAAACGGTACCGAGAAAAAGTAAAACAAAATAAGGAAAAATATGAAGCGCAGAAAAAGAAGTCATTAGAAAGGCTTAAAAAACATACAAAAAAGATAACAGAAATGACTGAAGAGCAACAAAAGAAAACAAGAGAGCTATGGAGACGACAAAAACGGAGACAAAAACAGAATAAGTTAAATGCTCAGCTAGCTCAGCCATCTACCTCAAATGATGCACCAAAAGTAGACAAAAAATCACGCAACTTAAAAATTAAACACAGAAGAGTTTGTAAGGCATACAATAAGGCTACACATAAAATACAAGAACTTGAAAGGACTATTGCATCTTTACGAAAAAGAATACAAAGACTCGGAAATAGTCACAAAACTGAAGTTAATTTGCTCAAAGATGAGAAGCTTAAATTACTAGCTCGAAATGAAGTTTTAGAAGTTACTGCACGTGATGCATATAGTGCTATTAAACAACAAAAACTAAAACGTATCATTAAAGAAATCGCCAAAAAACATGGAACAGGTTACAAAACTTTGGGTCTGAAAGCGAGCATTCGGTTCAGTAGTAAGGGCAAGAGATGCGACCAAAAAGCCAAATCAGAAGTAGAGAATTTCTATTTAAGAGATGATGTAAGTCGAATTACCGCAGGGAAAAAAGAATGTAAAACCATGAAGAAACAGAAGAAACAGAGAAGATACCTGGTGGATACTCTTCAGAACCTGTACAAGATTTACAAAAAACAAGGCGGAAATTACGGTTTTACAACTTTTTTCAAATATAAACCTTTTTACGTCCTTTCACCCACAGCTGCGTCGCGAAACACATGTCTATGCATTAAACACAGTAATTTTGAATTCATCTTCAATGCACTGAGACGCTATTCGGTCATACAATTCAAAGATATCAAAGAATTGCTTATAGCGACGTCTTGTGACATCAAGTCTTATGAATGCATGTATAACAAATGTAACAAATGCAGGACACCAGCTGTAGCTGTAAATAGAGAAAAATTAAACGACGACATCACGTGGTATAGATGGAGTAGAGTCGACCACACTTACGAAAGGGCACAAAAGCAAGTTACGACAAAAAAAACTGTAAAACAAGTACACCGAGGTAAGGTTGCCGATCTTATTTCAGAACTTCAGAAGGAAATCCCATTATTCAAAACTCATTACTACAATTGGAAAAGACAGCAATATCAGTTATGCGTTAATAATTTACAAGACAACGAAGTGCTTATATTGGTCGACTTTTCTGAAAATTTTGAGTGCAAGCTAGGAGAAGAAGTACAATCCATGCACTTCGGAGCCTCAAAGCAAGCTATAACTTTGCACTGCGGAGTTATTTACACCAAAGACAAAAGCCAGTCGTTTGTCACAATATCTGACAACAATTGCCATGAACCTCATGCGGTTTGGGCGCACCTAATTCCCGTTTTAAAATTAGCGAAGCGCATCAACCCAAATGTCAGTGTTGTTCATTTTTATTCGGATGGACCTTGTAGTCAATATCGCCAGAAGAAAAATTTCTATCTACTGAGTCTGTTGACACCGAAACTCAAGTTGTCATATTCTACTTGGTCGTATTCCGAAGCCGGCCATGGAAAGAGTGTGGCCGATGGCATTGGGGGTGCAGTTAAGAGATTGCTTGACCAAAGAGTCCGATATGGCAATGATATAACCAATGCAGCCGACGCTCTTAAAAATTTGGAAGGTCGCATAAAATCTGCATGTTTTTTGATTACTAATGAAGAAATCGAAAATATGTCAACGTTGTTGCCAAATAACATTCTGGCTGTGCCTGGCACCATGCAAATTCACCAGATAATTACTGCCGGATCACACAAAATAAAACACAGACAACTTGGTTGCTTTTGTGGCGAAGAGCGTGGCTTGTGCCATTGCTACAATCCCAAAATACAAAAACTTGTTCCCGACCCTTCACCAAACGTACAAGATTTGCCGGTTGATATCAACTTTGCCCAAAATACAAAAATGGAAATACATGAAAACAGAGAATTTCACGTAATACCTTTCGCTACCTGTGATAATGATGATTCAAGACCTTTAGAAACTGTCACATTTACATCACAACTTGCTTTGCCTAACGAACGAACGAACGTCCAGTTAGAAACACAAAATGATCCCGTTTTGTCTCAAGTTGATGTGTATACCTCTATTCAATATTACTCTATTCAATTCAATACCTCTATTCTCTGATGACTGTATTCTTTCGAGTGAGATTGATGATTTAATGGAAATCAAATTGGCTCCACCTTTTTGTTCTATTGCGCCAATCGTTAGTATTAGTGATACCATGAATAGTTCTTCTCCAGTAATTCAAGGCTCGGAACAAAAGACAGACTTTCAGCCAAATAAACAGTCAAAACCATCATCACCTATCGCTTCATCTAAAATCTGTCCATCTCCTGCTAAAAAAGTAAAAATTCTAAAATCATCTCTTGCTAGTAATGTCGAAACTTCAATGCCTCTAAAAAACGCTCTTGCTTACCCTAACGATGCCACAATTGCCATCTCTCCACAAACTCAAGACCAAAAGACACAACTACTACCAATCACACAGTTTGAACCACCATCGCCTAAAATTAATGTTGAATACATTCTTTCTCCTAAAAAAGCGGAAAATTTAAAGCCATCTCCTGCCAAAAAAGTCAAAATTCTAAAACCATCTCTTGCCAGCAATGTCGAAACTTCAAAGCCTCTAAAAAACGCTCTTGCTTACCCTAACGATGCCACAATTGCCATCTCTCCACAAACTCAAGACCAAAAGACACAACTACTACCAATCACACAGTTTCAACCACCATCGCCTAAAATTGATGTTGAAGACATTCCTTATCCTAAAAAAGCGGAAAATGTAAAGCCGTCTCCTGCCAAAAAAGTCGAATTTCTAAAACCAGTGAAAGTTGAAAATGTTAAACATTCTGCTGATAAAAAGTTTAAAATTCTAAAACCTGTGTCAGAACCACCAATTAAAATCTTAAGTAACGTTGTTATTCGTAGTAGTTCCACAATAAGCTCTTCCCCATTTACTCAAACCTCGGTTCAAAATACGAAATTACAAGACGAAGTGTTTCAACCAGCATCACCTTCGCCTTCTAAAATCTTAAAACCACCGATTAAGAACGTTAAAAATTTATCAAAACTTACAGCTACTACTCAAAGGTCAACTCAATCATCCAATTCCAACACATTCCTGTGCTATGTTTGCAATATGCACAGTTCACTATACTCGCGAACGAAATGTATGATTTGCAAGATCTTTGTTTGTAATGTGTGCAGTGGGTCATATGAAACAAATGATTACATTTGCTCTGTTTGTTTAGATGCTTAGTTAAAAAAATCCTAAAGGATGTTATATATATATAACTAACGGATATATGATCATAAAACTTTTAGCTTAAATAATGAATGTCACTGTTACACAACAAATGTTAGCTTTCTAAATTCACAAAACGAATGCTCTCATCTACAATTGCTAGTTAATCTCAATTTATTATTGTTTTTTATTTTTAAATGTTGTAAGATCTCATTGCCTAGATATAATAGGTCAGGTAGGCAACAGTGGCTCAGTCGGATACAGTGGCTCACTCATGTTAAAGCCCGAAAAACGCGCGAAATGTTTCCTTCCTTGTCACACAGTACTAGCGTGTGAACCCCAAACAAGGTTGAACTAGTCGGTCGGCAGGTCAAGCGCCGTACGGTGGTGTGATGGAGTTTTTTTGCTTTCGTGCCCACAAAATTACTCTTTTAGGTGAGTTTCTTTTGTTTTCATACATCAGATTGTGATAATTTGTATTGCCTTTTATATTCACCAATTAGTTAATACTATAGTGTTATCAGTCATGTAGTTATTTATCGTAATTATTATTTGATTCGAATTTTGTGATCATATATATTCAAAATGGCGGAGTCGTCGACAGTGACTCAATTCTAAGAAGTACACAGTGACTCGTGAGTCACTGTGTACTACATGTTATTGATTTTTAATTTTTAATGACCGAATAAAGACAACACTTTTATATTAAATAATTTGACTTAATTGAGTTGATTAAATCTTTTTAATTTTACTTGTAGTATGCCGCGACCACAAACTGCGCGAAAAATTGGAAATACACCCCACGAAAATATTAAAGAGGGCTTGAAATTAATCAGAAATGGGGAATCTATTCGTAAGGCGTCAAAGAGAGCTAATGTTCCTTTTGCCACACTCAAGAGATATTATTGGAAAACCAAAGACAGTGCTTCACTTGAAGAGTTGTTACCCTCACAGCTGCAACCTAACTATTCAGTCAACAGAGTCTTTACTGCAGAACAAGAGACTGTCCTTGAAAACTATTTTACGCATTGTGCTCTTTTATTTTATGGGTTAACCGCGAAAGAAAGCCGGAGGGTGGCATATCAGAGTGCCAAAATAAATAATTTGAAAATGCCTGCCTCATGGGAGGAGAAAGAAATGGCTGGTAAAGACTGGTTAATCTCATTCAGGCGCAGACACAACATCACGTTGAAAAAACCAGAAGCGTGCAGTCTTGCCAGAGCCACAGCCTTTAATAAAAGCAATGTCTCTAAATTTTTTGATAATTATGAGAACCTGATTTCTCGAAGTCCTAACTTTGCAGATGGAACCAGAATATTCAATCTGGATGAGACATCTACGACCACGGTGCAAAAACCTCAGAGAGTTCTTGCACCTATTGGTCGGAAAACCATAGGAAAAGTGACAAGCGGCGAGAGAGGGACGTTGGTTACAACGTGCTGTATAGTGAGCGCCAGTGGAAATTTCTTGCCTCCAGTCATGGTCTTTCCTAGGAAAAATTTCAAAGATCACATGATCAAGAACACGCCACCCGGAACTCTTGGATTGGCCACACCTACCGGATGGATGAATACAGCGCTCTTTCCAGAGGTAATAAAACACTTCATTAAACATACGAATGCTACTAAAGAAAATCCATGCATTTTAATAATGGATAACCATGAATCGCATATGAGTTTAGAAGCCCTAGACTTGGCAAAAGCTGCAGGAGTGCACATTCTAACACTTCCTCCTCACACATCGGCCAAATTGCAGCCGCTTGACGTAGGCATCTATGGACCTTTCAAAACATTCTACAATGCTGCAATCGACTCCTGGATGTTAAGAAACCCTGGAAAACCAGTGACAATATACGACTTGGGCGAAATAATTGGATCTGCTTTTCAAAAAGCTATGACACCAAGAAATATAACGAACTCTTTTTCAAAGTGTGGTATCTACCCATTCGATCGTCACATTTTCAGTGATGAAGACTTTTTACCCAGTTCAGTAACAGATCGTCCTAATCCAGAAGATCTTCGAGATGTAGATGCTTCGACACCTGACTCTATAAGTTTGCTTGAGGAGTTTGCTGCAGCAATAACACCTGAAATAAGTTCTGCTGGACCATCTGATACACGAGCTTCGACTGAAAATCCTGGACAAAAAACATCTGATCCATCAAATCAATTATATGAAATTTATGAAAACCAGCCTAATGACTCTAGCCCTTTTACGCCTAAAAAGCAACATATTTCGGAAAGTGTGACCTCTGTAGTGAACGAACCAGAATCTACTGTGGAAAACATACTGATCAATACTGAATCACCATCTACCTCGGCCGTAAAACCTATTTTCAAATCGCCTTTTGAATTTAGAGACCCTATAAAAGCTGGACCAAGAAAAACAAATAGAAAACGTAGAAAACCTGGACGTAGCCTAATACCTACCGATACACCTGAAAAAGCTATCATAGAGCAAGAAAGGAATATGATTAAAAGAAGAAAAGAAACCAAGAAAAGAAAAACTTCACGCCCAATACTAGATAGCGACGATGAAATGGAGAAGCACGATGAAGTTGTATTAGCAGATTCTGATGAAGATTCTTGTTGGCTTGAATCACCAGAAGAAGATATAGATGTTGATGATGAGATGGTTTTAACAGAGGAAGACTTAAAGAATCCTTTACCACGTAAACCTAAGGAAGGAGAATATGTTATAGTGCAGTTGACCACAAAGAAACAACGATTTTTGTACATAGGGAAGGTATTAGAAGAAAGAAATAGAGACCTGGAATACTACGTATCATTTTTAAAACGAAAGCCAGGCACTGAAAAGTTCCAAATGCCTAATAAGCCAGATCTTTCTCTTATTAGGGACGATGATCTAAAATATATTCTGCCAAAACCTTCAGTGGTTGGCACTGCTACCAGACCATTATATAATTTTCCAATTGATTTAGCTTTTCTTAAAATATGTTAATATTTTGTCTAACTTTAGTTGACAAGACTGGATGATTGCTTCGTTATTAGAATAGTAGTTTTTGTTACATTTCTTTTGCATCTCCAGTTCAAATTATTATTAGTTTAACATGGTTGATTAAATGTGTAAGATTTTGATCTCTATAATGATAAATAGTTTTGTAAGAACCAAAAGTGACTGATTAGAGGCTGGAATACATCCCAAGGTTTTTATTTTTGTAAAAGAAACATAATTATTATTAGTTTAACATGGTTGAATAAATGTGTAGTTACTGTTGATCTCTATAAAGATAAATAGTTTTGTAAGAACCGAAAGTGAACTGATTAGAGGGTAGAATATATCCTTAGTTTTTTATTTTTGTAAAAGAAACACTACTGTCTTTTGATTTTCAATATAAAAATAATTTGAAGTATTGATCTTTCATTTTATTTTATGGTTGAGTCACTGTGTACTATTAGAGCCACTGTGTACTACGGTGTTGAGCCACTGTGTACACCCAGGTGTACACAGTGGCTCAATTCCCGATGTTTAGTTTTTGGCTTGTCATTTTATTTGAGTAACATTTAGTATTATTTTAATAATGCAGTTTCAAACTATAATACCTAAACATCAATGTGTACTAGTTTCAGATAAATCCAATGATAATTTTCTAAAAAATCACCTATTTGAAAAAATCCGAGTCACTGTTGCCTCCTTGACCTATATATATATTTAACGTTACAGATGATTCAGACTGATTAGATAGCTCAAGCAAACCTAATTTTGTTATTTGGTGTTATAAAGTGATATAAGTGCCTTATGGAAATCTCATTTTGTTATTTTTATACTAGATTTAAGAAATAAGTGTAATTATTAAGCTCATGATAGAAGATTCAGACTGATTAGCTAAGTAGCTTACATCTCTTTGATAATGTGATGTATCCAAAGGAAACCTAATATTGTTACTTTGTGTAGATGTATAACATAATTTTAGGTAAGACTGTTTTAGTATAGAAGACTGTTCAAGCTCGTCACAGACGACATTAGTTTCCCACAAAGAAGCATTAAATTATTGATAATTTATCATGTTAGTCGTCATCTCATTATCATTATATATCATATTTTAAGACTGTTAGTGAGACTCCGATACCTATACATTTTGACCACTATGTAGAACGTGCCTTACCTTTCCACAAACGTAACATAAGATTCCATTAACGTCACTGTCCCAATATTTTAGGGAGTGAAAATTTAACGTGATTGCTTGAGTATTCCAGGTACTTTAAATGTTTCTATTCTATCTGGATTTGCTTTTAATTCTTTATATTTAAAAATTGTAATTGCTTGTGTAAAGTTTGCCGTATAAATAGCGTACAGAAAAACAAGAAGTGGTTTGAATCGAAAAGTGACGTTATGGAACAATTGCACGTAATATTTTCGTACTTAAAATGGTTTTCTTTCATTTGATTATTATTTTAAAATAATGTTTAAGTTTGCATTCTTTTATAATAAATTCTTTGCCTACTTTAAACTCGCCTTATCAATTTACAGCCTAAAACATTTCGTGACGTAACGGAGCAGTGGGTTTCATACTTTCCACAAAAAAAACAGTTTTGTTCAATACTTTAAAATATTTATGCCGACATATATATATATATATTATGAATCCTACATATATCTTCTACGTTACTATCTATATTTAAGACATAATAAACGATTTTTTATTTCGTCACTTCCATATACGTCACGCTGCAACCGAAAGTGAAAATGCCCATTTCCAAATTTGACAGGTAACTTTCCGCTATGGTAAGCAATTAACTTGTCGCCATTAGCTGTGTTTATTTTTATAGGATGTTCTAATTGTGTTATATTTGTCATATATCGTATATAACCATCAGAAATAAAGTTTTGCGATGCGCCTGAGTCTACTACAAAAGAAATTGAATCATCAGAAAATGTCTTACAGTTTAAGTTGAATTCTTCATCAATCAAACAACCCATTTCATCCCTTATTGCTTCTTCGTCGCCTATTGCTGCATCATCTCTTGATGTAGTTGCTCTGATAGAACCACCACGACCGCGGCTCTGCATTCTGCCTCGACTACGTCTGTAAAATTCACTGCCTCGGATGGAAATTCCTCGCTGGTTATAATCCTGTCTATTAGTGACATTTTTCCGACAATGTATAGATTTGTGCCCCTTTTCATTGCAGTTCCAGCATACTACATTGAACGCATTTTCATGTTTTGGTGAAAACAAGGTGTCCAATCTTATTTCCGCATCAAGTAACGTCCTTTTCGTTTTCTCTAAAGTTAACTTTTCGTTAATGGCTTCTAAAGCTGTTGTAACACTGTTAAACTTTTCTGGTAAAGCTAGTAATAGATGGACTACTTTATCAGATTCATCCATTTTTGATATATTTTCATTATCATTTATCAGTTTATCGAATTTCGAGAAAAAATCTTGTAATTTTTCGTTACTGTCACATTTCAACTCAATCAACTTCTTCTTCAAATTCAATTTATTCATAACACTTTTCCTCGTGAATGTATTTTCTAAAGAGTCTATCATTTCCTTTGCACTTTTGCATCCTTTAACAGCGCCCAAAAATTTGTCTCCAATGCATTGTACTATTATCGAACGAGCTTCTGCATCTTGCCTTTTATTTTCGTCTTTCACTCCAACACACTTCAATACATCACTGAGACCCCTGGCCTCCATTAATATTTCCACCCGAAATTTCCAGTAATGGAAATTATCCCCATCTTCCAACTTAGGTATGGTCTCCTGAATCTTCGTTTGAGCCATTTTGCTTTTTTATTTTAAGCTGCTCGAAAACAAGACTAAAACAGAAAAATAGAATATGGGGCGGCCCATAACCTGTTAAATAACCATTAGCACATGGAAGACTCCATATTCATAAATATTATGAATAAAACCAAGTTATATATAAACCATTCTTTTACTTATATTTTTTCTCAAGTGAAGTCCTCAAAAAATATCAACAATTGGTTGCCTAGATACATAATATGAAAGTCATAGATACTCAAAATACAATTTTAACCTCATCACTTATTATATTCTATTCTTGTATGTCGCACTGTACATCCCGCTTGGAGTGTGCGTATGTATTATGCATTTGCCGGCAGCCTACCCAAACCAGCCGAGCTCCTACCTCCTGAGTACCAGTGGAGAGGTACTGGGTCAAACACAATCCACTCTAGAAATTGTAGAATCCTGAACAAAACAACAAGAATCGTCCCTGACGCATGTCAATACACGGAGTGGCCAGCACGTACACGGACAACAAGAACTGAGCAAGTCTCGAAGAACACGATTGGACATTGGGAGTTATAAATAAAATGTGTTTTGATACCTAACCTAAAGAACAAAAACGAGCAATGGACGTTCACTATACCGACAGTGCAGCCATCATCTATGGCATAGATTCTATGCACTCAGAAAACCTAGTTAAGTTGAACTTACAACTAGGTCTAGAGTGATATCAGGATGTCATTCTGCCTTACTAAACATAGCAGACAGTTGAACTTCTAAGTTAAATGGACAAAGAGCAAGAAAGAAAGAAATCAGTGCAGACATTGAAAAACTGTAAATCAACAGCTATGGAACCAAGGGATCTGCTTAGTTGCACCAGAAAAGAAACAGCAAAATATTATGAATAAAATAACAGACTGCAAACATGCAAAAGCTATCGATAGATAAGAGTAACTAACAAACTACTCAAAATAACTAGGTCGGACCTCTGTCTAATGACAGGTACCATCACAGGTCACTGTAAGCTAAACAATCACTTGTACAACATTAAAGATGCAGATAATCCTCTGTGTCGAGGCTATCTACAGGATAACAAGCCGTAGAGCATGTACTACTGCACTGCAAACCCACAGAAGACATACAATTAAGATCAAGACTTCTTGAAGAAACTACAACAATGCCACAACACCCAGTGAAATAGGGATTGAATCTCAGATCAGACAAACAAGAGTGATATGCCTTGGTACAATGAGGGTAGAACGTAGATGAGAAGAGTGTGTTAATTTTAAAACTTACTATAGTCTAAACGGCTAAACCAATTTTGATGTGCTAGGCGATGTTAAGATTTTTCTCCATGCCAAAATTATCAGTGATAGGCTACATTTTGAAATTGGATATTTTGTTATTGTTTTAATAATCTACAAATTTTCTTTTTGCTTCTATAAATATGTAGATCGCCAGTTGTGCTTGTCTGATCAAATGCATGTAATTTGAACAGCCGTGCACCACCAGAATAGTAGTCAGGGGTAGGCATAGATTACCTAATAATCGCTACATAAGTGTGAGCACGAATACATACTTTTCAAATCCTGCTAGTTGGTCTTTGAGCTGGAGTGGGATAAATAAAAAGAACTTGTTTAATATAAATTTATTTTTATTCTCCTTTTTAGTACTATTCTATAGCCATTGGTTACAAACACATGGTTGTTGGGTTGAGTATAAAGTTCACAAAAAAGGCCTTAACCCAAAAGATCATTATGTAGTCATCATTATAAACAACTTTACAATGGTACCAAACCTGCAATCGCGCGAAAAAATAATATCAGCTGTTCCATAGAAAAATGTCATTCACATTTAACTAAATGTATGGAATAGCTGATATTTTTATGCCATCGGCCCATCGGTATTGGTACCATAATAATAGTTGTTCATAATGATGAGTACAACAACGACCCTTTGGCTGATTTCACTTTTAGAACTATCATAATCTGTGCATTGCAAGCTAATTTGATATAGCGTTGGAGGGGCGTGTAAATAGCCCTTCCTAGATGTGATTGCTCACGAAGCTGGAGTGACTACAATTCCTGAGTGTCAATAAGAAATCACTAGAACCTGCACTGACCTGCAAATGACCGCTTCCATCCCTGTCATCCTGAGAGCAGCTGGCAGATCTCCTCTGCAGCAGGATCTTTATTTCTCGTACAACCAGGTTAGCCGGCCGGCACCTTCACTAGTTTTTATAATTTAAGCGAGAGCGATGAAAAAAAAAAACTTTTTCACAAGTGTAAGATTCCACCATCAAATATATATTGCGTTGCGAGACCCGAGTACGGGTGGTGTATGTGTCTGCAGGTGTATGTGTCTATCCGCCGATCACGTCATATTCGACCAATGGAAGTCCTGGATAGTCGACGTTTTATAACACGGCTAAGAACAGCTAACGCCATCTCTCGTGATTCGATGCGGAACTTCGACGGATTCATTGACAAGGCAGACAGGTCTGCAATACTTATCAACAACTCAGAAAAGTGCGGTTTGTTTAAATCGAATCTAATTAAACACTTTCTACATTAGGAAATTGCATGTATATGCATTGGCGCTTCACCATGCACCCCGCCTTGGAAGGTCGTCAGATCTTTCAAAACGAACTAACTTCATGACTGGTCAGAATACATAGCGAAATTAAAAAAGAATACATAGCGAAATAAAAAATAATACATAATATTATGAATAACACTTAATTAAAGATAGTTATTATATTTATGCTAAGCTATTATTGCGTGGGAATGGGATACAACTTCGTGACAGCGCGTTTGTAAATGCCAAATTTGGTCTTGACAATTGCCACACGGATGGTGTCATTCGAACCTTTGAAGACTTGGATAATTACTCCTAATGGCCAGTTCAATGGAGCGGTATTCTCTTGCTCTACTAGAACTACAGTTCCTAATTCTATCGGTTTGTCTGGAGTAGCCCATTTTTGTCTAACTTGCAACGTATGCAAATACTCTAGACGCCATTTCTTCCAAAAAGACTGAACCATACTATCTAGCAACTGTTTTCGCTCTAGCAAGTTCACGCGTTGATTGGACATATCGGCTGCGGGTAAGTATTGCAACGGCGTAGACATCAAATAATGCGCCGGAGTTAATACCTCTGGGTGCGGATCTGAGGATAACACACACAAAGGGCGAGAGTTAAGAATGCACTCTATTTGCGTCAGAACGGTTTGAAGTTCTTCATAAGTGAGAAGTTGACTTCCAATCACTCTATATAAGTGTGTCTTCATGCTTTTTATGTTACCTTCCCAAAGACCACCGAACGACGGGGCGCGAGGTGGGATCATTTTCCACTCAATGCGTCGGGATAACAGTTCGTTCGAGAGCGAAGATTTGAAATCAGAGCTCTGTAGAAATCTGTAGAGCTCATCTAAATGCGCCTTCGCACCAACGTATGTTGTAGCGTTGTCTGAATAAAGACATGAGACTGGACCACGGCGGGCGATAAAGCGTTTGAACGCTGCCAAGAAGGTTTGAGAAGTCAGATCTGATACAAGTTTTGTGTGTAGAGCACGCGTGTGCATACATACAAATAAAGCCACCCATGCCTTCTGTGCATGCTGGCCTCTGCGTCGTGAAAGCGTTATGCGAATCGGTCCTGCATAATCAACGCCCGTATGGGCAAATGTTGAAGTTTCAGAGACACGACACGCGGGAAGATCTGCCATCATTGGCGTTGGGTGCGTCGGATTAACCTTGAAACAAGTGTTGCATTTCCGCAACTTCGATCTAATGACCGTTCTGGCATCTAATATCCAGTAGCGTTGTCGAATTATGGACATAAGAAGTCCAGGTCCAGTATGACAATTCATAACATGTTGATGTTGTATTATTAAATCGACGATATGGTCGCGTTTTGGGAGAAGAACTGGATGTTTGACTTCAAAAGGAAGGTCTGCATTTGAAAGTCTTCCTCCAATCCGTAAAATGCCTTCTTCATCCAAGAATACTGCAAGGCTTTGTAATTTCTTTGATAGTATCTTCCCAGCCTTTATCAGTTTGATGTCCTCAGAAAAGTGGACAGTTTGAACAGCACGCAGCAGAGTCTTCTCTGCTGCTGCCAATCCCAATACAGACCGGGGTTCAATTATTGATTTAGGTCGCGCGAACTTCAACACATATGCAATTATGCGGAGCAATTTTTCCCAAGAGGAAATCCGTTGCGCTAATGCATATACGAGCAACGGTGGCTCTGTATGCGTAGTAACAGCCATCACAGTCGCTTTGTGCTCAGGTAGTTCATTGCAGTCAGCGGGAGAGAATGGCTTTATTGGCCATTCCTCAAGAGCGCAGCGAATCCACGGGGGCCCATTCCACCACAGATCGTGGGATAAAAGTTGCGATGGGAGCATTCCTCGTGAAAGGCAGTCGCTAGGATTTATGGCACCAGCCACGTGGTAGAAATGCTTTGCAGCCAAATTTTCTTGACACTGTGCGACGCGGTTGCTCACAAAAATCGACCAGCGGTGCGGCGAGGAATGTATCCACGATAGAGCTATCGTAGAATCAGAGAACGCATATATTCCAGCAATAGGAATGCGTGGTGCGTAAGTATCGCGCACAGTTTTTACTAACTTTGCCATAAGCAAAGCGGCGCATAACTCAAGACGAGCCAGAGTTGTAATTTTAGTTGGCGAAACCTTTGACTTGGCACAGAGTAGACGAGTTTGAATGCCAGACGGGTAAGTGCAATGAGCGTATACGACACCACCCATACCGTTCATGCTCGCGTCACAGAACGCCACAAGGCGTAGTTCACAATCTATTTCGACACCTATATGTCGTGGGATCCGTAACGTGTCTAGCAGAGGGAATTCTTGCGTTAATGCGGCAAACCGGGTGCGTATATGTTCTGGTGCGAGAGCGTCCCATTCAAAACTGCCCAACCACAATTCTTTAATAAGCAGTTTGGCATAGAGAATCACTGGCGCAACCAATCCAAGCACATCAAACAACCGTGCAACTACCGAGAGTATATTTCTCTTCGTGCATTTTTCAGTTATCGCGGCGGATGTGAAGAAGAAATTGTCTTCACATGGTTCCCAAGAAAGTCCTAAAACCTTTGAAGCATCGTTGCTAACATCAAACTCGAGTGACTTTCGATGTGAGTCGGGTAGACTATCTAAGAGAGCTGGAGAGTTACTCGACCACTTGACTAAGTCGAAGTCACCTGCCTTGAAAAGTTTAATTAAGTCTTGAGCAAGCTGCATCGCAGTTTCCTCATTTTGGACTGAATGAACTAAGTCATCCATATAAAGGCTGCTTTCAGCCACCTTAGCGGCGTCAGGATAATTCGGGCTCATGTCTAAAGCCAGCTGTCGCACAGTGCGCATAGCTATGTATGGGCTTGACTTGAGACCGAATGGTTGCCTATTGAAGGCAAAAGTGCGAACTTCTTCGGATTCATTGAACCGAAATAAAATGCGTAGGTATTTACGCTGGTCAACTGGTACACCAATACGTAAATAGTGTTGTTTTATATCAGCGTTCATAGCGATAGGAAATAATCTGAAGTCTAAAAGCAGTAGAAACAGATCAGCTTGTAGATTTGGGCCAATGTGTAATACATCATTGAGCGAAAGCCCAGTGTGCGTTTTCGCACTTGCGTCTAGCACGATTCGCGGCATCGGTTTGTCGGGCCTAACCACGGCGTGATGTGGTATATAATATCCATCGGGAGTCAGCTCAGATCCGTCAACAGGACTGAGGTAACCGTTATCCAGGTAATCTTGAATCACCTTATTGTAGTTTTCGCGCAATATTGGTGATAGGCGAAACTTTCGTTCAAGCGACAAAAAGCGGCGATAAGCGGCAGCATGCGAGTTGCCTAGCTCTGAGGGAAATGGCAAAGATACTGTGTAGCGACCCACATCATCACGAGTCACGCTGGAGGTAAATATATTCTCGCATTCTGTCTCTTCCGGTGAAAGAAATCTCTTCGTTGGCAGTGGCACTTCTTCGAGTTCCCAAAATTTCTGAACTAAATCATTCAACGCCAACGCGGAGAAGGAAGAGGCAGTCGTTATATCGATACGAGGGTAGTCACCCATCAAAATGTCGTTGATAATGCGTGTGGGGCATGCGAGTCACACTCAACCCTATTCCCTAAATATATGTATGGGAAGAGTTGAGCTCCCAGTATGACATCAATATCACCCGGTATATTCCAACTCAAATCAGCGAGCGGAAGTTCAGAAAAAATGCTACTATCGCACTCAAGAAATTGAGTCGGTAACTGCTCCGCGATACACTCAACCACAAGTGCGTAAATTGTATACTGTTGCTCCAGGTAAACGCGCGATTGGATGTCAAAGTAAACATATCCAATAATCGGACGTGAAGTTGCACCAACACCTTTTACAAACGAGTCATGTAGTGGCGTTATTGGTAAATTTAACTTCCGGCAGCAGTCAGTCGTAATCAAATTATTTTGAGACCCGTTATCAATTAAGCACCTCACTATTGATGACGTCGTACAACCCTTAGGTCGTGCATATACTTGCGCCGTAGACAACAGAACAGTCGACTTCAATTTCGATCCAGCCGTGAGTAGCACTGCGGTATTATGACCTGATGGTGGCGACAGCGAAAGCGGTAAATCGTTATTATCAGCATCTGATGCTATTGGCATGCTAACATGGCCTTTATAATTGAGCGCGTAAGGTTGCGATTGTGTAGCGGTTTCCAGAATTAGCGAAGCGGTCGGAACGCACGGCGGCGGCGAGCTCACGTCGGCATCCACACAAGACGCGGGCGTGAAAGACGGTGACATAATATGTACGTCACTATGTGTCGTAGCGGTATGCGAATAACTATTATTCTTTTCACCATTATCTTTAGTAAAACAAAGTAAACTATGGTGGCGCTTTCGGCAGTGTTCGCAGACGGAAGTAGAATTGCACTTCAGAAGGTTATGTACTGTACTAAGACAGTTCACACAACCATGTTTCGATTTAATGAATTGATACCTACTATGTGAATCACGTTTTTTAAATTGTAGGCAATTATAAAGTTGCACATGATCAGTACTACCACAGAAAGCGCATCCACTTCGTTTCGTAGAGGGCGCTGCAGCAGGCTGTGCACCAACAGGTGATTGAGCGCTTGGTTCCGTCGCGACGAAAGACTTGTAGGTATGTTGACTACGTGAATCACGAGTCGATGTATTGGCGGGCGGTTTATTAAAAGTACTAGGTCGCGAACGCTCCAATATTTTCGCTTGATCTTGTACAAAGCTTATCAGCTGTTTAGTAGTAGGTATTTCAGTGTCCCTAACTGTCAGTTCAAAAGACTGGATGGTATGCGTGTCCAACTTCCTAAGCGCGCATTGGACAAAAATAAAATCAGTCAAATCTTCGATTTGTAACTGTTTGAGCGCTGCAATTGACGCCGAATATTTGCTTATCAATGCCTCGAGGCTGTTTGCATTGTGCGAGCTTGCTTTCAAGTCAAGAATATTATTAAGGTAAAAACTTCCTAATGCGCGTTTGTCTTGGAATTTTTTAACTAAACTGTCCCAGAGAATGCTATAAGTCTCACCAGACGGAACAATACCCGCGGTGAGTTTAAGCGCCTCATGCGTAAGTTTTGAGATTAGGTACTGCACTCGCTGCGCGTCAGACAATTGTTCGTTTAAGTGAATATTCGCCTTAAACGACTGATAAAACAGATTCCAGTTTTCAGGGCGTCCGTCAAAACTAGGAATCACTAAAGGTTGCAATTTCAATACAGGCATAGTCGAGTTACTCGCCCCATGTGAACAGACCTTAGAATTACCAGCTACGGCAGTGGCGGCAGTAAGTTTATTCCGAACGCGTTTCACTCTTATGTACAAATCTTCAAATGACTCGAGACACGCGTAATCAGGAACTGTGTCCGGTTTTAATTGTATTCTTATTTTATTGTAATTATCTACCAAAGACTCGAATTTATCTCGTAAATCATCAATAGTTTCTGACTCAGCCAGGAAGCTTTCATTCGATCGCGTAGATGAATCAAAAGAAATAACACTTTTTGACGAATTATACAATCGATTCATACGTTGAAACAATAATTCTTTCTTTTGATTCACTAAAACTAACATTACTTCCTGATCGGCTTGTTTTTCCGTCATGTTTACGCAAATAAATCGACAATAACACGAAAAAACAAACTGTCAGCGATAAGTAGGTATTGAAACACAAGTTCAAACACACGAAGTTAAATTCAAACGACTTAAAAATGACACTAAATGGCGGAATTATGGCGAAGCGGCGAAATGTTTTTATACCTAATGAAGGTTAAGCGGAATGTGAATAAATATAAGGTAGAACGAAATTAAAGCGTAGAATATTTCTACCAATTAATACGTAGAATTATAAGAATTAAATCAATTGTACCTAGTATAATTGAGCGGGTGTCAACCTACCAAACTAATTACGTAGGTTAACTTTGAGCGTAAATATTACAGATTTTACCAAAAAAGTTACGTAAAATCTAGGGCGTAAATTATCAGAATTTACCAAAATTACGTAAATCCGAATGTTATAAGGGCGCTGCGTAAGATATTCACCAAAATTACGTGAATATATATATGAATTATGTTGCGAGAATTCACCAAAAAATTACGTGAATCTGCAGTTCACTGGACAATCCGTGACTCGAAAAGGACCAAAGTATGGAGGGGCGTGTAAATAGCCCTTCCTAGATGTGATTGCTCACGAAGCTGGAGTGACTACAATTCCTGAGTGTCAATAAGAAATCACTAGAACCTGCACTGACCTGCAAATGACCGCTTCCATCCCTGTCATCCTGAGAGCAGCTGGCAGATCTCCTCTGCAGCAGGATCTTTATTTCTCGTACAACCAGGTTAGCCGGCCGGCACCTTCACTAGTTTTTATAATTTAAGCGAGAGCGATGAAAAAAAAAAAACTTTTTCACAAGTGTAAGATTCCACCATCAAATATATATTGCGTTGCGAGACCCGAGTACGGGTGGTGTATGTGTCTGCAGGTGTATATGTCTATCCGCCGATCACGTCATATTCGACCAATGGAAGTCCTGGATAGTCGTCGTTTTATAACACGGCTAAGAACAGCTAACGCCATCTCTCGTGATTCGATGCGGAACTTCGACGGATTCATTGACAAGGCAGACAGGTCTGCAATACTTATCAACAACTCAGAAAAGTGCGGTTTGTTTAAATCGAATCTAATTAAACACTTTCTACATTAGGAAATTGCATGTATATGCATTGGCGCTTCACCAAGCGTCATACAAAGATTTCATACTATTACTACATTGTTTTAGTTTGTCGGTACCTATATCTAAAATATTGATATATATTTAATTTTCTTAAAATATTGTATGTACTAGATCCAACATCCATATTATTAAAATGATAGTTCATGGTTTGGTTAGGTTTTCATTACAGTCTGACTGGTAACTTTACCATGTTTCTACTACGACTACTTTTCAATATTCAGATAGTCTGAATATTTCAATGATTTTCTGCGTCCATTAAAAGCCAATATTATAAACTACACCACAAAAAAAATTAGCGATTCAGAATATTAATTGGTTTGTGCCTTCCTCCTTTACCCGGGCTGAGGACCGGCATCATAAATGTTACAATTTTAACATTTATGAGGCGGAGTTACACAACCATTCATCCCTTGCAAGCTATATTAGTCACGCGTCAGTTTCATGCAACAAGCACACAGCATGCAATATATACATATATTTATATATACATACATACAAACCTTAAGTACTAGACATAGAGTTACACAAACATTTATCCCTTACAAGCCATCTTAGTCATGCATCAGATTCATGCAACAAGCACTTCAAAAGCAATAAACCCATACTATATATACACCCATACTATATACAAACATATACCCATAATATATACAAATCTTAAGTACTAGACATAATATATATTATATATACACATGGATGAAGCAATAACCAGCACCAAGCTAAGCAGGAACTCCACGAAAACCTGAAACACTACACGCATATTAAATATAGCAGTGCTGTATATGATACACACCTCTTAAGATTAATATTTACATGTTATCCAAACTAAAGCAGTCCACCTCAAATATTTTGCCAGACTGCGAAAAACAGCGTGAACATATAAATTTAAGGGGATCACAGTTATTCTCTTCTCCTGTACGGCACTGTTTGTAAAAAAAATCATGACAATCAAGGCATTCATCCATCTGTGCAGGGATACCAGTTTTTCGACAACGGCAATAAACCGTTTCGAAATAGTGGTTATCAGGCCTGGAAGAGGCTTGCCTATTATAATTACACGGAAACTCTTTTAGAGGACCAGAAATTTTATTATTAAGAGTCTGAAACAAATGTTTCCGCATGATATGACATTGAAAATTAATCGATCAAACGAACTTACCTGAAGTGAAGTTCGATCTTAATTATCTTGTCTTCGTCGAAGAGATTTATAATTACCATGTAGTTAGCCCTGCAACACTTGGATCTACCCGCACACAGTATTTAGAGCAGAATGAAAAGAACTTGTCTGTTCATACCTACTAACGTACCGTCGGCCGTGCCTACCTCAGTGCCTCATTCTTTTTAGAGGAAATAGGAACATTGATTACTTTGGTATTGAGGGTAGGGTAGGGAGGGACCTTAAATCTCTTCGACGAAGACAAGATAATTAAGATCGAACTTCACTTCAGGTAAATTCGTTTGATCGATTAATTAATCTTGTCTTCGTACTCCGAGATTTATAATTACCATGTAGATGTTCAGAGAATGCCTAATTGATCAATGTTGTCGGTAAAATAGATAAAGAGTGTAGTTTGAGGAGACAAAAAAAAACGAATAATATTATACTTAATTAATAATTTCTTTTATTTTTCTAGGTATATTATTAATAATATTAATAATTAAAGCTACCTGTTACAGTTTTACTTTAATCATTTATACAATCGAGTTCTATAATTATCTTAGATTACTTAATATATTGGTGTTGAGATCAATAATCGGCCTATTGTAATATGTGGCAAATACAGCTGACTGACCAGACCATCCTGCACTTTTTTTGATGGCATCGATACTCATGCCTGCCAGAGATGCTGCCGAGCTGGAAGAATGCCGCGTTGAATGGGCGGTGAATATTGAGGTGTCAATACCACTATCTCCTAGAGTCTGTTTAATCCAGCGCCCGATAGTCTGCGCCGAAGCAGGCCTATAGGGTTTTTTATGGGTTAACAACAATCTATCATCGGTGTTTGTCCTATACGACGATGTTACTGCCAAGTACCTTTGTAAAGCACTTGCTGGACAAATACTTGGTCTCTGAGTAAAGAATGGTAAATCAATTACAGGTTGCGCTCGCCCTATACCAGAAGTTTTAATCAAATCTTTGATTGGAATTACAATCCTATCATTGTAAATCTGAATATTCGAAACCCTTATTAGAGATAAAGTTTGAGTTCTTTGAGCAGTAGTGAGCGCTAACAAGGTAACTAGTTTTCTAGTCAAAATGTCTATTTTAATTACATCATATGGATAAAAATCGGCTAGGTAATCAAGTACTACGCTTGGGTTCAATGTAATAGAATATTTAGGAAATGTAGGTCTTAACTTAAATATGCCCTTGAAAAAACGTTTTACTCTCTCATCTTGACCAATGTTATTATTGGAAATCAAAGATAAGGCCGACCTGTGATTGTTTAAGGTGCCGTATGATGACCCTGATTCAAAGCACTCCGTCAGAAAATCTAACATAGAATGTGATTCAATATTATAAAAATCTATATTATTTCTATTGCAATAAGCCCACCATAATTTGTAGCTTACAGAATATTGTGACTTAGTACTGTCCGTAATAGAAGAGAGCATAATGCTCAAAGCTGAATCTGGGATGCCTTTTCTTTTGTATCCTTCCCGGATAACACACTCACTGCCAGGGTAAGGTGGGAGTGCAGGGGATGTGTTAATCTGAAAGGAGAAGAAAGAAGATATTTACTTGGTTGTAAATATATAACTTCGGTAATACAAAGGGACCTAAACAGTGGGTACCATGCTTGAGATGTCCAATGAGGGACTACAACTATTCCAGTTGCCCCATCAGCGATAATTTTACTAAGAGTTTTTAAAATTAGTGCGAAGGGTGGGAAAGCATAGAAGAAAAAGGGTGTCCATTCTATGGTGAAAGCGTCAATGTTAAAGGCATACGGATCTCTTTTCCACGAAATGTACTTAGTGCATTTGGCATTGAGTCGTGACGCAAAAAGATCTATGTCTGGTCGACCTAAGTGACTTACTATTTTTGCAAACGCTTCTCTATTCAGTTGCCATTCCGTGTCAACATTGAAACGTTCACCAAGTGAAGCTTGGTGAAGTTCTACCTAGCAGTGGGTAGGTGTTTCAAAGAAAAGAGTTTAAGATAGTATAAGTTAAGATTTAATAAAGCAAGCGAATGAATTTACAAGTCAGACAGAGGGTCGTGAGCTCGGAAGGTGATGGCGATAAAAAAGTGTTGGTCCCTTGTTTGGAGACTTAGCTTGAAGAGCTTGGGGCGCCGGTCGCCGCGTAGCTCGACGCGGCTCGTGGCACGTGGAATGTCAGCTGGGCGGTGTAGCGACGAGACAGCTCCGTCCGAGGTTTTCAGGGTGTGGCCAGAGTGTGGTCAGCGCGTCACGTCGCTGTTGTTGGAGACGTGACCGGAGTACGGTCAACGTGGTAGCGAGTAAGGTCAGCACGTCACGACACTGTTGTCAGTATCGTGGCCGTAGTTCAGTAGAGGGTAGGAGCCTGAAAATGCGTCGAAGAACTCCGCATGAGGATCAGTACGGCAGCCGCTCGGCCACGTCGTGTGAGTCCCGAAGAAAAGACGGCAGATCTGACTAGGCGCCCATTATCTCACATGACGTGGTACCGGCGTTAAACACAGTTTTTGATCGGAAGGATCCAAGTTACAGAATGCTTTAAGAGCTTAGAACACAATTATATTAGAAATATAAGTACAGCGCGCGTCCATATCCGCAGATTGTACGTATATGAACCGCACTTGCACTGCGTTTTACAACACAGGTGGCTTGTAAGATAATTCACATTTTAAAAGTATTTCCAGTTTTAACTCTGAACGGAACTTACCCGATTGGAGTACGGGGCTACAAGATTTATAATTACAAGTTTAAAGGTTAAGTCTGAACGACTTTCACACGGGAGTACCGTTGCACAAATGAGCGAGATTTTTAGTTCGGGTTCTATATATAACCTATTCCTTCTAGAAAGAATATGATACTTACATACCCGAATCTTTTAAAATGCAATTTAATTATTTCCGAGGGTTAGAACAATGATTTTTCGCTTAACGAAATGAAAGTGACTGACATTACGTCAATCACCTTCATCTGTCAACAATGTTTATGTCATAGTAGTGACCTTTTTTATTGGTTAAGTTTGGCTTCTAGCTATGTGCCATTTGCCATGTATTGGAAGTCGGTAACGATCATGGAACGTTACATACCCCCTTTTTCAGTTAAGAATTTTTGCTCAAGAAAATTCGCTGACCTCTCTAGCATCCTAGTTATAAAATTGCACCTTCCCCGTCCAGGGCTGAGTCTAATATTTTAACATTAAGTAGGCTCGAGTGTAAAATTAATGTAATCAGGATGCTATGGTCTGAAGTTCCCAATAAGACTTGTGGCGTACTGTGTTAAGAGTCCGGTATCGCTGTATAAATGCTATAGTGGCACCTATACAGACGGCAAGAATACCGGTGGGTTCTTCCTTTTGCTGTTAATAATGTTAGATACAATACTTAAAAGCAGCAAAATAAAAGAAAAGCTAACAAAATAAGAAACTATTTTGCTAGTTAGTACGTCAAAGAGAGTATAGTAGAGGTATACGAGTATAGGACCATAAGATTGTAGGTAGCGATTTGTAGTCTAGGTGAGCTTAGAGAAGTTATCAGGGTATCGATAGAGTTAAACTATCAGTAAACTATAAGTGTTTAGTTTGCTATAGCTGTGGTGACGACTGACTTGAGTTACCTAGTATGCTAAAGGTTATATTAATTAATATTCGTGTTTTGGGCTTTTTTATGGAGTTCACGAGTACCGCTCCTAGCATTTTAGAGGCTTATTTTTAAAGAGTTTGCAATAACCGCTCTTAGTGTGAAGGCTTTCAGTTTTAGAGTACACTAACCGCCCTATTTCTGATATTTGATAGACATACATAAATAAATATTATACGATATATGTAAATAAAAATATTTCTAAGTATTTTTTTCAAGTCAGGTATTTTTTTTTTATTTAAATTTTTAGAGTTGCATTATCAAGTTTTAGATGCTAGATTAATTAGATTTTCTTCAGAGGGAAGCTATAGTGGTAAATTATTTTTTAGTTTGTAGTACAGTTGGAGGTTTTTGCAAGTTTCATTATCTGTTTCCGTAGTTCCTGCACAGAGTCATCCGAGGAACCACCACGGAGGGCAACCTCATATGCAAGTTCAGCTTTTTGTAGAGACAAAAAGGTATAAATGGGGTACGCCATTTTATATACCTACGTCAAAGAGAGTTTAGAATCTTAGTTTAAAGAGAGATATCGGGTAAGTTTCCGTGAGAGCAAGTTTTACAATAATACAAGTTAGATGTTCCGAGTGTAGGTTGGGTGGTAAGTTTGGTAATTTGAGTTTAAATAACAAGATTTTAAGATAGGTCGAGTATAAAAGTACTAAATGATTTTAATTATTCTATAATAGAAAAAAAATCAAGTAAAAAAAATATTATAGTGCGTTTAAGACGCGGACAGAAGGGCGTTACTTCTGTAGGTGTAACCTTTGTCTTCCTTAGTCGCCTCTTACGACATGCATGGAAGCTACAGCTGGGTATTCTAACAAATAAGCTCCCGCACCAGCACAGGGCTATATTTACCCCTCAGCCTACAGACAGACACAAGGTTACAAAGAAGGAGCCGTGAATATACCACGCCAGAGAGATCAACACCTTTTTAATCAACCTTCCTGCTTAATACCTGGGCGCCACTGAAACGTTCACCAAGTGAAGCTTGGTGAAGTTCTACCTAGCAGTGGGTAGGTGTTTCAAAGAAAAGAGTTTAAGATAGTATAAGTTAAGATTTAATAAAGCAAGCGAATGAATTTACAAGTCAGACAGAGGGTCGTGAGCTCGGAAGGTGATGGCGATAAAAAAGTGTTGGTCCCTTGTTTGGAGACTTAGCTTGAAGAGCTTGGGGCGCCGGTCGCCGCGTAGCTCGACGCGGCTCGTGGCACGTGGAATGTCAGCTGGGCGGTGTAGCGACGAGACAGCTCCGTCCGAGGTTTTCAGGGCGTGGCCAGAGTGTGGTCAGCGCGTCACGTCGCTGTTGTTGGAGACGTGACCGGAGTACGGTCAACGTGGTAGCGAGTAAGGTCAGCACGTCACGACACTGTTGTCAGTATCGTGGCCGTAGTTCAGTAGAGGGTAGGAGCCTGAAAATGCGTCGAAGAACTCCGCATGAGGATCAGTACAGCAGCCGCTCGGCCACGTCGTGTGAGTCCCGAAGAAAAGACGGCAGATCTGACTAGGCGCCCATTATCTCACATGACGTGGTACCGGCGTTAAACACAGTTTTTGATCGGAAGGATCCAAGTTACAGAATGCTTTAAGAGCTTAGAACACAATTATATTAGAAATATAAGTACAGCGCGCGTCCATATCCGCAGATTGTACGTATATGAACCGCACTTGCACTGCGTTTTACAACACAGGTGGCTTGTAAGATAATTCACATTTTAAAAGTATTTCCAGTTTTAACTCTGAACGGAACTTACCCGATTGGAGTACGGGGCTACAAGATTTATAATTACAAGTTTAAAGGTTAAGTCTGAACGACTTTCACACGGGAGTACCGTTGCACAAATGAGCGAGATTTTTAGTTCGGGTTCTATATATAACCTATTCCTTCTAGAAAGAATATGATACTTACATACCCGAATCTTTTAAAATGCAATTTAATTATTTCCGAGGGTTAGAACAATGATTTTTCGCTTAACGAAATGAAAGTGACTGACATTACGTCAATCACCTTCATCTGTCAACAATGTTTATGTCATAGTAGTGACCTTTTTTATTGGTTAAGTTTGGCTTCTAGCTATGTGCCATTTGCCATGTATTGGAAGTCGGTAACGATCATGGAACGTTACAACATTTAATCGACGTGACTCACTGTCTGCTACGACATTAAGTTTAGACTTGATATATGATGCGTAGACATAGATATTACGTTCTTCGCACCAATTCCATATCATGGTGGCAACAAAGTGTAAATGAGGAAATTGTATACCACCCATTCTATTAACGTAAGATATAGCTGTGGTATTATCGATACGTAACAATATATCACAATTTTTCTTCTCACCAGCGAATGATTTTAAACTAAAATAGGCAGCGAGCAGTTCCAAATATGTAGTTTATATGATGACGTCGCTCATCAGGGCTCCACTGTCCCCCAGTTTTTTCACTACCTGATGCGGCACCCCATCCGGTCAAAGATGCATCGCTAAAAATTTCTTGAACGTATTTCTTTTCTTGAATTGGATTTTCGACTGATAAAATATTATTTTTCCACCATAAAAGATCATCATATAAACTAGATGGAATTGCCATATTTTTGTCATAATTATCATTACTATTAAGTAGTGCCAAATATTTAGCTCGTTCCAACGACTTTGTATGCAACCATCCATATTTAACCGCGGGACAAGCTGCGGTGAGAGTTCCAAGATAACGCGCAAACTCTCTTATCTGAATATTATTAACATTCAGTAATATTTGAGTGCGCTGCAAAATACTTTTTCTTTTAATATCGGGTAGCTGCAGAGTCATTTTTCCCGAGTTTAAGACAAATCCTAAAAAAGTGCAAACATTACTTGGTTCAAGACACGATTTTTTATAATTAATTACGAAACCTAAACTTGATAAGCATTTTATGGTCTGATTGGCATTTTCTAAGCAGTATGTTCTGGTATTTCCTAAACAGAGTACATCATCTATGTACCTTACAGATGCAAAACCACGAGACCTTAAATATGAAACGACCGGTTGTAATATTTTTGTGAAAATGTAAGGCGCGGAACATAGACCAAAAGGCAATGCAGTAAACTCATAAAGATCATTTTTAAAATAAAAACGCAGGTACTTTCTATGTGACATAATAATTGGGACTGAGAAATATGCGTCTTTCAAGTCTATTTTAATCATATAACAATTTTTTGTCATAAGTCGAGTCGCCGTCCTGATATCTTCCATCTTAAAGTGTTCAATGTTAACGAATTTATTTAATTTTTTGAGATTTAATATGAATCTAAATCCACCATCACTTTTTGGAACTAGGAAAATATCAGATATGAATTGTCCTACCTCTGGACTGCATTTTGTAATCGCATTTATTTTTAATAAATGCGCGAGCTCGCTTTTGACGGCGATCGATTCATTATGTGAAAATAATCTCCTAGGATAGTCATCCGGGAGTTGCCTCGGTGTAGTATGAAACGGAATCGAGTACCCTGACACTGCACTTAATATAAAATCGTCATTAGTCATTGTTTTCCAAACATTTATATAATATTGTAGACTCCCAGCATAAGGTACCTGCACGTTTACTGCTGAAGGCGGTGACGCGGGCGCAGGGGAGGCGGCCGCGACACTTGCGGCGGTAACGGCGGCGGGCGTCTCGCCGCTGCTGGCGGGAGTGGCTGTTGCGCCCAGCGCCGCCGCTGCGGCGCGTGCGCAGAGGCCGCTCGGCCGCGCGCCGAGTACATTGTTCTCTGCCCACCGGGCCGAGTCGTGTACGGCTGGCCGCTGCGTTGCTGCCGACCACGATCCGATGGGCTTTTCCAGTTTCCCGTAGAGGAGGAAGCTGACGGAGTCGCTACGATTTGTTGACTTGTTTTCTTGATACCCCTTGTAGTTTTCACCAGGTCCTCGAGCTTGTCGCCGAAGAGGAAATTATCTCTTTTCCTGCTTTTAAACGAGTCACTTAATGACTTGTCGATAAAAGGTATTATTAAAAACCGCCTTGATTCGGTTTCACTGTAGTGAGAGTCAGCTATTAACTTCCCGGTATCATTTAGGGTATGCATTATATCAGGTACATTAAAATCTTTTCTTAACAGTGCTGTTATCGCTATTTCAAGCGTAGAAAGAGCCCTTCCGAGTTGCTCTTGCTTGTCAAAGAAGCGTTTGTCTCTGTTCTTACAGGTCTCAGGTAGCATGGCCCCGATCTCGGGATTAAGTGTGGGTGCTTTAGAAAAAGGAGAATTTTTAGGAAAAAGATACTTCTTGAATAGTTCCTGTCTTTGCTCTTTGTTTAATCGATTAATTAATATTTGTTTAAATCGTTGAGCGATTTCGGGGTGAACATTTTCACCCCACTCATCTTTCTCGATTTCACAATCACCGAGAGCTTCTAAAATTTCGGGATCTATATCCTGTAGGTCTATAGTCTGTTCATCTGCAGGAACTTCTACCGTTGGAATCGTACTAGGTTCTTCTGACGTAGGAATAAAGCTTAGTACTTCAGCATGGTCAACTGCGTAGTTGGAAACTTCATCGACATAAATACCTTCTATTGGGATTTCTTCAGACTCGAGGTGTTCTGGAAATAGAAATATTCTCCATAAACTACTGGTAAGTTTTAGCTGCTGGTCAATCTCTCGTATTAACTCTAAGCAGATTTTTTTTAGGTATTGTTATTGACTAATCTCGCGTATTAGTTCTAAATAACATAACAGCAAAAAAGAATAAACTTTTTTTGCACCAAGAATGTGGGTAGCATTGCGCGGAGCGTGCTTATCTTTATAGCCACTGGTCAATCTCTCGTATTAACTCGGAGCCAGATAAGTGAATAAAATATTGCTATAGGCTAATCTCGCGTATAAGCTCGAAGCAATCAAATTAAGATAAAAAGCTGGACCACTTTGTAACACCAACCTTCGGGAATAACACCATTTTCTTCGTCGCTTGAATATATGATTCTCTTCCGTCTTTTACTGTTCAGTTTTTCTTCGTACTTTTTTAATTTTCTTATCCACTTTTCTTCCTTATTTTCGTCACGTTTACGTTTAGGCATTATTAGAAGATAAAGTTAGAGAAAAAAAAAAATGAATCCGTGTGTATCGAAACTGCGTGCGATGCCGAGCGCGCACAGAACAGGAATGAGGCACTGAGGTAGGCACGGCCGACGGTACGTTAGTAGGTATGAACAGACAAGTTCTTTTCATTCTGCTCTAAATACTGTGTGCGGGTAGATCCAAGTGTTGCAGGGCTAACTACATGGTAATTATAAATCTCGGAGTACGAAGACAAGATTAATTAGTAGTACTGGGGTCTTTACCCATGCAAATCAGTTTAGCAAACGCTATGGCAAATAAACCACAATCATGTGAATTGGGTTGCATTTGAACATCATGAACTTTTACATGAATAAGAGTTATATTTTTGTGGTTTCGTATCAAACTACTACCAATTGAAATAATTTCAGGGCTGACTTCTTTGCTAAGAGAGTCATATAAATCCAAAACCAGAATATTGTTTCGGATTTGTCCTGAAATGCAATTCCAGTGATTACCATTAATATGACAGATTTGAACAAACGGAGGTGAGCATGGTTCAAACATTGGAGGAGAAGCAGATGCCAGGATTGAGTTTTGTAATCCCCCCATACCTGTACGTTCAAGTTTTAATATGGTTGATGCAGCATTGATAATGCTGTCATCTAACCAAGCATTACTTTTTAAAATGTCATATGGACCTATCGTAGTATCAGTTGCCATCGCTGTTTCAGCATTACACTGGACAGGGTCTGACAAATTACTGCTACGAGATTTTTTTGGTACTGTGGGGAAGTAATCTGTTATAAGATATTTACGTTTCATTCGTTGTGAAGGTTTTGGTGCTCGACGCTTTTGCCCAATAGCAGTGAGTTTATAACGACCAGGACCTTTAACTTTTATAGAAAGTGGTCATTTAAGGGTCTTATGAGGTATGTCTGTGGTGTAAATCTCAGAACTTTCGTTAAATTGTTTTAACTTATTGGGGTGGACCGAACTTTGATAAAAATTGCTTGCTGAAGAATTGGGCAGTCTGTTAGTGGTTAATGTCAGAGTACCAGTGTCAGGTAATTCTGTATGAAAGATGGGTGGATCTGGGTGAACAACAGGACTGATATTATGACCAGCCCATTGCTGCATCAAACTCTGAAGTATACCTAGCCTGTAATTATATTCAGAAGTTTCTGAGGTTTTTAGAATTTCAAGCAATGTATTGCAGACCTGTTTACTCTCAAGAAACCTTTCTGTTTCTTGGTTGAATAGTAACTTAGGGACTTTTGAAGCGGAGGTAGAGATGGGGGATCGACATATTTGTATACTCGATAAATAATGTGATTTGGTCCATCGTTGTGAGACTAATGCCTCAACAAAAATATCTTTAGAAAGGTGAGCTCGGACTGCAAATACATGACAACAAGGCAAATTGTAATTAGTGAAATAACTACAATCACATGCATCAAGGGTAGTGAGAGCTGCTCGGTGAGGCAATATGACAACTCTATAACAGTCAAGATCCGGCCCAATGTCAATCACATTTGCACCTTGCGAACCAAGACCTTCAGATATCTGACTTATAATTTGTTTGAAAGCAAAATATGTTGCTGTTTTTGAAACACGCTCAATGATATCTGATGGAATATCAGTAAAAGGAGTGTTATTATGAGTGGAATCTTTGAATGCGGCAACATGCAATTTGTCTAGCATGTTTTGCATATATGATTTTAAACTAGCATAAAAGTCATCAAGAGCTGCATATTTTTTGATGGACTGTTTTAGTTTTTGGTTTAAAGACTCTAGTCTGTTGTTGGTTGTGTTTCCTAAATTGTATGTAGACATACGATTAAACATAGCCCAAGAATCTCGACAACTGTGCCATCTGGTCACAAACTTGTCGACAATATCGTATGCATCAAAGCGTACGATAAAGTCCTGAAATGTTTGGTCGTATTTCTGTTCAGAGGTAGCAAAAGCCATCGCCTCTAACAAAGTTTTGCAAGCGCGGTAGGAAGATTTTGGTACATTTGAAGAATGTACCATCTCCTTAAAACTTTTCAAAACATGAAATAAACACAGTTCATGCTTTGCTTGTGGTATGAATTTTTTGAGGGCAGAAATTTCTACAAGATCTTTATCAGTCATGAATGATTTTATTTTACCACAGGACGGATTATGTTGGACAAAAAAAATTACAAATGATTCTACTATCGGTTTGGTCTCTTGTGATAGAAGGCCAAAAGCTACTGGGACAGAATGATTATTACCATCTATTGCCATAATGATGTACAATGGCATCCTACAATTATTAAGGCAGTAGGTGCCATCTATTTCTATATGGTCGGGATATTGTGCAAAATAGGAAACCATCCATGAAAACTGAAAATAAATTAGTTGTATTTGGTCATTAATAGCCATAGTCTCTACAACCATACCTTTATCTGACTTATCAGGATCATGGAGAAATGAAATCGACGAAAACGGCGCTCTTCGTAATTTACCAAGAGTAGCGCGTCGGTCAGCATTGGACGCAATAGAAGTTAGGGAAGAGTTTACAAAATATTTTTGCAGGAAACTTCTGTAATTTAATTGAAGTTTATCAATATGTCCAAAATCATTATTTCATATTAAACATGAAAAATCTAAGAAATAGATTTATTAGAGAGCATTTTTTTTTTTTCATTAAACCTGTACATGTTTATACATGTACAGGTTCTACACAACGTAGGTATATTAGCGAAATTCTATAAAACTATACTAAAGAAGATTTGTTTGCCACAGAAAAAAAAAAATATTTTTGGACATGTGACATATCGATAAACTTCGATTCTAGCAGTAAAGAACAATAAAAATAAATAATATCTACTTACGGTTATTGTGTTTTTTGTTTTGTTGCTGTTACTATCGATTATATCCCCCAAAAAAGAATCCATCAAACTAAAAGCAAACCATATCGGCGTATAAATATTATTAGATCCGGCTCCTGATTGTTCTGATCGATTTTATCTTTCGTTTATGCATCCTAAAAGTAGTCATGAGTCATGGGGAGTCTTTCTTGCTTTTTAATTCTTTGATCGACATATTTAAGATTCCACTTATTTCATTCCACGCGTCGTGTACTTTGTTTCTATCCTTATGTTCACGACATTTAGGATCCCATATTATAGGATAACACTGGTAAGTTTCTAAAAACCTCAATTCGAAATCGTGCGTCCAAATCGTAGGCATTTTCGTTCTATCGTGCGTGCGCGTGCGCTCTTCACCGAAATCAACGTGCGCTCACCGTGCTCCCTCCCTGCAAGCAGACTGACGCGGCGGGAATGTGGAGGGAGTGTTTTGTGTTTCGGCAAAACTACACGAGAGCCCTTTGATTCGGATACGAAATACCGACACGGGATGGAGACTGCACGAACATAGGCGAGACTTGCCGAATATGTCCTCCACACTCTCGTATTCGCTATGTCTCGTGTAGTTTTGCCGAGAATGTGGAGCGCGCTTAAGCGCTAGATTCGAATATATTCACGAGCCATTAAAGCGCTAAATCGGCTCAAACGAGTCAATAAAGCGCTAAATTCGAACTTTTAACTGAAGCCCTTTTTAGACGATCAGTGTGATTAAATAATCTCCCATACTAAACATGGGCTGTAACCATGAACTCTTAAAACAATTCTGATAAAGGTTTGGAAGCCAGACGCAGATTGCGACTCGTATAAACGCATCTCGTTTACGGCTCCGTTGTTTTGTTCTATGTGTTTCTCTATTTCATTTCTGTAGTAGCCTTAGAATCCGAAAATTTATTCTTACATAATTCGGTAAGGTGATCAATTGCTTGTATAGCTGTGTGTTCTGCAACATACATTGAGAGAGCACCTTTAGCCTCAACACAGAGCTTATCGACGGGTTTTTGCAGCATTGAAGAGATTTGTGTTTGTTTTTTGTTCAAGAAAGGTTTCGCCTGCTTCTTGTAATGAACTGAATAACAATGTCTCTGGATATCGCTTAATTTGGCAAGAAAATCCTTCCTAAAATACAAACACATTGCCCTTGTATCATCTCCAGGCACAGGTTTCAACCATTGTTTAAAGTTGGGCGATTTCTCCCATTCGACTTTATATATTTGTTTGTACACAGTTTTTTTTTGATAATGGTACATCCATTTCAAAAGAGTTAACCAACACAACACTATGGAACACTCACAAGAGTAACTAATAAAATCAGTGCTTAAAACGTTATTTCTAAACTTGAACTTCAGTGCGTTCACATAGACAGAATGAAAATGAAAGAAGCAAAGTCAATCAACCAAACATGAAACAAACCACCGTACTTAATGTTCATGGGATTCCCCGTGCTCTATTGCCATATTAAAACCCAGCTGGCAAAGAGCACAAAATTGAACTAAGACAAGATTTTTTTTCTCCACGGAACAAATAGTGCTGCCACATAAAAAATTAAGAAAGCGCTAAATTATCCGTTAGGCGCTAAAATTATCAAGTGCCCACTGAACATAGCAAAAAAGCGCTAGATCTAGCGCCGAAAGCGCTAAAATGGCAGCACTGAGTTAACCAACGTGTGGATGCGTCGGCCACAACCCTTTGATCTATTGTGAAAAACCGACACCACACGGATTTATCGCCAAGTTGTGGGCCATCATTCCAATACATTCCAACTACCCCTTCTTCATGATGGCCATAGTATTTCGTCATCTATGTTGGCGATCATATTGGCCAACGTGAAGAGCGGCCATTACAACTAACCATAAAGTTGGCGCAATGTGTAGCGTGCGCCAAGTTTTGGTTCAGACATATATATTTTTTGGCACGTTTAGGTATGAAATCTCTATGATTTTTTGACAATATTTCTAATAATACGTATTTTAATGTATAGTCTTTTTCTTTCTCAATTTTCATGTTTTTGTGTTAACATAGCTAAATCGATAACCAACATCATCCCATATTATTATTTTCAATATTTTGACTACGTCTAGTTCTTCATATCAACAGAGAGAAAAAAATAGGAGGACTACCAGTGCTGATTCAGCAACATTAAAATACATAGAGTATAAAAAATCTGCTTGTGATAAATTATATCAGAATGGTTTTAATCATTGCATGCCACGGATGGAAGTAGCTCAAAGGGTAAATAATGTAATAAAATGCTGAAGATGTCAGGCAGTTCTATTGAATAATCCGTCGCGGCTTTTCACACTAAGAAGTTTAACTTGCCCCAACATAGACTAATTAGTGACTCCCGCTGTCTATCGCCATCATCATCAGCCAGAAGACGTCCACTGCTTAACATCCCTTAAACCCCCTTTAACCTCCACCCTGTACGACACCCTGCCATCTGCATCCACTGGATGCCCACGACTCTCACGATGTCGTCGGTCCATCTGGTGGGAGGCCTACCTAGGCTGCGTCTTCCGGTTTGTGGTCTCCACTCAAGAACCTTTCTTCACCATCGGTTACAGTTCTTCGAGCGATGTGGCCTGCCCATTGCCACTTCAACTTGCAAATTTTAATAGCTAAGTCGATGGCTCTGGTTCTTTGGCGAATATCCACGTTCAGGTTTCTATCGCCCAAAAAAAACTCTGTACATAGCTCTTCATTGCCCGTTGTGTGACTCTGAGTTTTTCTAAAAGGCTAACAGCACGTTCATCGCCATGGTGGGTCAAAATGACCGGCACTTGATCTACCCATTGGGGCCATGGGGGGTCAAAATGACCGGCACGCCAGACCCTACTTTGCGAAGCCCGTTCGCGCCGCAGAATGCAAAAGCTGCGTATTCAACCATACAATATGACCGGCGCGGCCCCAATGAACACCTGTAACCACTTGGTTTTTTGATTTTTTGATGGCATACCTATTTTTAGGACTTCTAGGAAAAAAGTTAAAGAAAAACCACAGTATTTCGAATCTAATATTTTTATTTTCGTTAGAAGTTGCATTTATGCAAAAAAACGAACGAACTTATTTTAATCAAAACTACGTTACGTTCGTCGTTGTTACGTTCCTTTTTTTAAATCAAAATCAAAGAAATAACTAGGGGTTCGACCCGAACTGATGACTGACTTCACGACGACTATGTTAGTGGCATTTGTCAAAACATTGACGACATAAATGGGGATTTCCGGGACAAACAGAGCAAAACCAAGAAACCTTCTTTGTTTTGTTCTTGGCCCCATTTCTTCCATGCAATTCAACATTTGCTTTGTAACAATCACGACAAAATTTTCTTGTTGACACTGCTGTGCCTTCTTTTTTCTTAAGCTCATGTTTTTGTCTTCTGGGTCGTGGTGTGGCCAATTCCGTATTTTCTTGACTACCCTCAATCAACTGCTTTGTCGCCAACAGTTGCCTAAAATCAACGACAGAAATCTTCTTCTTGGTTGTACTCTCATATAGGACTCTTGCATTTACTAATGCAGTATTGAGTAATAATTCGATACCGAGCTTTTTATACCACTTTAGTGTCTTTCGCAGAGGAGTCGAATAAGCACTCATTTGGTCAGACAAGTCAACTGCTGCCTTGGCTTTATTATAATCGATCACGATTTTTGGTTTAATTGTTTCAACCCCTCTTTTGTTCTTTTTTTTTGTAAATCCAATAGAATGTTTGGTTGACAACAAACATACGTCCCTCTTGTCCTTCCACTTCATAACCGTGACACCGTTTTTGTTTTCTTTTGCCATAAATTCACCTGGTTTTAGATTTCCAGTCATGACGTCCTTTGGTAAGTTCTTCCTGTTTTTTCGTATGGTTCCTACTAAATGAGTATCTTGTTGAACTAACTTTTCAGCTAGATCTAAGCTTGTATACCAATTATCGACGAACATGGTATGACCTTTTCCAAAGTAGTTACGTGCCAAGTTCAAGACAACGTTGGTTGGTGTATTATCTTGTGAATCTAATGTCTTTCCTCCATATACCTCCACCTTTGTCGTATAGCCAGGAGTAGTACATAATTTAAATAGTTTGATACCATATTTATGTCTTTTCGACTTATTATATTGGCGGAAAATAATACGTCCACGAAATGGTATCATGCTTTCATCGACACATAAATATTCGTCAGGAGTATAATGGTCGGAAAATGTTTTGTTCAATACTCTCACTAATCTTCGTATTTTACCCAGGCGGTCATTTTGTGGAGCATCTTCGTTGTTCGAGAAGTGGAGCATTCTGAGCAAAATTTCGAAGCGGTTGCGACTCATAGTCTTTTTTGCAAAAGATTGACCCAACATCTCATCATTTGACCAGTAATCTACAATTTTTGGTAACTTCACTATACCCATCCAAATAATCACACCTAAAAATCGTTTGATTTCTTCTTTGTCGGTTGGCATCCACAGCCGTAGTCTCGACTTATCTTTGATGGCACCTTTATCGATATTTTGTTGGGCAAATATATTCATCTGATGTGCTATCTCTTCAAATAGCTGGTCAGTGACTAAGAGGGAATAGAAATCAGCAGGTGTAGCATTAGCTAGTTGATTCCGGAGTGAATAAGGTTTTAGTCCAGGTATTTCAGTAAAAGGAATTATACGAGGCTGCTTACCACATGGCTGGTACCACTCTGTTTCAGGTGTATGACCCGATAAAGCTGGAGATAAATCACGGTCATCTTCATCGTCCGACCAAATAACTCGACGTTTTCTGGCACGTGGAATATTTAACGCTTCATCACCCTCACTTATGTCACAATCAATACTGCAATGCGACCTCACTAAATTGTCTATTTCATGTAATTGTTCTTGTGTAAACTCAAAGTCAAAAAAAGAGTCCATTTTGACAATAAAACTACAGTTTTGCGATGAACGAAATCATAGCGTGCATTTGATGACCATAACAAGTGCAAACTAGCGTGGACAGTCCGCGATTGGCTTGATGGAGAGAGGTGAAAGGGGGTGAAGGGAGGCGGGAACAACAACCGCACGCGCCGTGTTCTCCCGCGCCAGCCACTAGGCGCGCGGTACCCGTGCGTAATGGACGTGTCTATAACGCACGATATCTCATCGATCAAACATTACGCGTACGTAAGTACGTTGACCGGCATTGTGACCGGCACGGCCTGAATGTAATAATTATTCCGTTTAGGCCACGCCGGGTCGTAATGACCGGCACTTAAAAAAAACCTAAAATAAAGCCAAAACAACCAAATATCACTATAAAACTTGTATATACGAACAAATAGAACTGAAAATAATCATAAAAACCAATGACATTTTTTAAGATTTTGTAAAATATTAGTCGGCGATGAACGTGTTAAGGACCACGTCTCAGTACCAAATATCATCTCTAGCAACACACACTGTTCAAAGACCCTTGTCTTTAGGCACTGTGGTATCTTGGACAAGAAGTGTCACGCAATATCCCGAACGCTGCCCCTCCGAGATAGATTCTTCGGGCGAACCTTTACCTGTCCATCTTGTTATTATGCTATTGTCACTATTATCTTTTATAGTTAAACATCGCAATCTAAGAAACTGGAATATATAATTACATATTTTAGCACCAATTCCAAATTCATCCATTCTCAAAACAAGTTGATCTATAAGTACATTATTGTATGCATTATCGATGTCTAAAAAACATGCTAGTGTCGGTATTTTCTCAACAAAGCCAGCTTGTATATGTAATGACAATCTTGCTATACAATCCACACTAGATTGGCATCTACGAAACCCTGATGTAGTACAGGCTAGTATATTGTTTCTTTCAATAAACCATTCAAGTCTCTTAGTTAACATTATGTGAAAGATTTTACACATACAAGATATAAGTGAGATGGGCCTAAGCTTTGGTGTAGTATTATTATTCGTATTTGGTTTGGGTATAGGTATCACCTGGATTTGACGCCATTGGTCTGGTATAGATCCATGTAAAAATACTAAATTATAAATTTCTAACAGTAAAGTCTTACCAATTATAGGAAGATGATAAATCATACTATATGTGATAGCGTCCTCCCCTGGTGCAGTATCCCTTTTTTTTATACAGTTGTTAAGTTCCTGCAGAGAAAAGGCGCTCTCTAATTGTATGTTTTCTGAACTAAAGGATGGTGAAGGTGGTTCCACAAAATCTGGTGCTAAAGATTGCAACAACTCCTCTTTCTTATCATCTGGTGCATGATTCCAGGTTTGTTTCACACCCTTCATCCATCTCATCTTTTGCCACATTACAGATGCACTGGTAGCTTCATCTATTTCTCCGCAGAAATTCTTCCAATGTTGTGAATCATACTCAATTCAATTCATCTACAGATTCATTTTAGTTGTTAACATTGCCATATGAAAAATACAAAACCGCAACTTTCCGGTACACATTTTCTTCTTTCTTTTTAATACCTAGAGGCTATTTTTTTAAAGAATTCGTTTGTTTTATTTATTTTCCTTACCAAGAGAGTAAAATTGTAAAAAGTGTAGCAATTTATTTATATGCCTTAAACAATATAGAAAGATATTAAAATTAATTTGGTTTTTACCCTGGCAACAAACTGGATGTCAATATTATCAAATTTATCAATCTATCAACAAAAACATAACCTAACACTCGAAAATGAAACCAAAATAGGATTTGTTTCATATTTGTTCCTCGTTAATCGCAATAAATAACTCAGTGAAAAAGTGAAGTGAATGTTAACAGTCACTCGAGACCACTATAAACAAGAAATACTTCGGATGATGTTCAATGGGATTGGAAACACTTGAAGTGGTCCCTTGACAAAGTGTTTATCGATATCTATTAACACCCTAAAATAAACCAATAAAGCTTAAAATGATTTCAATACTTGACACTGGCAAATATACACAAGACGTGGGACGCCCAAATCATCTCAAGAGGAAAGGTACAAAAAAGTTGCGCAAAGTTTGGAACTATTGTTTATTTCCACTCAAAATATGTTTATTATTCGTAAAGGACTTATATTTAAACGTTATAATCATTGGCCATTCCTTTTTTGGATATTGTGTGAGTTGGACATTGGGAATAAAACAAAGCAATATACCGGGAATAAAATAAAAGTAAGTGTTGGATTGTTTCATCTTAAATTCTATTTCTAAATCAATTGTGGCAGAAATATAAAGTTCACTTGTTTGTTTAAGAATGGAGAGGCGTACACAGAGAGTCTCCGAGTCACAGTGGGATGTGTTACTCGAATTTCTCGAGCAAAACCCTAACCTGGCTCGGGGCTACAACAACAGCTCGCAAGGACGGAGAGAGACCACACGACTTTGGCAGGAGGTGGCTGTTCTATTAAATTCCCAGGGATCTGGTACATCTAAAACGCCTAAAGATTGGTCGGTTGTAAGTATTTTTTTAGTAAGAATAAACAAAATACAAGTTAACATGAAAAACCTAAACTGCTTGGCCTATTATACAAAAACAGTAAATAAAACATTTTCTTATGGGTTAGCGGCTTTCAATAAAAATTCTGTGTTTATTTTCAGTACATCAGCAACTATAAGAGTAAACTAAAAAAGATAGTTGCTGACAACAACAGTAATGCCAGTGGCACAGGCGGAGGACCTCCTCGAGGTAGCTCATTGTCAGACCGTGAAACCCGGTTTCTATCTATTCTGGGACCGGGATATGGACAGGCAGCACCTCGAGTCAGGGTCGATCCCTTGCCTGAAGTGGTAACTTCTTTAAAATATTATACATATTTATATTTTTGTACTGATTTGTGTAACAAACTTTAATTTATTTTATTTAGATTCTACAACAACCATCCACATCGAGGCAGAGTCTTCATATAGTCTGTGGATGAGGACAATATAATGTGAGTAAAATAACTTTAATATAAATTATAATTATATGTAATTTTTTTGTTATATTTCTAGTAAATTTGTATATTTTATAAGTAAATAAATCATGTCATTTTTTAATTTCGATCTTACCTACTTACAGAAGTTATTATGTTATCTTTTTTAGTTTGGAAGAGGTTTACATGGAACCACCAGCAGAGAGTTCTGTCCAGGATAATTTGGCAGCTCCAGCAGTAATATCACCACCACCTTTATCTCCGGCTAGTGGTGCAGCCCCACCACTGTTCGAAGGAATTTATAGCTTTCAGCATTTCATCTTTGAATGATTTGAAGTCGGTATTCCACGGCTCATCATGAGTCCTCTTAGGTTTCTTACTATTACGAATTTCTGAGTCAGACCCACCTTTGTCTTCAGGCGTTCTAAGAAGTGACATATTTTACGTAAAAAATATATTCAATTGTGGAATGTGGTAGAATCGGTTGTTATAGGTAGAAAGTAACCGAGCCGACGATACAGGAGGGTGGGAGTTGGTAGGTGCGGGGTGAGGCACGTGCAAGTTCGGTGCCACGCCGATCTTCGTGTGTTACCGCGAGGAGCTGTGTTATGTTTAGTCTCACTCACTTAATCAGGTGTCCTGCTTGCACTTGTTGATATTTATTAAAACAAATAGAATTAGGCGCACACGTCTGCTCACGACAGCGTCCCGCGAGGAAGGGGATAATGAAAAGAGAAAAGCGATATTTTTACATTTTTGGGGTTTATCGTCTGAAAGACGTAAATACTGGTTGGTAAGCCATTCTAAAAAGATGGGTGTAAAAAGAAAGCGAGCGGATACGGCTAAGCGTACCAACACTTTTAATTATTTTATTAACGATGGTGAAGGGCAAGCCCAAGTGTGTCAACAATTTTTGACTTGTACGCTAGATCTCAAGCAAAAAACATTGTACAATACAGTAAACAACGCATTATTTGGTAGTGCAAAAGAAGACATGCGTGGAAAACACGAACCCCAAAATAAAACCCCAAATTTAGTTACCGAAAAGGTACAAACATACATAAAGGAATTGCCAGCTTTGCCTTCACACTACTGCAGGAAAAATAGCACAAGAACATATTTACCGACAGAATTTCGTAATATTTCAAATTTGTATAGAATTTATAAAGAGACTCAGCTTGCAAATGGCAACGCCTACGCTGAAGAAAAACTTTTGAAAAAAAATATTCAACACTGAATTTAAGATTGGATTCCATTTCCCCCGCAAAGATAAGTGTCTAAAATGTACACAATATGAGAATAATAAGAGTTTTGATGAAGAAGAAAAACGAAAACACTTAATTGACAAAGAAGAATCTGCTGAAAGGTTTAAAGCACATCAAAGTATTCATAATAAAGACAACAGTGTTTTATGCGCATCATTTGACCTTCAAAAGGTGTTGAACACGCCCCACGGTGAAAACATGATGCTGTATTATTCGCGCAAAGTGGCTGTCTATAATTTAACATTCTATGAATCAGGCACTAGAAACGGGTTCTGCTACACATGGTCAGAAAATAATGGAAAAAGGGGTGCCAATGAGATATCATCAATTTTAGAGAAGTACATCAATAGTGTGGATCTAAGGGTTACTATATTGTGACTCATGTCCGGGGCAAAATAAAAATAAGATAGTATTAACATGTTTAAATGAAATACTTAAAAAGTGTAACAATCTTCTATCAATTCAAATAAATTATTTGCTCCCGGGGCATACCTATATGCCGGTCGACTCTATGCACTCCATTATAGATAAAAGCTGAAGAGGCATTATAGTGTGGGCACCGTCGCAGTGGAGCACAATTTTTACTATGGCTAGGAAGTCACCGAGACCATATGATGTAGAGGTCCTTAATTATGCTGATTTTAAAAAATGGGACATAGTTGCTGAAAAATATTTCAAAGGTAATTTAACCGGAAAAAATTAGCAAATTGAGGACAGTAACATTTAAGAAATCGGTGGCAAATATGGCTTTTATGAAATGCTCTATGAATCCGGATGCGCAAACAGAACAAATCGAGATAGTGAAGAAAAATAACCTACAGCTTAAACCATGCTACAAAGCAATGCTGCCCATTTGCAAAAAGAAATACACGGATCTGAACAAATTGTGCTCGAATAATGTGATACCAATAATGTGATACGGAATATCGAAGTATGAATAATGATCCCAAAGTTCAAAACTGCTTGGCTGAAACAGACGAGGAAGATGAAGTATTGGCCTAAGATTGAAATGGATCCAACTCACCTTTTGCTATTTTATACTCGTTTTTTTTTAAATACCGTCGAAAAAGTTTATTAGATAATGAACATTGTTTTGATTAGACATTAATTTAATTTATTTTTAAATGTCAAAGACTGAAAGAAACGTTGATTCTCATTTTTTTATTTCAGTAGTTGATAATTTTTTGTAATAGGTAGGTACTTAGATAACAATCTCTAAGATTCTAAATATTGGTAAGTAATTGTTATTGCCAAAGAAGTTAAAAGCTCTGTTACTCAATGTAAGTTTTTTATTTTTGCCGAAGAGGTAAACGGCTTTTTGTTTAAAAGGAGTAAAAATTATAAAGTTAATTACTTAATAATAAGAATATAGGTTAAAACCAAACAATTCATAGATTAAAAAAAAATACGAATTAACAGCTGTATTTTAATTTATTTCTCGAAACTATTTCCCTCTTAACTCAAATAGGAGGCCTTTGCCCAGCTATCTATCCAAATTAAGAGCTGAGCTCTTATCAGAGGAGGCAGCCCAGCTCAAGCCCATCTCAATGCTCTACTAATTTACGTAAGATTATAAAAAAATTGATAGGAATTTTCATAATCATAAGCAATTAAGACTTTACTCTTACACATTAGTAATGGAGTATACGTTATTATTTATGGTTCAAGTAACTTTAATTTTGGCACTACAGTATTTAAGTAGCTCTTATTGTGTATTAACTGAAGTTATAAGTAGTTTTAAAGGTGTGATTAGACAAAAGTAATTATCTCTTACGTCTTTTTACTGGAAAAAACTAAAACAATAACCTACCTTTAAGGATTTTTAGTGATACAACATAATGAGCCGATCACTTTTTAAGTTGTTTTAACATGATGAAACCAGACTTGTAAAAGGCCTTTCAGTAATTTAAGATTAAGAACATTACATTATTGTTATAGTTCCAGAAAATTTGTCGTTTTCCAATTTATATACGTAAGAGTTATAAGTAATTTTGATTGCTATAAATATTTGAATCAAATGGCGGTTAAGAAATATTGCTTTACTGTAAATTGAAGTCATTTTTACTTAAGCGCCACTATAATATCACAAACCAGCAGTCCATTCATTATGGTTTGTACTTCTGGACATAGAAAATAGCAAATTAATAAAAGTTTACCTTGACGTCATCGAAATTCTTGTGCTGGGAAAATAGTTATGAATTAAAAACGAAAAAAAAAAACAAACTTAAAACGGCTTTTTCTCGAAACGGTCATTTGGAGCTTCAGTAAATTTGCCTTTCCAGCGACGATATATAAATATATAAATCGACGAAAATTGTTAATACTGTATAAACTGTGTGTTTGCAGTGTGAATATATTAGGTAAGTGTATGTTTATTGCTATTTATTGTAGTTATTGAATAAATTTCAGTAATTTTGGAAAATAATTGCCGTTTTGTGTTTGTACCCGTTCTGGTACATTGCATTACTAGGTGCATATTTTGTGATACATTGACTATTCTTATTTTTTGTCACAGGATGACCAACAGAGGTCTAGGAGAAGAGGAAATAGAGCAGTTCCTCTTTGATTATGCAGAGAGTAAAGATGGCTTTGACGGTGATGACGACAGCATCGCAGATCCTGATTTTGTTCCGGATTTAGAGTTGCCAATGCAAGTCGAGGATTTGGAAGAGGTTGGTGGTGTAGATATTGATACCATTATTGAAAATATCGAGAGTTCTAGTAGTATTTCCCAACCGTCGGCTCCTTCTCAAGCCCTACTTTAACCAGGACCATCATCTACACCTGGAACATCAGGACGCAGTCAACCCAGGCAGAAATTGATTCTTCGTTGGAAAAAAAGAACCTTGAGCTAAACGAGCAGCAACTCTGCTTTACAGGTGACGAAGACTTGTCAGTAGAGTTTCTAGAACTTGATAGTCCGGTGCAGTTCTTTTTCAAACATTTTCCCAAGGAACTTTTTGGAGAAATTGCCAGGCAAACGAATCTTTACATCGTGCAGAAAGATACGAATATGCCATTCAGGGTCACAGAAACCGATATCCAGCAATTTATTGGCCTGGTTTTCATCATGTCGTTTGTATATCTTCCAAGAGTAACGAAACATTGGAGTGGTGGCTTAGGAACATCTCTAGTAAAAGACACAATGCCAGTGAATAAATTTGAAAAAATAAGGCGATTTATTCACTTCAACGACAACTCCAACATGGCTCCTCGTGATCATGCAGATCACGACCGCCTCTTCAAAATAAGGCCAGTTGTGACAAAACTAAATGAAACTTGCCTCAATGTCCCATTCGAAAAGTATCTCTGCGTGGATGAGCAGATTTGCTTCACAAAAGCCAGAAACAACTTGAAGAGGTACAGTCCTAAGAAGCCATATAAATGGGGCTACAAAAACTACGTCCTAAGCGGTGTGAGTGGGTTTGCATACGAGTTTGAGTCAGAAACAGGAGCTGAGAATGTTGTTGCGCCTAATGAGCCGAAGGCTATATTTTGACAATTACTTCACGTCCTTGCTTCTAATAGAATATTTCGCTAAACAAGGAATTTTGAGCTTGGGAACTATTCGACGCAACCGTATACCTGATTGCAAACTACCTACAGAAAAAGAAATCTCCAAAAAAGAACGTGGCTATTCAGTCGAGTATGTAGCCTGTGTTGAAGGAACAGAGATATCCACAGTGGCATGGAAGGACAACAAGATCGTTACACTTGCGTCCAGTTTTGTGGGTGAACTACCCACCCAAGTCACAAGTGTCTAGATACGACAAAAACCACAAGAGGTGCGTAACCATTGATAGACCATACGTAGTGGGAGAATACAACCGCCATATGGGCGGTGTCGACCTGATTGACAGTATAATGGGTAGATATGAAATAAACTGAAATAAAATAAACTGACTGCCCCGGTGGCTCAGTTGGTAGTGAACCTAACTTCTGTGCTTGAGGGCGTGGGTTCGATTCCCATCTAGGACAAACATTTGTGTGATGAACATTTGTGTTTGTTCTATGTCTGGGTGTTAATATCTATCTAAGTATGTATATCAGTCTCTGGCAGCCATATTACAAGCTTTGCTTAGTTTGGGGTCAGATGACCATGTGTGCAATAATGTCCCAGATATTTATATTTTTTTTTTATTTTGTGAGGTAAATAAAGAAAAAAAAATGAAAAAATAAAAAGTACGTGTTTTTTTTTCTCCCTAACTGCTACCCTAAAAGCTTTTAATCATTAGAAAATATGTTGTTGAGTTATGAAGGGTTAACATTTATTTCAATTGATAACATTAAGAAGTACAGTGATAAGATAACAATTAATATAACGAAATTGATTAAAACTTCCGGCCCTGAGAGAGAATCACCACTATTGATTTTACCCTTTTTTTCAGAATAAACCAGAGATATGCCCCGCTCAGTGTCTATTACATTATTTAAACAAAACCAAAGATATAAGAAAAGAGAATACAAGAGACTTATTTATATCTTTTAAGCGGCCATATAAAAAAGCTACACCACAGTCGTAGGTGGATTAAGTTAATGTTAAGGCAAAGTGGAATCGATGTATCTATGTTTACTAGTCATTCTACTTGACATGCAGCAGTTAGTACTGCTAATAAACTAGGTGTTAATATCGATCTTATCCGTAGAACCGCTGGTTGGACTGATACCTCTAAGGTGTTCGCAAAATTTTATAATAAACCTATCCTGGACGATCCCTGCCAGTTCGCAAGGGCTGTTTGTAATGATAATTAGGGTGTCTTGTTTATTGTTTTTTTTCTAGTGTTTAATGGCAACTTGCATGTAAGTGCCGTGTATAAGGTTTAATTTGTTTTGTAATGAATAAGAATTCACATTTATTTTTTCTCTAATTTTAAACGGCACATTACTTGTGCGTGAGTATCTAAGATATTGATATGTGAAGAGTACACAGTCCTAGGTTATTTTTTATTTTTTTTATTGCATGTGATGTAAACTATATTGATTTAGATTATTACTAAAACGAATAAAGACTGAATCCAAATATTCATAAGTTTTATTTTATTTATTTATCAGTTATAATTTACCACCGAACGTTTTTATGTCATAAAAAGGGGGAACCTAACATTTCACATCCCTTTAAACATCTGCATGTGTAAATCCTATGTAATCTCTCGGACAAGGAAGGAAAATAATTGAAAATCAATCCATGAGTTGAAGGTATCAACGGAAACCGCGAATTCGGGTGTGTTTTGTATAGCCCGCGAGTGTTAAATTCAGTGTTAGGACACTTTGAACATTATTTGTGAAGTGTTGGGATCCGAGGACGGCCACTGGACGAGGAAAGCCGCAGCTGAGGTTTGGGCCCAAACAGGTGACAGGATCATCAGCCGTCCTCTGGTAGGAATTCCAACCCTCTTTTTTTGTTTCGTAACTCCACGTATCGCGGATGTGCACGAACCGTTTCGGGTTCGCACATAATATATATTATGTTGTATATAAAGCAGAAAATATGTACACGGAATAGGTAGCTGGGGGGACCTCCTGATACTAGGTATAACCGGACGATGTCGGGCTGGTTTGACCGCTCGGTTTTCAAAGAATATTTTGAAACGATCATTCTTCCATGGGCACAAGGTACTTCAGGAATTAAAGCAGTCATCTGCGATGATTTATCAAGCCTATGCCACAAGCAGCAGTATAAAAATATTAGAGTTGTGCGAAATAAACTACATTAAATATGTGTTTATTCCACCAAGATCAACTCACCTCACACAGCTGCTCGATGTCGCGTTTTTTGCACCATTAAAAAAGGCTTGGAGAAAAATCTTATACAGAAACAAGACGCAAAATCCAACACAAACATCACTTAATAAAAAACATTTCCCTAAACTTTTAATTGAACTAACTGATGCAATCAATCTGAAACAGGCGAATAACATAAAGAGTGGCTTTAAAGCTACTGGGATTTATCCTTTTAATCCCCGTGAAGTTTTAAAACGTATTACCGATGATCAAGATGAAATGCTATGTTATGGTATTGAAGAAGCGTTTTTGAATTACCTTAAAGAAACAAGAACTGAAAAACCGATGGAAGTGAGAAGAAGTAAAAAAAAACCAATGTGAACCTGGAAAGTCAGTTACAGTTGCCGACATTAATTTACCTAATCAAAACCAATGCACTACAAAAAAGGGTTAACAAAGGGAACAAGAATAAAAAGATATTACTTCAAAATCACTAGCAGGTTAATCAAGACGATGATATCAATAATAGTGAAGACGACCTAACTGGATTTCATGTTGACCTCCGTGCAAATATAATAGATGACGAAGATAGTAACGAAGTAAACTGTAAACCACTGTCCCATGAAATCGAAAGTGATAGGACTACGCAAGGGTATCTTGATGAAGAAACCTGTATCAACTTTTGACTTACATCAGCATTATCGACGAAATGCAGAAATTTGCTCAGCAAAACATACCGATCGTAAGTCATCAGTTGCTTGAAATTGGACTACGTTAGGTAACCGAGTGACTTCCAATATTCTTGCTGTGATGTCCGCTGGTCAATGCCCATGAACATGAAAACAGCAAAAATAATCATCTCGTCTGCATCAGTGTTAGTCCACTGATGAAGACGAGACGTTTTCTTCAACGTCTCGTTGGCCCTCATATGATCGATTGTTTGTTTCGCGTACCTATTAGTTTCTAGGGCGATAAGCTCTATGATGTCATTACTCCAGATATCAGTAAAAGCATCATAAGGCATATCGTAGTTTTTGAGTGGCCCCGGGGTCGGACCCGAAAATACTTCAGGAACACCACGAAACGATTCAAATCTACTTTCCCACGTGAAAGTATTAGAGACCCCAAGCAAACAATCAGCTGCTTCATCCATTGCCCTCTCAGCAGAAGATAAAATATCTCGAAAAGGTTCTTCTAGGTCCTCGTTATCCGGAATTTCCGGATAACGAGGAATAGGAGGATATTCCGAAATCTCCTCATGGCAGTGAAAATGCGTAAGAAATATCATATTCAGTCGTGGAAATAATATAAGAACAGAAATCCAGTTTGTTTCGACCGTAGGGGGAGGGAGCAGCTCGGCCTTCGGCCTCGCGTTGAGTTTGGGTTGACAGGGTTTTCAGCAAATTATATTATAATATCGTTGGCTAAATAACCTAATTTGCTAACTCCGTTTCATACATCTTCGTAAAAAACGAAAAAAAACTGTTTTAAATTAATATTTCCGCAATAACAGGAAGTTTTTTATCCAATTGGTAATTATGCTATTACTGTACATTTCGATAGAAAAAAATAATAGTACATAGCTTGTAATATTTTTTACGACCATAAAACGGAGTTATAGCGTACTTTACTATTTATGAAATTATATTTTAGCATGATTTCTTTGAGTATACATCCAAAAGAAGTAGTCACCACGCGTGAACCCCGCTCACCAAAGGTACAAGAGCGCAACTCTAACCAGTAATATAAATCTAGTTGTGAAACTTTCCGCGTCATTTGTGAACTGACGGCGGGAGAGAACGAGCTCCGTTTAAAATTCCGAGTTGTAGTGTTTATATGTGCAAAAACCAGTCAAAAACTTCAAATCTCCAAATAGATGGAATTTCCTTTCACCTGTAAGTACTTAAACAAAACAAATAACAAAATCTTTGTCTGTACATGCTGTATAATAGGAATATTTAGTTAAATAGATTCGCAGCGCGGGATTATAATTTTTCAACTTGTAATTTATTTATATACAATTTAAATGAAAATTTTATTTGGAAAACGTTTTTTTATAAATGTGGTTGGACCATCCGTCTTTATCATAGGTTATAATTTGATATGTATATAGATAGTTATTATCGAATTCCATTCTACTTTTTACATAATTATGTGCTGTTCTGAAAGCGATACATTAGTGCGGTTTAGACTCGGAGTTGTACCTTTGTAATTATCAATCTTAATTTTACAATATAAAACTACAAGTAAAAAGCGGAGGTTACCTATGAATACATTTGTTCGTTACTGTTTTGTGAAATAAATCTATTTTGATTGTTTTTTTTATTTCTCGTGTATGAATTTATTTCTAATATAAGCGACTTTAAATTCCACTTTTAAGCGTGAATGTTTGTATGTATATGCTCTTGTCTAATATATTTTGCAGATTTCCAAAAGAGCCAGTGACTCGGGCTAAATGGATTAAAGCTTTGAAGAATCATGTGACATGGGTTCCTAAACGTACAAGCACAGTTTGTTTATAGTGAATTAGCACTATTTATATAGAAGGAGAGGATTAAGCTACCGACAATGGAAGAAAATAGCTGAGTCCGAAAGAAATTATAAATTTTAATGCAAAGAAAAATCTTAGACAAATCTTAGAAAAAACGAATGACAATTCTATTAGAAAATCGGTGTTCTTTTATTTTTTTCTTTTCGCGCCCCAGCGCCACACGTCGTGGAAAATTGGAATGAAATTCACGAAGGTTGGCGCAAGGAGTACGAGTACGCCACATCACCCCCTTCCAGAGACCGTCAAGGGCGATAATACTGAGTAGGAAAACGCACGCACGCACGCAAACGTCATCGCTGCGTTTCGTTTACAGTATAGTTCGACCAGAAGTTATGAACTTTTTCTACAATAATTAATACATTATGGTTGTAGGGGCTCCTATCGAGTGTTTACTTGTTGGTAAGTTGCGTGTTAAAATGAAACTCAAGTCTTAGTGTTCATCCATTAATATTTTATTTCTATTACCTATATACATAATACGATAGGTCACTAAGCCCTAGGTATAAGCCGTAGTTATCGCGGGGGGCAATCAGCTGATGTTAATGCGAGAGTGGCATGGCATGTCTTGCCTCTTTCTCGCACGACTATAAATATACAGAGCGGTCGCCGCGTGCGTCAGTCACACAAAGATGCCCGTCGCAGGTTCACGTCGCTCTTCGCTCCGCTGTCGGCCACCGCTACACGCGCGTGCCGCTCTGCCGCTGGACTCTCATGGTGGTGACCATTGTCACCACATAACCCCCGCTCAAAAAAAACGTACGGTGGGTCGAACGGTTCTGCCACTTCTTGTGACATAGGGCTGCTTAGGTGGCGCTGTGTCTGGTACCGTTGTTGCGTTGGTCGTAATGTTAGCGCCTATAGGTGTAGATCCCGTAGCCGTCGTAGCATTCGAAGATGACGTAACGCTCGTAGGTGTCGTAGCGCTTGCGTCATCTTCGCTTTCGTCATCACATAGGTATGCAGGCTTGAGTCGGTCGATTGATATCACGGCCGTGCGTAAAGGCAACTGTATTTTGAAGTACTTGTCATGTTTCTGTAGTACTTGGTACGGTCCTTCGTACGGTGATATCAGCGGCTTCTTGACATGGTCGACTCGCACAAAGACATGTGTGCAAGTAGACAGGTCTTTGTGTACAAATGGAGTGCGCGACGATCTATGCTTCTGACTGTTATTCGGTGCCAGTGACGTCATTGTTTCTGCCATTTTCCTTATGAACTCTAGCGGTTCATCTGCGTTTGTTTTCGTCGGTACGAAAAAATCTGCTGGCAGTCGTAGCGTTGTTCCATATGTATATAAGGCAGGGCTGAGATCTGTCGTCTTATGTAATGCTGAACGTAGTCCCAGTAAAACTGTAGGTAGCTCTTTGGTCCAGTTAGTGCTAGCTCCTCTTGCCATCAGAGCGGTCTTCAGTGAGCGGTGCCAGCGTTCTATCTGGCCGTTAGCCTGTGCATGGTAGGAACTGGTCCTTATTCGTGTCACGCCGAGCTTCTTCATCAGCGCGTGAAACAATGATGACTCGAACTGTCGGCCTTGATCGGTGGTCAATCTTAGGGGACAGCCATATCTGCATATCCAGTGCTCGTAGACTACTCTGGCTACGGTCTCTGCCGTGATGTTGCGTACTGGTACTGCTTCTGGCCACTTGGTGCGTCGATCTATCATAGTAACTATGTAGGTATACTCTTCTGAAGGTGGTAGCGGACCTACAATGTCTACATGCACGTGCTCCAGTCTTCCTGCTTCTTGAAATTGGCCAAGAGGTGCAATAGTATGACGTTGTATCTTGCTTTTCTGACAACTAAGGCAAGTTCTGGTCCATCTTGTTACGTCAGTGTTCATGTTTGGCCAGAAATATCGCTTGGCTATCTGTTTCCTTGTGTTACGTATCCCCGGGTGACTTAGCTCGTGAAGTGCTTTGAAGGCGGCTTCTCGAATTGAAGTAGGTAGATATGGTCTCGGATCGGTTGTTGACATCTCACAATGTATTGGTTTGCTCACTCCTGGTAAAGTTACGTGAGCAAACTTCAGGTTCTTTTTCGTGCGTAATTCGTTCAATTCTTCATCTTTCTCCTGATCTTCGGCGAGTCGATGGTAGTCAAGAGTTGAAGTGCATGTGATTGTTTCTATTCTTGAGAGAGCGTCAGCCACTGGATTCATTGCTCCACTGACGAATCGAATATCCGTGCAAAACTGGCTGATAAATTGCAGTTGTCTCTCTCGGCGCGGCGTGTCGTTGTTACTTGGTGGCTTCGATAAGGCGTAAGTGAGTGGTCGGTGGTCTGTATGAATAACCACTTCAGCGCCTTCTATGTATCTTCGAAAGTGCTTGACAGCGGTGTACATCGCTAAGAGTTCGCGGTCGTACACGCTGTACTTTTTCTGTGCTTCACTGAGTGTCTTCGAGAAGAAAGCTATCGGATGCCATGCTGAGTCTTGATATATTTGTACGACGCCGCCCAAGCTTCGGTCAGACGCGTCGGTCATAATGTGTAATTTGGCTCCCGGAATTGGATGAGACAATGTCGCCGCTTGTTTGATGCTGTCACGACATTGTTCAAAAGCTTGTTCTGCGTTAGGAGTCCATTTAATTGGCGTCTTATCTTTCTTCTTTGCATTGTGCAACAGCTTGTTGAGTTCTAGCTGTTTTTCCGCTTGATGTGGCAAAGCGTCTCTGTAGAAATTGATCATTCCCAAAAATCTTCTCAGTTCGTCGATTGTTTTTGGTTTTGGAAATGATGAGATAGCTTCTGTTTTCTCTTTCGGTGCTGTAATGCCGTCTGCCGACACGTGATAGCCAAGAAAGTCTAGTTCTTGTTTTCCGAGTTCACATTTTTCGATGTTGATTGTGAGTCCGAATTCCGTCAGGCGCTTAAAAATTTGATGTAAATGGCGCTTATGACTTTCTTCATCTGGCGAAAAGACGATGACGTCATCAATGTAACTGAAGGCGATGTCATCTAGGCCTCTTAGTACTTGGTGCATGAAGCGCTGGAACGTTTGAGCGGCGTTTCGTAGCCCAAACGTCATTGAAGTAAATTCAAACAAGCCGAATGGCGTAGTAACGGCTGTTTTCTGCGAATCTTCTTTACTAGCCATCGGAATCCAATAATAGGCCTTCTTGATGTCTAGTTTTGAAAAAATCTTCTTTCCATGTAGTCTGAATGTGAAGTCTTGAACTCGTGGTATTGAATATCGATCTGGTGACGTCATCGCATTGAGTAAACGATAATCACCGCAGATGCGTAGTTGACCATCCTTCTTCGTGACAATGTGCATTGGATTGGCCCAGGAACTGTTCGATGGACGACAAACGCCCATTTCCATCAGGCGCTCAAATTCTTTCTTCGCTTCAATGTATTTTTCAGGCGTTAGCGGTCGAGGCCGGACGTAAACTGGTGGTCCGGTCGTTTCTAGGTGGTGAGTGACGTCATGCTGTGGTGGCTTCTTGAGCGACATAGGTCTCTGGATGTCTGGATACTGCTTCAGTATATCGCTGTACGGGTGACTCATGTTGATGACGTGTACTGCTGAGACTTCACTGCGGGTTGAAAGCGTCTTGATTGAGAGCTTAGTCAACCCATCAATCAATTTCTGTCCTTTCAGGTCCACCAGGATATTGTGATGTCGTAGGAAGTCTGCGCCGATGATTGATCTTTTGACGTCCGCGATGACGAACGTCCAAGGGAAACTACGTCGTAGGCCCAAGTTCAGTTGATATGTTCTCTCGCCAAATGTTCTTATTGTACTGCCGTTTGCTGCGTACAATTTATACTCGGTAGGTGAGTGTCGCTGGTTCAATTTCACAGCTACCACGGAGATTTCTGCGCCGGTATCAATCAGGTAACGTTCACCGCTTTCGCGATCAGTAATGCTGAGGCGGTTGGTATAAATGGCTTCGACACCGGTGCCCGCCGAATCCGATGTCTGGTCTAGTTTTCCGACTTCTGTGGTTGACTCTTCCAGGTACAAGGCGATTCGCATCTTCGGGCTTGGTTACGGTATCTATAATGGTAGCGACATAACCAATCTGTATCGCCGGGTTTCCTTGACTTGCCGCTGTTCGTAGACTTTGATCTTGAGCGACTACGGTTTTGAAAGGGACGGCGATATGTCTGTCTCCCTCTTAATTCGGCAACTTCCAGTGTGAGTTTCTCAATTTGTTTCGTGAGTAGCTCGAACTGCGCGTTTTCTAAGCTGGAGCTTGATGCAGTAGTGGTCACAGCTGCGATGGATGCGTGACTGGTGTGTTCCATCATCTTGTCCGCCATGGCCGCCAGACCGTCGAGTGATGACTCCCCATTGACAGATAGCACGGCGCCTACTTGCGTGGGTATCTGGTTCATCCACATGACCTTCAGCGCTTCGTCCGGGAACGTGTGGCTGCTAAGATCGCGCATCCGCCGGAGCAATTGTGTGGGCTTTTGGTCCCCCAGTTCTAATCCGCTGAGCAGTTTCTGAAGTTGTCGATGCTCCGATTCCTGGTACACCGATATTAAACGGGTTTTCAGCGCCTCGTAACGTCCCGTAACAGGTGGTTTCAGAATTATGTCGCTCACCTGTTCGATGTCTTGCCTCTGCAGCACGGGAATGACCAGGTTATATTTCTGCTCATCGCCGACTTTTTGCGCGGCGACCACTGCCTCAAATTGCGCAAACCACAATCTTGGATTCTCTTTCCAAAAGGGTGGGATTCGTGCTTGGAGCGATACTGAAGATAACTCGCTTTTCACTTGCGATAAATCGTCTTGTGTCATCTTCAAATCACGTCGGGGTCACCAATTGTAGGGGCTCCTATCGAGTGTTTACTTGTTGGTAAGTTGCGTGTTAAAATGAAACTCAAGTCTTAGTGTTCATCCATTAATATTTTATTTCTATTACCTATATACATAATACGATAGGTCACTAAGCCCTAGGTATAAGCCGTAGTTATCGCGGGGGGCAATCAGCTGATGTTAATGCGAGAGTGGCATGGCATGTCTTGCCTCTTTCTCGCACGACTATAAATATACAGAGCGGTCGCCGCGTGCGTCAGTCACACAAAGATGCCCGTCGCAGGTTCACGTCGCTCTTCGCTCCGCTGTCGGCCACCGCTACACGCGCGTGCCGCTCTGCCGCTGGACTCTCATGGTGGTGACCATTGTCACCACATGGTCCTAAGGTAGGCTTTTATGTATAATTAATTATAAAAATACACATAGAATGTTATTATTAAGTACATAAGACCATAAAATTACCTAATATCATTATTTTATAACAAGACGTCATTCGTTCTAGACGCAAAATCAAAACGCTTCGGAGGGATGCACCTATCTAGGTTAGGGGTAGTGTAACGTTCCATGATCGTTACCGACTTCCAATACATGGCAAATGGCACATAGCTAGAAGCCAAACTTAATGAATAAAAAAGGTCACTACTATGATATAAACATTGTTGACAGATGAAGGTGATTGACGTAATGTCAGTTACTTTCATTGCGTTAAGCAAAAAATCATTGTTCTAACCCTCGGAAATATTAAATTGCATTTTTGAAAGATTCGGGTATGTAAATATCATATTCTTTCTAGAAGGAATAGGTTATAATATATATAGAACCCGAACTAAAAATCTCGCTCATTCGTGCAGTGGTACTCCCGTGTGAAAGTCGTTCAGACTTAACCTTTAAACTTATAATTAAAATCTTGTAGCCCCGTACTCCAATCGGGTAAGTTCCTTTCAGAGTTAAAACTGGAAATACTTTTAAAATGTGTTAATTGTGAAATCTGTCTCGACAAATAATGTCTATCATATTTATCAATTGAATTATCTTACAGGCCACCTGTGTTGTAAAACGCAGTGCAAGTGCGTTTCATATACGTACAATCTGCGGATATGGACGCGCGCTGTACTTATATTCTAATATAATTGTGTTCTAAGCTCTTAAAGCATTCTGTAATCTTGGATCCTTCCGATCAAAAACTGTGTTTTAACGCCGGTACCACGTCATGTGAGATAATGGGCGCCTGGTCCGATCTGCCGTTTATCTTCGGGACTCACACGACGTGGCCGAGCGGCTTCCGTACTGATCCTCATGCGTAGTTCTTCGACGCAGCTCCTACCCTCTACTGTACTACGGCCACGTTCCTAACAACAGCGTCGTGACGCGCTGACCATACTCCGGCCACGTCCCAGCTCGGCACTCGCTACCACGTTGACCGTACTCCGGCCACGTTTCTAACAACAGCGCCGTGACGCGCTGACCATACTCCGGCCAAGCCCAGCTCGGCACTCGCTACCACGTTGAACACACTCTGGCCACGCCCTGAAAACTTTACGGAGCTGTCTCGTCGCTACGCTGCCCTGCTGACATCCTACGTGCCACGAGCCGCGTCGAGCCACGCGGCGATCGGCGCCCCAGCTCTTCAAGCTATGTCTCTAAACAAGGGACCAACACGTTTTTATCGCCATCACCTTCCGAGCTCACGACCCTCTGTCTGACTTGTAAATTCATTCGCTTGCTCAATTAAATCTTAACTTATACTATTATAAACTCTTTTCTTTGGAACACCTACCCACTGCTAGGTAGAACTTCACCAAGCTTCACTTGGTGAACGTTTCAGTAGTTATCTATCCTTTATCTCAGATAGGCATTCGTCTTTTATGATATTGAAACAGCAGTAACAGTAAGCGTAACTTTAACTGTTTATCTGAGATAGCAACCTCCAGTTAAATGATAGTAAGTTATTGAGAACCTCACCTGCCGGACGACGTCACTGCAACACTCACTCTGTACTCCTTTAAGTCACGACTCAAAAAATGGTTGATCGAGCAATATTTTTATAGGTTTGACGAATTTTATAAATGTACAATTTGTTTTTTTATTCTTATCTAATTTTTGATGGACTTAATTACATTACCTGTAATTTTTCTTTTTATTTATTAGTTTTTATTACTCAATTTTATTAATTTTGTATTATATCATTCTATTTTATAAAATGTACTCTTTGATTTGTATTATTTTAATTTGATTAATAATTTGACAGTTAAATAACATTTTATGAATAAATATGAATATGAATATATGAATATGCATCTTTATCAATCACCATAAAATTGTATTGATTTTCCCAACACATTCGACATATTGTAAGAAACGTATCCCACGACATGTCAGTGTTTACATGATCATCATACACATCGTCTTGTTTGAAGAGTATGACAGCAATCAACATCGGTACAGGTGCCTACAGATTTGCTCGATTTTTGACGACCGTTACTGTCGCGCGATATGCGGTTGTCGCTGTGTTTTGACGACCTATCAAGATAAAGATCAATATATTCTTCTGCTAAAGAGATCAGAATAAAAATATGGCAACACAAAATATTACATTATCTGTTTAATGATTATGTCACGTGTCGATCGTTAAAAACAACTTTGTAACTCTTGTTGATTATCGTCTGTTGTTTCAACATTCATTCGATTTTGTTTGGTCACAATAATTGTTGATTGTAAAAAATCGAGCACTTTGCACCTTACATAATGCCGAATAGTGTTAGTTATTAATTGTGTTGTGTAAGAAGTGCAATATAGGCACCTTACGTTATCTAGAACGGACGGGATGAAATGTACGGCTAACCTTCCACTAGAACAACTGATTTGTTCGACCATTGAAATCAAAGCGGCCGCATAAACCAATAAACTAAAAAAGTTTAGCCAGACAATATATAAACATCCCTGGTAATTTGTAATAAATCAAAATGAATTAGGTCATATTGACAATCCATAGTTATTATGAATCAATTAATAATGTTTATTCAAAAATAGAATACTATTAAGAACCGTAGAACCTTACAACATTGCCCTTGGAATACAATTTTGCCCAAAACCGAAAATTAACTAAAAGTAGTTGTAGCCTATTTTTTTTATTTGATGGCAACATTTTTCAACATTTCGTGCAATCTTTGACATATACATGGCAACACAAACTATCCGTTGGGTTCCTAACTTCACTCAGTTGACTCTCAGCAGTTGTCAAAGTAGGGGTCTACGCAGGTGGTGCCAATATTATTGTGCAAGTTTTACCGTGCTGAAAACAAAAGAATTAAAGAAGGTGAGTTTAAATTGGTGTGCTCTTAAATGATTGAATAGCGATTAATTTTGTTTTGGTTTTACCGTTTTAGATGTCTTTATTACGACTATATTCAAGCGGGCAAAATTGTAAGCAACGCTGCAGCAAAAAGTTTGCAACATTGCCCACCCTAAAAAAGGTGTTAGGGTTGTCACTTTTTCAATCTGAAAAATATCTAAATACTGATAAGGTTTTTAATGAAAGCTTTTTATTGTACAGATTGTGAGTTATATTTGTAGGTATTTGTAGGTTCCTACCTTTGATTAGCAACTGGACTCAATAGGTGGCGCTGCGCTGCGCGAAAAAAAAGCCGAAGACGTGTTGGTGCGCGACCGTACAAAAACTACTCAAAAGAGATGTTAGACTTGGCGGTACAATATATAAAAGAAAAAAAAAATTCTTCAAGGGAATCCGAACGCCAGTTCGGCATACCGCGGCGCACGTTATTGAACAAACAAAAAGAGAATCACCCAAAAAATGTAGGAAAACCTACATTGTTATCCGAGGAAGAAGAGGAAAACATTGTGAAAGTAATAGTTGCAGCAGCGGACTTTGGTTGTCCTCTAACGAAGCTGGATTTAAGGCTGGTAGTCTATGATTATTTAAAAAAGAATGGTCGTGACGCAATCTTTAACAATCAACCTCCCGGAAAGCAATGAGTTGAATGTTTCATGGAAAGGCATGAATCAAAACTGACAAGAAGAAGCTGTCAAAATATAAAATTGGCTAGAGCGAAGAAAACAGTGGACTTATTCCTGAAATATTTTAATAATTTGGAAGAGACCCTTAAAGATATTCCTTCATCACATATATTAAATTTGGATGAAACCAATTTGAACGATGATCCTGGCGCATCCAAATGCATTTTTAGAATAGGAGTGAAATATCCAGAGCGAGTTTTGAACTCCACAAAAGGTGCTATATCATTGATGTTTACAGCAACCGCTGCTGGTCAGGTTTTACCTACTTATGTGGTGTACAAAGCTGAATCTCTTTATTCTGAATGGATTTCTGGGGGCCCCCGAGATACGCGCTATAATCGAACAGCGTCAGGATGGTTCGATACTGCCGTTTTTGAAGATTATTTCAAGACAATTGTCGTACCATGGGCAGACAGTTTACCTGGAAAAAAGGTGGTTATTTGTGACAATTTATCCAGTCATCTCAATGTCACAGTCATTCAGCTTTGCGAGGAACACAATATATCTTTCATATTTATACCCACGAACTCCACACATCTTACACAGCCTCTAGATGTATCTTTTTTTGCGCCCCTAAAAAAGGCTTGGCGAAAAGTCCTACTTGAATATAAAATGGAAAATCCTAATCAAACCGCACTTAATAAAAATCATTTCCCAAAAATGTTGACAAATTTGATTAATAGTATAAAACTGAAAGAGGCCAATATCATCCAAAGTGGATTCAAAGCCACCGGAATATATCCATTAAACCCACGTCAAGTTCTTCAGCGCCTTCCTGAGTTTGCTGACAATATTGAAAATTATAGTATAGATTCTGCATTACTGGATTATTTAAAAAAGGTGCGACAACCGAAGCCAGTCTCTGTAAGTCGTAATAAAAAAGTGACCGTGGAACCAGGAAAATCAGTAACGATCGATGATTTATATCATATTCTAACAGAGAAAGAAGCAGCTGCTGCAAATAGGATATCACAGAAAAAAAAGAATACGGGAGTGAAGAAAAACAAAAATAAAAAGAAACAACAAAAGAAAAATAATGAAAATGAACGAGAGTTGTCGCTCAATGACGCTGACGAATTTATAGCAAGTGATGGTAAAATGATAAATAGCATTGATCATAACAACTGTTCTGATATTTTTCCAGAAGAAAACTGTTTGATCGATGACTTTTTTAGACAAGATGTCTAACCAAACTTCTCGACTTAAAAGACACTACCGAAAATCACAACACAGAAATTACAAACAAAGAATTAAAAGAGAACTACGAAGAAATCGGTGCTTACCTGTCAGACACTGAAACGATGAGTATTATAAAAACAGACCATGAATAATGAAATGAGTATTTTGGACGAAGTTACAGGAAAAATTATAAAATCATCTTGTCAAGGAAAACCAATAGGTCCACCAAGTTTGTCTGTTCTTTGTACGAAAAATATCAACAATTTTTCGGGCTCCGCTATACAAGAATCTTTTGAACAGTCATCAAATGTATGCATGTTAAGTAAATTTTCTAAGAAAAAAGACGTTCAAAACATGGCATTTAGGGCAAATACTCAAAATGACGTACCGTCATGTTTAAAACCAGGTACAATATCGGACACCCAAAAGTCAGAAAACTCTTTGACAAAAAAAAAACTCTACTGAAAAGGTAAATTTTGACAAGATAACATGTCCCAAAAAAGTCAACAAAATTAAAAAAATATCTAAGCGGAGCAGAATTTGTAAGACACTCAGCTTTGCAGATGAAATTGGCTCTAATGAAAAAACGAAAAGGAGTAAAACATGAAGTTAACATTTATAAAAAAAATACTAATGATGAACCGAGTATATCAATTGACGCAACCAGGAAACGTAAACGAAATGATTCAAAAAATTCAGAGAGTGAAAGACTTCAGAATAAAGTGACAGAATGCAAAATTTTAGGAAAAGATGATACTATAACCAAACCATATTTTATCATACTGTAAACAACAATGTACTAATTGATATATTATTACTATTTGATAAACGAATTGAAATATATCATACTGTATTTGCGAGCAAAAATAATAAATCACTTTGAAATCAGTCACATTGTATCGTTTTTTTTTTTTTTAGAAGTTACTCGTATTACGATGTATTTATTTTTGATTCTTACAGACAATTATTACAATATATCTATAATGAGCAGAATAAACAGTTTTCTAATAAGAAAGCACTACTTAATTACGATAAATCCACTAAAAACAGCGAACAAAGTACACTGAACTCACGAAAAACACATGGCGGAGCACTGTCAGAAATTCGACCGCCAAACAAAAACTGAACGATCACAGATAGTATAATATTTTTAGTTCAGAATGTAGAAAATATGTCAAAGGACGTAACTCACCATACTTCTTCATCCCTCGTACTACTAACAAATGGAAAATCGAATACCTACCACATTCTTACTTTCGCACGATGACATTGAGTTGCATATCCCTTAACGTTTTTTCAATTATATAATTGAAAAAACGTTAAGGGATATATACGTGTATAAATTTGTAGTTAGTACTGTAGACGAGGTTTCATATATGTAATAACATTATTGAAATCAGTTAAAATTCTGTAAATATTATGACATTAATTATTTTAATATTTAATACTTTGCATTTCAAATACGGATAACGGTGCATTATGGCTTTAGCCTGCCCAATGGAGGAAAAAAAAAAACTTGCTTTCGCCGTTTCCCGCCAACAATTCGTGCACCTTCGTTTTGCTTTCCGAAACTTGTGAAAAAAAAGTGAGGTACACTTTTCAACTTAAAAGAAAATTGATAACTGCTAAATAGGTGATTGTTTAGTTTCGCTTACGGTGAATGTGTTTGCGCATTTACAGTTTTGTTTTTTGGTTTTGAAGGTGCCATCAATCATTTGAACATGGAAGAACATCCGCGTGCAGAACAGGTAAATGAAAATACTAATACATATATATTGTATTTATACCACAAATTCTCCTTACAACATAGTTTTATACACTTTACCTTTTGTACAATAGTACCTGGAATTACCTGTCGCTCTTTTTACATTATTTTATTTAACTTAATAATTAGGTATGTGTGTGTGAGACAAATCACGCAACATAATTTTAACTATACAACAATTGAGCTGAAATTTGGCATACTGAAATTTGGCATCCAGCTGGGCAGATGATCTAGGCCTTGTGGTTTTTAGTGTAGTTTTTCGAACTCCACTGTCCTTCCGTCCGTCCTTCCAGTGGCGTAGCTATCGGAGGGCTAGGCGGGCCCCCAAGCTCAGGTGGCCCTTGGGCCCTGATCAGCGAACCTCAAACTGAACTTGCAAAATTTTCGCCTTCATACACATACTCTTGTAGTAAGTAGCTTTGAGCACAATAAAGAGCTGATGATAAAGTAGCTTTGTACCTTTAAGTTATTTATATTTTTACTTGATAAATCCTAACCCAGTTTAGGTAGGGCCCCATTTTTTGCGTTTGGTTACCAAGCTACGTCACTGCGTCCTTCAAATGAAAGGGTTTGCTGAGAAGAACATGAAAATAATGTTTAAAAAAAAGGTTTTTTTTTTACTAATAATTTACTGACGCGTTACTGTTTTTTTTGCAGATGAATACAAAAGATGAATGCACCATAACGAACGTGTGGAAGCACAATTTACACAGTTCATTTAAAATCTAAAAATAAGACAGGTAATTTTATTACTTAAATCACTATTGATAATGATACATGACAAAACCATGTACAAATTATTTTATTCAATCAACTCAATGTACCCATATGCAGGGCATTTTCCACCGCCAATGTCTCCGCTCGAACTGAGCGGTCTTGCGTGTGACGACTAACGATGGCCGAAGGGTATGCCCTAAAAAAAGATATTTTTTTCTGGATTAAAAAAAACACGTTTTTTTCTGGAACGTTTTTTTTCATAATTACTGAATCTCAAATTTGTAAAGCAGTTATCATTTAATATGACTGTTTTAGAGTTTAAATTAAACTAGCTGCGCCCCGCAGTTTCACCCACGTGTATTGCTCCTTATATAAATCAGCTATCTGCCATTGAAATACCCATCAAAATCAGTCCAGCCGTTTTGGAGTCCATAGGCAACATTCATACATCGCTTTTATATATAACATAAGAAGGAGAATATACTAATCTTTAATTTTAAAACTACCTACTCTATACCTATATTTACATGGAAATATTGCCAACATTGACCGAAGTTACTTTATCGATCATTATGTAAAACGTTTTGGATCCAATATGAATTTAAAACACACACATGTAACACATGTAAGTTCCAGAAATAAAACAGTATCAAATAAATATACCTATTGTTTTTCTATAAAAAAATGAAGGAAAATAAACATGGTGCGAGGATTGCTTTCGTCTTTTTTCAAAATTGTGAAAAAGAATTACCTTTGATTTTGAATAACTTTATTAGCACCCTTGGAATCGATGGGGACTTTTGGCACTTTATTGTATCCAAGGTCTACCAAAATTCTGCTCTGTCGGGGTTTTTGTTATTTGAAATATCTATTTTGACCGGACTATTATATTAAGCTAGCTTTGTGTTCAAACGGGAAATAAATGTGGTTTTTTTTCATGGCTGTCTAGACTGACGCCAAAAACTGTGTTGGATATTTAATTTTTGCATTATGATTTATTAAAGTTGTGTTAGTTACACTATTTGTAACTCAAGAATGGCTGAATCGATTTGGCTGAAAATTGGTGGGAAGGTAGCTTTGAACCAGGAGGCGGACATAGAATACTTTAAAAACGACTGGACCGATTTGGATGAAATTTCGTGTTCCTGGAGCGGGTCATAGTAGCGAGGCCGAAGGTCGAGCTAATACCCCTGCGCAGCCGGGGCGAGTCGCTAGTATTTAGATATTTTTTATACCAGCGTGGGTTTAACTGAGGAGCTACTATGTAAAAACACATACGTTACTGGTACCTTACGAGCAAACCGTATTGGGAATCCAGCAGAGGTCACTAACACAAAATTAAAACCTGGAGAATCATGTATAATGCATAACAGAAAAAAAAAAGTTGTCACCAAGTGGCATGATAAACGAGAGATAATGTTTATAAGTAGTGAACACACCAGTCACTATCAAGGGACTACTAGTCGCCGTGTACGGACAGTCAAATACAAACCAGCCGTACAAATAAAATATAATAAATACATGCGGTCAATAGATCGACATGACCAGATGCTCAGTTACTATTGCTGCGAGCATAAGACCCTACGCTGGTATAAAAAAGTGATAATACATATAATTCAAATATGTCTCGTAAATGGCTTTTTGCTTTTTAACGCAAAAAATTATCAAAATAAAACTATACTTTACAAATTTAGAATGGATATAATGGAGGAATTATTGCCAATGCTAAATAGAACTGAACTTTCTCGGCCTCTATCAGAGGGAAAAATCCATTTACCCGCCAAGTTGCCAAAGAGAGCAGATGGCAATACTCTTAGAAAAAGATGTAGAGTTTGTTACTTGAAAAATAAAAAAAGAGTTTCTGCTTTATTTGGCTGTCCTGATTGCCCTGGATTCCCAGGTCTGTGCCTAAATAATTGTTTCAGAGAATTTCACAAATACTGAAATTACGTGAAACACAAATTCCTAGACAAGACAACTCCTAAAACTTTCGTCACACAATGTATATTTTTTCATTATTATTAATTAAACGGTTTTATTTAGATTGACCTGTTTATTTATTTGTTTAGGTCAAATTTAGCCATTGAAATTTGGCGCCCTTCCTGTTAATTAATCTGATATTTTTTTTACAATAAAAGTATGTACACTTTTATTAGTTGTACAACATTGCCCTTGGAATACAATTTTGCCCAAAACCGAAAATTAACTAAAAGTAGTTGTAGCCTATTTTTTTTATTTGATGGCAACATTTTTCAACATTTCGTGCAATCTTTGACATATACATGGCAACACAAACTATCCGTTGGGTTCCTAACTTCACTCAGTTGACTCTCAGCAGTTGTCAAAGTAGGGGTCTACGCAGGTGGTGCCAATATTATTGTGCAAGTTTTACCGTGCTGAAAACAAAAGAATTAAAGAAGGTGAGTTTAAATTGGTGTGCTCTTAAATGATTGAATAGCGATTAATTTTGTTTTGGTTTTACCGTTTTAGATGTCTTTATTACGACTATATTCAAGCGGGCAAAATTGTAAGCAACGCTGCAGCAAAAAGTTTGCAACATTGCCCACCCTAAAAAAGGTGTTAGGGTTGTCACTTTTTCAATCTGAAAAATATCTAAATACTGATAAGGTTTTTAATGAAAGCTTTTTATTGTACAGATTGTGAGTTATATTTGTAGGTATTTGTAGGTTCCTACCTTTGATTAGCAACTGGACTCAATAGGTGGCGCTGCGCTGCGCGAAAAAAAAGCCGAAGACGTGTTGGTGCGCGACCGTACAAAAACTACTCAAAAGAGATGTTAGACTTGGCGGTACAATATATAAAAGAAAAAAAAAATTCTTCAAGGGAAGCCGAACGCCAGTTCGGCATACCGCGGCGCACGTTATTGAACAAACAAAAAGAGAATCACCCAAAAAATGTAGGAAAACCTACATTGTTATCCGAGGAAGAAGGGGAAAACATTGTGAAAGTAATAGTTGCAGCAGCGGACTTTGGTTGTCCTCTAACGAAGCTGGATTTAAGGCTGGTAGTCTATGATTATTTAAAAAAGAATGGTCGTGACGCAATCTTTAACAATCAACCTCCCGGAAAGCAATGGGTTGAATGTTTCATGGAAAGGCATGAATCAAAACTGACAAGAAGAAGCTGTCAAAATATAAAATTGGCTAGAGCGAAGAAAACAGTGGACGAATTCCTGAAATATTTTAATAATTTGGAAGAGACCCTTAAAGATATTCCTTCATCACATATATTAAATTTGGATGAAACTAATTTGAACGATGATCCTGGCGCATCCAAATGCATTTTTAGAATAGGAGTGAAATATCCAGAGCGAGTTTTGAACTCCACAAAAGGTGCTATATCATTGATGTTTACAGCAACCGCTGCTGGTCAGGTTTTACCTACTTATGTGGTGTACAAAGCTGAATCTCTTTATTCTGAATGGATTTCTGGGGGCCCCCGAGATACGCGCTATAATCGAACAGCGTCAGGATGGTTCGATACTGCCGTTTTTGAAGATTATTTCAAGACAATTGTCGTACCATGGGCAGACAGTTTACCTGGAAAAAAGGTGGTTATTTGTGACAATTTATCCAGTCATCTCAATGTCACAGTCATTCAGCTTTGCGAGGAACACAATATATCTTTCATATTTATACCCACGAACTCCACACATCTTACACAGCCTCTAGATGTATCTTTTTTTGCGCCCCTAAAAAAGGCTTGGCGAAAAGTCCTACTTGAATATAAAATGGAAAATCCTAATCAAACCGCACTTAATAAAAATCATTTCCCAAAAATGTTGACAAATTTGATTAATAGTATAAAACTGAAAGAGGCCAATATCATCCAAAGTGGATTCAAAGCCACCGGAATATATCCATTAAACCCACGTCAAGTTCTTCAGCGCCTTCCTGAGTTTGCTGACAATATTGAAAATTATAGTATAGATTCTGCATTACTGGATTATTTAAAAAAGGTGCGACAACCGAAGCCAGTCTCTGTAAGTCGTAATAAAAAAGTGACCGTGGAACCAGGAAAATCAGTAACGATCGATGATTTATATCATATTCTAACAGAGAAAGAAGCAGCTGCTGCAAATAGGATATCACAGAAAAAAAAGAATACGGGAGTGAAGAAAAACAAAAATAAAAAGAAACAACAAAAGAAAAATAATGAAAATGAACGAGAGTTGTCGCTCAATGACGCTGACGAATTTATAGCAAGTGATGGTAAAATGATAAATAGCATTGATCATAACAACTGTTCTGATATTTTTCCAGAAGAAAACTGTTTGATCGATGACTTTTTTAGACAAGATGTCTAACCAAACTTCTCGACTTAAAAGACACTACCGAAAATCACAACACAGAAATTACAAACAAAGAATTAAAAGAGAACTACGAAGAAATCGGTGCTTACCTGTCAGACACTGAAACGATGAGTATTATAAAAACAGACCATGAATAATGAAATGAGTATTTTGGACGAAGTTACAGGAAAAATTATAAAATCATCTTGTCAAGGAAAACCAATAGGTCCACCAAGTTTGTCTGTTCTTTGTACGAAAAATATCAACAATTTTTCGGGCTCCGCTATACAAGAATCTTTTGAACAGTCATCAAATGTATGCATGTTAAGTAAATTTTCTAAGAAAAAAGACGTTCAAAACATGGCATTTAGGGCAAATACTCAAAATGACGTACCGTCATGTTTAAAACCAGGTACAATATCGGACACCCAAAAGTCAGAAAACTCTTTGACAAAAAAAAAAACTCTACTGAAAAGGTAAATTTTGACAAGATAACATGTCCCAAAAAAGTCAACAAAATTAAAAAAATATCTAAGCGGAGCAGAATTTGTAAGACACTCAGCTTTGCAGATGAAATTGGCTCTAATGAAAAAACGAAAAGGAGTAAAACATGAAGTTAACATTTATAAAAAAAATACTAATGATGAACCGAGTATATCAATTGACGCAACCAGGAAACGTAAACGAAATGATTCAAAAAATTCAGAGAGTGAAAGACTTCAGAATAAAGTGACAGAATGCAAAATTTTAGGAAAAGATGATACTATAACCAAACCATATTTTATCATACTGTAAACAACAATGTACTAATTGATATATTATTACTATTTGATAAACGAATTGAAATATATCATACTGTATTTGCGAGCAAAAATAATAAATCACTTTGAAATCAGTCACATTGTATCGTTTTTTTTTTTTTTAGAAGTTACTCGTATTACGATGTATTTATTTTTGATTCTTACAGACAATTATTACAATATATCTATAATGAGCAGAATAAACAGTTTTCTAATAAGAAAGCACTACTTAATTACGATAAATCCACTAAAAACAGCGAACAAAGTACACTGAACTCACGAAAAACACATGGCGGAGCACTGTCAGAAATTCGACCGCCAAACAAAAACTGAACGATCACAGATAGTATAATATTTTTAGTTCAGAATGTAGAAAATATGTCAAAGGACGTAACTCACCATACTTCTTCATCCCTCGTACTACTAACAAATGGAAAATCGAATACCTACCACATTCTTACTTTCGCACGATGACATTGAGTTGCATATCCCTTAACGTTTTTTCAATTATACAGGGTGTTTGGTAGAGGGTCCGACAAATCAAATGAGCGTGTTCGGGAGCCCATTTGGAGAATACAAGTTGGCCAAAAAAAATCCCTGACCCCCCAAATTTTTTTAAAGGTTTTTTTTGTGAATTTTCCCATTTTCACCGAAATTGTACCTATTTACCTCCATAACATTTGTAAAATCTGTTTTAGACCGGATGTTTTTACTTGAATTTGGTCTCTAATACACCTTCAGGCCACGCAAAGCAAAATTGGATACAAAACAGAGCTAAATAACTGATTTAGAGCTCATAGAGTGAAAAAATGTAAATAAAAATTACCTCATAGTTCAACTTTTACAGTGATCTAAAAAAAAACACTAGCAATTCTGGAGATAATATGCATTTAAAAACTTCTCTATTTATTACTTATTACAATGACATACTAAATTGGTATAATACTTACCAGCTTATTGAGTTAAAATAGGATTCTAAGTAACAACTCTAGAAATAAAAAAATGTGTCATCTACGTAAAGTAAGGGACCAATTACGACGAGCAGGTATAAAACCATTGTTATTAGTTCTTCTTTCTCCGTCTCTCCAAGAATGCAGAGGCAGCGTGCTAAGGCTTTAAGCTACCAGTTGTCTAACCAATAAAATTAGTGTGACTGATTATCACTCGAGCTTTGACTGCTATCACTGTTTGACGCGTGTACGAATAACCCAACGGTTTCTGTTTACTGTTTTGATTTGTTAAATTGTTACCTTGTTGATTGTTACCGTTGTTGTCTGTTACCGTTGTTCTGTTACCGTTGTTGACTGTTGCCGTTGTTGACTGTTACCGTTGTTGACTGTTACCGTTATTACTGTTGTTTTTGTTGACGTTGACTGTTGTTGCTGATTCTTTCTGCGCCGACATGACGGAGTTTAGTAACGAAGAATACGCCGACATGGTTTTTGCCTATGGCCGAGCTGATGGGAACTCACGTGCAGCCCAAAGAATGTACAGAGAGTCGTATCCCAACAGACATGTACCACATCACACCACATTCTCAAATACTTTCCGGAGACTGCGGGAAACCGGCACCCTACATTTTAGGGAACCACGACTCAATGCTAGACAGCATCGTGTTGTTGTAGATGAAAGTATTCTACAAGAGTTCGATGTGGATCCCACCACCAGCATTAGAAAAGTGGCCCGTGACTTGGGAGTTTCGACATGGAAAGTTTGGTCAGTAGTCAATGCAGACGAAAGGCATCCTTTTCACTACACTCCGGTGCAAGGTAAATTTAATTTATGACATTAATTCTAAACTGTGTTCTAGATTCTGACGCTTGAGATTATTTTGATCACTCTCACTCTTATAACTTTTGAAACGAGAGAGAGATAATGACCTAGATAATATCTCACGCGTCAGAATATTAGAGCTCCTGATTGCTCATTTAAAATACGAACCTTACATAAATTGTTTACTGGACAATGGGCTTTGCTCAAATTCTCTTGAATAGTGGATTGTAATTTTTTTATTATTATGACTTCGGTGGTGTATCGAACTCTACAATAATAATAATAATTGCCGTACAAGTTGCCCATCTCATGTTCTCAAACGGTTTTGTTTTGGTTTCAGGTTTAGTAGAAGGGGACCAAGAGCGGCGTTTGCGGTTTTGCCGTTTTCTTTTACATACGGACGTAGATAATGACGAATTCCTGAAGACCATTCTCTGGACGGATGAATCTAAATTCACGAGAGAGGGCATCTTTAACCAACATAATCTCCACAGATGGGAATCGCAAAATCCTCGCGCGACTAGAGAGGCCTCACACCAACATAAGTTTTCGGTCAACGTATGGGCAGGTGTCATTGGGAGAGACCTCATAGGACCCCATTATCTCCCAGATACACTGAATGGGGAAAATTACCTAGAATTTTTAATGAATGACCTACCGGAATTAATGAGTGACCTGCCGATTTTTGAAGATGACCGGGCAGTTGTATTTCAACATGACGGCTGCCCGGCTCACTACCGGAACATAGTACGCGAGTACCTAGACAACGTTTTCCCCAATTCATGGATTGGGAGAGGTGGCCCAATTGAATGGCACCGCACGTTCCCCAGACCTAACACCACTCGATTTTTATGTCTGGGGACGTGCTAAAGAGTTGGTGTACGAAGTTGAAATAAACACAAAAGAAGAATTGGTGACGAGAATTGGGGATGCTTTTTCAAAAATGAAAGTAGAAATGACGCTGAACACGACTACAAAAGAAATACGCCGTAGATGCCGGGCGTGTATTCATAACAGAGGAGCTGTGTTCGAACAAAATTTAAATTAAATAAATAATTGTATTTATTTCTGTTGTTTGAATTTTCCCTTCTGCCTCATTTATTCAACAAGTTGGTAAGTTTTATACCAACTTAGTATGTCATTGTAATAAGTAATAAATAGAGAAGTTTTTAATTGCATATTACCTCCCGAATTGCTAGTGTTTTTTTTTTAGATCACTGTGAAAGTTGAACTATGAGGTAATTTTTATTTTCATTTTTTACTCTATGAGCTCTAAATCAGTTAGTTAGCTTTGTTTTGTACCCAATTTTGCTTTGCGTGGCCTGAAGGTGTATTAGAGACCAAATTCAAGTAAAAACATCCGGTCTAAAACAGATTTTACAAATGTTATGGAGGTAAATAGGTACAATTTCGGTGAAAATGGGAAAATTCACAAAAAAAAAACTTAAAAAAAATTGGAGGGTCAGGGATTTTTTTTGGCCAACTTGTATTTTCCAAATGGGCCCCCGAACACGCTCATTTGATTTGTCGGACCCTCTACCAAACACCCTGTATAATTGAAAAAACGTTAAGGGATATATACGTGTATAAATTTGTAGTTAGTACTGTAGACGAGGTTTCATATATGTAATAACATTATTGAAATCAGTTAAAATTCTGTAAATATTATGACATTAATTATTTTAATATTTAATACTTTGCATTTCAAATACGGATAACGGTGCATTATGGCTTTAGCCTGCCCAATGGAGGAAAAAAAAAAAACTTGCTTTCGCCGTTTCCCGCCAACAATTCGTGCACCTTCGTTTTGCTTTCCGAAACTTGTGAAAAAAAAGTGAGGTACACTTTTCAACTTAAAAGAAAATTGATAACTGCTAAATAGGTGATTGTTTAGTTTCGCTTACGGTGAATGTGTTTGCGCATTTACAGTTTTGTTTTTTGGTTTTGAAGGTGCCATCAATTATTTGAACAAGGAAGAACATCCGCGTGCAGAACAGGTAAATGAAAATACTAATACATATATATTGTATTTATACCACAAATTCTCCTTACAACATAGTTTTATACACTTTACCTTTTGTACAATAGTACCTGGAATTACCTGTCGCTCTTTTTACATTATTTTATTTAACTTAATAATTAGGTATGTGTGTGTGAGACAAATCACGCAACATAATTTTAACTATACAACAATTGAGCTGAAATTTGGCATACTGAAATTTGGCATCCAGCTGGGCAGATGATCTAGGCCTTGTGGTTTTTAGTGTAGTTTTTCGAACTCCACTGTCCTTCCGTCCGTCCTTCCAGTGGCGTAGCTATCGGAGGGCTAGGCGGGCCCCCAAGCTCAGGTGGCCCTTGGGCCCTGATCAGCGAACCTCAAACTGAACTTGCAAAATTTTCGCCTTCATACACATACTCTTGTACAATATATATATATGTGGCGGTACAATATATAAAAGAAAAAAAAAATTCTTCAAGGGAAGCCGAACGCCAGTTCGGCATACCGCGGCGCACGTTATTGAACAAACAAAAAGAGAATCACCCAAAAAATGTAGGAAAACCTACATTGTTATCCGAGGAAGAAGAGGAAAACATTGTGAAAGTAATAGTTGCAGCAGCGGACTTTGGTTGTCCTCTAACGAAGCTGGATTTAAGGCTGGTAGTCTATGATTATTTAAAAAAGAATGGTCGTGACGCAATCTTTAACAATCAACCTCCCGGAAAGCAATGGGTTGAATGTTTCATGGAAAGGCATGAATCAAAACTGACAAGAAGAAGCTGTCAAAATATAAAATTGGCTAGAGCGAAGAAAACAGTGGACGAATTCCTGAAATATTTTAATAATTTGGAAGAGACCCTTAAAGATATTCCTTCATCACATATATTAAATTTGGATGAAACCAATTTGAACGATGATCCTGGCGCATCCAAATGCATTTTTAGAATAGGAGTGAAATATCCAGAGCGAGTTTTGAACTCCACAAAAGGTGCTATATCATTGATGTTTACAGCAACCGCTGCTGGTCAGGTTTTACCTACTTATGTGGTGTACAAAGCTGAATCTCTTTATTCTGAATGGATTTCTGGGGGCCCCCGAGATACGCGCTATAATCGAACAGCGTCAGGATGGTTCGATACTGCCGTTTTTGAAGATTATTTCAAGACAATTGTCGTACCATGGGCAGACAGTTTACCTGGAAAAAAGGTGGTTATTTGTGACAATTTATCCAGTCATCTCAATGTCACAGTCATTCAGCTTTGCGAGGAACACAATATATCTTTCATATTTATACCCACGAACTCCACACATCTTACACAGCCTCTAGATGTATCTTTTTTTGCGCCCCTAAAAAAGGCTTGGCGAAAAGTCCTACTTGAATATAAAATGGAAAATCCTAATCAAACCGCACTTAATAAAAATCATTTCCCAAAAATGTTGACAAATTTGATTAATAGTATAAAACTGAAAGAGGCCAATATCATCCGAAGTGGATTCAAAGCCACCGGAATATATCCATTAAACCCACGTCAAGTTCTTCAGCGCCTTCCTGAGTTTGCTGACAATATTGAAAATTATAGTATAGATTCTGCATTACTGGATTATTTAAAAAAGGTGCGACAACCGAAGCCAGTCTCTGTAAGTCGTAATAAAAAAGTGACCGTGGAACCAGGAAAATCAGTAACGATCGATGATTTATATCATATTCTAACAGAGAAAGAAGCAGCTGCTGCAAATAGGATATCACAGAAAAAAAAGAATACGGGAGTGAAGAAAAACAAAAATAAAAAGAAACAACAAAAGAAAAATAATGAAAATGAACGAGAGTTGTCGCTCAATGACGCTGACGAATTTATAGCAAGTGATGGTAAAATGATAAATAGCATTGATCATAACAACTGTTCTGATATTTTTCCAGAAGAAAACTGTTTGATCGATGACTTTTTTAGACAAGATGTCTAACCAAACTTCTCGACTTAAAAGACACTACCGAAAATCACAACACAGAAATTACAAACAAAGAATTAAAAGAGAACTACGAAGAAATCGGTGCTTACCTGTCAGACACTGAAACGATGAGTATTATAAAAACAGACCATGAATAATGAAATGAGTATTTTGGACGAAGTTACAGGAAAAATTATAAAATCATCTTGTCAAGGAAAACCAATAGGTCCACCAAGTTTGTCTGTTCTTTGTACGAAAAATATCAACAATTTTTCGGGCTCCGCTATACAAGAATCTTTTGAACAGTCATCAAATGTATGCATGTTAAGTAAATTTTCTAAGAAAAAAGACGTTCAAAACATGGCATTTAGGGCAAATACTCAAAATGACGTACCGTCATGTTTAAAACCAGGTACAATATCGGACACCCAAAAGTCAGAAAACTCTTTGACAAAAAAAAAACTCTACTGAAAAGGTAAATTTTGACAAGATAACATGTCCCAAAAAAGTCAACAAAATTAAAAAAATATCTAAGCGGAGCAGAATTTGTAAGACACTCAGCTTTGCAGATGAAATTGGCTCTAATGAAAAAACGAAAAGGAGTAAAACATGAAGTTAACATTTATAAAAAAAATACTAATGATGAACCGAGTATATCAATTGACGCAACCAGGAAACGTAAACGAAATGATTCAAAAAATTCAGAGAGTGAAAGACTTCAGAATAAAGTGACAGAATGCAAAATTTTAGGAAAAGATGATACTATAACCAAACCATATTTTATCATACTGTAAACAACAATGTACTAATTGATATATTATTACTATTTGATAAACGAATTGAAATATATCATACTGTATTTGCGAGCAAAAATAATAAATCACTTTGAAATCAGTCACATTGTATCGTTTTTTTTTTTTTTAGAAGTTACTCGTATTACGATGTATTTATTTTTGATTCTTACAGACAATTATTACAATATATCTATAATGAGCAGAATAAACAGTTTTCTAATAAGAAAGCACTACTTAATTACGATAAATCCACTAAAAACAGCGAACAAAGTACACTGAACTCACGAAAAACACATGGCGGAGCACTGTCAGAAATTCGACCGCCAAACAAAAACTGAACGATCACAGATAGTATAATATTTTTAGTTCAGAATGTAGAAAATATGTCAAAGGACGTAACTCACCATACTTCTTCATCCCTCGTACTACTAACAAATGGAAAATCGAATACCTACCACATTCTTACTTTCGCACGATGACATTGAGTTGCATATCCCTTAACGTTTTTTCAATTATATAATTGAAAAAACGTTAAGGGATATATACGTGTATAAATTTGTAGTTAGTACTGTAGACGAGGTTTCATATATGTAATAACATTATTGAAATCAGTTAAAATTCTGTAAATATTATGACATTAATTATTTTAATATTTAATACTTTGCATTTCAAATACGGATAACGGTGCATTATGGCTTTAGCCTGCCCAATGGAGGAAAAAAAAAAACTTGCTTTCGCCGTTTCCCGCCAACAATTCGTGCACCTTCGTTTTGCTTTCCGAAACTTGTGAAAAAAAAGTGAGGTACACTTTTCAACTTAAAAGAAAATTGATAACTGCTAAATAGGTGATTGTTTAGTTTCGCTTACGGTGAATGTGTTTGCGCATTTACAGTTTTGTTTTTTGGTTTTGAAGGTGCCATCAATCATTTGAACATGGAAGAACATCCGCGTGCAGAACAGGTAAATGAAAATACTAATACATATATATTGTATTTATACCACAAATTCTCCTTACAACATAGTTTTATACACTTTACCTTTTGTACAATAGTACCTGGAATTACCTGTCGCTCTTTTTACATTATTTTATTTAACTTAATAATTAGGTATGTGTGTGTGAGACAAATCACGCAACATAATTTTAACTATACAACAATTGAGCTGAAATTTGGCATACTGAAATTTGGCATCCAGCTGGGCAGATGATCTAGGCCTTGTGGTTTTTAGTGTAGTTTTTCGAACTCCACTGTCCTTCCGTCCGTCCTTCCAGTGGCGTAGCTATCGGAGGGCTAGGCGGGCCCCCAAGCTCAGGTGGCCCTTGGGCCCTGATCAGCGAACCTCAAACTGAACTTGCAAAATTTTCGCCTTCATACACATACTCTTGTACAATATATATATATGTGGCGGTACAATATATAAAAGAAAAAAAAAATTCTTCAAGGGAAGCCGAACGCCAGTTCGGCATACCGCGGCGCACGTTATTGAACAAACAAAAAGAGAATCACCCAAAAAATGTAGGAAAACCTACATTGTTATCCGAGGAAGAAGAGGAAAACATTGTGAAAGTAATAGTTGCAGCAGCGGACTTTGGTTGTCCTCTAACGAAGCTGGATTTAAGGCTGGTAGTCTATGATTATTTAAAAAAGAATGGTCGTGACGCAATCTTTAACAATCAACCTCCCGGAAAGCAATGGGTTGAATGTTTCATGGAAAGGCATGAATCAAAACTGACAAGAAGAAGCTGTCAAAATATAAAATTGGCTAGAGCGAAGAAAACAGTGGACGAATTCCTGAAATATTTTAATAATTTGGAAGAGACCCTTAAAGATATTCCTTCGTCACATATATTAAATTTGGATGAAACCAATTTGAACGATGATCCTGGCGCATCCAAATGCATTTTTAGAATAGGAGTGAAATATCCAGAGCGAGTTTTGAACTCCACAAAAGGTGCTATATCATTGATGTTTACAGCAACCGCTGCTGGTCAGGTTTTACCTACTTATGTGGTGTACAAAGCTGAATCTCTTTATTCTGAATGGATTTCTGGGGGCCCCCGAGATACGCGCTATAATCGAACAGCGTCAGGATGGTTCGATACTGCCGTTTTTGAAGATTATTTCAAGACAATTGTCGTACCATGGGCAGACAGTTTACCTGGAAAAAAGGTGGTTATTTGTGACAATTTATCCAGTCATCTCAATGTCACAGTCATTCAGCTTTGCGAGGAACACAATATATCTTTCATATTTATACCCACGAACTCCACACATCTTACACAGCCTCTAGATGTATCTTTTTTTGCGCCCCTAAAAAAGGCTTGGCTAAAAGTCCTACTTGAATATAAAATGGAAAATCCTAATCAAACCGCACTTAATAAAAATCATTTCCCAAAAATGTTGACAAATTTGATTAATAGTATAAAACTGAAAGAGGCCAATATCATCCAAAGTGGATTCAAAGCCACCGGAATATATCCATTAAACCCACGTCAAGTTCTTCAGCGCCTTCCTGAGTTTGCTGACAATATTGAAAATTATAGTATAGATTCTGCATTACTGGATTATTTAAAAAAGGTGCGACAACCGAAGCCAGTCTCTGTAAGTCGTAATAAAAAAGTGACCGTGGAACCAGGAAAATCAGTAACGATCGATGATTTATATCATATTCTAACAGAGAAAGAAGCAGCTGCTGCAAATAAGATATCACAGAAAAAAAAGAATACGGGAGTGAAGAAAAACAAAAATAAAAAGAAACAACAAAAGAAAAATAATGAAAATGAACGAGAGTTGTCGCTCAATGACGCTGACGAATTTATAGCAAGTGATGGTAAAATGATAAATAGCATTGATCATAACAACTGTTCTGATATTTTTCCAGAAGAAAACTGTTTGATCGATGACTTTTTTAGACAAGATGTCTAACCAAACTTCTCGACTTAAAAGACACTACCGAAAATCACAACACAGAAATTACAAACAAAGAATTAAAAGAGAACTACGAAGAAATCGGTGCTTACCTGTCAGACACTGAAACGATGAGTATTATAAAAACAGACCATGAATAATGAAATGAGTATTTTGGACGAAGTTACAGGAAAAATTATAAAATCATCTTGTCAAGGAAAACCAATAGGTCCACCAAGTTTGTCTGTTCTTTGTACGAAAAATATCAACAATTTTTCGGGCTCCGCTATACAAGAATCTTTTGAACAGTCATCAAATGTATGCATGTTAAGTAAATTTTCTAAGAAAAAAGACGTTCAAAACATGGCATTTAGGGCAAATACTCAAAATGACGTACCGTCATGTTTAAAACCAGGTACAATATCGGACACCCAAAAGTCAGAAAACTCTTTGACAAAAAAAAAACTCTACTGAAAAGGTAAATTTTGACAAGATAACATGTCCCAAAAAAGTCAACAAAATTAAAAAAATATCTAAGCGGAGCAGAATTTGTAAGACACTCAGCTTTGCAGATGAAATTGGCTCTAATGAAAAAACGAAAAGGAGTAAAACATGAAGTTAACATTTATAAAAAAAATACTAATGATGAACCGAGTATATCAATTGACGCAACCAGGAAACGTAAACGAAATGATTCAAAAAATTCAGAGAGTGAAAGACTTCAGAATAAAGTGACAGAATGCAAAATTTTAGGAAAAGATGATACTATAACCAAACCATATTTTATCATACTGTAAACAACAATGTACTAATTGATATATTATTACTATTTGATAAACGAATTGAAATATATCATACTGTATTTGCGAGCAAAAATAATAAATCACTTTGAAATCAGTCACATTGTATCGTTTTTTTTTTTTTTTAGAAGTTACTCGTATTACGATGTATTTATTTTTGATTCTTACAGACAATTATTACAATATATCTATAATGAGCAGAATAAACAGTTTTCTAATAAGAAAGCACTACTTAATTACGATAAATCCACTAAAAACAGCGAACAAAGTACACTGAACTCACGAAAAACACATGGCGGAGCACTGTCAGAAATTCGACCGCCAAACAAAAACTGAACGATCACAGATAGTATAATATTTTTAGTTCAGAATGTAGAAAATATGTCAAAGGACGTAACTCACCATACTTCTTCATCCCTCGTACTACTAACAAATGGAAAATCGAATACCTACCACATTCTTACTTTCGCACGATGACATTGAGTTGCATATCCCTTAACGTTTTTTCAATTATATAATTGAAAAAACGTTAAGGGATATATACGTGTATAAATTTGTAGTTAGTACTGTAGACGAGGTTTCATATATGTAATAACATTATTGAAATCAGTTAAAATTCTGTAAATATTATGACATTAATTATTTTAATATTTAATACTTTGCATTTCAAATACGGATAACGGTGCATTATGGCTTTAGCCTGCCCAATGGAGGAAAAAAAAAAACTTGCTTTCGCCGTTTCCCGCCAACAATTCGTGCACCTTCGTTTTGCTTTCCGAAACTTGTGAAAAAAAAGTGAGGTACACTTTTCAACTTAAAAGAAAATTGATAACTGCTAAATAGGTGATTGTTTAGTTTCGCTTACGGTGAATGTGTTTGCGCATTTACAGTTTTGTTTTTTGGTTTTGAAGGTGCCATCAATCATTTGAACATGGAAGAACATCCGCGTGCAGAACAGGTAAATGAAAATACTAATACATATATATTGTATTTATACCACAAATTCTCCTTACAACATAGTTTTATACACTTTACCTTTTGTACAATAGTACCTGGAATTACCTGTCGCTCTTTTTACATTATTTTATTTAACTTAATAATTAGGTATGTGTGTGTGAGACAAATCACGCAACATAATTTTAACTATACAACAATTGAGCTGAAATTTGGCATACTGAAATTTGGCATCCAGCTGGGCAGATGATCTAGGCCTTGTGGTTTTTAGTGTAGTTTTTCGAACTCCACTGTCCTTCCGTCCGTCCTTCCAGTGGCGTAGCTATCGGAGGGCTAGGCGGGCCCCCAAGCTCAGGTGGCCCTTGGGCCCTGATCAGCGAACCTCAAACTGAACTTGCAAAATTTTCGCCTTCATACACATACTCTTGTAGTAAGTAGCTTTGAGCACAATAAAGAGCTGATGATAAAGTAGCTTTGTACCTTTAAGTTATTTATATTTTTACTTGATAAATCCTAACCCAGTTTAGGTAGGGCCCCATTTTTTGCGTTTGGTTACCAAGCTACGTCACTGCGTCCTTCAAATGAAAGGGTTTGCTGAGAAGAACATGAAAATAATGTTTAAAAAAAAGGTTTTTTTTTACTAATAATTTACTGACGCGTTACTGTTTTTTTTGCAGATGAATACAAAAGATGAATGCACCATAACGAACGTGTGGAAGCACAATTTACACAGTTCATTTAAAATCTAAAAATAAGACAGGTAATTTTATTACTTAAATCACTATTGATAATGATACATGACAAAACCATGTACAAATTATTTTATTCAATCAACTCAATGTACCCATATGCAGGGCATTTTCCACCGCCAATGTCTCCGCTCGAACTGAGCGGTCTTGCGTGTGACGACTAACGATGGCCGAAGGGTATGCCCTAAAAAAAGATTTTTTTTTCTGGATTAAAAAAAACACGTTTTTTTCTGGAACGTTTTTTTTCATAATTACTGAATCTCAAATTTGTAAAGCAGTTATCATTTAATATGACTGTTTTAGAGTTTAAATTAAACTAGCTGCGCCCCGCAGTTTCACCCACGTGTATTGCTCCTTATATAAATCAGCTATCTGCCATTGAAATACCCATCAAAATCAGTCCAGCCGTTTTGGAGTCCATAGGCAACATTCATACATCGCTTTTATATATAACATAAGAAGGAGAATATACTAATCTTTAATTTTAAAACTACCTACTCTATACCTATATTTACATGGAAATATTGCCAACATTGACCGAAGTTACTTTATCGATCATTATGTAAAACGTTTTGGATCCAATATGAATTTAAAACACACACATGTAACACATGTAAGTTCCAGAAATAAAACAGTATCAAATAAATATACCTATTGTTTTTCTATAAAAAAATGAAGGAAAATAAACATGGTGCGAGGATTGCTTTCGTCTTTTTTCAAAATTGTGAAAAAGAATTACCTTTGATTTTGAATAACTTTATTAGCACCCTTGGAATCGATGGGGACTTTTGGCACTTTATTGTATCCAAGGTCTACCAAAATTCTGCTCTGTCGGGGTTTTTGTTATTTGAAATATCTATTTTGACCGGACTATTATATTAAGCTAGCTTTGTGTTCAAACGGGAAATAAATGTGGTTTTTTTTCATGGCTGTCTAGACTGACGCCAAAAACTGTGTTGGATATTTAATTTTTGCATTATGATTTATTAAAGTTGTGTTAGTTACACTATTTGTAACTCAAGAATGGCTGAATCGATTTGGCTGAAAATTGGTGGGAAGGTAGCTTTGAACCAGGAGGCGGACATAGAATACTTTAAAAACGACTGGACCGATTTGGATGAAATTTCGTGTTCCTGGAGCGGGTCATAGTAGCGAGGCCGAAGGTCGAGCTAATACCCCTGCGCAGCCGGGGCGAGTCGCTAGTATTTAGATATTTTTTATACCAGCGTGGGTTTAACTGAGGAGCTACTATGTAAAAACACATACGTTACTGGTACCTTACGAGCAAACCGTATTGGGAATCCAGCAGAGGTCACTAACACAAAATTAAAACCTGGAGAATCATGTATAATGCATAACAGAAAAAAAAAAGTTGTCACCAAGTGGCATGATAAACGAGAGATAATGTTTATAAGTAGTGAACACACCAGTCACTATCAAGGGACTACTAGTCGCCGTGTACGGACAGTCAAATACAAACCAGCCGTACAAATAAAATATAATAAATACATGCGGTCAATAGATCGACATGACCAGATGCTCAGTTACTATTGCTGCGAGCATAAGACCCTACGCTGGTATAAAAAAGTGATAATACATATAATTCAAATATGTCTCGTAAATGGCTTTTTGCTTTTTAACGCAAAAAATTATCAAAATAAAACTATACTTTACAAATTTAGAATGGATATAATGGAGGAATTATTGCCAATGCTAAATAGAACTGAACTTTCTCGGCCTCTATCAGAGGGAAAAATCCATTTACCCGCCAAGTTGCCAAAGAGAGCAGATGGCAATACTCTTAGAAAAAGATGTAGAGTTTGTTACTTGAAAAATAAAAAAAGAGTTTCTGCTTTATTTGGCTGTCCTGATTGCCCTGGATTCCCAGGTCTGTGCCTAAATAATTGTTTCAGAGAATTTCACAAATACTGAAATTACGTGAAACACAAATTCCTAGACAAGACAACTCCTAAAACTTTCGTCACACAATGTATATTTTTTCATTATTATTAATTAAACGGTTTTATTTAGTTTGACCTGTTTATTTATTTGTTTAGGTCAAATTTAGCCATTGAAATTTGGCGCCCTTCCTGTTAATTAATCTGATATTTTTTTTACAATAAAAGTATGTACACTTTTATTAGTTGTGATGACAATACTTACATAATAAAACCGTTTAACGTAAAAAAATATTGTGACGTGTGCGCGAAATGAAATCTTGCGACGCCGAGCGCTCACATAACAGGAATGAGCACGGGAATGAGGAACTGAGGTAGGCACGGCCGACGGTACGTTAGTAGGTATGAACAGACAAGTTCTTTTATAACAGCTCTAAATACTGTGTGCATGTAATATAGATCCATGTGACGCAGGGCTAACTACATGGTAATTATAAATCTCGGAGTATGTAGACAAGATTAATTATGCATCAAGCAATAGATAATGGCTAAGCAGTAAGTTTTAGAGAAAATGTAATTAAATAAATAAATAATGGCAAAGAATAAAAAAAATGCCCGAAAATATTATGTTAGTAGCCCAGATTGCAACGAATCGAAAGCAATTTCCGGGAATATTGACGTTAATTTTCACAAGATTGTTCGAGAAAGTATTGATTACTGTACGTTATATTTATAGTTTAATCTATCTATTTATTTATACTATACAAATCATTTATTATATTTTATTTATTATCTAGTTACGTATATAATTACACTTTAACACACATAACTCACACACATTATATGTCATGCATTCATCACACTTAACATAAAATAATGTTTATTACACGTAAGCATCATCTCGCGCGCGCTCCTACTATCTCGAATTACCGTTAAGCTGGGGATACACATGCCCGTAGCTTGCACACTAGCATACCAGCTCCATGCAAGTGCCAGCTACAGTCATGTGTATTCACTTACTGGCATGCCTGTAACTGGAAGCTAGATAGTTGCAAGTAGCTAGCACAACATTTGATTTTCTTGCATGCCCGTTGGGGGAGGGGCCGCGGGGGGCTGCTAACCTGGCACGTGTGAACAGACGTGACAGCTACGGGCATGCCAGTAGCCGACTCATTGTGACCGTAGGCGCACGTTTTTTGTTTTGAATTCGAAGGTCAAGTTTTTTCTCTCTATTGTTGGTTTTTGTATTCAACATGGCACGATGGGGCGACGAGAAAACTATACAGTTCATTCATTTGTACAGAGAATACGAATGTCTTTGGAAGCCGACTAGCCCGCTTTACAAAAACAAAACAGCACGTGGCAATGCCTACAGCAAAATACAAGAAGAATTAAATCTGACTGAAAAAGAAATTAAAAATAAAATCAAAAGTCTACGAAGTACTTACCATCAAGAAAGGAATAAAGTGGAAAATTCAAAACGATCCGGAGCTGGCTCCAGTGATATTTACAAACCCAGTTTGATTTGGTATAAGGAAATGGATTTTATAAATGAAAGTTTCGAATATAGAAATTCAATCCAAACAGCTGTTGTAAGTACCTACTCTTTCTTTTCTACATTGTCACATTTAATATATAGGTACCTATGGAGGTATAAATGTAAAAAAATAGTTCACACAAAAGTTTTATTAAACAAAAGTACTTACTTATACAATTACATTTATTCATTTAAAATATTAATCAAACGGTCTTGCCAAGGCACTGCTTCTGTTGTAATGAAAATATCTGCATATTTATTTCTAATAAGTATCGCTTCTCTAGACGATCGATTATTTCGTGTTCCAGATAAATTCCGTAAACATGTTTGTAAGTGATCACGCCAGGAGCCGTTAATAATAGTACCGAGTTGAATATCTTCATAATCCACACACCTTTGTGTGATATAAGTATTAGTGGTTTTTCGCAACCAATTGTGCAAAGAACATGCCGCTAATACTACGACATCAACTTTTTCTGGTTTTAGAGCTATAAATGATTCAAAAATTCGGAATCTTGATACAAGGATACCGAACGCATTTTCGACAATTCGCCTAGCCCTTGACAATCGATAATTAATTTTTTTTTCTCTTCGGGTGGCTCTGGTAGGAAACGGTTTCATCAGATATATTTTTTATGGAAAAGCTGCATCTCCAACTATAACAGAATTTTCAGGAATATCTAAAGAATTATTTTCTAGTGCTTGTTTCAAGCCTGATCTTTCAAACACTCCTCCATCTGAAGCTCTGCCGTTGCATCCTATATCAATATAGGAAAAACAGTAATCGTCATCCACCAATGCTAGTAGCACTATGCTGTAGCTTCCTTTATAATTAAAATAATTTGATGTATTTTCAGGAGCAATAATATTTATGTGTTTGCCATCGATAGCTCCAATACATCCTGGAAAGTTCCATTTGGTTCGAAAGCCATTTTCTATCACCTTCCATTCCTGCCTCGTAGGAATCTGAAAACAAAATGTCTGTTAATACATACAAACATAAAAAACGAATACTAATTTGATTTAAAAAAAATTACAGGTACAACAGTCCTCTCAATCGAGCACTGAAACCGAAACATCACCATCACACTCTCAAAGAGAGCAATCCTCCTCTCAATCAGGCCAGCAATCATACCAGCAATCCTCCTCTCAAACAGTCCAGCAGTCAGACCAGCAATCTTCCTCTCAAACAGTCAACCCACCAAACAACGAAACATTGACTGTCGCATTCGACCAATCACACTCATCCGCTGAAGCAAGCACTACAAACGAGCAAGCACCACCACCCTCTCTCCAGGACCAAAGATCTTCTTCTCGCATTGCAGCAATCAACCAACCACATAAAACTAGTCAGACTAAGAAAAAACGTGTAGAGCAAAACGAAACCTTAACTGCACTTGAACGCCTGGAAAATATTGCTACTGCAATCAATAATCCTGGATCAAATGAAAACCAAAAAGATGAGTTTTATTATTTCGGACTAAGTGTTGCTGCTCAGTTAAGGTCATTGCCATTAAATAACGCTCTGGATATGCAATCCAAAATTCAAGTTTTGCTCAATTTTCAGCCATCTTTCATTTCGAACAACTCCAAACTGGTGACCCCGACGTGATGGCTGAACCGAAAACAGGAGCTGAGCAGACAGCATCGAGTGGATTCGAAACAGAGGATAGACATGTCAATGTTAATACGCGACCACGCCGAGCGCTCAAGATGGCGTCCCCCGTCACACATGTAACGCCAAGTACGCCTTCACCGCCGTTTCGGGTCAAAATCCCCCCATTTTGGCCTGAAAAACCTGCTATCTGGTTCGCGCAAGTGGAGGGGCAGTTTGCCATTGCGAGGGTGACCGATGTAATGGCCAAGTTTTATTATATTTTGGCCACGCTCGATCGGCAGTACGCCGCCGAGATCGAGGACATTCTCACCGGTCCTCCGAACTACCAACGAATGAAGGACGAACTTATCAAGAGGCTGTCGGCGTCACGCGAGAACAAAGTGAAACAATTACTAACGCATGAGCAACTTGGAACCCGCAAGCCTTCACAGTTCCTGCGCAACCTGCAACACCTCGCTGGCCCGGAAATTCCAGAAGAGTTCCTGCGGACGATTTGGTCTAGCTGTCTGCCCGCGTCGATGCAGCCGATCGACGCGTCACAGGCCGCGCTGACCATCGATGCACTCGCCGACCTAGCTGACCGCGTCCACGACATTGCAACGCCGGCGCACCAGGTCGCGACCACCTCGGCGCCAGCAGCATCAGCTTCGCCGATCGAGGAGTTAACGCGACAGGTAGCTGAACTCAAGCGGCAGGTGAGTGCCCTAACATCGCAGTCGCAGCACCGACCGCGATCAAAGGAACGGGGAAGAGGGCAACGCGACCGATCTGCGTCTCACAGGTCCCAGTCAAACTACCGCAAGTACCCCACTTGCTGGTATCACAGCAGACATGGAGCCAAGGCGCAAAGGTGCGTGAAACCTTGCGACTATAAGCCGTCGGGAAACGCGACGGGCGGTCAGTGATGGCGACAGACGACCGCTACAGCTCAACGGGTCGCCTGTTCATCACAGACCGCGTGACGAAAACGGACCTACTAATAGATACGGGAAGTGAATATTTGTGTTTACCCAGTGTCCGCGCTTCGTGAGTGCCGTTCTAAAACTTCATATCAGCTAAGTGCTGCCAATGGCTCGGCTATTGACACTTACGGCTACATACAATTAAATTTGAATTTAGGCTTACGCCGCAATTTTCCGATTTTCTTTCTCATTACCGCCTCATCGTAGACGTCAGCCAACAAAAACTTGTCGAAGGCGCGAACAAAAATGAACCTCCCTATTGAAGTTCAACAAAGAAGTGAGTAAAATAATCGATAACTGTAATTTTCATACTTCAAGGAATTAAAGTCCTCAACATATCCTCAACTTGATTTTCTTTTCTGTTGTTGCTGCCGAATTGGAGGTAGCAACTGCGGCGTTTTTCGCTTTACACGCTGAACTACCTATTGGCAAAGATAACATTAACATAACATTTCTAACCTAGCTTACCTATTCTTAAACCAAATATCTATTACTAGCTGTTGTCCGCGACTTCATCTGCGTGGCATAAACTGAATAAACCGGCCAAGTGCGTGCCGGGCTCGCGCACTCCGTACCACCACAAAATACAATAATTATCCTTATTTGAAACCCGATCAAAATTAGTAAAATATGCAATTTCGATTTCGTGATTTCAGTGGATACCCTGGTTCTGTAGGAGGATCGGCGTGTTTTTTCAGAACAGTAATATATCAAAATATTGTGTCCAACGAAAACCAATATTTTGGGCCTGGAGAATACATACTTGAGGATAAAGCATATCCAGTGTTGCTCTGGTGTATACCACCATTTATCAACAGAGGCACATTAACTCAAACTGAGACAACTTTTAATGTGAAGCATGCCAAGACAAGGCAAGTTGTAAAACGAGCATTTGCGCTCTTTTTTGGCAGGTACCGTCGTTTAAAATATTTGGATATGAACAAAATTAAGCTCACACCTGCTACAGTTTTGGCAGTCTGCGTTTTACATTTTACGTTTAGATCATGCTGACCTGGAGTTTAATGAACAAGCAATTGCTGAAGGAGAATCTTATATGGCATCTCGACAACAACGATTGCTAGCAAGTGATGGTGACACGTCTGTTACAAATACTCCAGTCGTTGATGCTCAAAACATTGATGAAGGAATCCTGTTTAGAAACCATCTGACACAAAGTCTTTGTGATTAGTTGAATAAGAAATCTTTTATTATAATACTTTGTATATATGTATACTTTTATTGGGTACATCGATCATTTGGAAAGAATCCCATTTGGTAAACCTCGTCATATACAAAAAAGTTGCGTTTCGTAAACTATTTTATTCTTCATACATTTAATCTCGTTTGGCATGCCATTACTTTTATATGGTACAGTCAGGTTCAAAAATAAAGATTCATTTTTTTTTCTATATTGCATTTGCCCTAAAGTATGCAGAACATATATTAAAACTTAACGCTATTACAATTTTGCTGCAAAATTGAGTTTTATTTAAAAATATAAAAGTGTAACCAGTACAGCGTAACCCAACGCTTCGTCCGGTCGGATTAGATAAATGAAAGAATGTTACAAAAAACGAGAACGATTAAGTCGTAAGAACTGCCGAATGAACACTTGTTTTATATACAGGTACACTTACACTAGATATATGAAACAAAATGTGATAATTAGATACCTTTTTTATCGCGAATAAGTCCATCTTTGACTTTGTTAACTCTATAGTAATGTTACCTACTGACCATAGAGAAATTGATTGTCTTATTACAGGTTTACGAAACGATTGTGCCACAGGTTGGTATAAAATTCCAACTAAAGTCCTTAAATATGCTCGAAGATATCTTATTCCTCCTGTGATACACGTTTTTAACCTCTGCATTTCAACAAGTACATTTCCAGACGCGTTCAAGATTGCTTTGGTACACCCTATCCACAAAGGTAGAAACAGAGCTAATATGACCAATTACAAACTAATCTCAGTATTGACTAGTCTTTCCAAACTCTTGGAAAAATGTATAAACAAAAGACTAGTTAATTACTTAGAGAGCAAAAAACTGATAGTAGACAACCAATACGGCTTCTGGAAGTGTACGGAAGATGCGGTCCTTGAGCTCACAAATTCTATTAAGTGAGACATTTAGACTCTAAAGATAAGGTTGTGTGCATTTTGCTTGTTTTGCCAAAGGCCTTCGACACCGTTGACATACCTATCTTACTCCAATTCAATTCGAGGATCAGTTTTTAAAATCTTTGAAAGTTATTTATTGGGCAGAAAACAATCGGTAAAAATTGATGGCCACAATAGTCGTTGGTAGAATGGTGCCAAATCTGATCAGAAGAAAGAGATAAATTGGAGAACTAGAGGAAGAACAGCTGAAAATTTTCTACATAAAGTGTAAGGAGTTTTATATCGAGGCTGCAAAACAGATATTAAAATGGTTTCTTTTTGACGACAAAGACCGTCAAGCATTAAAATGTCTGAAGATGCTAAATCCTAAAACAATTCTGGATCTTGATATAAATTCACATTTCAAACATTTTAAGTGAAGCTCCACGAAGCTCGCCAAATTATGACAAATTGGCTAAAGTTAGACCTGTTATTGAAGCTCTTACCAAAACTTTGAAAGAAAATGTGGAAGTATCTGCATTTAATTCTATTGATGAAAGCATGATTAAATTTAAAAGCCACATGAAACAGTATATGCCCAAAAAACCTATCAAACGTTGTAACGTTGTACGTTCCAAGTCTAAAATGAAATAAATACAAAGTACCTAACTAAAAATATAGCAATAAATATTAAATGAATATCGTTTAATATTAACATTAAGTACAAATTCTCATGTAAATATATACCTAAATAAATACTTTTAACTAGTTCCAAAGACTCCGATACGTAGGTACTTATCCTCGTCGGCAAACCTTCTAGAATCTTTCCGAGCGCTTCATAAAAACTGGATTGCAGGCGGCGATGCGCCAGTCACATTCAGAGTGCGCGCACGCAGATCGCGGCCGCACTCCGTAATTATAAATAACGATTAAATAAGTACTATAACCCCTAAATTGGGTAAGTGTTGAACCAGTGGTGTACGAGTGTATTTCTGTGTAAACTGTAAATCCGATCTGACTGAACGGCCACGGCGTGTCACACATCTGACAGTGCTTTCCTCGTCGCCGTGGGCGTTCAGGATTCTGGACAATTAATTAATACCATCCATGGTACTTTCCAGGGTTTTACGGAAGACGTGGACATTTTATGGTGGACCTTTTCCCGTGGACATTTTATGGTGGACCTTTTCCCGTGGACCTTTTTATGGAAGACGTCCAATGGTGGACATCACTTCAACGGTGGTCCTGAAGACCACAGCAACTTAAATATAAAATGAAGACCACTACGTCCCGTTTATAACACGCTGCGCACCTGACGCTGCTCCTGGACCTGGCTACCATCTGGATGGACTGAATCCGTGACTGGACCAGATCGCCCTCTTCACGGCGACCTCACTTTCCAGGAGAGTACTGACCCTCGTATAAGTCAAAAGAATAAGCGCCACCCACTTCTCTTTGATATATTTGCTCTTATAAACGCCCTTCAGGCATACTTAACTTTAATAAATTAATATCGATAGAATAACGCCCTTCAGGCACGATTTGTAATTTTTATATATTTTAATAAATAATTGTATCGCTTGTAATCTCTGTTTACTTTAATACTACCGCACTAGGTAGGATTACCTATTTTAATATAATAGGACCATTTAGTTTGTCAATAACTAGACGCGACAGATTCCCAAACGCGACAACGTGGATATAAATGTTGGGCAAGGGCTGATTCTCGAACAGGCTATTTATATGAATTTCAATTTTACACCGGAATAATTGATAATGGCACTTAAGAAAACTTAGGGGCTAGAGTTGTTATGGACTTATGCGAATCTTTGCCAGGTCAAACATTGGTTGCGTTTGATAATTTTTTACCAGTCTTCCATTGTTGGAGATATTATTAAAAAAAGAAATTTATGGAGTTGGAACAATAAGACTTAAAAAGATGGCTATAAAAAGCAAATGTATTGCCCACTTTCCATAAAAAAATATACAGAATTCATGGGAGTAGTAGATCACTTTGATCATAACAGGGCTTCATACCCTCTTGGGCGCAAGTCTCGAAAAAATTGGCATCGACTATTTTGGTTTATGCTTGAGGCAGCAGTCATCAATTCATATATTGTTTATATGAGTTCTCACTCGGAGAGAAGGAACACTCATAAAGAATTCCGGTTGTGATTGGGAAGGGGCCTAATAAACAATTTTACATCGCGAAACAAGCAGGCTGCAGTTTTCAAATCAAAAAAAGGAGGTGTCGAATCAGTACCTGATGAATAATTCAATTCAAATTCGATTACATCAACTTTCCTCACTTCATCAGTGATGAAGTGAGGAAACTTGATGTTGGCTCGCACATGCCAGAATTAGCGAAATTCAGGCGTTGCAGGATGTGTAGCACTCGTGATAAAGAGCAGCGCAGCAAATACATTTGTAAGATTTGTAAAGTATCATTGTGTGCTGCCCCCTGTTTCGAAATGTTTCATCAGTAAAATTGTTTGCACACCTATTGTTTTTAAAACATTGTATAATTATGATTATTGATATCAAAGTCATGCAAAGCAGTTTTTCTTTCAACCCGTATAAAATTAAGTTTTTATATATGTCGGAACACGCCGTTACTAGGAGTTACGTCATCAATGATGACGTCACTATTTCCATTAGAAGGTTCTACCACAGCAAATAAAACCTTAACTTTTGTCAGGACTACCCTCTTTTAAGCTACTTTCTAATTTTAGACAACCTAACTGACTTATTCACGGGGTAGGTAAACAAAACACATTAAACTTGTGATAATGAATTCTTGATCTTTTATTTCTGCACAGACCCTAAGAAGGTGCTCTATGCTTATGCAAATTTACCGCCACGTTCGTAAAACCCTAGACAATGTAGAAGAAGGGCAATAAACTACAGTGTCATCACTTTACCACAATCATTACAAAATAACACTTTTTATAACACTGATTTGAGTAACAAATAAACAGTGCACCAAGTGCACGGAATCACTTTCTAAGCAAGATTGTCTGAGTGTGCGCTTTGCACTGTGCTCGACGAATACTTGTAATACACTGAGTGCCGCTTCACGACAGCCCGCCATTTTATAACAAATATGGCGTCGTCGTGTCGTTGCAAAGTCATAACAGTAATTCATTAGATCTTTAAATAACTTGCTTTACAGTGGTTAATAACTAGTTAATTAATCTTAACTATTTATAGAACTTAGTTTCTTATTATCATCCAATCAATTATTGGCTTAGCTAATACATTTAAACAATTAAAACAAGGCGCCATGTTTCCCTAATTAAACATCACATCAACTGTTTTTAATATTACCACTAATCTAACTTAACCTCACTTAATGTTTATCGTTTATAAATCAAGACATGAATTAAGCAATAGTTAACTTGACATTTAACTAAAGATTAAATAGTCTCGAGTGATTGTTTGCTGTCTAGAAAGACAACAAACCATTTTATAACATTTTGTTTCTCCATAGTTATTAATACACTTATATAAGTAAACTAACTTACATTAATAAGATTTTAGACTTTTGTAGTCAACATTTTAATAGACATTGTTAAATTCGACATTATTATTTATAAGTTTATTGGTCTTGCGCCGACATAATAGTATCTCAGGCAATTATAATTATTTCACATATTATGTGTATGTGATATATTTCCCATCTGTTCGAAAATATATTCACCAATTTTTCAAGGCGATGTTCAAAATAGGCAAAAGTAAATATTTTCCCACAAGCATTTTTGGAGCCTATGAGAAAATTCAGGATATGGTAATATAAAAGTATGTATGTATATATAAATATATATGCATCTATATTAATATATTTCCATTTATATATCACTAACATCATATAAATATGCTATGCCCTATTAAGGGTTAATAGGGCATAGTTATTCAGAGCATATTCAGGCATAGTTATTAGGCATTATTAGGGCATAGGTATTCAGGGCATATTCAGTGGTATAGGTGGGTCGCATTGGCACATCTTCTTTACAATCAATATTGTCTGATTTTATTTCTTCAAATCCAAATATATATACAAAGTCTTCATTACCCGTTACTTTAACCCATTGTTTACATCTGTTGTGAGTCCTTTTATGAAATGAGGAGTTAAAGGTTGATTATTTCTTGACCATTAACCCGGAAAACATCATGGCGCCATTCTTTGCCTCGTCGCAAATATAAAGCGTTAGTTTCGTCAACCAATTCAGTGATACAGGTTACATACACTGGCGATTGGTCGCACACTGTATTGACAATTATCAAGCCAGACTCATTGCCAGAATTGCATGCTGTACTAGTTTTGATGAGAGCTTGATTTTGATGCATGCATTTGGCCATAAAAACAAGTGCATGATTTGCAAATAAATCGTCACGGTTTGATGCAAAACCTTCCAATTCATCTTTTTGAGAATTATATGTGGTGTGATTGACATTTCATCGAAGATGAGACTGCATAGTCGATCGCTTGTTCTTTTTACCGCCATGGTATTAGTTTTTTCGAATATGAGTGTACTTATTCTCGGTTTCACACTTATTTGACTAAGTAATTTTTTCATTGTTTTTGCTGAGGGCAAAATAAAATAATTACACGGTAATCTGTAGCATTTTGGAATTTTTTTAAACATCGATAGAGCTAAAATTTTGTCTTGTATTGTAAAACGTTTTCCTTTTTGTTTTTTTCTTGTTTGTAGTTGTATCATAAAAAAGACAGAATCCAGACAGGATGAAAAAAAGCCAAAGAGTTGGTATATTTAATATAAACAATTTCGCTTGTTTTTGCCAAAAAACCTTGACTCATCGTGTCTGTTTCTAGGTCCGTGCACATTGGACTAGAAACGACATTTTAAAATTGATCAGGGGTTACAAGGAACACCATTCATTATTTCGCTCCAATACAATAAAAACACTCAGATGCCTGGCAAATAGTTGCTGCGGATGTTCCTGGATTTATTCCTAAGCAGTGTCAGGCAAAATTGATGTTACCATAATATATATATCAGGTGTTTTAGGCATCCCGTGAAGACATCTTAACAAGTTTGTTGTTATGAGTGATTGGCCATTTTGTAAATGAAGCATTGAAGAATTGTTTTTTTTTTTAATAATTAGGCATGTATAAAATTTGCAATTTTGATTACCCCATATTTTGAGAATTGGGCATTCTGCGCGTAAAAATCTGAATAGATTTGTGACCGCAGATCTTATTATTTTATATTATTGTTATTAATTATTATAACTATTTCTCGTGAGTTGCGCAAGCATTGTCTGTTTTAGAAACCTAGACCTATCGTTTTCATTGAATGGGTTTTTCGACCGGTAATCGCGGTCTGATTTACATGGCCAGAAAGTTTTGTTCACCCCCTCCTCCCCCATTTTTTTCAATTATACAATACAAATCTTCTATTTGAAAAATGTTAGAACAAGATGGAGGAATCTTTATCATGGCTTCTTTTGTAAATTTATTTTTACAAGCTTTTAAAATAGTATCCCGTCTTTGTTGTACTAAGTCAGCCCGGTGGCCACAAGTCATTTGAAGTATATCATTAGAATTTTTACAGTACTCCCCTTGCGCGAAAATCTCATTCACTTTGCCTTGGATACTAGTAAGCTCTAGAATCTCATTAGACCCTATTCATGACAAAAGAGTTTTAAAACCTTGTTCAAACGCTTCATTTTGTTAAATGAGTGCTCGTGAGATTGCCGCTAAGCCCCGTTCGGTATGTGCCAAGTGATAAAAAGTATCATACGGCTTTAGCTCATCATTAGCTTCCAGATCAACAAAGCCAGGAGTTGAGCAATAATTCTTTTGCACATGTGAATACCTAACTTCCGACCAGTCATCGGAGCCAAACCGTTGAATTTCTTTCAATCTACTCAAATGATCACTGGATGTTTTTGAGACACTGGGTTCTTTCGTTGAGGTTTTGAAATTACGTGAGAATGTCTCACTGTCCTCATTAGGTTTGTGATCCGATTTAGGAACATCCTCGCTACACCAATCACCACACGCAAAGAAGCTGAGGACGTCCTTTTCCTGATAGTTATTAGTTTCGTCTATTGCCGCTGTCTCGGGTGGAACTGGAAACCGTTGAGACAAGAAACTTTGAATATGGTTAACTTGTTGCGACAAGTTGTTAAACACTTCATCATAATTATTTTTTATGCTTTGACCCGCTGTGGGAATAAGATGATTTTTGATTTCTAGCCGAACTAACTTCACTTAAAGGCAAATTATCTTGATTATCTCTTTCTTCGGAAATAATACTTATAGTCTAAGCAACAACGGTAAGACAATTTATTTTAAAACGGAGCAAAAATTCAAAATATATGTTGGTAGTGTGGAACAAACTCTCCACTCATTCACTCAGAAAATTAGGACGCAAATGAACCCGAGCCAATCGCTCAGTGGCTTTATATAGTACTTTGTACACTGCCTGAGAGTGACATTTGTTTGACAGCTAACCTATGTATTTATAATATATATTATACATATATATATTTGTATAGTACCACCTCAGTACAGGAAACAAGACGCCATTGTCATATAATAAAGGTTTCGAATAACGGTACAGTATTTTAATAGTGTGTTTTTGTTATGTCTAATGTTCATCTTTTTGTTTATTAAGTATTTGTTTTTGTCTAAAGATTTATCTTTTTGTTTAACTTAGTGATTTGTATTCTAACAGTAGAGATTTTATTTCGTTTTATTTTATTATGAGGTTTTATGGCTAAGATGTTGATTTAAAGTTAAGTAGGCCTATCGCCTCATCTTGGTAAAATCAATCAGTCTTATTACAAAAAAACTATTTTGATCCTGGTTTAAAACAGGACTATAAAGTCCGAGTTTGTTACGGTACTAAGGGATCAGAACTTTACCTTATTACAAATCGTCGACTCATCGAGAACCAGCTGATACCAAAGATTGTCTATGGTTAAACTTTTGTCCACAGACTAAGTTCAAAAGTTTACATATATTTAGACCACGTTCGTTCGCAACGTTCCGTTTCTTCACAAGATTGATTTATCATTTTCGGCCCTCGTCAAACATATGTAATTTATACTTTCGTAAACTTAATATTTGATTGATTTTCAGTCAATACTTATTCAATTACGTAAGGAAATGGCTTTAGTGGCCATAGTTTAAGTTTGTCAATTTTATTAGTAAGTCATGATTTTTACGAGGATTGGAACGTAAATCACATTATGGAGTGCGCATAATTTAATAGTTTGTACCTGAAAAGAAAACAAAGTTGGCCCTATTATTGAAAGGAAATATTGCGAGTACTTTTGAATTAAATTGTTATGTCAAGTTGAATTTCAACAAAAAATGAGTGCGCTTTAGTTTTGCTGAAAATGAATCAGCAAACGAAAAAAAGGGGTGAAAATTGGACTTCTGAAGAGAAGGTCAGTCTTTTTCAAATACTTTATTAGTTACTAGTCGTCCGCCCCGGCTCAGCACGGGTGTAAGCTCGGCCTTCGGCCTCGTTACAAAATAAAATATAGCCTATATCACCCGGGGACAGTGTAGCTTCCCAACAGTGAAAGAAAAAGAATTTTTCGAATCAGTTCAGTAGTTTCGGAGCCTATTCAATGCAAACAAACAAACAAATATTTCCTCTTTATAATATAAGTATAGACTAAGGTATTTTTTTCCAGGTTCCCCATACTACAACACAAACACATGAGAATATTGTGATTGATGGACCTAGCTATTCATATTCAGAAAAAATATATGAGAACACTGAATTAACATCCGAATGTACTGCAGAACCAGGTAAAATAAATGTGACAAATAAAACAATTGCATGGTATGTATTAAATACTATGTTTATTGATACCTTCTCATAACATGCTACCTACCTTTGTTTTCAGCTATATCCAAAACAAATTCAGACAACGGAATCAAGAGAGAGAAAGGAAAGGGAACTAATAAAGGATAGTAATTTTTTTTTTTTTTTTTTTTAATAAAGGATATTATAAAATTATGTAATAAGCAACTTTATAGTGCATAAAAACAAAATAATACTATACTAGACTTGCATTAAAGTTTTGCATTATAGATATTTTTTAAGATTACCTAATATATTTATAAATTTTTACAGAAAGGAAACTAGAGAATCAATAATGGAGAGCAATATAAACTTTAAAAAAAGGCACCTGGAGATGTTGGAGATAGAACATAGTTATAGTTGTGAAATATTAAAATTAAAAATTAAAAAGCTTAGGTTAGAAATAGATTTATTAGAAACTAAGACAAATAAACCAAATATATAAATTAACCTATGAAACTAACTACTTTTCTTATTACTGTCACAGTGGTGTGTAGCACCTGTGAGTGATTGTAACTATCGGGAAACACCCATTCAGGCAGCGCATTCACTGAGGAGATCATTAGCTTCCAGATACGCCAGGAGCCTGTTGTTGAGGACACGTTTCATAGTCTTGCAGAGAATGGACTTGATCAAAATTGGCCTGTAGGTGGCAGGGTCGGCACGACTACCTTTTTTGGCACAGGTTGCACGTTTGCAAGCTTCCATGACTTCGGCACTTGACCAGTCGCAAGCGAGACGAAAGAGGCGTGTCAGTAGGTAATTGAGAAAATTCAGGTGCACATAATGTCTTCAGAACTATGGCAGGAATACCATCCAGGCCGCTAGCTTTGTTCACGTCAAGATTGCAAAGCGTTCTACGAACCTCCATTTGGCGAGTGCAAATTTCAGACAAATATCGTGCAGCCAGGTGAAGTTTGCCTTCTTTTTAGCGGTGTGAGCCAGCGTCCTATCAGATTTCAGCAGTGGAGGTAGTGAGAGACGGCAGAAGTTCATTTTGACCGATTTAGCTAGGGACCAACACGCTTTACTACCAACAAGCCAGTTTATTCCCTATTCTACTAATGTGGTCAAAGCGAGCCCTCTGTAAAACCTTTTTGCAGGACTTGGCATTATTAACCTGTAACGAGGTATAGAGAAATTGAAAGAATAAATCTTTCAATTTCTCTATACCTATTCGTGAAAATCAAAATTAATCTAAAGTTTAAGTAATATTGAAGCTGTTTCTCTATACAGGGTGTTTGGTAGAGGGTCCGACAAATCGAATGAGCGTGTTCGGGGGCCCATTTGGAAAATACAAGTTGGCCAAAAAAAATCCCTGACCCTCCAATTTTTTTTAAGTTTTTTTTTTGTGAATTTTCCCATTTTCACCAAAATTGTACCTATTTACCTCCATAACATTTGTAAAATCTGTTTTAGACCGGATGTTTTTACTTGAATTTGGTCTCTAATACACCTTCAGGCCACGCAAAGCAAAATTGGGTACAAAACAAAGCTAACTAACTGATTTAGAGCTCATAGAGTGAAAAAATGAAAATAAAAATTACCTCATAGTTCAACTTTCACAGTGATCTAAAAAAAAAAACACTAGCAATTCGGGAGGTAATATGCATTTAAAAACTTCTCTATTTATTACTTATTACAATGACATACTAAATTGGTATAATACTTACCAGCTTGTTGAATAAATGAGGCAGAAGGGAAAATTCAAACAACAGAAATAAATACAATTATTTATTTAATTTAAATTTTGTTCGAACACAGCTCCTCTGTTATGAATACACGCCCGGCATCTACGGCGTATTTCTTTTGTAGTCGTGTTCAGCGTCATTTCTACTTTCATTTTTGAAAAAGCATCCCCAATTCTCGTCACCAATTCTTCTTTTGTGTTTATTTCAACTTCGTACACCAACTCTTTAGCACGTCCCCAGACATAAAAATCGAGTGGTGTTAGGTCTGGGGAACGTGCGGGCCATTCAATTGGGCCACCTCTCCCAATCCATGAATTGGGGAAAACGTTGTCTAGGTACTCGCGTACTATGTTCCGGTAGTGAGCCGGGCAGCCGTCATGTTGAAATACAACTGCCCGGTCATCTTCAAAAATCGGCAGGTCACTCATTAATTCCGGTAGGTCATTCATTAAAAATTCTAGGTAATTTTCCCCTTTCAGTGTATCTGGGAGATAATGGGGTCCTATGAGGTCTCTCCCAATGACACCTGCCCATACGTTGACCGAAAACTTATGTTGGTGTGAGGCCTCTCTAGTCGCGCGAGGATTTTGCGATTCCCATCTGTGGAGATTATGTTGGTTAAAGATGCCCTCTCTCGTGAATTTAGATTCATCCGTCCAGAGAATGGTCTTCAGGAATTCGTCATTATCTACGTCCGTATGTAAAAGAAAACGGCAAAACCGCAAACGCCGCTCTTGGTCCCCCTTCTACTAAACCTGAAACCAAAACAAAACCGTTTGAGAACATGAGATGGGCAACTTGTACGGCAATTATTATTATTATTGTAGAGTTCGATACACCACCGAAGTCATAATAATAAAAAAATTACAATCCACTATTCAAGAGAATTTGAGCAAAGCCCATTGTCCAGTAAACAATTTATGTAAGGTTCGTATTTTAAATGAGCAATCAGGAGCTCTAATATTCTGACGCGTGAGATATTATCTAGGTCATTATCTCTCTCTCGTTTCAAAAGTCATAAGAGTGAGAGTGATCAAAATAATCTCAAGCGTCAGAATCTAGAACACAGTTTAGAGTTAATGTCATAAATTAAATTTACCTTGCACCGGAGTGTAGTGAAAAGGATGCCTTCCGTCTGCATTGACTACTGACCAAACTTTCCATGTCGAAACTCCCAAGTCACGGGCCACTTTTCTAATGCTGGTGGTGGGATCCACATCGAACTCTTGTAGAATACTTTCATCTACAACAACACGATGCTGTCTAGCATTGAGTCGTGGTTCCCTAAAATGTAGGGTGCCGGTTTCCCGCAGTCTCCGGAAAGTATTTGAGAATGTGGTGTGATGTGGTACATGTCTGTTGGGATACGACTCTCTGTACATTCTTTGGGCTGCACGTGAGTTCCCATCAGCTCGGCCATAGGCAAAAACCATGTCGGCGTATTCTTCGTTACTAAACTCCGTCATGTCGGCGCAGAAAGAATCAGCAACAACAGTCAACGTCAACAAAAACAACAGTAACAACGGTAACAGTCAACAACGGTAACAGTCAACAACGGTAACAGTCAACAACGGTAACAGAACAACGGTAACAGACAACAACGGTAACAATCAACAAGGTAACAATTTAACAAATCAAAACAGAAAACAGAAACCGTTGGGTTATTCGTACACGCGTCAAACAGTGATAGCAGTCAAAGCTCGACTGATAATCAGTCACACTGATTTTATTGGTTAGACAACTGCTAGCTTAAAGCCTTAGCACGCTGCCTCTGCATTCTTGGAGAGACGGAGAAAGAAGAACTAATAACAATGGTTTTATACCTGCTCGTCGTAATTGGTCCCTTACTTTACGTAGATGACACATTTTTTTATTTCTAGAGTTGTTACTTAGAATCCTATTTTAACTCAATAAGCTGGTAAGTATTATACCAATTTAGTATGTCATTGTAATAAGTAATAAATAGAGAAGTTTTTAAATGCATATTATCTCCAGAATTGCTAGTGTTTTTTTTTTAGATCACTGTGAAAGTTGAACTATGAGGTAATTTTTATTTACATTTTTTCACTCTATGAGCTCTAAATCAGTTATTTAGCTCTGTTTTGTATCCAATTTTGCTTTGCGTGGCCTGAAGGTGTATTAGAGACCAAATTCAAGTAAAAACATCCGGTCTAAAACAGATTTTACAAATGTTATGGAGGTAAATAGGTACAATTTCGGTGAAAATGGGAAAATTCACAAAAAAAACCTTTAAAAAAATTAGGGGGGTCAGGGATTTTTTTTGGCCAACTTGTATTCTCCAAATGGGCCCCCGAACACGCTCATTTGATTTGTCGGACCCTCTACCAAACACCCTGTATATGTGGTGATATGTGCATACTTAAAATGTGTTTCAATAAACTGCCTTCTCCTAATATTTCCACGGACAGTGTTCACAACACTGTGCTACACATCTGTTTCTTTAGAACTAGCAGATTGATCGTTGAGGCTACCTTCAGGAAAGCTGCCTTCTCTCATGTCGATCGCAATGTTGTGAAGCACTGCACATGCAACAATAGTCTTTTTGCATGTTTCTATGTTACCATACATCGCTCTTAATAAGCAACGGAAGCGTTGCTTCCAAAGACCAAAGCACCTCTCAATAGTGTTTCTTGTGTGTATGTGTGATCTACTGTAACTTTCTTCTTGAGGTGTTGTTGGGTTACGTAATGGTGTAAATAAATAGTGTGTACATGGATAGCCACTATCACCAAGCAATAATTCAGAAAATGCACCAGCTTCAAATCGTTGCTTCAGTCTGCATTCCCGGAATATTCTCGAGTCATGTACGCTACCACGCCACCTGGTCACAATGTCCATTATTTTTAAATCTGCTTCACAAACCACCTGCAAATTAATTGAAGGGAAACCTTTTCTATTAATGTACAACTGACCTCCATCTGCACTTATTTTTTTTTACTCTTATATGTGTGCAATCAATTGCACCTATCACAGTAGCAAAGTTAGCGATACTGCGGAATTTTCTCATATTTTTCTCTTGGTCATCAAGCAAGCCGTTGCTACCGCCGTATTTGCCGTATCAATTATACGGGGCCCCCGGGCCACGGGGGCCCCCAAAGTGTGTAAGGAAAAAGAATAAAAACTTTCTAATTTATTTTATTTTACAAATGACAAAATTCTATAAAGCAATTCCTTTTTTTCCCGCCTTAAGCGTGCGTTCAAAAGTTGGCAACACTACATCGTTATGGCGGGCTGCGGGACTTCCCCGTTTTACTTACTTCATCTTCAACTCAGCGGGGAATCCCCGGGAATTTTTGGAAAGTTTTTGGGCAAAGCAAAAAAGTACAATATGAATTGCAAGGGTAGTAAGCTTTGCGTAAGTGATTTAGGTATAGCAACTACTAAGCCTCATCTCGTGTACACATCCGAGCGAACCTCAACGCGTACAAAATACCTACTGTCGCTGACTAGAGAGAAAGCGAAAAGTTTAGGGTACAAATATGTCTGGACCCGTAACGCTAAAATTTACATACGCAAAGAAGAAGGAGTGCCCGGTAAACAAATTATTTATGAATCGCAGCTTTTGTCATTGTGACTTGATTTGGATTTAAGTTCATTTGAGGTTCCAATTACTCTGATACGTTATTATATGTATTATAAGTACTCATTATGCCTTATCATAATAACATACACAGGTGTTCTGGTACATAAAATCTTAATATATGTACCACAGTATATTTATATATATTCTTTCAACTTTAAATACATTATATTTACATATCAGCTATTTTATACATTATCGTACGGCCTTAATATGATAACAAACATAAATCATTTTTTTAATTTTTTCAAAAATATACTGGTGCCATCGCTTCACAAGATTTCAGGAATTTTTAATGGGTAATTTTGATCCTTTAGATTTTATTGACAATTCACTAAAATTGTCCACTTGCAGCTATGTAGATAATGCCGATAGACTCCAACAGCTTATGGCTACACCGAGTACGTACAAGCTATTCTGTATGAATATACGCAGCATCAGGTGTAATTATGACGATTTTTTAATACTTCAAAGTAGGATGAATATTAATTTTGAATTTTACTGTTTTACTGAATGCTGGCTGATTCAAGACCAAACGTTAATCAATATGCCGGGTTATAGCCTTTATCGCTCCATGAGGAATTACAACCAGAATGATGGGGTTGTAGTATATTGCAAAGATACATTATCTGTGGATTGTTTGGAAAGTTCTGATATACATGACTGCACAAATCTAATTATAACCGACAAAGAAAAAAACATAGTAGTGATTATTATTTATCGTTCTCCATCGTATAAAGATCCAAGAAAATTTATATCTAGCTTCCTTGATTACTTGAAGACTATCAGAAGCGCTAAAACTACCATTATTACTGGGGATATAAATCTAGATATCCTAGATGATCAGGACGATAACGTGCAGGCCTATATTGATGGGTTAGCGGAGCTTGGTTTTGCTTCAGCCATAGATATCCCTACTAGGAAAAAAGCATCGCTTGACCATTATTTTGTTAGAAGTGCTGCGACGTTAAACGCATATGTCCTGCATAGCATAATAACAGACCATTGGCCAATCATATTAGATATTCAGCTGGAAAAGCCTAAAACGAAATATCTTAGGGTTAAGAAAAATATAATTAAATGGAATGCTATCGCAAACGACTTAGAACATGTAAGCTGGGATCCTATGTACAGTGCTAATGATGTAAACGTAGCTATGGACATATTTACATCCAAAATAGGTGACATTATCAAAACAAACACATGTACATATAGTAATCAAAAAACCAAAAATATGACATTTAAACCATGGATAAGTGACAAACTTTTAGAATGTGCCCGTAAACGTGATGCCATGCATAAAGACGTGCGAAAAAATCCATGCAACCTAACTCTCACTAAAATCTACAAACGATACCGAAATACCTGCAAAGAGGCAACAAGAATTGCGAAAGCCCTATATTATAAAGATCGTATCAATGAAAGCCTTAATAACCCTCGCAAATGCTGGCAACTACTTAATGAATATACAGGAGGACCACAGTCCGTAGAAGACAAAAATATAATTAAACTGCTTAACAAACTCAACACAACTAGTTTTTCTGAGGGATTACAAAAAATTAATGTATTTTTCCAATGTATTGGCAATGAGTTGGCTCAAAAATTACTTGAACGCACTAATAGCACACTAGATGATCTCTCTAGCAACATCAAAATCGAAGACAACAATAATGCTTACTGTAGCTCTTTATTTTTTTCCCCAACAGATTATAAGGAGATTGATACAATAATATCTGGGCTTAAAACTAATTCCTCGCCAGGTGAAGATCAAATGACGGGAAAGCTCTTAAAGAGCTGCAGAAGTACCCTCATTGAACCTATCACATTTATTTGTAATTTAAGTATATCCTCTGGAGTGTTTCCAACTCTGTTAAAAAGAGCTAATATAGTGCCAATATTTAAAGGAAGTAATGCTGATGAGCTCACAAACTATAGGCCTATCTCACTATTGAGTGTGGTATCTAAAGTTCTGGAAAAGGTAGTAAAAAAAAGGGTTACGGCGTACTTAAATAAATACGATATACTTAGTGAGAGTCAGTTTGGGTTCAGACAGCACATGAACACAGAAGATGCTCTAATCAAAGCCGTTAACGTAATCAGTGGGCAACTTGACCGAGGGCACAAATGCATAGGTGTCTTTTTAGATCTGTCAAAAGCGTTTGACACAGTTGCAACTAGCATCTTGCTGACGGAACTAGAGCTAATTGGAATAAGAGGAACCGCTCTGAGCTGGTTTGAAAGTTATCTCTTAGGAAGAACGCAAAAAGTGGTACTCAAAAACTTACAACTTGAATCAAGCTCTCTGCCAATGGAGTGTGGTGTTCCCCAGGGCAGCGTCCTGGGACCTATCCTTTTTCTCATCTACGTTAATAAGTTGCTACGCATGAAGCTCGAAAACTGTGTTCCGGTGGCTTTTGCTGATGACACTTTGCTTTTGTTCCAAGGTGATAGTTGGGGGGATGCCTTTAAATATTGTCAAGCTGGCTTAGACAAGACGTTAAAATGGATGGACTCGCGTGTGCTGACTGTTAATAAAGTCAAAACAAAGTATATTAGTTTCTCAATTAATGCTAGCGGTCAACCGCCAGCAAATCTTCAACTAATAGCTCATCAGGACGGGGCATGTAGATTAAGTGGTACAGATGGTTTGTGCCAGTGCCCTATACTTGAGCGGGTAAAATCTATCAAGTACCTAGGAGTAATAGTCGATCAGCACCTGAACTGGAAGGAGCAGGTAGTGAAGATACGACATCGACTTAGAAGCCTTTCCCATTTCTTCTGGCAAGTGCGAAATATTGTGCAAGGAAATCTTTTATGGAGTGTGTATTTTGCAATGGCACATTGTATATTATCATATGGGATCTTAGCATGGGGAGGGGCTGCTAAATCAATATTGTCAGTAGCACAGCCGGCACAAAACAGCATACTCAAAATAATTATGAGAAAGCCTCCGACTTACGACACCGAAGCACTTTATTCAGAATCCGGGATTCTTAATATAAGACAAACGTATACTAACAAAGTAGCTTTGTACTATATAGAAAATGATCACCTGCATAAAAAACGTACTGCAGAACATAGCGTACGGCAAAAGAATTTGGGTAAAATTATGTTACAAAAAGCCAGAACCGTTTTTGGCACTCGCTTCATTCCGTGGATTGGACCACGCGTTTATAACATCCTACCTGTTGAAGTAAGAGGCTCGGTGCCTAATCACAAAAGGAAAAAAAAAACTTAAAGCATGGCTGGTAGAATTAGGTTACATCAAGTTAGAAGATAAGGTTTTTACGATATTGGAATAAATTTATAATTAAATTAAATTTTTAGGTTTATCTAAGTAGGTATATAAATAAACACAACAAACAAGACCTGTAGTGTATAATACATTACATCCTATAGGTACATAGAACTATAAAAATGTATGTATAATATATATGTGTATGATATGTATATAATAATATGTTTATATATATATATATATATATAATTAAGCAAACATTGCACCAAAAATTTGACATTTTTAATAATTTTGTTTTTGCATAGCAATATGTTAAAAATAACAATAATATAATATTACAAGGATATATACATACTTATATATATATATATATATATATATATATATAAGTATGTATATATCATATCATATATATATATAAGTATGTATATATCCTTGTAATATTATATTATTGTTATTTTTAACATATTGCTATGCAAAAACAAAATTATTAAAAATGTCAAATTTTTGGTGCAATGTTTGCTCGGCTGTGTAGTGGGATAGGCTGACTGCAGTAGTTCTCGACACGGGTCATCCTAGTGAGGACTGCTTCGCAAGGCTTACTATTTTTGATCTCTTTTCTGTTATGCGCTAGTTAAGGTGAAATCATTTAAGTTTATATAAGGTATCTTTTGTTTGAATAGCGTGTAAATAAATAAAAAAAAAAAAAAAAAAAAACCTTCATCGATATTGCGATGTACGTGTACGTTGTTGTACTTTGCATTGGATGTTAAACCACGGAGTGCAGTGCACTGTTTATTTACGCGCTTTATATAAATGTGCATTACATTGTAATTCAGTACAAACAATATTGTTCTTCTGGTTTAGCAGTATTAGTAACGATTTGTAAAAGAAATGAGTGAAAGGAAAAGAGATTATCCCAGCGGCGCTGAGAAAAGAAAAATTAAACAGAAAAGGGACGAAGTTATAAAAAAAGTGCCCAAAATTTCTTCATTTTTCAGAGACAAGATACTGTGAGTGATTTAGATTGGAAAGGTAAGTACTACACTACTACCCAACCCATTTATTAGGGGCCCGTAGTGATAAACAAGGAAATCTTTTAATTTCGGTCTGTCCATCTGTCCGTCACAAAAATTTGTCTCCCCCCTCGATTTTCACAATTATACTGTTTTTTGGGTTCCGTGCCTTGATTAAAAAAAAACAAAATTCTAACTTATCTATAGGATCGATTTGTTTTGTTGTTTGTTTATCAGTCCGTATCGTATCGTTAATTGCGTGTTGAGAACTTCAGATGTGCAGACTCGCTTTCGGGTTCTCGTTTTGTATGGCCACTACACTACGCGCTGCGTTTAAATAGCACGCAGGTGTATAGTAATGCACGGACGGGCTGCAGGTGATTTTGTATCTACTAATAGGTACGAGCACAATCCGCGTAGAATCTGTGTGCGTCTGAACTGAACACTCTCTAACTGTGACCCTTAGTAACGTTATTTATTTATATATAACTCTTTTTAGTTTAGTATCAAACCATTCGTATTTATTTTTTAACAATTACTCGTTTATTTTTAGATTCTTCTGAAGCATGTTCTTCGTCACATATCCATCCGGAAATAGAAGAAAGCCAAGCACATACTTTATCGGATGTCCATCCAGAAATCGAGGAACCCCAAGTCAACGATTCTGATATATCTGCAGATAATGCAGATTGTAATATAATTTCATCAGATAGAGGAAATTTTGGTGACAATTTAACTGAATGCGAAAGAAAAATAATTTTTAAATTGGGTCCATTTAAACCACAAGGACCATTTCCAAAAGTTTCAGAAAATAACCGACCTTTTTCAGCTTATTATTATTCATATTTCAATCAGGCAGGCATAAAAATTATAAGACCATGGTTATGTTATTCTAACGTTTTAAACAAACCGTACTGTCACTTCTGTTGGTTATTAGCAGATCGTCAAAACAAATCGTACTCCTCTGCTTGGGTTAACGGTGTTTCGGTTAGAAGCAATTTCACACAAACTATTCTTGACCATGAAAAGTCACAGCAGCATATTAGTGCCTCACTCTCTTATAATAATTGGTTGCAAGGAAATACCATCGATACTCTATTGAAAAGTGAAATCGATAGTAAAATTACATTCTGGAGAGATGTACTGCATCGTATAATTAATGTTATAATTACTTTAGTATCTTGTAATCTACCTTTGAGGGGGCATGATTCTGATTCTGGCAATTTTATGGCAATTTCACGTCTGCTATCTAACTATGATGCAACTTTAAAAGAACTTTTTCTAAAACCGAAAGGTGAAATAAATTATTTAAGCCCTACGATTCAAAACGAAATTATTAGTTTGCTTGGTACTAACGTTAGGAACAGTATTATCTCAGAAATTAAAAAAGCTCCATTTCTGACAATAATTCTGGATACAACACAAGACTTGTCAAAAATTGACCAACTATCTGTAGTTTTTCGATATATCTCGGTTACAGAAAATGATGATAATGTGCCTAAAGAAATAAAAATCTGTGAGTCCTTTTTAGGATTCATAGCAGTAACCGATTGCAGTGCTGCAGGTCTGAAAACTGTCATTTTAAATTTGACTAAAGAATATGGAATTGATTTGACTAAATGTAGAGGACAGGGATACGATGGAGCAAATGTTATGTCGGGTGTGTATGGAGGATTACAAACCCTAATAAAAGAGCATGCTCCAAATGCCGATTATGTTCATTGTGCTGCGCACGCTTTAAACTTGGTTTTGAACGATGCTGCGAGACATGTTCGTGAAGTATCGACTTTTTTCGATAATTTAGAAAAAATATATACTTTTTTTGGCAATAGTATAAAACGCTGGGCTATGCTAAGTGACGATTCATCTGAAAAATATTTGATTACCCTTAAAAAGGTATGTCCTACCAGATGGTCTTCTAGGAACGACGCTTTATTAGCAGTAAAGATTATTTTTTTTACTAATCATGAAAACTTTGTACCAACTAAATTTAATTTCAAATAAAAAAGATGAACGTGAAGAATGTAAAAGTATAATTAATATTTTAGAGAGTTTTGATTTCTTAGTGCTCGTTACATTTTTTTCTTCACTATTTGAAATTATTAATCCTGTTTCTAAAGCTCTACAGCATGAAAATAATGACTTACAGAAATCTAGTATTTTATTAAGTAATCTTTTAAATAGACTGTGCCAATTAAGAAATCAGAATTCATTTAAGGGACAATTTGGGCAGCGTTTAGTCCATACAAACTTATTCTCCTGTTTCCTCTCTGGATAATACCGCTAGAGCTATATATTATTTTTTTATAAAATTTATCTCCTTTATGGTCAGGCTTGTGTCATTTATTTTTTCTCGTAAGTTAAGTACTATAAGAAATATAAGCCTTTAAAAATCCCAAAAAATATCAAATTTTTACCTCCGTGTTCAGACGTTTCTCAAACAAAATTTATGAGTTTGTAAAACAAAAGTAAATGACAGAAGCCGAGATCAATACTTTTTAAACAATTAATTGAAAAAAATAATGAAATCGGCCTATTTTTGAATGAGGAAACAGAAGAATCCGAGACGATGATTTTGTCTACTTTTCGTAGGTATAAATCGATCCGAGCTGCAGTTGTCCTTATTGCGGTCTACGGGCAGAGGCTCGAGGTCAGGGGAGGGTCGGACTAATACGTATACAGTTAGAGAAGAGACATGTAGTCGATAATTGTATCGACACATTAGTGCTGTCCATCGATATCGATATGTGACGGTTCTCGTCTTTAGTTAGTGTTTTGTGCGTGAAGTGAATTTAGCACATTACTGCAACGGCCGGCAAGTTAACTAACTAAATAACTAGTTAGTTAGCCGGTAAAATTGTTGACGCACAACATGATTTACTTTTACTATGGAAACTGACGTGGTTTTCACACATAACACATTTAAGTACGAAAAGAAAGAATTAAAAAAAAAATTGTAACTTGTGTATCAGAAATATCAGGATCGTAACAAGTGGAAAAATTTATAAATAAATAATTCTCTTAATATTAGTTAATTTTGTTGAGATATTTTTTCAAAATTTTATTCAAATACATTAGGTTATTACGTTGCTAAGTGATTAGATTATAGCTTATCATCATCAGCCAGAAGACTTCCACTGCTGAACATGGGCCTCCCCCTTTAACCTCTGTACTGATAGTGATCAACATCCTGTCATCTGCATCCACTGGATGCCCGCGACTCTCACAATGTCGTCGGTCCATCTAGTGGGAGGCCTACCTACGCTGCGTCTTCCGGTTCGTGGTCTCCACTCAAGGACCTTTCTTCCCCATCGGTTATCGGTACTTCGAGCGATGTGGCCTGCCCAATTGCCACTTCAACTTGCAAATTTGAATAGCTATGTCGATGACTCTGGCTCTTTGGCGGATATTCACGTTTCGGATTTTATCGCGCAAAGTAACTCCGAGCATAGCCCTTTCCATTGCCCGTTGAGTGACTCTTAAGTTTTTCTAAAAGGCCAACAGTTAAGGACCACGTCTCAGTACCATATGTTATCACTGGCAACACACACTGGTCAAAGACCCTTGTCTTTAAGCACTGTAGTATCTTGGACAAGATGTCACGCAATTTCCCAAACGCTGCCCATCCGAGTTGGATTCTTAGGGGGACCTCTTTGCCTAAGTTGGACTGACCTAAATGAACAATCTGTCCAAGAGAGGTGTAATGGTCAACAACTTCAAGAGTATCGTTCCCAACGATTACCGGCATGGGTACAACATGGACATTGGACATGATTTTTGTCTTGTCTATGTTTATTTTAAGACCCACCTGTTGAGAAAGGCTACTGAGATCGCTGAGCATCGCATTGAGGTCCTCCAGCGACTCTGCCATGATGACTATATTATCGGAAAAACGAAGATGGGTGATTTATTCACCATTGATGTTGATGCCGAATCCGTTCCAGTCCAAGAGCTTGAAAATGTCCTTCACTGCGTTCTTGAACAGTTTCGGAGAAATAACATCTCTCTATCTCACGGCTTTCTGCAATTGGATTGGTTCCGTGCTCTCGTCCTGTAATCGGATCGACATGTTAGCGTTTCTATACAAACACTTCAGCACTTCGATATACTTATAGTCGATATGACAACGCTGGAGGGACTGCAATACTGCCCAGGTCTCCATTGAATCCAAGGCTTTTTCATAGTCCACAAACGCTAGACATAATGGCCGATTATACTCCTCAGTCTTCTGTATAATCTGGTGAAGCGTGTGTATGTGGTCTGTGGTGCTCCAGCCTTTACAGAAACCGGCTTGTTCGGGAGGCTGGAAGTAATCAAACCTGCTTTCGAGACGGTTCGTAATGACTCTGAAGAACAACTTGTACACATGGCTCAGGAGTGAGATGGGTTTATAATTATTCAATAAGGTGTTATCACCTTTTTTGAAGGAGAGCACCACCACCCTACTAGTCCATGCTTCATGCGTAGTACCTTCGAGTATGACGGAATTAAATAACTTCTGGAGGACTAAAAGTACCGGTTTTCCATCCGCTCTCATTAGTTCTGTCGTGATTCCGTCATCACCCGGCGATCTTGTTGTTCTTAAGCTTTTCAGAGCCATTCTAATCTCGTACAAGCTGATGTCCTCAGTGTAGTGTTGGGTCAGTTTAGCTCTCTTGTCCAGAGCTGTACCGATAATTAGGCTGTCGCATCAATGTGTACAACTGTCCGTAAAACCTCTCGAGTTCTCTCAGAATCTTCGGTTTTGATGAAATGATACTACCATCCTCGATCTTCAGCTTCATCATTTGGCTCTTCCCAATAGACGAATTCTTTGCGAACACTATCCAGCCCTGGTTCCACTCGATTGCGTCCCTAATACATCTTGTATTATAGGAACGCAGATCGTGTCGCACCGATTTTGAGATTCGTCTATTAAGTTCGCCATATTGCGACATATCAGCTGATTGCAGTCTCATCTCAGTCAGGTCTTTCATTAGCTTAATGGTTTCATCTGAGAGCTTCTGAGGTCTTTTCCGGCATGGGGTCTTAAAGAACTTGGACCACACTGCTTGGACAGTTTCCACCAGCCCATTGTTTAGTACGAACAGTTCCGCTTTCGGCTCTGGAAGCGATTATGCAATTCGAGTTGGAAGTCTTTGGAGTTTTGGATTTGAGTATGACCAGAATGGAGCGTGGACTTCACCAGACGCGACCTCTCAAGCTTGTTGATATTCAATGTGCCTCTGACAAAACGGTGATTGCTACCGGTTTTCACCTTGCTAATCATGGAGACATTGAATATTCGCTTCTTGGTCGTCATGATGAAGTTGATCTCATTTTTGGTCAAACCATCGGGGCTCATCCACGTCTACTTCCTGCATGGTCACTTCTGAAAGAAGGAGTTCATCAAATAGAGTTCCTCCTTCTCCATAAGTCAACCAGCCACTGGCCCCTCGAATTCCGCTGTCCATACCCATATGACCCGACTCTTAACTCATCAACATTCCGCGTTCCATCTTTGCGTTGAAGTCACCCATAACAACGGTGAAGTATGTTACGGAGGTATGGTCTCGGATATCTCCTCAAGTCCTCATACAACACCTCTACTTTACTTTACTTTAGATTATTACATTATAGGTAAAGTTATCAAATAGGAATTGTACATGGTAATCCTATCCGTAACTATCATCACATTATAGACCGGCACCCTCACAGGAAATTTTCAAGCGTCGTGTGAAACTGTACTATATCTTGGAGTAGCTACTGTATCGTTATTATCTCGCTTTAAGTTTATATGTATGTATTTAATATTTTTATTTATGTATGTATATTATTTTAACTAAAAACTTGGTTATTTGAATTTTTCACATAAATTTTGAGGTTATGTGAAAAAATTATTGGGACAAAAGTTGTAGATATTTTTATTACCTACAACTTTGCCATTAAACTTTTCAAAAACTATATTGCAAAACTATAAATCAATAGGATTTATAGTTTTTCTGGAAATCGAGTTGAACCATTTTTTACCCCCCCCCCCCCCATCCCTCCCACTTCCCGAACTCAGATCACCCGTAATTTATTTTTCCTTTCATTTTTATCATAATAATGGGTTTCATACTACTGTGATTTTTTTTTGGTTTCAAAAATTATCGACCCTGGCGTAGTCGGTTAGTGAAATATGAGCAGATCGCAAAATAACAAAAATCACTCGACATTCGGCAAACGCCGATATCAACTAGCCGAGTAGACTGCGAGGCGAAATGAATTTGTAGGCAACTAGGCATTCAGTGCGGGTGCACGGGCGGGCACGCACACACACACGCACAGTCTGTTCGACACGCACACGTCGATAGCTCGCTGGTCAGGGCGCAGCGCGACAACAATAGAGTTGCTAAATACCTATTCATCAAATTTCTTGGCCATGGTATACCGGCTTAATAGTTTGCTAAATGAATCCAAAGATTTAGCAAAAAAGTGGGGGGTAACAACTGTTTTTAAAAACAGTAGGCGAAAGATAACGAAGCGTTTTTTTGATGAGTTATCACAAGATGAGAGAAGTTCCGACCCGGAATCCTATTTCAAAGTCAATGTATACTATTGCTGTTTAGATATATTAATTTCTCAAACTAAAGAAAGATTTCAGAGCCTTTGCAACCTGAGTAGTATATTCGAAATATTACAACCGGAGAAACTCCTATCTTCTTCAAGCGAAGAGATATTAAACGCTTCCGGAAAACTGTCTGCTAAATACAGTAAAGACATCTCACTTAATCTTTGTGACCAATTAAAGGCTCTAAAAACATGCTTAAATTCTGAAATTAAAAAAAATTATTCCATTAAAGAACTCATTGAATTATTGCTAGTAAAATTCAATAGTCTTGCATCCAGTTTTCCCGAGGTAATCACAGCATGCTTTTTTATTCTTGACCCTTCCAGTTACAACCGCAACGGCAGAAAGAAGTTTTTCAAAATTAAAACTAATAAAAAATTACTTAAGAACTTCGATGGGACAAGAACGGCTGTCAGACATCTCACTATTGTCCATAGAGGCAGAAACTTTAGAAAAACTAAAATCATCATCAGCCATAAATGATTTAATAAATCAGTTTGCCGATAAAAAGGCAAGGAGAGTGAATATTTAAAATTCGATTTTTATTTGTAAAATGGGTAAATTATGTGATAAATAAATATTACTTCTCACAATATTTTTTTTCTTTTGTGAAAAATCTTTACCTCCATATAAGGGCCTCCAAAAAAATTTTTATACGGGGCCACGACAAGGCACGCTACGCCACTGTCATCAAGTGTTACAGGCATTTTTATAAACCTGTGTGATAGCCGTGCCAGTGCTCCTGCCACTTTTTTACAAACATTGCTCACAGCTGGTTGAGAAATCCCATGTACGAGTATGTCTGCTGTATCGTCTTGAATCTATGTACAAAACAATAAAAAGACATTAGAACATAATATCTAACAATTTGAAACACTTGGAACAATTTTCTTGGAAAGTTTTTAAACACCAAATACTTACTTCATGCCGACCCCAGTTTCGTAATGCACAAACCACTTGCAATTCAGGCGATATTGAGCATCCTCGAGGGTCGTACAATAAATCTTCTCTCAATAACTCTACAATTTTTTCCCCAAAGTATTTTGTAAACCTATATTTATACCGAAAATCTTCATCACTCAAATCGAAAGGATTCATACGAAGTCTGTAGTTATTAGGTCGCCGTAACGTCTCTAATAATTCTAAATCCATGAAATCCATATCCATTTTTCTTTATTTATAGAGACAAAATCACGATTTTGTTGTAAAAACAAGCACCCTAACCTCAAAACGAAACAAATTACAACACTTTCTGTCAAAATCTATTAGGTACCGAAGTTAGTCCATAAATAAACAAGGGGTCTCGGCGGTTTTACTTTGGTACCATAGATAGTCCGCTGTTTATTGAAAAACTTCGTTTTGTAATAACGTTTATTTTGGTACATGGTTTAAACCTGGTACTAATCCCAGTACCAAAGTTAAACCGTGTTTTGTAATAAGGCTGAATAAGTTTACCACTTGTATATTGTGTATGACCAAGTAATACCTCATTATAATTTTTATATGATTTAATCTTTATAAGATTCACTTAGGGCTCTCTCTCAGTCCATATAATTCTCGATTAAGTGTTAAAACTTTGTTTTTGCCAGTTTTGACACCTGGTGGTTTCATATACACTTTAGAGTCTAACTTTCAATTTACACGTCGAATTTAACAAAATAAAAGAAATACTACAAGACTTAAAGAGATTTCATGTCAAGGACTTTAGAGAACCAAAACTGTTTATAGGAATGGAACTAGAAAAGAAAAACGGAACATTAAAAATTACTCAAAAACGACAATCAACCAAATGTTAGAAAAATTTGGAATGAAAGATTGTAAAGGAGCACAGCTCGCTACACTACTGGTAAAAGGATATTAAGTGGACCCTAACGATGAAATAATTGATACTGTACCATATCGACAGCTAGTTGGTGACTGATGTTCCGATGATGACTGTATCCCGACCAGATATTTGTTATGCTACCTCATATTTGAGCCAATATTTAGACAAGCCTACCAAGACCTTATGGATACAAGCAAAACGAACGCTGAGGTACTTAAAAGAGACTATTAATATGGGATTAGTATATGAGCAAAATGAAGAAGAACGCATAGACACATATTCAGATGCAGATTGGGCTGGCAACCATACAGATAGGAAGAGTGTATCAGGCTCTGTGACACTCTATAGTGGGAAAGTAGTTTCCTTGCAGTCAAGAAAGCAAAACTAAATAAACTAATGTAAAAGGACTGTACAGTGATTTTACCGGACTATTATTATCTCTAGCATCTCTCTCGATTCTCACTTGTCAAAGTTGTCACAAAATAGAGCTTATAAAACAAGGTTTTCTAATACAAGAAAATTCTTTTATTTCCACGGAGTAACAAATATTTAACAGTTTTAATCTTCTGCCTCCCCGCTACAAAAAGAAAACGTTACACGACGAAGAAAAGTTTTTGTGATTACAGACTTGCAATCATAATGAAATTATTAAATGTCAATGCAGAAGACACAACGCGGGATTCAGTCCCGAAAAATCAAGTGCATGTCCTTCAACAGTGTTCTCACGCAAAAGAAGGTAATAACATATCATATTTTTTACTACGTCGGTGTCAGCAGTGCTGGGTATCAAATAAAGTCCGAAAAGACACTCCATATTGTTGTCGTGACTGCTCCAAGCAATACGCATTATACGGATTTTGTTTAAATGTTTTCAAGAGTATCACAACTCCTATTATATTTTTTAAGAATAAAGAAAAAATTCAGAGAATTGTTTTTTATGTTGACAAACTTACCTACATACAAATATACAATCAAACATATAAAATATATATAGGGGAGAGAACCCAAATATCAGATAGTTTCGTAATATCAGATAGTGGATTATCTCGACTTTTGCAAAAGCGACATCTGTTTTTTATGTTATACACTGATACCATACTTTATGGAAGCATTACTCTAAAACTTGGAGCCGTCTTTCATTCAACATGGCGGAACGGTAGGACGTCGTAGCTTTTCGGCATCGTAAAGGTTTAACTATTGTGATAAATGTTATTTTCATATAGGTACTTACCTATAACAAAACTTACTCCCATTTTTATCGTTGTTTATTATGCAAGGATTTCCAGATTTTGTTTTGATTATAGTTGTACATCATGACTTCTCCGGTTAAAAGAAAAATATGCGACCATGTATCGATGAAAAAAGCATAATATTTTGCTGTAAAGAACTAAGAAATGGGGTACCTCAAACCCTCTAAATGTTATGGTGTTCCAAAAAGCACATTAGAAGACTACGTCAATAGCCCGATAGATACAGAACAGCTTTGGACACCAAACTTGGCAGAAAACCAAGTTCGATATGGAAATCGAAAAATTACTGGTCCAGTACTGCCTGGAGATGGTCAAAAAATATTACGGTCTTCGAGCAAATCATATAAAGTCAAATGCTTTTGAACTTGCTGTAAGAAACAATATACCCCATCGATTCTATCTCAAAGGTCAGACTGGAAAGAAATGGCTTGGTGGATTTCTGAAAATGCACTGCAACTTGCTTTCAGAACCCCTGAAGCATCCACAGCTTTAAGAGCAAGAGGTTTTACCATGGAGAAGGTGTCTTGTTTCTTCGATGAAATTCTTGGGCTTGAGATGGAAAAAATAAATTAAGATCCGATGCGAATTTTTTATGTAGATGAGACTGGGGTCACGATTGTTCAAAAGAAAATGGCAAAAGAAGTTTGTTTAAAACGGCAAAAGCAAGTTGGTGGTATAACGTCTGCAGAGAGAGAATCACTTGTGACTTTAATGTTTTGTATGGGAGCTTCAGGTGCATTTATACACCACCACTATTCATTTTTCTAAGGGAGAATATGAAAAGAGAATTGGAAGATGGGGCACCACCATGTCCCAGATATAATTTTCTTGAAAATCTTAAGCCTAGCAAGGAACACCAATGATTCTTTTGTTGGATGGTCATTTTCGCATACGAGAAACATAGATGTTATAGATCTAGCACGAGAAACCACGTTTTTTTGTACTATTATAGATATCCTTCTGATCCGAAAATAAGACTGGAATGGGTAAAAGCTACCGGCTTTAATTGGCAGCCTACAAAATATACTAAAATATTATGTTCTGAACATTTCAATGAAGCATCACTTATACAAAAAACTAGATTGCTGAAGATACATGCAGAAGCGGTGCCTACAAAACATATACACGTGAGTATATTCCTAATGCTGCTGACGGCTGCCTTGACTTGGATTCGTTGTTACGTTCTGAGTAGGTGGTCTCGGGTTTGATTCCCGGCCATGATTTTCTTACCACCGGCGTGTATAATGAAAGGGCGAAGAAAAAAACCCGAGTTCGAAGATGGATTGCCTCCGGGATCTTCAGTTTTTATGTCGCAAAAGTCTGACATCACCTCTGACATATTCCTGGAATGGATGAAGACTCATTTTCTGCCGCGAAAACCAACTGGAAATGTGCTTCTTTTGCTCAATGGTCACTCCACTCACTGCAACTCTGTTAAAATGTTGGAATATGCCAATGGAAATGATATAATCTTGTTGTCAATGCCAAGCCACACATCTCACTATCTACAGCCACTAGATGTAGCAGTCTTGGTGGGAAACACTGTCACTATGGAAAAAATCAGCGCCCTATTAGACCAAAAGTTAAACAGCACGCTTTCTGTATTTATGAACGATTTTCGTCAAGCACTCAAGGAAGACGTTCAAGGAAGGTACTCGTTCACAAAGAAATCAACTGTACAGTACAGCATCTTAAGGATGATTTCACAGCCACGACTGATTATATCTGCGATGAACAGTCTTCCATGAAGCGTGACATTGAGGAGAAGGCACGCGCTATAAAGGACTTAGAAAGCGAAGTATTGAGGCTGCGTGAAGATCATAGTACCTTATATGCAAGACTATCTTCAATGGAGAGAATGACTCGCAGTCAAAACCTAGAAATTCAGGCCGTGCCTGAAAGCAAAAGTGAGAATCCTATTGTAATCTTTAAAAAGTTGTGTGAAACCCTAGATATGGAGATTAACCAAGACCAGATACATTCCTGACGTAGAGTTGCAAAGACGAATGCTGCCTCAAACAGGCCGAGAAATCTCCTAATTACACTCACTAACCCCCGCCTGAGAGACAGTGTTTTATTAGCCTGCTACCGCTACCGCTAATAAAATTCACAAGGACGATACTTTAAATACAGCGCATATTGGCCTCTCGTGCGAAAAACAGAGGATATATGTTACAGAACATCTATCGCCCGAATGCAAGACTCTCCATGCAGCAGCTAGAAAGACTGCCAGGGAGAAATCATATAAGTATGTTTGGGTAAAATACGGTCGTGTTTACCTGCGCAAGAACGACGCTGCGAGCTGCATCTTGATAAAAAATATGGATACACTGAATAAATTAGCTTAGTTTATAAATTAGTATTGAGTGCCCAAGTTTTCCTAGATTTAGATATTTTAGCTTTCTCGAATATTTTATTATGTCTATAGTCTTTTACCAAAATGTTAACCGCATTAGATCTAAAACTGAAGATGTTTTTCTTAATGTAATTAGTAGTGATTACGATATCATCTGCTTAACAGAAACAAATTTTAATGATGGTGTTCATAACTCTGAGGTGTTTGACAGCCGCTACAATGTGGTAAGACGTGATAGACATACTACACAAATACACAAAAAGGACGGCGGTGGTATTTTAATGGCTATTAAAAAGCATTTAAATTTCGTCCGTCAGACATCTTGGGATTCTAATTTTGAGGACATTTGGATCAGTATTATACCAAGTGGTAAAAATGTCAAAGTAACACACATATGTTTATGCTATCTTCCACCGCATTTATTACTCGAAGATCTCGAAGATGCAAGAATTTTACAGTAATTTTCAAAAAGTTCTACTATTATGTACTCGTGATCAGGATGAATTTCTTTGTATTGGCGATTTTAATACCCCTAACATTACTTGGTCTAAATCTGTAGATTCACCCATTATGGTGCCTACTAATCCTCATGGTGAAAAAGCTGATATTTTATTAGAAAATATTACTCTCTGCAACTTCAGTCAATTCAACAGTATACCTAATATGTATGACAAATTCTTAGACCTCGTTTTATCCACTTTCACATTGCAAGTATATGCCTCTGAATCTATCAGTAAGCTGGATAGATATCACCCTTCTCTTGTAATTGACTTGGAACTTGTAGGCACTAGTACTAAATGCTTTAAACCCAACACTGATAAACGATTAAACTTTAGTAAAAGCAATTACTCGAATATTAACAAAGACCTAGAGTCGATTAATTGGAGTAAATTTCTCGATGGCCCTGATATTGATATTTTGACTAACAAATTTTACTGCGAATTTAACAAAATACTTTCTGAACATACTCCTGTTAAAAAGAGGAACTCTGACAATTTTCCTACATGGTTTTCACCAGCTTTAATACGTACCCTTAAAGAAAAATTAAAATCTCATCGTTACTACCGTAAATTTAAGAATCCCCGTGATTATGATACGTTTTCTATGTTACGTCTTAGAGGCAAAAAACTTATTGAACGAGACTACAACATTTATATAAACTCAGTTGAGTCGTCTATAGAAAAAAATAACATTAAGCATTTCTGGCAGTTTGTAAAAAGTAAAAAAGGCTCTGAGTCAATTCCCATCACAATGAAATATGGAGAACGGGCATCGTCGGAGCAGGTAGAAATTTATGAACTTTTTTCGAATTACTTTAGCTCAGTTTTTGAACCTCCTACTTCTTCCAATACTTACGAGACATTTACAGGTCACACGTCACATGTTTTAAGCAATATGACAATTACTCGAGAAGATATTCTGTGCAAAATTGCTATGCTTGATCCCAATAAGGGTGCTGGACCAGACGGGATACCTCCACTAGTGATAAAAAACTGTAGCAGGATGCTATGTGCACCCCTATTGATTTTATTCAACAAGTCTCTCCAAACTGGTGTTTTTCCATCTCTATGGAAAACCGCTCACATAGTGCCCATTTTTAAATCTGGCGACAGATCACATTGCGATAACTACCGCCCAATCAGCATATTATCTTGTTTGGGTAAACTTTTCGAAGTGCTAGTCTATGATGTATTGTATCACCATATTTACTCTCTTTTATTCCCGAGGCAGCATGGTTTTATGCGTAACCGTTCTACTACCTCTAATCTACTGGAGTATAAAAATTATATATGCAGTGCCTTTGCTAAGAGGGTTCAAGTGGATTGCATATATACTAACTTCGCTAAAGCGTTTGACAAAGTTAGCCATAATATCCTAATCCGTAAATTAGCGTTGCTATATGGAATTCATGGCAACTTGTTGAGATGGATTGAATCATACCTTACTAGACGGAGTCAATTAGTTGCAATCAAGGGCTTTCTATCTTCTCCCGCGCCGATTACTTCAGGTGTACCCCAAGGTTCTCACCTCGGACCACTACTTTTTATCGCCTTTATAAACGACCTTATCGAAAAATTCCATAGTCCTTGCCTTTTATATGCAGACGACCTTAAACTTTTCTCTGAAGTTCATAACATCAGGGACTCTGAAGTTCTCCAGTCTGATCTAGGCATTCTCGATAGATGGTGTCAAGATAATAATATGTTTTTGAATGTTAAGAAGTGCTTTGCCATAACATTTACAACAAAAATTCACAAATACTGTTTGAGTACAAACTTATAGATCATTGCTTGGAAAGAAAGACTGTGGTTAGGGACCTAGGGGTTATACTTGATCAGAAGTTTACTTTCCGAGAGCATTATGATTACATCATAAGTAAAAGCACTAAACTCTTGGGCTTCATTACCCGAATCACTAAGAAATTCAAAAAGCCATTCAGTTTTTTAACCCTTTAATATTCTTTAGTCCGTAGCATTCTTGAGTACAATTCGGTCATTTGGTCTCCGCATTATAATATACACAGAAAGCGTATTTAACGAGTACAGAGTAAGTGTTTAACTATATTATGCTATAGACAGGGATTGAACCGTAAACTCCAAACATATTCCGAGAAGCTGAATAAATTTAATATACAAACGCTTGAAACACGACGCACTTATGCTGACTTTGTATACCTATTTAAAATTTTACATTCAAAGATAGATTCCCCTTCTCTTCTCTCAAGTATTAACTTTAACGTTACTCCAAAAGTTCGCAACGAGGACTATTTAAAACCGAAAACTTTCTATCTGCGCGTGTATAAAAATAATACTTCCTTCTATAACCCAGTAGTTAGGATGTGTCGCCAATATAATGAAATCGTCAAAAATCATTATAGCTCTATAGACATTTTTGATCAATGTCTGCCCAGATTCAAGAGGAATATAAAGAAGATTGCATTCACGGCTCATGTGAATGTAGCTAACTAAAAGTAAAATTTATAGTTAATAACCTAATTTTAATTATTATAATTTGTAATATCATACTGCTTTTATAATAACCATGATGAGTACGCATGTTTTGGGATATGGTTTAGTTCACAATTGTCAACACACTTAATTAAGATTTATTATGACTATATTCTGTTTTGTGTACCTCAATAAATAAATAAATAAGTTTTTAAGTCCCTCAAAACATTTTTCTACGAAGCTTGCAGGCTGTGGATGAATCAACATCCGGGGCGCCGACTCACAAGGGGCCAATTTGGTATGTTGCTAAGTCAAGGTTGGGGGAAAGCAGCTACCATTGAAAATGCTACATCCGGATTCAAAGCTTCTGGCGTTTCCCCACTAAACCCCGCAGCGATACCCGATTACGCTTTCAATGGGCAATCTACACAGCTGATAATTCCTGGACCAAGTGGCATGCAATCAAGTAACGAACCTACACCTACGAGAGCACTGCATAAAGTGTCACCTTTGCCCCAAAAGCTAAATGAAGTACGAAAACGAGCGAAACAAGTTAGCATACTTTTAACGTCTGAAGAACACATAGAAAAGCGTAAAATTAAAGAAAAATTCAAGGAAGAAAAAGAAAACAAGTCAAGACAAGAAAAAAAACCAAGGGTCCCGATAATAAGGCCAGAAATAATAACAGCAAAGAAACGAAAAGCGATTCGTAAGCTGTCAGACAGCAGTTGTGAAGAAATTCCCATAGCTTATTGTCCGAATAATGAAAAAGATAACTGCAGAGGCTAATATAAGTATGTATGCGAGAACTAATATAAGACTGAACTGATTGAAGACTGGTTGCAGTGCACGATATGCTCATTTTGGGTATATCGTGCACTGAATTAAATTTAGAAAAACAGTTAAAAGTATTAGAATTAATGCTATTGTTTAGTTACAGCGTCGATTGGAATCTGTCTGGTTACGTACGAAAATCAATCTTTCTAAGGAAAATGTTCGTGCAATAATTTTCTACAACTTTAGACGAGGCCTGACACGGCTTCAGTGTTTTGAAGAGCTAACATCTGTGTTCAGTGATGAAGCCCCATGTCTGCGGACTGTCGAACGCTGGTATTTAGAATTCCAGCGTGGACATACATCTCGCGAAGGACACCCAAAATTCGCCTTCACTGAAGATAACATCATTGCTGTGAGACAACTAATTCTCGAAGATCGTCATGTGACGTATCGAGAGATAGAGGCTCTATTAGGCATCTCGGGGACAACCATTCAGAAGATCTTGCATGAAGCTCTTGGTGTGAGAGAGGTAGTTTGCCGTTGGATACCGCATCTGCTTTCCGACGATCACAAGGCAGCTTGCGTCAGATGGTGTTTTAAAACTCTGCAATGGTTCAACCGAGGAGAGTCAAATCACGTCTACGAATCTTAGATCTATGCCTACGATCCTGATTCCAAACAACAATCTGCAATCTGGATCTTTCAAGACGAGCCAAAGCCGACTAAAGTTGTTCGTTCTCGAAGTACTTCAAAGAAGTTGGTGGCCACGTTCGTTGGAAAAACCGGCCATGTTGCGACTATTGCACTTGAAGATCGTAGAACGGTTAACGCAGAGTGGTATACCACAGTTTGTTTACCACAAGTCATCGCCAAACTTCGAAAATCTAACTCAAAGCGACGCATCATCCTGCACCACGACAACGCAAGCTCACACAGCGCTCGTCAAACGATTGAGTATTTGAAGCAGGAAAAAGTAGAAATTCTTGACCATCCTCCATACAGTCCTGACCTAAGCCCTAACGATTTCTTTACATTTCCTAAAATTAAGAAATGTCTTCGTGGTCAAAAGTTCCAGTCCGGTGAAGAAGCAGTCGACGCTTTCAAGTCAGCCATTTTGAACACCCCCACTTTAGAGTGGAATAAATGTTATAATAACTGGTTTGAGCGAATGGAAAAGTGTATTAAGCTACGTGGTGAATACTTTGAAAAACAATAAAAAGTACTATAAGGTTCTATTTGTGTTTTTTTCTTCAAACGACAAAACTTAAAAGGCATGCCTCGTATTTTTTTGATTATTATTGTTTCTCCACAATTAGGCCTCAAAGTTAATATGTCCATCTCTACCTGACTTACCCTATTATTAAACTGTTGTGGTAAAATCATACCTATTGGCTTTCTAGTAAAGTTCAAACAATTACGTATTACTTAAAACTTTCAAAAATATTGACGTCGTGAACATTTTTAAAGCAATTTAAGTTTATGTCAAGTGACTCGCACAGACAGCCAATTTTTATAGGAAAAACAACTGTGTTGCTTAAAAAACAACTAAGTTACCGTAATTTGCAAATAAATATAGTATTTAACATTAATTCATATGTTTTTCTGGTACAGGTATTTTAATTGGTAGCTACCAATAGCAGTTTTATTTTTGTATTTACCCATTAAAAAAAAAACGGTTTTGTTCGATGAGGACCGATTTCAGTACCCTAAATAAAAAGCAATGAAAAAGTTTCTTGGGAATATATTGAGAAATTGAATAAAATTTAAGAGAGCGAAGGATTGCATTTGAGCATACTGAGAAGAGCGCATGTGAATTTCAAAAACAAATCATGAAAGTACGTTTAGCTGCACAAACTTTTAGTAGGTCGGTAGCTGTAGCACTCTCACTTTGCAAGGAACACTTGAAAATTGATGAATTTGCACATTGTGACGCAACTGTAGAGTTTATTAAATATTTTAATGACATATTTGATATATTAAATAGCCGAAAACTAAGTGCATACGATTTTAAAAACCGATATCGCTGGAAAACTTTGAAACTATGGACACGAAATTGAAACAGTTTGAAACATCTGTCAAGGAGTCTTAAGTTTCCTGATGGTCAAACTGTTATTTCATCAGGAAGGAAAACTGGTTTTTCTGGGGTTTTTGATTTCTGTCAATACACTAAGATTAATATTCAATAAGTACATTAATGTCGAAAATGACCCTCTTCGATATTTGTGTACTTATAAAATGAGTCAAGATCACTTGGAGCTATTTTTAGCGCCATACGTTCAAAAGGAGGATTTAATAATAATCCCACGGCATTACAATTTATGTCGGCTTACAGGCGTCTGTTAATTCACGGAGAGCTGATTAACATTTCAACGGGTAACTGGATACCTTTACAATCAATTAATATACTATCATGTAATACAAAATCGATTTGTAGGAATATAAATAGTAGGAGGTCACGATTTCTGACAATGAATTGGTTCATTGTCAGAAATCGTGAAGTTTAGATACAAGTGACGAAATCATTGATTTGCCCGAAAGCCATGATTAGGGCAATTGTGAAATTACCGAATTCTCTAAAGAAGCAACGATTTACATAGCAGGATATATAGTTGTTAATTGAAAAAAAATCGATGAATGTTTAGGAGAAATTGTTTCACTCGACAAGTTCCCGGGTTTAATTTTTCAAAGAGATGTTGGTGGATTACGTTACCCGTCAAATGATGTCCAACAAAATTGTTTATATGCGAAGAAAACTTTGAGACACATCATTTCCGTGCATGGTAGTGCATTCCTTGGCAAAATTAATTCCCTGCCCAAAATGGTTTGCAGCATATTTGAAAAATTTGCTACCTCACAAATTTTTGAAGACCTGAACGTTCACGTTATTTAACAAAATCCACTGGACAATCACTTTGCTTTGTTAATTAAAGCAATTTCTTTCAGATACCTAGAACTAAGACTACATTTTATTATGAAATCGTTATCTCAACGTGATGAACGGATCCGGAATATGCACAATAAATTAGTTCTATTCAAGGGGCAGTAGCAATAATACTTAGACTCTAGCCAAAGACGAAATATGCTTCAAATTTGACGATTCGTCCTCACGAATATTCAAAACTAAATCTTTAAAATCGATTAATTGAAATTATTTCTTTATGTGTAATAAATTTTCTTGAAATATTTTATTCGTTCACCGATACACGATTAAAGAAATTTGGCTCGATAGAAAAAAATCGTAAACTTTTCTAAAAAACACCCGTTGTTACTGTTTGGGTTCTGTTGTTATATTATTTAGATGGAGTAAAAGACTGCTCATGTAAGACTGATTATTTATTTTATATTTTTGACAATGGCGACTGACTCTAGGCTAGGTCGATTTACAGAGCCAGGTGGCGGCGAAGGACATCCCGGAGCAGGAAGTTAAACATAGACAATAATAATACTTTATAGAGTTCATAGACTACAACATGCCCTTTTTTCTTAAAAGAAAATATTATTTGACAACTTACTTATAAATGACAGTTACATTGACATAACTAACAAACTATAAATTGAGGTTACAATATTTTATGACTTAAATCTACACTAATATTATAAAGAGGAAAGATTTGTACCTATTTTTGTATGTTTGTAATGAATAGGCTCCGAAACTACTGAACCGATTTGAAAAATTCTTTCACTGTTGGGAAGCTACACTATCCCCGGGTGACATAGGCTATATTATATTTTGTAGCGAGGCCGAAGGCCGAGCTTACACTCGTGCGAAGCCGGGGCGGACGGCTAGTAAATAATAAACTGAAACTAGTTTACAAATCAAACCTTTTAGTTTTGGTTAAAAGCCTACCACGTGAACTGTATTGCCTTTCAGTGTGTTGGCTTTCAGCACTGGTAGCTTCATCGTTATCACTAAGCGGAGACATACATTATATTCTGGACAGTTAACATCAATTGGACTTTCAGGTAAGTTTTCTCTATTTACAGACGTTGTTGACATTGGACATTGGTTTTCATATTCATTGTACTCGTGTAAACTTTCAGGTGACATTCATTACATTATCTTCGACATTTACAAATAATGGATATTTTATTACATTTTCTGACTAGTTAGACTGATTTGACTCGACTGACAAGAATGAATCAGAATCATTTTGTTCTTGACTTTGTGACTGTGATATTGGACTTGAATCATGAGTGAAATGAGTGAAGATAAATATACAGCTATCATCCTCCTCTTCGACATTCTTTGACTGTTTTAATGATTTTGACTCTGACTTGCATGATTCTTTGTTTGGACTTACATAATTATAACATGTTTCTTGACTTGAACCTGGTTATATAACTTGACTTGCTTATCTTTAGACTTTATGACATGTTTGTGGCTTAATTTTTGGTTATCTGACTTGTAATCAAAACGAATATGTTGACAATTTATTGGATATGTTACATTATTACAATCTTTGACAATGAATGATCTTGGAAATGTTGTTTTTGACACAATAGTACCTTTAGTCCAGATAATATCTTTTGGATTTCTCTTAAAGTAAATTTGGTCATTTATGCAAAATTCAGGGTATTTTTTGCAATTCTTGTTGTATATGAACAAGTTTTTTCTAAGTTATTTTGTTTCTTTGCATAGTGTTCTGAATGCTTGACAATCTTAGGTCTTAAATGACTTATCTGATTTGGTATCTTCGATCGCAAATTTCTCGACATTAAAAGTTGTGCGGGTGAATTAAGATTTCCCCCTGGGTGCATTTCTGTATTGTAATAATCCTATGTATGGATCGGACCCTGACTCGTCACTTTTTCTCAATATGTTTTTTATTATTTTTCAGAGACTTCGGCTAATCCGTTGGATCTGGGAAAATTTGGACTTGAGACTATGTGTTGGATATCCCATTCCTGTAAAAAGGTTTTGAATTCGGCGGAACTATACGGGGGACCACCATCAGAGACAAGCTCCATGGGAATACCGTGACGTGCGAAAATTGACTTTAAATGTGTTACGACATTAGACGTTCGGCTGTCTTTATTTTAATATCCAATTTCTATGTAATTTGAGTAATAATCGACTACTAGTAGATATTTCTTGCCTTTGTATTCAAATAAATCAGTTGCTAATTTTTGCCAAGGATATAAAGGTTGCTCATGTGATAACATTGGTTGTTTTGCTTTATTAGACGAATAGATAGCACATGTTTCACATTGTCTGACTTTATTTTTAATATCCTGATATATGTTAGGCCAATAAACTAATCCTTTTGCTAAGCTTTTGATTTTTTCTATGCCTTGGTGACCTTCGTGTAAAATATTTAAGATTTCCGTTCTCATTGATTTAGGAATAATGACTGAAATGTTTCGGAAAAGTATATCATTAATGACATGAATTTCTTCTTTACTATTCCAATAGGGTAATACTATTTTATCGCAACGTTCTTTGCAATTTGGCCATCCATTCTTATAATATTCTTTTAATTTTTGAGATATTAAACCTTGATCAGTATGACATACTATTTTCTCTAGTTTTTCTGGAGATATAGCTAAGTTAGACGTTAATAAATTGACATGAATCATCTTCACAAAATCTTCTAGACTGACTAATTCTTGATTAAAATTAGTATATTTGACGAGTGCACGTGACAAAGTATCTGAAATATACATTTCTGAACATTTTGTGTATGAGACAATCAAATGATATGCTTGTAAAGCTATCCTCATGCGTTGTAATCTTGTAGGGACTTCTGACTAAGGTATTTTGAACTAATGGTTGGTGATCTGTTTCGACATAAACAGGTTTTCCATATAAGTATTGATGAAACTTTTTACATCTAAATACTATCGCATAGAGTTCTTTTTCTATTTGTGCGTAATTTACTTGACTTTTGTTCAATCACTTTGATGCATAAGCTATCGGTTGCTTACGTAGACGGAGGAATCAATGGACACAAGTACGCTGTAACCGGTTAAGAGATAGCGATATTTTCTAAGAGTGTTGCCACTTTATTAGGGCTCCATAGAAGATAGGGAAGTTAGGGTGGGTTTTATTACTATTGTAATAAAATAAAAAACAGTCGCGTGCGGCACTCTGCAGCGAGCGCACGGTTTGTGATAAGCCTTTTTTACGAGTGCGGTACTTTTGCGATCTACCCTATAATTTGTGATAAACATGGACGAGGTCACTAGACCTCGTTCATGCACCCTGGACAGCAACAGTAGTAACAGCACACTGACAAGACCAGAGAAAAGGACAAGACAAGAAAGTGACGACCGAGTGAGTGAAGACCACCTCAATGAAGATTTTACACCGGTGAATAAGAAAAAGTATGCCAAAAGGCTTAAAAATATGTATAATAATAAAGATAACACAAAATCTCTTGAAACGGAATCAAATGAAGTTTGTGTGTCTGCGAACCAAGCTTTACCTAAACAAATTAGTTTAGCCAAGTTACTGAAGGGCGAAAATATATCGAACGTAATAAAAATTAAGTATAAAACACCATACAAATTGTTAATAAAGTTCGAAAATAAAGAGGAAGATAACAAACTGGTAAATAGTAGTGCATTTAAAGAGTTAGGTTTTAGATGCCGCCTTACTAATGAAGTAAACATAACCTAAGGAGTTGTTAAATACATAGAAGAAGACCTTACAGAAGAACAGTTATGTAAGTTTTTTGAATGTGAAACGGAAATTATTTCTGTAAAGAGACTAAAACGATTGAATACAGAGAAAGAATGGATTGACAGTGAGACAGTGCAGTTTTGTTTTAAAGGAGCTGTTTTACCTCCATATGTTTATGGATCAGGATGTCGCTTTAGAGTGGAACCGTACACATTTCCAGTATCCCAATGTTCGTCATGCTGGCGTTATGGTCATATCGCCAAATTTTGTCCATCTAAAAAGAAAATTTGCCCTAAATGCAGCGGAGAACATGAAAATTGTGATACAACTACCTATAGATGTACAAACTGTAGAGGAGATCATGTAGCTTTTAACAGACACTGCCCGAATTTCGTAAAGGAAAAACGGATCAGACAAATTATGTGTAAAATGAATTGCACATACAAAGTTGCATTAAACGAATATTTGAGCCGAAAACACGAAGAAGCCCGTGATTACAGCGAGAAAATGAGGAACAATTCTAAGTTTTCTTTGGTTGAACCAATACTGACAGAATCTATAATTCAGAACGATGACGTAATAATCGATCGATCTGAGAATGATGTGAACTCTGACTCATGTGAACTTAACAGTACAGGCACGAGTCACATCAAAAGTCAAAATAGTATCAAGAAAAGACTGAGAAAACAAAAGAAAGAGAGTAACAAGTGTCTTTATTCAGAAGTAACAAAAGGCAAGAAGCAAAATAAAGTAGAAACAATACCGACCGAACCAACCAATACCAATACCTGCGTGGTAATGAGGAGGCTGATAAACTTGCAAAGACGCAATATTAAGCGGTAATGAAGTTTATTTGAGACCTGAATACACAGAGATACTAATCAATTACAAAAACTGTATCAAAATACAATGGAAGGAACACTTTGATATTGTTTCAAAAGAAAAGGGTATATGGTATCGAACAATGCAAAGTGAACCTCCTCACATACCATGGTGGACCAATGTGAACTTGACACGGAAAAATATTGTAACAGCTCATAGGTTGCGCTCTGGACACATGCCGCTGAATAACTTTAAATGTCTGATGAGGCAAGTAGACAACCCTAGTTGTGATATGTGTGGTGCCGCTGTGGAAGATGTTTTTCATTTCCTTATGGAGTGTGTCCACAGTACATCTATGCGAGATAGCCTTTTTGAAACATATAGTCTAAATAAGCTAGATGTAGGACTGATTCAGAGCATCTTATTGGCGCCTACATCTGGTGCGGCTAGGATGCTCTATCAGTCGGCCTGTAGGCTCTTTAAAACTAGAGTTCTCTTTAAATTTATTTTGTATTTGTGTGTTAACTATGGGACTGACATAGTCAAATGTGACTCAATGTCCCCAAATAAAAGAAGATAAAAAAAAACAGTAAATCTTCAGGTTATATTTTAATGTTTTATTGATTTTTAAATAAAATCAGTTTACTATTTATATATCTTATTTTTTCATTAGGTTCTGATACTCGCTTAGCTACATAATGTAGTCTCACTTTTAAGTACTCCCATATGATCGCTTTTGTGAGCAGAAGCTCGTGATTATCTAAAGGTGAACAATCAAATATATCGCCATGACATTTAAAGAAGTGTTTACAGCTACATATTTTAAAACTTTCGTGTAGTAAATATTGTCTCGCATTCTTACGTGTGATTAAATTAGTCATATTTCTCTTAAGAACCTTATTTCTTAATTTTCTTAATTTATTTCTTATTTCTTAATTTAATGGTTTAAAATTTAATAATATGGTAAATTCTGTGATTACAGATAACATAGATTCCGACTCTACTATTAGTTTAGTACAAACAAAAAATCATTTTTCGTTAAAAAAAAACGCTGCTATACAAAACCGATAATACAGTAATGGCATCTAATTTGAGCGCATAAAATAAATCTGTCAAATTCAATACATCGTCGGTAAACATTTAGAAAACTAGGGAAAAATTGAAAGCTACATTATGGCAGCCCTAACTCAATATCTTTGAGGTTACGTTCTTCTTTGCTTTTGTATAATTTGTAATTTTGCAGTAAAACTTTACATCTAAATATGTTGCCCCTGCATCAATACATCATATTTATTATTTTTATTGATTTTAGGCGATATATTATAAATAAAAACGACCATTACAAACCTGTGAAATGTAACATCAGATAAACCTTTTTCGTTTCTGTTCGGACAACCCAAAACACAACACTGCACCATTGTGACGAAATCCAATACTCTTGACCACGCGAGGATAATAATTTAAGGATAACGAATTGAATTTAGATGATTTATTTCCGAAAAAACACAACTATCTCTCAATGTTTGACACCACACTGTCAATTAGAGCTTGGAGTCAACCGGTTACAACGACAAAGAGAAAAAAAGCATAGATCTTTCTTTTTCACGCATGCTATTTTTTCATATGGCTGTTTCGCTGCGGAGTAAAAGAGTAGGAAATGTGATTGCGTCTATTGTTTTCTCTGTCTACGGTTGCTTATCATGAAGGATTACAGCACCGACTGCATTTTGAGACGAATCGACAGATAATCGAATAGATTTTTTCATATCGTAGTGAACTAACACTGGTGACTGACATAATAATGACTTTAAATTTCTGAATTGTCTTTCATGTTGATCTAACCATTGCCATTTATTGTGTTTTTGAGCAATTCTCTTAGCAGAGAAGTTTCTTCTGCTAGATTTTGTATGTATGATCCTAAATAATTGATCATTCCTAAGAATCTTTCTTTGTAACTACTTTTTTCTTTATTTGTAATTCTTTGACATTTGTTGGACTGGACATCTTTGATATCGCTTCTATTTTTGACTGATCAGGAGACACTCCATCTTTATTAAAAATATGACCTACATGGCGAATTTATGACATTCCAAATTGACATTTTGACTTATTAAACTTGAGGTTGACTTCAGATGCACGCTTGAATAGATATTCGAGCTTTTTGTTATGTTCTTGGACATTAGATCCATATACAAGTATATTGTCTACGAAAATTATAATACCTGGTAAATTACCGAACAATTCATTCATTGTTCTATGGAAAATTTCACCACTGGAGTTAATTCCATAATGTAGTCTTAGAAATTTGTACCTACCATAAGGTGTGTTGAAAGTACAGAGATCACTGCTCTCAGAGTCTAAACATATAGTCCAATAGCCTGAACTAGCATTTAATTTTGAAAAAAATGTTACACCTGCTACTTTAGATCTTAGCTTATCAAATGTAGGGTAAGAAAAATGGGGTCGCTTGATGGCTACATTTAGGTTTCTTGGATCAAGACAAATTCTTAATTTTCCATTGGGTTTTCCGACTAACACTACACACGACTAATAGAATTGACCCATTTTGTCGGCTTTTCTACTTTTTCTATGACTTTAAGATTTTCCATACATTTTTTAAACGATTTTGTAAAGAATAAGGTATTCTACGGACGGGACAAATTTTTGGTGGCACACTACTATCAATGTCTAGATGAGTTTTGTATGGTAAACAACCAAGACCTTCGAATGTTTTTGCATATTTAGAAACAATTTGTTGTACTGACCTTTCTTGGACACTGAATACTCTTTTGACTATACCCAGCTTTTCGCTTGTATTCCATCCAATAATTGTGTTACATTCACATTTGACTACAACAAAGTACAATTTTGTCGATAATTCATTTTCAAATTCACCATTTAGTAGACATGTACCTAAGTTTGGCACAAATTGTCCTGAAAAAGAAAAGATTTTATTATTTGTTCTAAGAATCTTGATTTTACCATGTGTACCGCGCATTATTTTATCCAAAGTGTATTTACTGATGATATTTGTATCTGCGCCTGTGTCTATTTGGCATTTGACTTTATAATTGTTAAAATAAACATTGATTTGCCAATCTTCCATTTTTGAATTGTTATTTATTGACTTGATCATTAAATCTGACTCTTGAATGAATGTTTCATGTTCTTGATAAATTTTGCCGAAGTTTTGGTTATTTTCCGAGTTCTTGAAAAAACAATATTTAGCAAAATGGTTCATCTTTTTGCAAATGTTACAAATCTTTCCTGCAGCTGGACATTTGTAACGATGAATTTGACCACATCTTGTACATCACGCTGGCAACACTGGATGTCAAATTCAATTTATATCAATAGGTAGGTAGGTAGGTAGGTAGGTAGGTAGTTAGGTATTAACATATAGTTTTTTTTTAATATTTTTTTTACTAATAGATACATTAATGAAGAATAAACTTGTTATTTATCACTGTATGTTTTCCAAATAAAATTTATATCAATTCAAAAACAAAATGTCAGGTGAAGCCGTTAGCGTGTTCATGTGATATTATTGTGATTTAAAGTTGATTTATAGTGCGCTGTATTTATCCGTCGAGTCGAGCCAAAGTTCCTCCGGTAAATACCTCTACTGTGATCTCAACTATAACGCTAATTTCTGAGTGACAAGAACTTGAGATAGAGTCTGGCCAACGAAAACTGTCCACGTATTATTTTCAGAAGTTTTGATATGGCAATAATTTAAGACTGTCAAAATTGACACTTTGACGTTTCGTACTTCTGTTTACGTTGGTTTATGTGCATCATATTTTAATTGATTTTGTTTAAAATAAAGCCGAGAACAATTAAAAGTTCGACGAGGAAGCTTCTATTTACTATGATTGACAAATATAAAGACATAAAAAGTGATTTAAATCAGAAATCTGCAGAGAAAATACTACGACTGGATTCAATCCTTTCACTTTCAGGTTAGTTTATTGAATTTCTAATGAAACATTTTGATACTTTAAGACTATTTAAGACAAATCGCAATATTTTTCATGGTGTATCTACTTTTCAGGAAGTATTAACAACGAGGAGACAAAACTTAAAATTGTGAAAGCAGTAAAGAAATTGAAAACTCTCGAAAAAAATTAAATGGCGACTTCTGAAACACATTATTTAGAAAAAATATCTTCAATGACAGGTATTACTTTAGAAATTATAGATTTTAACAGTTACTTCGAAGAGTTATATAAATTTATGACAATGTATGGATGGCTAAATTAAATAATATAATATTATGGTTTTGTAATAATGTCTTTGTATATTATTATGGTTTTTGACTTTAATGACTGATAATTAATAATATACTGTTACTTACATAATTTATTGTATTTGTTATCTTCAGATGTCAGTGTGAAGACTCTAAGAAGAATTAAAATTGAAGGGTCTAAAAATCAAGGACAGTGGAATACTCCGGGGAAAAATCGTCCACATTCTGCAACAGTTTCCAATTTGGATAATTTTGATATTTCAGCTATAAGAAACAAAATAAACGAATTTTATGGAGTTAGAAAACAAGTCCCAACATTGAGAAGCCTGCACAATGAGCTGAGGGAAGCAATTGAATTTAAGGGATGCCGTGAAACCCTTAGATTTTTTTTACACAAGAACGGGTTTGAGTTTCAAAACAATAAAAATGAACGGGTTTTACTTACAGAAAAATATGAAATTGCGGCATGGAGACATAGATTCTTGAGGACAATACATAAAAAGAGGCTAGAAGGTAAACAGATTATTTACCTTGATGAGACATATGTACATCAGAACTATAAAGTTAAAAAATCATGGCAAGGACCTTCAACAAGCGGTGTCACTACTAATATATCATCAGGAAAAAGACATATTATTGTGCATGCCGGATCGGAGGAAGGGTTTGTGCCAGGTGCATTATTGGTATTCAGCACAAAATCCAAATCAGCTGACTACCATGATGATATGAATGCTACCAACTTTATGAAATGGTTTAAGGAAATGTTGATACCTAATCTCACTAAACCTAGTGTAATTGTGATGGACAATGCAAGTTACCATGTGAAACAAGTAAACAAACCCCCTAATATGTCTGATTCTAAAGCTTATCTCCGAATATGGCTTCAAGAAAATAATATTCATTTTGAAGAATATCACACCAAAGCTGAATTAATGTGTTTGGTGAAAGATAATAAACCTGCCGTTGTTTACGAAGCAGAAGTGCTTCTAAAAAAACACAGTCATATCCACAATCACGAAATTTTGTTGCTGCCACCGTATCATTGCGACCTCAATGCTATTGAGCTTGTATGGAGTCAAGCGAAGAGAAAAGTAGCAAGCAAAAATATAGGAATACCAGGGTCTGAAATGCATAATTTAATAAAAGTATGTTTTCTATCCATAACTGCCGATAACTGGAAGAAGTACACTGATCATGTACTAAATGTGGAAAATCAGTACAAATTAAGGGACCGTATTACTGAAAACGAACTTGAACCATTCATAATACATGTTGGGGACAGTAGCAGTAGCAGCGAAGGAAGCAATGAAGCTGATTCAATACCAGGTGTAGAGTTTTTGGAATCCGATTTTAACTATGACTCATAGCTCCTATATTTGTACGGCTCCTCGGGGTCCTTGACTATACATAAATAATGGATTATTTGAAAATAATAAAAAGACAGAATTAAAAGTAATCTTTTATTTGATATTCTTCATAATACATTCGAAAATTTCAACAACAGTTGCTAACAAAACAAAATTTTTACAACTCGAAAAAAATTTACTTGCTGAAAAATAAATAGTATCAACTCCGTTTATGCAGTGTATAGCCAGGGTTGATTTTTTAAAATTCCCGCCTTTTTTCTTGGACAGCTTTCGTTGGCCAGACTCTAGGACTCTGTCTGTGCTGGTTGCAAATACTAAAAAAACAGAATAAAATAAATAGGTATTTAAGAGTGCTCCCTTACAACAAACGTGTTTTTTTTACTATTTTTATAGATAATGGTCGGGACCCTTCGTGCGCGAGTCCGACTCGCACTTGGCCGGTTTTTAAACTTTCGTGACTTGAGCACGTGTATGTTTAAATGTTGATCGGGACTTATCAGGCATTATTTTATTTAGGTAAAAATAGGTACCTTTCGCTCGACGTTTCGACCATGTTACAATGCTCGATAAATATTTAATGAAGCGCAGGTATTTCATTTCATCATCATTTTAATCAGCTTATATTTTCACTACTGGACATGAGCCTCTCCCAAGGCACAGCGCTCAGCCTGATCTTCGGCTTATCGCTTCCAGTCATTGCCAGCTGCCTTATTATATCGTCACTCCATCACGTCTCAGGGCGTCCTATGCTACGTTTACCAATTCGTGGTATTTTTACCATACCCACATGGAACGAAACTGTTAAAAGAAAGTAAAATATTAGAACTTCTAAATTAATTTCACTAAAGCAAAGGCAGAACCACTCCTTTTTTGTACACAAGTGTTTATCAATAAAATTATGTTTATGTTTAATATATCTTTTTGCCGTTTTCCAGGAGCAAGGACAGCAAAACCTGTGAAAAAAAGGACAAAAAAAGTATTTATGACAACAATGGACCAGCAAATGTACAAAAAAATTGTTTCTGTACAAATAAAATTAAGCAAAATGAAAAACAAGATACGGAAACAGTCAGCTCAAATTAAAGCAGCAAAGAAATTAATTTCTAATCCGACTGACACAGATTTTTTTCAAAACAGCTCTAACACAGCAAAATTGCTGATTAAATTGCAAGGGCGAGAAAACAAAAAAAAAAGGAAAAAGGGCGTCGTTTCACTTTAGTAGAAAAGATCGCATCTTTATCGATATTTAAACAAAGTCCCAAAGGATATCGTTTTCTGCGAAACATATTTATTTTGCCTGCTGAACAAACATTAGTGAAGCTAATACATCGCAGCAATCTCAAGCCTGGCCTGAATAAAAACATCATGATCCAATTAAAAAAGAGAGCAGAATCTATGAAACTTGCTGGAAAGTTGTGTGTCACTCATACTCTTTGATGAAGTCTCACTAAGAGCAAACATTATGTTTAATGAAAGAAAAGACAAAATCATGGGTGTTGTGGACAATGGTGAAATAAGAACGGCAGACTTTGCAGATCACGCAAGTTTTCATGGTGCGTGGTTTGATAAATAATTACTAACAGCCGGTGTATTATACATTTTCAAGAAATGCCACTAAAAGGCCAGAACTGGCAAGACAGATAAAAGAGGTTGTGACAGGAGTGCAAGAAGCAGGGTTGATAGTAGTGGCAACAGTCTGTGACCAAGGTGCTAATAATCGACAAGCACTGAAATTGTTATTAAATGAGACAAGGGGGGTCTACTTGAGAAGACAAGAGAAACCAAAGACTAATGTTGTTTTGATTAATAATCAAGAAATAGTCCCTCTATATGACCCCCCACACCTATTAAAAGGTATAAGAAATAACCATATTACCAAAAATTTAAACTATACCACAAATGATGGAGTGAAAAAAACTGCAAAATGGTCTCATTTGCAGCAACTTCTTAAAGAAAACCCGGGATACAAAGGCATCAGACTCATCCCAAAATTGACAGAAAACCACATCAACCCTGAAAAAATGAATAAAATGAAGGTGAAAATTGCAACACAAATTTTCAGCAGAACTGTGGCATCCAATATGGGATATCTTGCAGGTAACAGTAATTTGTTTTTTACAGTTTTATTACAAGTACTACCCGCACTCTACCCGCAACTTCGTTTGCGTGAACTTTAAATAGATGACTCTCGTTCTTTGTCGAATATCCACGTTCCGGATTCTATCGCGCAAAGAAACTCCGAGCATAGAGAAAAAATCTCCATACAAACATAAACAACCCTTTTTCCCTTTTTAGGGGGTGAATTTCGCAATAAATAGTAGCTTAAATGTTGATCCGTGATATAAATAATAACTGTGCCAAGTTTCATTAAAATCCGTTTAGTAGTTTGAGCGTGATGCGATAAACATAAACAATCCTTTTCCCCCTTTTAGGGGGTGAATTTCGCAATAAATAGTAGCTTATATGTTGATACGTGATATAAATAATAACTATGCCAAATTTCATTAAAATCCGTTAAATAGTTTGAGCGTGGTGCGATAACAAAGGGACAGATAGACAAAAAAAAAACTGTTTTGCCTTCTCAAAATATTTAATGTACAGATTTATCTCGGCTACAGTTTTATTATATGTTTAGATAGATAAGTATAAGGTCGGGGAAAAAGTTTCTTCGTATTTTTTAAACAAATTCAAGACATATTTTTTTCAAGTTTAATTACATTCTCATTTATTTACATTATCTCCATCTTCTAACTTTGGTATGGTCTCCTGAATCTTCGTTTGAGCCATTTTGCTTTATTATTTTAAGCTGCTCCAAAACAAGACTAAAACAGAAAAAGAGAATATGGGGCGGCCCATAACCTGTTAAATAACCATTAGCACATGGAAGACTCCATATTCATAAATATTATGAATAAAACCAAGTTATATATAAACCATTCTTTTACTTATATTTTTCTCAAGTGAAGTCCTCAAATATAAACATTGGTTGCCTAGATACATATTATGAAAGTCATAGACACTGAAAATACAATTTTACCTCAACACAATCTGTCTGATAGGTACGATGCGGGCATTGATATAAAATGGGGAGGAGCCGGGAATGGAATGAGGGAAAATCTGAGCGAGACGAATGTTGGACTAAAATGGAAATAATTGGGATTGAGTAAAGTAGATTACGGGGCAATGCGAGTAGAAAGGGATGAGACGAGAGTAGAGTGGATTGCGGGACGAAAGCGCAACTGGAACCTAAACGGTGAGATAGAAGTAGAGTGAATTTCGGAAATGCGAAACTAGAGCGGAAAAGGCGAGACAGGAATAAAAGTAATTACAGGACGGATTCGTGACTGAAAAAGAAAGGGCAGGATTGCAATAGAATGGATTTGTATGTGTGCAAGAAGTGCAAAATTAAATATAGATGTCCCGAAACATAACTGCTTCAAAAACTGGCGTGAGTGGCCAATGCCATGGAATCGGATATAATAACAGAAGGTTTTGCAAAAAGTATCGATATGCATGGAGTTAAATATAATAAGCTTGTGTGATGGTGACATTATGAAAAAAACAACCTTGGCCCTGACTTCACTATTAAAAAAAATATATGCAAAAATCATTTGCTCCGCAATTTTTGTAACAAAATCAAAGCATTAAGGAAAAAACAAACAACCACAAGGGCTTTGTACCAGTCCAGATCAGAAAAGAAGTCGAAAGCAACGTTTTTCAATTGAGGAAGGCAGTGATTGGAGCTGTGAATTATAGAAAAACACAAGAAACTAATCAGAGCGAAAAAATCAGAAATCTAAAGTCAGATTTAAAAAACATCGCAAATCATGTATTTGGAGACCACAAAAATTGCACGTCTTACTATTGTAAGCCTGAAAAATATATCAATGACTCAAATCTGGTAGCCGATCTTCAAGCTTGTGGAATATGGAGAGACATTCAGCAGTACCTGATACATTTAGTATCAAATACAGACAGCCTTATTTTGGACGTGGCAAACAATACGACCGAATCGTTATATATTATATATATATTTTTATCGTTATAGCGAAATTTATTGGTGGCAAAAGAGTGAACTACACAAGAAGAGGTTCATACCAATCACGGTGTTTTGGTGCTGTAACATCTTGGAACAGTGATGCAGATGGCAGGATGTCGTTCAGTGTGGAGGTTAAAGTGGGAAGCCTATGTTCAGCAGTGGACTTCTTCTGACTGATGATGATAATTTTTCTAAGCACAAGTAACCTCCCTAAAGCTCTCTTTAGTACAGTTAGGTATTTTGTACCTAATTTTTTACTTTGTAGATATTTTATATTGATTTTTGATTCAAATGGCGCATACAAAAGCAGTTAAAAGAAAGAAGGGAGACCATTCAGATGCAAATATGCTTCGAGCTATTCAGCTGCACAGACGGGGATTGAGTATTAGGAAAGCTGCCAAACAATGCGGTGTTAATTATCCTACATTGTACCGATATGCAAAAAAGAATGCGAATGTCAATGACACTGAAATAAGAAATCAAAGGCTAACTCCAACTATGGTGTTAACAGAGTATTTACAGAAGAACAAGAAGGTCAACTTAAAGAAATTTTATGGTCTTTCAACTCAAGGTGTTTGCAGCATTGCGTACCAGATGGCTCATATAAATAATATTAAATTTCCTTTCAGCTGGGAGTTATAAAAAAAATGGCAGGCAACGAGTGGCTTAGATTTTTTTAGGTCTAGGCATCCTGATTTATCACTAAAAAAGCCTGAGGCATGTAGATTGGCGCGGGCTACTGCCGTCAATAGAGAAACCGTCAATACTTATTTTAATAATCTGAAAAATGTTCTGGTTCGCCACCCTTCTTTCGGCAATGTATATATTTTGGAAATGTAGAGTGTATAATTTAGATGAAACAGCTAGAAGCACTGTACAAAAACCACAAAAAGTCATGGCTTCCAAAGGATGCCACAATCTAGGCAAGATTACTAGTGGTGAGAAAGGGACTGCAACCGTTCAGCAACCTCTTCGTCATCAATAATCTTTCTAATATCAGCCAACTGCTGCACCAAGATCATAACTGCTGATATGTACTCACTCATGACAGAATATGAACTATATTGTACCCCATGTAGCTGACGGGGAAGTAGTACTTTCCTGTACAGACCTTTACTCTCAAATATACGAGGCGGATCGATAAGTGTCCGGCCTGACCAAGAGATGGCGCCACTAGGCCTTCGTAGAGGTGGCATTCTATAGTACCATCCTTCGATAGCTTGTATGTAAAATTTCAGTCCGATCCTCATGTTAGTATAGGTTTGAGAGCACACCGAACAAGACGCCTCTGCGTTTTTCGTAAAAATGGAAAAAGTAGAAAATCGTGCGGTCATCAAATACTTTTTTTTGAAGGGTCTAACGCCGAAGGAAATCAAAGAAGAGATGGACTCAACATTGGGGACATCTTCCCCGTCATATTCAACCATTAAGCAGTGGGTTTCCGAGTTTAAAAGGGGTCGTAAGAGCACTTCTGATGAGCATCGCTCAGGACGCCCCATTGAGGTCACAACTCCAGAAATGATCGAAAAAATCCATCAAATAGTGCTGAACGACCGCAGATTAAAGGTGCGTGAGATAGCTGAGACCTTTAATGTGTCATATGAACGTGTACATAACATTTTGCACCAACATTTGGGTATGGTAAAGCGCTATGCAAGATGGGTGCCGCGTTTGCTCACAGTCGACCAAAAATTGATTCGAAAGAACATTTCTACGGCCAATTTGGCGTTGTATCAGCGTAATCCAAGCGAGTTTTTGCGTCGATTCATAACCGTTGACGAAACTTGGGTCCATCACTACACTCCTGAAACCAAAGAACAGTCTAAACAGTGGATTGGGCCAGGGGAACCAACTCCAAAGAAGGCAAAGACAATTTTTTCGGCGAACAAGGTTATGGCTACTGTTTTTTGGGATGCAAGAGGTATTATACACATTGATTACCTGGAAAAGGGTAAAACTATCACTGGAAAATACTACGCAGACTTATTGCAGCGTTTGAGCGACGAAGTGAAAATTAAACGACCTCATTTGGCGAAAAAAAAAATCTTGTTCCATCACGATAACGCACCGTCCCACACGTCAATCGTTGCGATGGCTAAAATCAACGATCTGAAGTTCGAATTGATGCCGCACCCCCCCTACTCTCCGGACCTAGCCCCAAGTGACTATTTTCTGTTTCCTAACCTCAAAAAATGGCTTGGTGGTAAGAGATTTGCGGACAACGAAGAGGTCATTGCTGCTGTAAATGGGTATTTTGAGGAGCTTGACGAATCAGTCTATAAAGAAGGCATATGTAGACTAGAACACCGCTATGAGAAATGTATCATCCTTCAAGGAGATTATGTTGAGAAATAAAAAAAAAAAATCCTTAAAAACGTTGTTTTTCTTTGTCAGGCCGGACACTTATCGATCCACCCTCGTATGACTCAGCTTCACCCAGGCATCCTTGGCCGTACTAGCGTCTCGAACATATTGAAATAATGTGGTCTTCAGGGACAGACAGATTCGTGACAGAACGTACCGTGAATGTTTCCTATTCTTACGTCTTACATAAATCTTTACTAGAAAAATACTTAAATTGCAATAAATCTTTCCAACTAAGTATTAATTTAAGGGCACAAGCCTAAGGATCAACGTGATATAAGAATAATAAGAAATACATCAAGTTCTCGCGAAGAAAGTGTTAAATAAGTGTACAAATTCAAAATAACCGTCGGCTAGTGTATTACAACCGTCAGAGATTTGACTAGTTACAGCAAAAATACACTCTAGTGCTACGAGATAAGAACTACAAGCCACTCAACAGTTAAACTACTCGCCGAGAAAGTGATAAGTACTAAAATATCTATTATTCTCATAGAATTTCGCCACAATGCACTGCCAAGGCTGCAATAGAAATATTGAACATGAGAATGAAATGCTTAAATGCACTTGTTGTTCAATGAAGTATCACTATGCATGCCTAAACATAACATCTGCTTTTTACTCGAATAATATGTTTGAGCTAAAGAAATCCTGGAAGTGTCCTTCTTGTCAAAATGTAACTAACAGGAGAAACAGAAATGACAACACGCCAGTAAGAAGCCAACATCAAGCTTTAAACGATATATCAATGTGTACGGATGAATTGTTAACTGATGCTTATAGCAAACGAGACCTATCTACAAATGATACTCTCAGTCCTACTAACTTGACTCGCATTACCCTTGATGAAACTTCCATGATCGAGAAAATTAGTCAGCTATTAGATAGCAAACTAGAAAACAATAAAAAATCCATACTAAGCGAGATAACAAATACTATTGACTCCAGAATTGAAAAAATGACTGACAAATTAAAAAGAGATATGACAATAAAAACAGACATAATAATTAAGGACCAAACAACTATCAACGATCAAATAAAGACCATGACAAGAACAATTGAGAAGCTTGAAACTGATAATATGAAATTAAAAGAAGAAATGAGTCGGTTGAAATCAGATTGTACAAGTATTGTAACTCCACATAAACCCGATATCTCAAAAAAATTGTATTATACGGCCTCATTGAACATGACCGAGAGACAGAAACGATATTGCATCAAAGAATAATATCCTTATTTCAAGATTTATTACATGTGGATCTCTCAGCCTACGTCGAAGAAATATTAAGAATTGGAAAAAATATCTCAAACCGTAGACCTATAATCATCGAGCTAATTAGCAAAAAAATGGTAAAATATATTCTCCAAAATGGTCGATGCCTAAAAAATACGGGACTATTTATAACCGAATATTTTGACGAGAAAACTTTAGTACTCAGGAAAATCCTACAACAACACCTACGCGCTGCACGTCTTGATGGCCACCACGCAATTATTAGAAACAATAAACTTATTGTAGATGGAGCAGTAACACATACATACATACCTACGAGACAATCAACTTGTCCTCAGAGGCAGTCGACTGCTCCGACTACATCCAGAGACAATGTACCTCCCTCCGCACAGAATGATGCACAACAACACACACTTAATCAGAATTTTCGCCGATAATGAGTTTAACTTTAATATTCTCATACAAAATATGCAAAGTATGTTTAGTAAACGTGACACTATACAAGCATTTCTCCAAGAAAACTTTCAAAGAACTCATGTATTATGCGCGACAGAAACATGGCTGTCCAAGGCCAAGTTGGAACTAATAAATTGCAGAGGATATACCATAGCTGCGGCCTTTTGTAGGCAGTATCGAAAGGGTGGGGGAACTATGATACTAATACGCGAAGACTTTTTAGATGTAATAATAGGTGGTGATTTCAACTTAAATATGTTAGACAATTCGACACAATCTAGTAAACTACTTGAATTAATGTTAGAAAATAATTTTTACCAATTTATTAACGAACCTACACGTATTACAAGTACCTCAGCGACATGTTTAGATCTTGTATTTTCAAATTATAACAAAAAGAAAATTAATGTCTCCGTTAAAAATCTTGGCTTTTCTGATCATCTGTGTACTATAATAAATATAAAAGATGCACTTAAAATAAACAACAAAAAATAATATGGAAAACTGAAAAAAGAATCTTTAGTAAAAAGAACATAGCTAGCTTTAAAAACGAATTAAAAAATATAGACTGGAATAAGCTATTAATTATGAATACAAATAATACGGTAAACAAAAATTATACCATATTTCATAATATATTAAAAGAATTATTGGATCGTTGTATAACTAAAAAACTTATAAAACTAGGAAGTAATCAAAAATGTACTTGGCTAACACAAGGTATTAAGATTTCTTGTAAAAATAAACGTTTATTGAAACCCATCGTAATGCAGTGTAAGCACCCGATTCTCACAAAATATTATAAACTATACGTAAAATTATTAAAAAAAACAATAAACAAATCAAACAGAAACCAACATATTCGCGAAATGAAAAATTCTGATAACAAAACCAAATCCATGTGGAAAATTATTAAAGAACGTACGAATAAAAACACGGAAAAAACCAAAAATAATTAAAAATTAAAAATAAATAATCAGATAATTAGTGATCCACTACAGATAGCAAACACTCTAAATATCCACTTCGCGTCAGTCGGTGCGAGGAGCGAGACGGACGGGGCGGCAACGTGCGCCCGTCCGCTGCCGCCGCGTAAACGAATTGATAACACCATGTTCTTGGGCCCAGTACTACCATATGAAATATACGAAATCATCAAACAACTGAAAAGTAAAAATAGCTATGGTGTGGATGAATTACCACCAGTATTAATAAAGAACTGTGCCGAAGAACTAACCCTACCCTATTACTTACTAATTAACCAATCTTTAAGTGAAGGCACGTTTCCCGACCTTTTAAAAACATCTATAATTAAACCTGTGCATAAAAAGGCATCAAAGCTCGATCCTGATAACTACCGGCCAATAGCCCTTTTGCCTACCTCTTCAAAGATATTTGAAAAGGTAATGCAAAATCGCTTAACCTCATTCTGCGAAAAACTCCACTTGTTTGATGATTCCCAATATGGTTTCAGGAAAAACCGGTCGACTATCCTTGCTGTCTATAAATACGTTGACAAAATCTTAAATATAATTGATAGTAAAAAATACGCAATAGGGATTTTATTAGATATGACCAAAGCATATGACAAAGTACAATATGACATTTTATTAGACAAATTATATGACATGGGAATACGCGGAATAATCCACAAATGGTTCCAATCATACTTAAAAAATCGTGAACAGTACGTCGATATTGAAAACTTTGATTTTGACTCCAAATCAATAAAAACGGTCAGATCAAATCCCACTCGAATTAACCACTCAATTCCCCAAGGAAGTGTCATTAATAAATAATAATAAATAAAATAAAATGTATTTATTTCAGGCATGGAACCCATATTGTTACACATATGTTACAGTTACAAAAGAAAATTAGAAATAGATCATACTTAAAAATGCAATAATAATATAAAATTGTTAAAATTATAGAAATATCACAGTCATTTTCGGTTCGCACTCCGGTGCACTGTCAGCCACGATTTAAAAATCGGGCTACCAAGGTAGTCCCCCATGCACTGCAATATGCCGTTCTTCGAACTCCTCAACCCAGCCCAGAAGGAAGCCACTCTGGATCTGATGACAGCAAAGAAATCCGGAACCCGTGCATCGGCGAACATGCCCGACGCGCTGCAATAACGTGCTTTTTTCATGAGGATGCGAAAAGCATCATTGTATTGCACCCTTATGGTATGATACGTTTTGCGTTTAAAATTAGTCCACAGCTGACACGTGTATAGACACAGACAGTATGCTTTAAACAATGTTGTTTTGACTTCTGTGTTGCAGCTGGAAAATCGGCGCGCGAGCATGTTACACCTGATGGGCAGATTCCCTCTTTCTCGTTCCATATCCATATCATCACTCAGATCCTCTGTCAAAATGTGACCTAAATACTTGACCTGCCGAACGGCCTTCACCGGCGAACCCCTCAAAAACACATTCGGTATTCTCTCCGGTCCTTTCCCAGCCCTATAAACCATCATCTCTGTTTTGGCAACATTATATATGAGACCGTGCTCAGCAGCGTATCTTTCACATATAGCCAGCAGTTTTCTTAAACCGTTGATAGAGGGGCTGAGAAGCACCATATCATCCGCATAACTAAGGTTATTGACGCATACATCACCAACGTGACATCCTATTCTGGTGCTTCTCAGCTCCTCTATGAGACCGTTCATATAGATGTTGAAAAGGTCCGGAGAGGTCAAACCCCCTTGGCGGACACCGCAATCCAGCCTATATTCGCTGGAAGTCGAGTCGCCCCATCTTACTGCATTAGTTTGGTTGCCATACCAGTATCTCAACAGATTTACAACATTTTTTGGTACTTCTGAGTCGGACAGTTTGTTCCAGAGAATTTCATAATTAACTAGATCAAATGCCCGACTCAGGTCGAGAAAACAGGCGTACACAGAAGTGTCTCTGCTTGTGTAATAGTGTGCCGTTTGTTTCAAGCTAAATATCGCGGCATCCGTTGAGAGACCGGCACGGAAACCAAACTGAGCATCGTCTATTTTAAAGTTATTCACCAGTGAAGGCCTCAGCAGCCTTTCAAACAATTTACCTATGACTGTTCCTAATGAGATGGGTCGATAGTTCGCGACGTTGCCTAGATCGCCAGTCTTGTTCTTAATAACCGGGATCACTATAGTCTTCATAAGATTGTCGGGTAGATATGAAAATTTACAACATAGGTTAAATAAATTACTCAGTTTACTGTAAATTAAATTACTAGCCCACTGAATGTGTTCAATGCTCAAGCCGTCGTGACCCGGCGACTTGCCTCTCTTCATGTCCTTAACAGCTCGCATGACGTCGTTCGGCGTACAAAAGTGGTTGTTTGTAGTATCGACGTCACCATCACTACGAGCCCGAGCATCAGACACAGTTTTTTTTATTTATTATAATACTTTTTTTTTATTTATTATAAAAAAAATTTTTTTGCACTTTATTATATATAGCTATCTTTATAATTTTTTTCTGCTTCAGAAAAAAAATATAACGTTGGTCGATATTTGTTTATAACAAATTGTTAAACTAATAAACAATTAAATAATTAATAAAAAAAATTTTTTTTTTGTGTAAATTATGATTTTTAAAATAAATTTTTTTTCTTAACTCATTATTTAAACAATCGAAATATAAAAAAATCGTTTTTAAACAATTAAAAATTAAAATTAAGAAAAATTTTTTTTTTTAAAAATCATAATTTTTTGTCAACAACACAATAGCAAAAAATATTTTTTTTTAAATATTGAATTTCTCTATTTGTTTATAACAATTTTATAAACAAATTACGTAAAAAATTCATAACCAATGATAATTACTGCCATTGTTCAATGTGAAAACAGGCATAGCTAAATATTAATTGAAAAAAAAATTTTTATCAACATTTTTTAGATTTTTAATTTTTCAATAGTTATAAAAAATCATAATTAACAAATTAATAAACTTTAATGAAAATAAACCGCAGGATCTTATAAAGTACATATATCAAAAAGGCTCCACGAAGTTTAAAATTTATAGGCCAATTATTTATACCTTTCATCCCATTGTTTATGCCCATGGAGATTGAGAAAAAATTGGTTAGTTAACAATTGAATAACTTTTTGAAAAATGGTGATTAAACTTTTTTTTTCAAGGCTCGATTCTTTCAAGTGTTAAGAAGATACTAGAATTTTTTCAAATTTTTAAAATCACATTTTATGTTATAAAAAAAATATTTTTATTGCTGAACTCTCTTCAGCGGCGGCGCGCGCATGCCGTAACTGCCGCGCGGAGCCCTATTTTCAACGTCTAATTAAAATTATAAATAATGGAGATAGAATTCCGGGAGTTAGGACTTTTTTATTGGAAATTTCCTCCTCTTTAACGAGCTTTTTTCAAAATTGCTTAAATGTTAATATTTTTCGAGTTATTAACAAAAAACGAAATATCATTTTTTTTTCATCTTATTTTGTTAATAACAATTGCAATTTTTAACCTGCACCAAAATCCTTCAGAAACATTTTTCTAGAGGTGATTCCGAATCGAATGAGCCATCGCTCATATTTTTAAGACCTTTATCTCTATTTTTCACGTTTTTGAACTTGTTGACTAGACTAAATGATCGATCGCATCGTTTAATATCTCAGCATAAACGATATACAATATACCATTTGGTCGAAGTACTCAATGAACCATGGTTCAATGTATACTGCATCTGGTATATTGGGTACTAGACTTTTCGGGAACTTAATAATATTCTTTAATTGCTATGAAAAAACATTATGTCATGTCATATAACATATATTTTATTCCTGGCAGCAAATTGGCGCTGGGGATGTCTTGAAACTTTGCTCTAACAGAAAGGCTAGGAACCATTTTAAAATAGTAGAATGTTACTATTTTCAGCTTTATAAACAAAACGATGTACTTAGATTTACATTTAGGCATTTATTTTGGAATTGTAAACAAATATTAAAATCAACATTAGAATTTAGAATTAATCGGATATCTATATACAATATAATATTTGTTTTCTGTTGAACGCTGCATCATGATGGTCACATCATATGCACTGACTCGCTCGCGCTCAAGGAATACTTCCGTAAACAAGAAGTAGAAAGTAGGACACCATTTTGACGAGCGGACATTCTCACGGAAGCCGCGGAACACGCAGGTTCGCGAGAATCGCATTTTTTGAATTTTCTTCGAATTTTAAGAAGATGACTTGAAGAAAATAACGCAGTTTCCCTCCGGGAACGTTGGAATCATATTTTCGGCTCGAAACCAAGATGAGCACAACATTATATTGATTATTTAAAGATCACGTTCGCGATGTGCCATGCGCTATCGAACAAAATTTGCTATTTTTTGGAAATGAAGACTTGATCACGCATCGGGAACTTATACTCCAGAGCTCCATGAAGTGTTCCAGTTTCAGCTTGAGATGATCCTGTGAAGCCACCTCGCACGCAGGTTTTTTTTTTTTTTAATTAAAATATCACTCCACAGACACCGGGGTCCGTGCGCCATGAGCCCACTCTGGATTTTAGTTACTTTATAACAATTTGTATTAGGCAATTTTAGAAAGTAAATGCATTGTAACCTCAAATATTTGCATTGATTTATTCTCACACTCCAGACGAGATAAAAAAAGGAATTGACCTTCATCTTTAAGGACTCAGCCTTCTAAGAGCCGCAAAAGGGGCAAATATTACCTTATCCTACACTACATCGCTAGTCGCAACGTTTTGAAATATATGTCAGATCCTACAGGACGGTTAGAGCTACATACCGACAGTAAAAGTTTTTACTGATGAGCAGAAAAATAGCTTCAAAGACTGTAATATGTGGCAGTAAATTTTATGGCTTAACGTCCAAAGACTGCAGAAGAACTGCTTACCAAATGGCAAAAATTAACAATATTGATTTTCCCCTAGCTGGAACACGCAAAAAATGGCTAGCAAGGATTACAAGAGGGGTTTTAGGTCGAGACACCCTGAACTGAAACAGAGGTCTGCAGTTTGGCAAGAGCGACAGCTTTCAATAAAATTCTTTGATAACCTAAAAGAAGTTAACAATCGCCATCCATCGTTTAAAATTGGGACGTACAACTTCTACCACACCTGTCTATCGTCCACAAAAAGTGCTTACAACTAAAGGGCGCAGCATATGTGAGGTTACAAGTGGTGAACGACAGTGGCCATCGTCCTTAAAACTTGTGCTCCCGAGTTGACCCCGGTCTTAACGCGGCTTTTCCTATTATCTTATTCAACCAGATGTGTGCCTTCGTCATGGAGAACTGCCTTGGTCCACCCGATCCCTAAGAAAGGAAATCGGTCTGATCCGTCTAATTACAGGTCCATTGCTATTACCTCTCTACTCTGTAAGGTGATGGAGCGAGTGGTAAATACCCAGCTCCTTAGAGTACTCAAGACATGGTCGCTGATGCTCTGAAGAAGAGACTGCACCGGCCGAAACATGAAGATTTCACAAAGGCAATGGTTTTGCGTCCAGAGGAGGGTGTTGAAATAGGATGTAATAGTGCCTGCTAAAACTTAAGTAGCAATACGCCCGTTTGGTAAATTTCAATTCAGGATTTGTGAGCGCTAACTACCTACAGCTATATTAACCAAGATGTTGCCTCTCTGACAATCCCGTAACTCTTGTCGCGTTATCTCTGTCTATCACGTGGCAACCCACCAATTATTTGGACAAGTCGGAGCCCGTCATGTACTTGTAGCTTCATACTACCAAAAATGCTGAATGTGCCAGGCCTGCCCATAGTAAAAGTTGTTAGTAATGATGAGTCCAATGACCTCCTTTCGGCTTAGTACAGTCTATATGCGTAACCCTTTATTTCGGCATGTACGAATGTACAAAAATGTACAAAAATGTACGACGTTAGCTGATATTTTTATATTAATGAAATTCAGAGAAACAAAAAAAAAATGGCTCGGAGATTTTCGCAAGATGAAAAAATTATGGCTTTGAGTTTGTATAAACAGAGCCCAAAAGCCTACAGATGGCTTAACAAGGTGTTTGTGCTGCCATCATCCATGACTTTGAGCAGGCTAATAGCAAGAGCATCGCTAAGGCCCGGAATCAATGAGAATATATTTCTACAACTTAAAAAAGTCGCGAAAAAAATGAACACTGGTGACAAGTTGTGCATTTTACTCTTTGATGAGATTGCGTTGTCACCCCATTTTGAATATAAGGTCGGGGAAAAAGTTTCTTCGTATTTTTTAAACAAATTCAAGACATATTTTTTTCAAGTTTAATTACATTTAATTATAATATATATGTGCCATTTTGTTCGATAACTTGTTGCCATCTTGTAGGTAGTGACATGATCCCGTTGCTGTAGAATTTTTGGGACTTCTGATCAAAAAAATGCAACAAGTAGTTTTGACAGTCCTCTCTTGATGTTAATCTAACACTACCCAAAGAATTCTGAAGAGATCGAAACAGGTGGAAATCTGAGGGTGCAAGGTCTGGGCTATATGGTGGATGCATTAACACTTCCCAACCAAGCTCTCTAAATTTTTGCTGAGTGGCCAAAGATGTGTGCGGTCTGGCGTTATCATGATGAAAGACCACACTCTTTCTGTTGATCAATTCCGGCCGTTTTTTCTCAATTTCTTGTTTGAGTCTCATCTGCTGTTGGCAGTAGAGATCCGAATCGATGGTTTTGCCCGGCGGTAAAAGCTCATAATGAACGATGCCCTGCCAATCCCACCATACACACAACATCACCTTATTACGTGTTAATCCGGGTTTCGCTACAGTCTGTGGTGCTTCACTGCCCTTCGACCATGATCTTTTGCGCACATTCTTGTCGTAGGTGATCCATTTTTCATCACCAGTGATCAATCTTTTCAAAAACGGTTCGGTTTCGTTACGTTTCAATAGAGAATCGCAAATGAGTACACGATTCATTTGGTTTCTTTCAGTGAGCTCGTGTGGCACCCAAATATCGAGTTTTTTGTATACCCAGTTTTTTTCAAATGGGTCAAAACTGTTTTGTGGTCAATCCCCAGTTCTTCAGCTACGTCGTAACTACTAATATGCCGATCTTGGTCCACTTTTTCAGAAATGGCATCGACTTTATCCGTAACAGGGCGACCAGAGCGAGCTGCATCTTTGACATCAAAATTCCCGGACTGAAAACGCTTGAACCAACATTGTGCTACTCTTGATGACACTGCATTAGGTCCATAAACGTCACAAATTTTATTCGCGGCTTGTGTCGCATTTTTCCCTTTTTTGTTATAAAATTTCACAATATATCGAATTTGTTCGTTAGATTCACTCATTTTATAGAACAAAAAAACAATTGAAAAATGGCGGGAAATTGCTTTTTACGTTTTGTATTCCTTTTTTAAAATGTCATCTTTTTAATGGTATCAAAACCAGCCAGATACAAACAGTACAACGGATAAGATTTTTACTACAACTTTATACATACAAAATACGAAAAGACTTTTTCCCCGACCTATTATGTCAAGAGGAATGATAGCATATCGGGATTTGTGGACAATGGGAAAGACAGAAAATTTCTGTATTTAATATGAGAGAAATTGCAGATCATGCTCTGGTTTTTATGATAAGAGGGATTTGTAGAAATTACAAACAACCAATCAGTTACACCTTTTGTTCAGGTAGTACAAAAAGAGAAGAATTAGCGCAACAAATCAAAGGAAATATTTCAAACCTACAAAGTGTTGACTTCAAAGTATTGGCAACTGTGTGCGACCAAGGTGCATCTAATGTAAGTTCCATCAATAATTTAATACAAGAAACCAGGAAACAAAATGACATGAAACACATGAAAAAAATGAAGAATTGCGACATGAGGTATTTAAAGTAAATAATGAAGAGATCATACCTTTGTATGATCTATCCCCATCTAATTAAAGCATCTAATTAAAGGTATAAGAAACAATTTGTTTACTAAGAATTTGACATGCAAAATTGAAGGCCAGATAAAAACGGCAAAATGGGAGCATTTGCGGCTATTGTTACTAGAAAACCCAGGACATAGAGGCATCAGATTAATAAAAAACCTGTCAGAAGCACATGTGAATCCGGAAAAAATAAACATACAAAAGGTGAAATATGCCACGCAGATATTTAGCTACGAGCATGGGCTACTTAGCCGGCAAGCAGTTTTTATTTTAACGGTCTAATAGATGGTTTTACCCACGTAGTACTAAAGTGCTATGTGTGATGATGATGATGAAATATAGGTGATAATGTCAACTAATTTTATAAAAAATTCCCATCAGGATCAGCCTAACCCCTCTGTTATAATTATCAATATAAAAATGTCAGAACTGGACCAAATTAAAATACCACACGAGAAATACCAGCTTTCAAATAAATAAATAAACATCAAAATCGGTTGGCCCAGTCAAAAGTTCTGAAGTAACAAACATAAAAAAATAACAGTTGAATTGATTATCTCCTAATGATATTCCTCCTTTTTGGAAGTCGGTTAATAAAAAGGTAACAAACTGGCAAAGGGATAAAAAGGCTTTCGTGTTTCAAATATTATCATGAATTGTATAATTTGACTGAGTGAAGCAAGGTCTCAAAGTCAAATCAAATTATTTATTTGTCAGAACATGGTAGGTACACATACATATAAAGTAGCATAGGGTCGTAAGAATGGAAACGTATCTCATGTCCTTGCCAGGTACGGCGTACAAATGTTATTAGTTTTTTTAAATTATTTTTTCTTATTTACTAGTAAGTTTTTGTTAAAGTTAAATAATTGGCCAAGAGCGTGTCTCGACACGCATATGGTAGGGTTCCGTAATCAAAGCCATATAATTGTAGTCATAGTTCAGGAAATTATGGTTAAAGAAAAATTCGAACGAACGAAGCTCTGTGGACTTAGGGCCTCTTTCATCATCTCAAAGTAAAGTGTTGATTAGCTACTTTCCGAGTAGTGCTAATTGGCGAGTAGAAGTCCTGAGTAACTTTTGTCAGTTTCACAAATTAAAACATAGCTCCGAGTAACTACGTGCTGGTTAACCGAATGAATGTATGAAAATGTTCAACGTTCGTTCTAATTTAGTTGTCACTACTGTCACAAATGTCAAAAGTCAACAAGATTTTTTTGATTTTTGACAAGTTTGACGGACGGCTGAGGTGCCTTGAGAAGAAAGAAACTGAATCTTGTGATTTAATTTTGTTTTGTGAATTGTTTTAAAAGAAAATATGCATAAAATTAACATGGATAAGGTGAAAAGGGAGAGAGGTGTAAACTTTAGTCTGGAAGAAAGAGATATTTTGGTGTCCCTAGTGCTAAAGTACAAAGACTATTTAGAAAATAAGCAAAGTGATGCCTCGACCTGGAAAATAAAAGATTGAAAAAGAATTTAACGCTCTGTCAGGTGCAGCACAAAGAAACAGCAAAGCCCTCCGAATAAAATACGAGGGCCTAAAAAGATCAGTTCGGAAAAAGTCGGCAGCAATACGCTCCGAACTTTACCGTACCGGTGGTGGAAGCAACACGGCAAGTCCACTGGACTGGACAGTACAGAGGAAAAAATTAAAAGCCTCATCACATTGAGCACTGATGGCTTGGAGAGTGTGTTTGACTCCGATGTACTACCCCAAACACAACATAGTCAAGGTAAGCTATGTCAAAGTATCATGTCTACATTTTATTTCTTGTATCAACGGATACCGGGATCAGCGGGCAATTTTTTTTTTTGAGTAAACGGATTCCGTTATCGGTAGATACAACTCTCTGGGATCCGTGGCTAATTTGATCTGATATTGGGGTCTGTGGATACAAACTCAATGTAAATGTTTTTGTTTCAATTGTTACACAATTTAAAATACATCTTTATTTACAGATGACCTGGGTAATGCCTTCATGGAGCAGTTTATTGTGATTGCTTCAAACACCGAGTCAGACCTCAATGAAAATAAAAGTATTTTCAACGGTATGTTCTATTTATTTATAAAGCAGCTATATTACTATGGAGTAGGTGTGAAACTGGTTAAGACGCTCTTTTCTGACTTTTAGCAATTATGGTCATTCTAGATTAAGTGTGCATGGTTAGCTTAAAATTATAAAAATGGTGTCATAACATAATTGAATGATATATCTAGGAAACCCATCAGACCAAAACAAGATTAAGCACATTTCGCTTGATAGAAAAAAATTATCAAAGCAGCACTGATTTGCGCTTTTTCTCTGTTTTTTTGGATTCATTCAATTACCTATTTATTAAATTATGTCTGCGATATCTTGATATATAGATATCATAATTATTAAGGAAACCAGTGAGGTACATTTTACATTACAGCTATACTTTTCGAAAAATATGAGAAAAACCCCAAAAATAGAAGTAGCGAAATGCACGACTGTGTGTGAGAGCCATGATTTTGCTCCGCTAAATGCGCCTTTAATACAATAAACCAAGGATTATGGTCATCTATAGTAATAAGCGTTGCTTAAAAGTGGGAATACCTCGCCATATAGTACAACTGCTATGTAGTCTTAATAGCTTCTATTAAAAATTCCTTATTTTTCCACAGAACATTCACAAGTGGAGGAGGTTGATATGGAGTCATTGTCATCATGTAAAGAAACTGTGGAAGTTGTAGACGATCCACTTATAGATGATGTCAATGGTATGTATATTGTATAATAAATCATGTTACGTGTAAATCCAATACAAAACAGTAGGATTTTTGTTTCACATATCAGTATACTGTTCAAAATGTATTCATATATCCGGTTCGTTTTTACCTGACTGACCAAAAAAGGGGTAAAGGTTGTTTGAGAGTATGTATGTTGCTATGTTGCCTCCTAGCACCTAAACGGCTTGACTTTGAACGTGTCATTAGAATGGTCTCTGTACAAACAGTGTCATAGCCACTGAAGTGAGAATTTTTTTCGTTTAGATTAGAAGGGCTGTCAAGGCATTTTTGTAAGAATACCGTTGTAGCCAGTTGAACACATGCAAACGATACGTCAAAATATAACTACATAGGAAGGAATGCAGTAATTCGTCAAGATTAGTATTATTTCAAAAGGTTATGAACGCCATTTTGATAAAGTTTAAAATTGACCTTCTCGTCGTGCAATACGGTTCAGTTCCCCTTGAATTTTGTGCAATTATTTTGGTAAATGTTGCTAGTGCAAAAAAACTGCACGATTATTGTGCGGTTTATAAAACTATTAGAGAAATATAGACCGTATCGTAAATTAACGTACGTCATTATTAAAACAGTTCTACCTTAAACTGCACGAAAAGTGGTTGGTAAAAAATTTGAGTTAAAGAGTTTTTCAACAATTTTGTTTATTTTAATTTAAAAAAATTGTGTTTTAACGCATGTGATTGTGTTATACTAGTGAATTATTATCCTTTAAATACTATTAAGGTAAGTTCGTAGGTTTGCATGAGTGTGGGCAAACAATAGGAAGTAAAAAAATATATTTTCGGTTTTGCCCCAAAACTCCGCACAAACTTAGCTAGATAAGTTTTCATGACCTTCATAGGTCATGCTTTGACCATGATATCGATTTAGGCTATGTTTAGAGCTCGTTTTATGTGACTTTAAATGGGTAGAAAAATAAATATTATTTGATAAGGTTAAATGCAATTTCCATGCGAAGCCATTGAAAATAAAAATATATTATAAAATTTAGAATGTGGTATCACAGCTAGTGATGGGACAGTTTTGTGTGCAGTTTTGATTTTATCGATAACCTGTTTATTGTATACCTTATAAAATATTTTATGGTAAAACTTGCCCTAGTCGTTTAAAAAAAATACAAACTCTTATTTAACTTGCATCGTATTTAACTTGCTGTCAGCTTCCCGATTCAAAATTTGTAATCCATTTTTCTAAGCACGTTTCAGTTGCACTAAGTAAATTTGATGTTTGTAAAATAATATGGTGGTACTTAACTGGCCTGATGATGGAGCCAGAAAGTTAGGCCCTAGTAACCTCTCTACTACATACTTTTACTTATTACTCCGTCGTCTTTGGACTCGTTGAATTCATTTTGATAAGGATTAATAGACCAAAAAGACAAAAACAATATTTCACATCACATCATCAGCCAATTAACGTCCACTGTTGGACAAGGCCCCTCTCATAGAGAGGGGTGTTTCCATAATCCCCACGCTTGGCAGGCGGCTTGGGGATCGCAGTACGTTCACCGTGTACTATTAGGACGCTGCTGCCCATCTTACGGTGGTTCTGGTCGCAGTTTTGGACATACCCGGGTCCAAAACAATATTTATTATCTGTCTAATAATTCATAGATTTACTGATGACTTGCAGCGCCCCGTGGTTTCACCCGCTATCCTATAGGAACTGCTATTTTTTCAGGGTAAAAACTATAAGTCAATCCAGAATATAAGCTACCTTCATACCAAATTTTATTTTAATCCATTCACTTATTACAGAATTCAGTGAAAACAAACATATTAATACGCAGACTTTCTTATTTATAATAATAGTGTGATAATGTTGTTGTCTACATCTACATAATAAGACAAATGAATAATAACACAATAAAGTTTAATCTTCAAAAAATTCTCCTAAAATAGGTACTTATTGTAGGAAATGTTGTAAGAAAAATCAAAAATTATCGATATCGATAAAATTATGGTAACCACTATTATTGTCAACGGCTTGTCAAGGGCTTATAATTAAAACACGGTGAAATCACAAAATTATCAACAATTTAGACTTTACCGGTGATAGGAAATTCCTCCTTTTTTAAAAATTAAAATCAATTCTAGCTCCACCACACGTAATTACAGCGCAAGACGGCATTGTGGATAAATCCGATGGAGCAGCATACGCATTCGAATTCAGTTAGCAACTGCGATGCGGAGTTTGACGCGTTGACGTGGATACTAATGTTCACTCGTATGCCTCGTAACAAATGTTCCATCTCTCTTCCGTTCTATACCCTTCTCTTTTCTGTGGTCATAGCCTACATTCTGCATTTAGGCTCTTTGTTTTTTTTTGTAATGTCTCACAATTTTTATCTGAAATCTACGGTGTGAGAAGTAATGTGTCTGTATTTACATAATTTTTCAGTAATAAAGGAAGATACCACCCCGAGAACAAAAACAAAAGTGACTCCATCTTCATCACTAAAGTGGGATGTTACTAGTAGGAGACATTTAAAAACCAAGAGGCATCCTGCCCTATTTGGTAAGACATGGAAACACTACGTAACTTATCAACTACTTAGTCAATTTCTAAAATAAACATGTACCATATTATTATCCAAACTATGTGAAAATGACATTAGCTTGAGAGATGTTCTCTCATTATCAATGTCAATTTCATATTTTCATAGGAGTTAAGGCTAACAGAAAGTGGCTCAGTTTGTAACATCCTAAACCATTTACCTATAGTATGGAACCTCCGGCTCCATCTCTCATTTGAGAATTTTTTTATTCTTTACAGGTAACTTTCAAAAGAAATCATTGGATGAGTTAACTCAAGCAAAATTAGAGTTAGTTCAGCTTCAAAAATAACTTTTAATATCAGAAATGGTAGAGAAAAGGAAGGAGTCCGAGTTCAAAGAAAAGCAGCGACAGTGGATGGAAGAGGAACATTTACTCAATTTAAAGATATTACAAAATAAATTGAATAAATAAGTATTTGACAACATTATTGTTTATTTATAACACATGAAAGGATAAGAAAAATCCACGGATTTGTTGTGATTCTGTTTAATTTGAAATTATTGAGTGATTAAAGATATTGGTTTTATTCAATTCAATTTTTTCGTCCCTAATCAGATATTATCTTGCGATAGCATTAATTGGGTTTGTTTTAGCTTGGGTAACATAGAAATGTCAGTTTTTGAGAGGCTACGAAAAGTAAATTTAAAATTAAACCCATTAAAATGCGAACTCCTAAAACGACAAATACTTTATTTAGGCCACGTAATATCAGCGGAAGGTATTTTACCTGATCCAGACAAGATTCGTGTAATTGAACGCTATCCGACACCGACATGACACGATGGATGACGTCAAGCGTTTTGTTGCATTCGCTAATTTTTATCGAAAATTCATTCAGAGATTTGGAGAAATAGTTTTACCGCTAAATAAATTATCTAGAAAAAAATTACTTTCATATTTGAATGGACATTAGAATGCCAAAATGCGTTTGAAACTCTTAAAAAATTACTTTCGAATCCACCAATACTAGACTACCCAGAATTTGCACCAGAAAATGAGTTTATTTTACAGACAGACAGTTCAGGATATGCAGTTGGTAGCGTACTATGTAATAATAATGGAAAACCAGTTGCATATGCTAGTCGAAGTCTGAACAAAGCAGAGCTAAATTACGCAACAATAGAGAAGGAACTGCTGGCTATTGTATGGTCAATAAAATACTTTAGACCGTATTTATATGGTAAAAGATTTGTTATAAAAACTGACCACAAGCCATTAATTTATTTATTCAACATGACTAATCCATCAAGTCGTTTGACGAAATTTAGAATTTTATTAGAGTGTATGACTTTAAAGTAGAGTATGTGAGAGGTAAGGATAATGTCGTGGCAGATGCCTTATCCAGAATAATAATAACATCGGATGAATTGAAAGAAATGCATAATAACGTAATATGTATAACAACTAGAGCTCAAGCGAGAAAGAAAATAAATGAGCTTACTAATGTCGATATGACAAATACCAGCACTGAGCCTTCTAGTGATGATAGGACTGATCACCCAAAAATCACAGAAGTACTCAAGAAATGTGATTCAGATGTAGAATTTATATTCATACCGGACATGAAACTGCGCAGTATAATAAAAAGTCAAGGACAAGACATTATTGTATCAAGAAACGGAAACTTATGTTATTGTGAGAGTACAAATAATTTATTTGCCAGCCAATATTCTTTATCAGTAAACTCGCGAGACGATTTATTGAAAGAAATGGCATTATTGTGCAAAAGTTTACAAATAAATGAAATAATAATAATAAAAACGAGTAATAACAGAACATTAATTGAATGGTTAGCTAAATATACATATAGCAAAAAAATAAGAATTAAAAAGAAAATAAAAAAAATAAGATTTAGAGCTAGAATTCTGCAAAGCGATCATGCAGCATGAATATAATGTTCCGCACCCTATCTACTTGTTCTTAAAAGGAATTGGTGAAGTCAAGGACCCAACAGGTAAAACTTTTCACCTTGCGAATCATCATCTCCCGGTAACAGTAGTTCATGGTAGCGGCGGATATCATGCTCAAGTGATAGACGCAGCATCGCATAATCTCTACGAAGAGATTCCCTCCCTGGGAATTAGTGGAGATATTGTGATGGCAGAGTCATCTGAGGAGGCACGTCCAGTGCCAAACTTCAGAGTTCTACCTCCAAACACCAGAGCTACTCGCGCATTGTGTGGGTACTTTGGACGATCGGAGCTCGAAAAGAAGAAGTCCGCATCCTCCTAAATTCCATCGGAATAAAGGACAACGGCTTCGACGAGACAATCGGAGGAACACGCCTCAACATCAGCCTGCTTCAGAAGGTCAGTGACTATTTCGCTGGATGCCCAACATTCAGAAACTAAAAAGTAAAACTAGACGCTTTAACAGGAGAAGGAGACGGAGTTCAACTCATTCAGTCAATCCCGACTGATGAGAACGTCGACGTGACAGCGCGATGGACAAACCTGGTCATAAGACCAAATTCATCAAACGCAAGTCCGACGACAGTATTTGGAGCATCCTATCTCATGGGATTCCAACTACATAAAACTGCTAAAAAATAGCAGACAGCAACGCCAACTGGTGTTGCGTAGAGCAAGTAGCAGCTGCTCATCCATGGCAAATTCCAGCAGCATGGATAGCAAACCGGAACGCCAGGCGCGTCTTGCCTCTGGGACTAGATATACAGAGATTCGTCTCAATATCAGACTCCCAAAGAAACAGGACAAACGCCATAATCCGGAGGATGATCATCAGCCAACGCTGAGAATCCATCAAAGAAACAAACTGTGACCATCAGTCAACAGCGTTTCCAACAGATGAACAAGTTGTAACCTTAAGTCAACAACAATTTAAACACACTACACCGTCACGAATTCGATGGAATCTCTCGTATCTCCTACTTGTTTTTAGTTTTGTTGCTGTTTACGAAAAATAAAACCACGTATGTCCACGGCATGGGCAGACGCCATTTTGAATGACGCAATACTTCGTAACTGCCGCGCTCAGTTCAGCCACCACAGACAGATTGCAAGGAGGTCGCGCGCAGTTTTTCAAATTTTTAAAACTTGGTAACGTTTTATTTTAAAATATGTTTAATCTATGGCAGTATCCTCACATAACATCAGAGGTGGCGGTCACAAGCATATTAGAAACAAAAAATATAGCATAAATGGTGAGTAAAAAGTACAGGGCTCTAAGAAAAGCCCTGTGGGATGGCGACACTACAAATTACATAAAAGGTGCTTTGGAATGGGTGATTCAAATAAAATCGAATTCAGAAAAGGACCGCTTTAGACCTTGATGACTATTTTTCAAAAGCTGATTTTTCAATGGCGTTGCTCGGCGGTGGCGGTGGCAATAGCGGTAGCCACCGCCGTGGAAACCGGGTCCGGCACCGGCGCGGCACCCGCAGAACCGCACGCACTACCACGTACGTGGACGTCAGTATCCTCACATAACATCAGAGGTGGCGGTCACAAGCATAATAGAAACAAAAAATTAAGCATAAATGGTGAGTAAGAAGTACAGGGCTCTAAGAAAAGCCCTGTGGGATGGCGACACTACAAATTACATAAAAGGTGCTTTGGAATGGGTGATTCAAATAAAATACAGAAAAGGAGCGCTTTAGACCTTGATGACTATTTTCCAAAAGCTGATTTTTCAATGGCGTTGCTCGGCGGTGGCAGAGGCAGCGGCGGCGGCAGCGGCGGTTGCGGTGGCAATACCGGTAGCCACCGCCGTGGAAACCGGGCCCGGCGCCGGCGCGGCACCCACAGAACCGCACGCACTACCACGTACGCGGACGTTGATACTGCCACAGAGGAGCCGTCGGTGCCTGCGTCTCTCACGCCATCTTTACCGATATTTCCTCTTCCTTCCTTTCAGGCCCTTACTACGGAGGAGGAGGAAGTATTTTTAAATGTTTGTTTGGACAATAAAGAAAATACCGATTTAATTGTTTTTATTTTATTATTGATGGGTATATCTTTTTTAACTACTATACCAATTCAAAATCCTTTTAAAGTATGTAGGTCAGTGGCTATTATAGTATCTTGGTAGATATCAGATCGTCAAATTGAGTTATGTTTTGTAATAAAACTTTCTGCAAACAAATTATTAATTCAAAAGTACACATCTTGTGTAGTAGATAGGTATTATACATAGCTTGTTACTTAATTTTTTGGTACGAGTTTATTAAAATTCTGAACGACATAATAGGTGTTTCCTAAGCATTATCCGTTAAAATAGAAGTGAACAGAACATTAGAAACAATTAAACATAAATATTAACAACATTTAGAACACTCGTCATCATTTGTTATTAATCTATTATGTATTAGCTCACTGCTGGATAAAGACCTTCTATCATCACATACATATTATAATATATATATATTTATAATAATTATATAGGTACCTTGTGGCAACCTTATCAATGGAAACCCTGCGTTAGAACTGATGCATAGTGGTCTGCCTACATGGCGTTTTATTTGTTTATAGCTTGGCAAAATAATCTTGAAACGGAACAAATATTTTCTTCAAAGGAAAGCTTATTTTTATCTGTTAAGTGGTATGGTGATATAAGTTCGAAAATTTGTGATCTCGTATTATTACGTTGTATTCAAAATAATGATCAAAATTTAATTGTAATAAAAACATGTATGAATAAGACATGTGTCAGTTACATGCTACCATCAGATGTTTTAAGGCAGATTGGAACAAATAAAGCGTAATCATTTAAAAATGAGCCACAGCCATCTACTTCAAGCCTCGTAAGTTTGAGCGATTCAATACCCTTCCAAATCATCAATTATTCAGAAGTCGATACTGACGAAGATTAATAGAATCAAACGTATTCATTTAGAATAAGATACTAATTATAGGTAATGTATATTATATCACTGTGTATGTTGAATTGTTTAAGTAATAATTAATATTAACGAATAAAGAGACATTAAAATTAAAGATCTAGGTACTTAGTATGGATTTTTATTTTGCCCTTCATTAATTGGTGGTGGTGAATGACGGTTAAAAAGGTGAATCTACCGAATGTTGGTAGATTCGCCTTTTTAACCCAAGAAAGTAATTGATTGATAAAAAATCTAGCGAGTTCTAGCGACTTTTTCTATTTTACTCATTTAGCGATATCTAGCGACTTTTCACCAGCGTGAGAGCGACATTTACTGTTGTTGAGTTGGCAACGCTGTCGACACGCTCGATCTTCGTGTAGGCAGTCGCCCGACAGCCTTTGAGTAGTGAGGACGTGTGTCGCTTTGTGAAAAACATTGACCCTTATCGAGTTGTATCAAAATTCGCAATTATTGCGGGACACTTCACATCGTGATTATAAAAACAAAATTAAAAAAAATGATGCATGGGAATCTATGGCGACTACTTTGAATATACCTAGAAAAGATGTTGAAGTGAAAATACACAACTTAAGGTCTCAGTTTCTAAGGGAAAGAAAAAAAAATGCTATCACAATATCTACTGGACGTGGAAGAGGGGATGTTTACATTAGTAACTGGTTTGCGTATGATTCGCTGCTTTTTCTATTAAAAGGGGCGACAAGTTCAGGTAGCATGGACACTATGAATGCACAGGTAAGCTGCTCATAATATTTTTTGTATTTTTTATTATTTTGTACTAGTTTGCCATTATTTTTAGTTTAGTAATTTGATGAATTTAGTTTAACAAAAATTGAGGGCAAATTCCGGCGGCGGGGTATACTCAAACAGGTGTGAATTTGTGTGTGTGTGTTTTTTACGACGTGTACCTACTAGGCTAGGGCTGTTACAAATCAGTATTTAGGGTTTACAGTTTTTTGTCATTTACAGTCTTTTGTTTGCTCTAATGTGTTTCTTTTTAAACAATTTTTTATTTTCACAGACATTTGAAAAGTCGGCACACGATTAAATACCAGCGGCGGCATCGGAAGTATTGACGCAGATACCAGAGGCACCAATGTCGCCGCCATTACCAACGCAACCGATACCGCTTACACAAAATAAAAGAAAAAAGGATGACCTGAGTGAGATATATGAAATAATGAAGAGTGCAAAAACAAAGATGGAACAACCAAAAGATGAATTTCAAGTTTATGCCGAGTATGTAGCTACTGAGCTAAGAAATATAAAGAATGAACATGCTGTGCTGCAGGCGAAGTACTTCATTAATAATATCTTATTCGAGGCTAGGATGGGAAAATACAACTATACAGGATACGAAACGGGATCTAATTCGAGCCAACCTCAAAGTTATGGATACCGTTCTGCTTCTCAACAGACAACCTATCCGACAAATTCTGTTAATACCGATAACGAAACTTCTAATGATAATAATGAGAATGGAGCATCTGAACCAAATTTTACAGAATTACGACATTTTGAGAATATTCAGAAACTAGTTACCCATTTGGAATCAGAAACCCAGAACAAAAAATAATTATAATAATAACTTTTTACTCTTACTTTACGAATATGTAGATGTATGAAAAGGAATATAAAATAAAACTTAACTAAAATATTAAAACTTTTATTTAGAGTTACATCATAATACCATTAGTGTTTTTAATAATGAATACTGTCTATCAAAATTATTTTTAGACTATGTTTGGTTTGTTTGCCATGGGACACTGCCTTGAGCACTAGAGAAATATTCAGCAAAGTGGTTTCTTATTACCGCAGCGGGTTGAGGAGGAGATCTTCCTTGAACACTTAAGTCTCTCATATTATTATTTGTCAATTCCCTTCGCCATGAACCTTCTACAACATTATGAACAGCGTCTTCAGAATCGAATGTGGTATTTAGTGTATAACGCGCGCTTGAAGAATTATTACGTTTCAAGAAATTATGTAGGTACACACAAGCCATTACAACTAATTCAGCGTTTACAGGACGTAATGGGATAGGTTTACGAAAAATGCGAAACACTACAAACATAATGCCAAAAACATTTTCATCAATCCTTCTTGCTCTTGAGAGCCTGTAGTTAAAAATCCGCTTTAAACTTCCCTTCTCATGAATACCGGGATAGGGCCTCATCATATTTTCAGATAGTGCAAATGCACTGTCTCCCACCAGAACGAATGGTACACTTGGACCGCCTTGGATCAGTGGCTCAGGATCTGGTAAATTCAGTTGCTGTTCATTTAGTGCTTTATAAAATGAAGCCTCCTGGAACACTCCAGTCAGACGATTTACCTTTTGCACCACTGTTTACATATACAAAGTTATACTCGTCATCCACAACTGCTAAGAGAACTAAGCTAAAGTTTTCTTTATAATTATAATAATCACTACCAGAATTGGGTGGCGCTTCTAGTAATACATGCTTTCCATCAATTGCTCCGATGCAATGAGGAAAATTCCATAATATTTCATAATTACGAGCTTTCTCTTTCCATCCTTTTACATTGGTTGGAATCTGAAAATTATAGTTAATGTGAATTATAAATAAATTTAAGTAAATAACAAATAATAATTATATATACTCACTTTTACAAAAGAATTTAATGCCTTTATCAATTCTTTGCAAACCTCTGGTATAGTTTGACAAATTACTTGTTTTGATACTCTTAAAGTATAGGACAATGAACCATAACTATCTCCGGTTGCCAAGTATCTCAATGTTATAGCGAGTCTGATGTGGGGTTCGATAGCTTTCCGAAACTTTGTATCTTGCTTGACTATGGCCGGCCCAACCATATTTAACAGTATTTCGAAATCGGTTCTAGACATTCTAGTAAAATTTTCGAAAGACCGGAAAACGGAAATTGATTGAAGAAAAAAAGAAACCAGGAAAAACATGTAAATTGGCTAAAAAAATTGATAAAAGGAAAGTTGTAAAGAATGATATAAAAGGAAAAAAGCCAGCAAAGAAAAAAGCAAACAAAAATAAACCTCTATTTGAATCATCGGACAGCGACATTGAAGACGAAGGGAAAGAAAGTTTTGATGAAGAGATATCCGAAGAAGACAACGACAACAGATGTATAGAATGCACTGAAAATTATTATAAAACGACATCAACAGAGGACTGGATTAAGTGCTCCTCTTGCTCTTTTTGGCTGCACAAGTTCTGTACAATGTACAAACCGTGTAAATAACTGTGGTAAAAAACCTAAAAGAGAAAATATCAGCAAGAAAAAATAGAGTATAAGTAACAGATAATAAGTTAAAATATGTGATTTATAAGTTGATATCTAACTAGACTGTTTTGTTATAATTATTTTTTAAATTTCTGAAGATTTGTTATTTCTATTTTACTGGGGCATTTTGTAACAGAACTGAGGCATCTTTTCAAGCAATGTCAGTGCAAAACGCCCCACCATAGGTTAAAAAAAAGCTAATATTGTGTGTTATTGATAAGTCTCAACTGCCAAATAAATATGCCAAATGATTCTAAAATTATTGTTTTTTAATTAAAAGCCACTAAATGTATCTAATATTTCAAAAGTAAGGTTTTATTGAAGTCTAAAAAAAGTGGGGCAATGTATAGTTTTACCCTAAGAGTTTAATCCAAAAACGTTTAGTTTTCTTTTTTTTGCAAGCCTTAGAATTATTAAAAAGGCAGTGGTAGCGACAGCTTTCCGAATGTGCGGCCTCATGGTGGTCTCGGGCAAACTATACGCACGCGCGGTCTCTATTCGACTTCAAGTTAAACTGAGCGACGACGCTCACGGTGGCTCGGCCTTGCCGCGCGAGGCAGCCTCGGATTAGAAAACTTACAGACCGAGGCCGCCTCGCGCGGCATGCGTACTGCGGCAAATGTCCGAGACTGCCTCGCGAAGCCGCTCGCTTGGTCAGTACGCGGCTATAGGCAACTGTATACTCAGTCCCTTAATGCCATGACTTTCTAAAATGGCCGTAGTGTGACCCGTAGAGTAAAACGATCTAAATTACTAGAGTCTGGCTAACGAAAGTAGAGACTCGATTTTTTGCAAACTTTTTAAGTGGCAACTCATAAGTGTTCCAACTTTCAGAAATTTTCCCTTAATATCAGGCTATTTTTAGAAGTTGTTTTTTTTTAAGTTATATTTTTGATACAAACTATATACCTGATTATACCGTTACCGTTATTTCTTATCAAATAAGCATATTTTCGTTTAAACTACGCATGAAAAATCGTTTAATGATATATTTACGCAATAATAATAATAACGCTTGTTATAATACACTACTAAATATACATGAATTTAAAATACATTCTATTACATTACATTATACATTCAACATTTAAAAGAAATAAGCAAAAAAAAATTATTCAGGGGATTTTGACAAAAAACGGGGAGAACTAAAATCAGTTACTCGCATCACTAATATCAGATGTTTACAAGATGGCGGCGTATCGTTCTATAATGTATGGTGGTTGAGTTGAGTTTTTATTTGGATTTTCGAGTGTTACAATGAATAAAACTATTCACAGTGGAGTAGGAGAGTTATTATTTCGAATGATATCTAAATTAAGATAGAAACAGCAGAAAAAGGATTCTGAATTCCAACAAAACAGGATTGTTTACGTATTGTCGTAGAATTCTTAGGTTAGTATTGCACAAATATTTTGATGCTGATTTTGAGTATTTCAACTCCTATTTCCTATTATAATTGTTTTATTTTGTTCCACCTTCGTTTTCAGCGACATGATATAGCATATCGTACCTAGTGTTCACAGTATTGTAAAATAAGTATTGGTTGCATTATCATTATTTAAAAGTCAAATGTGTTCCTTTTCAGAAAATCTCGAAGATGTAGGAGGGGTTTGTGAAGTATTGCAATCAATAAAACGGATAACCGATTTAGAAGAAATATATAAATTAATAACTCAGAACCAAAACCTGGAAGAAATATCTTCACTCACTGAAGTAAGTATTACAACTTTGAAGAGAATTAAAAAAGATGGTGCGGTGAATGAAGGTGTCTGGAGAACTCCGGGCAAAAAAAGATCCCACCAGCCTACAGTGTCAAACTTGGATAGCTTTGACATAGATGCTATTCGCAATAAAATAAACGAATTTTACATTGTGAGGAAACAAGTTCCCACATTAAGAACTTTATTGGCAGAATTAAAAGACAGCATTGAGTTTACAGGATGTCGTGAGACTCTTCGCCGTATATTATTGGCCAATGGTTATGAATTTAAGAAAAATAATAACGAACGTTCAATATTAATTGAACGATATGATATTTCCGCATGGAGACATCGCTTTTTGCGAACTATAGCTTTGAAACGTGCAGAAGGAAAGCCAATTATTTACCTCGACGAGACTTATGTACATAAATCTTACAAGCCAAAAAAGTGTTGGCAAGGCCCATCAACGAGTGGTGTAATTGAAAATATTTCAACGGGAAAGCGTTACAGTTTTATTTACTTCAGGTGAACAATCGACTGACAATATGGACAGCAGCGAACAAGAGACGGCTAATGATAATGAAAATACATTTGATGCTGAGCATAGTGAAAATGATACTCAGGTAAAAAAAATATTATTATAACATTCTTTGTTGTCGTGACACTGCACCACTAGTATTAAAGTAGGTTTCATACTTTTCTCTGATAATTTTTGCATTTTGAGTGGGGTTACGACCATGTGTTTGTTGTAGTGACTGTAATTGACTGTGTAATTGTGACATTTTGTGGTCTCAGTCCCAATTCAACAGTTCCATTTTCATGATTTTCACTATCAAAGTGCTGATGTGGACTGTTAGTTTGTCTTACGTTTTTCCTTAAAAAATTGTGCAATTCAAAACATGCTAAAACTATTTTGTTAATATTGTGCACACTGGTATTTATAGGCGATCGAAAAATGTGGAATCTTCCCGCCAAAATTCCAAATACATTTTCTATAATTCTTCTAGCCCTGCATACTCTATAATTGTATATCGTCTTACTTGAGCTAGCCTGTGATTGCCTTTGTGGGTATGGTTTCATAAAATCTGTCCTCAAAGCAAAAGCCTCGTCACCAATAAATACATAAAGCAACTCTTCTGAATGTCCACTTGGTTTTCTGGGGCTAGGAAGATTTAAACGCTTTTTTGACGCTCACATAGATGGGATCTTCCCAAAAGGAAAACAAGACTAGGGCAAAGATGTTACAGCTACTTAGGTCCATTCGTCTATAGGAAACTTAACAAAACACTTAATATTATAGGCAAAACAAGAAACGAATGTAAAAGAATAATAAAAGAACATCTTCTTACGCTGGACTATAGCACCACAGAAAACCTCATTAGACCAATAATGTAATTATGGATAAATAAATAAACATACACACTTAAATACTATTTTCACATACTCACACAATCTAATTCTCAACACTAACCTCCACTCATTAATCAAACTCGCAATACTTACGATCAGATGACATCAATTAGCATTTTATAGTATGTAAGTGCACATTCTCGCATGCACTCCTGAAGAGAACTGGCTCCCACAAACTCAGGGTATCCTACTGTGGGAGCTAGGGCCTCACATAAGTTATTTTATTTTATTCTATTTCATTTTATTTGCTTTTTATTCAATCTTGATTTAATTGATAGTTGTATTAAATTTTAACGTAAATTTAGAATTTAAGTATAATATAATTGTGCATGAATTTTTACTTAATAATCTAATATAATAAGATTGCATAAGTTGCAAATTTTGGTAACAAATAAATAAATTTATTATTATTATTATTATTAATTCAATCTTTGAAAGAATTTAGTTTTTTGTAATACACCTCCATCAGAAATACGTCCATTTGTTCCAATATCTACATAAATAAAATCATAATTTGCATTTGCAATTCCCATAAGTACAACAATACCGTGATACCCTTTATAATTAAAAAAATGTGAGCCTGCTCCGGCAGGAGGGACTATAGCTACATGTTTCCCATCGACGGCTCCTAAGCAATTTGGAAATTGCCATCTACGCTCAAACTCTTCAGCAATTGTTATCCATTCTTCTTCTGAACTCGGGAACTGTAACAAAAAAAACTTATAAGTCAGTATAATGATATCATTTTTATTTACAGAGTACCAACTACAACGTGTCTTCACCCGCGACACCTGCAACATCTGTTGCTTCATCTACACGTCGTAAACGACAAGGCAATGACAGCATTGAAGATACAATATCGTTAATAGGTAAAAGATTACAAAACCCCGATGATGAATATGATGCTATTGGAAAAAATGTCGCAATTAAACTCCGCAACATGACTGCTATTCAACAAGGCATAGCTGAAAAGCTCATCAATGAAGTAATATTTTTGGGACGGTTTGAAAGATTAACTTTTAATACAAGTATACATAATCCAGTTCCAGTCCAGGTACCCCAAAGACCATTGATACACATGCCAGCTGTTCCAGTATAGATGCAAGAAACACAAGCATTTAACTTGACACAAGATTCGCAAACTATTAGTATCCCGGACTCCCTGGTTGAATATTTAAACTTTAATAATTATTATTAAAAATAAATAAAAATTGTACGTGGTTACATTTGTATATATGATCAAGAGTAAATTTATTTATTCATAATTCATAAAGTCTGATTATTTGTACTAAGTTATTTTATTTATAAAGTAGTAGTGAATGATAGGTACATACCTTCAAATATTTTTTCAGTGCAGAGTAGATTGCCTCACATGTCTCAGGAATTATGTACCCCAATGACTGTCTTGCAATCGCTGACGAATACATTAAATCTTTATATGTTCCACGAGTTACCAAAAATCGTAATGTTGCACTTAAACGTTCATGCGGTGAAATAGCTTCTCTCATGCAAGTATCCTGTTTAGCTATAATTGGTGTAACTAAGCGCAAAACTTCTTTATACACCTGCTCAGGCATTCTGAAATAATTATGGAAATCTTCCTCCTCTTCATGTAACTCTCTTACTAAATTCACATGTGATAAACGCTCTCTTTTCGTAAGCCAGTTCTTTACCCACACTTTTCGACTTCGTTTCTTTTTTTTAGTTTTAAAAATGTAATACGATATTATTCCTAAATAACACAAAGCTTCTTCAGTCGACGACATCGCAATACAGTGTGAGTAAGCTTCACGTGTGTCACTAAACGTCGAGCCGAGTAAGTTCGCGATCTTAAAAACCGCGTAATTTAAGTTCGTACGTCTATCACCAACCACTTAACGCCAACTTCACACGTTGTACGGCACGATTCGATGGGTCGTCCCGTGATGCGGAAGTTTTGGAGGCAGTTTTAGATAGCGTGGAGATCTACAAAGAGTGCGCGAGTGTGAGCGACTAGCATGCACTCCGAGGACTAGCGATCCTCCTAGAAGGGGTAGCAGCGGTCTGGTGGATAGGCGTCAAGGAGTCGGTGTCGACGTGGCAAGACGCACTCACCAAGCTCCGCAGCGTGTACGGTATCAGTCGCCCTGCCCACCAGGTAGTATTTAGAGTCATTTTTCCGCCGAACAACGCGACAAAGAACGTGCCGAGCAGTTTAATTTGTAAAATCAGAGCGCTTATCGCTAAATTACCTTATAAACTCAGTGAAACTATTCCAATCGACATATGTTACGGACTTTTGCATTGCCGTGTGCGTAAAGGTGCGTACGGATTGCGCGTACCCTGGTACGCGTACTCAGTTTACGCGTATCCGGAACGCCTAGTCCATACCTGCAGCTACGCGTTCACTCTTGGGGTACGCGTACCGCGCGAGCCACCGTCAGTCGGTTTTTGGTCGCGCGTCAAAGTGGACGCACGCGGCCGGCTACGCTATATTTGGACGGCAAAATGAATAACCACGTGTGTTCTTCGAGTTTCAATAATGAAAATATTATCAGATTGATTCAACTTTATGAATTTCACCGGGTCTTGTGGGATAGCACACTAACTGATTATCGGAATAACGATTTACGCCAAGATGCATGGAAGGCAATTTCAAATGAACTGAAAATTCCAATAGGTGAATCAAAAAAAAGATGACAACTTTATTAGCAACTAATAGAAAAGAAAGGAGCAAAATAAAAAAAAGTTTAGTAACAGGGTCAGGTAAGTTTTTAAATTGTTTATTTACGCATTGTATGCATTGTATTTTCGCATTGTAAATTGACATATTTATAATAGCCTATATACTGGTGATATCTTTTTATTTACAGGAGCTAATTATGTATATATATAAATATCGAAGTGGTTTGCATCTGAATATTTTACTTTTCTAAATGATAAGGACAAACCTCTGCCAACAACGGAGACTACTGTAAGTAATTACGATTAGTTATTAACGTTATTATATTTATACGGGTCTCTGAGAAAATGGACCAGCTGCTTTATGAGGCTTTTTCAATTTTATTATACATATTTTAGTCTACGTTAATCCGTGTAGGTAGTACACGTTCTATTTAATATATATGTTACATTAAAACTTAGTGATTATTTTGCCACTCAAGGGGGACATTATTAACAAAGTGTTCCGCCAGATGTAAACGTATATGAGTAGGAATATTGGGCGATCTCCTAGGTACACTGTCTAAAGGAAAAAAAGAAGTTAATTGCTGTTGGTCTTGTCGCCATGCACCTGGAACAAGCTCTCCTCGCTGTTCCGAGCCAAATGCATTGGTCTGTGCGTAAATATTTGATAGTCTGCTTTTTCGTAAAAAATTGTGTAAATAAACAGTTGCCAATACAATTTTTGTAGCTTTTTCCGGTTCCAAAAGCAATGGTTTTCGTAGTACTCGAAACACCGAACTCAGTATTCCAAATGCATTCTCAACTACCCTCCTTGCTCTTGATAGACGATAATTGAATATTCTGTCAATAAATCCTCTTTCTGGATTACCCGAAAAGGGTTTCATGGTATATTCACTGAGGGCAAATGCTTTATCACACAGAATTATATACGGTACCTTCACATTGTAAGGAGTTTGTAATATTTCAGGATTCGGTAAATTTAGGCTTTTGTTTTCAAGGTTCCTGTACAAGGAAGTGTTTTTAAAAACACCTCCATCTGATATGCGCCCTTGACATCCAACATTTACGTACATAAAATTGTAGTCAGCATCAACTAATGCTAACAATACAATGCTAGAATATTGTTTATAATTGTAAAATTCCGTTCCACTATTTAATGGTGCTTGAAGGCAAACATGTTTGCCGTCCATTGCGCCTATTGCATGAGGAAAGTTCCACTTTTCTTCAAATTCTTTTGCAACGGCCATCCATTGATTTTCAGTCTCGGGTAGCTGTAACAAATTATTTCATCTAAGTTAACGTTTTTCTTATTTTATTTTTCAGATAACTACCAGCAACAACACACAGAATGTGAATGAATCTATATCAAATGATGAACAATTAGCCAGTGATTCTGCCTCAACCACACAACAAGTACCTAGTGATTTGACTTCATCCACGCAACAAGCACCCAGTAATGCATCATCATCCACACAACAAGCGCCCAGTAATGCTTCATCATCCACACAACAAGCACCCAGTAATTCTTCATCGTCCATACAACAAACACCCAGGAATTCTGCCTCATCCACACAACAACAGCACAACACATCATTCAGAAATAAAAGACGCCGTAATAACGATGACACTGCCACATCCACACAACAAGCGCCCAGAAATGCCACATTAACAGAAGCAGTGGGATTATTCAAGTACAGTGTACAATATCTATCCAAGGAAGTTAAGGTGTTACACTTCTTTTGGGACCCACATTGCGCATGAATTGATAAAATACGACTCGCGAACATTTACACTAGTAAAACATGCTATCAATAATATTATATTTCAAGCTGATATGGGCCAATTACCAGATCAGTATGGGTATTATACCGGTGCCTATTCAACGGTATTAACCAACTCTACCTCACGCGAAAGCAATTACACGCCAATTCCAGCACAAGCTGCACTTACATCAATACCGGAACCTCCAAAGGAAGCGGAGGATAATCAAAATGAAATTTCTGAAATATTACGTTACGTTCAAGAACAAGAAGAATAATTCAGAAAATTCTTAATTATAATTTAATAAAACTTCTTTAAGTGCCTAAATTACAGTTTTCTAAAATTTTAATCAACATAATAAACCTCTCACCTTCTCTCAACTCACCTTCACATCATCCTTGAGAGCCTTGATAATTGCATCACATACTTCAATAATAACAGTAGATATGGACTGTTTAGATATGCGAAACAGATATTGTAAACTTGTATATGAGTCCCCGGTGGCCAAGAACCTTAACGTCATGGATAGCCTTTCTCTGGCTGTGATAGCTTCTCGAAAATTAGTATTAATTTTTTTTATTTCAGGTTCAACCTTTTCAAGAATTATTTCAAAATCTTGCCAACTCATTCTCACAAAATTTTTGTCCCCACTTTCTTCATAATTTATATCTTCCATTAGCCTATTTCCACACTGTAATCTATCACGATACAATTTTTTCATCCACCATCTAGGTTTCCGTTTGTTTCTCTTTTTTTTATTTAAAATGTGTTGAATAATGACTAACGCCGCAGCAGTGGTGGTGCACGCAATCGCTAAGTTTGTCGGAGTCATGGCGAATGACTGGGGCTCGCGGAGCGCTCTGGATCGATTGACCTCGCGTACAGGTTCGCGGCGGTCCGTACAGGAGCTGTACACGTATCCAATGTACGCGTGGACAGTGTTTCCCAACTACGCGTAACACGCAATCCGTACGCACCTTAAGAGTGCCGCGTGAAAGTGTAAAGCCGCGTACGGACAGCGCGTAAATTGGTACGCGTAGCCGGTTACGCGTGTCCTGGAACGCCATGTCCATACTTGCAGCTACGCGTACACTCTTCGGGAACGCGTGCAGCGCAAGACCACTTCGTCATTACCACTCACGTTGTCACCACAAAACACAGCATCACATCCATCTCGCATGCCACATCGCTACTATCATTATTCCTCCGGCTCTTCGATGACTAATTCATCGCCTCAACCATATCGACAATACCCGGTACGACCGTCCCCTCAACCATCTCCACAGTATACGATACAAACTCCCCCTCAACCATCTCCACAGTATATGATGCCAACTCCCCCCTCAAATGTAATTTAATTCTATTGTAGGTAATAAATATAATGAAATTGAAATCTTATGTCAATATTGTAGAGTATAAAATATGGTGTAATTATTAATCAATAATTAATCTAAAATTTTCGTGTTTTTTTTTTTAAATGAAATATTTAAACTTATTAAAATTTTATGTTTGACTAAATCATTCTTATAATAACATGACTTAGCATAATCTTGTACCTACAACAATCAAAGCATCATGATTGGAAGGCTACCCACCAAAATACAGGTGTTGCCACACCTAGTTTGGTGGCTATGGCAGATGGCTGCATATTTAATGTACTGTAATGGTTTTTTTTTACCATCTCCACAGTATATGATATCACCTTCCTCTCAAACATCTCCACAGCATACGGTACAACCGTCTCCTCAATGTACCATTCCAAACTCGACATATTCGTCATTGTCGAACGACATAGGTCCCAACACTGATCTTCCTGCTGTAAACTGAATCAGAAAAGGAACTGGCGTAGACATAAAGGAGTTTTTTTGCTCTTTAGTAAGAAAATTTATCTCTTCTTCTTACTCGGACACTCTTGACAGAGTGGTCGTGGTTGTTAAGACGGTGGTACACGGCAGGTCTTCAACGTCGTCGGTCTTCCCGGCGGCGATCACTGATCTTGTAATGCTTCTCCATTTTATTCGGTTCGTCGCATTACGTTAACACTCTTTTATGAAAGACTTCGTTGCTGTCTTAATGAGGTCTGTCCAGCGTGTAGGAGATCTGCCTCGACCTCTCTTTCCTGCTACTTGACCTTGGACTACCAAGTCTTTCCATTGTATATTTGTTCCTGGAGATGTGCCCGAAGAATTTCACTATTCGTAACTGTACAGTCAACGAAAGTCTGTTCTTAATATCGAGCTCCTTTAATATTGATTGATTGGTTCGGAATGCGGTCCATGAGATCTATAGAAGAAGCCTCCAACACCACAGCTCCAGAGCGTAAATTTTTCGACGGTCTAGTAGTCGCAGAGACCAGGTTTCTGCTCTGTATAGAAAAATTGTAAATACAAGAGATTTCATAAGTGAAACCTTCGTGTTATTCTCCTGTCCTTCGAAATCTTCCCCAACCATTCCACAGCAGATCTGGTAATGGCACACCGTCGTTTAATCTCGTCTTCTCAGCCTCCTTCATTAGATATGGTAGAACCGAGGTATACGTAACTCGGTACTACTTAAATAAATAATATTTATTATCTTGTTAAGTGCAAGTATATCGCGGCAATTGATGACACACAATGCCGACGGTACCAAGAAGCCGGCCACCGCCACGTTTCACAACACCTACCTACCTACATACATGCATCGGGCGATACCTACCAAGAAACCCTGTGCATCGCCGCGTCGTGAGAACTTCGGCAGATTGCGTCATAGTGTAGTTAGCTTTAAATCTCATTCTTTAAGGAGTGGACAGTTTAGTTTCTTACATCGAAATTGACAGTCGTTTTAATTATATCAAAATTAATTGTAGAATTTAAATATTAAATTAAAACTAGAAATCCGTTTATGGTTTTTTTGCGTCCTCCACGGCAGCCCAACGTAATTGGCGCAGTCTGTATAATGCTCGCGGTCGGTTACGCTTAGATTTCCGTATCTATTGCCTAAAGCCGCCCGTGTGGTTTAACTAAGCCGCATCAAGAACATCCGAATCTACAACGTTGAGCTGCACCAGAGGTATCCAGACTTCGATAGCGCAAAGTAACCGAAACATATTCGAGTAAGTACACTAGATTATTTTTAGTGATTGCTCGCATTCTAGCCTTAAATCTTTCCAAGCCGTACTAAAAATATACTAAGATTTTTCATTCAAGAATTTCTAGGGAATCTAGATTAAGTGCTAGCAAAAGGCAAGTTTTTATAGACCGTAGAAAAAATATTAATTTAAATAGTATAGAAGAAGAAATAGACATGGCTGAACTCGATACTATCTATAAAACCCTAAGGTTGGTACCGGAATTTGATGGAAATCCGAATGTACTAACCAGGTTTATAAATCTGTGCGACTAGTACAGCAGTTTTTTGGCCAATGAGGCAACGAATTAAATAAGTGTGCTCTTATTAATGGGATCCTCAACAAAGTTGTAGGCTCCGCTGCTCGCTTAATTAATTTCAACGGAATAGCAAATGATTGGAATGACATTCGTAGTGCTTTAGTTAACAACTTCGCCGACCAAAGAGATGAGACCGCTCTTTACAACGATTTGGCTATTCTGTCACAGGGCTCTAGCACCGCTCAAGAATTCTATGAGCGCTGTCAAAATTTATATACATAGTACTATTATGACGTATGTGTTTCTACATGATTCCGTCGAGATTACTGTTAACTCTAAACGAGACCTGTACTGTAAGCTCACATAGCAAGCTAAATGATCCTCTAGGTTTGCGCATACGTTGCATGCGCCCCGCAACCATAGAAAATGCGTTAGAATTCGTTCACGAGGAGACAAATACAATGCACTTGCAAAATAGGAACCAACGGTTGCCTGACAAGAAACTGGTTAACTCTATGCAAGTGCCTAACCACTTATTAAACGCCCAGTGAGCCTTTTTCTATGCATACGCCTAGACCACTTAACTTTAATATGACAGGGCCACCGCGCCCGCAATTATCACCACCAGCCGTAACGCAATGACCACATCCTTACCAACCCCGTCAGTTTGGTCCCACACGCACACATCAATTGTTTAGGTCCGTGCCACCTAACTACAACCCCCAACATAATAGGTTACAAATGACCTCGCGTCCTAACCAGCAAAGTTTTAACCAAGCACGTCTTATGAAAGGCGTAAGTCACTTTTGTTACACGGCCATTGCCACCAACGCAGCCTGCACTTGCAGGTCACAACTGGTTAAAATCAGGGAATCCGCCCCCAACAAACTATTTTAAGAGTAGGGTAATTAACTACAACGATTTCACGAACCCTACATATGCGGAATGCCCCGAATACTAAGGACCATACTATGCCAGCTATGAGCATCCTGAATACCAGCCTTATGAGTATCCCCTTCAGGAATACGTGGAACACCCTACGTAGTCTTTCCAGGTAGAAATCCAGGACATAAATAGCACTGAGCAGGATTTTTCCAAAGCTTCGAAATCCGACACATTAATCTTAATGAAGAAGTTAATCTACAGACCCAGCGACAGCTTCCATACATACAAATATCGTCACCGCCCTTAAAATCGTCTTATTTCTAGGAGCAGCGATATCAACTATATACGCCGGATACGGCAGTTCATGTACAAAAGGAACGGAAGGTTATTGGCAGACAAATAGCGGATTTTTATATTTAAGAAATATCCATACAGCTCATTCGGATGCTAAAGGGTTTTCCAATAAGAGGTGTTATTTTGAATAGCCCGCTATTTCGGTAGATGTCACTTTTGAAGCTGTCATTTCTTGGCATTTGACAAGTAGAAACTACGCCATTAATAAAAATGGTACGATACACGCTTCAACAACGCATTGAAATTATTAAAATTCACTATAAAAATGGTGAAAATTTGGCAGAGACGGTTCGTAAAACTCGAACATTTTTGGGTCGTCGTGAAGCACCTTGTCGGACCGCAATACAGAAATTGGTGGAAAAATTCGAGCTGTTGGGACAAGTTAGTGATGAGAAGAATAAAACCCGTGCACGTCGCTCAAGAACAGCCGAGAATATTGCTGCTGTAGCCGAAAGTGTTGAAGAAAACCCAGGTTTGTCCATTCCTCGTCGTTCTTTGGAATTAGGTATTCCACAAACGTCATTACACCGTATTTTGCATAAAGATTTGGGTCTTAAGGCTTATAAAGTCCAGTTAACACAAGAACTCAAGCCGGCCGATCATCAACAACGTCGTGACTTTGCTGATTGGGTCGTTGAAATGCATGAAAATGATCCGGAATTCCATCGAAAAATCATCTTCAGTGATGAGGCCCATTTCCACCTCGGTGGCTTCGTCAACAAGCAAAATTGTCGCATCTGGGGCTCAGAAAACCCAAGAGTTATTGTTGAAAAGCCTCTCTATCCTCAACGTGTGACTGTTTGGTGCGGTTTATGGTCCGGCGGAGTCATTGGACCTTACTTTTTCGAAAATGAGGCTGGCGCAACAGTTACGGTGAATGGATTGCGCTATCAAGAGATGATTAACGATTTTTTATGGCCGGAATTGGATGGTATTGATCTGGACAACGTTCACTTTCAACAAGACGGCGCTACGTGCCACACAAGCAACGAAACCATTGATCTTTTAAGGGAAAAGTTTCCGGACCGTGTTATCTCTCGAAGAGGTGATCACAATTGGCCACCGAGATCTTGTGATTTAACACCTTGCGACTTCTTTCTTTGGGGCCACGTGAAGGAGAAGGTCTACGCCAACAGCCCAGTATCGATTCAAGACCTCAAAGATGGAATTCGTGAGGCTATCGAGGACATAGAGCAGCCACTTTGCGATTTAGTTATGGAAAATTTCATGAAAAGGATTTTGTCCTGTAAGCGTGGCCGTGGTGGTCATTTGCCTGATGTTATTTTCCACTATTAACGGCATACCTTCCTCTTTGTAATGAAATAAACATCTGATGATTTATAATAAAAAATGGCATTTTTCTTTGAATATCAAAATAACACCTCTTATTGGAAAACCCTTTATATACAATGTTTGAATTAAATCGGAGAAAAACAAATAGGGTTTTCTTCTAAATTTACATTCTTGTGAAGAATGTGCAATACAAAGTTTTTTTGTAAATTGTGATCTTGAGCACGAATTTGACATCAACCATGCAGCTATTGCCATAGTTGTGGACATTCACAATTAGAAGAGCTGACATTATCTCTCAATCTTCCGTTAATAACAGTTGCTCTGCTCTCTTCAGGAAACGACAAGAAATTGTTGCAAAAAAATAGGAAGCTAAAGCATACAATTCTACGACGGAAGCAGGACAAGAGGAAAAGGCGACGGCAATTGCTTAGGGAAAGATTACAAAAAGACGGCCTGCCGCTTATTGACGTATCGTAGACAAAGCGTAAAAAAAATACTCCGCATTATCAGGTGCAGCAGCTATCTTGGCAAATACGAAAAAAAATACACGTCGGCGTGAAAAATAAGCATATACAAGCCGAAAGAAACATATTAATGCCAAAGACCATGAATATTTTACAAACTTTGAGGATTCTTCCACATCTATGGAATCAGAAAAAATTGTGGAGGGTTTCAAACAATCAATAGATCAGCATGGTATAATATATGGCAGTCTAATATCTGATGGAGGTTCGATCACATACCCCGAAATATTAGAAGCTCGTCTTTATGAAACAGTTACTGTCAAAAAAATTTCATGCAAGAACCATTTATTGCGGAACCTATGCAACGAATTTCAAAGTATGCAGACTGTCACCAAATATTTACAAAACGACAAAGTTACTCACAAAAAATAAGATACTTTCTATAAGATGTAACACAATAAAAGCTATACAATATTACTCTCAAAAAGAAGATGCAAATGGACATGTCAAACGAGCACATCTAAACACTTTTGCTTTTTCTATGACGAATTATTTGTGTTTAATTTGGTTTTAAGTAGTGTCGATGAACGACGCGGGAGCAGTGAACTCAAGAAAGGAGAATATATTGCCAGAGAGAGTCGAGACGGTATTACTGCCATGACATGGAAGGACAAAAGAGACGTGTTGGTGTTGTCAACCAAACACTCAGATCAATTTGGAATGATAAAAAAACGTCATGGCATGGTAATGAAACCGCAGATCATAATTGATTACAACAAAGCTAAAGGAGCAGTCAACTTATCAGATCAAATGGCAGCATACCCCGCCCCGTTGAGAAAATCTGTAAAGTGGTACAAGAAGCTGGCTATTGATTTATTACTAAATATTGCGATGGTAAATGCTTTGACTCTGTACAAGTCAGTGACTAAAATAAAAACATACAAATGGTAGATTTCCGAAGATTTATAATGATGAATCTTTGCAAAGTCCAAGAACATGCTGCGCCTATGCCTTACCAAAGACCGACGAGGATGAAACACTGCTTGGAAAAAAAAAAGACGGTTTGGCTAGAAAAGTCAGAATATGTCACCAATGTTATGCAGATACCGTACCAGTCATGGGCAGCAAACAGGCTAAAACAAAATCTATAAAAGTATCCACTTATTGCCAAAGCTGTCCAACTAAACCTTTCCTTTGTTTGCCTTGTGTTAACAAGATTCACAAATATTTTTTTGTTTCTTGACGTAAAAAGTGTTTAAATTTGTATTTTAATAAATATTTGATTATTATTTTTATAGTTTTAGTATCTCTATTAAATTGAAATAATATTTTCTACCGTATCGTTAAGAATAACCCTAACGTCATTACAAAAACCTTGATAAAACTACAAATTTCTATTGGATTTGAAAACCAGGCCGTCCGTACCAGCTACAGAGCCACGTGGCTAACTTCCATGCGAGTTTTGTTTCATAGCTGCAATCTGTGGCTTGTAGAATGCCTCTACGTCGAACCTCTCACGCGGCTCACGGGTGACCCCCACGGCTCGAACGGTTTCGTACGATAAGGGTCACCGGTGAGCTCCGTGGCTTGAATGAAAATGCTTGATTTTTCATACAGCGTTCAACGTGTAGAAACTGGTGAAGAACGTGCAGGTGGAGGATTTCAGGCATCGGAGAGTTGGTTTAGTAAATTTAAAGTTCGACACAACATAACATAAAAATTGTTGGTACTAGATCGTTCAATAAGTCCCGGGACTAGCGTAGAGATGGCGCTAATAATGCCATGTATATACCAAGGTTCAGAAGTACCAACCTTTAGATGTATCAAAATTTGATGTAATTCGAAACATAACCAAGAAAGCTATAGTGGTTAAAGTGACGCTACTTTTGTGATCGTGAAAAAATGGACCAAAACGAGTTTCGTGTGTTGATAAAACATTGTTTTCTAATGAGAAAAAACACTGTTCAAGCTCAGCAATGGCTTGAAAAACGTTAACCGGACTTTACTCCGTCGAAAACAACCATTTGTCGGTGGTATGCTGACTTCAAACGCGGTCGTGCTGATACAAATAATGCGGAACGTTCGGGTCAGCCAAATGAGGCAGTAACTCCCGAAAACACCAAGCAAGTATTGAAAATCGTGATGGGTGATCGCGAAATAGCTAAGATGGCGAACATATCAACTGGTAGTGCATTTACTATTGTGCACCAAAAATTGGCTATGAAAAAGGTTTTTTCCAAATGGGTGCCGCGTTTGCTCACAATGGAACAAAAGCAACAACGTATCAATGGTTCGGAGAGCTGTTTGGCACTGTTTACTCGCAATAAACAGGATTTTTTGCGTCGATATGTGACAGTGGACGAAACATGGATTCACAATTTCATTCCGTAGTCAAGTCGGCAGTCAACTGAATGGCGTACGACCGGTGAAAGCCGCCCGAAGCGTCCAAAAACACAACAGTCGGCCGGTAAAGTGATGGCGTCCGTATTCTGGAATGCGAATGGTATAATTTCATTAACTACCTCGAAAAAGGAAAAGCCATCAATAGCGACTACGACATGGTGTTATTGGACTGTTTGAAGGCGGAAATAGCGAAAAAACGCCCACACATGAAGAAGAAGAAAGTCATCTTTCATCAAGACAACGCACCGTGCCACAATTCAATCAAAACGATGACCAAATTCAACGAATTGGGCTTGCAACTGCTTCCCCATCCTCCGTACTCGCCGGATCTGGCACCCAGCGACTACTGGCTCTTTGCGGATCTCAAAAAGATGCTCCAGGGAAAAAGATTTGGCTCGAATGAGGAGGTGATCGCTGCTACTGAGGCTCATTTTGAGACAAAAGACAAATCGTTCTACAAACATGGCATTGAAAAGTTAGAGAAGCGTAGGAATGACTGTATTACACTTGAAGGAGATTATGTTGATGAATAATAAAGAATTTTGCCGATAAAATATTGTTTTCATAGTTAGTTCCGGGACTTATTGAACGATGGTAAAGCTGCATCTGCAGACACCGCCGCAGCCGAACGCTATCCAGAAGAATTCGCTAATGATGGAGACAAGCCTGAACAAGTGTTTAATTTTGATGAAACTGCCCTTTTTTGGAAAAAAAAAACAAGCAAAACATTTATATCAAAAAGTGAGAAGGACGCCCCTGGTTTCAAGGCCGCAAAAGATATGGTTACTCTGTTGCTCTGTTCTAACGCATCTGGAGATTGCGTGATAAAGCCACTAATGCTTTTAAAGATCCTTAAATCCTCGAGCTTTAAAAAATCAAAGCAAGGACAGCCTACTAGTATTTTGGCGTACATATAATTGCTTAAGTGACCCCCATTACCCCTTTCTACCCTAATATATAGATAAATAAATATTAGAGTGATGGTGTCCGAGCGGTGCGCTTTACAATCTTATGGCACTCAATTCGGTACTCGGCCATGCACCAATCAGTTATTCAGTATTTAAATATTATTTTCTGCAGTGATGCCATCGTCCAAAAACAATGAAAGTAAATATTATGAGGAAACCGGTATGTCCAAGAACCTCAAAACTTCAATGATATATGACATTCACCAACATGCACAGGGTCAGCATAATGGATTCGGGCCCATCCTCCAGCTATGAGAGAAGACCCATGTCCTAGCAGTGGGAAAATGATAGGCCAAGCGTGAAGAATAAATTACGTGGCCAACAATTCCACCCGCGAAGAAGCCGTTGATGCGTTCAAAATGCATGTTTTGGAGATACCCCAATCAGAGTGGTAAAAGTGCTATGAAAATTGGTTTCAACGTATGCAAAAATGCATCATGGCGAATACTTTGAAAAGCAATAAAACCACATATTATAATAGATGTTTGTTTCTTCTTATTATTCCGGATACATAAATAGCAGCCCTCGTAACACGGCTGGCACTTCTCTATCCCAGGAAAAACATCTAACGAAAACATCTACGATATTCCTAGGTTAGTTAAAAATGCCTATTTCGAATCCTTTAATGAAAGAAACATAACACAAGCTTTTGAAAAGACAGGAATATGGCCTCTAGATAGATTGGTTTTTAGCGATGATAATTTCGCCGCCATGCAAGTATATCAGACAAGTTCAACGACGAATTCAGGCATCATGAAATTTTCTTGTGAACAGTTTTGGGTAGAAGTTGGGAAAATTTCTAACAGTGATGGTACATTAAAATACAAGAATATATGCGTAGTTCTCACGAAATTCCGAAATTCTTGTCCTTGGAGTTTATATAAAAAAATCCAACAAAGAAATGGATGTTTCTAATATTTCTATACAATCCACATAACTATACCTAAAAGTTTCACATGAAATTATAGAGCCGTATAAATAAATAAATAAAAATGCATAACCATAATGTTCCTAAAATCATTCCCTCACTGTGTCCCAAGTACCAATTTTTTTTACTTTTATTTACCAAAAAAGCACAAAAATCCTTCGAATCATATTCAAATAGGTTGGATTGTTTAAAAGTATTATAAATTTATGGGAAAAACTGAAATTGGCGTTATAAAGTAAAAAACGTGTTAAAAATTTGAATATTTATATGTGTCTCACAAAAATAAATCATTCCCTCACACTATTACTGGCAGTTGAATTATGAACGCATTTTAAATAAAATACGAACGCTACCATTAGTTTTTGAAAGTTGGCACTAATGTCAATTTATCAAAATGGCGAATTTTCTGTGATTGTGTTCGGGTGTGCGCTGCAAAAAGATTTTATTAAATTTATGGTTAAATTAAATTTGTGATCGTCATTTCATCACATCCTAAAAAAACGAAAGGTAAGTACTTTAACTGATTATAAGTTGCACAGATAAGATGGCTTTTAGGAGTAATTTCCTTAAGTAGAAAAATCGTTTTAAAAGTAAGGTTATGTCACGAGTCCTTTACGGTTATTCTTTATTTCGTCATTTCCTCACCATCATTCCCTCATAAAAAAATATGGTGAGGGAATGATGATATATGAGGGAATGATTTTTGGGTGGGCTGACTATCTTTTTTTTATTGTTTGCTTTTATTAACTCTTGAATTTATTGCTGCAATATTGTTGTAGGTTAAAAATGTCAAGAAAAAAGAAGATAAGCAAAGAAGAAGCTAAATCAGAAAAGCAAGAATATGACCGAAAGCGCAGGGAAAAAATGAAAGCTGATCCTGAAACACTTGAAATACTTCGCCAAAAAGAAAGAATTAAATACCTGAAAAAAAAAGAAAAAGGTCAAGTAAAGTAAAAACCATACACATTTTGTTCTCTTTCAGAAAATAATAGATACGATGCAATGGCAGTATGGGCACACTTATTACCAATTTTTGAGTGGCTTAAAAATCACAATCCAAACATTCACAGAATACACATGCTAAGTGATAGTCCTGTCAACCAGTACAAGAACAAGTTCATGTTTCATCTAGTATATCATCATATAAATGATTTCTTTCCGGGTGCGACATTTTTTGCGTGGAATTATTCGGAACCAGGCCATGGAAAAGGTGCTCCTGATGGCGTAGATGGCACATTAAAAAGAACAGCTGATAAAGCAGTGGCTGAAGGCAAGGACATCGTAAATTTGAAATCTCTCAAAGAAATTTTGTTGGCAAGATGTTCTTCAATAAAGCTATTTGAAGTTACCACTGCCAATATCGCTAAGATAGAAGACTTAGTCAAACAGTCAACCATCATTGCTGCATTTCGTGGAACCCAGAAAATTCGTCAATTTGTCTTCAGTAATGATGTCTTGGAATTTAGAAGTCTTTCATGTTGTGAATGCGCAGAAAAGTGTTAACATTTTCACATGGGATATTACAAATCTTCAAAACGTTGCATTGAAAAACCAAAGTCCTTTGAGTTAAAAACACGAAACAAATCTTGTCATGATGGACATTCGTCAAATGATGTTATTTTTACGGACAGTAATATCACTTATAATATTGGTGATTATGTACTTATCAAATGGGACGAAAATGTTTACCCAGGGGAAATAATATCAGTTTCTGAGGAAGGCGGTTTAGTAAAGTGTATGAAAAGAGGAAATGGCCTAAAATCAAAGATGAACAGTTATATGCCTGGCATGACATTCTGGGGAAGATTGAGCCTCCAAAATTAATCAGTAAGGGTTGTTATTTTATAAAAGACTTAGGCCGGGCGCATACATACTGATTCCGGATCAGGTTTCCGTATTAGGGTTTCAGATTCGGAAACCTGAATGATCCGCGTGCATACAAAATGTTCGACAAGGCGCACACCGTTCTTACTTTTTCCGGACAGAAAAAAACCTGACGTTCGGTTCGGAATTTCTCCGTGCGTTCGTTTTGGAAGAACGGAAAAAAACCTGATGACGTCATCCCGAACGCAGCATTCGCGTACATTTTGGCTCGATCGCCGCACACGTATGGAAATTTTCATTCAGAATCATTCAGAATCGCGTTGGCGCTGTGCCGAGTAGACGTACGACGTGTAACGCTCTCCGTCAGCTGTAAAAAAAAATGTGCGATGCCGAGAATTTTATAATGAGTGTTGAAAAACACCCATGCATATGGGACATAAATCACGCGGATTATCATAACCGTGATATGAAAGATTTGGCCTGGGAACAGATACGTAAAGATCTTATTCAGGATTGGGAAACGTGCACAGATAAAGTAAACAAATGTAAGTATTTAATATTTCTTTATTGTTGAATCAATTTGGATTAATAATACTTTCATTGTATTGGTATGACAGTTCTCCTTCCGGCGAGACGAAATACTCGGCGAAATTATCTCGTATAGTTCTGCCTCGGTTTGTAGATTGTCGTGCAGAACGGAATGGAAAATCCTCGAAGTAATGTGCTAATGTATCTTTAAAATTATAACCATCTCGTCTGCGTACAAAATTATGCAATACGCATGCTGTCTTCGTTATTAGAACAGCAAAATCTGGTGGAATTGTCATACTTGTATGAAAAATCCTCCACTTGTTTGAAAGAATGCCGAAAGCACATTCAACTATTCGTCGAGCTCGACTCAATCGATTCGACGTTGATTATTGAAGTTCTGCCTTGGATAAGGTTTCAAAAAATTATTGTTCAGTGGAAAGGCCTCATCACCTAAAAACACAAATGGTAGAGGTGGGCCATTACTTCCTGGCAGAGGTTTGGCTTCTGGCAAATTAAGGCGATTTTCTTGTAACATTTTCCCAAAAGCCCAATTTTTTAAGATATTACTGTCACTGTCTCTGCCAAAAGCACCCACGTCAATAGCTATGAACCGTAGGTCTGCGTCTACTACTGCCATCAAAACAATAGAGAAATCGTTTTTATAGTTATAAAAAGCAGACCCACTGCGCTGGGGAGAAATCAAACGAATATGTTTCCCATCAACTGCCCCTACACAATTTGGGAAGTTGGCATTTCTATAATAACTGTCCGCAATTTCAATCCAACGTTCTTTTGATGACGGTGGCCTCATTTCTGAACGTTGGTGCACCTCCCAAATAGCTTCACAGGTTTCATTAACTAGTGCAGACACAGTTCGGCTTCCCAACAGAAAATCTGTATTCATTTCTTCAAAATTGCAACCAGTTGCCAGAAATCTGAAACAAAAAGCATTATAGTTTTATTTTTAACTTATTTCAGGTGCCGAATTGAAGAAGAAATGGAACAACATTAGAGACTATTATCGCAAAGAAATTCAGAAAACCAAAAATCTTCCTACTGGCAATGCTGCTAAAAAGCCCAAAACTTATGTTTATAGTTCCTTGCTTTACTTCCTTACACCAGTGTTTGCTAGTAGAAAATCAGAAGGGAACTATCCGACCGAAGATGCAGAATCTACTCAACCACAACAACAATCAGAAACTGAAGAACAAAATATTGAACCGGAAGATATCAATCGTATGGAGTCACCCGTACCTACTTTACCTATAGTCAGTCAGAAAAAAAAGAAAGATGTCCCCAATCAAATACTAAGTATGTTATAACAAAAACAGAAAAAACCTTCTGCTAATATTGACGAAGATGACGACACGAAATATCTTCTTAGTTTCAGAAGCTAAATGAAAACAATGAACGCTCATCAAAAAATTGATTTTAAAGTCGGTATGCTTCAATTGGTAAAAAAGATTACCATGGGAAACGAACCATCACCATCAACGTCCCGGTACACTAACTATTACCAACAAAGTGACGATTCTTCAGGGTCGTTTCCAATGGCTGGAAATAACTTATCTCCATCACCGACTTACGTTCCATCTTATCAAAATATACACGTGCCCAAAGTATCACCAATATATTTGCAGAGTCCAACTCCATCACCACCAACTTTTTATCCACCTTCGCAGCAGCAAAATGTGCCCCGTAAGAATACCAGGAAGCCTATTATTATCCACTCAATTTCTAGTGTGACACCTCCCCAATCAACTACCCAACAAAGCCCCAAGCAAGATTATCCTGTTGAGATATCTTTACCAAATACTAGTGTTGAAGACAATGAGGCTACACAGTTTATAGTTCTCCAGCCTCAAGATTCACAGGAGGGAACAATGCAAGAATTCTTAAACTTTAAGTAAATTTAAAGCGTAATGTTTGTACAATATCTTAATTTTTATTACAATAAATACGTACATACCTTAATGTTGCTTTTTGCATTTCTCGGGGTGGTATTGCCATCCTGAAGTTAGTGTCTTGTTTTTTTATATTCTCCACCAGACGAGACAATATAAACTCGAAGGTGTCGTGGCTCATTCGGAAAAATGTATAAAACATTTTACCTCGCGCACACAGTTTATCGAAGAGAAGGTAATAAGTTCCCTCTAAATATCGCACTTGTAGAATAGGATCGACCCAAAATGTTATTTTACGATATCGTTTTTTTCGCCGTAAATATAAAAGATAAAGCAAATGTAACTTGTTCACTGCTGCCATTATTACCACTCGAATATTCAATTATACTTTTGGAATCGCGCGGTTACTTTTGCTGGCGCAATGCGACTAACCGCATGACAAGCTGTTGGTTATATCGTTTCACATACCGATATCGTCGGACGATATCGTTGTCGTCCGAGCAGACGATATACGAGTATCGTGTCGGTGTCGTTATCGTCGCAGTGTGAAAACGGCCGTAGTCAGTAGTGTCGTGTCAGTCGTATGCAGTACAGTAATGCCTATTTTTTCGCCATATTGTTTTATATAGTGTTTCCGTGCCTGTGTAAAAAAGACAGTTACCAGTCGATTTTTTATTAGAATAATTGAAATAGTACCATTATGTCATCAAATGTAATTTATAAGGTGTTTAACATGACGAGGGACAGTACTTCTATAGGCGTATGAGCGTAATAAAAGTTTATTTATATATTATTTATTATTAAAAACACTTATAACACCATAACAGATACACTAAAGCGGTGCTATAACAACTTAAACAAATATAAACTATTCTAATTTAAAAATACCATAAAAATAACAAAATTGCATCAACCATAGATTTCCCTTAAAGAATATTTTTCACAAATTTTGTGAACCGTTTCTGTGAACTCTGCTAGCCCACAAGTATAAATATCTGTCCCTTCTGAGACCAGATTGAGCAACGTCAAAGCGCGTGACACCGGAGCAAACATGAGCAGGTTTGTTCTAGATGCGGGTACGCTGAAGGTAGGGAACCTGCGTCGCCTGGTCACCGCCTCATCAGGCACGCACAGTTGCAGCGCTTCCAGCACCTCGGGATGGTGCAGCTGGCCGCGCAGCACGCGCCACACATACTTACAGAGCGCGACGTCACGCCTCACACCCAGCTTGCTGTACCCCACCATGCCGATAACAAACAGGGTTGGATACATCAGCGGGTAAAAAGGATAGACTCCGAACTCCTTTAAATACAAGAAACGCGTGAATTTATTTTGAATTTTCTCCACCATGTTACTGTATTTAATCTCGTGGGGATTCCAAATTATTGCGCTCGTTTCGAGCCGGCTACGAACGAGTGCATTATATAAAAATTTAAGTACCTCGGTACTGTGAAAGGTTTTGCATTGCCGCAGAAGGAAACCTAAGTTTCTGAACGCTTTACTACAGATATCAACAATGTGCTTACGAAACGATAGCTCGGGTACCATCTGCACACCCAGGTCGCGCACGCACTCGACTCGCGTCATCTCCACGCCACCTACCTCGTACGGGTACTGCAGCGGCGCCAGCTTGCGCCCGTAGCTCATCACCTCGCACTTAGCAGTATTAAAAAATAATTTGTTAGCGGCACTCCACTGCACTACCCTATCTATATCTCGCTGAAGCCGCTCACAATCCGAAATATCTGCCACCGACAGAAACAACTTGAGGTCGTCCGCGAACAGCAGACATCTCGCATCCGTTACGACTTCCGGGAGATCGTTAACCATTAAAATAAACTCTAAAGGAACTAGATTGCTGCCCTGGCTCACTCCCGAAAACGTAAAGTACGGTTCCGATTCGTAACCCCCGTACTCGACGTACTGCCGGCGCTCACCCAGGTAACTCGCGAAAAATCTTAACAGATGTTGGGTGAACCCCATTGCCGCAAACTTTTCTAATAAGATGTCATTATCCACAGTATCAAAAGCTTTCCGGTAGTCGAAGTACGCGGAGTCCACTTGCCCTCCGGCGTCGATCTCTGGCATCAGGTACAACATGAACGAAAGCAGATTACTCCCCGTACTTCGACCTGGCCGAAAGCCGTGCTGAACGTCGGACAACCGTGAACTGACTTGGGTGTAGATACATTTGTGCAATGCGGATTCGAATACCTTTGCGAAGTTATGTGACAGAACGCCTCTGGCCGTCAGAGTTTTTTTTCCTATCTCGCCAGTACGCCGTACGGCTTGAAAGTTCCCTTACTAACTCATACAGCAGTTTGTACTGTCACCGCAAGTATAATTCTCACCTCGATACTGTCACTGCTTCATGTTCAAACTGTTAGACAAAGTGTTCACGCATCCTACATCTGTAATTTCGAGATCCTTCCGGCACACACACTACGCCACTGGGCGTCGTTTTTACATACATCCAGTCGAGTAGTGCGCGTCAGCGGGGCGCCTGCTTTTCATGATATGTTTTAGTGCAAAGTGTTTTCTAAAAAGTGAGTATTATTAATTTTTTATTTGATTATATGGTATAAAATACATTAGCAAGGCAAGTAGAACATACAAGTTCTTTTTTTAGCTCCAGTGTATCTGATAAACCCGATTTTAGAATATCAAATTCAACGGTATAGTTTTTGCAGATGGCGTCTGGGAATTCATATGAAGAACAGCAAAAACGTCTGAAGACTTTGTTTGATGCTGCTTCTTCTCCTGAGTCTAGTCAAGACCCGTTTGAAGATGATGGGGAGTACGGATCTGACCAAGAATATCAACCCTCTGGCGCTGAGTCTACGAGCTCAGAAGATGCAACAAAGGTTTCACAAAGAAGGAGCGTACGCCGGAATACTATCTTATCCTCCGGTGAGTCCATGTCAACTTCATCTGATGACACTGACGATGATCACTACAGAACTTCATGTTCAGACTCCGAGCAATGGAGATCTCTTGAGCCTGTCCAAGATATAGAGAGTTACGATTTTTAGCGCGGATACCTTGCCCGCTGCAGTAGAATCGTTACTCGGTATGTGATGGCGTCTACTTCAACTACCATGGACACAGATCCACCATTAAATACCTCCAAGAGACAAAATGTCAACGTCCGAAGGCCCAGAGGTTCCCGTGGAAGAGGCTCGGGTCGGGGGAAACCCAACGACCGAAGCAAGGATTGGCGTGATCGCACAAACATCCGTGTGAACGACCAGTTCCAAGCTGAACGTGATGCGCGTTTCGCCGCATTCGCGATGCCTGACCCCGCGACAGCCGCCAGACAGATTGCTGCCTTACCTATTCCATCATCTACAACTGAATTAACAGCAGTTCAAAATCTTGGCTTAGCTGTCACTCGCTATGCCCATCCAGTTCCAATAGCTACCCAAGGACTTGGTTTCCTTGTAAACCAGTACTATCTCAAACTATCCGAACAACTCGGCTTCAACAACGTTAATGAGCGATGCTCGCTTTACCAATTCTATCGCTACGCTCTTGTGCAATTGTCTTACCACTTGTACAGACATGTCAAAGAGACACTCCCACGGTATTCGTACCCTACGGACTTGCCTCCACCACCAGTGCTGACCTTCGACATGCTCGAAGCTATGAAGTCATGCGAATTGAACGTAGGCTTTATTATAGGCTACATTCAACGTATTGGCCTCGTGATCGCACACGACGTGCCACACGTACCGGTTTTGATGACTGAAGACGTATTATCACCTTTCTACGTCAACATTTTCACACTACGTGCGACATTGGAACAGCTAAATCGTGCTCCTCCACACATTGTTGTATCGTATCCTAGACGTATCACAAGAATCAGGTCAGCCTGAAATTTTACCTAGAAGAGCATCTGTAGCAGACCAGCCTGCTACCGATGAATCGTGGTGTAATACTGAGGTCGAAATACCAGATTTCAATTTTGATAGCTCAGAGTCTGGTATAACGGTGAATGTTGATGACATGTTAAACGTGATGGACTTTTTTCGACTGGTTTTCCCACAAAACTACGTTGAATATTTAGTCAACTGCACTAACACTTATGGGAATGCTCTATGTAACACAAATAAACCCCATACAAGACATAGTCGCAGAGCAGTATATCGCGAAACCAACTGTGAAGAAATGGTGAAGTTTCTTGGACTCACGTCTTCTCTCTGGACAAACAAAATGCTATAATCAAAGAAAACTATTCTCCCAAGCAGATGTACTGTATTATCATCCAATATTCAGCTACATAATGTCAGGCAGGAGGTATAAGCAAATTTTACGCTGTATTTGTGCATCAGATATGGATGCAAAAGGAGAAAAGAAAGTCACAAGCTTTATTGATACTCTGACACTCAATTTCCGAAAAGTTTATAAGCCTGATGAACAGTTATCCCTGGATGAGTCTCTTCTGTTGTTTCGGGGGCGATTACATTTTCGTCAATACATAAAATCTAAAAAAGCCCGATATGGCATAAAGTTCTATGAACTTACGAGTTACGACGGATATGTCCTCAATGTGAAAATGTACTCTGGCAAGGAAGATATTGATGGAGATGCTGGTGACTCTAAAACAGAAAAACTAGTATTGAGATTGATGCGTCCATACCTGCTCCAAGGCTATCATCTTTTTATGGATAATTTCTACAACTCCGTGAAGTTATCACAGAAATTAATAGATCTTAAAACTCATTCGACTGGGACCTTAAGGACAATCCTAAGGAAATTGTAGCCAAGAAACTTAAGAAAGGTGAGCATATCTGGGCACGCAAAAATAAGGTATATGTCTCTAAGTGGAAAGATAAGCGTCCTGTACTAATGATAACGACGAACAAACACCCTTGCATTGTGGAAGTAAGTAACAGGTTTGGGAAGACCAGATTGAAACCAGTCGAGGTAGAAATATATAACAGGTACATGTCTGGAATTGATCGATCAGATTAAATGATCTCTTATCATTCTTGCCCGAGAAAAACCATTAGATGGTATAAAAAAGTAATATTTCACTTTTTAGACATTGCTGTATGGAACTCATACTTTCTTTTCAAAAAATATAAAAAAAGTAATTCTGAAACATACAGCTTCATCAGCTTCCGGGAAGAACTAATCAAAGCGATGATTAGCCTGGACGGAAACCTAAAAGGTAAAGATTTGATAAGCAAAAGGAGCATCCACGACAGCAGGCGATTCCGTCCTAGCACATCATCAGCTGTTGAACCAGAAAATGCTGTAACTGATAACGATGGATTGAGTGGTCACTGGCCAGAACAAATGCCATCACGAGCTGGAGGGACCAAAAAATTTCCATTCCTGAAATGCAAAGTGTGTACCCAAAACAAGCTGCGTAAAGAAACAAGTTACCGCTGCAAGGGGTGTCCAGACAAACCCCCTTTGTGCCCAGCTTGTTTTGGACCTTACCATGATAGCTTGGTTTAAATTGAAACTTTGTGATCTTGTTATAATTAGTTCTATTAATTGATTAGATACTCAAATTTTTAGTTATAAAATGTTAAGATGAGTCCAGATTAAGTTATATAATCTGGACTCACCTATAATAGTTATAAGGATTATGTGCCTAATATGTGTGTCAATAATGAGTCTGAATAGAGTAAGTATAATTTCCAAAGACATTTCGTTGTTTAAATAAGTACGGGTATTATTGTAATAGATACTAGGTTTATTAATAATAGTAAACACATACGAATTTACACTGGTTTTCTTATTTAAATCACAAACTGCACGAACGCCTAAAGGCGCAGTGACACACCACAATATAAAAACAAGGTATTTTATGACACCACGCCTATAAGCGTCAGCGTCTACAGACGTACTGTCAAAATACATTACATTAATATAACAAAATATGACAGAACGCCTTACGCCGTCAACGTCTTGAGACGTTCTGTCACGTTCCATAAAAGCACGGAGCACACTATGTGTCACTACGCCTATAGGCAATATATGGTAGTTAGTAGTGTCTTATTAGGGTAACTCAATGAGACCATACTGTCCTTCAAAGTGTTAATAGTCCTCTGGAAGTATGGAAGTACTTTTTAAAGGCAGAGGATGGCTTGACTGCTCAATGCAAAGTATGTAAGTCTATTCTGAAAACATCGGCACGTTCTCCTAAAGGATTACATGTACATATGAATGCCAAGCATAAAATTGATACGTCAAAAAAAGTATTACAAAATACGACTCCGGTCCAATCAACGTCTTCAAAGTCTTCATCGGCACCATCGATACCGTCAACCAGTTCGTCGGCCGAATCTTGTTCCCCAGAAAATCGTGCAAAAAAGCACAAAATTCCTGATTATTTTAATACGCAACAAGAAGTTCCTAGGGAAAAAAGAATTGCATGAATGGTTTCCATGGATGGCCAGACATTTAGATCGATTTGTACGTCAAAAGATTTAAGAGATTTATTTGAAGCAAAGGGCTACAAACTTCCAACATCTCCTGACTCTATAAAATTAACAGTCATGAATTATGGCATGACTCTGAATATGAAAGTGCCTGAAGATCTTAAGGAATTAAAGAAACATAATCACAGATTTGTTCTTACTTTTGATGGCTTCTTGTAGAAACTGACGCTATATGAATGTGAATATTCACACATTTTCAAAGGGAGAAGCTTTGTTTTGGAATTTGGGGTAGTAGGAAGTTTGCCTGCAGAGAGTTGTATAGATTTAATGAAGAAAAAGCTGTCAGAATACGATTTATCTTTGGATGACGATATAGCGGCTATAACAACTGATGGGGCTAGTGTACTGGTCAAAGTAGGACGACTTATAAACCCTCTCCAGCAACTATGCTATGCTCACGGCCTTCAGTTAGGCATCATAGATGTTATCTACAAGAAGAAAGAGAAACATTCCGATGATGACCCTAAGGAAAGCTTACAAAGCGACTAGTTAAACGACACGCTTCAAGCAAGAGACGAGGAAAACGAGTTTCTCGATCTCGACGAAGAAATTGTCGAAGATATCAACGGGTCTGAAGGGTTTGATTGCATATTACCTACAGTTGAAGTTGACTTAGTAGCAGAGTTTGATAACATAGTAAGAAAAGTAAGAAAAATTGTAAAACTTTTCCGAAAATCGCCAACAAAAAACGACATTCTTCAAAAATATATAAGTGACGAGTTTGGCAAAAACATGCAGCTAGTGCTCGATTGTAAAACTCGATGGTCGAGTCTTGCAGATATGATCTCTAGATTCAACAAAGTGAAGACGTGTGTAAGCAAAGCTTTGATCGATTGCAATCTTGGGACAAATCCGAATTATGCTTTCTTGGAACAAAAATATGCCACTTTGTCTGACTTAGAACACGTGTTTCAACCGGTCAAATTAGCAGTTGAAATATTATGTCGAAGAGATTCAGATCTCATCACTGCTGAAACCACATTGCGGTTCATGGTACGAAAGTTAGAAAACCTAACAACACAAGCTGGCTGACGCAATGAGGACTTGAATGCGTAAGCGCCGAACAAATATGACTGCAGCATTGTTTTATTTGAGAGATCCAGCCTAATACGATGACGATTTTGAATCGCTGATTAACGATAACACCTTTAAATTACCACCAAAAACTTCGGTGAAAAGAGAAATAAAAATTCTGATCGAACGTCTTTACGCATCTGCTCTTTCTTCTACATTTGAAACGGATGAGATTGTAACAGTAGACCCAGCAGACAATGATGATGATAACATGCCTCTATCTTCAGTAGCAAAACTCTCTCTCTCTTGATGAAGAATTACAAATGATTTTGAATGCCCGCCCACAAGAACGCCCTTCACGTGTTGTAACTGGTTCATTATTTGATAAACTTGTTAGACAAGAAATCGATCTGTTAGAATCAGGCGGGTCAAAGGGGCAGCACTTGCAGTCAGCATATCAGTGCCTATCATCGGTGGTTCCAACAAGCGTAGAAGCAGAACGGGCATTTTCTGCTGATGTGTATTTGGCACGAAAAATGCGAAGCCAGTTGACAGACGATATTCTCGACATGCTATGTTTTCTTAAGAGTTTTTTTCAAAATAATTGAGTCAGTATTTTATTGTATTGTATTATTTAATTTCCCCTAGGATACCTAATAACTTTACCAAGTTTCATCTGAATAGTTATAATAAATTAAAATTATTCGTAGATTTGCGAGATCTCGCAAAATACCGAGATCTTGCGAGATTAGACCTCTTAAATCTTGCAAATACCGAGACTGAAGATTTTACTGCAAGATTGCACTCCCTAGTCAAAAAGTTAGCCTCGCCATTCAGCGAGGCAACGCGGCCAGCATTTTGGGCACTCTGCCTGAAATTAATTATCGTTTGAACTAGTATGTTAAGAACCTATTATAGATAACAATGAAGGAGGTTGTGTTAATTTTAACCTTTCAAATACAATTCTAACATTTATTGTGATTATGAAGATGAAGGTAACGGTGGAGCAGGGGGTGCGAAGAATCCCCGGCAGTTGCCCCGCTACCACCCCCAACGAAACTTGGCCTTGGTAACGCACAATATTCGCGAGCTGGAGGAAGAAATTAGCAAAATCCGATGGGACATCATAGGACTATCTGAAATCCGACCTGAGGGACTGGATACGATAGTTCTGAATTCCTGTAACATGCTCTTTTTCCGGGAAAGAGAACAAAAGTCCCAGGGTGGTGTAGGTTTTCTCGTCCGCAGGTCTCTCATCAACAACGTGGTTAAGGTCGATAGTGTGTCGAGCAGGGTAGCATACCTTATACTCAGAATAACCGCTGGACACATTGCAGACTAAAAAAGTACGGAATGAAGATTCCGTACTACGAGCTTACATGAAAAAAGCGGTCACATTTTCAACGCGCGCGTTATTGACCTGCTTGCAGTCTACGTCTATCAGGCGGACAACCTGATCGCAGAGTCACTTCTGGCACTCACTATCAACCGTACTCTTGCTTCGGCACTATTATACTACGGTCACTAATCCTTTGCTATTTTAAAATTAATTGTTAACAATCATCCTTTTGATCAAGCAAACATTAGGGATTTGGAACTTAGTACAATTAGTTTGTGACTATTTCGTCCGTATTCATTTTGGAAATAGTCAAATTAAATAATCTATACATAAATAAATACCACTAAACTCACTAGGTAATCTTAAAATATTTAACCAACGATCTGACATTTCGCAAATAGATTCTTTAAAGGTCTGTCTCATGGTAAAGGATTTACGAAAAGGGGTATGTGGGGTGTCCTATCTTTCTTAAGAAATTCCTCCCCCATCCTTTTAAGTTAATAGAATTAATTTCCCGTGTGTTGGTGCTACATAGCAAGGAGTTTAAAAACTAATATTTACATAATATAACTAGTGTCGTTTGTTATGATACTAATAATATGGTATAATGACATTTTCGAAACACAAAAATGCTCTTATACGAGTAATAAAGGCTATGCTTTATTCTTTGTTTTAGGATGGACACCAGTTTTGCACCACGGTGTAAATTATAAAAGTCAAATTTTTATAGTAAGATAAGTCCAAAAAGGCTTTTGCCTGTTTTTGTTACTGATTTATAGTTTAATAAATGTTGTTATCCCGGGGGTATGTCCTTAAACTGCGACCAAACCACCAGAGGATGGGCAGCAGCATCCTCCTACTTTCATGGTGGAACGCTCTGCGATCCCCAAGCCACCTGCCAAGCGTGGGGATTCTGGACCCCCCCCCCCCCCCTCCCCCCATTAGAGATAAACTACGGACGGAGTCAGCACAACACCGGAGCGGTGCGGGTGGACCCTCCCTTGCCTTGCCGACGCTGGCCCCGACAAAGTACTTCCGGAAGACAGGGTATGTAGTGTATGTACGAGGGAGGAGGTGGACCATCTCCTTGAAGTGAGCGACGCGGACGAGGATATTTCAGGCGACATAATGGGCCTGACCATCCTCTCGTCCCCATCGCTCAGGGATATGGAGCGGGACGGCTACAAATTCCTCGGACGACTAGGGTGAAGTAGATGTAGGAACTACAAAGATGGATTAAGCACATTATAAATGTAAATAATAAAAACCGAACTATAAAACAAGCCACCAGCCCTTCTGTAAATTAAACGCTAGGTGGTAAAGTAGAAGTTCAATCAATACAGGAATCATACAATCCAACCTCCAACACAGCGTCACAGGCTCCGCCACCTTGCGAAGAACCCCTAGAAGAGCAACCTAACACAATAGCTCTGGTCCAGGAACCTTATGTATATCGCGGAAAGGTAACCGATTTCAGTGTCAGACAGACAGTCAGATAACAGTGTCCGCGAAAACTGCATGAAGTTATCCGCGTCGAAATCGGACAATAACAATAATACGAGTAATAAAATAATAGTTTACAAGCAGTGCCGTCTTGTTACGGGTGTGGTGAAAAAGGTGTAACTCAGTCGCAGTGTAACTTAGTCGCAGTGTAACTATGCCTTCTTCACGGAGGAGTGCGTTGACCCCCTCCAGGTTCCTCTACAGACTCCACTCAACCAGACCTCTTTTCCTACCGGTAAGGTAGTTACACAGGCGAGTGCTCATTTTCATAGCAAATATAAGTTGTTAAATTTATCGCCTATAGCTACCCCTCTGAGCGTGGTGAAGCGCCCTGTGTCTAAAAATAAGGCTAAAGGCCATAATAGTGTTAGTAACAATTTTCGTTCTAAGTTCGAACGGTACATTGTGTGTACCACGTGAAGAACTGTCGTCTTCCGTTTAGCAGAAGAGAAGTGGAAAGCAATCAAAGGCTCGCCAACAACTCGCCTTCCGTAAGCGTATGAACGAACGTTAGCAGAAAGAAGATCGAGAAGCGGCCATGAAAAGACTTGGAGAGTTTTTGATCAAAGCACAGCCGAATTGGAACAGGCTATTGAAAGTCTTAGTTACAGTGCAACCGGTGGCAATACCATTGCCTGCAGCTGCCTGCTTTCTTGGACTTACCGAGGACCAGCTAGATAAACTTAGGCGCCTCCAAAATTACTGTATTAATAATAATAATAATAATAAAAAACTTTATTTGAACAAAGTACATGGCTGTGAAGTTAGTAAATTTATATACTATATTTAGTGTTAGTAGGTACTTAGGCATAACTTCAGATATTGAACCCTGATTCTCACACTAGGGGAGTCCTGTGTTGTGAGATTCAGTGCCTTCCATCTTACATTAGGTTATAATAGTAAGTAGACATTACATAAATAAAAAGGCTAATTCTAAATGTATGGTTAAGGTAGGAATACATGTAGGTAGTATCTAAAAACAAGGTTCTGAATAGACAGGATATTAAAACGGGGGTAGGTACAATAATCTCAAAGTATCTGATTTATCTTTACTTACTTTGGTTGGATGAATCTCTGTGTGAGTATATGAGCGCGTGTGTGTACAAGTGTAGTGTAATGTAAGGGGCATCTCGGCGTAGCATAGGCCTCTAATGAGTTGAGCTCGCAGAGGTGCCCACATATGAGAGAGTGCATGTTTGTGTAAGTAAATGTATGTGTGTAAGTGTACGTCTGCGAGTAATTTAATGTTTTTGTGAGCAACTAATTATAATGTACTTATTGGTTCTAAAACGTTCCCGGGACCTGAGTCTTCGCCAGCCGACTGGGTGTCCATGATCAATTGATCACAGAGAATAGATTAATTTGAGGGGAGTAAGGCTTCCATTTGCAGAAATGATCTCTAAATTAATATGAACCAGTTGAATTCGTCTTAGAGGTCAAACTAGCTGACGGAGAAACAGGCCCCTTCTAATCATTTGGTGATTATAAGTAAGTTCTCTGTTGCATTCCGGTCCAAGGAAGACAACCAAGATACGACTTGCCGTTTACAGACAAATCGTGATGTTTGGAGTATACTGAGGGACCTATCAATATGCTTGTATAGGAGCGGGCCCTTGAAGTAGTAAGATCGTTGGGCAAATGAGGTCCTAGTACGAGGAATCGTCCAGACATTGCGTCGCACAGGTCTTGTAGATGAAGAAACAGTTGTAATCATTGCTGTCCTATGGAATCGCAAAGTCACTGCTAAAATATAAAGCTTGCGAACTGTGAGGTATTTTGTCTCGTTGTAAAGTTGGACTGTGGGATATAAATATGGCTTTTTATAAGCAACTTTTAGAATGAACCGCTGCGCACGTTCTATTTTCATAAGATTAGTTTTACTTGCAGATCCCCAACACACTATGCAATAGTTAAGTATGGATTGGCACAGAGCTTGGTAAACAATTCTGAGAGTTTTAGGATCAGCCACGGAACCCATCTTGTTAAAAATGTGGGACATTTTACGTAGTCGAACACACAGGTTGTTTATTTGACATTCCCAGTTTAACCGATGATCAATTGCAACGCCCAGGTATTTTATAGTGTTAACACGCTCTAGCTCCGGGCAGGTACACGGCTGATTACAGTGAGCTACACATGTGTGAAGTTTCAGGTTTACAGTGCTTGGATACGTTCTCTGGGAGATGCAAAAGGTTACGTACTTAGTTTTAGTCGTATTTAGAGTTAACAAGTTATTTTGCAGCCAGTGAGCTACCTTAGATAGTCCTTGCTGAGTCCTATCCGCAACCTCTTTCCAGTTTTTGCCATGAAAAACTAAAGCTGTGTCATCAGCGAAGGTGAACAATTTTGCCTGATTGACCTTGAGCTGACAGAGGTCGTTAATGTATACCAAGAACAGGGTAGGCCCAAGGACACTGCCTTGAGGGACACCGAAGGAGACAGAGGCATAGTCACTGTGAAGATTTGATAAGCGAACCCTTTGTTTCCGATCGCATAGGTATGAACGAAACCAGTCTAGTGTTTTGCCACGTATACCATGAAGTTCCAGCTTGCGCAGTAGAATTGGCCAAGACACTGTGTCAAATGCCTTGGCCATATCGAGGAATACACCTATGCACTTTTGACTCCGATCCAGGCTGTCAGTCACATGATCAACCAGGGCCAGTACTGCGTCTTCAGTTGATTTTTTAGCTCGAAACCCATATTGGTTGGGGGACAGTATATTGTTGCTTTCTAGGAAACCCAAGAGTCGTTTGTTTACAATTTTTTCTAGAATTTTAGATATAGATGGCAGCAATGAAATTGGACGATAGTTTGATACTAAAGATTTGTTTCCTGACTTGAAAATTGGACAGATATCTGCAGATTTAAAGCAACTAGGAACCACCCCTTGCGACATGCTTAAATTGCATATGTGGGCAATTGGAGATGCCAAAATATGACTAGTACGTTTGAGTAGTTCGTTGCTAATATTGTCACTGCCCGGGGCTGATGCAGATTTTAGACCTGAAATGATTTTAATGATTTCGCATTCGTCTGTAGGTGTTAGAAAGAGTGAGTTGGCTGGGGAGTTATCGACTGATATGGAGTTTGTTAATTTCGGCTCTGTCGTATTTAATTGCGAAAGGATATTTTGTGCAAGGTTATGCCCAACTGTTGAGAAGAAATCGTTGACAGCGTTCAGTGAGTCAGAAGGGTTGGATTTTATATTTAGGAGATCACTGGAGTCTGATTTGGATGGTTTTATGTTACATATATTTTTAACTGTGTTCCAGAGCTTTTTACTGTTGTCTTTGTGGGCTGCTATTAGATCGGAGTTATAATTGTTCTTTTCTGTTTTTAGCAGAAGGTTACAGTGGTTACGAAGTCTTTTGTACCTATCTTGTATTGCCTGATCATCAGGATATTTTTTAGCCTTGAGATGTAGAGAGTCTCTTCGCCTAGCACAATTTATTAGCTTGGGTGTCATCCAAGGCTTAGTAATTACATCAGAGCACTTAACTTTCTTTTGCACTGTATTGTTCTGTACTGCAAGACAAATATTGTAGATTAAAAATTCAGAAGCTAGTGTGACATCGTTTTCGCGATAGAGGCTCTCCCACTCAATGGTCTGTAAACTGGCAATCACTTTATCATAGTCAGTTTTTGTGGATAGTTTGGGTTTAGAAGAAGTCTTTGAAGTAGAGGTTCCAATCCCAATCAAAACAGTATCATGGTCCGTAATACCAGAGTTACATACTACAACACAGGCAGCTCTTTTGGATCGGATTAGGGCATGATCTAGACAGTTACCGAGCCGCGTTGGCAGAACATGGCCTGGAATAAATCCATGTGACGTGGTAAGCTCAAGGTAGTCAGCAGCTTTGGGATCGTTATTATCAGGTTTTATGTCTATGTTCAGATCCCCAGTTATTATACACGACTCACTAGAGATACTCGATACAATAGTTTCAAGAGATGTCATAAAGTTTGTGATGTTAGTCTTTGATGGAGAACGATATATTGCTACCACAGTTAGTTCGGAACCTAGTGTCAGTACTAAGCAGCTGGCGTCATTAAACGGAGGTTCTTTAATTTCAACTGTAAGTCCAGATCTGTAAAATATCATCAGGCCATCATTTTGGTTTCTGAATGTCTTAGATGAATGGTACTCATAGTTAGGGAGGTTAAAAGTTTGGGTAACATTTTTGCCCCAGCATTCCGTAAAAATTATAATTTTTGGAATAAATTTAAGTCGGGATAGGTATAAAACAAATTTGTCAAAATTTTGACGTACACTTCTAATATTTTGCACAATTACAGTAGTCTGATTCAAGTAGTCACCCAGTTTTGATTTACATTCTTCAGCCGAGTTCGCATTAAAATTGTCTATAAATGTTGTGTCATCAATGCTATTTATAAGATCTCTATTGTTACTCATTATGGTATATCAAAGTGAAAATTCATACTAACACAGGAATCCCTGTGTGTATGATACGCGATGGGTGGGCTCAGGCAGTGATGACAGGTGATCAATAAACAATTTATGTGCGAAGAACTGATTGTTAGGTGAATTTTTCTCAGTATATACTCGGAGTTGTTGATGGGGTAGGTAAATACATAGATATGTAAGTTGTTTAGGTAGCTTAACCGAACCTTCAGTGTCGAGGTTACGAATAATAAAAATATTGCTCCAGTTGCATAACGGCAAGCAGCGCGTGCGCTTGAGTCGTGGTAGGTTTCATCGATATGAGATATGGTTGCTAGAGGAATATAGTGCATTCTCGGTGTTCTAGCGAAATAACGTGTCGGTGGGATGACAAGTAATACTAGCTTATCTTGAGAAAAATACTGGTTGTTATAAGCGCAATAATGGGTGCATAATGTGTGTACTAGATAGTAATTTGTGATACTTTCATGTTGTATTGATTTGCATTGTCTTATTTTTTCGTATTGGTCAGCTTGATTACTATCAGAGTAACAGCTAGGAATACCTTGTTTAGTGTACGTTGTGAAAAAGTTAAACTTATTGTGGTAATAATGTATTGTGTGTAAAAGTTTGTTGTTGGTGTTAAGCGTGTGTGTTGTGTTTTTGTGTGCTGAGTATGGTGAATGAATTGGTATCGTGGTAAGTAACGACTTACTGTAGTTGAGATTATTGCGTATTGCATTCGCACTGAAAATAGTTTCGTTTAAAAAAAAACATATGGAGTATGGTAGCAAAAAGATGTATGTTATTAGTAGTAAGAAATTAGTCGATACTGATATATAATTATAATTAGTTGGTATTGAATTTAAATTAGGCAGTGAGCCGGGCTGTACTAGTCACTGTTCTTTTAAAACTTCAAGGTCAGCTTCACTGGACACGCGGATTTGGGGTGATCCTTCTTCCTTGCGTAGAAATATGCGACCATAAGACGACCAGCAGTATGCGTAATTATGACTTTTGGCAAATTCACGAGCCTGGTAGTGCAACTTCCGCATTTTCGGAGTCATGTTTTCGGACAAATACACCGGCTGTCTTGTTCCTCCGGACTGAAAGAGGGTAGTATTTAGTTTGTCATGACTGTGTTCTTTATTGTATTTTTTGTAGAAGTTTAAGAAGTTGTCCCTCATGGTAACTGTAGAGAAGTCTACGATTATTGGCCTGACGGTGGCTTTGCTGTTGATACGATAGATATCTTTTACGTCTGATCCTTGAATCGATATATTAAGTGTTGCAGCTATATTGCCAATGTATTTTATGAGGTCATTTTTGGATTCATTTTGATTTTGTGGCACGTTTCTCAGCTCGATACTGGTACCCCGCACGTAGCGCTGTAGCATATCCACTTCACTTTGTAACTGTTGTATATGTATTTTATGAGTTTTTCTTTCTTCTTCTAAGACGTTTATTTTGGTTAGTGCTACTTCATATTTCGAGGTCATTTGATTCACAGACGTTTTGATGTCGTTAATGGAGCACAAGATGGTATCGAACTTTTCATCCTGACGTTTTTGTAATACTGTGAACATCTCCATCATTTCTGATTTTGTAACTTCATCATCACGTTTCCGCTTCGGCCGAGTAGTTATATTGTTTAATGACGAGGCAGCACTTACTACGGCCTCCTCTCCGACTTCAGATACATTTGATTCAGACGGGTATCTGTGTGGGAGCTGCAGGGGTGTCGCAAAAGCAGCCGGCAGCGGGGACATAGGCGGGGTACGTTGGAGTGACATTATTTTTAGGTAATAAAATCGACGAGTCACGAGTGTGTAGCAGTGGGGGCAGCGATAATGAGTTAAATTTTCAAAAAGTTCTATATTTTTTTAATTTTTTTTTTAATGAGGGTAGGTATGTTATGGGAAAATTTATATTTCAATGTCGAATTTTTGGTTATTTAACACTTTTTACATTAAATCCATGGCTAAAAGCCATGGCAAACACTTTATTTTCGTAAAGACAACAGAGGAATTGGTTTGGTGTAACGTTCTATAGCACTGTTAACTACTTTCTTTTCACTCGTATTATTTTGCTTGTTGCTTCAAAAACCCTTACGAAAGGTAATATTAACAGTTTATGTTCACAATTAGCGAGAAAGATTCACTTTAGTGAGCTTTTAGAGCACTTTTGACCACTTTAAACATTTTTTGGACACATAAAACTGGAGGAGCTATTTTCACTATTAGAAAGATGGCGGCAGAAATGATATTAGATGCATATTTGGTCTACGCAAATATGATCACGTTTCCCAATTTCGTGCAAAGCTCAAGTGGCTACCTATTCGACTTCGCCGGAGTGCTCACATACTATCTCTTCTCTATAATATTTCAATCAATTTCATTTAATCCCTCTACCCCAAACCACTTGAAAGAACGCTTTACTTTCTGGCACTCCTATCATACTCGACCTCTTAAGTCAAAGTTGGCATAAAATTGTTAAACGCCTTGCCAAAATCCATAAGGGACGCCAAGTCGCTTTATTCATTCAAACATAAACTTAAGGTTTTTCTGACTGATATGGCGCCGTATAGCGTAGAGGAATTCATTCCAAAACTGGATTAAACAGCCAAATTAAAATGACATTGTTTTATTATTATTTAGTTTGAATATGATAATTTTTTTATGGTTAATTTTATATTAACATATTTTTAAATTTCTTTTGACATGTAATTTAACATTATTTATTATGAATAAAATTATCATTATCAAAGGATGCCCTTTCCCTAAAGTCCCCCTCAGCGCGTTCCGAAACTTTTTATGGCAAATAATTTGCATTTCAGGCAGTTCAATTGTGGAACGCTATGCCTGTGCCTATCAGACGCGCGCCATCGCTCACTGTTTTTAAAGAACGTTTTAAGCATTTTTATCTGTTGCATTTGCCACCTTGTTATTATTTATTTAACTATTCATATTTATATATTTTATATATTAGTATATGATAGTAATTTTAAGTTATTTAAGTATTAGAATGTAAGTATCACATATTTCACTATTGCACGCCCCGCCTTCTACCTCCTGTATGAATCCTCTCCATCCTAAGGTTGCCTGGAAGAGGTCGCTCTTAGCGATAAGGCCGCCGATTGTTACGCTAGTTTTTAAAAGCTGTTTTATCGTGTATTATGTAATTTGTGGTGTCAACAATAAAGAGTTTATCTATCTATCTAGTCGCGGCGTAGGTTTCACCACAGTCGCAGAATATAGCAGGATGGTAAGCGCAAGCGCTAGGGAGCGCGCAATTGTACACGAATTATGTACGATCCATCAGTACTACCGAGTAGAACTATTTCTATTTTATTTCAAACTCTACCAAGCTCGATACGCACAGAATGAAAGAGAGTTTCCCACTCAGTCAACCTTTCATGTTTAACGAAGATTTCCGCCAAATCCTGCAAACGGTAAACCAAGTCCCGTTGCCATTCTACAACATTATTTATAGCCTTGGGAAAATCGAAGGGTCAGTAATTTGGAACGCCTTTCCAGTGCTCGAAGCACCAGATACAGCCGAGCAGGCGGCTTGTTACATTTACCCTGTGAACATTGGCCAAACACTAGCCATTATGAGTGACGTCGACACACCTCTCGTCATGCGCCAAGGTTTCAGAGCGCTTAAACCAATCCCAGATGGAACAACCATACAACCTAACCCAAATCATCAACTCACAAGTAGCAACCGAAACTTTCCACTCACACATCACCTACATTATACTCCAACTTAAAACATTTAATACTGCAACGCATAATTAGCCCTTTCCCCCCAACCTTCCCTCTTACTACTATCCTATTACAGAGCTGTCTACTTAGTCACCATCTAAACAGCAAGCAAAAACTTCTGCTCCCCATTCTTGCAGAGTTGCAATTAGCAAAGATAGCTAAAAGACAATGGCAAGTTTGGCAGGACTGGTCTAAATAAATAAATTAAGATTCTCTCTGTAACCCAACTAGCCTTATTAGTAACCAAATTGTAAATATATTTATAAAAAAAAATAAAAAAATTAGATGTAATCTCCTTTTAATGTAATCTCCCTCCACCTCCTTACTCTTCATACTCTCCTTGACTCCTCATTTCCCTATCTCCTTACCACCACCATATTCCACCACAAGTGATAAAGGGTAGGAGTATGCCGTTCGCACCGACCCCTTCATCACCCAAACACTCTCCTACAAACCCACTATTCACACAAAAAAAAACCAATCCCAGATGTGTTTTGGGATAATGATCTCATCGCCAATGTCAATTATATGTGGCCCGAAAACTATGGTGCTGCACAACTACAGAATGATTGCCGTGCTTTTAGCAATTTATTAACAAGGGCAGGGAATAGACTTTCAAAGAGTTTCCTCTCCAATTTTACATGGACCCCGACAGCGTCGAAGACTGGAACCGTCTCAATGTATCCAGTAACGTCACGACTTGAAGCACAATGGCGTGTAAGACCGCCAGTCAAGCACAGAAGACAAAGGCGTGGAGCAGATGGCGAAGCGTTAGATTGAAGAGGTTACCGCAACGCCAGTACGTTACCGGTGTCATGCACTTCTTACCGGCATAGGAACACGAACTAACGGACTTTTATAATAGATAATTGTGAATTTAACTATGATTTATTTAAGATGTAACTAATTGTGTTCGTATCTTTAACTGGCGCTCTTCCTTAAATAAACATTTTTTTTGAACATCGGGTAAGGTGTTTGTCCTTTTTGAGTGATATCGCCGTCCCGATTACTGAATTTTTACACTTGGTCCCGTTATTTGAGCGTTTGAAAGACAAAATCGTGGAAACACGGCCCCATTTGAAGAAGAAGTGCTGCTTCACCAAGACAATGCACCGTGTCACAAATCAATGAAAACGATAACAAAATTCCATGAATTGGGCTTCGAATTGCTTCCGCATCCACCGTATTCTCTAGATTTGGCCCCCAGTGACTTTTTCCTGTTCTCAAACCTGAAGAGAATGCTCGCTGGACAGAAATTTTGCGCTGATGAAGAGGTAATCGCCGAAACTGAAGCCTATTTTGAGGCTAAAGACAAATCGTACTATAAAAATGGTATCGAAAAATTGTATGACCGCTATAGGTACCTAATCGTTGTATCGCTTTCGAAGGCAACTGATTTTTTTTTTTTTTTTTTTTTGTATTTTAGCCTATGAACTTTTCAGCCTGACTGTTACTTATATTAAGTAGGTACAATGACACTTGAATAGTTCATTTTGAACCGAAAAGCAAAATTCATCCTGATTTGATCTATCCGGCCTGGTCAATGGGAATCCGGTCGGATCCGGCCGGACTGTATATGACGCCGGATTGCAATCCCTAATTGGAAGTATACTGTACCAAACAAAAGAAAAATTGAAATCGGTCAAACAGTTGACGGAGATATCGGTGAACATACATAAAAAAATATACGAGTATACAGAGGAACATAGAACCTCTGCCTTTTAGAAGTCGGTTCTAATAGCCTGAAAGAATACAACTATCGGTCCACATCTACGTATTATTTTGATAGATTTTTCTTTTACCCACTCCTAACCGTTGAGGAGTTGTACACTTCATCATCAGCTCATCCATATGAGATAACGATTATCAAACGCAAATACTTGTCTTGAAAGATTTTTCTTTTAACTCCTTTAAGGAGTTGTACCCTTCATCATCAGCTCATCCACATGAGATGATGATTATTAGACGCGAATACTTTAACAGCTTTAAAAAAAAATGTGGAAAGCGTAATCAATGCCTATATACAGTGGAACATCGAACCTCCGCCTTTTTTTAAGTCAGTTAAAAAGACAGTGATACGACGTCAGTGTAGTTATTTTTTAGGTGCGAAGGACGGGAATAGTGCTAAATGTAAGCGATGCGCAGCCATTCTCAAACCTTTGGTTGGTTTCCAACGAGAAATATCCAAATTTGAAGAAATGTGTTGAACAGCTGCATTCGTGCTTTTGTTCAATATAATTGTGTAAATCAGCATTTTCCTACATAAAACAAACAATAATTCTAATTATAAGAAACCGACTTCATCAGAACTGGACCAGACAGTTGGACAGATTCAGTTTTTTTATATTTACATTCAAAACGCTCACGGAATGTACTGATTTCAACATCGCCAATCCAAAAAGGTTAATAAAACTCAGAAAAGAAATCATAAACCACCTTATCGGTCAAAAGCATAAAATAAGTTTGATATGTGCACGAAATAGAAATGGCTATCAAACCAAATATAGTCACCAACTACTATCTGGGTATGTCTGGTATTGACCGTGCAAACCAAATGACATCATACTATTCCTGTTTGAGAAAAACACTAATAAAAAAGTTGCGATTAATTTTTTTTGTTTATATTTACATTCAAAATGCTCACAGAATGTACTGATTTCAACATATCCAATCCAAAATGAGGATACTAAAATTCAGAAATCATAAACCAGCTTATGGGTCAAAAGCATAAAATAAGTTTGATATGTGTACGAAACAGAAATGGCGATCAAAACAAATATTTGATCATGCGATCAAGACATACCCAGATTGTAGTCACCAACTACAATCTGGGTAGTGGGTATGTCTGGTATTGACCGTGCAAACCAAATGACATCGTACTATTCCTGTTTGAGAAAAACACTTATAAAAAAGTTGCGATTCAGTTTTTTATATTTACATTCAAAACACTCACTGAATGTACTGATTACAACATCCCCAATCCCAATGGAGGTTAATAAAATTCAGAGAAGAAATCATAAAGAACCTATATCGATCCTCTCGCTGATGTACCTCAATCCACAGCAAGGCCAACTACACAAGTTTCAATATTTAGATCTCATTCCTGCTACAGAAAAAAATAATGCACCTACCAAACCTTGTTGTGTATGTACACATGACATAAAGCGAAGAGAATCAAAATATAGTTTGTACTGAAAGACCTGCTTCATGTGTGACACCATGTTTTCGAACATACAATCTGAATTAGCGTTAGCAGAATAAACTTTTTTTTAATGATTATTGAAATGTACCTTGATATTTGTAGTATGTCTGTAAAACTATAGGTCATTATTACGTTCTTAATTTTAGGATTTAAGACTTATTTTTGTACTACCGAAAAAAATTAGACTGCCTTGTATTACTTTCATTGAAAAGTATTTTCTAATAATAAAAAGACATACTTTATTTCAGGTGCCAATGCTCATATTCGAAATGGAGCTAGAAGTCCTACGATATATCTTCTGAGAAGGAATCGGCTACGAGATATCTTGTAGTAGGCATTCAATGTGTTTAAGGGTTAAATGTGTATTTAAATTTCATGATTTTTATATACAAACCTTAGTGGCAAATAAAGATATTGAAAATATTTTGAGAAATCTTATCTCACCCTCAAATACCTTCCGTTCCACACCAAATCCATTCACCAGAATAATAATTAATAGTAGTCCTTCAAATATTTTAGCACTCTTGATAGGAACACAAAAATCAGACGGATGAGACCAAATCTGTTACTGACAGCTGGTAAAAAACAAAGAGCCAGAAAACCGGCCATGGCAAAAAAATACCATGGCCGCAAACGAATTTACATTGAGGTTGTCATTCGTGGTAATCGTAGGGTGTTAAATAAAATAAAATTATTCCTGCTGAAAGGAACTTTTCAACCAAATGATAGGACCCAAGCAGAATATTATAAAATAATAGTACCGAGAAAATGTCACCATCGTTCTGGTGAGACGAACAAAATCACAAAACTTTAACAACGGTTGATGCTTCCGACACTTTCTCTGTCAAATTTTCACAAGTATTATGTGTTAATAATGCTCCGCAGACACTTCCACTGACTCTATTGGTCAAAACAACTTATTTTATCATTAATTCAACAAATATAAAGATATTGAAAATATTTTGAGAAATCTTATCTCACCCTCTAATACCTTCCTTTCCACACCAAATCCATTCACCAGAATAATTTTCAGAATAATAATTAATAGTAGTCCTTCAAATATTTTAGCACTCTTGATAGGAACGCAAAAATCAGACGGATGAGACCAAATCTGTTACCGACAGCTGGTAAAAAACAAAGAGCCAGGAAACCGGCCATGGCAAAAAAATACCATGGCCGCAAACGAATTTACTTTGAGGTTGTCATTCGTGGTAATCGTAGGGTGTTAAATAAAATAAAATTATTCCTGCTGAAAGGAACTTTTCAACCAAATGATAGGACCCAAGGAGAATACTATAAAATAATAGTACCGAGAAAATGTCACCATCGTTCTGGTGAGACGAACAAAATCACAAAACTTTAACAACGGTTGATGCTTCCGACACTTTCTCTGTCAAATTTTCACAAGTATTATGTGTTAATAATGCTCCGCAGACACTTCCACTGACTCTATTGGTCAAAACAACTTATTTTATCATTAATTCAACAAATATAAAAATATTGAAAATATTTTGAGAAATCTTATCTCACCCTCTAATACCTTCCTTTCCACACCAAATCCATTCACCAGAATAATTTTCAGAATAATAATTAATAGTAGTCCTTCAAATATTTTAGCACTCTTGATAGGAACGCAAAAATCAGACGGATGAGACCAAATCTGTTACCGACAGCTGGTAAAAAACATAGAGCCAGAAAACCGGCCATGGCAAAAAAATACCATGGCCGCAAACGAATTTACTTTGAGGTTGTCATTCGTGGTATTCGTGGGATGTTAAATAAAATGATTGCTGCTGAAAGGAACTTTTCAACCAAATGATAGTACCCAAGGAGAATACTATAAAATAATAGTACCGAGAAAATGTCACCATCGTTCTGGTGAGAGGAACAAAATCACAAAACTTTATCAACGGTTGATGCTTCTGACACTTTCTCTGTCAAATTTTCACAATTATTATGTGTTAACAATGCTCCGCAGACACTTCCACTAACTCTATTGGTCAAAACAACTTATTTTATCATTAATTCAACAAAATTATAACGATAGGTACGAATTACAAGCAATAACCAATAACACAAAAGTCACAAAACAAAATTCCGTTCGCGACGCTTAACTAAAGCCAGTCGCTATCTATTCTAAACTTTTGAATGTGAAGTACTGTGATCACAGAGGGCACGCAGACCTAAATTATAATTTTTTTGGTATGCAAAAATCTATGGCTGTGCCTGTGTGAATAATGTGAATGTGACCGACCAACGATGTCTTTGGCAAGGCAAATGGCTACTCTACTCGATACACTGCTGCCAGATGAAAAAATCTAATCAGCGCTGACAGCGGTGCACTAAGCGCTAGATTCGAATATATTCACGAGCCATTAAAGCGCTAAATCGGCTCAAACGAGTCAATAAAGCGCTAAATTCGAACTTTTAACTGAAGCGCTTTGTAGACGATCAGTGTGAATAATCTCCCATACTAAACATGGGCTGTAACCATGAACTCTTAAAACAATTCTGATAAAGGTTTGGAAGCGTGACGCAGATTGCGACTCGTATAAATGCATCTCGTTTACGGCTCCGTTGTTTTGCTCTATGTGTTTAGTATGGTAGATTATGTAATCACATTGATCGTGGAAAAAGCGTCATACGCACGACAAAAATAAAATAAAATACGAAGTGATTGTAGTGAAAAACAACTTTTTATTACAATAATAAAATTTAGAAGAAAAAACATAATAATATTATTCTATACCTACAGTTTGGGTATAGTAAAGTCAACTTTAAGTAAAAAATAAATAAAATTCTTCTTCCATCATAGCTGAACTCGAGGGTCCAGGCTGGTTAGGTTCAGTAGTATTTACTTTATATTTTTCGGATGATCCTATCTTATTTAAAATATCAGCTGGTAGTTGATAATTATAACAGTTGCTGTTAACCGCGGGTAATCCTGTTCTTATTATTAAAAATTAAGAAAGCGCTATTAAAAATTAAGAAAGCGCTAAATTATCCGCTAGGCGCTAAAATTATCAAGTGCCCGCTAAACATAGCAAAAAAGCGCTAGATCTAGCGCCGAAAGCGCTAAAATGGCAGCACTGACTCGATAATGGCGGCTTTATTTATTTCTTTTTTTAATTTGTTTCGTGACCATGGATACAACTTCCTTTAGTCGGAATTGGTATTGAGGATTACATCGTGCTGCCAGCTCGATATTAGGATATGAAGCTAAATCGAATTAGACTTAATGGCTACATTTACACCAATAATATGCAAAAATAGGCTTCACTCTTGGACGAAACAAGAAAAGCAAGTAATATTGTTAAAACGGCTAGGAAAAGACCTACCATAAATATATATATATTAGTTATATATATTAGTTATATATATTATGGTATATAGCTTTACAATTAACAGATTATTGATAAAAGTAAAACTTCACTACACTAGCTGGGCCCTTATTCCGCAACTCCAAACACGCTCGTAACACGGCGTCTATTCCTTAGGAAATAAACGCCAACTTTCTGAGGTTAACTTAACGTGGTGACTTTAGCGCGCGTTTGCCCGTGCAGAATAAGGGCCTTGTGACACCACGTTCTTAAATAAGTATTTTTTTCTTGGCTCCGTTTGGAAATTGCCTTAAGCCTTATCAAATAATATTTATTTTTCTACCCATATAAAATCACATAAAACGTGGTCAAATCATGATTTATCATGTAATGGAAACTTTACTAGCTAAGTTTGGAGTAATGGGGCAAAACCGAAAATCATATTTTCAACTTCCTCCTTCAAATTTTTTATCTCCTCATTTCTAATTCGATCTTGTAGAGAAACCCCGAGCATAGCTCTCTCCATAGCTCGTTGTGCAACTTTGAGCTTGCTAATGAAGCCCATAGTGAGATACCACGTTTCAGTGCCGTAGTCTTATGTAAAAAATCATAATCATAATTCATAATCGGATCATAATTCACTGTTATTACTCAATCACATGCGCTATTACAAAAGTTTCGATTAATAAATAAAACAAAATCGATAAAAATCTCTTAGATTAATTATTTTTACCCCTCTTTTAGTGAAGTTTAGTCAAAAGCTGTTGTAGGGCCTGTGAGTCCCACTACATCACAGAATTGTTATTAATATAATATAAACAAATTAATGAAGCGCACCGACATTCAACAGTCATTCGCTGGCACTCAAATAAAGCGCACGTACTCAATCTATCTACCGGAGTTTCAATTACCCATTCATATTATTTAAGATAACCTTCTGTATCAAATCAAGGAGTCAGATAAATACAACATCACCAACCACACAAATCTGCAATCAATACAAAAGACACATATCAACCAACAAAATTATCCTAAACTGTTTTTATTTTTTAACGTGTACGTGAAATAAACAAACACTACACATTAATCGTGCAGTTTTTTTTTTTGGATTAGCAACATTTACCAAAACAATTCCACAAAATGTGCCTGGGGAACTCAATTGTATTAGACTGTGAGAAGGTAAATTTTAAACTTACAAATATTTTAGCACTCTTGATAGGAACGCAAAAATCAGACGGATGAGACCAAATCTGTTACCGACAGCTGGTAAAAAACAAAGAGCCAGGAAACCGGCCATGGCAAAAAAATACCATGGCCGCAAACGAATTTGACCATTTGACGTGGTGACTTTAGCGCGCGTTTGCCCGTGCAGAATAAGGGCCTTGTGACACCACGTTCTTAAATAAGTATGTTTTTCTTGGCTCCGTTTGGAAATTGCCTTAAGCCTTATCAAATAATATTTATTTTTCTACCCATATAAAATCACATAAAACGTGGTCAAATCATGATTTATCATGTAATGGAAACTTTACTAGCTAAGTTTGGAGTAATGGGGCAAAACCGAAAATCATATTTTCAACTTCCTCCTTCAAATTTTTTATCTCCTCATTTCTAATTCGATCTTGTAGAGAAACCCCGAGCATAGCTCTCTCCATAGCTCGTTGTGCAACTTTGAGCTTGCTAATGAAGCCCATAGTGAGATACCACGTTTCAGTGCCGTAGTCTTATGTAAAAAATCATAATCATAATTCATAATCGGATCATAATTCACTGTTATTACTCAATCACATGCGCTATTACAAAAGTTTCGATTAATAAATAAAACAAAATCGATAAAAATCTCTTAGATTAATTATTTTTACCCCTCTTTTAGTGAAGTTTAGTCAAAAGCTGTTGTAGGGCCTGTGAGTCCCACTACATCACAGAATTGTTATTAATATAATATAAACAAATTAATGAAGCGCACCGACATTCAACAGTCATTCGCTGACACTCAAATAAAGCGCACGTACTCAATCTATCTACCGGAGTTTCAATTACCCATTCATATTATTTAAGATAACCTTCTGTATCAAATCAAGGAGTCAGATAAATACAACATCACCAACCACACAAATCTGCAATCAATACAAAAGACACATATCAACCAACAAAATTATCCTAAACTGTTTTTATTTTTTAACGTGTACGTGAAATAAACAAACACTACACATTAATCGTGCAGTTTTTTTTTTGGATTAGCAACGATTACCAAAACAATTCCACAAAATGTGCCTGGGGAACTCAATTGTATTAGACTGTGAGAAGGTAAATTTTAAACTTACAAAGTGCGTTCCTAACCTAATACGCTGAGGGATGATTGCATTCCTTTTTGTAGTTAAAATAAGACCTTACGTTTACAAGTGTGCATTACAGTGTGACTGGCTACAAAAGATTTCTTACAAAACTGCCTTGAAAAGATATTTTTATCTTTTCTGTGATTTTGACAAAAGTACTTGATTTTCTAAATTATTTATCTACTACTGTATAGATCACAAACTTATTACAGAATTTTGAATTTATTTATTGTTTGTTTAATCGCAAAATTAACAAGTTGATTGCCAAAAAAATATACTTATAAGCAGTCTAAAATGTAACTCGGAGAATAAATAAATGAAGAGTAGAAGAATACAGTAATGTTCAATCCCCAGTTGTCTATGGTTTAGACGTATATTTGGGGGCTGTACAAGTTGAAAATGGGCTAAATCTAGCCCAGTAAGGGCTAAGTTGGCAATTCTGGGCGCGTTCGGGTGGGTTTGGGCGCTAACGGGAAAAACGTGTTTTATTTTGGACCCGAATATTTTCATTTCAGTTGTTTCCAAAAGTCCATAAAAGGATCTAGTTCCGTAGCGTTACATTCTCTTTGGATCTAGTAAAGTCCCCACCACTTTACAGGGGCATGACTTGAACTTGACCGTGACTTAATTTGCTTAATACGTAAGAGGTCTCCTTATTACATGTTATTACTTACATTTGTCAACAAACAAATTTTTACTATTTCATACATTGATTTAGTTATTAATATTATTTCAAACGATTTATTACTTACATTTGTCAACAAACAAATTTTTACTATTTCATACATTGATTTAGTTATTAATATTATTTCAAACGATTTATTGACGTATTAGTTCAATTTTCTAGAAAAAAAAAAACATTCCTCAAAAACTATGTTCCGACTATGTAATTATGAAAAAAAATGGTACATCGGTTTAAACAGTATAAAATTTTTAGGGTTCTGTAGTACTCCAGGAACCGTTCGAAGTTCATCTGTTTGTCCATCCCAATGATCTATATGTACGTGATTTCAGTGGTGCAACCATGGTCATCCTAATCTTTTAGAGCCTAACGTCTATAGTTATTGATGTAATTGCATTAGGTAAACTTTGTACAATTAGTTTTGGTATAGATCTCAACTCTAAAAGTATAAAAGATGTACCTATATACATAAGAAATATTGCCCGCAGTGGTTGTTTTTTTGTTGCTGAATTTCTTAACTATTAGACACAAAACTTGTAGCTTACCATGGTGATAGGTCCACCGCCAAAAAAAAGAACAACACCTACATGGTCATACATTTACAATTACAAAATTATATAAAAAAAATGTTTTTTTTAGTCATACTCAGTTGTTATTTTTTTGTACAAAAAAACACAACTTGTGGTCGTCAGGTACAAATGCTTCATCAGATCCCATCCTCTTTTTAGGAAACAAGAAATAAAAACGCACATAATAAACTTGTATAATTTATTCAGTAAATATTTTTTGTAAATAAAAACCTAAATAGGACCAGTGTTGGACGGATAATTAACATGATTTAACTTAATAAGTTAATACTATAAAGAAAATAGCTTATAACTTATAACGATAACTCACTAAAAACCATGAAATATACTTTGAGGGCATTTTGAATGTGAATTTGATGAAAAATACCAAAGTTGGAAAGCTGATTATGTAAGGCACATTCATTTTGGTTTTGAAAAAGGCACAATTGTGTTTTATATATTTTATATAATCAGTAAAGAGGCCCCTTTGATGTTTGTGTATCTCAATTTTACTGAGTAAAGATGAAACTGCACACATTTTAAGTACTAAATAAGTCATTGGTGCAGTCCTCTCTCTCTGGGAAGACCTGTCTCAGCAGTGGGAACATGATAGGCTGATGATGATGAAATTTGATGAATGTGAACGAATATTTTTTATTTTAAGGAAATCCTGTTTTTTATTTGTTATGGCAATATGCTATCAGACAGTTGCTTTATTTGTTCAAAGGGCTAAGAGCAAAATATACTATAAACATAGAAGTGATTTAAATCGGCTGATACATTTCATATGAAATGATATGTAAACTGTTTCAAGTTTTTGGTCGGATTAGGAAGGTATGCTCTGCGCCGTTCCCGCAAAGCGAGTATGGAGTTTGTATGGCAAACTTCCAAATGAATTATTTGTGAGTCAGTCTCTATCAAAGCAGTTTGTAGCAAGATACTAAAATGCTTAAATGTTCTTCCTTAATTTTGAACACTTTTTAATGTTGTTTTCGGTGTTTGATTTTATAATTGGTCAGCATGTTTTATTATTACGATAATAAAAACGATTGTCCGATAGCCTATTACAGATTTTAAAAAAGTAGACAAAACATACAGTATAATTATACAGGTATTGCATAAAATATTAACTTTTAATGCAATTTCAAAAAATCGTACTACAAAAAAAAACTTTTATTAGTTATTTATGTAATACTTGTATTTGACTAATTACGAAAACCTGATAGCCATCGATTAATTGGGAAATTTCACCCAATCAGTATCCGCGCCTGCGTGTCAAACGAATTATTTTGAACATTTTGTACAGCCATTTGAAGTAAAATAGTGTAAGGTTTTTTTTTTTTAATTGTTGGATCAACCATATTGTAACCTCTTTATTAATAAACATGGAGTGGCTAGTCTCAGAATAGTTATCTAATTAATAGTCATATCAAATCAATAGTCATTTTTAACACGCTTTTATTAGGTGGGTATGTATGTAACGGAATCATTGAACTTGAATTTCAACTACTTCAAAACGTTTAATTAAATTGAAATTTTGCACACTTATCAAGGACGGATGACAATGCAATAATTTAAATAGTTGTCCCATTAAAGTGTGTTTTTTTTATTTTTTTTTTATTAATTATAATTTCTCGATTCTTTGAATAAAAGACAAAGTAACTATTCCAAGGCCATGCGTAAAAATTGGTAGTACCTTTCGCTCGACGTTTCGGTCATGTTTACCGATACGTGTTGTGTGTCCTAGTGACAACCCTGCGATTTTTCAAGATCAAGTGAGGGTAGAAGAACAAAAAACCCGCTCTTCTCGTTGGACTCACTCGCAGTTTTCAGTCAGCTCATGACCACGGCCATTGTAACATGGTCGAAACGTCGAGCGAAAGCGAAAGGACCTATTTTTACTTAAATAATATGGACTATAAGTCCCGGTAAACATTTAAAAGTTGTGTTCAAATCCCAATTTTTTTAAATCCACTTTTACCATGTTTATTAACCATTATTAATAAGAGTTTTTTCAATACCACTTTGTATCGATATATTACCAGTCAAAAAAGGTAATAAAAAAGGTACACAATATACCAAGTAGGTATTCTATACGGTTACTAACAAACATCTATGGTGATGGTTTAAAAGCATGGTGGGTTGGTTTAATACGAATATTTACATAGTTCAGAATTCCCGCACACGACTATTTCATATCGCTAAATAAATTTCCTTTTCATCACTAGTGCTTGGTAAGCGAGTCTAATAACTCAAAATGCGGGCGGTAAATATCAATTTACCTCCCTAAGGAGGTAAATAATAAAAAAAATCGTAGTCCCATATCAAATGATACCATTGAGCTCACTTTCTTTCCTTCGACCACGTAGGTCCGTCCATACCATGTCAAACTTTTTACTATGTGAAATGATGTTAACCACTATCTCTTGTGTAAACCTAAGTAATTTGCTGATTTTCAAACTGTTCAAACGTAACTCATTTCCCCACCTGAAAAAACTGATTTTTCTCGTTTTTTTTTTTAATCTCACCTTACACTAGTGGACGAAAGTATATTATTTACACACGCGAGTAGGTTATCTTTTATACCCTCATACTATTACAAAACATGTAATTCATGTAATAGATCACTTTCATCCCTTGTGTAACAATCTACTATTACATAGATATTTTTGAGTTACTTTTCACCTGCCATGTTTAAATAATATGTAAGTATGTTCCTATAATACCCTCTAGCCTAAAAACTTGACAGGTTATGGAGTGCGATAAATTCATTCATGTTTGTCCGGAATAACGTAAGCTACATTTTGTAGTTGGGTTTGTTGTTTCTATTTCTTTGAGAAATACCACGAGAATGACACGAGTCGATCTTGGTCATATACAGATAGAACACACAGAAAATAATTATCGTGGTCGAGAATTCTCAAACATTATTAACACTATATTGCATCTATAATTCTATACTTCTATTCTAACACTAAAACTGTAAATATAAAATTCGCACGAATATACAACATAGTGATTCAAAAACAACAAAAAAAACGTCATATCTCTTTATACAACACTTTGTGCTGATTTTATAATACAATTGTATGTTTCTACAAAAAGAACTTTGTTCAGGCTAAATATACAAACGATCGCGATGTAAATAATATTCCTGATATTTGCTAACTAAGTTGCAATAAAAATATTCAATTTCCAATATGTTTTGTGAGATATGTTCATTTTAACGCTAAATAAGTGCATCGACAATATATAATTAAGGTAACTTATTATCTAAGAGATTATTTCCTGTACAATACACCTACTAGCTAATGATTACAAAAGTTGTGGCTTGGTACGAAACTGAACTGAGGTTACACGGAAAAAGTTTACTAACCTGAAAGGTATATAAAATATATCACTACATGGTATAAAACAAAGTCGCTTCCCTGTCTGTCCGTCCCTATATATGCTTAGATCTTTAAAACTACGCAACGGATTTTGATGCGGTTTTCACTATCTGTTAGATAATTTTTCACGCAAGGTTTATATATATAACTAGCCGTCCGCCCCGGCTTCGCACGAGTGTAAGCTCGGCCTTCGGCCTCGCTACAAAATATAATATAGCCTATGTCACCCGGGGATAGTGTAGCTTCCCAACAGTGAAAGAATTTTTCAAATCGGTTCAGTAGTTTCGGAGCCTATTCATTACAAACATACAAACATACAAAAATAGGTACAAATCTTTCCTCTTTATAATATTAGTGTAGATAAAACATATACCCGTGCGAAGCCGGGGCGGGTTGCTAGTATTTTATATATTAGTGTAGATGTACACTTATACACTTTTTATTACAATATATTAGTACATCTACACTAATATATAAAATATATATTAGTGTAGATGTACTAATATATTAAAATAAATATATAAAGAGGAAAGATTTGTATTTTTGTATGTTTGAAATTAATTAACTCAAAAACTACTGGACCGATTTTAAAAATTCTTTCACCATTAGAATGCAACATTATCTCTGAGTAATATAGGCTATATTTATTTCTAGAATGGTAAAAAAAAACCACCCGTGCGAAGCCGGGGCGGGCGGCTAGTTCTTAATAAATAACGATTCTCACTATATGACCAATCCTGAAGTCGCGAAAAATTTGATTCTTTTACGCAATCCATAGAAAAATGTTGATACTCAATGAAAATGTGTGTAATAAAGATACAGTACCTAATAGTCACAATCGTGCCAAAAAATTACCAAACCAAAACTCGGCGCACGCTACGAATTGCGCAGAGTTTTTGGTTAGTTGTAAGGCAACCGCGATCCGACTACAACGCCGCGCGATGCCAGTGCTACGTTATCATAGCGGACAAGCGACGTTGAACACTATGTAAGTGAAACAACGTCTAAATTGGAGTAAATGTGGCATTGTGAACTATATAAGTCATGTTTCGTCTGTTCGTTTTGTCTGTTTTCACTTAGAGATTGTGACTCTATAGGTATTGTATATCGATGGTAACAGCTGTTTTTTTTTAAATATTAGTGTTGGTCTCATACAAGAATCTATTAATGAGAACAATTAGCTCCTTTCGATTTAGTCTACTCTTTCCGTGTAACCGTGTATTTGGCCAGTGGTCATTCGTACAGATTGCTTTTCAACACCATCAAAATTAAGCGTCAGAGCTTTAGATACACCATACATTAATCTAAAACATTTGATATGGAAACCGATGTAGTTGCACCATTTTCTAATGCATTGGTTCCTAACCTTTATGTCTTTAACCGTTAGCCACTATTTTGCTCTCACAGCGCGAAGTAGCTGTTACTTAAACTGGACATTTTTCACGAACCATTTCTAGAGTTATCAGCACAGATGAACCAAGCATAACTCTTCCATGGCTGCCCCGTTGGCTCAGATGGTAGTGAACCTACCTTCTGCGCTTGGGGGCGTGGGTTCGATTCCCACCTAAGGCAAACATTCATGTGATAAACATTTGTGTATGTCTGGGTGTTAATATCTATGTATTTAATAATATATGTACGTATATCGGTCTCTGGCGCCCATATTACAAGCTTTGCTTAATTAGGGTCAGATGACCGCGTGTGCAAAATGTCCCAGATATTTATTTATTTATTATTTAAAGGTAAAGTTTTTAGCAAGTCTACTTTTTACTTTAGTTGGGTAAAGAGTTGGGTAAGAAGAAAGCAGGTGTGGCGCCTCTACCTAAAAAAACGTAACAGGCATGCTAAAAGATAAGCAAAAAAAATAATTACTCCGATACTTGATCTAGACCGCAATGAAACACCCTTGGAGTACTATTTCCAGCAACAAAAAGTAATGCATAGGTTATAAAACGGAGATTAGCTAATACAATAATTATCAATTATAAAAAACAGACTTCTCAAAAGTTTCAGAACTGGACCAAATTGAAATGGGACCACACGGGAAGCACAGGCTTTCAAATAAAAAAAGAATCAATAAAATAGGTTCACCCAGTCTAAAGTTCTGAGGTAACAAACATAACTATTAGGCTGTAAGTTTCCCTAAAACTGCAAAAAAAAAAACTGTCGAATAACCTCCTCCTTTTTTGAAGTCGGTTAAAAACTACCATTTTTGCCGGTAATGAGTTTTATATAACTATATATATGATATCCCATGTTACCAAAAATAATAGTTCAAAAATACTTCATCACTTTCCTGAGCGACTATGGGAGTTGAACCCTCATTTAGCCATGTTATAGTTTCCCTTTACCCAATGAGGACGCCATTCCTGCATTCCTTTCACGTTAATTAATCTAATACCTCTTCATTATATTTACACAACAGCACTGCATCTAAGAAAACGATAGACGATCATACAGCTAGAAAATGGTACAACTTTCGACTTTTAACTATCATTTCTATTGTGTTGAAATAATTAATAATTTTGTCACGCACAGTTTGTGCTAAAAGACAGGGTCTTTTCAATAAATCAAGATATCAGATGGCATCATCAATTACTGTCTCGCTCCCAATGGATCATTCTTATTCGAGATGGGGGCGATAAGTCCTGCACTGACGTCCCGCTTGGGGTGTATTGTGCATATCTAGGGTTGCCATCTCTAAAATTTGCCAACCATGACAAGACGCGTGAAAACCTCGGATTTTAGAGCCCAGAACCCGGTCATGTCAACAGGGTTTTTAAACCTATGTTGTCGCACTGCCACTGCACTGCGATTTTTACACTGCTATCAGTGTAAAAATCGCGGCAGTGCGTGTGTCGCGGGCGGCTCAAGACTTATTTTTTTTTTTATCCGGACTACGAATAACGCCCGCCCGGTCGCTCCCCGGATGCCCTCTAAACTAGGGCAAATCCGGGGAAACCCGGACGGATGGCAACCCTATGCATATCCCAATGGATCATGAGATCGGTTCGAACTTATTAACATATCATTTCACTCCCAACAGATAGTGTACTTTGTGCTACACAAATGTCTTTTAACAGTCTTAATAATAAACTAACATAGATATAAATTAAATTATCTACTTTTACTTAGAATAGAACACAATCTTAGTTCACCCATTTTGACCATACATGTAGTACAGATTAAATTCTACTCAACTCCAAAATTTTGGTCAACTAATGCACGCGTTGTTCTGAATCGTAATAGAGGCTAATAAAAACCAACACGGTGTAAAGAAAGTGCTGTTGGTGTGGATTTGGAACGCGCCCCACTACGACTACACCACACCACAGACCACAGACAATGGATAATTAGAATAGGCTTGTGTCCTTTAAAATTGACCGAAAGTTTCTGAGATATAAAGCGTTAAAAGTTTTTGGTGGGGATAAAGAGCGAATGCGCTGTCCCTCTCCCGCAAAACGTGTTAGTATAGTATTTGTATGGCGCTCGCACGGCTTGACGTCATAACGTTCTATAGAGCGCTCTTTTTTAATATCATGCCAGACAGAGACTCGAAACAGCTAATTATGACGTCACTTCTCTGTACGCCATATAAATTATATTCTGACAAGTATGGCGCACAGAGGCGTGACGTAATTTTTTGTTTTGTGGGAAAGGGACAAAGTTTTTTCTACCAAAAACTTTAAACGCTTATAGACCAGAACATTAATAACCAATTCAATGAACATTTTATATTTACTTAAATTCTTCATCAAAGCTATCGGTTTCAACGATATAAACATCAGTCATCTATCCTATTGCTTATGAATTTTCTGATCAAATTTCAGTATTGATTTGCATGACAATATGATTAACTTAAAAGTTTGTATGTATATTTGTTGATCAGATCTCAGTGTTGTGCGTTGTATGTGTAGTTTCTAATCAGACCTCAGTGCTGCGTGTCTAGATGCGTACTATCAGACAATGCTGTGCTTGTACGCGTAGTCCTCAGACCTCAGTACTGTGCGTTTGTATTCGCACTTTTTTCTGGCTGCCGTTCCTGTTTAGCGGCGGGGAGTGTCCAGAGTAGCCCGGGTTCTGTATACCTAGGCTGGGGTCCCCTTCCCGCCTAGGCTTCTTTAGCGAGGATCGTAGCGGAGACCGTGTTATGGTGCTCGCGTCTGATGACACACCTGCACATATAACACAAGTAAAACATTATACACGTATAACAATCACACTAATCCTACTTTTTTTTATATTATGAATGTAAGTTTGTTATTTACGCTTTCACGCGAAAACTACTTAACCGATCATCATGAAACTTAGTACACATATTCTTGGAGGTATTAGAAGTAACATATTTTAAAAATAGCTGGACCGATTTGGATGAAATTTTGTGTTCCTGGAGTGGGTCATAGTAGCGAGGCCGAAGGCCGAGCGAGAAGGATATAGTATCATATATGTGATAGTTTGGATGGATGGATGGACGGGATCCCATTCTGTGTTCCGGATTGAAGGGCAATGTTTCCAGCGAAATTACAGGGCACACAGAGATTTGACATCTTATATCTCGGGGTGACGAGCGCGGTGTATTGCCATCGAGGGTTTTGAACTGTTTTAAAATTCCGAGTGGCGTTGAGCTGTTATGGGCAAGCGTGAAGAGCCATCAGGTGAGCGGCTTCGCTCATCTCGTCACTCAGTATCATAAAAAAAAATGGATGGATGGATGTTTGTTACTCAATCACGCAGAAACGGCGGGATGGATTTGGATGAAATTTAGAATATACATTGCTTATGTCTTGGATTAACACATATGCTACTTTTCATCATCATCACCGATTTTCATCACCACGCGGGTGAAACCGCGGGGCTTGCCTTTGACCGCCAACTCGCCTGATGTTAAGCGACGATACGGTCTACGATGGAGCACGCTTGCCTAGAAGGAACCGATACACTCGTGATTTGAAGACACCCAGATTATAACTACCGGGGAACACCCATGTATGTTTTTCTGTTACTAAATTACCTGAAGCCAAAACGGCTTAACAGATTTAGGGGCGCGAGGTGAAGTAGTTTGTGAAACGAACCTGTTAAAGTAGTGGCTGTGGTGTTCATAGAGGCAACACTCCCATGTCCGTTGGTGCTGTAAGGTTTCCCTGAAGCGTCCGTCATTGATATACCTGAAAAAACCAACCGCAAGTAGAGTTAGTATGTGAAAAATACAAATTCATTTAGCATAAAAAAATCACAAACTAAAATATCAATTCATTTTATCACCATACTGTTTTCGGGTAGCTAATGGCCTTATCATCATCAGCCAGAAGACGTATATATGCTGAACATAGGCCTCCCTCTTTAACCTCCACACTGAACGACATCCTGCCATCTGCATGCACTGGATGCCCGCGACTTTCACGATGTCGTCGGTCCATCTAGTGAGAGGCCTACCTACGCTGCGTCTTCCGGTTCGTGGTCTCCTCAACTTTTCTCAACAACTCGAGAACCTCTCTTCCCCATCGGTTGTCGGTTCTGCGTGCGACGGATGACATAGACATATACATAGACATGGACATGATAGATGGGTCCATTACATATTTATTACTAAATGCCATAACTAAATAATAAATACAAACACAGGCCTATTTTTAGTAGTGTGAGTAATATCTATCATTAAGAACAAGTTTTACTATGGGACCAAACCTGAAATCACAAAAAATATATCATCTGTTTCATAAATTTTGTAGTGTCAATGACTGTTTTTTATGGGACAGCTGATATTCTTTTCGCGATTTCAGAGTAACTCCCACAGTAGATGTTCATAGTGATGAGAAAAGGCCCCTTTTGGCCTAAATAAACCCTTTCCGCGCAACCCCTTAATGTGGTAATGTTACCAGTTGTAGTACATACCTCGTCCCTCCTTAAAGCCCGGGTTATTGATGGTGGTAGCTGAAGGCTCGCTGAGGGAAGTGGTAGGGTCTCCGCCCTCGCGCCGCGAGAACAGCGCATCGTATAGCGACATTATGAACAATGCCGAATTTATCACTATGCAGGTTATCTGTAATGGGAGAAATAATTTTAGTATGACTATTAATCTTTTATTACATGTATATTTATAGGTACTTGTTTATCGCAGTGAATCTACTCATAATCTTATTTATCTATACTATTAGTTACTGCTACGCTAAATTTCGAAACCTTATTCTTTTTTCTATAGGCGGAAACTTGTAATTGGCCCAGTCACCAAATCTATTCTGATGTTTATACTATTAGGCTGTAAGTTTCCCTAAAAATGATTTCATAATTTCATAATTCATTTATTCATTGCAAAATCGGTGTAAATAATAAATTGTGATCTTAATTAATAATTAAGTAAGTCTTAATAATTTAGTAATAAGTACTCAATTTTTGCTGTTAAAGCATGCAATCAGTTTTTAACATATCTATTATAATTTTGCAAAATACAAAATAAATTTTTGCTCTTTATATACCATAGCTTCATTTGGAACTAACTAACAATGTAATCAATGCAATCAAACTCGCCTTTCACAATATGGACTTCTTCCATATTCTGACTACGCCAATAGAGCACCTGTGCCATCAATTCACAGCCTCGCTCCGGTATCTTAAGGAGCTTAGTTGGCTTGGGTAGAGACTGGCGGGCGAAAATGCACAATAAACCCCCAAAGCGAGACGTCAGTGCAGAACTCATCTCGAATAAGTCCCATCTCGAATAAAGTTGTAGCATCTTGTTTTTTTTTTTTATTCTGTATTAGGCTTGCGTTTGACCGCCAACTCGCCTGATGTTAAGCGCGATGCGGTCTACGATGGAGCATGCTTGCCCAGAAGAAACCGATTCACTCGAGATTTGAAGACACCCAGATTGTAACCATCGGGGAACACCCATGGTTTCCACATTTTAAGCAAAGAATCTATTATAAGTGGATGCGATTGCTGGCGGTAGCGGCTAGTACGGTGATAAAACTACGACGCCTGCATAAGGTCGTATAGTTTCTTCAAAACACTCCCCACACATAAATCTTATCTCCCTGCTCTAGGTCTTCTGCAAAGTTCGCTGTAATGCGTTAAGAGGCTAGAGTTGAGATAAATCGCAAATATTTATACCTGTACATAGAATGCTTCGCCTCTCTTCAAATAGAATCCTCTGTCATCGCCCTGCACAGCAAACAGGCCTGCTGCAGCAATGGACAGTAACGCTGAAATCAGGAAAATAATAAATGAATACTTGCATTACATGAGAATGAATGGGTTTGACACGGATCCCGTGATCAGGCTGAATTGGCCACGGATCCCGGAAATTTGTGCCCACTGATACCACGATCCGTTTCTCTCAAAGAAACAAATTAATATTTTATCCGCACATCTTGGTATCCGTGGCTATAACAAATTTAAAAAAAGTGTTAACTGATCACAGTGTACAGAGTTCTTTTTCTAATACTAGAATTTTTAATTGAGATACATTTTGGTCCCAGCCTGGGCTTTATACAGCCAGGCTGAGATTCTAGAATTCTAATCTGGCTTTCATAAAGCCCAGACTATGTGAATCCAATTAGCAGTATAATCGATAAGGCCACTGATCAATCAAGCTCCTGTATTTGAAATCTACGCACCACTATTTCAGTATATTGCCAAACTTTGGTATTTGAAATCTACGCTCCAGTATTTCTGTATGCATGATCCGGGTTTTTTAAATCGCATATTAGTCCGCGTTTGACTACCAACTCGCCTGTTGGTAAGCGATGATGTGGTCGAAGATGACGTGGAATAGGACATAACAATGCAGCAGCAGGACTTATGCCCATTTTCACCAAAGATCCCTAAACTACACCCTAACTAGGAATCCCCTAAGCTAAGGGCCCCTTAAAATTGGACCCTTAGCTAAATTCGTGTTCACAGCGCGGAATGACACTTAAGTAAGGGGTACCCCATCATACTAATATTGTGTTATGGGATCGTGTGTTTATTCCTATTTCACACAGTAATAGAGCAACGGATTGGTGTGATTTTATGCATGGGTATAGTTCCAGAACCGGAGAATGATACATAGAATATCTTATCCTGGAAAAATGAATGGTTTCTGAGGGACTGGTTTTACGGTTTCACGCAGGTAGGGCTGTTAATAGAGTCTTTAAGGGTCGGCAACGTATCTGCGATGCCCCTGGTATTGCAGATATGCATAGGCGACGGTGATTGCTTACCTATCAGGCGGCCCGTCTGCTAGTTTGCCACCTAAGGCATAAAAAAAGGTAAAACCGTAGGGCGCAGCTGTTATAAAATGAGAATAAGCCTGTCCATCCAGTCAGAGTCACATCCGCGAACAAAAGTGTTTTCCTCCTAGGGAGGATTTTAGCGGCTCACAACATGTATATGTATTTGCTATAGAAAGGGTTAAGGTGGAATTACGCAGGCGACGGCAGACAGCTGACAGCAACGGTACAGATTCCGTCATAGGACTGCAACTGCGATACGACTAAAACTTCCGCGCGGCAGTTGCAGTCGTATGTCGGAATCGATTTCGACAAATTACTAATGTAAAGAAATGCCGTCTGCCGCCGCGGCATATACCGTCGCCGTCTGCCGTTGCCGTCTACGGTCTGCTGTCGCCCGAGTAATTCCACCTTTACTTACTGGCTAACAGCGCTAGGGTGAGCTTCATCATGACGAGGTGTGTGTACTTGAGCGCGACGCGCTCCTTGGACGAGATCATGGCGAGCTGCAGGATGGAGAGCACGCAAAACACGCCCAGGACAGAAACGCCGATCGCTCCCACCACACCCGCGAAGTACACCGCACCTGGAATACCACATACACACATATGTTAATAATCTATATATTCTATTCTATTATTTACATATAATAAAAACAGAGATCAAAAAATCTGTTATTGTGAGATATCAAAAAAAACCCACAGGGAGTCTTAAAATAAGCAGCTGAACACGTAAAGACAGTTTTAGAATTTTTGTTTGTTTGATTTTTCCACGCACATATCCTAAACCACTGGACGGATTGAAATACGGTTTTCACAATTATGCTAAGCTATGACCAGATTGAAGATGTTATTTTGCGCAAGAGTCGGTTTAAGGGTGGAAAGAAGGGCTGAAGTTTATATGAAAATCTACGCGTACGAAGTCGCGGGCAAAAGCACACTAGTCAATAATAAAATTAATAATTAACAAAATGTTACTATGACGATAAATATCAAATTACTTTAGTCTATAGTTTGATTTAAAAAATGTTTTTCATTTATTTAAAATAATCAAAATTATCAACAGAACAATCTGTAAAAATCCGAATTACAATATTGTAAGAACGCAAAAAAATAATACTAAACTATAAATAAATAAAAAATGTATGACTAAGTACTAGTAAGTTGAATCCTGTAAGTTTCCATTTATCATTTTTTGTAAATAAAGTTATTAGTAGTAAAAAAACATCAAGATAATTATCACTGATAAGTATCCTTTCGAACCTTGGTGAAATCTATCAACTTACCGACTACTCACATATCTATACTAAATTCACCCACTTAATTTTCACAAATGTACGAACACACGTAGCGTGTAAAGGAGACTGTACACTGACTAAGTGACAGACACGAAGGCCACATAACCTGACTCATGGGATACACCACTTTCCTCTTACTCATATTAATTACCACATTAGTTATGCGGGCCACGCAAACTAGCCGTATGGGATATTTTTTATTTTCATGTTTTCCCAAATTTTTCAGGCCTAATTAATAGTAAGTATTTAAATATCCGTAATAGTAAGTGATAATGGGTAAGAAATGTTCTTGAGTGGAGACCACGAACCGGAAGACGCAGCGCAGGTAGACCTCCCACTAAATGGACCGACGACATTGTGAGAGTCGCGGGTATGTGATGCAGATGGCTGGATGTCGTTCAGTGTGGAAGTAAAAAGGGGAGGCCTATGTTCAGCAGTGGACGTCTTCTGGCTGATGATGATGATGATTTATATCCGTCCTCATAATGCATGTTTCCTTGTCGATCAGTATCGTGAGCCGTTTCTTTGGGCAATGTATCTACAATATGTACTTAAGTTTGATATAATTCTACGCCTAATTTGCCTAAAAACTAAGCATGTATGTGCCATTCATAGTGACAATGCTGTCAGGATTCTGGCTACTTTTTCATCCACCTAGCTTTTAGATTAGTTTTCAGGGTTCCGTACCTAAAGGGTGTATAGGGTCCCGCTATTACTAAGCCTACGCTGTCTGTCTGTACATCCGTCTGTCCTTATAAGGTATCGTTCGCGCAAAACTTTATGAGCTCTCTGAAGTTAGGCCCAGTGGCTGCGCAGTACGCATATTATAGGTATCCGAGGGACTTTACAGGGCGTCGGGGAGGCCTCGCGCCTAACTTCAGAGGGCTCATAAAGTTTTGCGCGAACGATACCCATTAACGGCTGTATCTTTCGAACCGTAAAATTTTCATAGAATAATGTCATTTTACGGCGGCAAAAAGTAAATATTTGTATCTATATGATAAAATATCTGGGACATTATTGCACACACGGTCATCTGACCCCAAACTAACCAAAGCTTGTAATATGGCTGCCAGAGACTGATATACAAAAATATTTTTTTTTTAAATACATACTTAAATAAATACTAACACCCAGAAATAGAACAAACACAAATGTTCATCACACAAATGTTTGTTCTACATGGGAATCGAACCCACGCCCTCAAGCGCAGAAGGCAGGTATAGTACCAACTGAGCTAACAGGGCTGTCAAGTGATAGTATTTCCACAAGACAAATTCATGAAAAAATATGCTTACTCAATATTTTTTTTATTTTGTCACAAGTCCACAGTTTAAGCTATAGGTGCGTAATTAAGAAGAAAATATAATGCCTATGTATTCCACATTTAGGTCGGGACCAAGGTTGTGCCCATGACGTGTTTCGCTTGTCACACCGCCCTAATACCCGTCTAGTTAACTAATGTTGTGTTATAAGGGCGTGTTTTTGGGCTTAATACATGAAATAGGCATCAGGAACGTAAATTAATTCGTTTAGCAAACAAACCTTCACACCTAAGTTTAGGTATAAAACTTCACATTACGATAATTTACATATTATTACAATCGCGAATGTAATTGTGCCTCTCAATTTACTTTTACTAACAATAGGTTTTTTTTATTTTGTTCACGGTTGAAACAATTGTATTATAATTATGAATATAAAAAACCGACTTCATAAAAATATCAGAACTGGACCAAATTGAAATGGAACCACACCACTTTCAAATAAAAAAAGAATCATCAAAATCAGTTTAGTCGAAAGTTCTGAGGTAACAGACAAAAGAATACAGTCGAATTGAGAACCTCCTCTTTTTTTGAGGGCAGTTAAAAAAAGGATAAGACAAGAAAAAAAGTAACACTGCTTTGGTTTATGCAATGACGATTGACGATATAACCACTTGACAGCTCATCCTTTACCCCGCCGTGATGAAAAGGTACTGAAAATTCAGCAGGATCTTTTTCGAGCGGGCCAATCCTAGGCGGGTATAGAATGAATGAGTTTTGTTTCCTCCAATCACAAGCGCCACAAAACTATGTAAATTTTTATCGACTTCCAAAAAGGAAGAGGTTCTCAATTCAACAGTTTTTTTTATTTTTTGTTACCTCAGGACTTTCGACTGGGTGAACCGATTTTGATGTCTTTTTTTTATTTGAAAGCTGGTGCTTCCCGTGTGCTGCTCCTATTTCAATTTGGTCCAGTTCTGACATTTCTATGAAGTTGTTTTTTTTGTATTGATAATTATATTGCTGCCCCGGTGGCTCAGTTGGTAGTGAACCTAACTTCTGTGCTTGGGGGCGTGGGTTCGATTCCCATCTAGGACAAACATTTGTGTGATGAACATTGGTGTTTGTTCTATGTCTGGGTGTTAATATCTATTTAAGTATGTATTTAAAAATATATATGTACGTATATCAGTCTCTGGCAGCCATATTACAAGCTTTGCTTAGTTTGGGGTCAGATGACCGTGTGTGCAAAAATGTCCCAGATATTTATTTATTATTTATTTATAACATTACATGAAATTGATCTAGTTTTTCTGGCAAACTTTCTCAAAATTTAAGTTGGCAAAGTGACAAGTCCTTTCACACACGTATCGTTGCGTCATGGAGTGTGCAATCGTGTGCATGTGTGATACTATATACTGATGCATTATACCCAAGACTCAACTAACCCAGTCTAACGGTAAAGTGTCAAGTTTCCAAGAGGATTTTGCTAGTAAACTGATGCAGATGAATTTGTACAACATTTGTAACAATAATTATCAATATAAAAACTGGCCAAGAGCGTGTCGAGACACGCATATGGTAGGGTTCCGTAACCAAAGCCATTTAATTGTAGTCATAGTTCAGAAATTGATAGTTATAGAAAAATGCGAACGAACGAAGCTCAGCTCTGTGGACTTAGCCAAATTTCAGAGATGTACCATCCCGGCATAGCATATACTTTTTATGGTTTAAACATAGAGAAAACTGATTGAAAAAAATATTTGTTAAGACCATTTTACAAAAAGGTCAATGACCTTTGAGCTAAAACGTCTTGAATTTATTACAGTTTTATCGCTGTTACTCAAAAAGTCATGATCAGATAATGTTCGAAATAATTTTGCCACTTTGGCGGCCCATATTTCGCAAAGCATAGACTTTATAATAAAGTGATTTATGAAACCTTACTTTCATTTTAAAAGACCTTTTCTACGATACCCCACACGAGCAGGTGGAGTGAAAAAATATTTTCATCCCCATTGCACATGTACCAGAGCCACCCCTAAAATGTAATATTATAAATTTTTTATACTTTTAAAATTGAGATCTATATTGTAACTGTCATTATGCAAAATTCATGCACTTATCTTAATAATTATAGAAGTTATAAGGTTCTAAAAAATTCGGACGGACGGACAGACAGACGGACGGACAGAACGAATTTATAAGGGTTCCTTGTCGGGCTACGGAACCCTAAAAACCGAGTGTTTCTGACATTGCATGATAATGACTCAAACATTTATCATCTGCTCAATTACCTATATAATAAAAATTCAAATGAGCCTGAAAATTCGAACTGAATATATTATGCTGAAAACCCGATCTAAAATAAAATCATCTAACAAACAAGGATATATAATAAAGAACTGTATCTAAACTGCCATAATGCTAGCTCCAAAGACTTCTACGTAGTAGATATACCTAGTCTGTGGCTAGCTCAATAAAAAAACCCAAGGATCATCGCGTGACAATAGTGAACTACTGACAATGCATCCACTTGAAATGATTGTCTTGATTGCAGAGATGCAATCAAAGGAAAATTATATGAAACGGCGTCGTATAAAAATAGCAGTGATTTTTTTTCAGAAAATACACGTGCATAATGCAACGAGGATAAAGAAGATTGGTTTAACCTTCCTTTGCTGAATCCGTGTCGAGCTACGAGCTTGGCGCTCTCGATAACCAAAAAAACTGTTTGACATTCCACATCCTACATGATCATAGAAAACAGATTTTTTTCTTTTCTGTGTACATGATACTGTTTTGTCTGTCACAGATGTTCAAGGCTATGTGAGTGTGTAATTATGTCGAAGTTTGATTACTTGACAACTTTCTTACAATCAACTAGACTAATAGGAATCCTTGGTTTAGAAGAACTGTCTTCTGTCTTCATTGAATTTTATGGCCTACGACAGTCGTATTCCGACATAATTAACTGAAAACTTAGATAATGATTCCTTAGGTTTTCGCGATTGCTATATAAACATTTAAATAAAACACTGTTAACATACCCTTGACAACCACATTCGTTTTGATAATCCTCAAATTCTTGCCAAGGAGAATACCAGGGATGCTAAGCGAGGCTATTAAAATTAGATAAAAAACATCAAAATTTTAATAGAGAGATGGTTGGCTACTTGATATAGCAGTCATTAAATTAATATAGCTCAAGTTCAGCTCAGAACTGCAAGACGTTTGGCCACCGTGAGCGACTACTGCGTACATAGGAAACGTTTTGGATAAAAATCATTGGCGGTACATGTAATTAATTTTATAACATTTCCATAGACATCGGTCATCTAGTGTATATGTGACCACGGAGACTGCAAAGTATTTGAAACGACAGGAATTCAAACAACGTAAAATATACTGGGATAAAATCCGTTGAAAGTGTTTAATTCCAATGAAAACCTTAATGTTTGTAAGAGTCAAAATCCCAATTAAAGGGTCAGAAATCTTAACCAAGAATCGAGAAAAAAACTGTCCACTCAGTTCAAATGCCACGAAATAAGTGCATTACGTCACCAGCCAACCAGAACTACTGGAAGCCTCACATCAAACCGGTTTCCAATGGCACAAACAACTTTGGGATCCATAGTGGTTGAAGTTCAAAATATCGTATAACGTCATCTCCCTGCAGTGAACTATATGAATTTTTGTAGAAAGGGCATTTTAGAAGGACACCTAGTTCACATAGACGCATGCCAACTATAATCGCGTACAGTGCAATTGTGCAAAGTTCTGGTCCTGGTAACCATTTATCCCAATGTGGAACGATAGAAATAAATGTAAATTTGATAAAACAACCGTTTTGTAATAAATCTCACCTAATGGACTTGACGTTCGGCTCTGACTTCTTTCCTCTAGATACTTTATTCAATGGACATGGGTAGATTTTTGTTAAGTTTGATCCAAATATGTTATTACTTTAAACTATGACCAATGTCTTTTGTATGACAATCTTAAATTTTTAAACCATTTCTAACAATTTTATTGTGATGGAAAAGTGAAATTGGGTTGCGGAACGCATGCTTATTTCTGGTATTGTTCGGTCCGAGTTTAAACTTTCATGCTAATCTGTGCGGAGTGTATTTGTGCCACATAGTGATTTGTATGATAACCTTGTATTTGCCGTCCTCCGAACGGAATTAGCTGTGTTTGTGGCTGTTTTATAGACATTTTTCAACATTATATGAACCGGTCACTGAACTCAAATCATTGTATTTATAAGGGTTCTTCACTAGAAGAAAACGCTTCTGTCGAATTCTGGGCTTCGCCCCGCTCCAACCCCACAAAGATAGAATTGGGTTACATTATATTGATAGCAATGGTGGTAAAGAGGTTTTTTGGGATATAAATAGTTAAGCGGTATCATGTGCGCTTTACAAGCTAACGGCACCAGGTTTGATCCTCGACCTATCAATGACTTATTTACTTCTTTAATAAAGTATGTGCAGTTTCGATGTTATCGCTCAAAAACGGCGAAGGAAAACATCGTGAGAAAACCGGTATGTCCAAGAACCTCAATAAGTCCACCAAATAGTTTTATTGTTATGTATATGTTATCTTTGTTTTTGTGGTATTAAATAAAGAGTTCTAATCTTAACATGCACTGGGCCAGCATGGTGAATTAGGGCCCATACTCTGGGTCTCTCCAAAAAGGCTTGTGTCCCAGCAATGAGATCCATGATTGGCTGATGATGACATTATGTGTATATTGTTTGCCTCTGTGCTTGTCGAAGAGCTTTGGGATATCCACAAACTCCACAAACTCACGAGCAACCCCCTAGCCTCATAGCGCTACTGCAGATATTGTAAACTTGGCTTACCAGAAAAGTGTTCGGAAGTATTTGAAGCGGAAAATGCGCTCAAACCTAACTAGTGAAACTGCATAACGGCGGAGCGGATAACATATTTGCACGTCTCGTGGTCGTGAGTCACGGTCATTCTAGGTACCTATCATAAATGTAATATATACGACATCAGAAAATGGATGCATTTATTGAGATTATCGAAGGTTTTTGTAGCTGCGATATACTCTATCATAGAGTATACTGCAGCCTTTATCCCGTAAAAATGTACGGTTCCTGAGAGGATCTCCACGCGGAAAACATAGTAATCATATATTTGTGGCAAAAAACACAATATACAAGGGAAAAAAAATTGAAGAAACTGCGGGGTGCGCTTGTTCGGAATAAAAATAACCACTTACGTCGCCACCTGCCATAGGGACCTCCAGGTTTGGTCTCTGTGGCAGCAAGGCTCTTCCGTGTGGACATCTTCTAAGGAACCGTTTATTTTTACGGGATAAAAAGTATCCTAAATCACTCTCCGGCCCTCCAAATATGTTTGCAAAAAAACACGCCAATCTGTTGCCCTTTTGCTGCGTGAAAGAGGAAACTTGTCAAACAAATTAACAAAAAAATTTTTGGTTTCTCTTATATACGAAAATGAGTAACTACTTCAGGGATGATTATACTAATTCTCTTTACGCTTACAATCTGACGTCACCCGGTTCAATCTCAGCCCTGCACCAATGACTTATTCAGTACTTAAAAAAATTATGTGTCCAGTTTCGATGCCATCGCTCAAAACGGTGAAGGAAAACAGTGAAAAAAACATCCATCCATCCATCGATCCATGCATGCAAACTTTCACATATATGTGAAAGATATATGTATGATATTAGTGTGATTAATAGCAAATTTCATGATTAATTTAAATTTATTTTGCTATTAGTACTTTTTATAATTATCAGTAAAATATATGCCTATTATATACAGAACCTTTCCAGCCAAAGTTACAGGGTATTAAAAGAATTAGAGAAAAAAAACAATACAAATAAACATATCCGATTCGATCCAGTAGCAATACCATTTTGGCCAGGCATGACCGATTGAATGGTTGGGCTGATCAAATTGAATAGGATTAAATGTAACCGCATTCTGACTTTTTGTTTGGCCACGTAGGAACAACCAATGAATCTGCTGCCTTATTATGAATCTTTGATCGGGATCGCGAGTATCAAAATTTTAACACTTGAAAGGGGTTATGACGCAAAAAAAAGGCGTTGTCTATTTCCAATTTCGTATTACGTCACCTACGAAATTAGAAATAGACAAGGCTTTTTTTTTGCGTCATAACCCCTTTCAAGTGTCAAAATTTTGACACTCGCGATCCCGATCAAAGATCCATAATAAGGCAGCTGTTTCTAGCCACCAACAAATAGATACTCACTTGATTGGCACCAGTATGTGTACAAAAAATGTGATAAACTAATATGAATTTAAATTTTGCGTAGGTATCGATCGATGTTAGCAGTAAATAGACGCACGCGCATTCTGCCACTACATTTGTTTTTGTTTGATGACAGGACAATGCATGCATGTAGTGTTAAAGAAAGCCTATATAGGCTATGCTAAATACACATACCGCTACTAGCTTTCGAGGCAAAACAGTAAATATAAATAAAATAGCATAGCATAATCCAAACTCATGCATGAAACTGTCATTAATTAAAACATCATGTTACCACCTACATGAGAAATTAAACCGGAAAAATCTGGCCATGCTAATTACGGATCTTACGTCATCTGCGTACTTTATATATTATTATCTCCATTTTGTTTGAAGCGTAAATGCTTATACATAATCAAAGCGTAAATGGTGTAGGTACTTTTAATTAAGGGCCAGAAGAAGGGCGATCTCGCTCACGCATATGATATTTTTAGGGTTCCGTAGCGCGACGTGGAACCCTTATAAATTCGTCCGTCCGTCTGTCTGTCTGTCTAATAGAAACTTGTAACTTACAATACAGATAGGTCATATTTAAAACCTTTATTCAAAATTATTACCTGATCATGACTTTTTGAGTAACAGCGATTAAACTGTAATAAATTTAAGGCGTTTTAGCGAAGACCATTGACCTTTTTGTAAAATGGTCTTAACAAATAATATTTCTCAATCAGTTTTCTCTATGATTAAATCATAAAAAGTCGGGATGGTAGGTACATCTCTGAAATTCGACTCACAGAGTTTCGTTCGTTCGAATTTGTCTATAACTATCAATATCTGAACTATGACTACAATTACTTACATGGCTTTAGTTACGGAACCCTACCATATGCATGTCTTGACATTCTCTTGGCCAGTTTTATTATAATTTTAAGCTAACTATGGAATTAGACAAACTTAAACTAGAATGACCATAATTGCTAACAGTCGGAAAAGAGGGCTTTAATACCGGCCTTGTCTACAATAGACCACAGAAACCTTCAATGGCTGCAATGATACTGCAACATGCATATCGCCGTGACATGCATCTGATTAGCAATGACTCACTAGGTCCTAGTGTCAACGCTGCCTGGTTAGTCACACGAGGCCGTTTGTTTTTACTGTGTTGCCAGACTATGGAGAACATGAATGGAGTCATAATTTTTGTAGTCACTTGGAGGTGGAAGATTTTCGCTCACCAACCAACATTCCTTAGCATGGAGGCATAAAGCGTCAGAAGTGATGAGATTTTGACACCTTCAAATGACTTCGAGCCGAGATAGTTTAAAAGATAGAAAAGTAAAATCCAAAATCCACACTATAAAAAGTAACTCTGTCCGTCTGTCTGTTTGCTACATAATTACGGCTAAACGGCTTAACCGATCTCAATAAAATATTACGAGGTTATAGTATGTATCATGACTATCAGGACGGGCATGGGCTATTTTTTCTAAAGAAATCGCGGACGAAGTTGCGGGTATAGCTAGTAATGTATATATCTAAAATTATGAGGTGGTGGTGGAGGCCCTGAGGCGAAGACCAGAGTTAACATAATAATATAGTATCAAGCATTGTATGTAAGTAATAGAATAGCATAGCTTTAAGTGTTGTGTGTATACCCAGAGCATACACGCTCGCTTAAACGCTCCTTCTTGCGGCGGCGTCGTGTGGCGGGTCGCCATCTTTCCTCAAATATGGTTGAGGAGAGCGCTGGCTGCCACATGCGTCAACTCGTGAAGGGGTGCTGCTTGCGGGAGCTGGACTGCTCGACGTATACACCCAACATAGTAATAAGATATTTATAACTTGTATATTCCTCTTGTAAAGTTATTAGTTTTGTTATACCTATTAGCAATAGTTGACAACATAAATTGTATAAGTTGACCACCATTTAACCATTAAATTAGGTTTTAAACGTGCTTGAAATTGACAGAGGGCACGGACCCGGGAGTCCGTGAAGCCGCAATACAAACAATAAAAAAGTATTTATGTTTTTGAATATGTAAACCAATGGCCTCAGTAAAATAACAAGGTAATCTATAAGCAAATCCATAGTAGGTAGTTTAAAAAGGAAAATAACAGGGATATCTATGCGAAAACAAACTCCCGTACCGATGTACGGAGGTAACCACAACAGGAATTTTGTCGCGTTAGTTTAACCGCATTCCGCTGAAGTGATAACATATGTGTACGTTACAGTAATATTACATTGTCATCACCAGAAATAACTAGCCAAGAGCGTATTAATCATCATCAGCTAGAAGACGTCCACTGCTGAACATAGGCCTCCGCCTTTAACCTCCACACTGAACGACATCCTGCCATCTGCATCCACTGGATGCCCGCGACTTTCACAATGTCGTCGGTCCATCTAATGGGAGACCTTCCTACGCTGCATCTTTCGGTTCGTGGTCTCCACTCAAGAACCTTTCTTCCCCATCGATTATCGGTTTTTCGAGCGATGTGGCTTCCCCATATCCCATTGCCCTGACTCTGGTTCTTTGGCGAATATCTACGTTCCGGATTTTATCGCGCCAGAAACTCCAAGCATAGCTGTCTCCATTGCCCGTTATGTGACTCGTGAGTTTTTCCAAAAGGTCCACGTCTCAGTACCATATGTCATCACTGGCAACACACACTATTAAGAACGTATTGAGAGGCGCAAATGGTAGAGTTCCGTAGCCAAAGCCATATAATTGTGGCCGCATTCATTGTTCAGAAATTTATCGTTTTAGAAATAATTGTCGAACAAAATAAGCTCAGTGGTCTTTTCAGAGATTTATCATCCCTAGAGTATAAACTACATGGAAAACACACAATGCAAAAAAACCTATTCTTTATACTTCTGTAATTGAGACCTACTTAATACTATTTTTTTAGCATGTAAGGTTTCATGCGCTTAATTAAGTAACTACAGAAGTCGGAACGTTCTTAAGAATTAGGGACAGAATCAGATGGACAGACAAACGGATGGGTGGATCACATTAAAAACCGACTTGAAAATTATATAAAAAAAATATTGAGTGCTTATTAAATTTGAGGGTTGCCCTCAATTTCCCTGGGATCCCATCATGGGACCAAATTGGAAGTATACCCTTACCCTACCGACCAAAAGTTTTTTTTAAATCGGTCAACAGTTGGCGGTGAAATCGGTGAAAATACATTTTAAAATAACCAGTGGAACATAGAACCGTCCTCCTTTTTAAAGTCGGTTAAAACATTTGCTTATTCGCTGAGGCAATGCGTGAAAGTCATATATTTATAAGCCATATATATTTTATAGCGTAGCCTAGAGAAGACTTCATACTTTTTGCCAAAAGTTTCTTTAATACATATAGATTACTTGTATTATGAACTAGCCGCCCGTCCCGGCTTAACGTGCCAGTTATAAATATAGCCCATGTAACTCAGGGATAACGTAGAATTCTATTGGTGAAATATTTTTTTAAATAGGTCCAGTAGTTTTTGAGTTATGTCGTTACAAACATCCAAAAATACAAATCTTTCCTCTTTATTAGGGTTCCGTAGCCCGACAAGGAACACTCATAAATTCGATCTGTCCGTTTGTCTGTCTGTCCGTCAGAATTTTTTAGAACCTTTAGAACCTTCTAACTTCTATAATTATTATTATAATATTATTATAGTGTAGATGAGAACTCAATATTAGGTATAATAATTCTGAAGAGAATTCGAGAAAATACTGCCGCCCTATATGGCCGGTTAATCGGTTATTATTATGAATTCCGATCTAGCTAACACCTGCACCTGTGCAAGCATTGTCTTCGTACAGTCAATTGCAAGAGGAAGTAGCCACAGTCCATCCTCAAAACAAAAATACGTGCAAAAAATTAATTCGATATGTTGCAACTTTCACGACTTAAAAAAACGGTATAAAGATGTTTCAGTAGGAGGATAATCATCATTATTGGCGATGCTGGTGCGAATGACATCAGGGGCCTTATAAACGATTCAGTTTAGGTGATTGCAAAAAGTTGCACGACCGCAAACCGTATCGCGGTGGGTTAAGGTTCGCGTTCGCGTGATTTTACAAACTGCGCGTATTCGAGCCCGCGGTTAGCGTTGGGCATAAGGCCCCTGATCAGATTGTCACTGCGATAAAATAAAACAGTAGTTATATGATTATTTACGGAATATTTACCGTGGTAAGGTTGTGGAAGGAGCTCCCGATATTTCGGCGCAGTTACATGCACCGTGTTAACGGGGTGCATGGTGTGAACAACCGTGATAGTTTAAAACAGCGTTTATAATAAAACAGAGTCATAAATGCGGTCACAGATAAATCTAGAAAAATAAAATGCCTAAACAAACCTTCATTTTATTCTTTTTCGTTGACAACTTTTTTTAGCGAAAAAGCCGTTATGTCAGTTTTGGGAATGAGAAAAATATGCACCTGACTTTACTTCTTTTGGTGGTGCTGTATAGGTAGTCGTTTTGTATGCGATGTCTGTCCACATTGTTCCAAATCTGTGTCAGGTGTATTCACTTTTAAATCGACTGATAAAGTATCTCGCTTACAGAATAGGCAGTTTAACTTACAGTATTATAGTTTCTAACGGTCGCTCTCGCTTAGCACTGTTCTGAAATATTGTTCTATGAAGCTGTGTTATATTAAGGCGAGGTATTCCCACTTTTAAGCAACGCTTATTACTATAGATGACCATAATACTTGGTTTTTTGTATTAAAGTCGCATTTCGCGGAGCAAAAATCATGGCTCTTACACACAGTCGTGCGTTTCGCTACTTCTATTTTTGGAGTTTTTCTCATATTTTTCGTAAAGTATAGCTGTAATGTAAAATGTACCTCACCGGTTTCTTTAATAATTATGAAATCTATATATCAAGATATCGCAGACATAATTTAATAAATAGGTAATTGAATGAATCCAAAAAAACAGAGATAAAAGCGCAAATCAGTGCTACTTTGATATATTTTTTCTATCGAGCGAAATGTGCTTAATCGTGTTTGGTCTCATGGGTTTCCTAGATAAAACATTCAATTTTGTCATGACACCATTTTTATAATTTTAAGCTAACCATGGAGGTATGCACACTTAATCTAGAATGACCATAATTGCTAAAAGTCGGAAAAGAGCGTCTTAAGTATAATAGTAGGAATCTAATTCTATTCAGAATTATGTTTTGGGAAAAACACAGCCGACAATATACTAAGAGCTAACAACGTACTCATACATTTGTATGTAAATATATAAACATCTTTTGTTACAGTGCGCACCAGAAATAAAAATTTCATACAGATATAGATAAACAGCCCCGTTCGCTTAGTTGTTAGTGAACCTGCCTTCTGCGCTTGGGGGCGTGGGTTCGATTCCCATCTAGGACAAACATTTTGTGTGATGAACATTTGTGTAGGTTCTATGTCTGGGTGTTAATATCTATTTAAGTATGTATTTAAAAATATATATGTATGTATATCAGTCTCTGGCAGCCATATTACAAGCTTTGCTTAGTTTGGGGTCAGATGACCATGTGTCCAGATATTTATTTATTTTATTTATTTAGATGTTGATGCATATACAGATTTGTTGTATGGAAACCCCTTTAAATATTTATTTTATTTTGTTTTTTAGTATTTTTGTTATAGCAGCAACAGAAATACATCATTTGAAAATTTCACCTGTCTAACTATCACGGTTCATGAGATACAGCCTGGTGACAGACGGACAGCGGAGTCTTAGTAATAGGGTCCCGTTTTACCCTTTGGGTACGGAACCCTAAAATGATCTACGTCTGCTACGAATACTTACTACACATACATTGGTAGATAAAAGATGCTTTGAAAACAATGAAGGCGTTGCACCAGCACAATAGCAGCACAATGACATTGTTTTGACATAACGTGGACAGGACGACCAGCTTGGTGACAAACGTGACAATACGTGTTTAATTCACAGGTTTTTGTGTTAGACACATCACGTACATGCTTCAAAACTAATACGTATCCATAGCATAGCATTCTAGGTATTACACAACTTTAATAACTTGTTTGTTGAAACTTTCAAAATATGAGTTAACGTTTTTGCAAGATCAAACGAGGGTAGCAGATTAAAACACCCTCACTTATCGCCGGCAGTCTTCAGTCAACTCTCGACCACGGCCATTGCAACATGGTCTTAAATTTTGAGCGAGTACTACCTAAATAATATTAATGCGCGTTGAAAATAAATAAAAATAAATAAATATCTGGGACATTTTTGCACACACATGGTCATCTGACCCCAAACTAAGAATTAACTAACTATTTGTTCGTTACATTCGTTACGTTTTCACAACACAAAATGGATTACTGGTTAAGGTTTGGCATGGAAGTAATCATCTATCCATCAAGAAAAGACCACCGAACCAACCACCATGATGCCATGAAGATGGACATCGGTTTTTTTATATCATAGAATGCCCTACGCACACTGGTATTTTATGTTTACCCGTCCAGGTCTATGGAGATTGTTGGAGATGTAAGCACCAAAGTAAGGACGCTGTACATTTATCTCAATAGATTTAGACCAGAGTGACGAAACAGTCACGATGAAAAAAATCATCAGATGCAAAAATAGCAGCTAGTAAGACTTGTAAAATAGTTGAAGACAAGTAAACAAAGACAAAACAATTTTGTTTTTCACTTTTGTTACTTTATCTATGCCAAAACTGTCAAAAGGGCAATTTTTTTAGAAAATTCATTAACAATTCAAAAATAATTGGTTTAGTAGAATCGGGCCCTTGGACCTCTTCACTTCAACGCGTCATTGTAGTGTTAACGAGGTTTCAGCGACGATGTAAAACTTTCCATTTTCTAACGACGAGTTCGATTACCGATAATATCGAAAGCTCACTGATACCCGTGAAGCAGTAGTCGGTTCCTCGACCCGACCTCAATCAATAACACATTAAGGCGTTACTTGAAAATTCTCGTGTTGATAAAACAGTGGCTTGCTGACGTAAAGTGAAGAATATGACTTGAATAATGTAATTTCATTCACAATATGCTACCGGATTGATATTTTTTTATTCATCGTCAACATTTCAGCCATAGGGCGTCCACTGCTGGACATAGGCCTCCCCCATCGATCTCCAAAATGGCCGGTTGGAAGCGGCCTGCATATAGAGTTTTCCTGCGGTCTCTTTTAGGTCGTCCTCCTTGTAGGTGGACGTCCTACGTTGCTCCATCGACAAACTAATCCATCCTTGGTTGCTCTAACCGGTCCGTAGACACCATTCGTGTTCTGAGTGCTATGTGCCGTGCCCACTGCCACTTAAACTTAGTAATCCGGTGGGCTATGTTGGTAACTTTCGTTCGTCTACGCTACGGAAATCCTCATTTCTAAATAGATATTTCTAATAGATCTCGTAGATTAACCCCGAACATAGCCCTCCCCATTATTATTCTCCATTTATTCCCGTCAGTTGCTTATTTCTTAATGTCTTTTACTATAAGTAGAACAATCATTCAATCACCGACATTAAAATTTAATTAAATTTAATTAAAACAAAATTAAAATTAGCTAAAAATTAATGAAGATATTTTATGTTTTGCAAGACAGACATCGAAATAAATAGATTATAAAATGGGTCTTAATCAACAAAAAATCAAAATAAGTAAACCTTTGCAAAATTAAGTAAATAATGATTAGAAAAATAATACACTTACTCGATCCGATTTCGCCGTCAAAATTTCCAATTACGTAGTAGAAGAGTTCGATCAAATAAACAGGATCGAAGAGGAAAGAGAATTATCAAAAAGTTGTTCCAAACAATTTAGAGAGAAAATATACTCCTACGCAGACGCTCTATAACAATCAACTAAGCCTGGAGCATCCTTAGGGAAGTGTAATCGCATAGTGGGAAGATAAGATAGATACCTGTTAGCTTAGGCCTAAGTAAATATGACCTACATTTTACACAAGACCGTGTAACGCCCTAGTGAAAGTTAAACAGGTATCTACTCCATATTTTCTATAATTACTTCTAAACCAGCTACGCCCGCGACCCTTCCGTTTTACGCATTGTCCCAGAATAAAAAGTATTTTATGTCCCTTCTTCATAATGCACACAACCTTCTTTACCTTATGTCATCAAGAGTGGTTCAAGTGAAGAATATAGTTCTATGGTATACTTGAAGGCTTTAAGAGATGAATAAGATGCATTCTAATAACGAAAAAAAAAAATCTTCTGTGATTCTAATATAACATCATACTCTTCATAACTAAAAAACAAACAAAGTAAACAACTGGACTTGACCGTGACTGACAGCGACTTGATTATATGACTTGTTTGACGATTTAAAAAAAAGACTTGACAATCTTATACCTACACAAAAATCTCGTGTCACTGTGTTTGTGGTCGCATTCCTCCGAAAAGGCTCGACCGTTTTAAAAAAATATATATTTAGTAGGTATGAGAACAGGTTGTTAAGTATTTTTATCATCATCGTCAAATTTTTTCATCACCGTGCGGGTGAAACCGCGGGGCGCAGCTAGTATTTATTGACACTAGCAAATGCACAAGACGTATCTCCAAATTCCCCCCAGGAGAAAAAAACCACATCAGTCATAGGACTTCAGGTCAGAAGTGAAAACGTAAGTAGTAATTCACCGATTCTACAAGAGATGGCGCTGTTTTAAAATACACCGTACAGCGTGACGATGACGCGAGTTCCATGATTTTTGTTCTGTGTTCAGTGCTCAACGCGCCTCAAGAAGTTTTCACTTCAAAAACCTGATGATATTTTGTGATATTATCCTAGGTATTAGCATGTCACCAACCGACATGTTAACTGCCTATGAAATAGACATTCTGAAAGGCTATTTTTACCTAACTCGTTTGCTTTATAACCAAAACGACAAGACAGTTGTCGATCTACTGAAGATTAAATAACACCGAATGACGTGGCGGTCGAAATATGTGTAATTAACTAACGCAATAAGATAATGGAAGTAATTATAAACAGCAGAATGCAGTTGTATTACTTCATGACGTAATTGGCGCTAAGCATGAGTATACAGTAACTGTATGAGTAGCGGACAGTTTTTTGCGACACTGGTCAGTACAGATCCAATGATAATCAACTACGATAAGGCATTTTTTTGCCTCACGACAAGTGTCTTTCGCCAGTGTGTGTTGCCAGTGATGACATATGGTACTGAGACGTGGTCCTTAACTTTTGGCCTTTTAGAGTCACTCAACGGGCAATGGAGAGAGCTATGCTCGGAGTTTCTTTGCACGATAGTATACAAAATGTGGATATTCGCCAAAGAACCAGAGTCAGGGCAATGGGATATGGGCAAGCCACATCGTTCGAAAAACCGATAACCGATGAAGAAGAAAGGTTCTTGAGTGGAGACCACGAACCGAAAGATGCAGCGTAGGTTACATCCATGAGCGTAGGAAGGTCTCCCATTAGATGGACCGACGACATTGTGAAAGTCGCGGGCATCCAGTGGATGCAGATGGCAGGTTGTCGTTCAGTGTGGAGGTTAAAGGGGGAGGCCTATCTTCAGCAGTGGACGTCTTATGGCTGATGACGATGGTGAAGGCATTTTTTAGGGTTCCGTAGCACTACGAGGAACCCTTATAAGTTCGTACTGTACGTCCGTCTGCATCAGTTCTAATTCTTTTCTCTCAACTCTCAAATTATACGTTCTCAAATTTTGTCAAATAGGTATCTTCAAGACAAGAGTGAATAGGCACCTCAAGGGCAAGCGTGCCCCATATTAAACCGCATCGTCACTTACCATCAGGCGAGTTGTGGTAAAACGCTAGTCCATTTCATCATTAAAAAAACTATACAATGAGGCGACATTATTTATTAACGATGGCGCCAAAACTCCTCGAAGTATCCAAACTTCTAGGTGTGGCCAGGTAATAAGACATGTCTGTCCAATTAGTTGATTGATGGCTAATTCGCGAAAGTGATCTTGTCTTAGATGTCGGTAACCTGAATCCACGTCCCCATTTCGTATTTATGACGCAACTCCTAAATATAAATTCTTTGGTAATGTATCTTTATTAAAAACCTTTTTTGATGAAAAAATCAACGAATACTATATTTTTGGCGTTTTGATTCTATCAAATGGAAAATTCAATTTCTGTAATAAATAGAAATGTATTTTTAATCGAAAATATATGCTTCAAATTTTGGAAAAACTCAACATATCTACTTCCAATTTACAAAATTATGTAGATTTTCGTAAAACTCTAGGAGGGAAAGGTAAATAACCGATGACCCAAGATGCCACGCTAGTCCGCAATTCTGTTTGGAAGCTGCTACCTTCAAAGCTGCCACAGACAGACAGATACACGCACTAAACTTATCTTCTAGGCAAGTGAGCTCCATTGTAGACCGCATCATAGCTTAAAATCAGGCGAGTTGGCGGTCAAATGCAAGTTTTATTTTATAAATAAAACACCCCTCTTTTAGTGCGTTGGGGGTTACAAATAATAGAAAAAGACATACTATTTCTATTCTTCTAATGCAGTGTTTTCCGTCGCGAAGCCTTTATAAAGGGGACGCGGAAGGTCGCGAAGCGTCAGTAAAAAAAAAGTTATACTATACGTAATTAGCCGATACGTAATTATAAAAATATTGTACATATTTGATATTTTTAATATAATAAAATACAGATTATAAACAGCGGTAGAAGGTAGGGGGGTCGCGAAATTATTATTTTATTTACTATGGGGGCCGCGTCATGATAAAGGTTGAAAAACACTGTTCTAATGTGTTGTTTGTCCTATGTATGTAATTACTGGAGTGAACAATAAAGATATATATCTATCTAATAACGGTCACGACGAAGCTTAGCTCATAGCAGTTTTTGCATTTAAAAGAATATCAAATAACATCAACTTTTGTAAGGGTTCGGCTGTTCCTCTATCAAATATCGACGACATATGGTTGTTGCTCACGAACTTAGTACAGAACAAAGGAAAAGTTGAAAAGGGAACTTTAACACGCACTATCGATCTGCTAAATAAGCGGTAGTTTGTAGATTAATCGGCAATGTAGACAAAGAATTTAGCTTATTAATTAGTAGCTTGGCAACGGAGCTCCACGCACTTACGAAAACTTTTAGAAAACGAATTTGTTCCGTGTTGAGACCTAGCTAGATCGATTAATTGCCTCCGAAAATACATACCGAGTACGCGATCACAAACAAATATACAGATTACAGTTATATGATTATTTACGGGTTATTTACCGAGGTAATGTTGTGGAAGGAGCTGTCTATGTTTTCCCGGGAACATGGTGCATGTAACTGCGCCAAAATATCGGGAGCTCCTTCCAAAACCTTACCAGGTAAATATCCCGTAAATAATAATATAACTGAAGTGAACAACCGTGATAGTTTAAAACAAATATACAGATATTACTAGTTTAGTAGTTTACTGTAAGTAATTTTAATAAAATAATTGGCATAATAAGGACCTGTTTGGTAATTTTAAACATTCCAATTATAAAGCTAAGTAAGCGCCTCCCTGAGCGGGCGTTGCCTAAAGAAATAGGTCAAATGGAAGGGAATTAATGTCCCTGGATCATGGAAGCATAGTAACCATAATATAAGCAGGTATACAACGAAGCCCTGTTATTTATAAAGACTGTAGTTCGTTGATACGGTTTAAAGTTCATGAGCTTTGCGCCTGTGAAAATGTTAAATGCCTACAAAGGTAAGTTATATCAATACAGTAAGTAGTAATCAGAGTAGTAAGTAGATTATCAAATAATAATATAACTCTTTATAAAAAAAAACTATTATCTATGGTTTTAACAGGCGGCGTTATCTCTTAAACCGATCTCTTCCAGGCAACCGTGGAATGTACCGTGTACCGATACTAGTACGTACGTATAACAACTACGTTTTATAAATAGTACGTAAACTTCGACAGTGGTTTTTATTATGTTAAGATGTTTTTATTTAACTTGCCTTATAAGTGCGAGTCAACTCTTTCAACTGAATTTTAAAACAGTTATCCCCAACCGATTGAGCTTAAATTTTGCAGATCCGATGCTCACTTTCGGAGAGGTATCCGATAAAACACCGATAGATTAGCAACTTGGTGCCGATGCTCAAGACTAAGAAGCTTAGCCTGTACTAAGGATTCGCTGCTTTTATTGTAAAAAAAAATATGATTATACGAGTTTACTGCTTATTATCTCTCATTCCGTCAGCTAGTTTGCCACCTATGGCATTAAAAAAATACTATATAATATAATTATACACCGTTACACGTAGGTTGAGCAGAAAACAACATGCACGTCTCGTCACCGAGTTCAGAACCGGTTTCACTTAGTTTCCTAAAGGTTAATTTGCATTAACGCAGATGGAAAGCTCATCAGAAAGATTATAAAGGTAGAGTTTTAATGAGCAAAATGATTACATAAATAACATTTGTCATTGTAACATGGTCGAAACGTCAAGCACAAGGAACCTATTTTTACTTAAGAAAATTAATGCGTAGTAAGTTCCGAGCTCAGATCAAACAATCAAGAGAAATTTGGTAAGGTGACGTCGCGGGTGCAAACGCATCAGGCTTGATGCCTTTAGCGAAACTCACCCTGCTGACGGCCTTGCCACCCTTTTTATTGCATGTGAGCTATTAGTTAGTTCAATGACGTTTTCTTAGCGTGCGTCAAAAATTAGTAAGTGTGTCCGCAATACTCAAACTTTTTGCGTTAAGCGGTACATTGACAAAAAGTTGGTGAAAAACGGAGACATTTGAACAGGAACGCTAATTGTACTAAGGCATATCTCCCCTGTTTGTCTGATCTGTTTTTTTTTTTGTATGATATTGGATGACGAGACGAGCGAAGTCGCTAGCCTGATGGCTCTTCACGCTTGCCCATAACAGTTCAACTGATCTGACACTGACTGTCTGATCTTATGTCCCGATAGATATTTAAAACAAAGTTATTACATTAAACTGAACCTTATTATTTTCGTATTGAAGACAGATATAGACAGATTTCGTAGAGATTGTCGTCGTTTTGAGTGTTTCGAAATCGTCATTTTTATACTTCCATTTTACATTAATACCAGCATGCCATGAGATAAAAGCTTTGAGCACTTTACGCCTACGGCTCTACTAAAGCTTTATTCATATTCGATACGCGTGATATCTCGATAGTTAATTCGAAACAGATACGTCTTAAGTCTCTGGAATGGGATCAAGGACGCTCTAAATCATGTCGAATATTCTACTGTTACGAGGGAATCGAAATCGTGATGTTCTGTTAGTTTTTAATTTACCTTCACCATTTTTTTCTTCATCTTCGACCACATTGTCGCACACCAACAGGCAAGTTAGGCGGACTTATTCGCGATTAAAGAAAAACAAAGAAAAATACTGTTCAGTTATTTCTAGTTAATTTCAATAATGATTTCTACGTGATACAAAAAAACGTATGTTTTTGTAATTCGAATTGTTACTTTATCCAGTTGTGTCCACGAAAACTTCATGGAAAACTGACATAGAGATCGAGCGTGACGTCACTTGCCGGTCCCAACATAATTTCAGCACTGGTTGCATATATAACCAGCAACATGCTAAGTTGTGAACGGTTTGTTTGTTTTGTTTTAAATTTAATAAACACAAAAACAAACAAAAAAAAACTAAACTAAAGAACCGTGTCACAAAATAAACGTCGGTATTCAATTTTTTTAACGAACCCTACTGTTGTGAAGAAATGTAAAAGAGAAGCATACAAGTGCAAGCAACTTACTCGATGGCTGGAACTTGGAGACGTCGGTGCCACATTTCTCTCTGTTGTAGAGCAGTTTCTTGCACACACGCCATGGCCCGAAGTACCCCTGATCGAAGTTCGGATTCTCGACTGTGGACAAGAGAAGCATATTATAACTTGTACGGCGAATAAAACCTAAGCAGGAATTCTTGAGACAAATAGCTAAACCAATAATAAATAAATAAATATCTGGGACATTTTTGCACACACGGTCATCTGACCCCAAACTAAGCAAAGCTTGTAATATGGCTGCCAGAGACTGATATACATACATATATATTTTCAATTACATACTTAAATAGATATTAACACCCAGACATAGAACAAACACAAATGTTCATCACAGAAATGTGTGTCCTAGGTGGGGATCGAACCCACGCACCCAAGCGCAGAAGGCAGGTATACCACCAACTAAGCTAACGGGGCTTTCAATTACTTTTTGTATCGAGAACAAGATAAATTTAGCAAAAATATATTTGTATAGTTTTGGCATAATAATATATATGTTATTTTGTATGATAGCTCAGTAGTTGGCGCGTTCGAATTCGAATTCTACACATCTTATTACTGAAGCTCTACGATTGAAGACGAAACTATCTAATAACTAGATATTTGCTCTGATCGTCAATGAATAAAACATTTACCTAGTTACAAGCATATAGGTAAGCAGTAAGCACTAAGCATCCGTCGATAAAAAGCAATGAAAGTTGCTAATGTTGCAACTGGTTTACGGGGAGCAGCCGGGAAAGCTGGGGTTAGTCGACAGATTCCTGTACATAAATACATATGAGATTATCGCGAAGATAGTTTGATAATCTTTTCATTTTGGCTAAAGATGTTACATTGGGATATACGGTAGCTAAAAGAAAGTAATATAGCGGCCAAAAACGGTGAAGTCGCACCTAGTATTCAATTAACACTTCCATCTCGATTTCTATAACCTCCAAGCCCTTCAGGGCATTCATGAAGAACGATGAGCCATTGATGTTGTAATTGTTAGCATAGAACATGTACATACAGTAGTGGCATAGAACATAATCGTTTGTGACGCAACTTGTCACATACGACCTTCGGACTACAAAGAAACATACCCAACTGGTGTTAACTTAAAGTTTGTAAGTGACGTGATCGTTTGTATGTGACCGAACACGATGTACTGTACTTACACGAGGGACACTTGTTGAAACTCCGGTACAACTCGATTTGTTTCTAAATTTACACTCTGTTAAATCCTACTCGGACTTTAGAATGTTTTTACCGTATAAGCAGTGTTCAGTTATGTTGTATCATCATGTGTAACAGTTCATGTTTTCTCATAGCATTTTATTTCCATCGACTTTTGCCGACATACCCTTAACTTGCATGTATATTTTGGTCATAATTACAACATGCATGAATAAATTATGCATTACAGTCCAAGACAGACAGGACATATAACATACCTGTTTTAGGATCATCAGTTAGCTTTTGACAGAAATTTCAACAGTCAGCTCGTGACCACGGTCATTGTAACATGGTCGATAACGTCGAGCGAATATAAAATATTGCGCGATAAGATAAAAATTAAAACAGTTGTTCAAATCGCGAAAGTTTAAAAAAGTACTAGAAACTACTCTAGCAGTTCCCTTGAACTTTTATCTAGCACCTTGCACCGTATATTTCAAAAAGATCTGTTAAGTGGTTTTGCAAATGCAGATATTTCATCAAAACCACGCATTTGAATATTGAAAGTCTGTGTAAAACAATATAAGGCATGACTTCATTCATAATCTACAGCGAAAATATTTGAACAGATTAGTAACAAGGCCGTTCAATCCTAACAAAAAATCCATGAAGCAGGAAATAGATAGGCAGTCTATTCCGGCCGACAATCATAACGTTGACGATGTACAAATAGTCATGACGAAGCGAAAGAAACTAAAACTTGCGAAGTGCTCCATGATTTGACTCAGGATGACAAACGTAAAAGAGGAAAACGATCACTTCAACTCAGAGTAAACTCAACGAAATACCAAGAGCAGAACTAATATTAATTTTGAAATCATTTCAAGATGTTTTGTCGATGGTCAATTTAGACACAATACTTTAGGAAGTGAATACGACAAAAGAATAGGAACCGGATGAAAGGAAAAGTCCGTGAGACTTTTCGGAAAAGGACGTATAGACAGATTATAGACAATTGACAATTCCGGAGGTAATATAGTAAATTGAAGGCCGAAGAGGCAGTCATTAAGAAGTAGAGGCGTTCGTCACGATTTCCTGGGTAACGTGCAGTACATAGCTAATTGAATTTGTACCATGTTGCAAATTGAACCAGTGCTAATAGCAGACGAGGTTTAGCTTGCGCTTCTTCTCAGCGATAGATCACGATTTTAAATATTTTCTATTCATATGTGCTGTGAGAAAAGGCCACAAATGCCACAATGGAGAAAGATTTTCCTAATCTCACATATAAACATACAATCGCCAGCGAACTTCTTTCCGAATAAGAAATACCAGAAAGTGAAATGTGTTAAGAGAGTTGGTAATTGAAAATTCATTATCATTGTTTGATATCGTTTGTAGTACATTTGTGCCTTAAAAAAATGCATACCAAATATTTTCGTATGGAAGAAGTTGATATTGATACCTTAATGGTTCACGATTGGGGAATTGACGCAAAGATAAGGGCGATTAAAATAAGCACGTTCTGATATTAGATGTAAAAATACCATTACACGAACCAGAGATTTGATTTGTTTGCCCTACCCACTACCCAATAATGGAAATATTAGAAACGATGTAGTAAACAAAACAGCAAATGCCACAAAAGCAAATTCAAAACATTAAATTCTAAATATAGCCAACGTAACGGTCACTAAAGGAAGTTGTAAGTGTAAGTTTAGCATCATGTGGAAGCAATCAACCATCAAAATGATGAGTCACGTCGTGTCAATTAAATCAACGATGACTTTATGACCGACATTCACCTAGCCTTAAGTTAATTACGTAACACATCTCCGTCGCAGATTGAAAACGGCACGCGGTTAATAGTAAACACAGAAATGTTAATTACTTTATTGCACACCAAAATGGAATAAAAGAACTATCGAATTTTAAGGACTAAAAAGTTATGAAGTTGGTCTGTTGTAGGTCTTCTTTCGTCGACATTTTCTACCATCATTAACTTCTTTAGATAAGCAAGTTTCTGTGAGCAACAATAATATTGAATCACATGATGATCATCGTTCGTACTTTATTGCTTTTCTCTATATCGTTTTTGTTTAGCGACAGATATTACAACTATTACACGAACTGTGACAACGTCGATGATGAATGCACGAATATGCAGCAAGAAATTACAACGGTTTCAGATTTGCTATGCATCAATGATCTTTGCATATTAATAGATAAAAACTTGTAGGTATGATGTTTTGTCAGATGAGAAGACAGATACCATTGCGTAGTATTTATATTTACATTAGGAATGCCGAAATACAGTTAATATTTGTTGGTTTCTGTTAGCTACTAGACTTACTATTCTATGGTTTCTGTTAATGTAGACTAAAGTAACTGACACAAAGGTGATAATGTAAATGAGTATAGACGTCAAAACTTTCCATTTCAATCCAATGGAGCTCTGTCGTTCTGTACCATACATCATCAGAGTTTTTGAGCGTGTTCTTCATTCTCAAGTGCTTTATTTATAGTCAAAAAGAGGTCAAGAATGAGAAAAACTTGCGTCTCGATGTTTTATTTTCAACTGTAGGTACTGATGACGAAATTGAACGATGTCTAATTGTGGATTAGAGATTATTTTTTGTAGTTGAAAGAGCACCGTCAAAAAGAAAGTGTACTTATTTAATAAAATTTGCATTTGAGTTGATAAACAACTTGGCATATATCAGTCACTGATTGATTCATATAAATATATCTTTTTACTTTATAAATACATAATGATACTCGTTATTTTTTTTTTTAAATTCCTGATGTCTACCGTCGAATTCTCGTCTCGATATTTTTTTAGATTTCATACGTAAAAGTCGATTTCAGTAATCGATTTTTCATAACAATAGCAGTATTCGTGACAGTAGCCGCTGCCGCTGCAAGCGTTAGACGAGCTAGAATCATTAAAGCAACTGCACAGAACAATAGCTCGTAAAGAAACGATAAGATTTATGGCAAAGCCAGGTTCTCGTCAACCGATAGCCTAGATTTGCGACTACTCAACAACAAAGGTATGACAAGTTGAAAAATCAGAAATTAATAGAATTAAAACTAACACACTCTCTGAGAGATGGCCTTAGTCCCAGCAATGGGAACATGATAGGCAGAAATAATGAAGATGATAAAAAAATAGAATGATGTTATCTTGTTTGTTTCGTAGACTCTTTAGAAAGACCCTAACACAGACTCACAGAGTGCTTCTTTCCACCATCGTAGTCTGTAAAAATGCGGCGCACGTGAATTAACTGTAATCGCAGCATCAATCGCAGACGTGACACTTCATTTAGCATCAATGTCACGGACAATGAAGAGCGAACTACACAACCAAAATTGAGACAACTGCCCGTAAAAGTGATCTTTTCTTTATCAGACGATAACGAGGAAGAAAGAAAAAGAAGATAGTGTTTTATCAAAGCAGGATCTTCTTTTGTTCGTTTTACATCTCACACAGAGCCTAATAATGTGCAACAATAAAAGCAAGTTTCATGACAGTGCGGCCGCTTAAATTATGCATCTGACAGTTAATATTGTAAAAAGCTAAACGAAAACAGTAAATTTTGATCACTTTTACAAGCTTTTTGAATGTAAGATTGAGGCTAGTAGCCAATACACTACAGAAAATAATTATAAGACAATGGTTTTTTCTTTCAGATTTTTCAATATTGCAGCTGGCAAACCCATTGGTCTGAGTGTACACTAGGGCATGCAAACCGGGTACCCGAGTACCCGAAAAACCCGATTAACCGACTGATTTGAAAACCGGGTTTTTAGGATTAAAAAACCGGGTTTTTCGGGTTTTTCGAGTTTTTTTTATTCACGATTGTTTATGTTAAATACTACCAGTAGAACATTAATAAACAATGAAACTTCATAAAAACTTACTGTTTCTCTATTTCTTCTCTACTGATCGAATAAATTTAACAGTTTGACCACAATCTATAATAATAATTAGGGATTAGGGAGTAATATATGGTTAAGCTTTGGTTTGACGTTGCCTGAGTGAGGCGCTGTGAGCGCTACTAAGTGCTACTAAGTGTTATTGTATGGTATTTCTATGATTTTTTGAAAAAAATTCTAATACTACGTATTTTAATGTATAGTCTTTTTCTTTCTCAATTTTCATGTTTTTGTGTTAACATAGCTAAATCAATAACCATCATCATCCCTATTATTATTTTCAATATTTTGCTAAGCGTACGTTATACTAGTTCTTCGTATCAACAGAGATAAAAAAAATAAGAGGACTGCCAGTGCCGATTCAGCAACATTAAAATATATAGAGTATAAAAAATCTGCTTGTGATAAATCATCAGCGTGGTTTTAATCATTGCATGCCACGGAAGGAAGCAGCTCCAAGGGTAAAGAATGTAATAAAATGCTGGAGATGACAGGCAGTTCTATTGAATAATCCGTCGCGGCTTTTTACACTAAAAAGTTTAACATGCCCCAACGTAGACTAATTAGTGACTCCCGCTGTCTATCGTCATCGTCATCAGCCAGAAGACGTTCACTGCTTAACATATGCCTCTCTTTGACCGCCACACTGTACGACACCTTGCCATCTGCATCCACTGGATGCCCACGACTCTCACGATGTCGTCGGTACATCTAGTGGGAGGCCTACCGACATTGCGTCTTCCGGTTCGCGATCTCCACTCAAAGAACCTTTCTTCCCCATCGGTTATCAGTTCTTCAAGTGATGTGGCCTGCCCATAGCCACTTCAACTTGCAAATTTTAATAGCTATGTCGATGACTCTGGTTCTTTGGCGAATATCCACGTTCAGGATTCTATCGCCCAAAGAAACTCCGAGCATAGCTCTCTCCATTGCCCGTTGTGTGACTCTGAGTTTCTATAAAAGGCAGTTAAGGACCACGTCTCAGTACCATATGTCATCACACATTGATCAAAGACCCTTGTTTTTATGCACTGTGGTATCTTGGACGAGAAGATTTCACGCAATTTCCCGAATGCTGCCCACCCGAGTTTGATTTTTAGGCGACCTCTTTGCCTAAGGACTTACCTAACTGAACAATCTGACCAAGATATATACAATGTAATGGTCAACAACTTCGACAGTATCGTTCTCTATAACTACCGGCACGGGTACAACATGGACATTGAACATGATTTTTGTCTTGTCCATGTTCATTTTAAGACCCACCTGTTGGGAAAGGCTACTGAGGTCGCTGAGCATTGTATTGAGATTCTCCAGTGACTCTGCCATGATAACTATATCATCGGCAAAACGAAGGTGAGTGATGTATTCGCCATTGATGTTGATGCCGAATCTGTTCCTAAGCTGTCTAAGTCTACGTCTAATCTTGAAAACAACCTCCAATGCGTTCGTGAACAGTTTTGGAGAGATAACATCTCCCTGTCTCACGCCTTTCTGCAATTGGATTGGTTCCGTGCTCCTTTTATCGGATTGACATGGTGGCGTATCTTTACAAACACTTCAGCACTTCGATATATCTATAGTCGATATGACAACGCTGGAGGGACTGCAATACTACCCAGGTGTCGATTTACTCAAAGGCTTTTTCATAGTCCGCGAACGCTAGGCATAATGGCCGATTACACTCCTCAGTCTTCTGTATAATCTGGCAGAGAGTGTGTATGGGGCTTATGGTGCTCCAGCCTTTAAGGAAACTGGCTTGTTCGGGAGGCTGGAAGTCTCAACATTATACCAAACGTTACTTGATTAATCTCTTGTTAGAGCTAAACAATAAGAATACGAAAGTCTAAATACATATGTAATTACATTTTAGCATTTTCTTTACACTGCACACACTAAAACAATATTTTTAAGGCTTAAATAAAGAAAAAACTCGAAAAACCCGAAAAACTCGAAAAAACCGGTTTTTGAAATTGAAAACTCGAAAAAACCGGGTTTTTTAAATTACCCGAGTTTTGCATGCCCTAGTGTACACATGTATAACATCTGCTGTTATTTCGTACATGCACTTTTGTTCTTGATTAAGCAGGTTACATGCGAAATGTATAAGGTGCAAAACAGTCTAAAAGCGACGTTATAATTTATTTTTTTAGTTTTAAAGTCGGATATAATATATATGGCTCTATCTAGGTAGTAGAGTTAATAGAGTCTTAAAAGGTCGGCAACGTATTTGTGATGCCTCTGGTGTTACAAGTATCCACAGGTAACGATGACTGCTTTTCATCAGTCAACCGGTCTGCTTGTTTGCCACCTATGGCATAAAAATAAAACAAAATTTTGTATTTTATATTTTGAGATTGTCGTGCAAGTCACACGTAAGGTAAGTGCTACATTTAACTATAACATTTGCAATGAGAATTCAGAAAGGACAGTCAAAGCCTTGCACGGCATTACACTGCGTTCGCCACCTTAAGATAAATCTCGACTTGTAATAGGTTCAGTTAAATCGTTAGGTATCGTCCCAACCCAACGTGTTCCGGCCTTCGCGCTTCGCAGGCGTGCAGGCGCGAGGTCGGTGGCTGTCAGTCAGCAATATCGCGACGTCATGATGGCCATTGATTGAGCACGATTCCACGTACCTAAGAAACAGTTATACTATTGTAATTTGTACCCGTTTGTTGTTTGACCGTTCGATCCGACGGACGTAGTAATTTTTTGAGGAATGAAATTGTTTCGGTGGCGGATTGTTTTTAACCGATTTAAAAAAGAAGGTTCTTAATTCGACTGAATGTTTTTTTTACGCGATATCTTCGTGGATCGAAAATCGATTTTGATGATATTTTTTTATTGGACAGGGTGTGCCAATTTAAATTTGAATAAAATTATCTACCTCTATTAGATAGAAAATTAGAGGTGAATTCAGCTTGTTAAATTTCGCCTTCTTCCCGTAAGTCTGTTTTAATTATTAACACGCTTTTACTAGCTTGTAACGGAATCTTTGAACTTGATTTTTAACTACTTCACCGTCGAATTTAATTAAAATTTCGTACGCTTATCAAGGACCGATGACAATGCAATAATTTAAATAGTTTGTCCCATTATCCTTACCAGGATCTTCAAGATTAGCTTTTAAAGCCCTGTCTGTTAGTTTTTAAACTGCGAGAATTATTAGAAGTAGTGGAGTGGACATTTCGCGATTATTTCGAAAAGATTTGGGTAACAGGCAGCGGTGGAAATATGATTGAAATACAAAATTATCAATGTTCAAGATTGCACTATGCGATAAGAAATCTTCACCAAATATTAAAAGAAATACGAGAAGAACAAATGGTGTGTACTTATGGAATTGGGATGCATTAAATAATGTTTTCCCATTCTTAGGTTTTCGAGATTATTGGACATTAAAATTAAATACATTAACGGATTTTTATTTTATTTTAATACCGGACGTTTCGAACACGGCAGTGTCCAGGTCATAGGTAAACCAGATGACGAATGTCTATACACACACACACACCATCAACCAATTAACGTCCACTGTTGGACAAGGCCTCCCTCATAGAGAGGGGTGTTGCAATAATCCCCACGCTTGGCAGGCGGCTTGGGGAAATTCTATACAAATGTTATGAAATTAATTACAAGTACCGGCAATGACTTTTAATCAAAACGTTCCCTACGCAAAAGTAAAACTGTTTAATTTCAATATATTTTTAAATAGAACGGAAATGAGAAGGAATCACTGTCGCCAGGTATTGTGACAGATACTTGATTGAACATTCTTATTTATGTCAACGCGTCGAACTCCGCGTCACAGTTGCTATGTGTTTATATGGATGCAAGTCGCTACAACAAATTTCTTACAAAAATTCCTTGACAGCCGTTCCGATTTAAACAAAAAAAATACTTTCTGTGATATATAAAAAAAAAACTATTTTACGTTCCTATTTTGCAACAAATATCTCAACTCGACAGTACCAGAGTACCGTAATATGTTACAGCATTTTACTTGTCAAGTTATGCTTTTCTTTTCTTGAATTTGGCACAGACTGACTATTTGGCAAACAATTGAAACTTTCAAGTGAATGAGTTTGTTAAACCCCGCAACGATAAACATTTGAGACCAAAAGCGATCACGTCTGTTTTAAGATGCCGTTATAGACCTGTTATAGACACGTAGGCGTGATCTATGCTATTGTCGATTCCTTGTCAATGCCATCTGACTAAAATGTTACTAGTTATTAGGTACTGTTATTACTCCGAAGTAGACGAGTTGGACCCGCGTATGTTCTAAAACTGCTACCAAAACCACCAGAGGATGGGCAGCAGCGTCCTCCTACTTTTTATAGTGGAACGTTCTGCGATCCCCAAGCCGCCTGCCAAGCATGGGGATTATGGCAACCCCCATTACAATATTATATACTAGCTGCGCCCCGCGGTTTCGCCGCGTGGTGATGAAAATCGGTGATGATGAAAAGTAGCCTATGTTTTAATCCAGGACATAAGCTATCTCTATTCTAAACTTCAACCAAATCCGTCCAGCCGTTTTAACGTGAAGGAGTAACAAACATACACACTCACACACACACTCACAAACTTTCGCATTTATAATATTAGTGTGATGACAAGTTTAACGTGTGTATCTGTGTGTCTATGTATCTATGCATCTGTGTGTCTGTATCTGTCTGAGGCATCGTAGTTCCAAAACGGCTGAGCCGATTACGATTTGGTTCGTTTGTTTGTTTGAAAGGTGACTTGAGCGAGTGTTCTTAGTTATTATTAATGAAAATCTGTTTAGCTGTATGAAATTTAATAGCTTTTTTATCAGCGGTTTTGAAAAAAAAATATGTGTACTTAAACTTCTATCAGATCGAACCTTTCGGCCTATATAGGCCTATATATAGGGGTTGAAAGGTTCTAGAATGGAGACGACCGGTAAGCGCAGCGTAGGACGTCCACCCACAAGATGGGCAGACGACCTAAAAGAGACCGCAGGGAAACGCTGGATACAGGCCGCTTCTAACTGGCCCTTTTGGAGATCGATGGGGGAGGCCTATGTCTAGCAGTGGACGTCCTATGACTGAAATGATGATGATGTTGAAACTTTTATCTAACGAATCACGTGGTTGTCACGAAAACTAGAATCACACGTTGGATGATAAAAAAGTAGCAATCCAGCTACCCACACTCCTTAAGCCTGTCCAACTGAACAAGTGTTTGACAGTTCGTAAACGTGTAGGCGGAACTTTTATGGCTCAAATTAAGCAGGATGGTTTCTTCTAATATCGCTCTAGATATAAATTATAATCGACATTAACAATCTTTCTTAGTTCTCGTTCGCGTCGTGATAGCGTTACGGTAAACCGAGAGATGCAGTGACTTTGAAAGGTCAGATCGGCTGATTTGGCGAAGGGATTGGGAGATACCTGTTTGGGCACAGCGCATGGCCGCAAATGCATGAGAAAACCACTTTGTGGTTTTATAACATTTTACGAGCGATAGATTAAAAAAAGGGGGAGAATATTGACCTAAAATAAGAACGATTCGAAAGATACAGAGTAGGAATATGCCCTAGAAAAAAAAAAAGGTTTTAAAATGCTCGCGGCAAAATAAATGATCTCTAGAAGAAGAAAAAGACATTTAAAATGCTCTAGGCAAAATAAATGATCTACTTACGTACGAAAATAGTTTTTGAAGTAGTAGTTATTATGACATGCATAACGGATATAATATGTTGTTTTCTGTAATTCCAAAAACTTGTGCCGGAAGAATGTTGCCATTGCTACGGCAATTGGGCATTTTGAGCAAATGTCACTAAAAATCAGCAGCATCCCCATGAGTGATAAAAGAAAATAAATAGTACAAACTCGAACAAAAGAAGAGGGATTTTTGACAATTTAAACGTGTATTTGGATTCCTCTTGTAAAGCCTCCGTGACTTTACTGGGGCATGAATTTGGCTTGACCGTGACTTACTTGATTCTAACTGTGACTATGATTTGTTTGACGTTGACGTTATTTAACATTCTAATTAATATTTTATTTCTATGTGAACTTGTGTAATAATACGACTAAAGGACTCTGTATCCATGGTCATGAAAAAGAAAAATTACTACGACTACATAGTAGGTACCCGGAGACGTAAAAGCGCTAGAATACTAAGAATAAAACCGGTTTTAGCATCCAACGATACGTATTCGAATTTAAATTAGCCTCCACGGCGAACGTAACGAACATAATGCAATTTGCCATTCTTAACACATTCATTTTTTAAATATTCTTGTTACTGTCGAATAGAAGACTTCTTTGAATAATTTAGTTAAAAAAAAACACAAATGAGTTGGTTTCAAAGGCGAGTTTTATGGGCATAAGTACCAGTTACATACACATTTTAAACATTTAAAAAATGAAGTTATATGATTATTTACGGGATATTTACCGTAGTAGGTTGTTTATTATTTAAAAAATGAGTTATATAATCTATTTTTAAACCCCGACGCAAAAAGAGGGGTATTAAAAGTTTGCCATGTGTATCTGTGTGTCTGTCTGTAGTATCGTTACCCCAAATGGGTGGCTGCAAAGGCCAACCTATATCATAAGTACAAGTTACATACACATTTTAAACATTAAAAAATTTGTTTTATAATCTCTTTTTAAACCCCGACGCAAAAAGAGGGGTGTTATAAGTTTGCCGTGTGTATCTGTGTGTCTGTCTGTAGTATCTTTACTCCCAAATGGGTGGCTGCAAAAGCCAACCTATATCTTAAAGGGTGTTACAATACAACAATACAAATCTTCCCATTTATAAGGAAAATATCCCCTGACCTAAGAATTGAAAATTAGGGGAAGAATTCCGTTTATTAAACTTCACTCACTTGTCGTGAAGATGATTTTAATTTTATTGTGAAAAAAAAAACATTATAAAGGCCTACTATATTCTAGGGCACTAGTATTTTATCTCTTCAAAAATTATAAGTATAGGAAAAGACTCTTCATTCTTACTTTACTATTTTAACTATGAAGTGACCTAAGCTCTTTCTGATCTAATCCTTCTTTTCATGTTGTTCATTTATTTTGGCGGTAGAGATAGGTAAAAACTTTTTTTTGGGTATTTTTCGATAACCTCCACCATCCTATAAAATATCAAACATAAATAATTTTTTACCATTTTACTTTATACCGTGGATGGATGAAGCGATGGTGGCAAGACATGTAGCATGTGCGTTTTACAATCTAACGGCACCCGGTTCGATCCTCGGCCCTGCACCAATGACTTATTTAGTATTTAAATTAAAAATGAAGTGCAATTTAGTTGCCATTGCGCAACAACGGTGAAGGAAACTATAATGAGGAAACCAGTATGTCCAAGAACTTCAAAGGTTCAAGGACGTATATAAGGTCGGGGAAAAAGTTTCTTCGTATTTTATAAACAAATTCAAGACATTTTTTTTTCAAGCTTAATTACATTTAATTATAATATATATGTGCCATTTTGTTCGATAACTTGTTGCCATCTTGTAGGTAGTGACATGATCCCGTTGCTGTAGAAATTTTGGGACTTCTGATCAAAAAAATGCAACAAGTAGTTTTGACAGTCCTCTCTGGATGTTAATCTAACACTACCCAAAGAATTCTGAAGAGACCGAAACAGGTGGAAATCTGAGGGTGCAAGGTCAGGGCTATATGGTGGATGCATTAACACTTCCCAACCAAGCTCTCTCAATTGTTGCTGAGTGGCCAAAGATGTGTGCGGTCTGGCGTTATCATGATGAAAGACCACGCCCTTTCTGTTGATCAATTCCGGCCGTTTTTTCTCAATTTCTTGTTTGAGTCTCATCAGCTGTTGGCAGTAGAGATCCGAATCGATGGTTTTGCCCTGCGGTAAAAGCTCATAATGAACGATGCCCTTCCAATCCCACCATACACACAGCATCACCTTATTACGTGTTCATCCGGGTTTCGCTACAGTCTGTGGTGCTTCACTGCCCTTTGACCATGATCGTTTGCGCACATTCTTGTCGTAGGTGATCCATTTTTCATCACCAGTGATCAATCTTTTCAAAAACGGTTCGGTTTCGTTACGTTTTAACAGAGAATCGCAAATGAGCACACGATTCATTTGGTTTCTTTCAGTGAGCTCGTGTGGCATCCAAATATCGTGGTTTTTTTTATACCCAGACTTTTTCAAATGGGTCAAAACTGTTTTGTGGTCGATCCCCAGTTCTTCAGCTACGTCGTAACTACTAATATGCCGATCTTGCTCCACTTTTTCAGAAATGGTATCGACTTTATCCGTAACAGGGCGACCAGAGCGAGCTGCATCTTTGACATCAAAATTCCCGGGCTGAAAATGCTTGAACCAACATTGTGCTACTCTTGATGACACTGCATTAGGTCCATAAACGTCACATATTTTATTCGCGGCTTGTGTCGCATTTTTCCCCTTTTTTGTAATAAAACTTCAAAATATATCGAATTTCTTCGTCAGATTCACTCATTTTATCGAACAAAAAAACAATTGAAAAATGGCGGGAAATTGCTTTTTACTTTTTGTATTCCTTTTTTAAAATGTCATATTTTTAATGATATCAAAATCAGCCAGATACAAACAGTACAACCGATGAGATTTTACTACAACTTTATACATACAAAATACGAAAAGACTTTTTCCCCGACCTATTATGATATTCACCAACATGCATTGGGCTAGCATGGTGGATTAGGGTCCAGCCCAGCAGTGGAACGTGATAGGCTGATACTGATGACTTTATACCATTTGCAATGTCATTCAAAAGAAAAAGCCCAAAAAAACGACCAAATTGAGACGGGACCACACGGAGAGCACAAGCTTTCAAATAAAATAAAAACATCAAAATCGGTTCACCCAGTAGAAAGTTTTGAGGTAACAAACATTAAAAAAAAAACAATTGAGAACCTCCTCCTTTTTGGAAGTCGGTTAAAAACGTGCGAATATAGCTCTGTCCGGTGAGAACAGCCCTAATATGATAGCTGTGAGATACATTTCCCACACAAAATAGTAGTTTCGTATAGGAGAGAGGCGCTTATCTCAAAGCCTGGCTTGTTGTGCTTGTTTTCTAAGATTTACTAAGCGACTGTCATATTTCAGACCTTAATAACGTCAGTACTCTATAGCGTTTGAAAAAGCAAAATATCTACTGTCAAGCACATGAAAAATAGGCTTGTATTCAACTCCATAAGCGAGCACTGGATACATCTCCCACAAGTTTTGTGACAAAGGTATGGGGGGTCGATGACCTGTTTGGCGGGCCGCGGGCGTGCCGCATTTTTTAATGCAGCATGAATACGAAGCCATGTAAACATGCCAAGTGACCTTTGTATCGTAAAAATAAACATTTTGCACGTATTAAACAGGATTTTAGGAGGATTTTAATGTTCTATACTAAAACTTCAGCGCGAAAACCATACTTCCAAGACCAGTTTCTTTACAACCGACTTCGGAATAGGAGATTCTCAATTCGAGGGACGCTATAAGTTTGTCTTGTGTGTCTGTCTTCCAAACGTCAAAACCGATTTTGATTTAGTTTTTAGGGTTCCGAACCCAAAGGGTAAAACGGGACCCTATTACTGAGACTCCGCTGTCTGTCTGTCTGTCACCAGGCTGTATCTCATAAACCGTGATAGTTATACAGTTGAAATTTTCACAGATGATGTATTTTTGTTGCCGCGTTTCATCAGGAACAATATTTGCACACTACTGTTTAGTGGTTGTAACAGCCAAAGGTAAAGCGAGCTAGAAAAAATAAATAGTATATCATAATGGCTTTAGAGGTAAATTATGTTGTCTTCTAACATTCAAATGCAGTAACGGTATGGACACTACCGGCGAGTCTGAGGAGTCAAGAAAGTTTATTGAAGATTATTGTTGTAATAATCTCCAATAAACTTATGTTTATTTTTTGAGATCAAGATTAGTAGAGTGTTTTTCTCATATCCAAATAATAAATAGAAGTAACGGCATCGCACTTATCTGATCTCAGAATAGCAACTCAAATAGAGAGTACCTTAGAAAGGTAATAGTATCAAAGGAAAAGTAACAGTACGAAGGTATATAACCTTCCGTTGCGTTGTTTGGCCTACTTTACCGGCGCCACACCATGGCACCATGGGACTAAGAAACAACCATTTAAATGAGGCTGAGAGATTTCTTCGTACTTATTTGTATCTCATTCAGGTTTCTACCTTTTGTAGAGCGGATAGATTACCTACCTAATAGTTAGACAACACTTTATAAAAAACTGACATGGCATAGAGCTACAATACCTATACAGTCAGAATCTTTAAGCCGGTATACCATGGCCAAGAAATTTGATGAATAGGTATTTAGCAACTCTATTGCTGTCTCGCTGCGCCCTGACGAGCGAGCTATATACGTGTGCGTGACGAACAGACTGTGCGTGTGTGCGTGCCCGCCCGTGCTCCCGCACTGAATGCCTAGTTGCCTACAAATTAATTTCGCCTCGCAGTCTACTCGGCTAGTTGATATCGGCGTTTGCCGAATGTCGAGTGATTTTTGTTATTTTGCGATCTGCTCATATTTTACTAACCGACTACGCCAAATAGACCAGGGTCGATAATTTTTGAAACCAAAAAAAATCACAGTAGTATGAAACCCATTATTATGATAAAAATGAAAGGAAAAATAAATTACGGGCGATCTGAGTTCGGGAAGTTGGTGGGTTTAAGGGTAAAAAATGGTTCAACTCGATTTCCAGCATAACTATAAATCCTATGGATTTATAGTTTTGAATAGTTTTAAATCCTATGGATTTATAGTTTTGCAAAATAGTTTTTGAAAAGTTTAGTGGCAAAGTTGTAGGTAATAAAAATATCTACAACTTTGGTCCCAATAATTTTTTCACATAACCTCAAAATTTATGTGAAAAATTCAAATAACCAAGTTTTTAGTTAAAATAATATACATACATAAATAAAAATATTAAATTCATACATACTTATAAACTTAAAGCGAGATAATAACGATACAGTAGCTACTCCGAGATATAGTACAGTTTCACACGACGCTTGAAAACTTCCTGTGAGGGTGCTGGTCTATAATGTGATGATAGTTACGGAAAGGATTACCATGTACAATTCCTGTGATAACTTTAACTATAATCTAATAATCTAAAGTAGAGGTGTTGTATGAGTACTTGAGGAGATATCCGAGACCATAGATACCTCCGTAACATACTTCACCGTTGTTATGGGTGACTTCAACGCAAAGATGGAACTTGGAATGTTGATGAGTTAAGAGTCGGGTCATATGGGTATGGACAGCGGAATTCGAGGGGCCAGTGGCTGGTTGACTTCATGGAGAAGGAGGAACTCTATTTGATGAACTCCTTCTTTCAGAAGTGACCATGCAGGAAGTAGACGTGGATGAGCCCCGATGGTTCGACCAAAAATGAGATCAACTTCATCATGACGACCAAGAAGCGAATATTCAATGTCTCCGTGATTAGCAAGGTGAAAACCGGTAGCGATCACCGTTTTGTCAGAGGCACATTGAATATCAACAAGCTTGAGAGGTCGCGTCTGGTGAAGTCCACGCTCCATTCTGGTCATACTCAAATCCAAAACTCCAAAGACTTCCAACTCGAATTGCATAATCGCTTCCAGAGCCGAAAGCGGAACTGTTCGTACTAAACAATGGGCTGGTGGAAACTGTCCAAGCAGTGTGGTCCAAGTTCTTTAAGACCCCACGCCGGAAAAGACCTCAGAAGCTCTCAGATGAAACCATTAAGCTAATGAAAGACCTGACTGAGATGAGACTGCAAACATCAGCTGATATGTCGCAATATGGCCAACTTAACAGACGAATCTCAAAATCGGTGCGACACGATCTGCGTTCCTATAATAAAAGATGTATTAGGGACGCAATCGAGTGGAACCAGGGCTGGATAGTGTTCGCAAAGAATTCGTCTATTGGGAAGAGCCAAGTGTGAAGCTGAAGATCGAGGATGGTAGTATCATTTCATCAAAGCCGAAGATTCTGAGAGAACTCGAGAGGTTTTACGGACAGTTGTACACATTGACGCGACAGCCTAATTATCGGTACAGCTCTGGACAAGAGAGCTAAACTGACCCAACACTACACTGAGGACATCCTAGACATCAGCTTGTACGAGATAAGAATGGCTCTGAAAAGCTTAAGAACAACAAGATCGCCGGGTGATGACAGAATAACGACAGAACTACTGAGAGCGGATGGAAAACCGGTACTTTTAGTCCTCCAGAAGTTATTTAATTCCGTCATACTCGAAGGTACTACGCATGAAGCATGGACTAGTAGGGTGGTAGTGCTCTCCTTCAAAAAAGGTGATAACACCTTATTGAATAATTATAAACCCATCTCACTCCTGAGCCATGTGTACAAGTTGTTCTCCAGAGTCATTACGAACCGTCTCGAAAGCAGGTTTGATTACTTCCAGCCTCCCGAACAAGCCGGTTTCTGTAAAGGCAGGAGCACCACAGACCACATACACACGCTCCACCAGATTATACAGAAGACTGCGGAGTATAATCGGCCATTATGTCTAGCGTTTGTAGACTATGAAAAAGCCTTGGATTCAATCGAGACCTGGGCAGTATTGCAGTCCCTCCAGCGTTGTCATATCGACTATAAGTATATCGAAGTGCTGAAGTGTTTGTATAGAAACGCCAACATGTCGATCCGATTACAGGACGAGAGCACGGAACCAATCCTATTGCAGAAAGCCGTGAGACAGAGAGATGTTATTTCTCCGAAACTGTTCACGAACGCAGTGAAGGACGTTTTCAAGCTCTTGGACTGGAACGGATTCGGCATCAACATCAATGGTGAATAAATCACTCATTTTCGTTTTGCCGATGATATAGTCATCATGGCAGAGTCGCTGGAGGACCTCAATGCGATGCTCAGCGATCTCAGTAGCCTTTCTCAACAGGTGGTTCTTAAAATAAACATAGACAAGACAAAAATCATGTCCAATGTCCATGTTGTACCCGTGCCGGTAATCGTTGGGAACGATACTCTTGAAGTTGTTGACCATTACACCTCTCTTGGACAGATTGTTCATTTAGGTCAGTCCAACCAAAAACGATCAGTACCATCATTCTTGGTCCAACTTGGGCAAAAAGGTCGCCCGAAGAATCCAACTCGGATGGGCAGCGTTTGGGAAATTGCGTGACATCTCGTCCAAGATACTACAGTGCTTAAAGACAAGGGTCTTTGACCAGTGTGTTTTGCCAGTGATAACATATGGTACTGAGACATGGTCCTTAACTGTTGGCCTTTTGGAAATACTCAAAATCACACAATGGGCAATGGAGAGAGCTATGCTCGGAGTTTCTTTGCGCGATAAAATCCGAAACGTGAATATCCGCCAAAGAGCCAGAGTCATCGACATAGATATTCAAATTTGCAAGTTGAAGTGGCAATTGGGCAGGCCACATCGCTCGAAGTACCGATAACCGACGGGGAAGAAAGGTCCTTGAGTGGAGACCACGAACCGGAAGACGCAGCGTAGGTAGGCCTCCCACTAGATGGACCGACGACATTGTGAGAGTCGCGGGCATCCAGTGGATGCAGATGACAGGATGTCGATCACTATCAGTATAGAGGTTAAAGGGGGAGGCCCATGTTCAGCAGTGGACGTCTTCTGGCTGATGATGATAAGCTATAATCTAATCACTTAGCAACGTAATAACCTAATGTATTTGAATAAAATTTTGAAAAAATAGTTCAACAAAATTAACTAATATTAAGAGAATTATTTATTTATAAATTTTTCCACTTGTTACGATCCTGATATTCCTGATACACAAGTTACAATATTTTTTTAAATTCTTTCTTTTCGTACTTAAATGTGTTATGTGCGAAAACCACGTCAGTTTCCATAGTAAAAATAAATCATGTTGTGCGTCAACAATTTTGTCCAAATCCTAACTTGCCGACCGTTGCAGTAATGTGCTAAATTCACTTCACGCACAAAACACTAACTAAAGACGAGAACCGTTACATATCGATATCGATGGACAGCACTAATGTGTCGATACAATTATCGACTACATGTCTCTTCTCTAACTGTATACGTATTAGACCGACCCTCCCCTGACCTCGAGCCTCTGCCCGCAGAGCGCAATAAGGACAACTGCAGCTCGGATCGATTTATACCTACGAAAAGTAGACAAAATTATCGTCTCGGATTCTTCTGTTTCCTCATTCAAAAATAGGCCGATTTCATTATTTTTTTCAATTAATTGTTTAAAAAGGTTTGCTCTCGGCTTCTGTCATTTATTTTTGTTTTACAAACTCATAAATTTTGTTTGAGAGACGTCTGAACACGGAGGTAAAAATTTGATATTTTTTGGGATTTTTAAAGGCTCATATTTCTTATAGTACTTAACTTACGAGAAAAAATAAATGACACAAGCCTGGCCATAAAGGAGATAAATTTTATAAAAAAAAAAAATATGGCTCTAGCGGTATTATCCAGGGAGGAAACAGGAGAAAAAGTTTGTATGGACTAAACGCTGCCCAAATTGAGCCTTAAGTGAAAACCGTCAAAAAATGTCCGAGCGTAGCGTATATCGTATAGTTCACAATGCCATATTTACTCAAATTTAGACGTTGCGTCGTTTACATAGTGTTCAACGTCGCTTGTCCGTTATGGCATCGTAGTACAGGCATCGCGCGACGTTGTAGTCGGATCGCGGTTGCCTTACAACTAACCAAAAATTTTGCGTAATTCGTAGCGTGCGCCGAGTTTTGGTTCGGACATTTTTTGACATGCAACTGTTGACCGATTAAAAAAAACTTTTGTTTGGTAGGCATACTTCCAATTTGGTCCCATTGTCACCAAGCCAGGATTTGATGATGGGAAATCGAGCGCACAACCCTCAAATTTTAGTTACTTATTACGTTTTTCATACAATATATTGAAGTCGGTTTTTAATGTGATCCACTTGTTATCGAAAATTACAATTTTTTCATAACTCTCAATTTTCTTACCTCCTCAGTATTTCTGCTAGCCTGGTACTTTGTCTTGTATCGTAGAAACAAATAAGTAATATGTAAAATATAAAAATAAAAAAAAACATTTTTTGTAACCATATACGTTTATCAGAACGAAAAGGCGCAGTAGGCCGAATATTTATAACACCGGACAACTGAGACGAAAAATTCTCAGTCCGATCAACGGACTAAATAATCGGACTATTGATACCAGGTCAAACCATGGAAGCTCGAACATAATGGTTTTAATCCAGAAGAATCTTAGCTTAGCAAAGCCGCGGAATTATAAGCATTAATTTCTGTACTAGATTAGTAATTTTACGATGTGACGCAGGAAATCCCTGGATTTTAATCACAGTTACAGCTCTAAACATTACAGTTTTGTAGCAATTGTGATAAACGAGGCCGGCAAGAATTTATTACAATGCTTAATGAACTAATTGTATGGTAATTTTGGCTTAGAGAGCCGTTAAGAATGATATCAGCGTACAGTGTTTGTACCGCGATTCACTGTTTTATTTTTATTTTATGGAGCAAGTACGCTAATTCTCATTAACTGGTCAAAACTATCTCCATCTCAGATTTTTAACACTTTTGAAGATAAAAAAGTCAGTGCTTGAGAATTAAATTTTTTTTTTTTGCAAAATAGGTAATGTTTTTCTAAACATATAATAATGTGCGATAAGTTCTGATAAACATTTAAAACATTTGTGTTTAAATCGCGAAAATTTAACAGTTACTTTTGCAGCTATCAAAGCTATAAAAACTTGGCCCGAGTATGGAATTGTAGGAAAGCGTCTTGTTTTAATGTATTTCTTTACTAGCTGCACCCTGCGATATCGTTGTGTGGAAATTCTGTACCTATGTTTTTCGGGATTCAAAGCATCGTATGTCACTCTCCGACTATCTCTATGCAAAAAATGACGATCCGTTGTTTTATTGCCGCGTGAAAGAGAAACAAACAAATAAACACTTGCTCATTTACCTCATTATAATATTAGTATGAAGTAACTAAGTAGTTAAAAAAAAACAAGCTTTTAGCTTTAGCGGAAAGTTTTTATTCGCCAGCCTAAATGCTTAGGAAGACAAATCCTACGGACCTAAACTCGACGGGGTTACGCAGTTTCGTTTAGGAGTTCCTATGGCCACCTTCTGTCTATCAGACCAGCTCGATGATACCATAACTTTGCATTGTCACCGAACTTACATATATATAAGTATTATGTATTCTATGCTTCCAGTATGGAACCTACGAGTACTTAGCACCACAACATCGTTGAATTGTGCTTTTATTCCATAATGATGAAGTTTATCTCACCCACTGAAGCTTTGTCACGTCTATTTCCTGTAGGTGATGATCTGTCATATTTCTCTTTCATCATCAGGAAATCATGAGAATTTGTCCTCTTTTGTTTCTACCAAAATCGTGTCGCTTAAATAGAATTAGCGCAAGCCTAATTAGGTGAGGCACTTGTGATTTCCATGTTGTTACAAACGGTTTATAGACCAGAAACCTGACACCACCTTAAGCTGGCCTCAGTATACAATAATACATAAAATAGTTGATTGAATCAGGCGTTACTTTGCGGAAGTCCATTTTCAAAACTGTTTTGATGATGAATTTCTAGTGTAATTCCGCTTCTACGTCGCTTCAAGTACAATAAGGAATTTGTGATAAATATTTGTTGGTAATGTTAATTTTATTGAGTTTAATTTTGCCTAACCTGATATAAAATATTAATTACATAAATTGAAAATTAACGTAACCTGAAACAAAAAGTAATTAATTCTGAATTATTTTTAATTATAAAATTATTAAAGTAATCTGAAACAAAAATTAATTAATTCTGAAACATAAAATATATATTAATTGGAATTACATGTATTTTAATTGAATTTAAAAAAGTAATAAAGTATACCCGTAGTCAACACGTCCTGAGGATGCCTCGTGACTCGTCGAGCGCTCGACGAGTCAACACGTCCTGAGGATGCCTCGTGAAGAGGCGAAACACGTGTCGACAAAGTGCACTAAGGAAACGGGTATAATTTATTACTTTTTTAAATTCAATTAAAATACATGTAATTCCAATTAATATATATTTTATGTTTCAGAATTAATTAATTTTTGTTTCAGATTACTTTAATAATTTTATAATTAAAAATAATTCAGAATTAATTACTTTTTGTTTCAGGTTACGTTAATTTTCAATTTATGTAATTAATATTTTATATCAGGTTAGGCAAAATTAAACTCAATAAAATTAACATTACCAACAAATATTTATCACAAATTCCTTATTGTACTTGAAGCGACGTAGAAGCGGAATTACACTAGAAATTCATCATCAAAACAGTTTTGAATACATAAAATAGCTTGATTCTGAGTTCAGTGTTCTCCCCTAGTCTTCAGGCTTCTCACAATCTAAGAATGTGCCATCTTATGACATCAGTTCTTTTTCCCGCTGTGCAAGTTTAAATTGGCTACCTCTACAGATAATTTTATTAGTGGTCGCACTATATTCTCAAGCTAGAACCCGAGTACCTACTTCAAACTACATGCAAGATCACTGACACTTTAATATAATGCGATCGCCCAGTTGTTATCTCAGCTTTGACATCACCTTAAAAATATTTAAAACAGTCGAGGAAACAATAAGGCAGATTAAGTTTATTTTAATTTTATACAGAAACCTTTATAAAATCGCTACAATATCAGGCATATCAGGCTAGATTTTTAAATTCATTTTAGGCTTGCGTTTGTCCACACCATGCCTGATGTGGACGAAATGTATTAAGTTGGAAAATGCTTTACTAAAATATATCTCATCACAGCCAGAAGACGTCCACTGCTGAACATAGGCCTCCCACTTTAACCTCCACACTGAACGACATCCTGCCATCTGCATCCACTGGATGCCCGCGACTCTCACAATGTCGTCAAAATGAATCTGTTGATTTGAAGACGATATTGTACATTTCTCGGATGGTAGACTCCTTCAGACAGTGTCACCTTTCTCTGTGCGTATCAAATATGTAGAATTGAAGCGCTTTGTACGTACATAGGGAATGCCCACCATGTACAGTGTAAGTATATAGACAATTAACTTTTTACCAACCACCACATGGCCCAAAATATATCGCTGGCCATACAGCGGTGGGAATACCGCCAGCCTAATGGGCACGTTTGGACGAGGCACGTGCTGTTCGCAGAAATGTTTAATTTTTGACATCTAAATATTTACGTGCGTTTAGGTTTTTATTATTAGGCAATACATAATCGTATTATTCCATTTGCTTTTTACTTAAAGATTGGTCTAAAACATAGAGAGCTAGGCAGACAGTTTAGAAAGAGTCAATTCATAGATAAATATGGGCACTGCTCTACATGACTCGAATTTTCATTTCTCAAAATATATATAGTATATGGGGTTTTTTTTGGAAAAATAATTTATCATGCCCAACTTATCAAACAGAAAATTAACGAAAACTTAAAATACTAACTAAAACTTAAAATAACTAAGTATGAATTATAAAAAAAAAGTTCATAGGTTGAATCCATCACCAAAACCATTTTTTTGATACCTATTCAGTGTTTTCTAACTTGTCCAAAATGTACTTATATGCAAACACCAACGACGGTTACAATAGAACCAACAAGAATGGAACAGCGACCAAGAGTAAAAAAAATTGTCTCACAATTTTACCACACTCCCCTTGAAAGATCACTGATGTATGTTATGAATAAACACCATTAAAACATGCACAATTGGTTTAAACTGTTTAAAAACATTTTGTACAAGCTAGGAAAACTACATTTAATCTAATAAGTGTGTTGTAGGTACCCAATAGAAAATGTACAATTGAAATAGGTACTTACATGAAATATAGGACTGCGGGAAGAGTTGAAGGTCAGAATCATCTGAAAGAATTAGTGGTTGTGTTGACACAGGTGCAAAAGCATAGTACAATGACAGTCAAGTGGTATTAAAATTATTCAAATTATGCACACAATATTGCTACTTATGTACAGGTCTATAAGTCACACTCGGTTAATTATGTAGGGCAGCATGGGCGTAAAGAGGGGCTCAATACAATGGAACCAAAGGATTCAACTAAAACTTTCTTTTTGAAGTAATGTAAGCCTGGCCACATCGGTTTACAAACATGGATGTCGGTTCTAGAACAAAATTCAAATAAAATGGTCCTATACTTCGATCAAAATAAAATGAATGGACGGACCCTAACCATTGAACTTGATTAGTAAAAACGAGTCAAAACCGTCGGAGATATACTTCAACACCTAATTATAAAAATGTACAGTAAGTATATTTGTTACAAAAAATAGATATCGTTTTTATTTGTGTATTTACACTTCGGTAAAGCATACCGAATTCATTTTGACAGATGTTTCGTTATCGCGTAACAATAGACTCGTGTTTCACTTCCTGCGGCTAGAGACCAACTGAAACGAAGTGAGCGCTGGCGCTCATTTTGTAATCTTCAAAAATGCGCTTCTACTGGGCCCGTCCATTCATTTTATTTTGGTCGAAGGTCATAGGGCCTTCGATACAAATTTGGATAGATTTTAAAAATACCAACAAACGAATATGGAAACTGATGTGGTTTTCATACTAGTTTTGTGTTTGTTATACGGGCTGAATTAGTAAAGAAATAATACTCAAACTTGTTTCTTATGCAGTTGAAACCATAGTCATTAAATACAAGAAGTATATTGTTTTTTATTTTTTTTATTTGTGAGGTAAATGTAAGGACCTGTATAATTCGTTTTGATCTCAATAAATAAATTTAGTTTAATTTAATAGTCTAGAGTATCCACTCTAATCTTACGTGAGTAATTCTCGTTTAATAAAAGCAAAACCGACAAACTAATTTCAGCCTTATGCTGTTATGACAATTCCTAATTTTGCTTGAAATAAATGTAGACTAAATGCAAAGATGGGGCCGAAAGGTTCTCAAATGTAGACCACGGACCGGTAAGCGCAGCGTAGGACGTCCACCCACAAGATGGACAGACAACCTAGAAGAGACCGCAGGAAAACGCTGGATGCAGGCCGCTTCCAAACAGCCCTTTTGGAAATCGATGGAGGAGGCCTATGTCCAGCAGTGGACGTCCTATAACTGAAATGATGATGAATTGATAAAACGGATAGATTACCTTATTAATTTATTTGGATATTTATTACTTTTGTTTTCTTATATTTGAGCACTAATCTTATATCTGTATACATAAAATGCTGGATTTCTAGATACCTATGGGAAATATATCTTTGGCACAGGCTTACAAAACACAAAGTAAAAATAGTTACTAAAACAGTCTGTGTAAGATACATTGAGGTAGTAAGCTTTGTGACATAGAACGCCTTGGATGCCTTGGATGTGCTGGGCAAGGGCCATCTAAGGAGGATTAATGAGGTTGTTTGTACAAATAATAATATTTCATTAGAGATAAGGTACATTTAATTTTATTAGCATTAATTTGATCCATTACACTGAAGGTCTAAGTTAGGTTCTTTATTCATACCTTCTTCCAAATTGCAAGCAATTTCATTTAATTAGAAGTCATCTAATAAGGTACGCAACCTTGAGAGCAAAATAGTAGTCGGTCAATGCACAATACAATTACGACTTGTGTATTCAGAATCATTTAGCAGATATTTGTGCATTGTTTGTTTTTTACCTCGTTGGACATCATGCTTTATGATTTAGTTTTTCTGCTTGGATTTTATTACTTATGCATTTATTTTGTCATTTTTGACTATTGACATTGAAACTAGAATCTTAAGGTCTTACTTAGAAACATCAATTAAGAGATTTCTTAGGTTTTCGCGATGAATACACATTGAAATAACTTAAACATAAACACTTGACGGATTATAATATCTTTGATTATTAATTAATATATAAAGAATGTATGCGAATATACCTTTTCTAGCAGACATTATGAACTTCCGAACTTTATAAACAAGAACATTTAAAAAATCTGTCATTTTAGTGATTATGAGATTTGTTTAATATGAGATCAGTACAATGTAAGAATCAGTCTAGCAGACTGGATACTATTTTATCGCATACATTATTTTTATTTCTGACCTTTCAAAAAACTGTTCTGCTGCGTTCCCAAGTAGACTAGCTCACGGATGTCTCTAAAAATGTTACGAAAATATTTAAAAGAACCGCCAATAATTTTTGACCTCCTGTGACCACAGACACTGCAACGTGTTACGTCAGGAATTTTTGTTGTAAAATGTAAAATACATGTCATAAAATCTGTTAAAGTGTTTAATTAGGTACTATAATTCGATTAAGTGTTAGCTAAAATTTGTTTTGCATCGTTTTCGCACAGGACAATTTCCGTTACTGAAAAGTTGCCAGAGAGCAATAAAAAACAGACTAAGTTAACTAATGTTTCTAAGTAAGGCTGTTACTGTTAATAATAAAACACGACAGTTACTTAAATGTTCAGGTGGACCAAATAAAGAAAATTTTCATAGGTTTATTCTTGAAAACAATGTGTTAAATAGTGTTAAGATTAAAATACTAATGTTAGGTTCTATTTTACCCGATGACGCAAAGCCAAAAGGAGGGTATGTGTTTACATGAAAGTTTATTCCCACCAACTGTCTAAACTTCTCAACTGGTGAGTAAATGAGGTGCCCAGATTCCTCTATTACCAGGGATGGTCAACTAGGTGACGTCATAAAAATACTTCACATAGCAACTAGCTCCCATACAGATAAAAGAGGGATGAACAAAATGTTTGACTGCATCCCCTGATGTCATTATTGAACATTTTGTACAAAATGAATATGAAGTTTTGTCCATAGTTTTTTGTTCATCAATGATACCACCATTTGCCAAATATAATCTACCAAAAATACAAGTAAGGATTTTTTTTTACAATTACTTAAGCTTTTCATATTTTTTTTGTTTCTTTTCCTTTTCATTTTATTCCCTTTTTAGATATTAGGTAAAATTATAATTAAACTGTTTAAAACATTTTGAGTATTAGAAGAAAACAGCGGTGGGAAGTAAATTTTTCAACAACACTCAATAATTTTATCATCATCTTTGAATGATTGAATATGAAATAATGCAAAACAATTTCAAGAGCTCATTACCATGGTATTTTCATGACTAGTGATGTGGCCAACTGAACAGACAAGTTAGTGCCATTCCATATGAATATCATACTCACAATTGTAGAAGTATCCCCAAGTAGGCAGACCGACGGCTATGGCTCCGATAATAAAGCACACAAAGCCGAGCACTACCACTGCTATAGAATACAGAGCCTTGCCGCTGGCCATGGCTGCATGACTCAGCCTAACTCTCGGTGTGTTTCACACATCAGGATCGGAATGTTCTCCGACGCGAGAGTGTGTACTCCAACATCTGTGAAAAAGAAAGGAACTTATAGTAAAACTCCGATCTGGTTGTTGCAAATCGAAGTATACTTAATCCTTAATAACTTGCACAAAGATGATCACATAACTGCTCGCACGTGATCTCCAGGGACCCCAACTCGTTTCGAAGATTTTTTGATAAAGTAATAAATGAATTAAATATTAATAATACAAGATAAATGCAATATTTTTATTGAAACCTCAATACAACAACGTGAATAAAATCTAATAGGAATAGATGATTTTTCTGGTGGATGAGTAAGAGTATTTATTTATTTTTTAAATAATTATAATAATAAGACTATCGAGCCAAACTAATAAACGTTAAAATTATTGACAGTAAAATATGTAGGAATAGAACAGAGTGCAACAACAACTACACACTACATTATTGAGTAGATATTATGTACGTACGTATTTTTCCTGACATTGGGCATCCAAAAAGAGTAAAACAGCTGCATGCAACATAATGAATGCTCTATGATCTTATAATTAAATAATTTACTAGAATCATTTTGGCTAAGTTACCAGAACAAACCAGTTTTGAAAGTTTGTCAGCATGTATCAGTGCACAAAGGTATTTTGACTGTCAATTGCAAATACCTATCACTTCGAAACCGGTTTTTGAATGTAGCAGTAACGTAAGTATGCAATACTTGCTCAATGGAATGCGAAACCAAAACAATTCGAGATAGGTACCTACTGATACTTTGTAATCAATTCTTATAAGAAAAAAATACGAGCAAATATCCGCCGTAACCATCGTACATACGCAGTCTTCCGCAGGAATATTCGGTAGTCATTTTAACACAATTTTTTAAGATTTTATAAGCAACTTTTTTTACTCACGTTTTATACTCGGTTTGCGTAGTACCCGTCTTGAGGAAGTCACACGGTGTTCACTCAACTATGCAACACAATCGATTACTTTATTCGAACACCACTGTAATAACTTTTACTTGTTTTTGCTAAAATTTATTCACTTTTCTTTTGTTTTTTTCTTCTAACCACACACATAAATGAAGCTAAAGTTCACTTTATTGCAAAAATTACGATCACGGCACACCTTTCCCCCTTTTGTTCGGTTTGTTAACAGTTGAATCTGAATTATTGACGCTATAATTTTGTGAAAACAATGATGTTTGGTTTTAAAAACTGCATTAATAGAGTGATATTCAGAAAAAGTAATATAATTTAAAAATAATTTAGGCGCAAACACAGCGCGACGTACACACCGCCAGTCACCAGTTGGTCGGTAAATAAACTGGTTTTTTGATTTTACTTCAGTCAGTGTTTCCACGTTCAATTTTAGTTTTTCCCTAGTTTTTTTAAAAGAATTATCTCTAAAATTCCCTTAATAAAATATATCTTATTTCCTTGGTTTAGGATGCATGAACTTAAAATATAATTTTACATATTTATATACTTAATATACCAATTTTGAAGCCGAAGCACTACTTTTACAGTTTATAGCTGCACTTAACATAGCACTGAGGTTATCTTAGCATAAATTACCATACCTATTGATCTTTTATTAATTTAATTTATTTATTTTTAAAGTGAATAATACAACTCAATATTCTATGAATATTTCAAGCGTCTACTTGTTGACGTTATCAATATCGAGCAAAAACAAGCAAAAAAAATCACGTTTCTTGTATGGGAGCCCCCTTAAATATATATTTTAATCGGTTTTTAGTATTTGTTGTTATAGCGGCAACAGAAATACATCATCTATGAAAATTTCAACTGTCTAACTATTACGGTTCATTAGATACAGCCTGGTGATAGATGGACAGACTGACAGCGGAGCCTTAGTAATAGGGTCCCGTTTTACCCTTTGGGTACGGAACCCTAAAAACTTATCACATTACGTTAGATTTTTCTCCAAATCTCCCTAAATCTCTGTCGAAATGAAATGTCCCTAAACCTTACATAATATTAGTCATTTTCGCCTAAAAAAGGGTCAAATCCCTAAAAGTGTAAACACTGTTTTACTTTTTACCTTTTCTCCTGAGTTTTCTCCCCATTTTTTTAAAAGTTTTTTTTACCATGGATACAAAGTCCTTCAGTCGTAATATTAGACTATATACGTAGTATTAAATAGCGTCAAACAACTCACAGTCAAAGTCAAGCAAAGTAAGTCACGGCCAAGTCAAACTCATGCCCTAGTAAAGTGGTGGAGACTTTATAAGAAGCTTCTATGGAGCTTTGGAAACAACACGAATATCTGAAAATACATGTAGTTATATCATTCACTAGGCCAAACTCGAGCGCATCCCTAGCCTAGTTTTAGTGATTGAGGTGGCGCCATCACTGGTGAAACGATGGTACGGACGCTGGTGACGCAGCTCACTGATCGGTCGTCAGCAACCAATCAGCGCTAGCGCTACTTGACCGTGACGGCGGTTACTTTGCTTGACTCTGACTGTGACTTGTTTAATGTTTATTATTCCGTCTGAAATGGGTCTGAAGGACTCTGTATGTAGATGGTCATGAAATAATAAAAAAAAGACACGCTGTCATTGTCAATAATTGATTAGATAATTTAGATGTCAAAGTCCCACCCAACACGGGAAAAAAATTAAGAATGTTTGTTTGCTTTGCGTTGCCACTTGCCGTTGTTTTGTTGTGTTGTGTCTTGTAAAGGAAATGAGATAAAAGTGGGGTATTTTGGTTTATTCCTTGAGTTCTAAAGATAAGGTAAATTTGCGAAAAATCGTTTTGAAAGTTGTATACTTTAGCCTCGTAAATTATTATTGAGAGTGCATGCATTGCTTGGATCGAAGATACATAAACTTCGACTACCTACTTATAATTATTTAGGTAACTCTCTGAACTAGTGCTCATTTATATCTATTACAAAATGTAGGTACTAGGCTTGTACTAAGTAGTTTAACAGTTAACAGTCTATCTGACCCATGTCTGACACTGCTCAAACAAAACACCAAAAAAATGTAGGTAATCGGCACTTACTGTTATATTAACATTATTCTGCCTGCACTGGAACATGATCTAAAATACTAACTCTATTGTTGATAGCGTTTTGTTTCTATTAAATTTCCCACTACAAGACAATTTGACCATTTTATTTATTAAACAAAGTCCACGGCCCTTAAAAAACCTTAAACTTATTTGTAAGTAGGTATGTAGTAAAAAATTAACTAAGAAAGGCCTGCCATCTGTCCGGGATTACCTGGATTTGTCCTAGTTTAGAGGTTGACAGGATTCCCCTGACACTTTTTGTGTCATGGAAATCCTGATTAAAAGATAAGCAATAAATAAAACAAATATGAGTCAAAATATAATTCGCAAGTAATAGTAAGCTGCCTACAAGTTAACTCCGGCACTACAAAATTAACAACTACGGCTGACAATGACCAAACGTCTGTTCCTCAAGGGTGTCCAGAAAAAAAAAACTCAATTTCATCCAAATGTCTGGGGTGTTGAAAGTTTTTGTCCTGCATCGGCAATTTAGGTGATGGCAGCCTTATACTTATGATCTATTTCATAATGTGCAATAAATTTATATTTATTAATTAAATACCTACAATCCTATAAATAATCAATAAATTTACCGATCATTCATCAGGAAAATTTCATCAGATACCACATGGTGTTTGGAATGTCTCCAAAAAAGTCAAAAAAAATCACACGATAATTTTTCTTTGACATTAGCTTTCTGTTTTTGAAAGTAACCTATATAAGTAATGTTTTGTTTATTCACGGTAACATGGCTGAAGCAAAGAATAATAAACAAAAACAAATATTACAGGGTACACCCCAGCAGCAAATACTGTAAATAAAATGGAGGAAGGATTTAGTCTCCTGGATATGGTCATCGCAACGATCGGTGTCTTACTCACTATGGCACTGTTGACCTGTTTGTGCTGTCTTTGTATGAAGATCAGGTACGACTATATACGATTAATAGATACATAGTAACTTTTTTTTGGTAGTGGAGGGAGAAATCTACTAAAGATACTCGGCTGCATTGGGGTGCATCCAGGCTATGCGAGATTATATCCACTAAACCCCAAAAAGCTTGCCAAAAAGGGCTTTGGGATCTCCGAAAGAACACATCAGACAACTTTTTTTCACTTGAGTCCTCTGCCTACGACAACATCAGTCACCTAACATTGTCATCGTATCCCAGGACTCTTGGCACAGAGGTTCTCTTTCAATAAACCTGTTACTACAGGCAGGGGATACTGGTGCCATATTCTATTGGCTCGGCACCAGGGCTGTAGTAAATAGGTAGTTTCCCATATAAAACTTCACCAGTCCCAATGATAGATCAGTGCTGGTTTTAATAAAGAGCATGTCGAGACACGCATGTGGTAGGGTTCCGTAATCAAAGCCATATAATTGTAGTCATAGTTCAGAAAATAATGGTTAGACTTTATAAAAAAGTAATGTATGAAACCTAACCTTCATTTTAAAAGACCTTTTCAACGATACGCCACACGAGTAGTTGGAGTGAAAAAAAAAATCATCCCCATTTCACATGTACCAGAGCCACCCCTAAAATGCAATATTATATATTTTTTATACTTTTAAAATCGAGATCTATATTACAACTGTCATTATGCAAAGTTTCATTCGCTTAATAATTATATAAGTTAGAAGGATTTAAAAAATTCGGACGGACGGACAGATGGACAGACGAATTTATAAGGGTCCGTTGTCGGGCTACGGAACCCCAAAAAGCCATTATCAAGCTGACCTGGGGCTGGTTTATAACAGTAATATTAAATTTATTATAAAATCTTTTGACCACCTACTTGCGTAGTAAGCGACGATGCGATCGAAGATGAAGCACGAAGACTTAGAAGATACCTATTCACTCTGGCCTCGGAAAGGCCCAGTTTATATCTCTTTGAAAACAAGGAAGCCGGCAGGTTGTTCCAATCCTTGGCCGTATGGATTATAAACTTAGACATAATTAGTGAGATTAAATTTTTTGCAGGTTTATTTATTTTTATTCATGACTAGCTGACCCAACAGACGTCCTTTCCAAATTTAAATAAAATTGCTTGAGGATTGGTTTATACAAAAATCACATTTCTTTCAGTTTAACCCGGTTTTTTTCTAAAATTTTAGGAAATTTTTTAATTTTTCTTACTTTAAAAACCTTGTCTGGACTAATACGAACATTGATCCAGCCGTTCTCTAGTGATGCGCTTACCGACAAATAATATTTTATTTTTATTTATGTTGATAGTTATATACTTTGCATTTATCCAGATTATGCCTAATGCCTTAGGCATAGATGCAGACTAGGATAGGGCATGCTTGCCTAGAAATAATTATCAATATGAAAAACCGACTTCATAAAAATTTCAGAACTGAACCGAATTGAAATGGAACCACACAGGATAAGCACCAGCTTTCAAATAAAAAAAGAATCATAAAAATCGGTTCACCCAGTAAAAAGTTCGGAGGTAACAAAAAAAAACATTTGAATTGTGAACCTTCTCATTTTTTAAAGTCGGTTAAAAACTTGTGGCTAACTACTTTCGATGTGAAATGCTCATATTGTACTTTTCGCAAAATGATATTCCTAATTCTATGTTACTTAAACTATTACCTTATCCATTTCAGTGATCTCAAGTTAAAGTGCTACATCATCGAGACAGCAAAGAAGAAGGGCATTAACGTCGATATAGACAAGCTCGATCCGAAGGCGTCTTGCTCTCCTAAAGATGACACTTGCACTATTATGGTACCAGATGTCTGTGTTATAACTGCTTAGCAACAACAGTTCACATGCCTTATTTAGATTAGTCAAACAGAGGTAATGACTTTCCACCAAGATAACTGGTGCTGGTGACGCATAGCGGAATGGCTTTTTCTGCGGAAAGAGCGAAATTGCGAGAACGAGAGCATTATGAGATTGAAATAAAAATGCTTTGATGGGGTTCCGGACATCTCATTTTCATACTAACATATTAGTATGATTTTTCGGAAACTATCTATCAGAAGACTGTCAAGTATATTCATTGATCCAGCACTTCTTATGCGTTCATAGACCACCAGGCGCTTGAATGCTGGCAAAGTCTGCTTGAGCACTGCTCTGACCAGCCTATGTTCTAACTACCACTGAGAACCAAATAGGGCATCTTCAAAACCTACATTAGGATGACCCTGATCCGCGATAAACCGGCATGGTATGCACAATGGCCCCGTTTCCCTTAGGGTGATCTCAGTAGCCTGCCGGAGCATACGCTTTGACGTCATCGGCCGGGACGTGCAGCTCGAAATGATGGGAAAGTTCGTGGTTCGTCTGTCGTGCGCATCATTGTGCCGCACCATGTACCATGCGTCATGCCGTATATGTCCCTGACGTACCTACTTACCTGGCAGGCACTCTCTCGATATCTACTCCTGGCTGGCCTGAAGGTAGACGAAATTGGGAACAGACAGCATGCGACATACGGAGATCTGAACAAGGACCATAGTGGCAGACATCGAATCCCGTATAACTAAACTCAAGTGGCCTCAGGTGGGATTGACCAGGCGCGGTGCTGGTAGGGGGAATTGCTGATGTCTGGGGTCCTTTTAAGAGACTGGTATACAAACTATTGCTCTAATGTTTACTTGGGAATAACCAAAAACACATAATACCCTAAATAATGGTGGTTGCTCTTTTACCAATTGTAACAAAAGTATTAGAATTAGAATAAAAATTCAAGTGCCAATTGCTTTGACCAAAGAATTTTTTTAACATTGATTACTATTGTCACTGAAGTGAATTTTTTTTCTCTCTTTTCTGTGACTATTGTAGATTTCTAGTGATATGTATTGGGTCACAAACGCATAGATGTCGGGAATAGCAATTTTTTTTTTTTTTTTAATTATTTATTCTATATTTAAAACATTCAATATGCCTGTTTTACCCAAGAATCTTAAACTCAATTGGATTACACAGAAAAGACGAAGACGTTTTTCTTTTCTGTGATTGGTTACATAAAAAAATAAAAATATTATCCATATTTTAATGGCGTATTAAAAATAGTATAAGTACAAAAGTATCAGAAAAGTAAACAGTCAAAAAATGCAAATTTGGAAGCACTGTACCATTCTGGCAGACATGGCCAGTCAGTCATACAATATGACCGCATATGTTTTCATGCAAAGATATATTTTGATGATACTTTTGCAATTACCTAAAAGAAAGAGTAACTGTTTCTTTTGGATAACTCGCCAAACATCGGACCAAAAATTTATTTCATACACATTCCAGCTTAGGTATAAGTTTAGTGGTTTTACTAAAAATAATACCCAATGTTTCCAAGCAAACTCATATTTTGTTGATAGTTTTGCAATTATCTAAAAAAAAAAGAGTTTGTTTCTTTCTTTTAGATAACTTTACGATCCTCGGAGCGTAATTCGATTTCGGTTACAAATTGTATAAGTTTCTTGGTTTTCTCGAAATATGCTTTTTTTTTCGCACGTCAATTTTATCCTTAGCAAGTTGATATAGCTTAAAACTGATTGAGTATATGTGAATAGAAGATTAATATTAACAGACATTTTAGATCACAAAATGGTCGTTCAAATTTTAACTACTATATATAGGTAATGAAGTAAAATTCTAAAGTAATTATAATTGAAATTATTAATTATACTCGGTCCATGGATTTATTTGTTCTGATAGCTGCAATAACATAGTAAAAAGCTAAATGAAAACCACTAATCATTTTCTCTAAGTTTTTGAACTAAGACTGAAACAAGTACCCAATGTACCTACTGCAGTGAAATATTAAAAGTTTTTTTTTTGGTGTGAACTTCTTTAGGCTTCTATGATTTTTGTCCACCCAAAAAGTGGTCAACTTTTTGGGTGGACAAAAATCATAGAATACGCGTCATCGTCACTGTACGCTGTACCGTGTTCTTTAAAACCGCGCCATCTCTTGTAGAATAGGTGAATTACAAGTTTTCACTTCTGACGTGCAGTCCTATGACTGATGTGTATTTTTTATTTAGTTTTTTTTTATCATTGCTGCTGTCAGAGCAAATAAATGCTTGAACCGGGTATGATATGTACAAACTGTGATGCGTTTGAAAAATCTTGGTACTGCTTATATCTAGTCTTTTTGTGATAATTGATTCTATTTTACTCATAGCTTTATATTATTAGGTATAGTGTATTTATAGTAGTTTATTTATGTATTTTTAACCGACTTCCAAAAAGGAGGAGGTTCTCAATTAGACTTTTTGTAAATGGTTGTTACCTCAGAAATTTCGACTGGGTGAACCGATTTTTTGATGATTATTTTTTTTTGTTTGAAAGCTGGTGCTTCCCGTTGTTGGTCCAGATCTGTCATTTTTATGAAGTCGGTTTTTTATATTGATAATTATTCGAATACCTTTTTTCATATACTTGTTTAAAATTTACGCGATTACTAGTAGCGATCACTTGTAGTAGACAAGTGTTAATTGTGAGATGTGAGGTGTCTTAATCTTATACTGGGTGTACGTGGAAAGGCGGTACTAAGCCGAAAGGGGTTCATAGTACCCATCATTATGATAAATTTTTACTATGGGAGCAACTCTGAAATCGCGAAAAAAATATCACCTGTTCCATAGAAAACGGTCGTTCTCACAACAAAAAAAATTGGTTGTCTGTAAAGTCGGTTTACGGACGATAATTTTACGTGATAACGTATGCGTTACAAGCCGAACGCTTAGGCCGATCGTGCCTCTCTATAGCTTGTTCCGCGTTCTCGCTTGCACGCTCGGCTCAGGCGGAACGTGACAATGAGTCATGCTTTTTCGTGCGTGCAGCTGACGTTCATTGATTTATTATAAGACGTTATCATGTCAGAAATGTATTGTATAGCTGATGTTTTTTTCGCTTCACAGTGTTGGTTCCTTAGTAAATGTTCATGAAGGGTACTATGAACCCTTTTCGGCTTAGTACACCCTTTCCGCGTAGCCCTGTTGACTAACATAATAGTGTCTTACATTGTATTCGTATTTTATAAGCATAACTATTTTGATGTTCCTTTATATAGAAAAATATTATTCCAAGTTAATATAATTATGTAACCAGAATATAACTTGATAGAGATAATGAGAATTTTGTCTTACTATTTGAGAAAATGTTCTCACAACATGGGCTTAGATTAGAGATTTAGTTTTTTTTTAAGACACGAGACGAGCGAAGCCGCTCTCCTGATGGCGCTTCAACCTAACAGCTCAACGCCACTCAGAATTTTGAACTTCAACTGTTCAAAACCCTGGATGGCAATGCACTGCGCTCGTTACCCCGAGATATAAGATGTTAAATCTCTGTGTGCCCTGTAATTTCGCTGGAAACATTACCCTTCAATCCGGAACACAACAGTGTTTGCACACTACTGCTTGGCGGCTAACTGGCAAAGGTGTGGTACTTCCCCATCTGCAAAAGAGTCCTACCACTACTTGCCACAGTCTTGCCTTCTATTAAAAATAAGAGATGTGAACAAAGAGATTTTAACCGACTTCCAAAAAAGAAGAGGTACTCAATTCGACAGTTTTTTTTTTAATTTTACCTCAGAATTCTTTTTTTATTTGAAATGGGACCAATCGGGAAGCACCAGGCTTCCCGTTTGGTCCCATTTCAATTAGGTCCAGTTCTGTAATTTTTATGAAGTCTGTTTTTTTATATTGATAATTATATTGCTCCTAGTTGAACTACGGGTAATGCCACTTATTCGTAGTCCTATTACTGGTAGAACCACGGACAAAAAATGACCTTGTTTAAACTTAACTCTATCTACTCAGAGTTACGCAGTAGGACCACGGGCAAATAATGGGATGATTGGCTATGCCCTCAGATAAGACAAACAAAGGTGATATGATATACCACAGTACCTACAATAGGCATGGTAACTAACTTTTTTTATTACCTCGTAAAAAAGCTGATCATCAACACCTAAAACTTTAAACGCTCATATCTCAGAGATTAATCAGCCAATTCAATTTATTTTTTCAGTATGTGTAATGTATTTTATTATATTCATCGCTAAGCCTGTTATTTGTAATAAATTAAACATTAGGCCACATGCCTAAACTTTTTTCACTAAACAGCTTAACGTAAAATCTTAGTATGGTACACTAATTTTTCAGGCACACTAAGAAACTTGCACACCAATGAACTAATAGTCCATGTGCAAAACAAAATGCAGGGCGAGTTCAACTGCATCAAGGCTGATATATGCCTGATGCGCTCGCAACCGCGACGCCATTATACCTCCCTTGCTTGTCTGATCTGAGGTTATGTCCAACTAAAAGTTAGTATTCTTACTAGGTACACTTTAAATTAAGACCTGATTTATGTTATAAACAGTTTCTTTCTTTTTATTATCGTATCTCTCAAATGCGGCCTTTACTAAGTTATAGGATGTGGTGAGGCAAGCCGATGTGTGATACTCGGGTGACTGATGGATTTATGTATTTATCTGTACATTATCAATTCAATTGTAAACCTAAAGCTTCTAAATAAATATTAGTAAATAAATGAGAAATTAATATTTGATTTTTGTGTTTTCTTTTTAGTTCTATCCACGAAGACTGTCTATAAGGTACAAACTAGTTTCATATCATCAAACACTGAACTGAATCGCGCCGTGTATTGCGGTCGCTGTCGACGCTAATGTCATAAACATAAGTTATATCCAGAAACTTTGACAATGCGTCAACTAAATTTGTAAGTACCAAACCATCTCTACTTCTGCAGTCTGAACTTGAAGTCGAAGTTTGAGGTGTACAACTAAGTTTAGAGATGTGATAAACGCAAAGTTCGGATACCTAGTATTCCATGTGGAATCTGCTTAGCTATGTAGCTAAATAGATTATACATAGGAGGTTAATCATTCTTGTTTAAAGTAGGAAACTAGATACGCCCTCAGATCAAACAAAGGTGATAGCTACCTATGCCTTAGTACAATTACCTTTCGTGCGTGTTCAAATATCTCCGTGTTTCATCTTTGTTTTTACTTTACCGCTAAACCGTGACTGTACCTACGGCACACTTACTCATAATACACGCACATTAAGAAACTTGCAGTGACATCAAAGAACCAATAACTATTAGTCCGCATTCAAAAAGGGCGGCGAGGCTGTCTTCAGGGTGAATTTGACTAAAAGGCATCCAGCCTGATTTAAGTCAGGTACGTTCGCACCCGCCAATCCACCTTACCATATTTTCCTTGTTTGTCGGATCTGAGTGTAGGTACGTATGTACACCTACTTAATACTTGCACCGTAGGGTCACCTTATTGAAGTCATCTAGTAGGCATCTAATTCAAAACTAAGTATTTATTTAGATACACAAAACAGATTACAATCAAAAATCCTTATTAAATAAATAGTAACTAAAATCTGAACTGGATTGTAACCCAAAACATGTGAATACAAAAAATTATAATAAAGGAATTCGGAATAGACGAACGTGATGAAAGTCCCATCCGCAAACCAATGAGCTTGCTGATGGGCACTTCCAAGACGGCATAACATTTTTTATAAACTAACAGTGAGATGGACCATTCAGACGCAGCACACTGCACGCTGCTGTGTCCGAATAGTCTGGTTTAAGACTAAGATGGAGGATACCGTTTATGGTTCTTATGTAATTACTAAACTTAAGGATCAAATTTATCATTCATATAATTCAGAATTATTTACTAAGAACTCGTTATATTGACGAGCCATTCTTACAATTGGGTTAAAGAAGGATGTATTATTTCTGTAGACTTGAAGTGCAAAGAGGTTTGTGACTCTGGCCCTGCGTGCGCTGTATGTAATATAATATACCTATACATTTCCTGAGGGAATATCTACGGTGATACTGCGGGCCCAGCTTGTAGGTATCTTATACATTGTAGACATTCCTCGGACTTTTAGTTTATGCAAAACTTTTATACCAATACTTGCCATCATCCTTGTTTCTTTCGAGCTACAACCTAGGTCTTTTCAAGGGAGAGTCAAGGTTACTTCTAGGTTGTGGTGTTTCTACTTTGACCACATCGTCGTGTGCCGCATCTTACAATGTTGCTTTAGCTCTAACAGGTGCAATAAATAACATTGTTGGAAGCAGGCGCGGATCCAGCCCTCAAAAAAGGTTGTGGTCACAGCCATCCGAAAATCGGGCAAGTGTGAGTCAGCGTATGAACTTTGCTATCAGCTACAATTTTACATTGTAAAGTGATCAGAATTTACATTCTACTAATCTATTGCAGCTGTTAGAGTAAAAAAAACTTGGACCGAGTGTAATACGCACATATTATTATGTCACAATATAGGTAATTCTAGCTGTAAGTTCTGGCAAGTTCTTATTGACATAGCCATAGACATAGGTACCCATGCAAGTGCCTTATAAAGGTAAGTACTAAGTTCATTAACAACTTTTAATTGAATAAAATATCTTTTTCAAACCAAGCTTTTATGAAATTTGTGATTGGAACGGTGTGCTGATCAAAATGAGTCCAAACACTGCCAGTCTTCTATTATCCATCGAAGAGTGCCGTTGTCCACTGTCACCAACATCAAATCAGCTCGGTATCACCATAATACTGTATTGTCATCGGAACTTGACAAGTATGTAGGTATGCCAAATTTCAGCTCAATCGAACACCGGGAAGTAGGTCAAATTTTACTTGCAAGATTTGATTACCTACAGACAGACACCGGGACAGGTAAACCTAAATAAAAGCTTCTAAAAACAAATTTATAGGTACTTACTTTTGTCTCTTACAAGCTGAGTTTGATTTTTTATTTATTAGCTGCCGATATAAATTTACTCCAAATGGCATCTACCTACAAGTGGCTCTCAATTTCTCAAATAAGTAAATACCTACTTAATACATCTCGAAATAAATCGGAGACCAATTCGATACTTACCTAATTTATGTCCCCTACGAACTCTGAAAGGGAATTCAAATGTTGTTTTTAGAATTCCTTGTTGATATTGGTAAAATGAGACGCACACTTCGCAATTTTTCAGGTCGCGTTCTTTTTTTTTTATAAATCAATTTGTGTAATGGGTACACATAGCGTTCATATTTTAATGATTTACTTATACGTCCAGATTGATATTGAGTGGGTAATATCGTCAGGCTTTTATTGTTTTAAAGTACCTAATTCATTATAATCTTCAATAAAAAAATATTGTAATGCCTGATATACCTACTATTACCTACCACTTATACTTCCACATCCGTTCAGCAGTCGCGGCATGACTAACGATAATAAAATAACGTATAGTATAAGTTAGTCTAGAAAAGGTTAGTATAGTATACTATCATTTTTTTGAAAAATATTTGGATACGGAACCTTTTAGTCGAATTTCTTCAATATCTTCCACGGACCCACTGTCCCCGCGAATGTTGTAGAAAAGTTAGATATCTCGTACATTGAAAAGCAATAGATGCTATACAATATACTTAGGTAGGTAGGTATGTATACTCGTTATATCACAGTTCACATGTACATAAATCAAATTTTACTGCCCCAAGGGGAAAAACGTGGTCAGATTTATGGACGTGGGTGGAATGTTAACGTTTGGATATATTTAGATGTTTCTTTTTACACCGTGATAAAACTAGGGCAAGTGCATTTAGCCCTGGTGCCGGGGCAATAGAATATGACACCGGTACCCCCTGCCTGTAGTAAGAGCCTACTAAAAGGGGTCCCCTTTTAGTAGGCTATATGGGTTCGGGATGGTCAAAGTTGGGGCTCTGACCAATGACCATCCACTTAAGCGTGCCCAACGTTGGTCACACAACGTACTCTCGTACGTTGTGTGACCAACGTTGTCGAGAGTGGAGGGACTGAGACAACACGTAGTTGTCTCGGGAAGAGCCATAGCGCAGTGCTGAGGGCTCCGGTGCGTTCCTCTGGAGATCCCGGAGCCCTCTTGTCAAGCACTAATGCTGGTCACCGGGGGGGTTTTAGCGGGTACAATCCCACATAACCTGGCTGCACCCCAATGCAGCCAGGTTATGTGGTTATCTTCGGAAGATTTCCCCCTCGATAACAAAAAAAAGGGCAAGTGCATTTCACACAATTTGCTTAGGGGCTTCTTTTCCTTAGCTAGAGAAAGTAGTAATGGACAAACTCCAGCTCCTGTCCGCCGCAATCGCCTAGTCCGCTACGAGTATGTGCTACTAAGTCTACTAACACTAACACTGTTTCTAGTTCCTACTGCAGCGGAGCTGAGACGAGGTGTATATTTAGAGACCGTATTTAGAGGTCTGGAGGCGCTGAGTAAGCAAAGGAGTGGAGGCCCGTAATACTTTTTTCAAATAGGTAAAAAAAAATTGAAGTGTTTTGATAATTTAATGCAAGACAAATCAAATTCTTAAATAAACAATGCTTTTTTTTCTTATCAGAAATTGGATGGTTTTTTGTTTTTCAATTATAATTTTGCATACTATTCGGTCTGAAAGTTTTACCTAGAAATGTCTGTTATAGCTCTTCTCTAGTGGAGGCCCTAGAGCTGTAGCCCCAGTTGCCGTCCCCTAAATCAAGCCCTGGTCTATATCTATATGCACGCATGTCTCTTCTGATCTCCACTCGTCTTTTTTTTAAGACTTTTTTTAAAAATTTAATTAAGGCTTCACATTAATATTAATTTATAGTGGATATATAGTATATATAGTGCCAAAAAATTCATCTGGCGTGTGAACCATGGTGAATTGAGTGCATGTAGAGTTTGTATCATTACCTTGTGTCCTAGATGCATCGAGATTATTCGAGACATTCGCCATTTCATATTACCTACACTTGAAAAATTATGTAGGTATGAAGATTCAAATACCGTGTAACTTGTAAACTAAATTACCGTCCGCGTTAAGGCAATTAATTCACCTAACCGTGAGTAAAACTCTCTCGTGGTTTTCAGTTTCGTTATATTTTGTAAAATTAATTAATAATAAATAAAAACTAACAAGCTTTTGTTGCCATATCATGGTGACTGTCATTGCGTACATCAGGTCATGTTAACCATAAAATGCATTGTCATCAGAACTGAACCAACATGCAAAAATTCAACCTCTAATTCAGTTTGCAAGATTTGACCTGAACAAACATTGCAAGTTAATAAAAGCTTATAAAATATATACTAATATGTTGTATATAAAACTAGGTTGTGATATTTGTGGTCAGTTGTGGTATATTATATTAGGCGAAGTTTACTCCTGCAAACTACGCCTAAATTGATTTAATATATCAACCTGTCTGAATTACTTAATCCAGATTTTTCTTTTGAGTAAGGTTTTGGCAATAAATAAACAGCTCCTGTAGGATATAGCGGGTAAAACAATGGGGCGTAGCTAGTTACCCTATTAGAGTTATGTTGGTAGGGACATATACACGTACAAATCCATTACCCAACTCGCAGACTATTATCTTAACCTACGTATCTTAATCTCGTTTAACTCGGATTAGCTCTGGATCAAATAAACTAACTCCTATTTGTCAAGGCCGGCCAATTGAGCCCAAACAACGCCCGTAACGTCTATCCGTAATTTACGGATTCCGTAATCTTCAACAAACATGGCGCGTTTCCAGCGGTCAATGTAGGTATAACTTTTTTGTGACGGGGAAATCGTACAATACAATACGTACAAGCTGTATTTGTATTCAGCCAGGTTATGTGAGATTGCACACACTAAAACCCCTTGGGAGGCCGGGTGGCCTATCAGAGGACATCAGAAGGAAGTCAAAGTGGGACGAGGCTGCCAACACGAGATCAGTTTGGCGTTCGCAAGTCAAAAAAGGGGTCACAAATTTTGAAAGCACTTGTCTTTCCGAATTAGACTTCAAACGCCAAACTAGTAATACCAAATACTAACCGAGTAAAACCCTCATAAAACTACACATACCTACAACAGCACGGGCCAGCTGTACTGCGTAAGTTGTTCAATACGAAGTTTGGACTTGCCAACCAAATAAGAGCATTAAAAAACCGACATCATAAAAATCCAGAAATTGAAATGGGACCATACGGGAAATACCAGCTTTCAAATAAAAAAATAATCATCAAAATCAGTTCACCCAGTCGAAAGTTCTGAGGTAACAAACAGAAAAAATAAATAAAATATACAGTCGAATTAATAACCTCCACCTTTTTGGAAGTCGGTAAAAATTGCCAGAGTCGCCGCATCGTCGGACACGACGCGGATGACATCATCATCAGTATTATAATGAGCACATCTGTACCTACCTTACCTTCCTAATCCTAACACGTTGCCAAAGGCATCACTCTCGAGAAATGCTCGGAGCATTTTCTCTCCCTCTACAACGACGCGGGCCGCTGCACCATTATTTTCCCCCTTTATTTTTATTGTCAAAGTCCCTAGGGTCGTTAGAATATATCAGATCTCCTAATCTGGACCACACACGAACCCAAAGATCCCTTTTTAGTTGGATCATATGACAGGCAGGGGATGCCGTAGGCGTATTCTAAGACTCCAGCCATAAATAAAGGTATAGGTACCTACCTATGACTTACACCACTTACACTACGGATGTGGCAAGGTCAGTTTGGATAAATAAGAGAGGTATGCTCGTGTTGAACTGCCTCCGTTTCTCGCTCTTCGCTTTTAACGCAAAAACTGTAAGTTCAGCACACTTAAAAAAAAAACACGCACACTAAGAAGACTTGCAGTGACACCAAATAAACCAGAGTTTATATAAAAAACATAAAAGACGGGAAGGTTGTCTCTAGGGTGAGTTCTATGAATCCTTGGTTCGACAAAAGCTTAATTTGGGCCTGATTTGTCTTGCCATGTCACCTTACCATACCTCTATTTGTTGGTTTGATCTGAGGTAGCGAGTTACCTACATATATAATGTATATCCGGTTATCGTATGAAAATATGTAAATGAAGTCACCGAGTGTGCGAAATTTGCGCTTAGACCTGTCTAATATGAATGTCTTTAGTTAGAAATTAGGAAGGTAGCTTTCAGGTAAAATAATACTTAATGCAAAGATATTTAAATGTATGAAAATCGCCTGTTCCGAAAAGCGAGAGTCGCCCGCAGGTTTTAAAATACTTACAGTTTCAGTTATACATATTTCCGAAATAAATGTATCCCATGTCACTGATGCTTCAACTATATCTATGAAAAAAAACACGTCGATTCTTTCCGTTGCTCTGTTACTACGCAGAAGAGACAACACATAAACAAACTTTTACGTTTATAATATTAGTATGATGGCTATATAGTTATTTCAAATTTTATGTTGAGAATAAAATTAGAGAATAAGAGAATAATAGCGCACAGAATTTCTCTGGCAATTCAACGCGGGAATGCAGCCAGCGTGCTCGGTACTCTACCACACGGACAAAATCTTGTTTTAGATTTTTAGTTTAAGTTTAATATTTAAGGCTTTTTTTGTGTTTGCTTCATTTAATATACATTTGTACATATTCCTGAAATAAAACTAAATCTTTAAATCGTAGAATAAAATTTCCTTTTATATTTTTTTTTTTTCTAATTTAATGGTTGCTAATTATTTGGGTACCTACTTGATTATGATTAGCTATCTAAACCAGAATTCAGCAGACGAAAAAAATACGGTTCTATGGTTATACGGAATTATGGTTTAAATACTTATCCCATTTGTAAGTATTGCCTTAGACAAAATGGTATTACGAACTTTTATACTAGCCTAGTTAGCTAAAAACCTGTCTGTAAGATGGATTTAGTACGACGGATTGGTCCTCCTTTGGGTACGAATTTATATTACCTACGTGCACCTTACTGGCTCAAGCCGTAACTATTTGTTAATATTAAAGATGAAAATTTATTTTATATGAAAGTTTGCGTTTTACTCGACGACGCCAAGCCAAAAGCTGTGTGTTTCATATACAGCCTAAACGCCATAACTCATTTTGATAAACTTCTCGGATGTAAGTCTAACTTAAGGCCCAACCACCCACTGGAAATTCGAGGCTCTGCCGTAGCGGCGTAAAAGTCAACTCTTTCAACTTAACCGTAGGTTCATCGTCCCGCAGTGCTTCAGCGCCATGTCTCGCCTCGTTTATTCTGAACTCTTGTTAATGAGATACAGTTTTGACTCTGCCTCAACTCTCCAGTTAGTTTTAAACAATGGCACATCAATATAAAAGAAATGTTATAAATAAAATATAGGGGTATATATTTGTTTTTATATAATTTGCGCTTGTAATTAGTGCTCCAATTTAATTACAATCTAGCCTAATATTAAGCTAATAAGTAATTTAATTCTAACTTAAACTTCTAAGTATGATATTTTATAAACTAAGAATGTGTCCATTAACACGTTTCTTATTGTCTTTATTAAGGCGAAGACACTTTGTTTTAGTGTTCTTTATAGGTAGCATACACTACTTAACACTAACACTGTTTTTCACTACACTAACTCGAACGGTTTTGTTCTCTTTAGTCTTCTAATATAGTTTGTGTGGTCGCGGACCGGCCAGAATCTCAAACGTACTATGTCTTTTCGCTGTCGTTTTATTGTGAGTTGTGACCCTTATTTTTAACTTATAGCTTACCGAAGTGCTTATTAATGTAAAGCGCATTCGGAAAGGTCTTAGTTCCAGCTTTATTCCTCTAATCACTTCATAATCCGTAAAGGATTCGAGGGTAAACAAGAGCAAATTCCCATAATTGGATTTACATTTAATCTGTTTGCTAAAACGATTTCAATTTGATTCCAATTGTTAAATTTCAATGCTTCAGCGAATTACCAAAGTGCTTGGCAAATATTGTTATTTGATATAGAATTTTTTATTTGACTTCTAACTGCCAATTATTTTGTGTTTATTGAAGACTAGTGCTGTTGTCCGTGACTTTGTACGCGTAGATTTTCATATTACCCTCTTTTCCTCCCCTTCGCTAAACAACATAGCTTGTAATTCAATCTGGTAATAGCTAAGCTATATTCGTGAAAACCGAATTTAATTCCGTCCAGTGGTTTAAGAGGTGTTAGCTTAGTTGGTAATGAACCTGCCTTCTGTGCTTGGGGGAGTGGGTTCGATTCCCACCTAGGACAAACATTTGTGTGATGAACATTTGTGTTTGTTCTATGTCTGGATGTTAATATCTATTTAAGTATGTATTTAAAAATATATATGTACGTATATCAGTCTCTAGCAGCCATATTACAAGCTTTGCTTAGTTTGGGGTCAGATGACCATGTGTGCAATAATGTCCCCGATTTATATTTATGTGCATGGACTGACAAACAAACAAACAAAATTCTAAAATGTTTAGTTAAGTATGCTTCAATATTACACCTGCACAGTGCACTGCGAGTTTCTTACATTTCGCCGAATGCTGTTAACTTAAAAGCTTATCAAAACAAGGCACGTCACGGAGCTTGGTGCTTCGGAGGCTTGCTAAAACCACCCCCAATATTTCAAACTCCCCGTGACACAATCCCCGAAAGCGCACCACTTTATGTGACATTCCAAATATACCTACTGGTGCCTCATATTCTGTCATGTTTTACTTTGAAGATATGGATCGTTAGAAGCGAAGAGCACTTACCACTGGCGTTTCTTTACGGTTCGCTGCAGAGCTATTTTCGATATAGGAAGTGGTTTTAGGGACGTAATTTTTGTTAGAACTTAGAAGGGCAAAGCTGTCAAATCGGTCACTAAAACGACAGATGTAGAAGTTTTCCAAGTCACTACGTGACATTTCGCTTCGTTTTGTAGGTTATTTACATAAATATACTTATTAAAGATCGGAACGCGGCGGTGATGGAGGCCCTGGGCCGGGAGGAGGCGATTGTAATGTAAAAATAGGTTTTGAAATGTAAAAAAAAAGCGTTTAGAAATAAGGATTGTGTGTATGCCTCGAGCATTCATGCTCACCATCGAAGGTACCTTCTTGCGGCGGCGTCATGTGTCGGGTCGCTGTCTTCCCTGAAATATGGTTGAGGAGGGCGATGGCTGGCACATGAGTCATACTCGTGATCGGGTGCCGCTTGCGGGTCGCTGGTCTGCTCGCGGTATACACATAAACTAGTAATAACATGACTAAATTGTATTAACCTTAGATTAAGACGTAACTAACTTCCTCTCCCTGTACTGTGTAAAGTAAATTCGTTTAAGTTAACAAAATATTAGTAAAGTATAACAAAAGTCACGGACCTCGGTGTCCGTGGAGTGATATTTAATTATAAAATATGTATACTTATTTACTCATAGGTTAAAAAGTTAGTTTATTCCGGTGCTATAAATGTATTTGTATGATTGTTAGGTAATTAGGCAATGATCAGTTACAGGGCTTACCCCTACGCTTTACTTCTACGCCAGGGCTTAGATACGCCTTGTGTTGTCTTAGATAATATATTTGAACATTTGAGGTTCTTGGATATACCGGTTTCCTCACGATGTTTTTCTTCTCCATTTTTGAGCCATGGCATCGAAACAGCACATCATTTAATTAGGTACTAAATAAGTTAATAATAATAAGTTAAGTTAGTCTATTGGTCCAAGGCCGAGGATCGAACCGGGTGTTGTCAACTTGTCAGATTGTAAAAAGCGCAAAAGCTACCACTCTGACACATCGCTAATCTAAAATAAATTATAAATTCAATTGTTAAGTGGATAAATATAATGTTATTTACTGTTACTCTAGATATTTAACAATATTTGTGTTTTTATTATTCGTGTTGATCTTTGAAGAACGGTTTAATCCAATGCGTGATTCTAAACATTCGTTAAATGCATGACTCGTAAATTCGAATTATGAAGTATTTTTTATTATTATTGGTGGCAAACAATCAGACGGGCCGCCTGATGATAAGCAATGAGCGAACATTACAAAACAATAGTTACATTTTAGAAATTTCGTAAAAAGCGTGATACTTTCCCATAATTTTGTTACCAAAAGTCAGGACAGCCCGCTAAAAGCGAATCTTCTGGCAAAGATGTGTGTAGTGTGGATACCTACGTGCAAGTGCAAGGGCATTTGAAATGTTCTTTACAATCTTTGAACGCAACTCTCTCTACTAGCGATCATCCGTACACATTCATGCAGGGTCAGACTGGGCCGGAAGGGCCCGGGTGGCTCCCCACCACAAGCCTGGGGCCTGAGACATATCAGAGACTGGATAGACTGCGCGGGCCCCCTGTCCTACCTACCGCCTGACCTGGCCTGCAAGCTAGGCTCGTGGGGGGCCCACGCAGGCTGGAGCCCGGCTGGCAAACGCCACCTCGACTATATGGCCAGTCTGACACTGCACTCATGCAAGGAACCATCCACAAAAAATTTGATCTGTAACGCATACTGCATGAGTTTAGTATTTCCCGCCTCGTTCTCTACTCTAGACGACAAAACTCTTAAAGAAAGCGAAAAGCTTAACTGCTGTCTGTACACTAAATATTTAGTTAGATATAGGTATGTTTAAGTCATAAGCAAGCCTCTGTATCGGATAAATGTTATTAATCGTACCCTGTTTTGCTGCGCAGTCATGTAAAAAGAAAGATACCCACCAACCAAGCCACATAATCCCTACTCACAAGCTTTACGATTCAAGAAACGACGTCCCTAAATGTGTAAAATGGCCGTTTGGACATCAAGCTGGATGGCCGGCCTTCGCAACCCTAAATTAATATACGAGTAGACATGGGATCTGTTGAAAATGGTCTGAGAAAAAAAGCTTATAAAAGTGCTTGGGGTCTAAGTAATAGGGTAATGTACCGTGTTAGATTTGGGTCTTATCAACTGGTCGAAATACCTACGGGTGTTTCATTCGCTGTCATTACAAATCTTATTTAACTCGTCGGGGGGATGTGCTGTCGGAGCTCGTTGCAGCGCAGATGTGGCATACAATTCGTTGATCCGTTGCATAGCGTTGCGTCGTCGCAGCGTCAACGCGTCATTTTTTATGTATATTTTTAAGGGCATATTACATGCCGACACATGCCACATTATGCGTTGCGTCGACGCACGCGATATGTCAACGGATAGACCACAGAAAAGAAGTAAATAGAACGGAAATGAGAAGGAAACTATCGCCACGTATTGTGACAGATACTTGATTGAACATACTTATTTACGTCAACGCGTTGAACTCCGCGTCACAGTTGCTATGGGTTTATATGGGTGCAAGTGGCTACACCAAATTTCTTACAAAAATGCCTTGACAGACGTACCAATTTAAACAAAATAAATACTTCTCTGTGGGATAGACGGACGAGAGACGAAGAGGGTGATGCGCTGCACTGTCGAAGCTCGTCGCAATGCAGGTGTGGCATACAATGCGTTGATCCGTTGCGACGACGCAACGCAACACACTAATGAGGCCTCTCCCTTTTGCAGTTCATACAACTTTGAGTATACATTTCGTCAGAATGTATAAATATGCTCAAAGATGTACGGCGCGCGTGCAACATCCTCTGCTTATTTGATCGAAAGTCCTCACATAAATTCAGAAGGTAAATTGGCTTATCAAGAGCAGAAAATTTCACACTACTAACACACGTCGCTTACCAACAGGCGAGTTGGTGGTCAAATGCGGACTTATTCGCGTTAAAAAAAAACACTATATAAGCGAATAGAACACCGCTTGTCAGAGTTTGATCAAATAATCAAAAGTTTTCATTCCTTTCAAATAAAAACTGCATTCAAATCGGTTAAGCCGTTTTGGAGAAAAATTATAACATACATTTTTAGAAAAAAATTATCATACTGATTTGAATAGTGTAACATAAACACAACTTTACATAAATAAAAGTTTCATTGTAATGTTTATGTTTTCCTTGTTTATATGGTCTTCTAATAAAGAGTTATCTCAAACTTTGACCCACGACAAGTTCGGGGTCAAGTGTAGTGCGCGTGTGTCCTTCTTCTCCGTTCTGTCTTGGGTAAACCCCACAGAAAAGTTTTCTTTTTAAATTTAATTTAGAACGGCTGTCAAGGCTTTTTTGTAAGAAATTTGTTGTAGCCAGTTGCACCCATAAACGAAACGTCAGTCATTCGAAATCAGTTAGGCCCTTCGTACATAACGCTACGCAAATCTTCGATACTCGACTAGTCGCTTGGAGACTAAAATCGTCGAGTATCGAAGATTTGGGTAGCGTTGTGTACGAAGGGCCTAAGCAATTGTGAGGCGGAGTTCGACGCGTTGATCTAAATAAGAATGTTCAATCAAGGTTCACTCATAATGCCTGGATTGCTGGTAACAGATTTTCCTTCTCATTACCGTTCTATTTACTTCTCTTCTGTGGTAAAAACCGCACATAATTACTTTCTCCGATACCTTGTGGATAGTAATATGTTTTGATCTGAAAATATTTTCGCATTTTGTTAATGAAAAACAAGGGTTCCAATAAAAAAAAAAACATTAAACAAAACGGCAACAAATTCGTCAACAAACAAAGGGTTTGCAGAACTGCCCAGATAAACATAATTCAAATGAAAAAGTATGTGCAAAGTTCAACAATTAATTTGCGAAGTTCAAAAGGGCACCGTCGAATAACTTGACTGATGAACCGAATGCTAAAGTTGTCTAATAAAAGTCTTAAAACTGCGCGCTTTAAGTTTTGTTTACCATTCCGAAGAATTTAATTTGAGAGGAATTTTCTGGCCCAAATTGATTGTCAACGACTTACACAAAGTAGAAAGGTATTTTATCATATTTATTTTCTGCTGGAAGTAAGTCTCCTAAAGTTTGGTTTTGCTTGTATTTGTTTTACTTTTACTTTATAATACTTTTTACTACCGACTGTTAGGTTATCCTCCAGTTCGATTTAAAGACGAGAAGAAGTTGAAGATATTTATTTTATGAAAACATAATGTATAAAACATTCTAATATTTTTCGCACGCACTAACAGTCTGACAGACATAAATCAACACTTTTTTATGATACTGGGTGACGAGACGAGCGAAGTCGCTCTCCTGATGGCTCTTCACGCTTGCCCATAACAGCTCAACGCCACTCAGAATCTTGAACTTCAACAGTTCAAAACCCTGGATGGCAATGCACAGCGCTCGTCACCTCGAGATATAAGATGTCAAATCTTTGTGTGCTCTGTAATTTCGCTGGAAACATTGCACTTCAATCCGAAACACAGTAGTGTTTGCACACTACTGCTTGGCGGTTGAATAACTGGCAAACTTGAACATCAATGCTCCGTCTATGGTGCTCAGCCTCTTTGCCGATAGTTGTGTTGTGCGAAGGTCGTATATTTACAACATTGACGATCATGGAATGGACGAGGTCTAAGTTACATAAGTGCTAGTATATCTGTTCCCTTTTTTCAAAATAGGTGAACGATTTTGAATACTTTATACGTTCGCAAGTTTCATTGCGGTGTTTGATACAAGTGGATCACATTAAATACTGACTTCATAAATATATGAAAAACGTAATAAATGCCTATAAAATTAGAGGGTTGTCCTCGATTTCTTTGAAATCCCATCATCAGATCCTGACTTGGTGACAATGGAACCAAATTGGAAGTATACCTAACCCAACAAAAGAAATATTTTTGAAATCGGTCAACAGTTGGCGGAGAAGTCGGTGAACAATTGAACATACATATAAAACAGTGGAATATAGAACCGTCTTCCTTTTTTGAAGTCTGTTAAAAAACCTGCACAGCCAAGTTATGTGCTCCTGCCCAAATTGATCAAGTTTTTTGATTTAATTTAATGAATATAATAAGGTTATATACTAACGTATACCTAATAGTCTAAGATCCGGCTGCAGAATTAGTGCCGTGAAGTGGATGATATTTTATTTAAAACCAAGCGAATGATTTTTTTTACCATAAATTAATTAACAATAATTTAACTAAAAATACTTGCAGCCACATTTTGATTGGCACCCTCGTTGATATATATATTCTCCTAATCATAAATATGCGTAAAAATTTGGTTTTAAGCAAAAACTCGATGACCGCACTAATTCTGCAGCCGGATCTCGTACTATAACTTGTATTAGCTCTCTTACTTGATATAGATGCCCGGTTGATGTCACAAAGAACGGTGCTTAATAGTAAAGGTAGATAATATCGATGTTAATTTCATCTTATACAAAAAATACAATACAAAAATGTTTATTTGTTATAAAAACCAATTACATGAAACCTTATATATATATATATATATATATATATATATATATATATATATATATAAGCATTATGTAGATACAAGGTTATTCATAGTGCTTGTGGACCCTGCACTAAGTGAGACCTGTATCGCAGGGGCCATACCAGTTTCGATTACTACATAGTACGGTTATAAAGACCAACATTGCCCCCATTTTCATAAAGATGATACTTACCTTACCGTCTTCTATGAATGTTTCAGAGTTTTACTTCTCTCAATGTCTATCCAATCAAATTGTTCATCTCACTGAAATGTTATAATATTTCACATCTGATTTCGTCTGACGGTATCATCGTGATAAACCCCTCTTGGCGCCACGCCAAGGAGTTAAATTACCAAATTCAGGGTTTGTTGAATCCTGATTTATTACTTAGATTGTAATCGTAGTTTGTGGTCAAGCACACTTGAATATAAAACGGGTTTAAGCTAGCTTTACCAAATAAATGATTGTTACATTACCCTGATTCGCATGTATTTCGTAATATGATAGAAAAGGGTAGAAAATAATACCATAGTCGTCGATAAACATTTATTAATATAATTCATTTTCCATATTCCAATATTAGTATATTAATAAATTATCATATTCCACATAGAGGAACGTACAATATAAGAAGCTACGTACAGATGGATCTACTCGCTGCATACCAACACCCCCTGTCCGAGAGTCGCAATGCATATATATATAACATCCATTTTAACCATTATATTATGAATTATATATTGACACATTTATATGTAGATTTTAAAATTCTAAGTTGCCAATCGCAAATACAAATGGCGTAGTCATATAAAGGCTTATTATAGCGTCTTTCACCAAGTTTTCTTTTACCGATACTCTCTTAACTAGAACATTTAAAGTTACATTTTTTTTTCTATTTTCTCTACTTCCTATTGACATAAGTTTACCACCAATTTTAGCTACTTTTTTAAATTTCTACTTTTATCTTACTTAACTCTACATACATACATTTTAATAGATAGAAACTGTCGTATAGGCGACAAGTCCGATGGTGGAAACAAGGAGAACAGAAGAGGATGTGCCACGGACCGGTCGCCGGAGACAGTGAGAGGGTCTGACGGGCTGAGCTGGTGTCGGGCGTACTGATTGGGCAATAAGGCTGGGTGATTGCCCAACCGAGTAAGCGGACGCCCGACCCGTTCAGACTGAAGATAAACTCAAATCAGATGTAAACGATCCAAAAATATTTCCGAAAGAAATCTAGGTCCCTGTTTTGGCGAATCTCTCTACAGAAGGAAGTGGAAATGAAGGGTGAAAACGGGTCCATGGGTTCGCTGTGGTTGTCATCGCGGGCGGCGAGGCGACGGTCAAGTCGGCTGGCGTGAGCTGGCCGACGCTTCGCCGGAGCGGGGGGCTAGTGCTCGTGCTCTACCCCCATTTCTGGAAGAGGCCCATGCGCTGGCAACGACAGTTGGAGCCCCAGAGGTTGCAGCGGCAGGAAGACGAGTGGCAACAGTCGCCAGGCCGGTGGTCGCAGTTGCCGCCGCGGCGGATGCACGCGCGCCTGAAAACGTAGATCAGCGACGAACGTCTGAAACCACATCATCGAACACTAGCCTAAGTTTCAGTGCAGGGACACTGTACGAGACAGATACCTGTTTATGGTCAAGGTTTTATATTGTTTCTCTCCTCAAACCATACTCATTCAGCACTATTATTTAAAACTGTGTACAAGCACAATTTAGTGCTAAAAAATTAAAATTTCCCCGAACAACGGTAATTTTTTTATTAAAAACTCAAAGTATAATTTAGAAATTCAACAACCGTTTAGTTCTTAATTAAAGGTATGGGTGGGTGCTTCAATTTAGCGAAATTAAACTTGAACGAATGAACCTAGAATTAATTGAGTAGAGCTGAGTTCTCAAAAACATTTAGATGCGCTAGATTCGCCTCAAATATCTTGCCTAATTGATGATACTCAATAACGTATCTTTAATATTCCTTAAACAGATAATTAAACTTGATTTTCTAATACGATAGTTGATGGATTGTATTGGATTTAATTGGATGATTATTAAAAAAAATCCTCTGATTTATTTTTACTATTTAGAATAGATCTCAGCTCGTGACCACGGCCATTGTAACATGGTCGAAACGTCGCGCGAAAGGTATCTATTTTTATCTATATTTAATATTGCGGGATAAGTTCCGATAAATATTAAAACATGTGTTCAAATCGCGAAAGTTTAAAAATTATAAGAATAGATCTTTTCAAAAAAGTCTTTATTTTTTAGGTATTAGAACTTACTTTCCTACGTCCTGAAGCATCTGCAGATCGACTGGGTCATCACCGTAGTCGGAAGGGTTCACATCCACATCGTCATCACCTATAGACAAAAAACTTGTTTAGTTGGGAGACAATTTAGTTCGGGGGCCTTACGCCTAACTCTAACCGCGGGCTCGAATGCGCGCAGTTTGCAAAATCACGGGAAACTTAGCGCGCCGAGATACGGTTTGCGATCACGCAACTTTTTTTTTTTACTACAAAATAGACTTGCGCTTGGCCGCCAACTCGTCCGATGCTAAGCGACGATGCGGCCTACGGTGGATCACGCTTGCCTAGAAGAAACCGATTCACTCTTGACTTGAAGACACCCAGATTGTAACTATCGGGGAACACTCATTCAGGCAGTGCATTCCACAAACTAGCAGTTCGCACAATAAAAGTGGAATCAAAGCGTAATGACCTAAACTGAATCGTTTATAACAGGTAAGCGTAAGGCCCCAGGTGCTAAAAGTATTATAGCCTTGTTTTACAAGGATTTTTCTTAACAACGCTTCCGAAACAAATAACTTGGATAACACCAACCAAGTTATCTGTTGGTCTGTATAAGAATTCAGGTTATCCGCTAAGGTGGCTAATAAAAATAATAAAAAATACTCGAGATTTCCAGTTTTGTTGAAACAATACGACGCTGGCTCCATCATTCAACGTTACTGATAAGGTTATAGTGTACGAGTCATCGCCGAGGCATCCTCATAGATTTTTTTGGCAGCTTTGTTTATAGCCTAATGATTGATGTCCGAAAACAAAAGGATACTCCCGACCCGCCCTACTGGCGGCGCAAGCTTGGGGATCAAGTTAGCTCCGCCGGTGGAGATTAAATAAACAATGGGTCATTTATGAATCATTAAGGCGATATTAGCTACGCCACTAACTCGTGTATGGGTTTTAAGAACATAAGTTTATTCATAAGTCATTTTGGAGGCTTTCAGGTGACATGAGGGTAAAAGGTCCGATGATAGTTCAATGGTTGGTGCGATCTATTTTTACGTCACAAGTGTGGGTTCAAATCCCAACAACAAATTTAAGATGCTGATGAATTAGTGTTGTGAAGAATCCATGGCATATAGATCAGGAGGACAGACTGGAATGTTCCATGTTGGTAGAACAATTTCTACTGCTCAGATGGCTAGCGCTATTTTTAAACAAGTTTTTTGTATTCTTCTCAGAAAACCCTTTCATTTCATACCCAGATCATGGGGGGTCAGACATCTTTATAGGAGTCCGCTATATTGGATTTGGAATGACGTCATTTAGCTAACCATGCATTGTCATCTATGCCAAATACAAACTCAAAATTTCAACTCAATCAGTTCAGAATAACTGGTATAAAATACAGTTGCAAGATTTGTCTAACACATACATAATAACAGGGAAAGTTAAATAAAAACTAGTAAAACGCGCATATTGTATGAGAAATATTTTGATGTTACCACTCGCGTGGCTCGACTAGGTAATCATTATAAATCACCATAGTCATAAACCTTTATTCCGATCAGTTGTGCGTGACTGGTAATGAGTAGTGAGCGCTACTGTGGTTTGGATGACACGTTATGTGGGACGATCTTTGTCGAGTAAAGTAAACATTAGCTCTAGCGCTAGGGCAATAGAACACGGCATCGGTATCCTCTGCCTAGGGGACCTCTGGGCCCGGGATGGTTGAAGTTGAAGCTCTGACCATCCGCACAACGAGCCCCAAGAGAGGACGACGACGTTTTGGAAGGATCCGTAGCGCAGTGCTGAGAGCTCTGGTGCATTCCTCTAGAGATCCCGGAGCCCTCTTATCAAGCACTAAGGCTGGTCACTGGGGGGTTTTAATGGATACAATTCCACATAACCTGGCTGCATCCCAAGCAGCCGAGTATCTTTGGAAGATTTCCTTCTCGGAAAAAAAAGTTAAATGTATAGAGTAAATCACTTTTTCCACTAAAATCATCCCACTGGTGAGGTTACCTGGGTCGATATAGGAGGCATGCGCCCACTCTGTGGCAAGCAGGACGCCCGCGACAGCCAGCAACAGGGCGCTGGCGCGCGGCATGCTGCCTCGCAACAACCGCTGCTTGCCTGTAACATTTCAACAACTAGATTAGCTTTTATATTAGGCAACTTTATGAGATAAGCATATCGCTCGTCTGTACTTGGTCTAAGTTTTTTTGTTCTCACAGGTGGAGTAGATTGAAATAAGCTAAAAAAATTATACGTACAATATTATATTTATTTATTTTTTACAAATCTTTTGGAAAAATGTGAAAAAAAAACATTTAGATTTTTACAATGTTATTTAACAGCCATCTGAGCTAAAAATAACTTGGATAGAGTATAGTGACATTGGGATTATTCTCAACTTACGGACGCTGCCCTTTTTTGGCTGAAAATGTGCAAAATATTTAATGGCCAAAGCCATTAAATATTGAACACTGCCACATCATTTTGCTAAGTAATTAAGAAAAACAATAACAAGGAGTAGTGTGCATGACCGATATTACATAGCAGGAAAAGAAAGCAAATGACATATTGTTTTTCGAACATATTTTCCATTATCCTAAATTAAATGAAACCAATATATGAAGTGAAATATTGTTATAACAAACAAACTCGGCCACCAACATTTCTCAGCTTCAGAAAATCACTCATCTCATCCTGGCGTGCGCAAAAACTTAGATAACAAGAGCAGAATGATGACCGACCCTTAATCATGTCAAGAATTACCCTGCCAAGATCGATGGGACTGCCTTTTGTCAGCAAAATAGCTTTTAACATGTCTATTCCCTGATAAAGGTTTAACGGAAAATATTCCACCACATCGGACAACGCCACGTTACTTTCCCTAATACCCTTTTTATTCAGGGCGTCCACTCGGAAAATGCCTAATCCGGAAATTCGTAGAGCGTCTACGGAGGTCACGTAGTGGAGCTACGAACACTGCTACGCTTTTAGTGAACCGCTACGCAAGGGGCAAATTATTGTTCGAATCTCTTTTAGTTGAATAAAATACAGACAGCATACATCTTAATTGTATTTTCTACTTTATGGTATGGAATTTCTTGGTAGAAATCGTGGTCTATATGGTGAAGTTTAACGACATGACTTTTCCTTTTTTGCCCTTATCCCTTAGAATGAGGTCGGGTGTACAGGCAGTTTGCGATCTGCAATTGTTCCGGGATATTGCGAGGACGCAATACTGAAACCCTGTGGGGTGATATCTTTATTTTTGTACATCCGAAAAAAGTCAAAACACCACTTACACATAAGCAAAGGTTTTATGTACGTAACAGGTTCGAAAAATTTATTACTACTGAGCAAAAGAATACGAGTTATCTCATAATTTTTTATTTTTTTCTGTCAGAACATTGTGCGTGGAATCAATTTGAAAAAACATGATAGAATATGTATTAGTAAGTACTGAAAAAGTGGCTTTATTATAGTTTTAATTCGTTTTGTAGTTCCTTGTAGGTACACTTTTTTTTGTAAACTAAAACGCATAATTGAATTAAGTTATAAACTCGTAAATATAATTAGGAAGGAGTGCAGGCAACAGGGGCATTTGTGGCCGAAGCGTAGCCGAGTCCAGCATACGTGAGTCTAGGCTTGTATAGTTTTGTTTTTTATAATTAGTAGTAATCATTTATTGCCAAATAAACATTAGATTAGGATTCACTAGTATGATTATGCGCATGAAAGAAAAGGCAACGGGCCCCAAACTAGGTAGTGCCTGTGTCTTGGGCACCCTGTTTCCAGATACCAAACACTGTTTTAGCGCTGAGTGAAAACACATTAAAAATTCTCTGCCAATCAGTGATGTTGTATATAAACTGAGGTAGATAAGTGACACCCAGGTCTGCGCGGCGATACATACACTAGTAGACTGAAGTAGATTAGCTTAAGTGAACTCAGTCAGTCCTTCTTGTGTCTGACAACGACGCAAGCGTATAGGTAATACGCGATTTTGAAGTATGAAAAATAATCGAAAATGCCGTGTTGTGTATTACGGCTGTAAAAGGCTGTAAGGCTGTTCTATGGGTGCTATGTAGGCAGCTATAGTAAAGTATCACCATATTTTTAGTGTTTCTTTTAAAGTGTATGACGTCCCTATTGGTAAAACCCCATTGCTGCCAGTTACTTTATAATAAGCAAGGCAATTTAATAAGTTCAATTTTGTAGAAAATGATTCTTCAAATTATTAAACATTAAAAAACATGTTTAATAAAATCTTTATTTTAATTTTAAACTAGAAAATCTCAAGTAAGACGTGGCTTCGAGACGTGGCTAGTTCTTTACAAAGTAAAACTTGAGCGGCTAAGACTAGCAATTCCGCAATTAAGAATAATACTTTCAGTATACTTTAACTTGCATAAATGATACAGTTATCGTTTACAGTTTTACACAGTGATAAATGTTTTAAAAATTAAAATGTTTGCAAATCTTGTTGCTAGTCTAAACCATGCTTTGTATAACACGCTATCTCGCCGCCCGTGAGTCTGATGTTTTTTTGTCGTGCCCGTACAATAGTGCCTTTTGATCGGCAATCTTATACGTCATCCTCCAGACCATTATGACTTATCTGTATAGACTGTTGACAAATGATCTTCCTTATTGAAGCTGTGTTTTTCTATTTGCCTTTTGTGTTTGTATTCTTTGTATTGGTGATAGGAAAACAGTCTGGGTTCTGTTGTGTTTATCAAAACTCAATAAGTTCATTGATTGCCTTGTGTGTTGAGTGATGTTATTATAAATATCTTATGTAATTTCCTAGCGAAAGCAAAACCTAGACACTGGTCCAGCGTAGAGATTCAAGTCTTTTTTTATTTGAATGTAACCATAGCTTTGTAAAACGGGGCTGCTATTAATATAGTCATCTACAAGACATTATAATGTATATTTTTTTACTGACGTCGCCTTTCGTTGGCCCCACTATTGTATTCATAATTCGACTGCCCCGGTGGCTCAGTTGGTAGTGAACCTACTTTCTGTGCTTGGGGGCGTGGGTTCGATTCCCATCTAGGACAAACATTTGTGTGATGAACATTTGTGTTTTTTCTATGTCTGGGTGTTAATACCTATTTAAGTATGTACTTAAAAATATGTATGTATTTCAGTCTCTGGCTGCCATATTACAAGCTTTGCTTAGTTTGGGGTCAGATGACCATGTGTGCAATAATGTCCCAGATATTTATTTATTTTTTATAATTTTATAGTTATTTATTATTTACTAATATGATTAATTAATATTTGTTTTCTTTTAGGTATAAAATACAACTAACCTAATTATTTTGACAATATTCTAATAAAAATTTAAATTACAAACAAAAATAAAATCTTTTTAATCGAATAACCCGCCCTAACTGTATAACCATGCCCCTGAATCCGGGGCATGGTTATACGCGCTGCCCTCACCTCACTTGGGCACATTAATGGACGACGACTCACTGCGCGTGGCTGTTGCCTTCCGCCTGGGCTGCAAGGTGTGTGAACCACACTTATGCATCTGCGGTTCCATGGTGGAAGCTAATGGCCATCACGCTTTGAGTTGTCGTCGCTGCTCAGGTAGGTTTCCTCGTCACCATGCCCTTAATGACATAGTTCGGAGAGCCCTTGTTTCAGCTAACATACCTTGTATGCTCGAACCACCTGGTCTTTGCAGATCGGACGGCAAGAGACCGGACGGCCTGACACTGGTGCCGTGGAAAAACGGCAAGTGCTTGGTGTGGGACGCTACTTGCGTCAGCACGGTAGCTGCCACCCACCTAGGCCGTACGGTTCACTCCCCAGCAGCTGCAGCAGAGAATGCCGCTTGCATGAAGCGGCTGAAGTATGCAGCTATGGTGCCTCGGTACATTTTTGTACCCATTGCCGTGGAGACCATGGGCAGTTGGGCCACTGAAGCCAGAAGCTTCATTGGTGAGTTGGGGCGCAGGTTGAGGGAGAAAAATAATGACCCTCGCTCCGGCTCGTACCTTGTGCAAAGGTTGGCCATAGCCATTCAGCGCGGCAATGCTGCTAATGTTATGGGCACCATAGTTATTTTATGTAATAATTTTTGATATTCTTTCTATTTGTAATGTGGCTAATTTACTCATAGTGAGTCTGTATACCAATGTATTTAACTGTTAAAATAAATATTTGATGACCAACAGGATGCAAACCTACGCTAGTGGGCAAACCTACGCTATACAACCTAAAGTTATGGTTTCTATAGGGTTGTCCATGTTCCGTAAACTTCCCAACGTCTTCTCGTCCAAAATACTTCAGTCATTTCAGACAAAAGTCTTCGACCAGTGTGTTGCCAGTGATGACATACGGCATTGAATCGTGGTCTTTCACTATGGGCCTCATAAGCAAGCTGAAAGTCGCACAGCGAGCTATGGAGAGGGCTGTGCTCGGGGTTCTCTACGAAATCAAATGAGGAGATCCGTAGACGAACGAAAGTTACCGACATAATCCACTGGATTAGCAAGTTGAAGTGGCACTGGACAGGGCGCATAGCACGTAGAGCAGATGGCCGATGGGCCGAAAAGGCCGGCAAAACATTGAACACAAATACTCAAACATCAATAAAATTTTCATAAGTCATCTTTTTCGTAAACATCTTACAACTGTATTATTTTAAATCAATAACCTGAATACCAAATTTCATGACACTAATACCAAACACATAGGACTTTTATCAGTCCTGGATTTGTCAATAGCCCATGAAGGCCGCGGCCTAGGAGCGGCAGATTTTAGAGGAACTCACTTAATTTCAGAGGATAAAAGTCAAACCCCCTCCCCCCCCCGCTTTTTATTTTAGAAAGGTACATGGGGCGGCGGAAATAAAGTGGCCTATACTCGTAAAAAATATAAATCCGGCACTGACTTTTATACAATAACAACTTCCATTTTTCTCCCTTTAATCCGTCCTTTACAACTTATATCTTTCTTGAGATCAGAATGCCAAGAACGACGCCAAAAGAACTAATAAACATTTCTCTTTACAACTTTCAGGATAACGAGAACTTATCACAAAACTAAACAACTTAACAAGGTTAGAAAAAAAACTAAACAACTCGCGAAACAACTTCTGGAAAAGTAAGAAAGTATCCTCAGAGGAGGAGTAACCATGAGTTAGGAACATAAATATACTTTTGTAAAAGAAAAAACAATGTAAATCTATATAAATAAAAATTTATCGCCGAAATGTATGTACGCGCATAACTTCCGGGCGACAGCACCAAATTGTATATTTTTTTTTTATGTTCGGTATTGTCAGACAAGGTTTGTATTAAAGAAAATTTAAAAAAATCGAACAGAATTTTTGTGGATGCTACGACAGCGAAGCCGCGGGCAATAGCTAGTTGTTTATAAATTACTATAATTTATTCGCCGCGATCTAGTAATACCCGACGGGACCCGGGTATGTCCTAAAACTGCGACCAGAACCACCAGAGGATGGGCAGCAGCATCCTCCAAATTTTATGGTGAACGCTCTGCGATCCCCAAGCCGCCTGCCAAGCGTGGGGATTATGGCAACGTACGGCCCCCAGTCCCCGGCAGTTCCACTATCCCTGGCCAAGGTAGCTGGCTAGGTAACGGTGGAGCAGGGGGTGCGAAAAATCTCCGGCAGTTGCCCCGCCACCACCACCACGAAATTCGGCCCTGGCAACACACAATATCTGCACGTTAAGGACTGACGAGAAGATTATCGAGCTGGAGGAAGAATTGAGCAAAATACGTTGGGACATCATGGGACTATCTGAAATCTGACGAGAGGGACAGGATACGATAGTTCTAGATTCCGGTAGCATGCTCTTCTTCCGGGAAGGAGAACGAAAGTCCCAGGGTGGTGTAGATTTTCTCGTCCGCAGGTCACTCATCAACAACGTGGTTAAGGTCGATAGTGTGTCAAGCAGGGTAGCATACCTTATACTCAGAATAACCGATCGTTATTCGCTGAAGGTCATATAGGTATATGCGCCGACCTCGACATACCCTGACGATGAAGTAGAGGCGTTGTATGAGGAGATATCTGAAGCCATACATACCTTCGAAACATACTTCACCGTTGTTATGAGTGACTTCAACGCAAAGGTGGGCACGCGGAATGTCGATGAGTTAAGAGTGGGGTCATATGGGTATGGACAGTGGAATCCGAGGGGCCAGCGCCTGGTCGACTTCATGGAAAGGGAGGAACTCTATTTGATGAACTCCTTCTTCCAGAAGCGACCTTCCAAAAAGTGGACGTGGATGAGCCCCGATGGATCGACCAAAAATGAGATCGACTTCATCATGACGACCAAGAAGCAAATATTCAATGATGTCTCCGTGATCAGCAAGGTGAAAACCGGTAGCGATCGCCGAATTGTCAGAGGCACATTGAATATCAACATCAAGCTCTAGAGGTCTCGTCTGGTGAAGTCCACGCTCCGTCCTGGTCATGCTCAAATCCAAAACCCCAAAGACTTCCAACTCGAACTGCATAATCGCTTCCAGGGCCTAGCCGAATGCGGAACTGTGGATGAATTAAACAATGGGCTGGTGGAAACTATCCAAGCAGTGGAGTCCAAGTTCTAAGTAAGACCCCACGCCGAAAAAGACCTCAGAAGCTCTCAGACGAAACCATTAAGTTAATGGAAGACCGGGCTGAGATGAGACTGCAATCTTCAGCTGATATGATGGAATATGGCAAACTTAAAAGACGAATCTCGAAATCGGTGCGACATGATCTGCGTTCCTATAATACAAGATGTATTAGGGACGCAATTGAGCGGAACCAGGGCTCAAAAGTGTTCGCGAAGAATTCGTCTATTGGGAAAACCCAAATGACTATAGCTATTAAAATCTGCAAGTTGAAGTGGCAATGGGCAGGCCACATCGCTCGAAGAACTGTTAACCGATGGGGAAGAAAGGTTCTTGAGTGGAGACTGCGAACCGGAAGACGCAGTGTAGGTAGGCCTCCCACTAGATGGACCGACGACATTGTGAGAGTCGCGGGCATCCAGTGGATGCAGATGGCAGGATGTCATTCAGTGTGGAGGTTAAAGGGGGAGGCCTATGTTCAGCAGTGGACGTCTTCAGGCTGATGATGATAATGATGATCTAGTAATAAAAAAATATTCTATAAATATAATTATTTAAATATAATTTTAAACAAACTGTCTACGTTAAATACACTTTGAGGCAGAGACATAGTCCCAGGCACTTGGTGGACCAGTAAATTACTTGCCGCGATCTATTAATTAACTTTTTTTTCTAAATGTTATTTTTAAACAAACTATCTAAGCTAAATAAACTTAGAGGCTAGATAGACTCCCAGCCACGTGGTGGAACTGTCCAAAAAGATGTAAGGAACCTGGTCAAGCTAGCGACAACATCCCAGGGTTAAGCGTGACTTCTGATGAGCTGGGACCAGAGGCAAAACAAAGCAGAAACTATCTAAGCAACTATGTGGCCTACAGGGTAAGTTAAGCGAAGTGCACACGCAGTGACTTAATTATATACCTACCCCAGATCTAAAGACAGAATATTAAAATTCGATAATCCAATTAATTTTAGATTTTCCAATTAATTTCCAATTTCTTAAGCCGTTTGGGTCGAGTTATTAGGCCCTTGGGGTAGGGGCGCTACCTCATTTTCTAAAATCTTTTTGAGCGCCTGGCGACGCTTGATCAAAATACAAGCGTGTTTTTGACTCGACGCATACGAGTACCTACTTAAGAATTGCCATTAGCGTGGTAATGCCACCAGCATGCTGGGGACGCTGCCTGCTAGTACCGGGCTTGAGCATTTCTATGGGCAGTTTAACTGTTTTTTTTTTGTTACTGAGTATTTTGTTTGGTTAATAAAGGTACAAGCAAAACAAAAACAAAACAAAAACAGCAAAAACAAAGGTTAATTGCTGAAACAGTAGAAAATCAGGAATTCCTGATTGAACAGTGTCAGAATCATAGATAAGTATAAAATAATATATATATATAGGTCGGGGAAAAAGTTTCTTCGTATTTTATTAACAAATTCAAGACATATTTTTTTCAAGTTTAATTATAATATATATGTGCCATTTTGTTCGATAACTTGTTGCCATCTTGTAGGTAGTGACATGATCCCATTGCTGTAGAAATTTTGGGACTTCTGATCAAAAAAATGCAACAAGTAGTTTTGACAGTCCTCTCTGGATGTTAATCTAACACTACCCAAAGAATTCTGAAGAGACCGAAACAGGTGGAAATCTGAGGGTGCAAGGTCAGGGCTATATGGTGGATGCATTAACACTTCCCAACCAAGCTCTCTCAATTGTTGCTGAGAGGCCAAAGATGTGTGCGGTCTGGCGTTATCATGATGAAAGACCACGCCCTTTCTGTTGATCAATTCCGGCCGTATTTTCTCAATTTCTTGTTTGAGTCTCATCAGCTGTTGGCAGTAGAGATCCGAATCGATGGTTTTGCCCGGCGGTAAAAGCTTATAATGAACGATGCCCTTCCAATCCCGCCATACACACAGCATCACCTTATTACGTGTTAATCCGGGTTTCGCTACAGTCTGTGGTGCTTCACTGCCCTTTGACCATGATCGTTTGCGCACATTCTTGTCGTAGGTGATCCATTTTTCATCACCAGTGATCGATCTTTTCAAAAACGGTTCACTTTCGTTACGTTTCAACAGATAATCGCAAATGAGTACACGATTCATTTGGTTTCTTTCAGTGAGCTCGTGTGGCATCCAAATATCGAGTTTTTTGTATAACCAGACTTTTTCAAATGGGTCAAAACTGTTTTGTGGTCGATCCCCAGTTCTTCAGCTACGTCGTAACTACTAATATGCCGATCTTGCTCCACTTTTTCAGAAATGGCATCAACTTTATCCGTAACAGGGCGACCAGAGCGAGCTGCATCTTTGACATCAAAATTCCCGGACTGAGAACGCTTGAACCAACATTGTGCTACTCTTGATGGCACTGCATTAGGTCCATAAACGTCACATATTTTATTCGCGGCTTGTGTCGCATTTTTCCCTTTTTTGTAATAAAACTTCAAAATATATCGAATTTCTTCGTTAGATTCGCTCATTTTATCGGACAAAAAAACAATTGAAAAATGGCGGGAAATTGCTTTTTACTTTTTGTATTCCTTTTTTAAAATGTCATATTTTTAATGTTATCAAAACCAGCCAGATACAAACAGTACAACCGATGAGATTTTACTACAACTTTATACATACAAAATACGAAAAGACTTTTTCCCCGACCTATTATATACATATACATATACGCGTCGACTAGAGAACATCCTCATTTTTTTGTCGATTAAAAAATAAATTACTGTAATCAAGATGATAGCAACCGACCAAAGCCGTAGCGGACCTAAACAACAAGAAACAAACGAAAACTCATATAAAAGTTGCGTATTCGTGATAGTTCAGCAATTAGCCAGCTTGAGTAAGTTTGCGATTTCACGCGCGGATAACACCCAATACTAGGCCACCGTCTTAATTAATGTTGTCAACTATTTCCTTTGAGGAACGAGTAGATTGAGGGGTCGCTTGACGCGGCTTGACTCCTTGCAATCGTCACGTTTGACTTGAGAAGGGTTCATCAGATTTACAATTCGAAAATTGGATATAAACTAACTTAACAGCTGGGACGGAAGGTTACACACATCCCTAATCAATTTGTTGTAATTTCCACCTGTTCAGGTTAATCGACTATTAGAAATGTATTCTAACTTGTATGGATTGAATTTTAATCACGGATTGAAGAGTTTTCGGATGTGTTTCGGGAATGAAATCAATACGTAATTACGTAGTTTATAACATTACATTTTACACGTGTATTTTGCCCTTTTCCCCCACGATGGATCAGGGAAGGTATATGTGGGTAAGGGGTTGTATTATGTGTGAAATATATCTGAAATATCTCTCTTTAAAATGGATGGATCAATTCGAATGTTTTATTGTTATTTTAAGGCAGATTTTTAGCAGTTTGATCAAAGTTTGTTCAGCTGAAAAGTGACAAGCTTTTTTCCGGTTGGTCGTGGATTTTTCAAACAATGAAACATCGCTTAACATCAGGTGAGTTGGCGGTCAAACGCAGACTTATTCTAAAAAAAAATGCCTTTAACTTGTGTGTGGCAACTGATTTTGAAATTCTTGTTTTTTATGATACTGAGTGACGAGACGAGTGAAGTCGCTTGCCTGATGGCTCTTCACGCTTGCTCATAACAGCTCAACGCTACTCGTATTTTGAACTTCAAACAGTTCAAAACCCTGGATGGCAATGCACTGCGCTCGTCACCCCGAGATATAAGATGTCAAATCTCTGTGTGCCCTGTAATTTCTCTGGAATTTGCCCTTCATAAAACACATTAGTGTTTGTATTGTGTGTGTGCTTTCCTTATTGTTCTTTGAAAAAGACCTGAGTCCTAGCAGTGGGGACATGATAGTCTGATTGTGATGATGATTTAACACATGAACAACACAAAAAATAACGCTCTACACTAATTGCTCCCCACTTTCCCATCAATAGGATTTCCTGTACCAGGATGCCATGGAACAATAAAAAACCAGGATGCCATGGAACAATAAAAAATATAGAAAATAATGTTAGCTTTGTATGCAATCTATAGCAGTTTCTAAACGGAAAAGCTTACTGTTCAGTAGCTGAATATTTAAAAGAAAATATCAATAAAAAAGTTTTATATAGCCATCCTCCTCACTTTTAATGTACTGTGCCCGACAGGGTCCATATGAACTATGTACTAATTTCAATGTTTTATTTACCACCTTTGTACTACTATGGAAGCAATAAATAATCTGAATCTGAACACACACAAAGTCACGAAAAACTAGCGCACCCAGACCTGATCAGAGACCAGACCCGGAATAGATATTACCCGGCCGGGATTTAAACTCAGGACCATCGACTCATAAGGCAGACGCATGCTACTGAACCATACCGGTCGAAATAAGTAATCTCGGAAGCATCTCTCATTTCATTTTTATTTTATATAGTTCGCTACAAAAATAATCAGCAAACTTAAAAACAAGTATAAAAAAAATCATTGTAAATTTGCTGATATGGCTTTTTATTATAACAAAACGTCATTGTGCTGAAAAGTGTTTACAGGTGAAAAAATATCGAGATCGTCATATAAGTCGGTGCATAATAAATCATTATATAATTTGCACATACGATGGAGCGGTTTGTTATACGCCCAACATTATTATTTGAGGGAGGAATACTAAAAAGTGCATGAGTAGGTCTACGTTTAGACATTTTACGTATAGCAATGTTATGTTCATAATAATTCCTCACTACGCAAGCCGTTTACAATAGATAGATAGATAGATAGATAGAAACTCTTTATTGTGTACATCAGAAATAAAAATTACATACAGATAGAAAACACTTACGAGCTAGTGCCACAAGGGGCAGCCTTATCGCTAAAAGCCTAATCTCTTCCAGGCATCCAGGCTGTTGTGGTGGCAATATTGTGGAGGAAGCACATATCAGGGATTTAACGTCACTGTGCGAGGCTATAGAATCTGCAGCCTAACACACTCAAAAAAATCTATAGTATATATTTATGAAATGCTCTAGACGGTCTTCATACTCAGGAAAACCTTTTCTTAAGCCTAGTTTAACAATCGCCTTAAAAACGTCGTTGAATCGACTCAATTATTATAATAAAAGCTACAACTGTGTGAAATGTTAACGCCTTAATTATAAACCTTCAAAATACCTTTCTTCCTTTTAAGTAGTGAAAACCAGTCATGGCATATTTCAAACAGAAGCAACACAAATGAAGCAATAAATAAACAAAGAGGCCAACAAAGCCAGAAACATAATTACTTCTGTTTGAATTTTGATACGGTATCATATAATTACGTCCATATATCAGCTGTATCCAGGGACGAGTATCGCAGAGTGAGGTGTGTGTCAGCTGCGAACGGCAAATTTATTTACAAATGTTTGTAAATGTGATGCATCGCCTGTTGTTGCTGTGAAATGGCCAATTAGTGGCGTTGCTGTATTGACAAACCAATAAAGAGCATTGAAATCTGTTTTCTATGTGAGTTATGGCTGATTGATGTGGTTTTATAAAGCATTTACAAACATTTAGCATTATGTAGGTTATATGTTCCTAATCAAGTAACTGAATGTAAATACTGTGCGTTTCTGAAAATTATACACATTTAGAATAATAATAAGAAACTTAACTGCCCCAATTCGGAGAAGAATAGGGATGTGTGGAATAAAATGAAGCAGACATTTGCACAGCAGTTGTATGAGAAAGGCTAAACAAAAAAGAACCTACTTAACATTAATATAAAGAAAATAAAACTAATCTAGGTCCATGCATTTATTTGCTCTGAAAGCATTTCCATTCGGCCAAAGTAGGCTCCAGCATTCCTGTCACCTCACTGAAATACTGGTTTTATAATGTTTTAAAAATAAATAATTATAAATAGATTCCACGAGTTTGTTTAGTACAAATGAATGACTTGTGGAATCTAGTTAGACGAAGCATAAAACCAGATAAAGTTTAAGTACGTCGAAAAGGAAGCAGGATTAATGGTGCGCAAGGGTAATAGCGCTCACCCGCATGTTGGGGGTGGATAGACAAACACCATGCTGGCAGCGTGGGGGTGCGACATACAATATCAGTTAGCATCCGTGATAGTATTCTGTGGTTTCCATACAGCATGCGGAAGTGGTAAGATTATTTGATTCCGGACGACGCTCTGAATAAATTTTGGCTGTTTTTTTACTATAAGAGTACTTATACAATTTCGAACTAAACTATATTCTTAAATATGTGTACACAACATGATTTTAACTTTATAAGCATTATTTGGTTGAAATGGTATTACAAATAAGGTAACAAATTATAATAACATAACATAATCTTCTATCAATAAAAAAAACCTTATATTATATTTTTTTAAGTCGTCGTAATAAATTAATTGCTGTTTGTTAGTTTCGCTAAAACTCAAAAACGGCTTGACCGATTTGGTGTCTGACAATCTGGTGTGTTCAAGTCGAGAGTGAATTGGTTTTTACTAGGCAGGCGTGATCCATCGTAGGCAGGCCGCATCATCGCTTAACATCAGGCGAGTTGGCGGCCAATCGCAAGTCAATTTTATAATAAAAAATATAAAAAAGTATTGTATAAACTTTGCTATATTTATCATAGGTCCCAAAACAATATTCCTCAATATTTTGGCGATAAATCCAGAATATTTCTTTCTTATTTTACTTTTGATATTATTGCTAAAGATATATATGCTATGATATTCTTCAAGACGATAGCGTTAACAGTTTGAAAATATAGTGGCGTGCAAACTTCGTTTGTTTTGGTGAGCTAACTAGGCCTGATTGGATTACCTACCTAAGTCACTTACCTCAAAGTTTAGTACCACACAAAACCACAATATTGTACGTATATTTTTTTTATAAAGTGGTAGTTGTTTCATTACAACCTTATTAAAAATCACCCGAGAACTACTTCCATTACGACTCGGAGCGGATTTCCAAAAGACAAGCAACGTACACAAAATCCTATTGACTACATTGAGAGACAGATTGAAGAACGAGTACATGGAAATTCCAGAACAGGGTCGCAAGCAGTTATTAATCAACAGCAAGAAATTGAAATTGCTGAGCAGGATAAGCTTCTGAGACTGGATTAACTATGAACTGAGCGTTGCAGATCAGCGGAAATAATAAAAACCATTTAGACGGTAACATATCGTAATATCAACTTTAAAAAATAAAAAAACTCTAATCGGAATAAACGAAATTCATACCCTTATTTGTTGCCCTCAGAGGTGAAATATTTGATTTTAATTAACTGGGACCTTTATCGAGATTATAAGCTATTTATTTATAAAGAATCATTAAAAACGTATTACAATCACATTAAAAAAAAAACAGTCGTATTTTTTACTTCAATCGGGCTTACCGCCCAAGAAGTAGAGTTGTATTGAATCACCGTATCATAATTGTATATTGTTAATTCAAGTTGTAAACTCAAACAAATTTAAAATAAGGGTGGGTTGACCATCTTTACTTGCACATTAGCTTTAACAAACATCGACATTTCAGTTAAAGTACCGGTTAGACAAAAAAATTGTTGCACCTTCTGACACAATTGTTAAATGACTTCATAACTTTAACCGTAACTGCACATGCTTCGCTGGTTAGTGTTATTGTTTATGTTAAATATCTGTCAGATGCATAAAATATAATTCCGTCTGTGCGTCTGGTCTAAATAAGGTCTCATTTGACTTGCAATTCTGGTAACTTTAACCATGGTAGTGAATACGCTGGTTCAACGCATTTCACAGTAACTGCTAAAGTCAGCGTTATTGTCAAATTTGTCATAAACCCTAACTTTAACTACTATTATGGTGCAACCAAGCCTTAGTATCTATACATATAATAAAAATGTAGAGATTTAAAAAAAAATGCGAAAAATAAAAAAATTAACACACGGAGTCTTAAAACAAGCAGCTAAACACGGTTTTTGGAATTTTTGTCTGTTTGTTTGTTAGTCCACGCTCATCTTCTAAACCACTGGACGGATTTAAATGCGGTTTTCAAAAATATGCTTAGCTATGACCAGATTGTATAAGCAATGTTATTTTGCGCAAGGGCCGGATTAAGGGAGGAAAAAAGGGTTGAAAGTTGATATGAAAATCTACGCGTACGAATTCGCGGGCAACAGCACTAGTATATAATAAAACAAATAACCTCCCAACAAAAAGCTGATGATTTTCAAACTGCTGAATAGATTTTCTTTGATCACAGCGCACCTTAGAACACTCTCGACTAAGTTGCTTTTCAAACAAACAAAAAGGTTTATCCGTTTGAGAGCTACGATGCCACAGACAGATACAGTTAAATTTAAACTCTGTGTCGGGGGTTATAAAACTAAGTAAATTATCATTCGGTGTATTTTAATTTTTTAAAGGGAATAATTTTAATGTTACTGTTATATGATTATTTACGGGAAATATACCGTGGTAAGGTTAGATAGATAGATAAACTCTTTATTGTTTACACCACAAATTACATATTACACGATAAAATATCTTTAAAAAAACTAGCGTAACAATTGGCGGCCTTATCGCTAAGAGCGATCTCTTCCAGGCAACCTTAGGATGGAGAGGATTCATACAAGAGGTAGTTTACAAAACATCCAGATCAACTTCAAAAATTAGACAAAATTATCATAAACACTGTCAACTATTTTATATGTAAATTTAAAAGATCGGGAGTGGTTGGCTTCACTTCCAGTTCAATTGGGGGGGCCTTGGTATTCGCTCCATTACTAGAGTCGCTCTACCCGCTTTCTTGTCTTCAGTTCATAGCAATCAACTATTCATCGAAAAAAATCTTTTAAACTCTTATGACGTTGAAGTTTCATGAATGAACGAAGCCAGGGACGCGTGGAAAGTAGCATGCCTCAGCACTGACTGACCTACGAGTAAGACTCCATCTTCACAGCGTCTATGGGACGGACCGATCTGTGAGCGAGTTCGAAAACAACTTTTTGATACAAATTTTATTTAAGTTACTCTCTATTATTGCTATTTCTCATTATATACCCAAAGGGAACTGGTTAAAAATTACTTATAAGCCTCTATCCATTTCCCTAATCTTTTTGTAAATACGAAAGTGTGTTTGTTCGTTATATTGGTTGGGGGCATGGCCAGGAGATAAGTAAGTACTGATATGCTCTTCTGAGAAAGCTCTTGAATTCTATAACCAATTTTTGAAGCCTTACTAAAGTAACGATACCTATGAATATGAAATTAATTATAAAGAAATCTGATCTCTGCAATTAAGCGCTGTCCAATAATTATTCCTTGAGATGAGCTTGTTAACAGACATAATTAGTGTTAGCTGTAACACGACCTCTTGAGGAAGGAACTATGAGGTCACGAGGTACTAGTTCACCCCCATACTGGGAGGCAAAAGGCCCCTTTCTCCCTGTTTTGATTTTACGTAAACAAACTGCGATGGCAGATCGTTACTGATGTTGTATCAGGGCCCCCTTTTTGTGCGGGCTCCATTTGGATTTTAATCTATCACAGAACGAAATAACAAAGCCATTGTATGTTCCACGTATCCTGTAGCTCAGGTGGATTTTGTCAAAGGCGATAAAGATCAATGTAAAGTATATTTAGAGGGATAAAGCAACATCTAATTTTCAGAGAACTTTTGAGTAGTAAAACTTGAAATGTATACCTCTTTTTGTTTTATTTAGTTTTTCCATTCTACTAGTACCAAAAAAATAGTTTAAAAGTATTTTATAAAACAAAAATTTATTTATAATATTTGCTATAATATTCTAAAGATAATGCCCAATATATTTTTTTATCCTCACGCTGTGATATTTCATCTTCAAAAATTTAGAAAACATGCGAATGAGATAACTGTAACTGTTGGGACATTAACCTATATGTTATGATAAAAATTACAGGAATATCACGGGTATTAAAAATATGGAACACTAAACAATTATGCCATCTCATTTTGAACTGATTTATAATAAGAATTGGGGCCAGATTTATAGCTATGTTCTCGGTTTCCTCAGTGTATGTTATTTTAGCCACCTTCCAAGAGGTCGTTGCACTTTGGATAAAAATGTTTCCCTATTAAAAAACGTGTACCTACCCCTCGAAAAGGTCTTGTAATTACTGTTTGCTCACTCCAATATTAACAAAAGACGGGTCTATCGGCTCAACCCAGCCTTCTGGGGATCTCTTTGTTATTCTTGTTTTCGCAATAAGATGAGGCAGGATGCTTTATGTTGTCTATTCTGTGAGGAAATTATGATGCTCGAGTCTATTTATTGGCACATAAAATGCCTCAAAAAACTTTTTTTTTAACTTTAAGTTTCACGAGTTAATTCGATCATACAACTTGATATTGTATCGAATCACCTATAATAGCTAAACGGTATTCCTGTCTTATAGCGAGTGTGTTGAACACGGTTAAATCAAGTATGAAGGGTTCAAAATTATTAGAAGACTATAATTTTTAACCAACTTCAAAAAAGGAGGACGGTTCTATGTTTCACTGTATTCTTTTTATGTACTCGTATGTTCACCGATTTCTACGCCGTGTTGACCGAAATAAAATAAAAATTGTTCGGTAGGGTATACTTTCAATTTGGTCCCATTGCTTGTCAGCAAGTCAGGATCTGATGATGGGATCCCAGGGAAATCAAATCTCATAGACACTTATAGTTTTTTTTTTTTTTTTTTAATAAGCTTGCATTTGGCCGCCAACTTGCCTGTTGTTAAGCGATGATGCGGCCCACGATGGATCACGCTTAATTTCATATATTTTCAAATTCGGATTTTAATGTGATCCACTTGTTAAGTGAGTACTTTATTATAGTTATATAGAGTACTATCTAAGTTTGCTAGTCTTTTCCCTAATTGACAATTTAGTGCCAGTTCACAAATTTTGACAAAATAGTCAAAAGAAAAGAGTTTTTTTTTTCATCATAAGAACAGTCAAATATTGTAATGATGCGATTAAAGTATTCCTATGCAGTTTTATGTAGAGAAGACATATATGATGTATTTCACAAATCGATTTATGACGGTTTGCTGGTATTAAATTATTCAAGGATGTACCCCAAGTAGCTCAATCAATACCCCATTCATCGCCAAACCAATTAGCGTGTGTTGTGTGCTGGTTCCATCATGATGCAAAGTAAATTTAGCGGTCCGGTTAGTTTTTACGGTCAACAAAACAAATACAGCTCTGAAGACATTTTTTACGTAGAACAATAATTTTTGCAACTCTCCCTTTTTTACTAGACAAAATGCTTGCATTTTACTGCCATATCATTTTATATTAAGCGATGTTACGGTGTACGATAGAGCCTGCTTGCTTGAAAGAAACCGATTAACTAACTACACTTAAAAACATCCAGATTGTAACCATCGGGAAACCCACGCAGCACATTTCGCATTCTAGCGATTCGCACAATGAAACTGGAATCAACTTTCATTGGAGTCTTGTTTCTTATATGAATGCGTCGGATTGTATCGGCCCCAGCATGGTGGAATAGGGACATCCTCTCTCTCTGAGATAACACATGTGTCCCAGCAGTGGGACCATAATAATAGGCTGATAATGATGAGCATTTTGTAAGTATACTTTCACCTGTGCCCTGTTTAGTCAATGATTTAGTGTTAATAACGGTTACGAAGTATACTAGCTTTAGCCGAAACTTGCGGAAGTGATTATTTGACGTAACTACTACGTTTACTAAATGGATTATTGAAGATACTGTAGGATGCGAAGTGATTTAGTGCATTTTCCGTAGCTGTTTCTTGAGTGTGCCAATTGACCAGGCCAACGGTACCTATAAATGTCTGTTTCTATAACGTCCATTTATGGAATACCTCTTTCCAAAAACTATCCGTCGATCGATTTAAATAAGTATCCTTGATACGTGAAAACGTTGTAATTTGATAATACTCAAACTTTTGACCAGGCGAGTAGTGCGTCTCCTTCTGAGTAGAAGGTCCTTTCAGCTCTATATCTCTTTATATATCTCACTTAGTAATGCATGTTATACAACGTCTCAAACCTATGTCGGAGAGGAAAATTTACCAAAAAAGTAGAAGGTCGGGTTTGATTTCCGGCCTGGCAGATATTTGAATGATAACTTTCAGGACTTTTAGGCCCAATGTATGGCCGCGCGGCCATGGAAAAGTCAACGGCTACGCTACATTAAAACATTTACCTCATTAGAGTCCATTCCATGGCATCGCCAACAAACGTAGGTTTGCGTTTATTGAAGGTGAAGATAAGAGTGCGAGACGTGATTTAATTATTTATGAAAGTAGTTAAAATTTAAACACAATACCATACAGCAGATTCTGGTGTAATTGTCTCAAGTGATGAACTTCATCTAGGTACGAAGCTAACTTCAAAATTCATTATAATTGTTGTGTAGGAGACAGTTTGCGTCACCTCAGTAACCTTGCCTCAATACCGACTCGAATCGATTTAGCTATTTACGTCATTCGCGAATACTGCTGTAGGTGTCAGTCGGTATAAAATGTATTTCAATCAAGCTGCCGAGGCTTCTAGTATTTTTATTTATAGCGTATTCCTTTGAGCTACGATTAAAGGTTATTATTATTAGATTAAAGGAACAGTCTTCATTGACCAGCCTTTGTAAAGGATGGTATTGAAGCACCCACAAAAACCATTTCTGATCGACTTCCAAAAAAGAGAAGGTTCCCAATTCGTATTTTTTTATGTTTGTTACTTTGGAAACCCTTAAATAGGATATTGATGACGAAAAAGGAACAACTTAACTTACATACCCACCACAATGCAACTGGCTCTGTATTTTATAAAATACCTATTCAGTCTTTTTGAATAAGTGTGCGATAACTTATTGATTCTAAATTTAGTACGAAGTCATCCTAGATATGCTCACAATAAAAGTGGCCAATGAAATATTACAGAATATTTTATAGAAGCTATTTACAGGCTTGACTATTAAGGACGCACTAGTTATATAATTATTAACGGAATATTTACCGTGATAAGGTTGTGGATGGAGCTCCCAATATTTTAGCGCAGTTATCGTACATGCACCATCGTGCATGCTATTTTTATTGGGTGGTATTTACCCACAACCTTATCACGGTATATATCCCGTTAATAATCATATGAATGTAGTGAACAACCGTTATAGTTTAAAACAGTGTAGGAAGTGACACAAACGGCCAACTTTTGTATTGTATGTGTAAAGTAATGTAAACCTTGCCCGTCGTGTAATGTAGAAAGCTGATAAGAGCTTTTTGTTAATAAGAAGTGAATAGGTTGACACGCTTAGGTTCTAAATTCTAGTAAATTTGTGTTACAATTTTACTCAGCGTAAACTGAAAAGAGGTGATTTTTACAAACTTATATTTAGTTTCACCTGTCCCGATGTCTGTCTGTAATCAAATCTTGCAAGTTATATTTGACCCACATTCCGGTTTCCAATTGAGCTGAAATATTACATAACTTTGTTTCTGATGACAATAAAATATGTATGCAATACCCAATATTGTATTTTTTTTCAAAATAGCCAACAAAAAAAAATAAAAACATTTATATAAAATTTAATAGCATCATTTCAATAAAGAATAGTATTTATAAATGTTTTTTGAAAAAAAAACTTGTTTTACTTCCGCTTGTCTTTTGCTTAGATATTTCTCGACACAATTTTTTGCAAATCTATTCAATCTATTCAAACGCGATTTATTCTGATTTTATGTTAGCTTTAGTTACTTCTATTTAATTTGAAATTGGGCATTAAAAAGAAACCTGTTAAAAAGAAGCACCAAATTAAGACCTTTCCTTCCCAAACTTTATATTAACTCAGAAGTCCAATCACGCTTGCAATGGGTACCTAGAAGTTTGTACAGCCCACAGAATTGGTTATAAGACTGAGATAAAACTTGTTCTGCAAACGTGTGTAGGCACCTGCCCAATCAGTCACAAACCGTTCACGTTCTCAGCCGTTAAATTGCTTGTCTTGCTTAAACACACCTGGATTGCGATCCTGATGATTAAAGTTGACCCGTTCCGTTCGTTCCGACACGTTTCCGCTGGGGGGGAAATTGCTTCGAATGCTTACTTCTACAGCTACCAGTAAGAACTTGTAACTGTGAAAAGGTATGTCGACAGCGTAGTTACCTACATGGAAGCGAGTTGCCAGATGAATTTTCTTTGAACGTTTTTAGGTCATGTATTATTTTTAGCAGTGAATTTGTGGTTGATCGTATACAATTAACTGTTCCGAAAACAGGGGGAAGCTCTTTTTATTACCTTAACCAATTTTGATACATGAGGTGTCTATAAATTCGTCTGAGTTCAAGAATGTTCACTACTCACTGACCATTCTCGAACTAATAGATATAACTTTTCGGACTGCATAACTTTTATGTGGGGCAGTTTTTAAAACGTAATCCATACAAAAATATCGTACTCGGGTTTTAAATTTGTTTAAGACAGAAACTTATAGGCTTACTTGCCTATTATGTGGTTAATTAATTACATGAAGTGAAATGCCATAAACGGACGTAACCTTTGTACTTTCTGCTGACTGCGAAGTGAAAAGTTCTGACTATTAATAAAGGTTCTAAAGACTTTGAGTATAGTATGTACTTATCGCATTTATATTATACTAGTGCTGTTGCCCGTGACTTCGTACGCGTAGATTTTCATATAAACTTGCATCCTCCCCTAATCCGGCTCTTGCGCAAAATAACATAGCTTAAGACTTCAATCTGCTCATAGCTTATCATATTCGTGAAAACCGCATTTAAATACGTCCAGTGGTTTAGGAGATGTGCGTGGACAAACAAACAAACAGACAAAAATTCTAAAAACTGTCTTAACGTGTTCATCTGCTTATTTTTAGGGCCCCCTGTGTGATATATTTTTTGATATTTCGCAATTACAGATTATTTATCACTACGTTTTTATTATATGTATAGATGTAAGTATATTATACTATATCTCATTTGGTAGTATTTATTTAATGGTATCATTAAAAGTATTTTAGCATCCCCTGTCGATCCTGTTATGTAAATTCTTTCCATCCAATGGTTGCCTGGCAGAGATCGCTTTTAGAAATAAGGCCGCAAATTGTGGCACCTAGCTCTCAAGTGTTTTCTATCTGTTTGTGATTTTTATTTCTGGTACATTATAAAGAGTATCTATCTTATTTTAAACAAGTGGATCACATCAAAAACCGCTTTCAGAAATATATGAAAAACTTCATTAGTGCCTATAAAATTTGAGGGTTGCCCTCGATTTCCCTAGGATCCCAACGTCAGATCCTGACTTGGTGACAATGGGGCCAAATTGAAAGAATACCCTACCAAAGAAAAGATTTTATTTTGAAATCGATCAACAAGATGTGGAGAAGTCCGTGAACATACAAAAAATAAACTGGCCACGAGCGTGTCAAAACACGCATATGGTAGGGTTCCGTAACCAACGCCATATAATTGTAGCCATAGTTCAAAAATTGATGGTTATAAAAATAACTGGCCAAGTGCGAGTTAGACTCGCGCACGAAGGGTTCCGTACCATTATCTAAAAAAACGGCAAAAATATCACGTTTGTTGTATGGGAGGCCCCCTTAAATATTTGTTTTATTTTAATTTAATTCTTTATTTTTAAAGTTAAGGTATAATTGTGAAGTGTCTACCTGTTGCCGTTATCAATATCGAACAAAAACGAGCAAAAAAATCACGTTTGTTGTATGGGAGCACCCTTAAATATTTATTTTATTGTTTTTTTTTTGTATTTGTTGTTATAGCGGCAACAGAAATACATCATCTGTGAAAATTTCAATTTGTGGCTCTAAAGTAAATTGTAATCCCGTAGGACTTTCTATGAAATTAAAAAAAGAAGCTTTAAAATCTGAAGCTATCTAATTCAAAAGATATCGGCATATTAACTCCCTCGACTCTATTATCCGCCGCTTTTGAAAGGAAAAAAAAACTGATTACCTTCTCTGTTGGCTGCAAGTAATTCAATTATTCAATTATTTAGGTCGACTTCCAAGTAATTTTCCAGTGACAAAATGTAAATATTATTATGCTGATTACCGTCACTTAGGAGGGAGAAAAACATGTCTTAAGAAAATCCTTACAGAATTTTTAACTCTTCATAAATATGTATAAAAATTATTAATTAGTATTTGATCGTGAATCTTGAAACCCAATTAGAATATCATGTCGTTCTGATGGCACTTCAAATTTGTTTCTCTACTTAACCTGACATTTACAATAAAATAGGAGAAAGTGTTCGGAAACCCTGAATCAGTAGCCACTTTGCACTTCTGTACCCCATGTACATCTAATGTATGAGGTATATTTATCCAAAATTATATGATATTGGAAAAAACAAAGATTACAAATGCTAAAATAAATTCGCCATTTATTTTCAAATCTCTTTTTTGTTTCATATTATGGAGACCAGTAATATTTACTGCATAATATCTTAACGTACAGCTACGATTGCTCAATGTAGTCTGTGCATTGTAGGTATAGGGCATAGATTTAGGATGTCAAAATTTTAGGTCTATGGTATAGGGTATATCAGAAATCATACAAACTATTTGCTTGAAGCATAATTTTTTCTACACAATAAAGAATTTTCATATTTTTTTTTTCAATATAAGCGGATCAGTGCTTAATGCCATCGGTATTTCGTATATCTGCAGCTTTGTTTTGGAACATAGCAAGATCAGCTTTCCCTACCCCTTTAAAGGTATCTCATTCGCAGCCGGTAATTAACCTTCAACAAGATCGTTGTTTTCAAACCTCTGAGAGCACTTAACAACCTAATCTTACTCCAAAATTTATTGCAAACAGTTGATTGTTTCATTAAGCTTTGAATTATATAAAGTTCAAACTCGCTTATTCAAAAGTTTGATAAAGCCATTTAATCATAACAATGTCTTAGAAAAAACCCATTCAAATTTCAAGCGACAAACTCTAGTAAACATCTAATTAAATTAATCTAAGCATGACCATATTAGGCCGTTTCGCGCCAAAGACTAGTCTAGTAAAGCCATTGATTCATTTTTAATCCGGCAACTTGTGCCAAATTTGGAACAACCCCAAAAAGATGGCAGTGTGCCAGAACGAAACCAGTTGTCTGAATTAAAAATAGAATTGCGCTAAAAATAAAACTGCTATTGAGGTCAGAAACGGTTTCGAGGGTAGGTAGTTGTAAATGTCATACGTCGCTTTTAGGAATACACTTCTAGCACTTTAGCTACTAAATTATTTAAAGAAATTAAGGAAAATGAGCCAGACCAGCGTAAACGAAAAAGAGTAGAGTAAAAGTGAAGAAAATGTATAAAAGAAGTGAAGAAGTAGGGTAGAAAGAGAGTGTATAAAGAGTTATCTTTCAATTTAAGTATAGTAAAAGTGTATTTGATAGTTCTGAGATACGGCGGGCAGGACTTGCTCTTAACAAAACCCATCAATCTAAAGCCACGGAACCCTATTACGAACGTGTCGGACACACCCTGGGTGGGCCTCATCACTTACGGAAACTTGCATAATAACATTTTCTATTACAAAATGTAAATAGGAATAGGGTAAGAACTTGTAAGGCATAAAGTATTATTCACTGTATTGGTAGTGAATGTTTCCTTACAGTAAAGGCGAATTTTTAAAAAGTCGTGCCAAAAAGCCAATATTATAATATAGGGAAGCTGCCTGTGAGAGATATTCAGTACATTAATAATTATCAATATTAAAACCGACTACAAAATTAGTAAATTTGCATTTTCTTTTACTTGTGATATATTTTTTCAGTTATTTTGATTTTAAAATCAAACTATTGAACCAATTTTCATTAAATTTCTATGAGACAAATCTAAAAGCATATCCTTTCGAATAAAAACAATATTTTTCAAATCAGTTCACAAATGACGGAGTTCTGAGATAAAAAACATAAAAATACAACCGAATTGAGAACCCCCCTTCCTTTTTGAAGTCGGCTAAAATATTATTATCGGTTAAAAAAGAATTATATAATCCGTTTCTATTTATAATGTTATTGTTTAGTCTTTAGTTTTCCTTTTGTATTCATATGGATGTAAATCTGGAATAAAATATTTTCATTTCTTTTTCATTTCAAAATAATATTGTATAAACTCACAAAAATAATATCGATCGTAGCATATATACTAACAAAAAATTGTATTCACACAAAACTATTCGATATGACATATCAGTTTATCATGAAAAACCTTGCTCTAAAAACTAATCTAGCGTTCCAAAATAGGAAACTAAGTGATTTTTAGTGATCATAAAGCGCTTTACGAGCATAGTTGGGATTTCTCCCAGTTAGAAGGAGTTTAAGTTCCTCAGCGCTGTACTTTACGACCCGAGTTATATTGAGATAAATAGGCCCTATTTCTATTAACTGGGACGGTAATCCGTTGTCAAGAGGCCATTTGGGTTATTGTAAGTACACCTGAGAACAGTGCTGAGTTGCTTTTAGACTTATTTTCTCCCGCATTTATAAAAAAAACCCGCGTTTATCCTATTTCGGATCCTGGTGATGTAATTCGCTTCACGTTTCCAGATTTGCCAGGCATCAAAACATAACGCATTTTAGCTGTAAAAAGGTTGTGGTAAGACGACTTAACATTTCATAACTAAAGGCGGTTTTTGTTTTATTTCAAAATGTTTATTTTTCTCTGTACTTATATTTTTAATAGATTACTCTTTTTGAAGTTAGAATTTAATTTGTTTTTATCTATGCATATTTTTTTCTGTTATTTTAAATAAAATTTTATTATCCATAAAAAAGCGGTTAAACTCATATATTTATCTAACATAATTGGGGTTAGGTCAGATAAATTCCAGCTTTTATCTGTCTCAATGTAAAAACCACTATATTAAAATAAATAAATTATACAAAAATATCTGAGTGTTTTTATGAATTTGTACTCATGAAAATTTTGCAACTACGTTAGGCTTTACAAAAAGCACAATTTTAAACATAAATATTAATTTGACCAAAATTGGTTCAGCCGTTTGGGATCTACGATGCGATAGAACACATATACATATACACACGTTAAACTTACAACACCCCTCTGTTTGCGACGGGGGTTGAAATGATGGATGGTTTTTGTTTTATACACAAAACAAAATATATCAAAACCATGAACGTTCGTTTTCAGTTTTCATGATAAAATGATAGATGTTGCAAATAATTAATAAGTGGATCACAGTTACCCAAGTATTTCATCCAAGCCCTTATTTCACAGCCTTTGATTTATTTGTGGCCACTCTGTTCAATGGTACAAAATATTTAATTGATTCCAAAAACGTGACTCGTGGCCCAAAAAATGAATAAAGAAAAAGGATTTTCCCCTTAAAACTGTAGCTACATAAGGAAACGTAAAAAGCCAATAAACCGCTTACCCTTTTAAACACGGTAATTTGTGACTTTGTGTTAAAAATAATGGCTGGCATTTGCTGGGAATTGAAACTCAAACATGTCTTCCTAACAAGGCTAACGTTATAAGCTTCATTCACGATTAACAACTTCAAACAGTATCTAATCTACGAAAGTTCAACTAAGAATTTGGTCATATTATTATAATATGATAGCACGAATTTCGTGCTATAATAGCACGAAAAGGGTCTGTGTTGCACTCACCACTTTGCTTTTTGTTTACGAAAAGTAAAACTATCTAGAATATTCACCAAAGGACCAAAGGTTGGTTGCAATGACTGCATCTAACGCGGGTGAATCCGCAAGCAAAAACTACACAGTCTTTTAAAAACGAGTGATTCAAAAGGTTGTACCAAAAAAACAAATATACATTGGAATAATACCAAACAACGCATTTTGAGAGTGAAAATCCATGTAAAGTGATCGTAAAGAGAGGTGTTGTAAAAGTAGTGAAAGGTGACTATCGTAAACTTGATGAAAATGTATGTATATATGTATGGCTTGGACTTATTGCATGTACTGTTTATGTAATGACAAAGTTTCAAAGATAACATAATAAAAGACGCGTTCTTTTGGAAGAAGTTAGATAACTGAAGTGGATTTCTATTGTGTTTTATTCGCGCACCCAAGTTAGGAGTTGGCACGTTCGCTCAGACAGTTTAATAGGATTATTACAGAGGTTACGGTGCCCGAGTTGCGGCCTTGACAATTATGGGACTTGACAATTGAGGGAAAAGCCTGATAGAGAGTTTAGAGAGAGAGAGAGAGTTTTATTTCCGGTAATTTTTGTGATGGGTTTCAACGCCTCGATTTATCGACTACGATTTTTTTACAGTAGCTGTTTACAGCTACTGTAAAAAAGGGGCTATAACAAATTTCTTACAAAAATGTCTTTACAATCGTTCTTTTTTAAACAAATAAATATATCTTTTCTGTGGTAAAAACCATCGCACAGTACTTTATCTAGATATCTTTATCTACTTTATTATAACTGAATTTATAGAACTAAAACTTAACTTAAAGATATAAAGCTGACCAGGTAGATCGTGTTATATTATGTATAAAAATTTGACCAATTTTGTTATTGTTAATTGCTTATTTTTTTCAATATTTATTTATTTATTTATTTCAAATTAGCACCGCACAAAAACGACTTACACTAATGACATTAATAACACTTCAAAAACACAATATCATAACAAATGTCACAAGATTACCTACAATAAACAAAATAACAATAATTAAAGAGATTAAATACATTCAGTCAGATAATAGTCAAATTAAAATTAAATAAATGTCAAAAATACAATTTCAGATCAATAATTAAATAAATGTCAACACATACAATGTCAGATTAAAATTAGATAAATGTCAATATTCATACAATTTCAGTACAATATAATATATTAACACGGTTTGTAATTAGGTATTTAATTTAGACCTAACCTTTTTTTAACGGGCACGTGCCTTTATTAACTTAACAAATTACAAGCTAACACTAACACTACATAAACAGTTAGACTCCCCATAGACCGTTGAAGTCTAAAGACAATCCAAATTCTCAAGCCCACTATCTGTATTGACCTAACCTATTAACACAATGGAGCACACCAGATGCTATTATTTAAACAAAGAGCTTGTAAAGCAAAGTACTCAATGTCTTCTTATAAATCGTCAAAATAGCCGAAATAGGGAACATGTTCTAGTAGAATAAGGCTTTTATGTAAAAAGGTCACTTGCGTAGGTGATGTTTGTTATCCATTCACGTAAGTTCTTATGGGAAAACAACACTAGCACGATTACTAAGTACATGAGAGGAAATGACGCAATGGATTTTACGACCTCAATTTTCAGTTTTTAATTAGTTAAATTTGATTTATACATATAGTGACGTAAAAGTATCTATTCTTTAGTATCTATTTTTTTTATTATATTTAATAACTATACATTACATATAATAAAAACATAGTTATTAAAAATCTGTAAAAGCTAGATAAAAAAAAAGAAACACACAGGGGGGCTTAAAATAAACAGCTAAACACGTTAAGACATTTTTTTTAATTTTTGTCAGTTTGTTTGTCCACGCACATCTCCTAAACCACTGGACGTATTTAAATGCGGTTTTCACGAATATGCTTAGCTATGAACAGATTGAAGTAAAGGCTGTTATTTTGCGCAAGGTAAAGGGAGGAAAAAAGGGTTGAAACTTTATATGAAAGTCTACGCGTACGAAGTCGCGGGCCACAGCACTAGTTATAAAATATGGTTTATTCTTACTACCCCGCCTCCCGTGACGCTGCTTGCGTTTTACATCAGTCTCTGTAACCCGCGCGTCAAAACTCCTATTTACATTAGTTCCCATGACGCCACTCTGTGCCTCTACGATCAGTCTCACCATAATCGCACACGCAAAAGTTTTTTCCCCATAATGTCGCTCGCCGAGCTCTCGGAGAAGACATTTAAATGCAGCGGTTTTTATGTATGTATGGGAATTGTGATTTTATCAAGAAGCCTAAAGTAACTTGTGTTGCGAAGCACTTGTTTCACGTTGTTTATAAATATAAGGAATTTGTATGTTTGTTTGGGTACCTATATTTTGTCTGTTTGTATATATGTTTATGTGAAGGCTTATTTTCTAACACATTACTAACTTAAAAGTAACTATTCTGATTTTGCGATTTGAACGCATGTTTTAAATGTACAAATTCACAGATTCACAGTGCTCGTGTCTGTGACCATTATACCTACCATGGCTGAAACGTCGAACGAAAGGTATACCTATTTTTACCTAAATAAAACTATGCATGATTAATTCCATAAAAAATATTACTAAATAATACCTCGATGTCAAATCATCGAATGGTTAGTAAGAGCTTATTTCACTAACATCAAATAGTAAAAAAACACTACCTATCTCTGAAATTAGAAGCTGAAACGATTGTCACTTCGCTGCCCTTACGACTTGGCGCAGTCAAACGTGATTGAAATCCAATCTCGAGACTGAATCCGCTATTCTTTACACCGCAGGAAGCGGTATGAACTAGAACGGACCAGTATAAACCGGTTTTATCCGACCAACAACGGGCCTGACGTGAGCTATGAAACTGGGGCACTGCAGACAAAAGAAGAGCTCCTGTCATATCCATGCGCTATTTTTAATTTACAGTCATCGGGATGAAGGCATAAAAGAATACGTCAGCACTAATTCAATTTCAGACGTTACAATGTAAAATTTACATTGTAAATAGTAAGTGAAATAAAAAAAAGAGTATTTGCTACCACCTTAGAAGTACCTAGTAACATTTGAATGTTTGACAGTGAACATCGGGCTACATATTATCTCTGAAAACTGTACAACAAAATTGATGTGGAAATTACTAAATTGTGTAGTGACCGGTAAACATCCATATATATAAGTAGTGAGATGTAATACAATATATCAGTATATAAAACAAAGTCGGGTTTGTTCGAACACTTATAACTCGAGAACGGCTGGACCAATTTTCAAAGTTTTTGATTTGTTGTATTTGTTAAAACGGCTGGAGTGATTTGGATGAAATTTTGTGTTCCCGTAGCTGGTCATAGTAGCGAGGCCGAAGGCCGAGCTTTCAGTTACACCAGCGCGAAGCCGAGGCGAGTCACTAGTATATATATATAAACGTTGTGTGTTATTTTTTTATATTTATTCTGCTATTCCAGTAACCACAAGGGTGAAAACGCGGAGCGCAGTTAGTACATTGTACATCATAACCAGTTTATATTTATAAAAAAATGTTAAAACCTTACATACCTACAGTGTAATAAGTGCCTCACATTACACAACAAGCGACAAAATTTCATGTACCTAATGCCTACTATCTAAATATAAATAAATGAATATGATCCCACGGACCCAAATAAATTATCTGCGTTACGCAACGTACATAAGTATTATATAACGTATTTAACTGAATGATTCAGTTATGACCCGCACTGCTTTATTAAAGCCCAAACCCATTTTGTGTGGCTAAGAGTTAATGGGAGTGTCGGAGTCTGATTTGTTACCCAGACTTCGTTAAAAGCTTTGTAATAGAGTAAAAGGAAAATTAATTAATGATATACCTTGAAGAAGAGATGGGCGGGTAAAGAAAATAAGTTGTTTAAAGTTAAAGTAAAATATAAGTAGGTATAATCACTCTAATTTTGGCCACGTCCAAACATTGACCGTGTATGCCTCAACATCGTTCTTAAGCAGTTTTTTTGTTTGTTTTTGTAGCTTCCGTTTTTAAGGTTTCGTACCCAAAGGGTGTAAACGGGACCCTATTACTAAGCCTAAGCTGTCTGTCTATCGTCTACCTGACTGTCCTACATTTAAAGGCTGTATTTTTCGAATCGTAATAGTTGATGTTTTCACAAATCACACTAATATCCTAATATATGTATGTGAAAGTGTTGATGGATGGATGAATGTTTGTTACTGAATCACGTAGAAACGGCTGGATGGATTTGGATGAAATTTGGAATATACATTGCCTGGATTGCCTCTTACACTCAGGTTTATATCGAGAATAAATATAAATAATGTTAGATAACATAACCTCAAAATAATTTTCAATGTAACCTTTTTCCTGAATTGGAAAAATTAAAAATAGTTACACATTCACATTTGTTTTCAGATGCACTAACAATTAATATAAAATCATAATACATCACCTAGAAAAAAATCGTCTGATAGGTAAATGTACATTGCGTTTACCTATCAGACAATTTTTTTCTAGGATGTTATATTAATTGTTAGTGCATCTTAAAACAAATATGAATGTGTAATTATTTTGGACATTGGAATGTGTGCATCCTTCTTTGTCACCGACATGCACTTGGCCATTATTTATTATTACCACGGACCGGTAAACGCAGCATACGTCCATCTTGTCGGCGGACGTCCGTCTACCCACAAGATGGACAGACGACCTAAAAGAGACCGCAGGAAAACGCTGGATGCAGGCCGCTTCCAACTGGTCCTTTTGGAAATCGATTGAGGCCTATGTCCAGCAGTGGACGTCCTATGGCTGAAATCATGATAATAAATACTCGTCGTATTTATTATTTGTTGTTTTACTTTACAGTGTGTACTGTGTGTGTAGCAAGTGTATGTATAGTTAACTAAGTAAATAAATAAATAAATAATAAATAAATAAACTCGATTCATACATGTATTTGCTCTGACATCTGCAATAACGTTGTAAAAAGCTGAATAAAACATTTCCTTTTAATATTTCACTGAAGTGGGTTATCGGGTACCTGCTACAGTCTAAAACGTAGCGAATATGATCAGAGTTTGTGGTTTTCTTTCAGCTTTTGCAGCTGTCAGAGCACTTAAATGCTTGCACCGAAAATAGTATGTACTTACTCGTATTGTAACTTTAATTTTCAAATCAAATCATTTATTTGTTAGAACATGGAATGTACACATTGTACATACAAAGTAGCATATAGGGTCTTAAAAACGGAAAATTATCTCATGTCCTTATCACATATCCTATATATATATCACATATCATTATCCTTATCTCAGTTTAAATTTATATGTCTCTTTACCATTACTATTGTATTTTTTTGCCACAAATAAATGATGTCTATGTCTATCAGGTGCGGCGTACCAATGAGAGTTTTTTTAAATATATATTTCTATTTTATTTTATTTATTTATTTTATTTTTATCGACGCGTTCCAAACAAAGTGGCCAAATTTGATTTGGGTGATCACCCTGTCCGGAAAGAGATGGGGGAGACCTTTGCCCAGGAGTGGGACAGCATAGGTTAAATAAAAAAAATATTTGTTCATTTTGAATCGTTCATATTTTAGATTCCCCTCGTGGATGATGGCCTTAAAGAAATAGAGATGTCATAAGAGCTATTACGTAAATTGCATGCTGAAATAAAGCATCCAAAAATGGCCTTTAGGAAATATATTTCATATGTCAATTTTATATTTTATAAGTGCTATTACGGAAAATTGTAAATTGCATGCTGAAATAAAGCATCCACAACTAAAATTGCTTCCAATCCATTTTATTTTATTATCAGCATGACACTTTAAAAGCATATTTCAATTCTGTCTGCAATTACTGCATTGTGACTGGGTTGGACAATTTATCGCTTTCAATGCTTTTACCTAGCCGCTGCTCATTTCAGTTTGAAAACCAACCTCTATTTTCCTGTTTTTTTTATTTATTGGTATTTTTCTGTAAAACATGAGATCAATTTTAAGGCTTGGGAACGCTTAAGTCATTCACGCGTTCCTTATGGTCTCTGCCACTTTTGCATTAACACCTATATTTAACCTCAAAATACCTTTGTACTCCAATTTTTTTATTTTTTAACGGGGCAAGTGCCTTTATTAGCTAAACAAAATACTAGTTAAAACTAACACTAAATAAACAGACTGTCCATAGAATTATAATTAAATTAAATTGACATTTGCACGAGGCTTTAAATAAGTAATACTTACTAGTTACTTTTTTATATATTAACGATATAATTATCAAATTTTTACAGTAAAGAGCTTTAGTATCATTTATGCTCTACTTTAAATTATGGGTTCCCCTTTTCCCACTGATTGTGTCGTTGTTTTTATTTTATTTTGGCCTAAAAAGGATAACAAAATAGTAGGTAACCATTGCCGCTCGCGAAACACTTTGAAATGTAATATCTTGATGGTGCTTCTGTGGAAAACTAAGGAACCCCAAGAACAAACAAGAAAGTTAAAAAGGGATATATTTCCCATAAAACACCCGGTGCGTTAAAAAGATTTATGACGCTCTCAATTGCTCAAACTTTTTGATACTCCAGTCCCGATACGTTGAAAAGAATAACCTTCAATATTTGGAGAAAGATTTTGGCTTATGTATCTAGTAACTTGTGTATCTAGAGAAAGTTATTTTGTGTTATGATAAGGCAAAGTTTTGATCAAAGTTTTGCGTTGAGTTTTGACTCTAGGTAAGTATAAGAAAGTACGGAATGTTTGCAAGAAACGGTAAATAATAATGAAATAGTAACGCTATAAGTCATTAAAGAATAACCAATTGTTGGTATGAAAGTAAATAACTTGCTAAAGAATTGTTGGCGTCGAAATAAATAAAGCACCACACAAAGGTTTTTGCAATATACGAGGTATATTTTTGTATTTCTGTGTAGTACTCATAATACATTTTACGGGAGACCATAAAAATAATATAAGGGTGGGTTCATAAGTTTTCTCATTGCCTATACCGACTCCTTTTTGCGTAATGGAAAATGTTGGTTATTTTTTTTTGTATAGTATGACTACTCATATTAGTAAAGAATTGATTCACTCAAGGATATATGTTACTTAAATTTATATGACGTGCATTATATCTTGCATAGGTGCATCTAAATTTGGTCCATCTTATGGAGAACATAATTAAAATGAATTTATATTTAAGTGATGAGGTTATCACTTCGTGAAAACTCGCGTGAGCATTCATTGGCTCCCGACCATATAATTCGCGAGCCAATGACAATTTATATTATCTTTGTCGGGAGTTCACCTAGCCCGATAAATAACGTGAGAGTAAACCATTTGTTATAAATGATGACTAGGTACAATTACGAACTAGTCAATTACGGTATATTTTTTATATAAAATTGAATTTGGTGTGAGGACGAGCATCTCGGTTAGATTCTCTCCAAATAATCATTCAGTTCAACAAACCGCTAGGGCTCCAGGGCACACCCCTTCTGGGGTGCCTGGGCAAGTCTGATTCCCACCCCCGGCGACGGCCCAAGCCGAGGTTCGTACCTTCGAGGTGCCCTTGTGCTAGTCGCCCAAAAACTTAAACCATCAAGTTATGCCGAACGCACTCTGCGTTCGCTAACTAGTCCGGTCCATCTGTAGAGGCCAAAAGGCCAACATTACAAGTCAATATCAAAAAAAAAAAAAGGACGAGCATGTTTATTATATACTATTATTGATCTTGATATAATCTTTTTATGTAGAAATGATTAACAGATGTGGCAGATGAACTGAAATTTTAAGAATACTACTAACTAGATCATCATCATCAGCCAGAAGACGTCCACTGCTGAACATAGGCCTCCCCCTCTGACCGACATCCTACCATCTGCATCCACTGGATGCCTGCGACTCTTATACTTACTAGGTAATTAAAGTTATATGATTATTTACGGGATATTTACCGTGGTAATAATCATATAACTTTAGTGAACAACCGTGATAGTTTAAAACAGTGTTTTAGATACGTAATTGTATTTTTACTGCTAGGTTATAAGTCTTCAAAGATTATTAAGAGATTAAGAGTTCTTATTAAGAAAAAAAAACATTATCTTATCTTCATTAATGAGAAGTTCTGAGAGACAAAAGCAAGTACATAGTTTTCAGTTCACCCAAAAGGTCACGTTTGAAATTAAATTAAATATTGCCAAGAGGATTAAATGTTGTTTTTTATGACATATCACACACATCACATCATCAGCCAATTAACGTCCACTGTTGGATAAGGCCTCCCTCATAGAGAGGGATGTTGCCATAATCCCCACGCTATATATTTATGATATATACTCAGTTGTAAATGCCATCCGAAGGCTGACCGGGTGATCATGGTATGTTGATACCAGCTAGTACCTACGTACCTACTCGAGCTACGCCAAGAGCGCTTCGTAAATGTTATTTTTAAAATGAATTTCCACCGGAATTGTATGCAGCACATTTGTAAAGAAAGACAAGCATCCTTTGCATAGTTTTTGTCTCCCCCGACAACGCTGTACGTGACAGATAGATGCAGGGCGCCTATTTATTGTATTTTTTTGACTGTGTTTAAACAACGAGGGAAACATTTTTGCCGTACGCAGTGTAGGTGTGCATCGCACACTGGTGGAATATTACCACTGAGCTCGGTCTTTAGGTCGCTCTGTAACTTATAAAGTACTCCTTATAATTCAAAGACAAAGCCGTTTAACTCAACTTGGGTACATTCGTTTACGTTCCATAATGAGTTTTCGCAACCCTCGCTTACTCGCCATTAAAACTCTTAGAAATAACAGATGATGTTGTAACATGATTTATTTTGTAAAGGTTTCTAATTTACTAATTTAGCCGTGTTTATTGAATTATTTCTCGGAAACAATAACTTGGAGCGCGGCGTTAAGCTCGAGATGTTATTTCAGCGATGGATGAGCTCAGGCGATCATTTTATCTCTAAATTACTTTTATTTAAAACGGTCAGCTTTAAGACTGTCCAACCTTCAGAAGAATTTAAATTGTTTGGTTAACAATTTTAACGCACAATGATGAATTGATTAGAGAAAACTATTTTCTATATTTATACTGGTTGTTCGATTAATAGAAGATGGACATATTCGAAGATATCATTGTACTCATCTTTAGAAACAACTTTTGCTGAACCAACCCTGAAACCCTGTTTGATACAAATCTCGTTGTGTGTGAATGTAATTTTTCTACACAGCTGATTTTTTTAAGGGAAACATGTCGTAAAAGTAGTGCTTATAATGACGTTATTTCTAAATATGACTCAAAAAATCTTATATCATAAAGAGCATCACTTTGTGTGTTAGTACGAAGAACTGTATGAATACATCGATTTTGGAACTTCTGAAATATTTTATTTACTACCTGCGAAGTGGCTGAAACCGCGAGAATAACCAAGAGGTAATGAGATCGAATAAAAAAAAACCCGTACGAAGCGCTTTGATTCCACTTTTATTCTGCGAACTGCTAGTATGTGGAATGCGCTGCCTGAATGGGTGTTCCCCGATAGTTACAATCTGGGTGTTTTCAAGTCAAAAGTGAATCGGTTTCTTCTAGGCAAGCGTGATCCATCGTAGGCCGCATCATCGCTTAACATCAGGCGAGTTGGTGGCCAAGCGCAAGCCTATTTTACAATAAAAAAAAAACATCAAAATCGGACGGCTCAGTAAAACGTTATGGGCGGTCATACATAAAAAAATAAGCGTTGACTAGGAAACCTCCTTTCCTTCTCCTTTTTTCGTCGGTAATATTTTTTTATGAATATTTTACAATACACAAGTGATTCTGATTTCTGAAATTCTAATGTACATTATGTCACGAAATATTTCCTTAAAAAATATATATAATAATACATACAAACGAACATAGAACCTCCTCCTTTTTGGAAGTCGGTTAAAATACTACACGAGTGAATCGGTTTCTTCTAGGCAAACGTGCTCGATCGTAAACCGCATCATCGCTTAACATCTGGTGAGTTGACGGCAAACGCAAAAACTACAAAGAGTACCTAAAGAACTACGTATGAATGATCCCAATAATCGCTTCAGCTACTTCAGAAATTAACCTTCAAAACGGGCTAAAATTACATTTCATGTTCGGAAACCGATATTCAAATTAAAAAAAAAAAAACATAAAAATAAAAAAAAGTAAATCAGTATTTTTTTTAGTAAATAATAAAATAAAGAAAATAGAGAATATAGAGATAGAAATATATATATAGAGATAGATGGATATGGGTATATAGAGATAGTAATATAGTTATTTAGTTTTTTTTATTATTATTTTATTGTTATTGTTTCACTAGTTTTGAAGTTGTTTTTATGTTACCTACTATGTACGTGTGTAATTTTTGGTGTGAACAATAAAGAGTTTTCTATTCTATTCTATTATTATGCAATTTTGTACCTGATTCCGTAACCTGCCCATTTGCGTCATTCTTGGTTAACTCGACACAGGTTGTTAATCCTTTGGTTTGAAAGCCCGATTAGAATGGATACATACGAATATACCTAGCTGTTTGTCATGGTTATAAGATATAAGTTCAAGAATGGTCTTCATAAATACAGTATGGCCACTAACTCCCATACACATAAAGTGGGGATAAAACAAATATTCACTGCACCCATATTTATTAAACAGAATCTTAAAAAAAAAAACTGCCCCTGGCTCAGTATGTAAATATCTGGGTCATTATTGCACACATGGTCATCTGACCCCAAACTAAGCAAAGCTTGTAATATGGCTGCCAGAGACTGATATACATACATGTATATTTTTAAATACATACTTAATTAGATTAACTTACCCAGACCCCAAGCGCAGAAGGCAGGTTCACTATCAACTAAGCTAATGGGGCTGTCAAAGACAGTGAACCTACCTTCTGCGCTTCTAGGACATTTTTAATTGTGTGATGAACATTTGTGTTTGTTCTATGTTTGGGTGTTAATATCTATTAAAGTATGTATTAAAAATACATAATATAAAAATTGGGTGGCAAGTCTTCACCTGCCTGCATATGAACGTATATATGGCAGCCATATTACAAGCTTTGCTTAGTTTGGGGTCAGACGACCGTGTGTGCAAAAATGTCCAAAAAAATATTTATTTATTAAAATGAGGTAAACCTCACTAACTAAAGTAGGTAGGTAGATTATTGTTCGTTTCGGTATATCGTTTGCAAAACACCCCATAAGAAATTTCCGTGGCAAATTTCAGCTTCGTAATTCGAGTCGTTTTTGAGACACCATTAGAAAAAGAAAGAAAAAAACAGAAACAAAACAGATGTCAAAAAGGTAAATAAGGAATCTATAAATTAAATAATTTTAATTTATAGATAAAAACAGTATCTGGCTCAACACATAAGCATTGCCATGCAACGTGGTAATGCCGTTAGCATGCTGAGTACACTGCTAACTGATGATGGGCTTGAGCATTTGGATTGTCTTTAGACCTTCAACGGTCTATGGCCAGTCTGACTGTTTGTGTAGTGTTGGTGTTGGCTTGTATTTTGTTTAGTCAATAAAGGCACGTGCCCGTTAACAAGAGTTCAAATAAATACCTCCTAGGGTCGGCCACAAAGCTTACACCTGACGGGTGGCCACATGAAACGTCTTATATCCGGCGAGTAACGACGGAAGCCTCGCTTCCTTGTTTCTATGACACCGCATTAACATTCAGAGCCACTGGATCGCGCACCATCACTCATGTTCAAGACTTTCATTTATCACGGCTAGGCCGACACCTTGCATCAGCTTGAATGACAGCTTAGAAAATTGATCAGTTTAGCCTTTTGCGCCAACTCAACCCGCTCGAACTGATCCCTCGGGATCAGTTGACATAGTGCATTACTTTGACTTGGTCTACTGGACCCGTTGACACATTTTGTAATTTGTATAGACGTTGAGAAAAGTGTTTGACATTAATATCACGAAAACATATTATGATGTTATCTCAGACACATTGCATTCGAGTCAAGTGCATTAGTAGTCCGATTTTGTGAATACGAGTATTTGGATTCAGGCAATCACAGACAAGATCAGTGCAGAAAAGGATGCGCGCAGCTTTCTATTGTTTCATTAGTCAGTCGTTATCACCCTCGGTGTAGGTAAATAATCGATAGACGACTCCGGGTACAAACCGTCCACATTCAGGTAAAAATAAAATTAAGTTTACCTACATTTTAGGTAACTAATATTTTATTTCTATGGTAGATAAAATTGAAATTGTTTCTCTATATTTCTAACCGACTTCATAGTACTATCTATACTGCTCATTGATTCCAGTATATAATATATGTATTCACATAGTTTACAGTTTCCTTACAGTCGTGAAAAAGTAACAGACAGAGACAGTAGAAAACAGACAGCGGGACAGACAGTTAATTGCGCATTAACAGGATTCATATTAAGTGTGATTCACAACATAGGTACATATGGTTAGGTATAAACATACGGCGCCCACCGCACCTTGCTAATTACGTAGTAGAAATAGCTCATACCATAACAAGACCAGCAAAGAAAGCGGGCAGCGCCCAGCAAAGTTTCCTTGTTTGTACATAGAGACAAGCCCTGTGTTGGTAACTTTGTCTAAATTAATTTGCTCTACTAATATTAGATTTATTTACGTTTCTGCTGAAATTTACATAGAGGTAAGATTAAGTACCCATTTAATCTACTTTCTGTTTCAATATTCAATTAAAAATGTAAATAGAAGAACAAATTAAATCCTAACCAAATTTTCGATAAAAAACCGACTTCAAAAATTGTAAGTCAAATAAAATTATCGCATTAATGGAGCTGGTTAGAATTAAATGTGCCATAGTTAATCTATAAAATATGGGAACTTCTCGACAGCTACCTCTTCATAATAAAAAACATCTAAATCGGTTCCCAGATGTCACAGTACCTACCGGTGTAAATAAAAATACATTTTTAGAAGTAAAGACCGAATTAAACCGAACCCTTCACCAGAAGTTGGTTAAAAAAACGAATCTATATAACCGTGGATTTGGGAACCATTTCAACTGGTAGCCCAAAATTGGAACAAAAGTGTGGAAAATGTTGACCCCAATTACCACGTTGACTAGGAATACTTACCCTTTGAGCAAACATGAGGCGCGTCTGTGTCCATGCCCAAGTCCCGTAAAATAAATTGATGGTGATTCTATAACTAGCACTTAAATATATAACTAAAATAACTAATAACTATATTAAACTAAACTAATAAACCGCTGCCAGCAGGCATCGTGCTGGCTCAAAATGCTGGCCGCATTGCCGGGATACATTGCAATTCGACCAGCATTAAGTCACGACGTGCTTCGACCAGACGTGGTGATAAATTTTTAAGTTTTAGATAGTAATTAGTTTTTCATGTGCATGTTGTTATTTATTCTTGGCAATTTTTTTTTTTATACTAAATCTCATTAATACTATAAATTAGTGCTGTTGCCCGCGACTTCGTACGCGTTGTCTTTTATATAAACCTTCAACCCTTCCCCCCTTAATCCAGCCCTTTCGCAAAATAACATAGCTTGTAATGCAATCTAGTCATAGCAAAGCATAATCGTGAAAACCGCATTTAAATCCGTCCAGTGGTTTAGGAGATGTGCGTGGACAAAAAATCATACAAAATTTCTAAAAACTGGCTTATCGTGTTCAGCTGCTTATTTTATGACGCCCTGTGTAATTATTTTTTTGATATTTCGCAATTACAGATTTTTTGTCTCTACGTTTTTATTATTAGATCTCGTATGTATAGATTTAAATAAACATTTTTTTTTATACAATATGTGTATGTTTGTTCGGACTCAACTCCGTGACGTCTTAACAGATTTGAATGAAAGTCGAGGTGTTATTTTATTTTTAGTAATAGGCTTGCGTTTGACCGCCAACTTGCCAAGCGCAAGCGATGATGCGGTCTACGATGGAGCACGCTTTTCTAGAAGAAACCGACACACCTTTTTATACCGTTTTAAACTTATACTTTGAACGATTGTTTGTTTGACTCGTGGTGGATGAATTAAATAAACTAAGTAATTTGTTTAATTTATCTATTGTGGGTCGAGGAAGCAATTGTTCATAAGTATTTTCAATGTTAGTTAGCTATTAGGTTATTATCTCATTTCTATTGTTAGCTTCTTCTTTTTTTTTCTTTTTCTTTATTATATTTCGTGCACATCCGTCTAACATGTACAAATTTACAAATACAGCAGTTTCTTATTTGTAAAACTTTTAATTAGCCGAAAGTTATATATATATATATATATATATAAAATAGTAATAGTATATAGTAATTAAAAACATTAGATTTGTTTATATATATATATATAAACAAATCTAATGTTTTTTTAAGTAGCTGTTAGTTTTCGAAGACAATAAAATAACAATAAGCACACTGTAGGATATCGGGAGAAACCGCAGGGCGCTGCTAGTTTTCATATAATATATTCTCAAATATGTCTGTCTTTCATCTAAACGCGCTGTAATACAAAATGATCAATATTCAGCGGATAATCTGAGCTAGTTTAGTTCACTGGAATGCAGATAATACAAGGTATTAGGAATGTAGAGCGCGTCGTTAGATAAAGCTGATCTATTACCGAAATGGAATTCGCTTATTGAGACACCCTGTGATCTTGAGCTGCTAATTATACATATGTAGGTATACATAAAGTATAATATCAATTGCTATTTGCGCAATATTCTGGCATAAAATCAGATTCATGAAAAACTGCTTTCAAGATAAGTCGACCGACAAGACTGGCTTACAAAAAGGACCATAGCCGTGAGACAAAAGAGGCTTTTGGTTTCCAGTGGCTAGAAACAAGTTGATGACACCCACTGTACAGTAGACGCGTCGGCGTCGCACGTCACGACCAAAAAGTCCTAAACCTATGGAAATTTCCTGTTCCTAACTTTCTTTAGGTTCAAAATTTAACAAAACAGTTTAAATTAGTATATTTTAATACCAAGTTTCAGTGATGTGTAGTGTACCTTTAAAGGACACGTGAACAAAGTGTCTTCCCCTTAATAGAGACAATAAGAAAGAAAGTGTTATTGGACACATTATTAGTTTTTATAATTAAATACCTAAAGTTAGAATTTAATGACTTATTAGGATAGATTGTTATTAAATTCAGGGATGTCTTTCTCTAATTTCAGGCAAAGTACCTAATGGCCGCGTTGCCTTGTTGAATTGCGAGGCTTTCTTTCTAACCATTTTCTTTCTAGTCTCTTAAAGAATCTTCTGTCATCCCGGCAAATCCTTCAATATGGTTAATGCCTGAATAGAATTTCTGCGATCTGAACTTTTGAATTCTCTAAGACTGTAATAATTGTAATTTATGTTTGCTTGAAATAATTAGTTAGAAACATAAGAACTTCTGCTGAGAAAGTAACTAAAATAACACAGACAAGTTTGTGTAAACATAAACCATGTTAATCACTGAGAAGCCAGATCCTTCGTAGTTACAATAACTCAACTAACTTAGAACGAACTTAGAACAAGTTGTGCTTTTCTTGGAAAACCAAACCCAACCAAAACTTAATTTGAAAAGGGTGTTAGAGCTTATTTGTTATTTAAGGCGCTGTTTACTTAACCTTAGCCACGCTCCGCGGTGGTACTCTTTTTTAAGTTTCATCATTTTTCCTTGAGATGAAGTAGGTATCCTATAGTTGGTACCTACAAAGTAACAGATAAACATACCTAATTTGTATTTATACTCAATGTTGCATTCAATTTTCAAAGTGTTTATTTAACACAAAATAATTATAATTCTACTTTGAATAAAATCTTAGAAATAACAAATAATAATAAATTATAACATTTAGCGTAATTAAAGCTAAGTGTTTGTTTAACAATTTATTTTAGATAATCTACATTGAATCATTACGAAATTTCATAAATTATAAAGGATTAAGTAAGCTTTTGTTAAAGCATTACAATTACTAAGTGTGAGAAAAAATTATAGTAAGGTGTTGAATATTTAGGTGTCGAATAATTTATCTTACCCAATACTAATCAAAGCCTAATCTCAACTATAAATATTTCAAACCAAATGTTTCTGTCATTAGGTTTTATTACAATCCTACTCCTACCCCAATTTAAGTTCGGAACTTTTGAACTAGCAACTTTGAATAAATTGCTCAAATTTGCATTTCTAACTTTCAATTCGAATTTCATTTGTGACTATCCAACTTTATTTATCTACACTAATATTATAAAGAGGAAAGATTTGTACCTATTTTTGTATGTTTGTAATGAATAGGCTCCGAAACTACTGAACCGATTTGAAAAATTCTTTCACTGTTGGGATGCTACACTATCCCCGGGTGGCATAGGCTATATTATATTTTGTAGCGAGGCCGAAGGCCGAGCTTACACTCGTGCGAAGCCGGGGCGGACGGCTAGTTTTAAATAAAGTGGCACTGTTGTTTATTTGAAACTTAATTCATCATCATCATCATCAGCCAGAAGACGTCCACTGCTGAACATAGGCCTCCCCCTTTAACCTCCACACTGAACGACATCCTGCCATCTGCATCCACCGGACGCCCGCGACTCTCACAATGTCGTCGGTCCATCTAGTGGGAGGCCTACCTACGCTGCGTCTTCCGGTTCGCGGTCTCCACTCAAGAACCTTTCTTCCCCATCGGTTAACAGTTCTTCGAGCGATGTGGCCTGCCCATTGCCACTTCAACTTGCAGATTTTAATAGCTATGTCGGTGACTCTGGTTCTTTGGCGAATATCTACGTTTCGGATTTTATCGCGCAAAGAAACTCCGATAGCTCTCTCCATTGCCCGTTGTGTGACTCTGAGTTTTTCCAAAAGGCCAACGTAGTGTAGGGTCAGTTTAGCTCCCTTGTCCTGAGCTGCGCTGACAATAGGCTGTCGTGTTGAGGTGTTACTCAATGAATGCGCTTATATTATTTCTGTAAACACATACATTTTAATTGGGGAAGTATGTTTTAATTCAATTGCCAAATTAAAAGTTAAGCACTTCGTAATTAAATATAAGAAAAGTTTTAAACTTGGTATTTGTCCACGAAGTTTACGCTTGCATATTTTAAAATTTGATTATAATATCGAGACAGTTGGAGAAGAATGATCGGCGATCGGGTGAATTAGTAATGTAGGCAGCTAATCCACTTTAAAAGAGGTGGGGAGAGGAAAGGGGCCTGGGGAGGGGGTTATGGCTCCGGTGTCGATAACGGATGGCCATCGGGTTAATTTAATTGTTTTTGTATTGCGCTCTTTGTCAACAGCTGGTGCTGATGATTTATGGAAACTAATCTACGTACGTGGAACCTGTCGGTACCAACAATTATTGATTGTGCTGTTTTATTATAGGGGACATTCTGAAATACTTTTTACGATTAGCTTGAATGTTTTTTACTGGCAATTACCAATATTAACTGAACAAAATACAAACAAAATAAAATTAAGTACCTAAACTGCTATTTAAAAAAAAAACTGATCACTAAGATATGACGTTATAGCTAAAATATATATCGTCATTGCTCGTAGACCTAACTATAACGGACTTTGGGTGCATAGATCGTTAAAGATTTAAAGATAATTCAAATGTTTAACATTTCCTCATAGTCACTGTTGGCAGCTTTAAAAAAAGATTCAAGTGAGGTATGCTAGATTTAGGGTCGGCTTCTATTTCACTTTCACGATTTGAACACATGTTTTAAATGCATGTTATGTTGTAGAGCGCAATAAGTCCCAATAGACTTATAAAAAATGGCTTCTACTTCAGTTTTTTCATCATAGCTGATTTCGACTAGTGTAGGTGAGAAGCCTTAACAAAAAACTAATTAGCAACAAAGTACATTTGAGGTGGATGCCGTACAAAAGGACTGTATAAATACCTTAGCTCATAACAAGCAGGGTCCAAGTGCTTGAATTAAAAAGTTTAATTTCAACTCTGACGGAATCAACAATTACGCAAACCTAATTTGGTCCCTTTTTCCCATTATATACTTTAGGTAGAATAATATTTGCGCGACGCTCTGGTTAGATGTGAAAATGCATATTTTTTTGCTTGCTTATACATAACAAATTAATATAACAACGGCTTAAACTCACGAATATGTTTATCGGTCGAAACGATCGACCGGTTATATAAATGCTGCTGTTTTGTTTTGTTTATACATGTATGTAACCGACCTCAGGAGGGAGGCTCGTATAAAAAAAAATTACACCGATTGCTCTTTTTAACCGACTTCAAAATAAGGAGGACGGTTCTAGCATCATCATCATTTCAGCCATAGGACGTCCATCGCTGGACATAGGCATCGATTTCCAAAAGAACCGGTTGGAAGCGGCCTGCATCCAGCGTTTCTATGGTTATATGTTCCACTGGTAGGGTATACTTCCAATTTGGTCCCATTGTCACCAAGTCAGGGTCTGATGATGGGATCCCAGGGAAATCGAGGGCAACCCTCAAATTTTATAGGCACTGATTAGGTTTTTCGTCTATTTTGAAGGCGGTTTTAAACGTGATCCACTTGTTAGTCTGTTTTTGAAATCGATAATAATTCTTATCTACCAGACCCCCCCTTATTAACAAATTTATAAACGTTCTATAATATATTATGTCTATAATAAACTTTTTTAAATAAAGTGTTTTGTGTCAGACGCACTAGCGGCTAGAAAATAGTTATTTGTTATACAAGAGAGCAAAGTTGCATTATAACCGCGTGCTCAATTTTGATGCCTAAGCAAGCGAAGGATTCTTAAAATTTGAATCCTCTAAGCGTTAGCGAGGGAATCAAAAGAGCACGAGGTGAAAAAACTTTGCACTCGAGTGCAACACGTAACTTTTCATCCCACCTCAGCGAGGAAATGACTAAATGCCATTTGCGCATTATTAACAGTTTCAGTCAATTCTGTTGGCGTCAAATAAACTTCTTCGTCACTAGAATCACTCATTTTTCACCTCATGCTCTTTTGATTCCCTCGCTTACGCTCAGGATTTTAATATTTGAATCACTTGCTACGCTCGTTATTCAATTATAGAATCCTTCGCTTGCTCGGTCATCAAAATTGAGCACACGATTAAAAAACAACTTTGCACTCTTGTATAACAAATAACTATTTCAGCGAAAAGTTTCTTGAATAAGTTCACACAAGCAAACTAGCACTTTACAGTTTACCTAAGTAATGCAACGATATAGTCGAAGGTGGCGTCACATTTTTAACTTAGAGTAACACACAAGCTTCTAAAGTTCCATCATACTTGTTCCTACACTAAAAGCTTTTTATTTGCTTAATAAAAAAATGGTACATGGTTTACCTACTCTACTTCCACATAATAAACTGCTTTAATAACACTTATTCACGCCCCAATGTGTTTGTTCAAGTTCACACAACGTTTTCCTGTACGTTATCTTAATGAAGCATCGATTTTGTTTACCAAAACAGCTCTAGGGAACGCGATGCTCCTGGCGAACTAAGTTATTAGGGTCACGGACTGCGGAACTCTAATTGGGTTATTTCTTGCTTCCCAATAAAGCATATCTTTTGTCAGTTCTCTAAAAATCTTATCTGAGTATCTTTAAACGGACAAATTTAGAGGTAATAATGGTTCATAAGTTTCGGTCACAACGCGACAGGCATCTGTTTTATAGCTAAAATAACTAGACCGCCCAATTTGCTCTCCAGTATTAAATCATACTAGTAATTTCGGCAAAGTGTTCCATATTTCAATGTAAAATATGAACCAATAGCCAAAGTTTTGGTGACTTAGTAATTCAACGCACACAGATACTACCAGTAAAAAAAAAATATATAATACATTTATTGCTAACACAGTGTAAAAAAATGTTCTTAAAAGTCATCTCACATTTTTTTGCCGAAAAAGCAACGACAACTGAATTTCTGATTCTATCTAAATATGTAAAGATGTGAAGAAAATGCAATTTCTGTATTATATCTGTATATTTTAATAATAAAAATAACGGCTTGGATAACTTTTCGGAAAAACTCAATATTAAAATATTAAAACCCCATTACCTCAATTTACGAAAATAGTTTTTCGTAAAACTTTAAGAGAGAAAGTTTGAGAGGGTATTTTGTAAAATTACGGACATAAACAATTTTCATGTTGTGGTTTACTTGTTTTCACATCATCAGCCAATTTACTTCCACTGTTGGACAAGGCCTCCCTCGTAGAGAGGGGTGTTGCCATAATCCCCACGCTTGGCAGGCGGCTTGGGGATCGCAGTACGTTCACCGTATACTATTAGGACGCTGCTGCCATCCTCCGGTGGTTCTGGTCGCAGTTTTAGGACATACCCGGGTCCGGGTCCGGGTTACTTGTTTTATAATCGTCTTAACAATTACGGCTAATTTTTTTCATTTTATGCCCGAAATTTCAAATAACTAAAATTGTACGATACATTTTGTTATACAATATTTACATTGACGCTTGGCTTAACTTGTTACATTGAATAATACAGAATATTTACCATTTAATTATCATCAAAATATTCTTTAAATCTATAATAAGGTTTTTAGCCAGGCTTTTAATTTTATTCTGTGGCATTTCTAATGACTTCTATTCTGTAGTCAAATGATAAATTTTCTTCTTTTTGTTTTAGTTTTCCATTGGGCCTGAAATTTCGAAAATATTTTTGATCGAAGACAGAAATGAATACTATTCTTTAGGTGGTTTATGGCCTCTAAAAAATTCTCGTAGGTCTTTTTGTTTAGTCAAAGTTCGGATTATCCAATAAACTACTAAACTTAATTCAAGGACTACCGCTATCACTTCCATCTATCAACGTCAAATAACTCTTATCAGTTATGATAAGCCGTCAATAATGTATAATGAGCTTGTGCGTATGTAAAATTAGCTCGAAAGATAATAACCAGCGTGATAACCTGATTCTCGAGCAAGAGCAGTGCTGGTATAATATTCAAACACTTTTGCATACGGAACCTGCACTAAATATTTATGATAAAAAACTTACGTATTTATAGGAATCAAAAAGATAATAAATGTATTAACAAATAATATCCGGGACATTATTGCACGCATGGTCATCTGACCTCAAACTAAGCAAAGCTTGTAATATGGCTGCCAGAGACTGACTATATATTTAAATACATACTTAATTAGATACTAACACCCAGACATAGAACAGACACAAATGCTCATCACACAAATGTTTGTCCTAGGTGGGAATCGAACCCACGCCCCCAAGCGCAGAAGGCAGGTTCACTACCAACTAAGCTAACGGGGCTGACAATAGACAGATAGACTCTTTATTGTTCACTCCATAAATTACATAATACATGATAAAACAGCTTTAAAACGCTAGCGCAAGAATCGGCGGCCTTATCGCAAAAAAAAGAGGAAAATGTATCGCTAAGAGGTGAGAATGTTAAAGAAATAACGGGTTTAGGGGTAGGATAATGGTCAACTGGGCCCCACTTTAGTTTAGATATGGTGATGATTTGTACTATTGAATAATTCCTAAGGGTCAACTGGTAATAATAAAGGAAAATAAAAACATAATTCATAATTCATAATAATTCATAATAATTCATAATAATTCATAATTCATTTATTCATTGCAAAATAGGTGTAAACAATAAATTGTGATCTTAAATAATTTTAAAATAAGTACTCTATTTTCGCTGTTAAAGCATGCAATTAGTTTTTATCATATCTATTATAATATAATTTATCTCAAAACATTAAAAATAAAACATCAAACTTATATGTCAAATATTATGTCATGTCAGATTAATAATAATAATATAATTTAAAAAACAAGGAAAAAGTCAATTATATAATATTATGTCAATGTATATAGATTTCGGAATTGGTTTCTCGTATAAGAAATATTAAATGTAATTTTTATTATTTTATTTGCCTTTCTTACTTGTGACTTTTAAGTCTTTGTCATTTATAAAATCATCTATACTATAATAAGCTTTCACGACAAGTAAATTGATTAGAGCTGTTTTGAATACGTTGATATCCTTCTCCACCCTTATTTCAGTAGGTAAATGATTAAAAACAAGTGGTAACATGCAAAAGACGCTTGTGTGTAAAAGGTGAGTTCTAGAATTAAGGAGACTTAACGTATTCTCCCTATTCCGACCATTTTTATGCTTAAATAAATCTGGGTAAGTTTTAGCGAATACTGAGACTTCAAGTATATAAACAGAGGGCATTGTTAATATTTTTAATTCTTTAAAATGCCTTTTACAAGACTCTCTCCGTCTCAGTCCTAACATAGCTCGTATACATCGTTTTTGAGATTTAAATGCTTTTTGTTTGTCGGTGGAATTCCCCCAGAACATAATTCCATACCGCAAGATTGACCCAGCATGTGCATGGTATGCCGTAATTAGGGTTTTTATACTAACGACTTTTCTTAATTTTGAGAGCGAGTACGAAGCTGAGTTTAGCCGTTTAGATACATTGTCAATTTGCAATTTCCATTTCAGTTTGTTATCAATGGTTAAGCCTAAGAATTTGGTTGATTCAGTTTCATTAATAGTATTACCTAAATAGTCAATGTCAAGTTTGTCATGTTCTGTATGTCTTTGTTTGAAATTCATTACGTAAGTTTTGTCCATATTTAATTTTAAATTGTTAATCTTAAGCCATTCTATTATGGATGTCAATGTTGTAATTATTTCATTATGATTGCATTTGTCATCTAAAAATAAAACCGTGCTATCATCAGCAAACAGAGTCATGGGATTAGGTGTTACGTTGGGAAAGTCATTTATATAGTCCAAAAATAATACTGGTCCCAAGACACTACCTTGAGGTACTCCGTATTGAACTGTTCGTGGATTTGATTCGTGTTGTTGGATTGTACACGTTTTAGGGCAAATTCTGTCAATATGCGTGATTTGCCTGCGATTACTTAAATAGGATCTAATCAATTCATTGGCATTACCCCTAACCCCATGGCAATCTAGCTTTTTTAAAAGTATTTCATGATTGACGCAATCAAACGCTTTAGTCATATCTAAATAAAGTGCAACTACCTTTTCCCTCTTGTCCATACTTGTAGTGACTTCGTACAGAAAGTTATAAATAGCTAAATTTATAGATTTATTTTTCCGAAAACCGTACTGCTTGTGTGTAAAAATATTATTATATTCGAAATAATTGTAGATTTTACTGTAAATAACCTTCTCAATTACTTTAGAAAGTACTGGTATAAGAGCCACGGGTCTATAGTTACGTATATCACCTCTCCCACCTTTTTTAAATAGTGGTTTTATTATAGATACTTTTAATATTTCTGGAAATACTCCTTGTTCTAAGCATTTATTTACTATATCACTTAGCACGGGGGCTATTGAATGCGCAACTACTTTCAACATTTTAGTAAGTATTCCATCATATCCTACACTATATGTATTTTTCAGTTGTTTGATAATGTAAAGAATATCATATGGCCCTACTGGAGTCAGAAATATGGAGTTTGATTTATTTTCAACATGAATATTTTTGTTCGTAATTGTATTGTCAACCTTTATTAAGTCTATATAATAATCATTAAAAGCATTAGATATGTCTGAAGGGTCTGTTTTGACTTGGCCATTTATAGTGACGTGTGAGATACCTTCTTTAGGAAAATTTGTTGTTTGTTTCTTTATAACTTTCCATGTCGCTTTAGATTTATTGTTAGAGCTTTCAATATAATGATTATTTTGCGATTTTTGAGTAAGGGTAATAATTCTTTTGTACCTCTCAGAGAATGATTTAAAAGCTTGTTTATTACTGGCAGTTGAATTTCGCCTATATTTCCACAGTAAGTCTCGTTTTCTTTTGCTACATATTTGTATGCCCTTAGAAATCCATTTAGGTTTGACATGTGTCGTCAGTTTAATTTTCATTGTAGGGAAGCACAAATTGTAAAAAAGTAGAAATGTCTCATGGAATCGAGTGAATGCCAGATTGGGGTCTTCAGTTTTATATACATCTGTGAAACTTAAGCTACGTATTGCAACTACAAATTTTTCTTGATTTTCCCTACTATAATCTCGTCTCATAACGTACCAGTATTTTAATTTACACGTTTTCCTAACAGGGACCTTTAATAATTGAGCTGTATGATCTGATAAGGCTAGCTCAAGCACTTCACCTTTGCTACCGTGAATATTGTGTATAACATTGTCAATGCATGTGTTACTGCGATAACGTGTCGCCATTTTAAAATCAAATTTCATATTACATTCCGATAGCACTATTTCAAACATTCTTGTGTATTTTGTTTCCTTTAGTAAATTCAAATTGAAATCCCCACATATTATCACCTTGTGACTTTTTTTGCGGCATAAATCAAACAGCATAGTCCTTAACTTTTCGATAAATATTAGAATATTTTGTTTCTTGGAAGTCGGGGGTCTATACAAACATACTAGATATATTTTTAAATTAATTAACTCTATAGCTGAGCACTCGTAAACGTTTGGAATAGATACGTTGTTTAAACTGTTTACAATTGAGTATTCCTGACTATTATGTACTAGAATGCATGCACCCCCACGGCGTTGATGCCTGCAGAAACTAAAGGCCAGTCTATAATTTGTTATCGATAGTACATCTAAATCTTCTAATTTCATATTGTGCTCAGTTATACACACAGCGTCAATTGGTGTACCTTGGTCCAATAGATTATCCAGAGTTACCATTAATCTATGAGATTTGTTTATTAGCCCGTTAATATTTTGATGAAGTACATAAATGGAGTTATGCACGAAAAAAATTATTGTTGGTGTTAAGAATGTCATTAGCCGTATTGCACTTATTGTCATTATTACATACAACGTTTTCAGGCTCAGTCTGATTATCATATGTTTGTGTGAAATTGTCAACATAATCTGTCTTAAATCTAACATTTTTACTACTTTGTGGTTTTGCATTTCGATATTGGTTCAGGTCGTTACTATAACTAATATGTAAGATTTCTTTTAATATACTTCTGCATAGATTGATGCAAAATTCATAATTACATGGTCTAAGTTTACTATAAGTCATATCAATATAAGTCGAATGTGTATATAGGCTACATACGAATTCCAACTCATAATTTAGTTTTTGTTCTCTAAGGTGCTTATTGTACAAAATCTCCGGAATTATTACATTAGTATGTGCTACAGATTTTAACCAAGAGTGTAAGCCAAACTGGAATTCATATGGAATCCTATCGTTTGTTCCGCCTAGAAGAATGATACTGTCATTCTTTGTATAGTTCACGGTTTCACTTTCCGTCGAGTTTATTACGTCGCACAGCCGAGCTCCTGGTTTCCATATGCATTTAACAGTGTAATTGTCACCTAGTAGTTGTTGGAGTGTATTCCGTAAGTGTTGACCTTGTTCATCAGCCAAAATTAGAATTCTATGCATGGTTTTAAGAGTGGGTGTGTGGTTTTTGTTTTCTGGTATATCAATATTACATTTATTTCTTTGATCTTTAATGTTTTCACTGTTTGTGTGTCCATTAATTAGGCTTATTTCCTGTGCTTGTGATTCCTGTATGTGACTAATCTCATTTGTTACTTTTAATGTTTGTGTCTCAATTTGATTTCCTTGCGTTTCCTGACGTTTACACGTTTCTGTGGGTGTGTTTTCATTTCGAGTTGGATGTGAAGTGATTTCTGTACTTACAACTGATGGTGATTTAATCTGGTTAGGTTTGCATTTTTCATCTTGTGTATTGTGTAGTGTACTATTCTTAAGGCTGCTAGTGTTAATTTTCTGTTTTGTTGTTTTCTTTTTCTGCTTATTAGTTTTATTTTTTGCTTTACCCTTTTTTGATTTTGTTTGTGGTTCTGCTTCTTCTTCTTCTGCTTGTATTTCATTCAGTGTGCACGTTTGTGTGTGAGAGAGTGAGAGATCCATGGTGTTATTTGTTTCTGTGACTGTTAGTGTCTGTGACATAGTCTTTTCGCCTTTGTCCTCAGTCCCTAGACGTATTCGTTTTCTCTTTCTGGTCATGATTGGGCTCTCAGCAAAACCTACTTTTTTGTACCTGTCTATAATTTTTTTCAGTTGTTCGTTATCAAGTTGGAGTCGCTTGTTTTCACAGCAAAGTGTTTCTATTTCTAGGTTGGCTGATTGGAGGTCAGTATTCAGAGTTTCAATTTTTTTATTGAGGTCTGTATATGTCTGACTTTCATTAAAAGTATCATCTGGCAGGCTTAATATTGTACTTTCATACATAGTAGGACTAGAAATATTATTTAATGAACTCGATTTTCTATACTTTTGGAACGCATTGTACTCGTATTCTGGGTCCATAGTATAAATGAATTGTATTCCCGTGAATAATTAGCTTTATTTTTTCTTTCTATAATTTGCACAGTAAATTTTTGAACGACATGAATAGAACCTTTATTTTTCGTTATCTGTGCCAAGAAAGAATAAAAATGCTACCAGTTTTTTATTTTTCAAACAAAGTAAAAATGTTTTATAAAAAATCATAGAATACGCTCTATTACTAGTTAAGTAATTATTTTTTAAATAAGTGAATTATGTTACAAAAAAAGCTCGTTTTCTATTACAATTCACACATAAAATAATACTACATTTTTTTTTTCTTCAGATCAAATTAAAAATCCTGTTTTTTCATTGCACTTTTGTAATATGAAAACGTAGCGTACATTACTCATCATATCATCAGTTATCTGCCAGAGTAAGTCCCATCGAAATCGTTCAGCCATTTTGAAGTCCATAAGAAACATATATAAGGTCGGGGAAAAAGTTTCTTCGTATTTTATAAACAAATTCAAGACATATTTTTTTCAAGTTTAATTACATTTAATTATAATATATATGTGCCATTTTGTTCGATAACTTGTTGCCGTCTTGTAGGTAGTGACATGATCCCGTTGATGTAGAAATTTTGGGACTTCTGATCAAAAAAATGCAACAAGTAGTTTTGACAGTCCTCTCTGGATGTTAATCTAACACTACCCAAAGAATTCTGAAGAGACCGAAACAGGTAGAAATCTGAGGGTGCAAGGTCAGGGCTATATGGTGGATGCATTAACACTTCCCAACCAAGCTCTCTTAATTTTTGCTGAGTGACCAAAGATGTGTGCGGTCTGGCGTTATCATGATGAAAGACCACACCCTTTCTGTTGATCAATTCCGGCCGTTTTTTCTCAATTTCTTGTTTGAGACTCATCAGCTGTTGGTAGTAGCGATCCGAATCGATGGTTTTGCCCGGCGGTAAAAGCTCATAATAAACGGTGCCCTTCCAATCCCAACATACACACAGCATCACCTTATTACGTGTTAATCCGGGTTTCGCTACAGTCTGTGGTGCTTCACTGCCCTTTGACCATGATCGTTTGCGCACATTCTTGTCGTAGGTGATCCATTTTTCATCACCAGTGATCAATCTTTTCAAAAACGGTTCGGTTTCGTTACGTTTCAATAGAGAATCGCAAATGAGTACATGATTCATTTGGTTTCTTTCAGTGAGCTCGTGTGGCACCCAAATATCGAGTTTTTTTGTATGCCCAGTCTTTTTCAAATGGGTCAAAACTGTTTTGTGGCCGATCCCCAGTTCTTCAGCTACGTTTTAACTACTAAAATGCCGATCTTGGTCCCCTTTTTCAGAAATGGCATTGACTTTATCCGTAACAGGGCGACCAGAGCGAGCTGCATCTTTGACATCAAAATTCCCGGACTGAAAACGCTTGAACCAACATTGTGCTACTCTTGATGACACTGCATTAGGTCCATAAACGTCACAAAATTTTATTCGCGGCTTGTGTCGCATTTTTCCCTTTTTTGTAATAAAACTTCAAAATATATCGAATTTTCTTAGTCAGATTCACTCATTTTATCGAAAAAAAAAACAATTGAAAAATGGCGGGAAATTGCTTTTTACTTTTTGAATTCCTTTTTTAAAATGTCATATTTTTAATGGTATCAAAACCAGCCAGATACAAACAGTACAACCGATGAGATTTTTAGTACAACTTTATACATACAAAATACGAAAAGACTTTTTCCCCGACCTATTATATATACACACACATCGCCTTTTATATATAAAAAAAGGAAAATTGATTGCTGATGTTATATTGGTCATTGTTAATTTCGTTGACATGGATGTGAAGATGTGGTACAGCTGGACAATAGTTTTTTTTTCATGTACTACAAAACTCCGCCCTCTGTCCCTAAAACATACGTTTCCAAAGATAACGTCACACAGCGGTCGGAACGATTGCAATTTTCAAATAATAACTCTATTATCGCTATTATCTATACCTAGATTTTTTATGTTACTGAGTGACTAACTTAAATAATTCAAAATCTCGTGGCAATGCACTGCGCTGAGATATACTAGTTAAAATCATCCTTGGATATACCCTTAGGTGTACGTAAAAATTTCCCTATTGTATTAATAAGGGTTAAAAAAATTCGAGGGAAGTAAAAATAACGTGATGATTTAAAATGAGAACACGTAATACTACACATGTATGTATGTAATTGGCAGTATAAAATTGTTTTTGCGAAAAGTTAAATGAACAGTCGACTAATATTGATTAGTAATAAAGTTGAAAATGGTTTACTAAAAAAATACCAATGATGCACATTAAAAATCTAAGTGGCCGACTGGAGTTACTAAGTGGGCGCCTGTAATATCAAATGAGTATTAAATATCAGGGCAGATCCGAATTCTGTCAGTCAGGTTAGAGCTTTGCTCGCTTCGCTTTCGCCTTAGCTCTCGTGGTATCTTCTTTATAACGACACCAAATCTTTCCTCCCGACCCCTCTATCAGGGCAGATTCGATTTCTGTTAGTTAGGTACGTCGATTAAGATATAATGCAGCATTTTTGAAATAAAATATATGCAAAATGTTTGATATGTAATATAATGTTAGCCATGTTCTATATTTCTATATAATCTCTACTTACTACTTGCCTGCTTAGTTCAGTAAGTAATATTCAGTATTTTTGACAAGTTTAATTTGAATTTACATTCGCTCGTTTCTACCCTATTAGTAATCATTACTATATTAAAAACCTGCAACGTCACACTTCAGCGCAAAGGCCTTTCTTCTCATCTGCCATGCCTCTCTTCCAGGTGGAGTTAGAGGGACGAACAAAACTCCTACTTGAAGGACTGGACCCAAATTGCGTAAAAAAGAGAGGAATTCTAATAATAAGTAAAAACAATTCCCTAATGAGTAATCGTTTCCCTATGTCTGTCGGTGAGAAATGTCTCGTATAACTAACTATACTAAAATACTTTATTCCAATTATTTCCATATAGTATTAAAAATATGTCTGAATATTGTCATAGTTCGTAAATGTGCAAATCAAACATGTCGTGAACGATGAAATATACAGCAAAAACAACAGTGAACGGGCAAAATGAGAGAACAAAGCGGCACTTGTTTGCTCGCAAACATTTGATACTATTTATACAGGAAGCTAGACATTAGAGCATCGAATTCCAGATTACTTTTCAATCATAAATAAAAGAAAAGTTTTGGGATTCCTTTCAACACAAACAATGCCAACCGTAGACAATCTCTTCTATAGGTATATAAAAGCGAAAACCACTCACTGACTTATCATGATATCGTGAAAACCACTTGATCTACGCAGCTGATATTTAGCAATTAGATTTGTTATGGGGTGTTTTTCTAACCAATCGGATTTTTTTCTACCTACAAACTGATTATATGAGCAAGGCAGTTAGTATTATTGGGTAATTATTGGGTGAAAGCTCTAAGTTATGAAGTTTATTTATTTTAATATTCATTTTACGTACTATTTCGTCATATTTATTTCACAATTATTTGCGCGCGAGATATCTCCAGTTAGGAATTGTTTACGGACCCGACATGGTCAGAGCCGAGTTTGGGGCCCACAGGCAATTTCTATGCAGTGCTAAAATTTAAGTTTGATTTGATGAATAATATGCAGTCCTAAATAATTTCGATTTACATGGGTAATTTATTGTTATTTCGTTAGGTAATATCTATTTTCAACCAAAATACTCCTTGCGTAACATCCGCTACGAACGCTAGAAAATAATCGTAGCAGCTACGCTAAAACAAATTTGTAGCAGCTACGAGTATGACACTAGCCGCGTAGTACGTTTTTAGTCGTATATTCACTACAGAACAACAACGAGATACGTCGACGGAAGAGTTTCTAAGGGCTCTGTCTGTAACATTTTTGTTCTGTGGCTTTTGTCTCTAGTGATAGCATAACTTTAGAATATGGTACTACATTGTTACATCATAATATATTATGAAAAATAAATGATGCAAACTGAGCTGCTTTAGGACTTTAGGATTAGTTTTAAACCATGCAGGAATCTAAAAAAAACATATGAAAATTCATATTCCTGTGTATTCAAATAGGTATAAAAATATTAGCCTCCAGCTGGCTAGAAAAGATGTCAACAGGTGAATCAAAGCAGTCACCGCGCACTATTCACGAAATGGTCGACAACATAGAGCCATACCATCAGCCCAATGGTCGAAGACATTGTCAAGCACGTCAAAAGTTAGTGGAAAATGCAAAAAAAAGGTATAATTTTTTTAACAACAAGTGGAGGCCTTTACCCAGAAGTGTGTGAAGACAGTCTAAATATATGGCTAGATATCTCCCATTCTCATTTTAACCCGTTTAGTCAGTATAAAGTGGATTAAGACGCAGACTATCACATTTACTTAAATATTAGCGTGATAGCGTCTTCGAAGTTCGAATGTGAAACGTAAATTACAATGCTGGCATGAATACAAATAGGGGTTTGTAACAAAACGAAATAGTGTAGAAATAGAAAGGGCATTCTTCGTTTTTATTTACGAATATATTATACTATAATTCTGATAAATTTGAATGGATCCAAACATTGCTAAGCCAGTTTTTGGTTCAGCTGTTTTTAAATTTTGTATATATATGAAATTTTTTTTATTTGCGAGATAACTTGAATTACATAGTATGCAACTTTAACTTTATTAAAAAAATCTCTGCTCTACGCCTGCTTACTTATTGGTAATTCAGTAAATTGTCAATACACCACTCAAAAATAAAACCTCAACCATCTACTAAAATACCTGATTCAAAATAAACAATGATATATATAGAACTCTGATAATTAACATTTTACCTAAAACACATTATACAGGGGAGATCCATAAAGTAACTTCTCAGATACATAAACCGAATTATAGTAAAATCGATAACTGGTATCAACCAGGCGTCAATCATTCACGCTTATCAACAAGCTACCCCACTAGCTATAATACAAATCCACGGTGGTATTGAAAACTGTCGAAATACCTACTACCGAGAACCGCCACAATTTACCAAAATCTGCCGAAATCCGCTTCAAACTACATGGTCATGCACAACTCACCAATATTACCGCCGCACATTTCATATGCCACTTACGTTTACACAAAATAAAAACGAATGTTAATTTTACTAATTTTAAACAAATAATTTTAAAATATTCACTAAACATGCTACTTAAAAAGTTAAGAATTAGAAACAAAAATTTAAAACAAAAGTTGTGTTGACATCAAAAATAATCGTTAAAATAATAATCGAGGTGAAAACATTTTTTTTTTCTTTTTAAAGAGATTAATTCTTTTATTGGATTGGGTACATACGCGCGCGGTCGTAGTGACGCGTGGTGATGGCAAGCCGCCCCGAGTGTTCGGGAGGCGAGACGGAGCGCGAATGGGGATGATAGCGCCGCAGCGGCCCTTATACCGACGCCGGCAACACAATCCAAGGCGGTGGGCGGACATACACAGAGCGGTTAGCACGAACCGTTATACTTCCAAATTTATTAGACGATTCTTCTGAATTTTTTTATGTAGTAATAGGACTCTTTTGTAGTGGTAGGACTCTTTGTAGTGGTAGGACTCTTTGTAGTGGTAGGACTCTTTGTAGTGGTAGTCCTCTTTGTAGTGGTAGGACTCTTTGTAGTGGTAGGACTCTTTGTAGTGGTAGGACTCTTTGTAGTGGTAGGACTCTTTGTAGTGGTAGGACTCTTTGTAGTGGTAGGACTCTTTGTAGTGGTAGTCCTCTTTGTAGTGGTAGGACTCTTTGTAGTGGTAGGACTCTTTGTAGTGGTAGGACTCTTTGTAGTGGTAGGACTCTTTGTAGTGGTAGGATTCTTTGTAGTGGTAGGACTCTTTGTAGTGGTAGGACTCTTTTGCAGGGGTCTGCCTGGGGAAGTACCACGCCTTTCCAGTTATTAAACCACCAAGCAGTAGTGTGCAAACACTACTGTGTTCCGGATTGAAGGGCAATGTTTCCAGCGAAATTACAGGGCAGATTGGACATCTTATACCTCGGGGTGACGAGCGCAGTGCATTGCCATCCAGGGTTTTGAACTGTTGAAGTTCAAAATTCTGAGTGGCGTTGAGCTGTTATGGGAAAGCGTGAAAAGCCATCAGGCGAGCGACTTCGCACGTCTCGTCACTCCGGACCATTAAAAAAAAATTTTTTTTTTTCAAAAATTACGTACGTGATCATTATCAGACAGACGAAGTCCACTGCTTAATATAGGCCTCGCCCTTAGAACGCCGTATGTCCGCAACTCTCACGATATCGTCGGTAAACTAGTGGGATGCCTATATACCTACGCTGCCACTTCCGTTTCGTTGTCTCCACGCAAGAACGCTTCTTCCTCATCGTTTATCATTTCATCGAGCGATGTAGCCTGCCCATGCCGATTATCCCTTCAACTCCTTGCAACTCTATCAGCTATTTTGGTGACTGTGGTTCTTTGGTGAATATTATCGTTCCGGATTTTATTGCGCAAAGAAACTCCCAGCATAGACTCTCCATTGCCCGCTGTTCGACTCTGAACTTTAGACGTACAAACGAGGTCGACAAAAAGGAGGTATCATCAGCTCTCAGTGTATCGGGAGAGCGTGCCATCCCTGTCGCACAGCGGATGGTTGTCAACAAAATGTTATTAGTCGCCTTCTCCCTACCAGCCACAACTAGGAATTTTCACAGCGACTGTACACGAAGTGCAAAACTATTGACCTTACTAGGGAGCCCTAATGTAGGAGTTCTTGTTTACTCTTTTATGGATTATGGAACTTTCCTATTCATGTAGTTTGTTGACAAGTTAGGGAAGCTATGTTTGTTGTGTCATTAATAACTTGAATTCGAGTATATAGACCTCTAACGGTCTTTATGTTCCACAACTAATTTTTACCCGACGACGCAAAGCCAAACGGAAGGAGCTGATTTGTATGATTTTATGTTTTAGCCTAAATGCTTTTACAAATTTTGATAAATGAGTTGTCGATTAATTACTGTAGGCTCAGGGATAGTTACTGAGTAAGTGAAGTCACCATAAGATGGTGACGTATTAAGTAGTTTTTTTTTTTTTTTTACCCCCATCATATGATAGTATACAATTGAATGATAGTATATACTTTAATTGAGGTATAATTGAACTGGTCTTTTAAAATAAAAGTGCTCTTACATTATTTTCTGTAATATGGTATTTAATGTGTTCATAATTTTAAGAACACTTTCTTAGAAAATTATTTTTTAAGGCCACAACCGTAGTAATTGTTGGCCAATTATTTTATCCTTTGATTATGGGATTTTCAATTAATACTTGTTTTCATTGGAGATTGGTCTACGTTGAACGACCAACTCGCAGTATGTATGCATTATAAAATGAATTTTTGGAATATCCGCGAAGTATGAGTGTGGTACTGTACCGTCATTCAACTTGTTTTGTAGTAAAAAGCAGGGGAATATGGTTCATATAAAGATATATAAATGTTTGGGCCCATTAAGTAAATTATAACCTATTGTAAGCCACAACTACACGAAGCCCTAGGGCTATTGTGATAAGAGAAATTATTCGTACATTCATAGACTAGCAACTTCCGGTCAAAGGGTATCCATTAAAATTACACGCTTAATTACAACTGTAATGTTCAACCTTAAGAGGAAATATTGTTACTCAATAGTCCGTTAAAAAGGAGTTAAATTGACAAAAAATTATGTGCCGAATAATTATTCTTGGCGTTTCTCTGAGGGATCACATCCGGATCGAAGTTATTCGCCAGAGAACCAAAGTCAATGGGCTGTTACAGAACCGATAACCATCGGAGTTGACGTCTTCTAGAGTGGGGACTACAAATCGGCAAACGTTGAGACTCGTTGTCTGAGTGATGATATACGTAAGGCAGCTGGTAGTGGATGGAAGAGAAAAACCCAAGCTCGAGCTGAATGGCGTGCCTTGGCAGAGGCCTATGGTAGCAGCCTATATTATGTAGTCAGTGGACTACTATAGGCTGATTATTATGATAAAGAATATGTTTTACGTCAGCGGGAACCGGGCTGACCGGGGACGAAAAACTGTTAGAAACGAGTGAATGCGACTGGCGAGAGACCGGGAAGAGTAGCCTATACACAGAAGTGGGTCAGTAAAGGTTGATGATGATGATTTAGTAATTAATACTCAGTTATTTATTAGATTCAAATACACCATAAATTAGTCTATCGCCCGAATAAATAAATAAATAAAAAAACTGCAAAATTACTATGCCAAGGGTTTCTACTCCATGTACATTCCAGTTTTTTCCGTTTCGATAAAAAAGTTATCCATCACGCTAAGTTTAATTTATAATTATATTACTTGCTAGCCAAATATTAGGCTAGATTGTAACTAAATTAAGGGGTTCCTTTTACAAGCGCACTTTACGATAAAGAAGTTAGAAAATTAAACTTTTGTTATCTAAAAATATCGAACATTTACAACACCTTTTTAGTACGAGTAAGTATGATGTAAGCAAGCACAAACTTAGATTGTCTAAGTTATATCACACCGTATCAAGTTGCATGCGTCAGCGGTGAACATTATCAAAGTTCGTTGTTCTGATAATAGTGTCAGTTGTTTACCTTGGATACCCTATGGACTACAAAACGGCAGAACCGCTTTTGTCGAGGCTTTCACTGGCAGATAGCTGATGATATTAGGAGTAATACACAAGGGTGAAACCGCGAGGTGCAGCTTGTTTTTAATAAAGGTTTATAATATAAGCATCGCAAATGATACACTTAATTAAAAAGTGATGAAACTTTCCTTCATTTTAAAAGACCTATTGAAATATATCTACAAAACGACGAGGTGCAGCGAAAAAAATTTATCTCCATTTCACATGCGCTAGAGCCACCCTATATAAACTACACTGTTTACTGCACTGTTTTATAAAGTTACCTTTATAACAGAAGGTTCTAACGAATTAGGACAGACGGACAGATGAATAGATGGACGGACAGACGGACAGAACGAACTTATAAGGGTTCCTTGACTTCCTTATAGTACTGCGGAACCCCAAAAGAAACAGTAATACCGTATTATTACTACCGTACCTAAACTTAGCTAGTAAGTTAAGGCTTAAATTACATCATGTACAACCCAAAACGTCAAGTAGTTAATAAAATAACTTCTTCCAAACGTTATTATATAACTTTCCCATTCGTTTAATTAAACTTTTATATTACATAAATTTTACAGTTATAAAGACGCGGCGAGCCGCGTGGGCACCGACAACGTGGGCAATACCAAACCCTTTTACGCAAAAGCTCTTACAATGTGGGCGATAATGTGTGACCCTATTTTCCTTATATCTTTGGAATGGATAAAAAAATAACGCGATTTTTACTAAATGTTTATTTGTACTTATATGTTTTTTATATTTATTAAGTTTAAAAAAAAAACGGTTAATGGCCGCCGCTATCGGTTGATAGCATGACTTTTTCCATGGTTTTCTTCAGGATTTCGGGTGATAGGCTCTCCACTTCTTGACGGATGTTTTCCCTGAGGGCTGCCAGAGTCTATGGCTTGTTCAAAACAACTTTAAATAACCTTAGAAAGAAGCCTAAAACAGTTAATATAATATAACTCAAAATAACATAATTCTCAATCAAAAGACTACATACATATAGAAGGAAAACAGATACAATAAAATTAAACTATTATCTCTAGGCTTTTAACAGGTGGCCTTATCGCTTGAAGCGATAATTTCCAGGCAAACGAGCACGGACCATAAATTTCAAACTTGCAGCTAAATACCCCACACCTCCATAAACGAGGCCTTAGAGTTCCCTTAAAAACTTGTTGCGTAGTTTTAGAGAGTATGTAATTCGAAAGATCGTTATATACTTGCATAATAAAGCACGTGTGTTTTAGTTGGTTTTAAAAATATCTTTATTTCACTTAATACATTTTAAACATTAGTTATCCAAGATGTACCTACAATTATGTGTCCTTCTTTTCGTACATGAACACAATTCATTAAAGTGGAGTAAAAGAACATCGTACGTTCAGTTAAATCGACTTATATATGCTATAGGTTTATCATGAATGCGTTACGAGCGCTACGATCAGACTACGAAGCTAATGCGATTTCAGCGCGATGGAGCAAGAAATAAGCACCACACTGAACTTAAAAAAGAAGCTTCGTTTTAAATTGGGTTCATAACCGTTTCAAAGTTATTAAGAGATAGCTTTATCAGAATTGGTAGCTAAACAAAGATCTATTCTATATAATAAAATAAAATAACAATAATTACAATATTATATTTTAATGTATTATTGCCGTATACACCCAAGCGCAATAAAATCAATATAGACAAATAATTTTTTTTGTAGGCACATTTTTTTTTTAAATTATAATCATTGTAATCATCATTATAAACTTTTACAATGAGACTAATTCATACATTTTGTTGAGTAGAAATGTTTTTTTTTTTGTGGGGCAGCTGCTTTTTTAGATTTAAGTACCACCGAAGTTCTATTTAGACAGTTCTTGATTTTGAAGGTTATTTGTATTAAAGCTAACAAAAAAAAAACGACGGGAGAGGTTTCTCATGTTTTCATGGTTGACATTCCTAAAATCCGTACAAAAGGCTTTATATAATATAATAATCATTTATTTCAAGTAACATAGACTCATACAAATTGCCAAATAATAATAGAAAAGAATAATAGTAGCTAGTCACATTACATTAATAATAATAATTACAATTGAAATTTAAAATAATTAAACTAATAATGTCAACATTATGCAATAAATTAAATTATGTCAAAGTAATAGTCGTGCATATCAGTACCTACCCTTACATTAATTAATTAGGTCCTACTGTGTGCAGTGTGCAATGTGTAGTCTGCAACAATGATTGATGTAAGGGCAATCTAGCCTACCTGCTATCACGGCCAGCATACTGTTGTGGCTACCCCGCACGCGCCGCACCAGTGACGTCGCTCGCTTGCGCATTGTGGTGTAGAAGCAATCTTTTGCTTTGGAAGCTTTGATTCCACTTTTATTGTGCAAACAGGTATTGTAATATGGGCAGCCTAATGGGTGTTCCCCGATATTTGCAATCGAATCGATCGAATTATGGCCAAAGTGAATAAAATTTACGGTTTTCATTCAGCTTTTAACAATCTACTGCAACTTCCAAACCCATAAAAAACTGAAGCGAGTGAAACGATTACGTAAGACGATTGAAATAGCTTAAACTTTTAATTGGTCTTTGTCCAAATTGTTGTTATTTTGATAACATGAAATCATGTCACATTTCCTTCAACCTCGTGTGGGCATAAACGTAACCAAGTCGAACCCTTGACAAATCTCTTGATCCTTACAATTTAGATGCCATCTTCAACGGCTTAAAGCCTACCACATCGTAAAATGAGCTTTATGCAATCGAGACACAGTATAAAACAAATAAATAAGAACGAGATTGGATTGTGTACCTTAGTTTGAGACTGTAACAAACAGAATGACATGAATAGATGACCAGCTGCATCCCGTAGATTTATCTACATCATTTTCAAGAACACTAACATGAAGCACTTACTAAAGTCATTAGCAGGTCGAGGATCGAACCAGGTGCCGTCAAACCGTAAAGCGCGCATACTATCGCTCGGCCACCATTGCTCGTCATCCATTGCTCCTACCTTTAAGTGTAAATTAAAATTTTCAATGGAACAGCTAATATTATCTAGCGATTACAGAGTTCCCTTATTAAAAAGCTGTTCATAATCATAAAGATGAGTAAAATAACCTCTTTTCGGCTTAGTACTCCCTTTTCGCGTATTCCTGTAGATGCGTTTCTTCTCCGTTCGGTCGTGGGTTCTAACGCTTTATTTTTTCTTTTCTCTCAAGAAATAAATAGAAAGAAGTTACATTTCATTACAAATGCAATTAACAAGATAAACGATTTTAGGAAAACAAATCACTCTGGGGATTTCGAGAGCATTGCCACATATTGTGGTATATTTGGAACCACGGAATAAAAGATCTGGTTGGAAAGGTCACTTACTCGTATGTCTCTATAGTGTCGTCATAAGAACCGGACCGGACCGGATTGGTGGACCGGACAACGACAGGATCATATTAATAAATGTACGAGCCATGGTAGCTAGGCGGTAGCATGTGCGTTTTATAATCTTGTAGCACCCGGAGTTCGATCCTAGGACCTGCACAAATGACTTATTTATTACTTAAATAAATTATGTGCAGTTTCGACGACATCTCTCAACAATGGTGAAGGAAAACATTGTAAGGAAACCGCTATGTCTAAGAACCTCAAAAAATTCAAAGACATGACATTCACCAACCTGCACGGGGCCAGTATGATAGATTAGGGCCACGATGTATCTAATAGAAGGCATGAGTCTCAGCAGTGGGAACATGATAGGCTGAATATAATGATGATGATGATAAATCTGAAAGTGTGTTTATTTGATGGTTTGTTTGTTACATGCAACAAACTCAGCAACAGAGCAACGTCTGAACGTAATTTTTCGTGATGAGGGCCGAAGAGTGATATGAAATACTTTTTATAACGGAAAAAATTAAGGTTGTTGAGGGAATGTCCACGCCGGGAGAACTGCGGGCGCAGCTTGTTTCAATTAAAATATCACCGGGCTCTTTTTCTTTTCACGAGCAATGCACGTCATTTGTCCATCCTATAAAATCATATTCCATAAAAGTCAACGAATCTCTTACAGATGACTTGTTTCAGAGAAATTTTTGTAGACGTTTTTTCCAGTTTCATACATAGTTCCAAGGTTGTAACAAACATTTACTTTATCTAATAAATCACTTTGTAACTCTAATGAACATCTGTCACTTCCATAAGTACACTACTGAATGAAACGGACATCTGCTGCTTTGTAATTAGAAACTTGGAGCTGGTACACATTAATAATTATGCTATTTATATCCCAATTTTTTTTATCGGGCAAATGCCTTTATCAACTAAACAAAACACAAGCTAACACTAACACTACATACACAGTTAGACTGTCCATAGACCGTTGAAGGTCTAAAGACAATCCAAATGCTCAAGCCCACTATCAGTTGGCAGCATACCCAATATGCTGGCGCCATTACCAGGTTGAATGGCAATGCTTATGCGTTGATGCACGCCAGCATTTTGGTCGTTTCGGCGGTTTAGGACCACAATTAAAAATGATATCTTCTTATAATGACCACTTCTTGAAATGACCACTTCTACAAATGACCACTTCTTGAAAAGACCACTTCTCTCGACCCCAAACGCCTCAAATATGTAACCACTGCCGAGGTTAGCATTTTTGTCGATCCCACCCACTTCCACGACTTTGGATAGTTTAGTGTTTTTGCTTTCTATCACTTAACACACAATACATAAGCACACTACTTAAATAAAACTGACTTTGTAATTAGCAACTTGTAGCTGGATTTTGCAAAATAAGGGTGGCAAATGGAGGTTGAAAGTTTCAATGAAAGTCTACGCGTACGAAGTCGCAGGCAACAGCTAGTAATATTATAAACAATAAGTCAACTACTTGCGCGACTCATGCACAGCTTACGTGGTGTTAAGGATGGTGTGGGTGAAGATAGAAGCACACCAACCCTAAATTGAAAACTGGCTCCAACCACTAACTGATTCCCACGCCGTTTTTAGCTGAAGCTCATTATTAGGGCTTCGTGTCAACCGCTGAGTATCACTTCATCTATACCCATTTAAGCCCTTTAAATAAATTTCAAAAGGGTTGAATCCCAATCTGCATAACGAATTTAAACGAAAGTCTAGACTTGAATTACAAATACAAATACTACAATAAATTTAATAATTCAAATATTAAACCAACAAATCCCAAACGAGTCCATTTAATTAACAGTAAATAGTTTGATTATTATAATGACTAAATTATTTATCTGGCGTCAGGAGATTAACACAAATAAACGGTATAGAAAAACCCTACCTATTCTGTTGCGGTCTCTGCTCAGTTGTCTTTTCTTTCTGTTCCAAAACGGAACAATATGTTCCTATTCGAAGGCTAGTAAATTGGGGCTGGTAAAGCGAAAGGGAGAAGCTTTCGTTGCTAAAAAGAAAAAGAGATGCATGCAGGTATCATCATCATCATCAACCAGAAGACGTCCACTGCTGAACATATGCCTCCCCCTTTAACCTCCACAGTGAACGACATCCTGCCATCTGCATCAACTGGATGCCCGCTACTCTCACAATGTCGTCGGTCCATCTAGCGGGAAGTCTACCTACGCTGCGTCTTACGGTTCGTGGTCTCCACTCAAGAACCTTTCTTCTCTATCGGTCATCAGTTCTTCGAGAGATGTGGCCTGCCCATTGCTACTTCAACTATACAGCATGCAGGTTATACTGTAGCAAAAATGCGCGGTGACTAGCGCGGGAGCATGTGTGCTGACTAGGACGTATCGAAGTGAAGATATGGGCTGGCTAAAGCAGAACAAAGATACGTCATATCTTCGCTCTGCCATAGGCCAAGTGGAACAAAGATATGTCACATCTTCGCTCTGCCATAGGCCTATCTCACTGCGAATAATAAGTACTATCATACTTAATATTATAAATGCCAAAGTATGTTCGTTTGTTTATCTTTAAGGCCGAGATCACCAGCCAGAGCTATATTTTTCGCACATTTTCAACATTTTAGTAAATTGGAAATAACTGGGTGTCAATAAAAAAAACAATTGGGCATTATCTTTAGAATAATGAATGAATAAGGGAATGCCCACGTGGGTCACGCGTAAATATAATCACGACATTAATACATGTCCGTTTCGTTTTAAGTCTTTTCTGAAAGGCCGACTTTACAACTAACTCAATGAGTCCAATATGGAGCGGTTCTGTAACGGTTTAGTAGCTTTCGCGTGCAGTAATACGATAGATGAAACTCTGCACGTGCGCTTCAATTGCCTGTATCTATATTTACGCACTTTGGTAACATTTCGCAGAGGCCTAATATGTATTAACTGTATTGTTACGTACCGAAATACTCTTTGGTGTGTCTCTCTTAGGTGTGGTTTCAAAAAGGGTGTTTACAACCACTTCTCCGAGCTGGCAAAGCATCGACAACATCGCTAGTGTTGCAGATGTCCATGGCAGTTACCACTTATCATCAGTCGGAGAGCTTTTTTTATTGGATAATAGACTTGCACTTGCCTAGAAGAAACTGATTCACTCGCAACTAGAAGACACGCAGATTGACATATTTTTATTATTAAAAACAATTGGACTAAGCCTTTTATGTTAAAACCTATGATTAATTCTGAGGCCTTGCTATCAACGAAATTGTACGTAACGACTGCTCCTCATTTTCCCACCTTGCTAAGTAAATACGTGACCATTTAATACCAGCTGATTTAGAATCCCCATAAGACAAGTTCCAGCCCATTACTGGGGCCATAAATACACCGTAATGGTATAATATTGTGCCATATATATGCCTCCCACTTTCTATTATCTTCAAACAAACTTGCGATAAGTAGAACGTGCGGAAATCACGTTAGTATTATTGTTCTATCATCCGCGTCTACCCTTTTTCGGGAAAATATTCTTTATTTTGTACTACGTAAAGTCTTTTTGTATCAGATGTTAATAATAGGCGTAAGGAAAAGGGGCTTTGTGACGTGTTATCACTAGTTTTGACAAGAGATTTAGTTTTGGGCTTTGAAGCTTTTATAGTGGAGGGAAAATAGCTACGCGATATCACCCCTATTTCTAACTCGTTTTGTTTTTCTTATTAGTACCGTAAAAGGGAATGAATATTAACGACGGGAGTGAAGAGGAATAAAGCTTAGAAAGTTTTTTATCCTAATGATACCAGACCTACAAAATTCAAAATCAATGAAGTTCTTGTTAGTTTAGGTAATCAGAATTTGGTACATTTTGTATTGCGCCCGTAGCCCAGAAAACCAGCGGTTTCATCTCGAAATTAGAGATTATAAGCTGTAAACTTGTATAAACCATTATTTCGGCATTCTAAAAGTTGTCTCAAAAGTTTCATAAAATCTCGTGTCCGTGTCTTAAGATATATAAGGACAAAGGTCACAAAAATCGGTTTTTCGCTAAAACCTCGCTTCCTTTGGTTTGAATGATATATTGTGTCTATTATAAAACTTGTAAAGCATAAGGTTCTACATAAAAAAATTGACAGAGCGCCGGGTGCGTACTGTGCTTAGCCATACATAGTATAATGCAAGGTCAACCGTAATTGAAGTCAACTTAGAACCGAGATTTTTTTAAAGACTTGAGACAACTTAAAATGCCAAAATAAATGTTTATTCAAGTTAGCTCTCTTTCGGAGGTTGATTCTTTTTCTTAAGCTTAAGTGCTTATTGTAACGTAGCTCGACTAGATGTTTCGATCACCAGTGACGATACGGTCAGTCTTCATATAGGTGACTGCGAATAGCATTTACAACTGAGCGCTGCCGTGGGTCGCATGACACGTTAAACTGTAGGTTCCGGTTTCATTGCGTTTCAGGTACCTTCGTTCGGCCTAAAAATTATGACGTTCAACCTATACGAAGTTACTTAGAAAATAAACACAGGCCAAGTGCGAGTTGGAATCGCGCACCATTTTTTTTTTTTTCATATAATGTTTTCTTTTGTTTACTTTGGGATCTGTAGCGCTCAATTTACACTTGGCCAGTGTTAATTATGTTTTGTTTTACTTTAGAAAGTGTACCATAATTATGCCAAGTTTACCCATTTTACACTAGACCAAAAACAAAAATACGGTAAAATATGTTTTTTTTTTACCTTCCTTTATTTGTTAATTTTTGTTTTTATTATTCATTCTTAGTTAATCCGCCGTATCTATTACGGTTCAAAAGATACAGCCGTTAAAAAGAAGGACAGATAGACAGTGTAGGCTTAGTAATAGGGTCTAGTTGACGCCTTTTGCGTACAGAATTCTAAAAACGATGTTAAGTACGAACTTTCAAGGAAGCGAGTTTTGTCGAATGACGTTAGGCGAAACGCCACAAGGAAGCTGTGAACCAAGTTGGGAGGGAATAGAGCCGAATATAGTTTGCTGTTTTAGACAGTTTTATGTAAATATTGTTATCATATTAAAGCTTGTCTGGCCAACAAAAAGAATAAAAAACGGAAGGCTAATAACGATAACGGAAGGGACGGTTTTTATTCCAAGTTAAATATTATCGACAATTCAAAATCCATACCGTATCTGAGCGGTTAGAGCTCAGATCATACAAACAAGGGAAAAATGGTAAGGAGGCGTGGTGGGTGCGAACGCATCAGGCCTGAATCAGGCTTAATGCCTATAGTCAAACTCATCCTGCAGACGGCTTTGCCGCATTTTTTTTGCATGTGTGAGTTAGTTTATTGGAAAGCATTGTTAAGCTATGGATGCAAATCTGGACATGAAACTATTTCATTTCATTGGTATCACTGCAAATTTCATAGTGTGGGTGTGGGTAGAAGTGAGTAAGTGTGCCATACTTACAATTTTATAATTGTGTTAAATATTTAAATAGTAAATCTTAAAGTACCAATACTTCAAACATAAAAAATACTTTTTATTCCTAATATATTTTAATTTCAAGCTCTAGTTATATCAGTAGAAAACGTTTCAGAAAACTGCGCGCGAATATGAGCGGCGCTGGTGACGTTAGTTTGGTTATTTTTTTTCCAATCTGTTATATTAATCGAACTATTATTATCTATTTTCTCTACTCCTTCATTCAGCATCAGTAACGACCTAGGTAGATCATATTTAACAGTTCTCTAATGTCGTTTGTGATCTCACGGCACTGTGTTACGAACACAATCTAATGGATTGGCCCTAATGGAATAGTTATAATGAAATGTTTCTAATGGAATAGTTCTAATAGACCGGTTCTTATGGAATGGTTCTAAAGGAATGGTTCTAATAAAATGGTTCTAATGGAATGGTTTTTGTGGAATGGTTCGAATGGAATGGTTCTAATGAAATAGTTCTAATGAAATTTTTCTAATGGAATGGTTCTAATGGTACGGTTCTAATCGAATTTTCTAGACGGAATTCGACTTCTGCGCACGCGCCTCGAGAGTAGGTAACGAGCGTCCTATGAGAAACGCGATAATAGGGTTCATATACTTCATCAACAAATACAACAAATATTTCAAAATAACAGTGTGAAAATATACCTATTTGTTTTGCTGTTCTAAAAGGTGAATCGGAAAATATCTACGTGACAGCGTATGGGGCACGTCTCTTGAATTCCTTTATTAGATTCTAAGGGGTGCGTCACCGCGTCTGTTTACAAGATATATTCTATATTAAGACCCTTTTATATACGCCTAATATCTACAACAATTTATAATACTGTTGAAAATTACCAAAACTTCAAAGCAGTCCATAACTATTACGTATATTCTAAGCTAATTCTAATAGTAAGATTTTGATAAATAATAATAATTAATTTAAAATACCGACTTCAAATTAGTAAATATGCTATTTTGTTTACTTGGACTACATATTTTTTCCAGCTATTTTGATTTAAAAACCGAACTACCAAACCGATTTTGAAGAAATTTTATAGGACTAATTTGAAAGCATCTCCTCTTCTTCTGCTTAGCGTGTGTCCCGGCACGGGCCGGGGTTCGCTTTCCTACTATGGTTCTGGTGAAAGCATATCCTTTCAAATAAATAAGTTTTTTTTAAATCGGTTTATATAAATTACTGAGTCACAAACATTTTAAATAATGCAACTGATATGAGAACCCCTTTATTTTTTGAAGACTAAAAATATCTGAATATTAGTATTGGTTGGTTGTTGTAACATAGTATAACACATTTTTTTGACGTTGATAGCTCAGTGGCTATCAACGTCAAAATAAAACGGCTATGAAAATACAAACATTCCATAAGAAATGTATGTATGTAATATATGTGTATTAAAGAACCTTTAACAAAATATTTTTCACATTACCTAAATTAGCTCGGCTTTGTATAACATTCCTAGAAATTGTACACAATTCTTAGGTTTCATACATTTCCAGTAACAAATAATATATAAATAAAAATGAAATGCTGTTGGTAAGCGCATCACTTATTTATTTATTTATTGACAAATACTTCACTTGAAAACGGCTGGACTGATTTTAATTATTTTTTGTTTTAAATTGTATACAGTACATATATATTATCAGTATTTTATTTAGTACAAGTTTTTATCGAATGAAAAAAAAATACTGAACATATTTTTTGATTTTTTTTGTATTTATTTTGGGACTATTACCAACAGTGGTATGTCAGTCCCATCATATCTTAAACTATATCGCCGCATAATACAAAGTAAATATATTAAGTAATATACAAATAAATAGATGCAGGTGACGAGCGATGCAGATGCGATCAAAACCATCCATCCCGCTCTGCAAATATACTGAACGTAAGGAACGTTCAGTTTTTCTCTGACGATGTATGAACTCAAGACCAATAACTCAAACAATTGAAATTTTGACAGGACGACGTCTGTCGGGTTTACTTCTCTTGTCTGTGAATGCAACCCTGCCATTAGGTTTTGTTACGTCCATGGTGTCGAGTCATAAATAAATAATCCATACATACTAAACTTGTTTTGTACCGTCGTGAAAGATCCTTCATGCACTTTATGGCGAAATATTGACAAATCTTGTCGTTGGCGGACGTGACAAAAATCTAAGCAGAACTATTTTTGCTTGAGAAGATGTATACGCTGCGAAAAATAGCTGTTTGGCACGTAAAAGGTAATCAAGTTCATAGTACATCAGTCTTTACATTTCGTTTTATAGTCAAACAAGCGTATTTTGTCACAAAAAAATATCGTTTTTTTTTCTGTGGCAATACTGTGATAGCGTGGGCCACCGTTGGCCGCATCATCGCTTAACATCAGGCGAGTTGGCGGCGAAGCGCAAGCCTATTTTGCAATTAAAAAAACTGCATGTATTCAATAAAACATTTTTTTTGTTATTTCTTCCTGCGAGGATTTTGGCGTCGCATGTTTTGTGCATTTGCCGGTGTCAGGTATTAAAATATTTTCAAGCTTTATTAGATGTCGTCAAACGAGTCATAGTCAGAGTCAAACAAAGTAAGTCACGGTTAAGTCTATGTCATGCCCTAGTAAAGTGGTGGAGACTTTACTAAAGGCTTCTATGGAGTTTTGGAAACAACGCCAAAACACGGTCAGTATGATCGTCACCACCTGGTTCTATATTTTTTTTACTAAAAAAACCGTGCTCCATATGCTACCACCAAAAAACCGTGCCAATATACTACTTTGGCTAAAATTATGTTTTATCTGATATTAGAAAATTTGTATAGTAACTATTGCAAATATTTCCGCGCATTCCCTTAGAATAAAATTTGATTTAGAAATTACACAGGACCCCATGCACTTAAGTTTTGACGGATGAACTGGTTCTGAGATTGATTAAGCACAATAAAATAACTTAAGTATTTCTGCTATCCACAAAAATCCTTCCAATTTTCAAAATGTTCAGAAAACATTACATGGAATAATTTACTTACATTTTATGGTACTTCGTGGAGCGCTTTTTATACACGCGACATTTTCCTTCTCCGTACCTATATTTGCATAGCAAATTAAAGCTGTCGGCGAAACGGAAACCAACATTCCTATAGGAAATTAAAATTGGGCGGCTGTCAGTTTGTTGGCGTGAACTTCCTCAGACCTGCGGAGATATTCAGTGTTTCTTCAAAAATATATACCATTGAGTTTATCTTATTCGCAATATCTATAGGCATCCGTGTAAATTAAATAAACTTAATATTTAAATGAACGAAAAATATTAAAGCAACAGTAGATGCGCTCGTATAATACGTCTCTTATTTAGTTAAAATCTTAGCCTATAATTTCGTATACGTAATTAATCTTCTACGTATGTAATTTTAAATACAAATAACTTGTTCTATACCACTTTTTTACTGTCTTTATTAAGGGGAAGACACTACATTAATTATATCAGAATCACACAACGAGCAATGGAGAGAGCTATGCTCGGACTTTCTTTTCGCGATATAATCCGGAACGTGGATATTCACCAAAGAACCAGATTAACCGATATAGTTACGAAAATGTGCAAAGTGGCAGTGGGCAGGCCCCATTGCTCGAAGAACTGATAACCAATGGGGAAAAAGGGTTCTTGAGTGGAGACCACAAACCGGAAGACGCAGCGTAGGTAGGCCTCCCACTAGATGGACCGACGACATTGTTAGAGTCGCGGGCATTCACTCTATATATACGTATTTTTTTTTTATACATAATTAAATAGATTTTAACTCCCAGGTATAAAACCAACAAAAATGTTCATCACATGAATGTTTGCCCTAGGTGGGAATCAAACTCACGCCTCAAGTGCAGAAGTTAGGATCACTACCAACTGGGCTACCGGGGCATCAATAAAATGTCTTATTTATATTTTCTTTTTTATAATGTGAAAACTTAAAAAAAGGTGCTACCGGCAGCGGGCAGGGCTTAAGCTACCGATTTTCAGGGTTGCAGAGTGAGGAATTTCTTGACAATGCGCGGGTGACCACCTTCTGCATCTAACCCTTGACGCAACCGTCTAGCGAGATGTTATTATTATTATATTCTTATATGTCGTCAACTTTACCATAGCAAATCTGTGCAAAATTCGTCACAAAATCTCGTCATTACGATTACTATGAATATGTACCTTACCTACCTACGACCTGCATGTCTATTCTGCAAGATAAATGAACGCGCAAGTGAGGTGATAAGCTAAGTGAACGTGTATTTTTCTTGTCGATTACTATAGAGAAATGTCAAAATGTCGAGTGATCACCCTTGACTGTAGTCCCTTGCCCTTATAATTTGATGTTTTGACATTTATCTGCAGATATAGGCAAGAAAAAATCACATTCACTTAGCTTATCACTTCACTTGCGCGTTCACTTAGTGTGCAGAATAGACATGCAGACAAACAAGGGACAATGCCCTATCACAATTATTGTTCGTCTCAAATGTCTATATTGTTCATAACTTTTTCACTATACCGCTAAACCACTTAACACAAAACTGTAAGTACGGCTCACTTACTAATTTTCCCGCACACTAAGAAACTTGTAGCGACACCAATGTGCTAACTAATAGACTACATGCAAAAAGGGCGACAAGTTCGACTACTGGGTGAGTTCAACTAAAAGCATCAAGCCCGATTTAGGCCAAAAGCATTCGCACCCGCGATATTACCTTACCATATCTCCCTTGTTTGCTGATCTGAGGTACCTACCCTGTAGACAGGTAACCTTTCCCTGAAAACAACTACGTTTGAAAGGCAGGTAATGAATTAGATTAATAAATAATCCTTAGCCCAATTTACTGCAAAGGCAAAATGTCAAGCACCAAGACAAGGTCACTGCCGAATAAGACCTAATAATGTAGTCTAGTAGTTTAGGACTGGCTTTAAAAATAATCGAATAACTCGTATATTCGATTATTTAATGTCATTATCATCTATAAATAACAATCTAATATCTACAGGTCCATCACATGTCATAAATAAAAAAGGGTGAACTTAGATGTTGGTATGAACAAAATACAACATTATTATCTAAAACAAGTGGATCACATAAACAACCGACCGAGAAAATAAACGTAATAAGTGCCTATAAAATTTGAGGGTTGCCCTAGATTTCCCTGTGATCCCATCATTAGATCCTAACTTGGTGACAATGGTACCAAATTGGAAGTATACCGAACAAAAGATTTTTTTTTATTCGGTGAACAGTGACAGAATTATCGTTGAACATAGATTTAAAAAATATGCATTGGAACAAAGAACCGTCCTCCTTTTTCGTCGGTTAAAAAGCAAAGAGCAGGTTTATGAGACTAGTAGCCATTGAAAATTTCACTATCTATCTTCTGGATACATCATCAAATCAGTTCCAGTACCAAATTATTGTATAGTCATCTGGATCCCATATACTTGCAAAATTTCAGATCGATACAACTATAAGTAGGTTAAAATCGTCTTCCAAAATTTGTTCATATAATAAGTTACAAGTTTAGCTATTAAAAGCGTGTTAAAAAAGCGTATGTGCTGTACCAATTGAATCCTATATACCTAAGTGGGAAAGAGGAAAGGAATGATGATGGTAAGTCCCAAATAACCATTTATCGACCTTACTGAAAGTATCGAATAACAAATTTTGATAAATAATCGAATAAATTACGCAAAACTCGATTTATCAACTAGTCATCTCTATGACCTATAAGTTAAATAAAAAAGAAAGAATTGGAAAACAAAGAATAGGTCATTCACGGCTTTTTTGTAAATATGCAAAATGGCGACGGGAACGACTCTTCGCGCGGCGTTTCATTAAATTGCTTTCCTGCTGTTGTGCTAATTTAAGCAAGGACCAAACTGACAATAAGCTTCGAGGTAATTATATTAGGATATTTGCTGTGCAAAATTCTGGCCAAAAACTTTACCGGAGTCGCATGTTCGTTATTTTAATTTATTTCTACTTTACTGTTATTGGTAATGCAAAAGTTTACGTTTAAATTTATTTATTCACGAGCTGTGTGCCTAATGGGATTTTTCATCAGTTGAATAGGTAATGACGAAGCTCATTCAAACTTTAATCCAGTATTTAACTACTTAATAGATGAATTACCAAGAACGCTTACACAGCTAACTTTTATTTGTAAACAGAAGTCTGAATATCAATTTCAAGACACGGTTGAGCCACCGTGTCTTGAAATTGATATTCGTCGTGTATATCACTTTTGTGATGAATGTTTTTTTTTCCAAAAATACTTTTTACGTAAATATATTATTGGGAGAAAAACGTTGTACTTTATATAGTGAAACAGATGACGTGTTTGTATTGGTGTCACGTGACACATTGTGATAAATATCTCTCACGAGTGACGAACGTAACACCCCTAAATGTCTCACGTGTCACTTAAAAACGTGACATCCAAGATTTCAGATAATATTAGCTTTCAACCCTTCCACGCTTTTTGTAAAGCGTCGTGTTCAGAACGGAATTTCTCATTGGGAATTTATTAATAACGTTGACGCAAAGCCACTGTACACGTGCGACGGTTTAATCAAACCTATATTATTAGTTTTCTCTGTGATTCCTTCTATTGTAATACCATTTGCTGGATGTTTTTCTGTTTCCTTACATATTATGATCTTACGAGTCCATGAGAAAAGACAAAGCTGTAACTGTAACCTGATTTTTATAAATCTTTGGTAGACCCAATCCTCAGAAGAATGACTAAAGCATAGAAGTAGTGCTAATTTAGTATATTAAAATTAAACATGTTACATTCTTTACTCATATGCGAAAAATGTTGTTACCTGAACGAAACATATAATAATAGGTCGGGGAAAAAGTCTTTTCGTATTTTGTATGTATAAAGTTGTAGTAAAAATCTTATCCGTTGTACTGTTTGTATCTGGCTGGTTTTGATACCATAAAAAATATGACATTTTAAAAAAGGAATACAAAACGTAAAAAGCAATTTCCCGCCATTTTTCAATTGTTTTTTTGTTCGATAAAATGAGTGAATCTAACGAACAAATTCGATATATTGTGAAATTTTATAACAAAAAAGGGAAAAATGCGACACACGCCGCGAATAAAATTTGTGACGTTTATGGACCTAATGCAGTGTCATCAAGAGTAGCACAATGTTGGTTCAAGCGTTTTCAGTCCGGGAATTTTGATGTCAAAGATGCAGCTCGCTCTGGTCGCCCTGTTACGGATAAAGTCGATGCCATTTCTGAAAAAGTGGACCAAGATCGGCATATTAGTAGTTACGACGTAGCTGAAGAACTGGGGATTGACCACAAAACAGTTTTGACCCATTTGAAAAAAACTGGGTATACAAAAAACTCGATATTTGGGTGCCACACGAGCTCACTGAAAGAAACCAAATGAATCGTGTACTCATTTGCGATTCTCTATTGAAACGTAACGAAACCGAACCGTTTTTGAAAAGATTGATCACTGGTGATGAAAAATGGATCACCTACGACAAGAATGTGCGCAAAAGATCATGGTCAAAGGGCACTGAAGCACCACAGACTGTAGCGAAACCCGGATTAACACGTAATAAGGTGATGCTGTGTGTATGGTGGGATTGGCAGGGCATCTTTCATTATGAGCTTTTACCGCCGGGCAAAACCATCGATTCGGATCTCTACTGCCAACAGCAGATGAGACTCAAACAAGAAATTGAGAAAAAACGGCCGGAATTGATCAACAGAAAGAGTGTGGTCTTTCATCATGATAACGCCAGACCGCACACATCTTTGGCCACTCAGCAAAAATTTAGAGAGCTTGGTTGGGAAGTGTTAATGCATCCACCATATAGCCCAGACCTTGCACCCTCAGATTTCCACCTGTTTCGATCTCTTCAGAATTCTTTGGGTAGTGTTAGATTAACATCAAGAGAGGACTGTCAAAACTACTTGTTGCATTTTTTTGATCAGAAGTCCCAAAAATTCTACAGCAACGGGATCATGTCACTACCTACAAGATGGCAACAAGTTATCGAACAAAATGGCACATATATATTATAATTAAATGTAATTAAACTTGAAAAAAAATATGTCTTGAATTTGTTTAAAAAATACGAAGAAACTTTTTCCCCGACCTTATATATATTTTTGTCAGAACTGCGAATAGCAGGGTTGTACAAGTTTTAAACATACTAGTGATGACTTCTAAAATGCTCCAAAGGCTACATATTATTTGACAGACAGCCTTGTGGGTTTTGTAAATCACGTGGCGGATTCTATGCTCTTCAGCATTCTGTGACCCAATCCTACACATTCCTATTTGTTTTACATTTTACTAGGATCATATAATCAAGAACATGTCAAACATTGACAATCAAAGATTTTTTAAATGTTTTTTCTTCTTCGTTACTTTTTGTAGATTTTTTATTTTATTGGCAGTTAACGTCATTTTTTGATTATGTAGAGCTAGTAGAATGACACAGTAAAATAAGAAAGTATAATGTTTCAATTTAAATCTGTCCAATTGTGTGAAAGTTAAATAAATAAATAATAATAAAGAAATATCTGGGGCATTATTGCACACATGGTCATCTGACCCCAAACTAAGCAAAGCTTGTAATATGGCTGCCAGACACTGATATACATACATATGTATTTTTAAATACATTGTTAAATTTAATTATTACAGAATGGTAATGATTTATTACATATCAATATACTTAAGTAAATGCTATAAAATACAACTAAACCTAATTATTTTGACAATATTCTAACAAAAATTTAAATTACAAACAAAAATAAAATATTTTTAATCGAATAACCCGCCCCTAACTGTACCCTGTGCGAAGGTGCCCATAATACTAGCAGCATTGCCACGCTGAATGGCTATGGCCAACCTTTGCACAAGGTACGAGCCGGAGCGAGGGTCATTATTTTTCTCCCTCAACCTGCGCCCCGACTCACCAATGAAGCTTCTGGCTTCAGTGGCCCAACTGCCCATGGTCTCCACGGCAATGGGTACAAAAATGTACCGTGGCACCATAGCTGCATACTTCAGCCGCTTCATGCAAGCGGCATTCTCTGCTGCAGCTGCTGGGGAGTGAACCGTACGGCCTAGGTGGGTGGCAGCTACCGTGCTGACGCAAGTAGCGTCCCACACCAAGCACTTGCCGTTTTTCCACGGCACCAGTGTCAGGCCGTCCGGTCTCTTGCCGTCCGATCTGCAAAGACCAGGTGGTTCGAGCATACAAGGTATGTTAGCTGAAACAAGGGCTCTCCGAACTATGTCATTAAGGGCATGGTGACGAGGAAACCTACCTGAGCAGCGACGACAACTCAAAGCGTGATGGCCATTAGCTTCCACCATGGAACCGCAGATGCATAAGTGTGGTTCACACACCTTGCAGCCCAGGCGGAAGGCAACAGCCACGCGCAGTGAGTCGTCGTCCATTAATGTGCCCAAGTGAGGTGAGGGCAGCGCGTATAACCATGCCCCGGATTCAGACTGTGACACAGCTCTAAGTCTAGCCAAGTCAGCCCCTGTGGCACTCTCCAACAACTGCTTTTGGATCCGCTTTGCCCCGACGTCGTCCCACGCACGCTGAACATGCAATGCCGCAACCGGGCTAGATGCGCCTGTGTTAAGGGCCAACCAGGCTGACACAGCATCTGAAACAAATGGAATGCTCGCCCCGACACCATTAGAATGTAGTATTACAGTGACGAGATCTGCTACTCCATGAGCCGATGCCAAGAAAGCCGGAAGGCCTATATCACGTGCGCACCTCAACCCAAGACCCCCATACCGGATTGGGAGAGACGCCTGAATCCACTGCGATTCGTCAAGGGAGACATTTAAAACAGTCTCGACCGTTGACTTTAAGGCTTCATCAAAGCAAGCAATCTCATCAGGACAGATCCAGGTAGGGGCGGTTCGCAAAAGATAAGTTATTTTGGGAAGGGCAAAGCACGTGCGCAGCAACACAATCGCAACATGTGCTGAAAGGCCTCTGAGGCGCTCATGAGCGTTAAGGAGAAACTCTTTATGGGAAGTTAGTGCAGCAGGCAATCCATCGAGGAAAATAGGAGACCCTAGAAGGGTGAAAGTATTAGGAGTAAGTTCCTTGAGGCCTGGTAGTAATGCACTAAAGCGCGAAAAGTGTATGCGAGCTCCTGCGCCACAGGGAAAATATTCGCATTTAGAGGAATTTATCTCCAGACCTAGCTCTTTCAGGCGAGGGATAAGATCCGCCAGGTCATGGTATACATCTTCGAGAGATCCACCAATAGTGCCATCATCCAGATACCACACATTCAGTGCAGATTTATGATCTGAAATAGCCCTGTGGATAGCTAGACTAAAAACTAGCGGCCCCAGCGGATCCCCTTGTTGCGCTCCTACTTGAGAAGAGATAACAGAGTTGTTAAAAAAGAGATGGGATGGTGAATAATATACCTGATAAAGAAAAGGGTAAAGGCTGGGAATTTTATCCTTAACTTCACTCAGGAGTACGTCTCTTTCGATGGTGTTGAAAGCGTTACGAACGTCAAGTTTCAGCAATACACAATTTACGTTAGTTGGGTCCATTACGAAGGCTCGCGTTGCATGAATAGCGGCCTCACACCCCCGACGCGTCCCAAACCCTAGCTGGTGTGGTTGTAGGTACTCGGACATTGCCTCTCTCACAGACCAGCAGGCCAACTTCGCCGTCAGCCGACGAAAAACGCTGCCAATCGCAATAGGCCTCACCCCTCCATCCTTCTTTCTGAGAGCACAAAGAGATGCTCCAAATATATATGGGCACACTTGCAGATTTAGCTGGCCACTCATCAGGAAGTTGGCAAGTTTCGTCAAACATCCTAACAAGCACTGACCATTTTCACCCGCTGAACTAGACGTGAGTTCTTTTAGATGTCCTGGGCGAATCCCATCTAAGCCCGCTGCAGAACCGCTATAAAAAGAACTCAACGCCCGCGAGACATCCTCCACCGAAACCGTTACTGGCGAATAAGACGCGTCTGGCGCCGGTGGGAAACTGAGCGGACGAGAAGGACTGGGGTGCTTGAGCTCTAGGGCAGCCAGCGTGGCAGGGTCATGCTCTGCGAAAGCGTCGTCTGACACTAGGAGTCGAACAGCTCCCCGTAAATCACCTTCGAAAACTTTCGATTCGATACTTTTGACGATTGCCCGAGACCTAGAATTAAATTTAGAATTACTCAAAACGTCAATATGCTGATCAGACGCAGGGGACTCGATGTTCGCCTTCACCTTTGTAGTCATATTTCCAGGTGCATCCCTTGATGGAACTCTTAATGCACTATAAGCAAAGGTGAGAAGCGCACACCAATCCTCTAAGCCATTATAGCTTATGCACCTATCTATTATTTCACATAGCTTACCAGCAGCCTGATTTCGCGCGCCCTTAGGGATATGTCTAAGAACCGGCGTTTTGTCCTTCATGCCAGCAAGCCTGTCGAGAATACACGGGTGAGCCGCTGATGTCTGGCTTGGTGAAGTGAGATCCGAGCCCGGTGGTGTGAACTGTGAAGCAGCAGCTGGGCCACGGACACTTTTGTGCATCCGGCCTAAATGTACCTTAAGTCCATGTGCGCTAAAAACACGTGCAGAACCAGGGCAGCAGGGACAAGTCAGTTGCGCAGGGAGGGAACTCATTTTAGTAGATGTTTAACAAAATTAATTATAGTGTTAGTTTTATAAAAACACGTTCCTAGAAAAATCGTCCAATGTAAATACAAAAATTGTGTGTAGAAGCTTGATAAAATTGATGTCAGCTTGGCATTTGAAACATGTCCATAAAGTCACGGAACACTTGCACAGGCGCATCACTTCTGCGCATTGCGCAGAAGATAAAAAGGGGCGGCTCCACGGCTTGGCGCCATGGTTGCCACGGTAACAGCAACTTTTCAATGAGTCTTCAAAATATTTACATCAAAATCAGCTGATAATTTGTAAATATCTTCGTTATGGTAGGGTGCCCGCTCTTATAAATACCACCACTGAAAAATTTGGGTATAAAAGTAGGAATCAGTAAACACTTTCGAAGGTGCACTGCCTGGGAAGTATTTTTATAATTTATTTTATTTCGAAATTGATGCCAACTCGGCCAATTTTAAAAGTCATCGTTTGTTAAATAGATATTAACACCGAGACATAGAACAAACACAAATGTTCATCACACAAATGTTTGGCCTAGGTGGGAATCGAACCCACGCCCCCAAGCGCAGAAGGCAGGTACACTAACAACTGAGCTAACGGGGCTGTCAAAAATATGAATTAAACCTTAAACCAGATTCGATGAGTAAAAAACAAAGAACCATATATGCCTGAAGGGGTGGGCTTTTCAAAAAAATCATAGGTTTCATTATTCAGTGAATTAACTTATTTATTCGTACGGAAAAAACACACATGTTGAGTTTACAGAATTCTCAGAGATGTATTTTCCTCATATTTTTTTTCCTCATATTTTTTTTTCCTTATATTTTTTTTATTGATTATTTCCTTTCCGTTTCCATTCATCGCCATTCTATACATTTTCTTCAAATGATCTTACGGAACATGATAATATATTTTTCCTCACACACACGATTACCGCCTCAAATAGCGACGTAAAATTTATTATTCTCATATAACATCCCGTGTATTATGAAAAAACAACTTTGTAGACGTTATTACTTCCTGGCTCAGACAAAGGGTTGCAAAATAGCTCATTAAGCTCTCTTCGAAGAAAATGTTTAACACGCACAAGAATAATGTTCGTTGCGTGGCTTGAATGATAATGAAACTTGTTTTAGTGAACGGACACTACAATATTTTTCATGGTTTTTAGGAGAAGTGTTGGTGAATGAAATATCTTATTCAATTTTTGAATGCTATTCCACTGGTCTCATCACCTCTGATAATTTTACATATATGAGTGAATGGAGACAATTTTTTTTTTTTTTAATATATATTTAGGTCTGATTTTAATATGCTTGTTATGCCTGACTCTTAGACTCAAGAAAGAACAAGGTTGCGTAGTCACTAATTTTATCAAGCTATTTTAAGCTTGGATATCGGGTACCAAGCAAAAATGTCCAAACCAAAGGTGAAGTAACTATTTAGAAATCTGTGTATTTAGGCAATAATAAGCAGCAACATGTGTTAGATGTGTTAAAAATTACATACACTCTAGTACATATTAGCCATTTATTTTCGTTTGTTACTCAGTAACTCAAATATGTTAAAATAATAGTATTTTTTTTTAAACTAAATAAATCTTATTTTTGACACCAACTCGCTTGACGGTATGCAATGGTTTTTTTGGCCGAGGATGGAATACGTTGATCTAGAAGAAATCTATTCATTCCATTTTCATCGTCTTTATATCTAAGCATAAAATTCAGTGTTAGAAACGCTGCATTGAACATACTTTTTTGCAACGCAAAACTAACATTGTTAACTCCAAACAGTATGTTTGAGCTTGAAATGGCACCACATTGCATTTTTCATGAGTTCTGTCTAACTTCAGTGGAAATTTCCCGAACACCGACTCGAGATTAAATTCAAAAGTTTCTTTCGAGTTTTTGATGTTTTGAAAGATATTCAACAAGTTTCAGAAGGGAATTGTGAATTTGACACCAGGGAATTGGAGTGATATTGGGGTACATTTTATTAATTCGAGACGCTTTAAAGTCTAAAGATGCTTCGTTTATAACAAGTATATTCTTAAAAGATAACTGTGAGGTGAGGCGTGCTAAGGGGGAGACCTATGACCAGCAATGGACGCCTTATGGCTGATGATGAGGAAGCCAACCGCAATTGTAAGCATCCGCTAGGATGAAACTATGCGGGGGTCGATTCTCATACGTGGTTGCTTCGTGGGACTCGTCAATCGCTTGCAGTGTTAATGTGTCGCTAACGAGATATCAACTCTATCATTTGTGAGTTCTTCTTCGACTCATTTTAAGGATTCTCACTGCAGCGCCATCCGTAAAATTGTCAGTGAGTCTGATAAACGTTTTCGCATAATATTTCTAACTGCGCTGTAAGTTCCCTGAATCAATAAATCAATAAAATACGTGTCAAATCTTTGGGCACATATTTATTGACAACTCGCAATAGGAAAATATATATATATATATATATATGTATATCAGTCTCTGGCTGCCATATTACAAGCTTTGCTTATTTTGGGGTCAGATGACAGTGTGTGCAAAAAAAATTCCCAGATATTTATTTTATTTTAAAATTGGTTCGACAATAATGAATGATCAATGTTTCACTGCAAATTCAAAAATCAAATTAACAAAATTGTTTTTTTATTTTTTATTTTAGTTCAATAATAGTTCCCGCCTGACTTTAAAATCCGTGTATAAAATATTATTTTTGTTATTTGTAGTGTGGCATATTACCTTAATATGTTTGTGTTATGTGGTTTTGTGAAGTCAGTTTTTTTAAAGATATTTGCTTATCCAGATAAATTTCCGGATAACTAGAAAACTACGCGTAAAACCGCAGAGCGCAGTAAGCACAAAATAAATTAATACTCTACGAAATAAGGCGTACTTTAAACTCTGACTACTGCTCAATGTCACACGAAACTTGGGAGAAAGACACGTAGTAAATTACTTTGTACTCGTAGCAGTGGCATAGCGGCTACGAGATAGCTACGAGCTACGAGAACTACGTGCTACGATGGCGACGTTCCAACCGCGAAGAAAACCGCGACGCTGTGTCCAACGTGTGTTTTTGGATGCTATATAATATATTAGCTTGTACCCACGACTTATCTTGCGTGGAAGTTTTGTTACAAAGTTACCTCGCATACTATACACTACACACACACTACACTAAAACTAAAAATATTATTCGGTGAGGTCAAAATTCTGGACAGGCGTGTTCTGAGCCTTAAAGCAGAAACGATATGGACACAATTTGTGTTTTTTTAGGGTTCCGTACCCAAAGGGGAAAATGGGACCCTATTACTAAGACTCCGCTGTCCGTCTGTCTGTCTGTCCGTCTGCTATTGAAGAGTTGTCTACTCCAATATGTTCAACTTTCCGTTCAACCTGTTTAACATATTGGATAACTTTCATCCTGTTTATTCAACTTTTGGATTAGTTAAACAGTGTGGACAGAAAAGTACAGATAGTTCGATCGACAAATTATATTATTAAAACAGAAAAAAGTGAAGTTAATAAAAGTGTGTTAATAAATTAAAGAACCTGAGAGAGGTTACCCGGGCTAGGAGCGAAATAAGATAAGCTAGTAAAATCATTGTATATTACGAGAAAAATTGTCGATAGACATTCGCTCACTCGCCGACAGTGAGACAGGTGCCCAAAGGTAAAGATCTACTGTCTCAAGTTCGTAGCGTTTCTTCCACTTAAGGCACTGACCTCGTAGTTTAGAAACCTCGTATTTCTCAATTTTCCTGATATTTGCTTTAAATGTGTGGAAAAATAAGACCTTCAGGCGGATGGATCTGAGGTAAAGAAAACATCCGTGTTTACTCTTGCCTACATAAACATTTGTTTTAAATTTTTCGTTAGGCCAAAAGTATAGAAAAATATGAACGGAAATGATTATTTTTACACAAGTATGCCGTTATCAGTTAGTTTGGCTGGTTTTTATGAAAAAACCCGGAGGAGGATTTCAAGTTTGTGTAGGATTTCAATTTATTGATAATCTGTAAATATAGTACTTAAAAATAACATTTATATTAAAAAATTAACTTACACTCGGTTTCCCAAGTTTTTTAGTACTAAGGAATTATTAATAGAAATGTATTTTTTTTACTCTTGACGAAGCTAACGTTTGACCACGATCTCACCTGATTGAAAGTGATGATGCACTCGGATGATTGACCTTGTTAATTTGCCTAATACGGAGAGTATCCATCATGAAACCATATGATATATATGATAATATACAAGTTTTTTTATTAGGCTAGAAAGAAATGGGTTGGGTTTCTTACTTTATGCAGAACGATAGAATAACTTACCAATGTTTGAAACAACCTTGTGTGACTGCCATACTTTTGCTTTGCTAAATCTGACATTTATGATACAGGATACGCTTAAAGCTTAAATGCGGTAACACACATGCTTTAATCCTACTACGACCTCGCCTTAAGTATATGCAAACTACTGCATATCTGCTAATTAAAAGCGATATTGATACTAATAAATACATATAGCTACAGACATACAGATACGAGTAGCTTACAGTCCTCACAGTGTACCAGCTGTTCACAGTATTGATTCAAGCAGCTGTTATATAGTTTCCGTTCAAAACGGTCTTGATTATTAATCTAAATGTCAATTTAAAACTGGACTGATTTATTTGTAGCACCGAGCATCGATTATTTAAATCACCCAAAACGCTGAAAAATGTTTCGCAATAAATCTTCTTGCCTCAATTTATTTATGGCCATCGAAGATATTTAAAACTATACCGGATATCGGATCATCGCCCAATAATTTGAAGCTAAAAGTAGACTACCACTATTAAGACAATCTGTGCTTTGGTCTACATTTAGTATCAACTTTTTTACTTAGTACACAATTATAGCAATTAATTTATCTAACTTTTGTTTGACTAAACTTGTGTTTTTTTTTTTCAAGTGATAATTTTTCTCTTTTTATTTATTTATTTGTAGACAAATATAATAAAAAAAACGCCACTTAATGGTAGTCACCGCTGCTGCGAATAGACAATTGGATATCTAAAATACCCAAAGCATTAGCACTACACACTAAATTAAACTTTGTTTAACGCCATTTTTTTTTTTTAGTGTTTGTTGTTTCTAAAATGTATCTATATGTATTTATATGTATGAAGATATAGGTACTCAGTACACATTTTTGTGAACCTTAACACAGACCCAACATCCGTGTATTATAAATCAATGATTTCCGTGCAATATTCGAGCTTTCAATGCAGAAATATAAACAAAAGAGGTATATAATTTATTATCGGTTATTTCAGCAGATTTCAGTGGTGATTGATTGTGTGGCGAACCGTTATGACGAGCGCGGGTGATTTAGCACCGATGAGCTTGATCGGGTGTGGCAGAAGGGCGAAAGTAATGGGCGAAAGCACCCTCGCTTGATGGCCTATTAAATATCATGATGTATAGCAGGATATGTATACACCTGCTGCTGTAATCGGAGTAATGACAGCTGTTAGTGTTCCATTTTCGTAATGCCAACAATTGATTGTATCCGTGTATATAAACCCTTCCGGCAACATAACCGAGTTGGATGACAGGTGACCTACATACCATCCGATAAGTTAATTTTTTACAACACTGAAATACTTTTGGCAATATAATTAAACATAGTAAAACTCATATAATTTTACGTGTATTTGGATTCATTACGTTTTATGACACCAGAGCAGTTTGTGTGCATTTTATATATTTCCTAACAAAATGCAAAATAAAAATAAAAGAATATAAAATAAAAACAATAGAAATATGTGAAATAAAAGTGCAGTAAGATGTACCAGCTTACTTCAAAGTATAAAATGATGTGTAATATTAAGGTTTTCAACTTGTGCGACTGTGCATGGCACTTTAACTGTGCACAGGATGGTGTTTATTCATCAGGCGCACAATTTTCTCGTCTCGTCTTTCAATCTCTAACAATGTAAGATGAATATTTTATTATGGAAACTGACGTGGTTTTCACACATTGTATTTATACTACACGGGAATTACTCACATAAGATTAGGCCGGTTACTCCGACTATAGTTTCAACCGCATTCGGCGATCTTTATCAAGGTGAATGCGCGCGCGCGGCTGCGTCTCGCTTTGTGCAAAACGGGACACAGTCGCAGTCGGAGTAACCGGCCTAATCTTACGTGAGTAATTCCCGTGTAATATAAATAAAATGTTAGATGAGTATAGTAGGTAATATGACCACAGACATTTTCAGACAAAAATTATAAAAAAAAACAAATATAATCGACTTCAAGGAAGTTGATTAAATTCAATAAACGGTATTCACTTAAATTTCCCACCTTTAGAGGAGGATTTTTTTTTTCAAATGAAAATGAATCGACCCTCGAAATGAAGCCTATTCAACAAATTAAGAATCTACAGTTATAATAATATAATTATTTACGGGATATTTACCGTGGTAAGGTTGTGAAAGGAGCTCCCGATATTTACCAAGGTAACCTTACCACGGTAAATATCCCGTAAATAATCATATAACTGAGGTGAACAATCGTGATAGTTTAAAATAAATAAAGAATCAATAAAAACTGTTCACTTTCGCCAAAGATTTCACATACATACAAAAATATTAATAAATACAACTTATGTTCTTACAAAAACGAAGTGCATCGCCATCAGTACAAACTCTTTATTCATAGAATTCTCTATTTACACAAATTATCAGTTAGTACATTTCTCAGTCATGGTGAGAACCTGCTTTCTTGGAATTTGCCTGAATATTATAATAATAAGTAGATTTACTGGCAAGTGCCTTTATTAACTAAATAAAATACAAGCTAACAAAACTTCAAAAACAGTTAGACTACCCATAGACCGTTGAAGGTCTAAAGGCAATCTAAATGCACCTTTTGGCAGCGTACCCAGCATGCTGAATGGCAATGAGTTGAGTCAGATAATATATATTGGGTTTATAAATCCTTAATCATATCTTTTAGTTAATACATATATCCAACGACATAATATTTGTTTGAAACTTAAATAAAGATCGCCATCTGTAAATACACGAGGTACATCTGACTACAAAAATAGAAAAGACAGCAACAAATAATACAAATTAACTTAATTCACTTCTCCTTCCTCATTCCACTTACTCCAATTTATTACTGCTACGTTGAACTAGATATTAATAAACCGTTCTTTCAGTATTAATAAAACACGATATTGGTAATTATAGGTGAAGTATGAAGTAATAATAGCCTTAAGGGTTTATTAGTCGTCAACATCTAAGCCATATTGATTTACTATTTTATTTGTAACGCTCGTGACGAAGTTCTACATCAGTAGTTTGCAAAATCACACGACCGCAAACTGTATCTCAGCGCGTTAAGGTTCACGTTCGCGTGATTTTGCAAACTGCACCTATTCGGGCCCGCATTTAGAGTTGGGCGTAAGGCCCCTGGTCTTGATAAATCAGAAAAGCTAAGTAACGATTGGTGAGGGCAGACTGATGGCTGACCCGACGACTTAGCGATATCATTCTGTTCAGGGCCAGAATACTGGGAGCAGTGATCGTGCAAGCGCATTTAATGTTTGTTAAAGATATGAAACGGCTCTTGAAAAGTTCGCTTTTTACGACATTAATATTTTAAAATAATTAGAACAAATTTTTAATTTTAATATTTTTTATATTCACCAGGATAAATTTGAAAAACTGTTTATCCCATTTTTTATGCTCATATTTTTTAAAGTGCAAGTGAAGTAGCGGCGCGCAATATTCTTGGCCTAAACTGTAGGTCTCCGTTTTTTATTCTAGGACAGTAATTGTAAGGCACAACACTAATCGACCAAGAGCCATGGCGGATACAAAAAAAACCTCAATCTTCTAACTTCATTGTAACTTAATTAGATAATTAAAAAGATAATTTAATAATTATACATTCATATTCAAACAGGATGTCAAGTGCAAGGGCGGTGTTGCTTTGATGCCGCTTGACGTTTTGGTCATAGTTTTGCTGCTTTTTTTATATTACCTATTACACACACGGTCATAGGACCCCAAATTAAACAAAGCTTGTACTATGGCTGCCAGAGACTGATATACGTACAGTCGCACATATATATTTTTAAATACATTCTTAAATAGATATTATCTCCCAGACATAGAACAAACACAAATGTTCATCACATAAATGTTTGCCCTAGATGGGAATCGAACCCACACCCCCAAGCGCAGAAGGTAGGTTCACTACCAACTGAGCCACCAAATTTACCTAAAGGTATATTTCAAGGCCAAGGTAAGGCAGATTTTATAATTATGGAGGGAACCGTAAACGGTTCCCTCCATAATTATAAAATCTGTATACTAAGATACTGTAGACATCATTTAGTAAATAGGTATTTGAATGTATCCAAAAAATCTGGGAGAAAAGCGCAAAGCAGTATTTATTCATAATTTTTTCTATAGAATGAATTATCCTTAATCGTGTTTGTGTTTTCTATGAATAAAACATTCAATTTTGATATGATACGTGTAGAAAAACTAAAACTATAATAACCAAAATTGCTAGAAATGGGAAAAGCGGGTATAAAATATACTATTTTATATTTTCAGGCACCTAAACATTCTGACATCAGAACTTTCTACTAAGCCTGAAAGTTCATCCGCATATCGTAGATCGGTGGAAGTCGCACACTGTGCGTATTACGCGTTCTTTTTTGCCTCACACCTGCAATATGTGGAATGAGCTTCCTCCTGCGGCATTTCCGAGCAGCTTTAATATGGGGTTCTTCAAAAGGGCTGATAATAGAGTATTTAAGGGTCGGCAACGTATCTGTGATGCCCGTGGTGTTGCAGGTATCCATAGGCGACGGTGTTCGCTTACCATCAGGGGGCACATTGTTTGCCACCTATGGCATTAAAAAAAACCTATTATACGAAAATATAAAAATGGTTAATTGGTACCATGAGGTCTATCTACAGTGTGGATAAATTTATCAATACCGCAATCCCATTTCCGCGACATAATCTCTGGATAATAGCGTCTTATCGATTCCGGGAAGCTCCAGAGCATAAGTAAACAGCACCGGCAACTAAATAACCCGGTTCGATAATCAAAGAGCTTCCCACCGAGATGGAGCCCTTAATTACTTCCATTAATTGCCCTTAAAATATGCCGCTCGTAAAAAATTCTGGCAAACCAACACCGTAATTTTAATGAGTCAAAGCGTCGCTGGATTTGCTGCGAAAAGTATTAAAAAGATCATAGTTTAGGATGAAATTATAGTGTTTTTGTACTCACTGTGGAGAGATAATATGATAACCTCCTAGTGTTTATTGCTTTTGACGATAAGGCCGCCCATTATACGTAGATTTTATTGATGTTAGTTTAATATTATTTTAATTTGTATTTTCTGTGTGCAATAAAGGAATATTGTATAGTATGATATATTTTTAAATCTATAAACACGAAAGCCACGTTTGACTGCCACTCGCCTATTCCTAAGCGACGATGTGATCTACAATGGAGCACGCTTACCTAGCAGAAATCGATTCACTCGCGATTTGTAGACACTCAGGTTGTAACTATCGGGGTACACCCATTTAGCCAGCGCGTTCCACAGTCTAGCGATTTGCATAGTAAAAGTGGGAACAAAAAGCATCGTACGGATTTTATATCACAATATCAACCATAAAAGGGTGTCGCTGTTTTGTGGCCGCCCTGGCCATCCGATATAAAAATGGACAGGAGGGAAATCGATCATACAGATCCGATGCAGACTCTCCGAGATGTCTTCGATAAAATATTAATAGAATTTGCACCGATACTGAGATGAGATTAAAAAGACGCTCGAGGCTTAGTCTGAACCAGGGATTCATAGCTGATAGGTTTCTTGGCACGTTTATCAATGGACTCCAATGCCCCAAGCTAATACTTGGCTCAACTATCCAAAGCTGTGAGCAATACGCCGTGCTCGACCGAACTTGTGCTTGGTACAGTGAAAGCAACTGTTCCGACGTGAAGTAACGTCGCACCTTCGATACAACATATTTAATAGCTATTGACAGCCAATTGAGCCGTTTTTCAATATGAGAATCAAAGGTGACCCTCAACTTTGATTGACAAATTTGATGACGTCAGAGCGACGCCCAAAAGCTCAAGCCGGTCAGTTATTGGAATGGATATATCCCGGAAAGTTGGAGCCAGTTGGAATGCCGTCCTTTTGGTGGAAAACAGACACCCCTATAAGTCTCAGTGGCATTTAACTTGACCAGGTTGGCATCTCCCCAATTAGACCCCTCCAATAAGATCATACGGTCTCTGAGAGACTGGATATGTGGTCCCCTGGTTCATGCATTGGATGTATAGCGCTCTACTACTTTGCTGTCGAAAGCGTTGCAGAGAGCACTGTCATCTGGGGGACATCGGCTTTAATTGCCATTCAATCAGACGAATAGCCATTAATGACAACTCGCAACGATCTATCCCTCGGGATATCCGATGTTTTGCTATAACCATAGAGCTAAACATCAAAAGATGATCCGAACAAAGCGTCCAAATATGTTTAGAAAAGGTAATAGAAAATGTGCGCCGTCTGTCGAAATTTAATAATAATGTTGCTACATAGCCTATTTATATAATATATATGTTGCCTGCCTATTTAGGTTTGCTCTCAAGAATAAATAAAATCAACCGCGCGTCCCAACGAAGGCGGACTGATCAATTACTGACTTGTCACTATTGCCCAGTATATTTGTCTGCAGCATTGAGTTGATATCACTGGAAAAGTTAATTCGCCTTGTCCTTACTAAGCAAGTCAATGGCTTCAACAATTTTATTCCGTCAACTATCAGACTTTATCATCATAGAATTAGCAGGAGATGTGTGTGTGCTTTCTACTGAGTCGCGGAATCAACGAGACTGAAAATAATTTGAACGAAAGTGTAAAACCCACTTCCTCTCAATCAACAAATCAATCAAAACAAACAGTGTCTAACTAACAGTGTCTGTATCAATTTTAAACTATTATATAAATTTTAACTTTTATTACACTTAATTAAATGATGATAAATACTGTCCGATATTGCATCCGTAGTTATTATAGTATATACTATACACATGAACAATCTTATTAATAAACGTGAAGTAGCTTTGGAATAGTTTTTATTAGGGTTCCGCAGTCCTACAAGGAACCCATATAAGTTCGTTCTATCCGTCCATCTGTCTGTCAAAATTTTTCAGAACCTTCCAACTTCTATAGTTATTATGGCAAGTGCATGAATTTTTGCACAATTACAGTTTTAGGTACACCACTAAGGGGGTAAGATGCTTTATTCCAATAATGTGTATGATGTCAAAATTATACGCAAAAAAAAGACTCAGTCAGAATATGAGAAGGAAGGTACATAGCACAATAAACCATTCAGATGCTAAACAATCACAACAACGAGGCACAATGAAGCACACGTCCGCTGTTATCTCACAAAAAATTGGGTCAAACCAAATCCCAATCTCTCGCCCTTATTGACGCAAATAGAATATTGCTGTCTCTAATTTATACGCTACTAGAGAAAATAGTGGACGTACAGTCAGCGTCAAATTGATTTTAGCATTCAGGACATTGAAAAGAATTAAAAAAAAAAAAACATTTATTAATATGTAAGAAAGAAAGAAAGGAAATCATTTATTAAACACTAAAACACTTAAACACTAGATGAAACAGTTTGTGGAACGTGTCAGTATTTCGCCGTTCGTTATGTTACTTATTGGTTTCTCGCCTGAAACCACTTCGCACATATTGGGTTTTTGAACATAAATCTTTGGTTTTAAAACATCAATGTTTTGCCACGATATGACATTTATTGATGGTCTGATTCATACCTTAACTTAGAAAAATAAGGTGGTCTGAAACTTTGTGAAGTTTTTTAAACCATCTTTTGCTATAATTAGTAAGTAAATTTTTAAATAAAAGTGTTACGGGCGTTTATCCGGGTTTCGCAAAGCAGATCTGTTTTTTTTTTAGTCTAATATTTAAAATTATAATTACAGTCCGGCTGCTGACAGAATGCCTCTAACAGCTGTATTTAACATTGTCAAAATCTATATATTTTATTTTATTTAGTTGTATGTTTTGTTATTTAGTTATGCTGTAATCGCAATAATATATAAAGAGAACGCGGCATTCGAAAACAGATTTCACTGAACTTAATTTTAACAATGCCGTCATCAGTACCTTCTCCACCTGATTTCATCCGATTACTCGGCTTCTTCATAAACTCCACCTCTTGAACATGAATAATTCAGCTGAAACCAGAAACGTCAATTTAGAGTTGTTCAAGGAAACCTCTAGAAAATTAGTCTTAAGCAATCATTTGTACTCTCCTTGGTAAATTTTCTAAAGGGTTTGAATTTGAAATGAAGGCTAATAGTATAATTTAGTAGGGCATCGATTCGATTAGTGTAAGAGCAGTTTAAGCACAGTTTTTGACGAAAAAGGCAATGAAAACTGTATTTTTAGCGTTCTGATTCTATCAAATAGAAAGATCTGTAGAAAGTAGATCAGTATTTTTTTTTCTAAAATAGCGGCTTAAAATTTTGTAAAAATTCAATATTTCAAGTTATTACCTCGAATTTTATATTTAATAATTTTTTTATAGGTAAAAATACAACATTTCAAGTTATTACCTCGAATTTTAGAAGTATTTTTTTTATAGGTAAAAATTCAACATTTCAACCTTGAATTTTACAAAACTAGTTTTGTAAAATTCTTGCAGAGTGGATATCGTTAAATTACTTACATAAAATAATTAATTAATATTTGAATAATGATCATCATCATTTCAGCCATAGGATGGCCACTGCTGGACATCCTATGGCTGAAATGATGGCCACACCCATCGATTTCCAAAAGAACCGGTTGGAACCGGCCTGTATCCAGCGTGTTTTCCTGCGGTCTTTTAGGTTGTCTATCCATCTTGTAGGTGGATTATTTGAATGTTATATTTGCCTTGACAATTACGGCTTTATTTTTTTCGTTTTGTGCCCGATAATCCAAATACCTGCAATTTCGCGATACGTTTTGTAATTCGGCTGTTAACAATTTATAAACAGTTTCATTGGATAGTGTTAGGTTCTTGATCTGTTTATAAACTCTTAGATTTTTTATTTATATTTTTGGGATTCGTTCTTACTTAGTACCTCTAGTCCAATGTAAACTCAGCCTCGACGTAGATAGCAATTTAGCATCTAATTTTTAAACAAGTTTCACCCATTGAAACTTAAAAATTAAACTTTTTTACTTCCATTTTGTTATTCTAATTATGTGACAAAAAAGTGCATGTATTTTTACGCGTCTAACTTAAATCTTTCAGCGATACACATTTGCGAGAACGACTTAATAAAACTTGCGAAGGCAATAATAAATTTCGTTGGCGAGATAATAATTATTACATTAATTTATTCGAGTTGGTAGGCGTAGCGTCTCATGTTTATCAAGAATTTGAGGAGAGAATAAATTTTGAAAATAGGTAGATCTTTTGCGGTTTATATTTCGCTATGGACGTAATTAACGTACCGTCTTGTCATAATTAAGTATTGCAAATCTTTGAAATGAGAAGGATGAGGCAGAATTTTGCTTCTTGATTTGTAAATACATTGTCTCGTCAAAACATATTTTATTTTAGGAACCGTAAAAATTCATGACGAAAACAACGTGTTTTATAGTTTTATGCCCCGTTCACACACAAATGGTTGTGTTTCTTTATGCTCGTCTTTGTTCAATTGCTTTTAATATCTAGTAAGCCTTTATGTATCTCTCACACGTGCTCGTATTTTGACAGTACTTTGGATACATTGGCAAGTATGTGTTTTCTTATGTGATAACTCTAGTGCTGTTGAAATTAATTTGCAAATAAAATACGCTCAGAGTATTTGCTTAGAAATACTGCTCTGTGCAAGTGCGTCTGTAATGTGAGAACCATGTAAGCATCCATCCTCACGAATGCGACCGATATCATATATCGACTATCAGTCCGCATCCGCACCAACGAAACTGCGCTTTATTACAACGCAATGATCGCGATCAGCGACATAAGTTAGGTAAAGTCACTCAGATATAATTGTGGTGATTTGGCTGCTCAATTATTCCGAACTTGGCCTATCACGCGGCCAAGTTAGCACTTTAATTGTCTTGGAGACATTCACGCAAAATAATCTATTCATGTCAAACAGATGTTTTACATTTCAAGTCAGACCTAACCGCATTACAAATTCAACATTAAGCCCTATTTACACTCCTGCATTATACAGATTACGCGTGCTCCACGGATTTTCACTTTATATGATAATTTCTCGTGCCTTTACCTGGCGGTGAACCAATTTTTTTGGTTGCTGATAGTATCTTCGTTTAAGCTCAGCTCTGTGGTTTGTGATTAACGGGAAAGGGGTACGAGGACATAGGTTTAGATATTCTCTTACTGCAACGTAGACAGATAGTAATAAATGAGATAAATATTAAATGGGAGATCTGGTTCGTTACGTCCATTTACTCCAAGGATTTATATTCCTTTCTTGTCTTTTGATGAATGATGGAAACATGACGCGTAACAGTGCATGCAATCTTCCTTTCTTAGAAAAATAAGTTAGACTTAAATAAGTGAGAGTGAGAGTTAAATAAGTTACTCTAAAGATTACTTAATTCATTTTATTAAAATACACCTCTGGGAACCTAACTGATTGCCCGATGGGCAAACCATGGCTCTGGCTTTTGAGACCCTTTGTTTTTTGTCTGTGTTACTACGAATTACTCCAGTAGCACTCACACCGGTGTTAATTTTATTATATTTAGGTATAAACCTTTCGTGAAAAATTCTCTAACTGATGGTTAAAACCGCATCAAAATCCATTGCATGGTTTAGGAGGAGTTAGCGTATATAGAAACAGACATACGCGGAAAGCGCCTTTATTTTATACTATGCAGAGAAGAGATACCGGCAGACCGCCGATGTTACAAATGCACCTTTGAGCCACCCACAAATTATCCAGCATTGCATATTTATTGTTTATAGCTGGCTTCAACCGAAGGTTCATTCTCATATGTCCAGGAATGATCTTTTTTGTTGTTTTTGTTTTGCACACAATGTTTAATATTCCACTGTGTCTCACCAGTCGGACAAAAAACAGTACAGTACCTTATCCGTACATTGATTATCGTGCACGCCGTGTAAGTCAATAAAAAGTCAATATTTTCCGCACAGCAGCTGCAACACCGTCCAATTGCGTTTGTCATTACGAGGCGAGGCGAGACACGTCTCATGTGCTCGCAATTTTAGTATGGCAGAGAAACGTCGTTGTTTGAATTTGTTGTCTTAGAGCTGATTTTTCAATCCTCATTTAAATGGTCAGATAGTTAACAAATCAATAGATTTATCTGTCCAATAAATTTACAGGTTTTACTCCGCAGATAATCTCTATCTGACTTGAAAAATTCAAAATCATGCTATCAATTGAATAAATCTGATTCTTTAACTGAGGAATAAAAAATCAGCCGTCAGCAAAATAATTTAAATTCTAGCAAAAAAGAATCATGTGAATAATAGGCCAAAGTATGGGCTCGTACCTAGTTTATGATAATGGGAAATTGTTGGATTTTCCGATAAATCTTGCTGTCTAACGGGATGTCAGACTATAACAATTCCATAAATTAAAGCTTCAATAATAATAACTTTCTATACTGCTGTGATATTGCTTATAAAAGAAAATAAAACATTTTTACTTCTAAACTATGAGACTTGACAATTTGTCATATTTTGAAGTTTACATAGATACGTGAAAATTTACTTATTTCGGAATATGGTTTTGCCATTTTATGTATCCTGTATTTATAACCGTTACGGTTCTTAAATTGCTCAAATCATTCTCTTTGCATCTCCATCGATCAGTTTTCACCTTTTCTGTGGCTCTGATAAAATATTCGAAATTTCTATTGGCGAAATAAAAATGAACATTTTGCTTTAAAATATCATTATTCGAACCAAAATTCACATCAAAAGATAAGCCTTAAAAATGCCGTTGATATTAAAGTCCTTGGAAGTTGAAGCAGCGGCATCAATTTATAAAATGTATTGGTTTATTTGCAAACTTTTCTTTAGTAAGATAGGAAAAGTTAGCTTGGCATTAAATCCTCGTAAAAATGGTAATTAATCAAGTTTTTATAAGAAAATAATAAGATTTGCGCAAGTAAATTCTACCAAGGAGAAAAACTAATATTCTGCTAATGTGATTACGTTTTCAAGACATAGTTATTATACTAAAGTAATTTAAAAACAAAACGAATTCTTACTCAAACAAAGCTGGCTTGGCTTTTCAACCAAATCCAGGTAGAGGAAGTTAATATAATAATACGTCTCTACGTAAATTATTTTTATAAACCCACGCAAGAAATGACGCGATTAACTCGAACTCTTTGAAAGAAGCTGACAAGAATCGGCACAAAACCGCCAATACTGAAAATGTCAGGGGAGGTCGGCAATGAGACCTGATTTGTTAATTGAAAAATGATGTTATACAATATCATCGTCAATTCTAAATCGGTATTTTATTTTATAGGTTATCTGTCCGACCATGCTTAACAAAAGTATGTTACTTTGACGGGTAATAATTTTTACATAAGTTGAATAATGTTTTTTAATAAATAAATGTATTGGATTGTTAAGTTTGATTAGTAACTTTACAGTTATAATAAATATTGTATTGAGGCGAAATCGATTGGACTATATTTAGTGTAAATTTAATTATACAATTTAAGTGAGAAATTCTCGCTTTGTGACTTTGGATGTATATTTACTCGGATTATTGATATATTTTGGGCCCATGCCAAGCGCGGAAATCCACACTATCTCACGTAACAAATTTGTTTCATGAAACAAGTAAAGTTCCTAACAACATGCATCAGCACTTCCAAACATCTACTGAATGTAAACTTCAAGTATACTTGCTCTAAAGTTTGCTTTACATGTTATCATTATTAAATGGCTATTATATATTGTCCTTGTCTTTGTGTGTGTGTGTTCCATGGCATCCTCGACAAAGGGAATCCTAGTTCGTATTCATAGTAGTAGTAGCTATGAGATGAGTATGAAACGTTATTATATTACTAGGGACCCGCCCCGGCATCGCACGGGTGTTAGCTCGGCCTTCGGCCTCGCTCCGGGAACACAAGATTTCAACAATATCGGTCTAGCCGTTTTTAAAGTAGCTTATATGCTATTATGCTAGACTATAATCTATCACTGTGCTAAATTTCAACCAGATCAGTTCAGCCGTTCTGGCGTGATTGAGTAACAAACGTTATATCCATCCATCCATCCATCTATCCAAACTTTCATATTTAGTGGGATGGTATAGTAGGATTATGATATTAGTGGGATGGGATTATTGTCTTTATTTATGCTTTTATTAAACTTGCTTTAATAATTTGGGTCAAATCTTACAACTGACTTTTAAACGGCGAACTTGAGCAGTAACAAAAGAAGGATGTGCAATAATGTCCCAGATATTTATATTTATTTAAGGAAGAAAAAGAAGGAGTGTCAAGAGGTGTGCTGCACTTTCACTAAACGCTATTCGCGACTTTATGCTTTTAACACTTCCACTCTGGAGTTTAGTTTCTTAGCTCTTGCGAGTTTCGCCCCAAGATGACAGAAGGCAAGCCAAGGGTTGAAGTCTCATTAAGCCCCATGGAACGCAGTGGAGAAGCCCCCAAGCAAGCCTGCGTTTATATTATTGTCATTCCTCATAATTATTTTTCTTCCTAAATTAAAGTTTTTTTACAATATCTATATAAATAGAAAATTTATTATAAAAAACTTAAATCAGGGGTGCCGCCGGCAGTGGGCAGGATATATTGTTATTTTTATAATTTTTTACCCGTTCTGCAAATTCAAAAACTTCGAATTCGATTATCATAACAATTGATTAATCTGAATTGAAAGTTACAGCAATTTTCCGTTACCTTGCAAAGTTTAGGTAAACTTGAAGACGTAATTGGATGAATAAGCAACGTCATAAACGTCTAGACTAGATAACGTGTACAGTGAAAATCTAGAATAGAGAAAAAATAGACGGTGCTTTACTTTAAAACGATGCACTAAAAATAGTAGATAGATAGATATTGTTCACACCAGAAATAACATACTTAGGACGAAAACAACATAAAACTAGTGTAACAACTGGCGGCCTTATCGCTAGAAGTAATCTCTTCGAGGAGCGTAAGCTTTTATGATTGAACAGAGTGTGAAGTGTTGTCGGAAAAAGGCTTATTATTCTTTGAATGGCTATGTAATGCGTGAAACACTTGTGCAAACCGCTTGTGGAAGGCGCTGCCTGAGTGGATGTTCCCCGATAGTTACAAACTGGGTATCTTCAAGTCGCAAGCGAATCGGTTGCTTCAGGCAAGTGTGTTCCATCGCTAACTGCATCATTGCTTAACATCAGTTGAGGTAGTGGTCATATGCAAACCTATTATTCAATTTAAAAAAAAGTAAAAAAAACTCTGTATTGACAAACGCAACAGTTTAATTTGCGCCTTAATTTGTAGCGTTAAGGGGCAGGGTGTCTAAGTCTGGAACTCGTAGGGACCACTTCGACTTTAGGAATGGTCAACTGGGCCGACGACGTTAATAGGTCTTGATGCGGCGGCGATGTCCAACTTTTTTCTTCGTCCATGGTGAAGTTGCAACAGTTATTTTCAGGCGCCAACGCTTCTAAATAAACTGTAAACTCATTTCTCCGTGAAACGAGAAATGATATTTCTACACTTCGCGCTGCACGAATGAGTAAACGGGTAGAATAGGGTTAGGTTCTTTGAGGTAAGAGGTAAGCGTATAAGGTAAGAAGGATGGGTTAGAAGTGTTGTAAATAAAACACCGGTTCGACCAAGACTGATTATTTACTAAGTACCCTCGGATACATAAAATATAAACACATTAATACGACATCTTCACCCTCAATAATAATTATTATCATCCTCCTATTTTTATTTTATATTTTTTTAAGTATTAGTTTTATATAAGTATACATAATTATACATATTATCAACATATCATTATACTTATTATAGCCTTATATTTTAGTTATATACAATAATAAATGAAAATTGATAGACAAGAGCAACATATTATTACCGAAATTGCTTTAGCATTTCAGTAACTTTTTTACGTGCTAAGTTAGCCGCCGGTCTGCGCGTGCGCTGTGCATCGAGAATAATGGGTGCGCTGGACGTGCTCGGCACCGGTGCCGCCACCCGGACCTCGTCGCGGATGACGTCATCATTGTCGGACTGACCCTCGCCATCGCTCTTAGGACTAGCCCAGAGTTCATCACCGCTGTCCGATGCAAGTGACGGTGTAGTTTGGTCATCCGGACCTGTACTATCCAGCTTTATTAGATGACGTCGGTTTCGCCTATAGCGCCTACCCGAGCTGTCAGCCACGAAGTATGACCGCGGTTGGGGGGCGCGCGCCACCACTCGCGCATACTTCCTCCGGCTTTCATCTGTCACAAGTACGGGTTGTCCTAGCTTAAGTTCAGGAAGCGCTCTCGACTTCTTGTCATAATCCAACTTGTAGGCCTGCCTGTTGCTCATCATATTGGCGTAGTCCGCATCGTTATTTCGGCTCGGTTTCAATTTATCTAAGTGAGCGGGCAGCCTAGTATTGAGTCTGCGGCCCATCAACAGTTCTGCGGGCGAACTGATTCCGTCACGAGGAGTTGCCCGGTGGTTCAGTAGACCCAAATAAAAGTCACATCCCGAAGTTATAGATTTTACTAAAATGTTTTTGATAGTTTGTACACTTCTCTCACTTAACCCGTTCGACTGGGGATAATTTGGGGAAGTGGTAGTGTGCCGAAATCCCCACTGTCTACTGAACTCTGTAAATATCTTAGAGGAGTAGGCCGGTCCATTATCGGATACCAGCTCCTGCGGGATTCCGTGTCTTGCGAATTGGTCTTTCATAGCAGTAATAACCGCTTTCGATCCTATGTTGGTCAGTGGGTTTACTTCAATGTAATTGGAGAAGTAATCCACTAAAATAAGAAAATACTTGCCAGCATGTTGAAAAATATCAGATCCAACCTTGACCCATGGTAAACTGGGTACCGGGTGAGGCATGAGCGGCTCTCTAGTGGGGCGCGGCGCGCGTTCAATGCACGCTGTGCAGCGGCGCACCATCGTCTCTATGGCACGCGACATACCCGGCCAAAACATCACCTCGCGCGCGTGCCGCTTGCATCTATCTATGCCCATGTGCCCGTCATGTACCCGGCTTAACATTTCATGGCGTATCGCTACTGGAATGTAGACGAGATTGTCCTTGAAAATAATGCCGTTTATATACTCAAAACTATCTTTAAATGGCCATAAACTTCTCACACGCTCGTCCACTTCGTATTTATTTATCGGCCAACCTTCTCTTATGTATTTTATAATTAACTGACATTCTGTATCTTTGTTGAGCGCATCTTTTATCATCTTCATCTTTGGCTCACTGAATCTCACATTTTCAATTAGGAAACAGGACTGCTCCTCTACCTCTTCTTCAATCTTACCTGTCATCACTTCTGTCAACGGCGCTCTCGACAGTGCGTCTGCCACAAACAAATACTTACCGGGCTTGTAAACCACATTAAAATCATAGCGCTGAACGCGTAGCATCATACGCTGTAGTCGCGCTGGGATCGAATCGAGCGATTTTTTAAATAGCGCTTCGAGCGGTTTGTGGTCTGTTTCCACGGTGATGTCACACCGACCGTACACATACTGATGGAAACGTTCCAGTGCGAATACGATAGCTAAAAGCTCTTTCTCTATTTGTGCGTACCTGCACTGCGTGTCAGTGAGCGTGGCAGATGCGAACTCGACTGGGCGTTGTGTCTGGAGCATTACAGCGCCTAGGGCACGAGAACTAGCATCCACAGAAATTAACACTGGCTCGCGCGCTGATTACAGCGCCAGCACGGGTGCGCTGCACACGGCTGCCTTCAGCGCGCGCACCGCCTCTGTGTGAGTCTCCTCCCACACCCATAAGCTGTCCTTCTTTAGTAGCCCACGCAGAGGTGTCGCGGTATCAGAATAATTCGGTATATATTTCGATAGGTAATTGATCATACCTAGAAATCGTTCCAATGACGTCCTATCTTCGGGTTCCGGCATGTCTTCGATCGCTTTAATTTTGTTATTATCGATCGACATCCCGCGCTCGCTAAAAGTGTGTCCTAAATAACTAACCTGACTGACTTGAAATTCACACTTCTCTTCATTGAATTTGATGCCGACCTCGCGTGCTCGGTCTAGCAACTTCTTAAGGCGCTCGTCATGCTGGGTCCTACTAGACCCCCAGACTATCACATCATCGATGAATGAATCGACCCCTTCCAGATCCTCTAGTAACTGACGGATTTTGGAGTGAAACACTTCCGACGCGCAATTAATTCCATACGGTAACCGTAGAAACTGATACCTACCGAACGGGGTTCCGAACGTACAGAGGTCGGCGCTGATGTCATCCAGCTGGATCATCCAGAACCCTGAGCGGGCGTCCAGCTTACTGAACACAGTCGCGCCCTCTAGCTGCGTCGCGATCTCCATGAGCGTTGGAAGCGGATAATGCGCGCGCCGGACTGCGCGGTTCAACGGCCGCGGGTCGAGGCACACGCGGATACTACCATCCTTCTTCGGTGCTACAACGATGGCATTTACCCACGGGGTCGGGTGCGATACTTTCCTAACCACACCCATTTTCTCCATGCGCACTAATTCGCGCAACAATTTATCACGGACTCCTATTGGAATCTTTCTAACCGGGCAGACTGACGGCTGGACATTTTTATCAACGACAATACTATATTTACCTGGAAGATTGCCAAGACCCTGAAATAAATCTTTGTATACATCGATATTTAGCGAAAATATTCGCTTAATCATTCCCATACTCTCACAGGCAAACTTTCCTAATACATTTTGGCAATCGAAATCCGCTATTACGAAATTTAATTTATATGTTTCATTTTTATAAACCCATTGTATATCGGTAGACCCAACAATCGGTATATAACTGCCACAGAATGATTGCGCCCTTGTTGCATCGGAATGCAAATTATGTACGGAAAATCCAAGTCTTGTAAACGATTTCAATGACATAACATTTAAATCTGATCCCGAGTCTAACTTGAAAAGTTCTTTCTTTCCGTTAAGTGATAACATCAAAGTTTCATACCATTTAGAGTCCTTACATTCACGCCTTTCCGATATTGTGGAGATATAGTACAACTCGTCGTCCTTGCCGCCCTCATAGTCCACTCCGTGATCGTCGACGTCGATTTGAAACACGCGACGTTTTAACTTCGGACACATATTTTTAAAATGCCCGCGTTCGTTACACCAAAAACACATAGCCGTTTTGGCTGGACACCTACTTCCATCACAATTATAACCCGCACACGCAGAACACGGTTTTCTCGCCGCCGTAGAACCACCGGCAGCTCCAGCGCGCTGCGCCGGGGCGCGCCACGGCAGCTGCTCGCGTCCCCGGCCGCGCAGCCGCCCGCCGCCGCCTGCGCCGGCCGGGCCCGCGCCACCGCGCGACCCGCCGCGCCAGCCGCGCACGTTCATCGCGTCCACGGCCACCGTAGACGTTCCTACACCATCTCTTCCGGTCTTGGTTCCTTCTATCTCTCGCTGTTCTTCCGTTGACATCTCGTTGGCCTGACACATCTTCACCGCTCGGGCTAAGGTCATATCGTCAGCACGAAGCAGCCGATCACGTAGCTTGCCGTCGCGCACTCCACACACGATCCTATCACGAACGAGGCCTTCTTCGAGATGTTCAAACTCGCAGCGCTGTGTTAGTAATTTAAGTACGGTTACATAATCATCTATAGACTCGCCGCTCTCTTGATTTCGTGTAAAAAACTTAAATCGGGCCATAGTAGTATTTTGCTTCGTTTCAAAATGCTCGTTGTATTTTTGTACGAGCGTATCCAAACAGTCTTTGTTTTCCTCCTTGGTGAATTTAAAGGTTGTATACACATCGTAACCTTCTGGACCGATTAAATTAACGAGTAAACTGGCTTGCACATCCGTAGGCTCCTTATACACACCAGACGCCTTCAGAAACACGCAAAATTGTTTGTACCATTTCCGCCATGATTCCGCTCGGCATGCCGGCCCGCCTTCTAAACACAATTCAGCTGGCGGCCGGGCGTGTTCCATTATCACAAACAATAGATAACACCACGAAATCACCAATACCGGATAATTTTGCAACTAACACGACCACTAACTATTTTATTTCATTAAATTAACAAGCACCGCTGTCACCATGTTGTAGATAAAACACCGGTTCGACCAAGACTGATTATTTACTAAGTACCCTCGGATACATAAAATATAAACACATTAATACGACAAGAAGCAGCTTATAATAATCCTGCCTTTGTTAGTAATGCGCGTATGGTGTGTTTAAGATTTTTCTAAATTATTACATCTATCAACAAATGCCAACAGTTTTGAATTTCATATCTCGTGGTTCTTTCTAAGATAAAGTCGCTTCGAAAGTTCCCAAGAATGATTAAAAATATCGTCTAGACTACGAATATTACGTAGTAATCCAGGGCACTTTGCCAACGCATATCAAATTCTCAAGCTTAGCATTCCACCTTGTCTCAAAGTTTAGGGTGAAAATTATTAATGGTTTGAATGGACGAACACACCCGCTAAATACAAATAAAGGAAATACTCCAGCGTTTGTTGAAAAAATGTTTGCGAAACTTTATGAGATAACATTTTTTGGCAAAACATGGGAATGATTGAAGAGGAAAATGCGATGGTAATTCGTTTGTTTCTAATTAAATTATACTGTCGTTATTGTAACAAACAAAACTTGTTTGTTTATCATAAAAATTATTCTTCTTGAGCATTTATCTTGAAAATTAGCCTTCTCGAGCAAAGCACCAGAACTGCCGTATATGTAGCAAAGTAAACTATGACAAAACGGTTTACATTTGATTTATGTTTATCGGTCGATAGAAGCTCCTGCCCGACTTCGGAGCTATAAACAAAACGTAACCATTCGTATCGTAAACCGTTTTTGTCATAGTTTTTACAATGTACGCTCACGTGAGTTTTGTAAAAGTACAAAGTAGACTTTAGCAAAAGAGACAGTATCATAGAAATATTTTTGCAGCAATTTGTTGAATTTATTATATTAGTTATTTAACATTACTATTTTTACTAAGAAATCTCTTTAAGTTCAACAGTATGTAAGATAAATTGTAGCGGAATTATCCGTTTTTATTTTCAACAAAACGAATTTTCATACGATGATTTTATATGATTACAATATAGTTTATTCCGTGGTTATAACATCAGAAAAAATTTTTTTTCTTCTCTTTTCTGTGGTTACAACCGCGTGGTTATTCTCTCAGGAACCATATATTTTTCTGAGATAAAAAGTCGAATTAAACTGTGGAAGTTCTTGGACATACCGGTTACCTCACGATGTTTCCCCTTTACAATTACTTTTTTAGCGTGATGACATCGATACTGCACATAATTTATTTAAATACTACAAGTCATTGGTGAGGGCCAAGGTTCGAACCGGGTGCCGTTAGATTGTAAAGCGTTTATGCTACCGTTTGTCACCATTGCTCTATATGTCTCTTCTGCTAGTGGTAGGACTCTTTTGCAGGGGTCCACCTGGGGAAGTACCACACCTTTGCCAGTTATTCAACCGCCAAGCAGTAGTGTGCAAACACTACTGTGTTCCGGATTGAAGGGCAATGTTTCCAGCAAAATTACAGGGCACACAGAGATTTTAAATCTTATATCTCGGGGTGACGAGCGCAGTGCATTGCCATTCAAGGTTATGAACTGGTGAAGTTCAAAATTCTGAGTGGCGCTGAGCTGTTATGGGCAAGCGTGAAGAACCATCAGGCGAGCGACTTGGCTCGTCTCGTCACACAGTATCATAAAAAAACTTTAAAAAAAATGTGTATAGTATGATGATAGTATTATTAAATAGACTATCTATACGATTATACTATCTATTCGACTAGGCGAGGCGGAAGGCAGTCAAATGGAAGCCTATTAAAAACCTATCTAGCTCAGGCGTCAATACGGTAATCTGCTAATCCAAGTTCTCCACCATTAACATTTCCTTTTACCATTGTACGCATTATGTTCCACGAATAAATATTCCCTTATCTTGCTCGCCTAAACTGCGGCACCTCTTATCGCGAGAAATTAATAAAATCCCCCGAGAAGGCCGTCACAAAATGAAGTGGCTCTTAGCGAAAATACCACAGAGAACTACGATAAATAGGCTTAGTACGGACCCTGAGCTTTGATAAAATCAAAGCTGCGTATTGGATATGTAAGGATGTTACTCGTGCGTAAATGATGTGTGGTGAAAAAATGTCGTTTCTCTGGGCACTGACAGGGAAACAGGACAGGTGATAGTGCGGAAAATGTGTAGGAAAAACATGAATGGAACATACGTGAGCTAGAATCACACTTATATTATAAATGCGAAGGTTATATAAGTATGTATGACTGTTCTCTCTCAATTTCATAACAACTGAAAGGATTTGCATGAAACTTGGTATTAAAGTAGCTTATTCCATCACCACCATCATCAGTCTATACTAGTCCACTGCTGGACATAGGTCTATCGCAAGCACGTCGATCAACCCGATCTTTTCTCTTCCAACCACTGTCAGCAGCGATTTACGTATATCATCATTCCAACTAGTCTCAGGGCGTCCTATACGCAACGTTTGCCAATTCCTGGTCTCCACTCTATAACACGACTACCTGCGACATATATGGCCAGCCCATTGCCACTTTAGCTTACTAATAAGCTGAGCTCTGTCGGTGACCTGGCTCATAGCCCTGAGTTATATATATATATATAGTTATATATATTATATACTATATCCTGGCTACTTTTTATCCTGGATATTGGTTTCTGTAGGATAGATGATGAAATCACGGGGCGCTACGTCTGTTCAGAGAGTTTGTGGTAATTGTGGTGTTAAAATTAGTAACCTTAAATTTACCTTATTAAAGTCTCACGTTGTCTTCATTTGAAGTACGTGTATACTGACGGAACCTCGATAGATGACTTACAATGCCAAATATGAGGCAGGCTTGAAGGACCAACAAAGGTAGTTAAATTTTAGGTACCTTTATTGTGTTTATGAATATGGGGAAAATGCCCAAAATGCTGTTTCAACAAAATCAATAAGAAGAAAAGAACAAACATTCCTTACCTACTTACCTAAAATTTCAAAAACACTTGCAATCAGTCTTCGGTAAGAGTTAATACGAACCGACTAATTGGTCTGAACAACTTGTACTTCGACGAATAATTAGTTAAATAGAACAAGTTTTAATTGTTTCCACAGACAAGAGCCATTAATTTGTCTTTTGTAGCTAAATAACAGCGAATTACCTAGTCTTTCAAGTTAAGTAGATAGGCAAGTAAATATTGGCAGGTCTTGGAGAACGGGGTTACCATTTACGGGGCTTCGAATACATTGCAAATATTTATTATCGGTTTGGTTCGGTTTTGAGGGTGAGTGCAATAAAGATTGAGAAACGGTTTCATTTGATAAAACGGATAATATCGATTTTGGCATCTTCGAACAAAAGATAAAGCGAGTGCACCATGCGGCGCGCGGCACGGACCATCTCTGCATCATACGGGGCAGACATTTGGTTCTCACGAAGTTTATCGGTTAGGTTAAATTATCTCGGTGCTCCGTAAGCACTCGAATTTCTAACATAATGACACTAAATTAGGTATCAAAGCAGGCATCTAATACAAGGTAAAAGTTTATAATTAAAAAGAAACTATTTAACAACAAGCTATTTTCGTATTCCTCTCAGCAAATCCTTTCATTTGATACCCACATCATGGGTAGATAAAAAAATCTCCACCATATTGAATTTAGTGTGACGTCATTTTATTTCTGTATTCTTCTCAGTAAACGCTTTTTTCATTAGATACCCATATTTTATTTATTTATTTTATTTTCATTTTTAGGAAAACTTACAGCCTTATTGTAATAGGTCGGGGAAAAAGTCTTTTCGTATTTTGTATGTATAAAGTTGTAGTAAAAATCTTATCCGTTGTACTGTTTGTATCTGGCTGGTTTTGATACCATTAAAAATATGACATTTTAAAAAAGGAATACAAAACGTAAAAAGCAATTTCCCGCCATTTTTCAATTGTTTTTTTGTTCGATAAAATGAGTGAATCTAACGAACAAATTCGATATATTGTGAAATTTTATAACAAAAAAGGGAAAAATGCGACACACGCCGCGAATAAAATTTGTGACGTTTATGGACCTAATGCAGTGTCATCAAGAGTAGCACAATGTTGGTTCAAGCGTTTTCAGTCCGGGAATTTTGATGTCAAAGATGCAGCTCGCTCTGGTCGCCCTGTTACGGATAAAGTCGATGCCATTTCTGAAAAAGTGGACCAAGATCGGCATATTAGTAGTTACGACGTAGCTGAAGAACTGGGGATTGACCACAAAACAGTTTTGACCCATTTGAAAAAAACTGGGTATACAAAAAACTCGATATTTGGGTGCCACACGAGCTCACTGAAAGAAACCAAATGAATCGTGTACTCATTTGCGATTCTCTATTGAAACGTAACGAAACCGAACCGTTTTTGAAAAGATTGATCACTGGTGATGAAAAATGGATCACCTACGACAAGAATGTGCGCAAAAGATCATGGTCAAAGGGCAGTGAAGCACCACAGACTGTAGCGAAACCCGGATTAACACGTAATAAGGTGATGCTGTGTGTATGGTGGGATTGGCAGGGCATCGTTCATTATGAGCTTTTACCGCCGGGCAAAACCATCGATTCGGATCTCTACTGCCAACAGCAGATGAGACTCAAACAAGAAATTGAGAAAAAACGGCCGGAATTGATCAACAGAAAGAGTGTGGTCTTTCATCATGATAACGCCAGACCGCACACATCTTTGGCCACTCAGCAAAAATTTAGAGAGCTTGGTTGGGAAGTGTTAATGCATCCACCATATAGCCCAGACCTTGCACCCTCAGATTTCCACCTGTTTCGATCTCTTCAGAATTCTTTGGGTAGTGTTAGATTAACATCAAGAGAGGACTGTCAAAACTACTTGTTGCATTTTTTTTGATCAGAAGTCCCAAAAAATCTACAGCAACGGGATCATGTCACTACCTACAAGATGGCAACAAGTTATCGAACAAAATGGCACATATATATTATAATTAAATGTAATTAAACTTGAAAAAAATATGTCTTGAATTTGTTTAAAAAATACGAAGAAACTTTTTCCCCGACCTATATATAACTTAAAAAAATAGATTTGGTGACTGGGCCAATTACAACTTTCCGGCTATAGATATCATGGGTAATAAAAGTCATGTAAAAATAACGGGTCTGCTATCTCTGGGAGTCCACCATGTTGGATTTAAATGACGCCATTTAGCTTACCATGCATTGTCGTTCAAACAAAACGTGTATGCAAAATTTCAGCTCAATCGGTTGAGAATCATCACCATCATTATCAGCCTATCATGTTCCCACTGTTGGGACTCTGGCCTTTTCTTAGAGAGCGAGAATGGGCCATAATCAATGCTGGCTCAATGCCTGTTCGCGAATGTCATATATGTCTTTGAACTTTTGAGCTTCTTGGACATGCCGGTTACCTCACGATGTTTTCCTTCACCGTTTTTGAGCGATGGCATCCAAACTGCACAACTATTAAGTACTAAATAAGTCATTGGTACAAAATTAATTAATTAATAATTATTATTAATTAATTAATTTTAGGTAATTGGTATAAGGCTGAGCATTGAACTGGGTGTAAAGTGCACAATGCTACCGCTCGGCCACCATTGCTCATCACACTTCACACTTCGGTTGAGGATAACTGTTTTCAAATTCAGTTGCTAGAAATAACCCAAACTAATAAGGTAAGTTAAATAAAAGCTTTAGTTGACTAACCATTCGAAGACACGAGCAAGACATTTGTCTGATTACCATCAGGCAAATCAAATCAATCTGATGGTAATCAGGCAAATGTCTTGCTCGGTGGCCATCCTTGCCCATAACAGTTCAATACCAACTGGTAATTTAAACTCTATATTATATTTTATTTTTTTATTAAAACTGGTAAGTAATTTTCGAACTGTCAGAAACTATCTGAAAGTTTTCTTGTTTATTAACGTAAACAAAAGTTTATTTTGTTGAATATTAGAAATAGAAACCTTTGAAAATACGATGAAACTTTGAAAATCTGTTCTGAGTAAAAGTCGTAAAGTTCAAAATTCCAATATCTTGCGTGGCACTGAACTGCGCTCGACACTCAAACATGATCTGTGCCCTTGTATTTTCCTGGAAACATATCGCTTCTATCAATATCTTTTTCCGATATAATGGTGCCACAATATATACTCTCAATGATCGAGCACAAACAAACACAAATCCATTGTATTAGAATACTCGCACGGAGAATAAATATTTTATATTTCCTCTTAACAAATATTTGTCTCGCCGCGAGCATCAGTAAACCTCTAGATGCAAAGTCCGCCGACCTGCACTTACTCTACGGTGTTAGAGAAGTCTTAAGAGCTACTTGTGTACGATTTTCTTCTAGTCAAGTCACGTTTCCATGCACTCAATGTTGTACGCACGAATTCCAATTTTGCAACAATTATACAGAGTGTTACGAAAATGCAGTCTGATCATGTATATATTAACGTACCATCATCACCAGAAGACGTCCACTGCTCAACATAGGCCTCTCCCTTTAACCTCCACATTGAACGACAACCTGCCATCTGCATCCACTAGATGCGACTCTCACGATGTCGTCGGTCCATCTAGTGGGAGGTCTACCAACGCTGCTTCTTCCGTTTCGTGGTCTCCACTCAAGAATTAACCTTTCTTCCCCATCGGCTATCGGTACTTTGAGCGATGGGGCCTGCCCATTGCCACTTCAACTTGCATTTTTTTCTAATCATATACTAACTGAATATGGATTCAATTAGTATTATAATAACATTCCCTTAAAAGTATTAAAATACTTATGTCATATTATAGGGAAAGTTACATAGATATACTACTAGAATTGAAAAAAATTAAAACAATCAAAAACCGGAAAGCCACATATTATATAATAGTTTCAGAATGCAGCATTTGCTGTCAGCAATACATATATTTTTTTTTTACTTTAAATGATGTTGTTAAAATCGCTTAGATACGCTTTTTTATAAATTAATTTTATGGTTTACTTTTTACCAGTTTTACCCCTTACCCTACAAGAACTGGAGGAGTTCTCCAGTACAAAAGTTAACACACATGCTAATGTCTATAAGCTATCTTTGTACTAAATATCATCCAAATACGTCTAGCCTTTACGGAGTTGAGTTTGGAAAAAAATACACATCATAATTTCCCTTAAAAATAGAATAGTTTTTGATACAACCTGTAAAACCTGTACCTGTACGTTTACACATACTATATGCTTTAAACGAGGGTTTTAAAGGCGTCCGTGGGGATGTTCGTCATTTCAAAGCGAGAACTAAGTGACTTCTGCTTCCGCTTTTTGCGATGCCACTCGGTCCCTGTCACTTCAGCTAATTGAAGCCCAATGAAAAGGGACTGGAGACGTCATCGCGAGAAAGTTCACGGTAAAATGGGTATGAAATACGGGTGAAAATTCAATTTTTCTAAGTAATTTTAGAACTGTCAGAAACTATCTGAAAGTTGTCTTGTTTATTAACGTAAACTAAAGTGTATTTTGTTGAATATTAGAAATAGAAGCCTTTGAAAATACGACGAAACTTTGAAAATCTGTTCTGAGTAAAAGTCGTAAGGTAAGAAAGTACGTTATAAAACAATTGTGACGTAACCGAGTAAGGCATAATCACATTCTTATGACCCATAATAAGAAAATGAAAAAGAAAATCTTCTATAAGTATATATAATAAAAACATAGAGAAAAAAACTGTAATTGCGAAATAAACACAGGACGTCTTAAAATAAGCAGTTGAACTCGTTCCGTCAGTTTCTAGAATTTTTGTCTGTTTGTTTTTTTGTCCACGCACAGCTCATAAACTACTGGAAGGATTTAAATGCGGTTTTTACGAATATGCTTAGCCATGACCAGATTGAAGAACAGGCTTATGTTATATTGCGCAAGGGTGGATTAAGGGAGGAAAAACGGGTTGAAAGTTTATATGAAAATCTACGCGTACGAAGTCGCCGGCAACAACTACTAGTATGTAATAAATAAGAATTAGGTATAATAATGTTTATTTAAATATAGAAATAGATATTACAAAATTCGGAGCCCCTACCAATGCTCATTAATTCAACGTATCTGTAATTCATATCATCATCACCCATAGCCTTCCTTATCCGCCTGCTTGGTACCTGTACTGTCCATGTTTCAGCACCATAGGACATGCTGATCAGGACACACTAGTTGAAGAGGCGATTTTCCAAACAATGTGACCTATAGCGTGAGATGAGGATGTCGCCTAGCTTGTTGAATGGTGCCCATCTAAGCTGTATGTGCCTGGAGACCTCTATCTATTAATTGATGTTCTATCATCAAAGAGAAATTCAACTTCAACCAAGTCAGTATCACTAATAGGTTTTTTGTAATTCGACTTTGAATTTGAATACCTACGCTCGAAGTTTAAAGTGTACCCTCAGTACACAGTATCCTTTCGTGCCCATGTTTTGTATTCTCACAATATACGAGTTTTCTACTGGGTTAAGAGCAAAGAACAAGTAGTGTAAACATGTCACTCTGTTGGGTCACTTATGTCTCCGCGTAAGTTTCTCGGTTAGATAAAGGTGGCCGGCTTTAGTGACTTATTTATTATACATAGAACTATGGTATTAAGCCAAAAGGAGGTCATTGCATTCATTAATATGTGGGTTTAACTTTGTCTACGGGACTGAAGTTGCAAAGAAATCAGCTGTTACGATACATTTGACGCCTGTACGTAACACCGTTTTTACATTAGAGCAAATACATTAAAAAATGCGTTTGCTGTACCTATGGGGATTAACATAATAATGGCGGCTCCACATTAGTGCCGTGAATTCACGCGCGAATTCACGGCGTGAATTCTCGGCACAAGTCATGCCATCAATAAACTCCAATAGTTAAGACTAAAAGGGGGGTAACTAACCTTTTAGTTGTTTTAGTTTTGGGGTTTATTCTTATTTCTTAGTTAATCCGCCGTAACATTATATTTTCAGTGAAAAATTCAACTGGCTATCTAGTACAATTAGAAAGATATAGCCGTTAAATTAGGACGAACAGACAGACAAACGGACAGACAGCGGCTTAATAATAGGGCCCCGTTTACACCCTTTTGGTACGGAACCCTAAAAATGACTTATTACGTAAAGTACATAATTCTATTATAATCACGACAAAATACAAGCAATATTAAACGTACCAAACTTCCGGTTTACGAGATCCCATTACTGATAATTACACCAAATGTTTGGATGTTGGAGTGAAATAATAGTAACCACATCTACATAAAATTAGGCTTGAATGACTGATGATATCCGGACGAAATTGCTGTTTCTGCTGAAAAAAATTTATGTATATTAGGTTTTCCAAATCATTTTTTACCTATTCTAAAATAAAAAGAAGACGTGTTCTATCTGAAATCATTTGCGAAGTTATACAGATTAAAAACTCGATTTTATCAAATTATTAAAATTTTAAAAGCATACTTGCGAATTGAAGAAAACTGTACGACCGTAAAATAAAGTTAGGTAAAATTGTAGGTACTGGCAACACAGTTCTACGTTGCACTATAGACATCGCCATTTATAAGCAAACTGAATATCCGTCAGTTGAAAACAGATATTGAAATATCTCTGATCGAAGCGAATCCAATAGTCCGCACGAAAGCGGCCAGCGTGATCGATAACGCATCAAAAGCTTAATGGATCTGTAAGTTTTTTATTTCCTATTTTATTTATGGGTTGTGTTTGCGTTTACATGACAATCATGCATGCCGTTATATCAAATCAATTACAGTACGTATGGTCAGTCTAACTGTTTTTGTGGTGTTAAGTGTTAGCTTGTATTTTGTTTAATTAATAAAGGCACTTGCCCACACTTAAAAAAAATGCAGTAACTAAAATATTGATTGTGGGTTTCAATCAAGCTTTGTCTTTTCTTGACTCTAGTGGTGAAAATGTATGCAGGTTTTTTTTGACGTTTCGAGTTTTGAGCGTTTGCTAGTGTCAAGTATTGTAATATAATGAGAGTTTTTGTGCCAACGTGACGAAAACGTCACCTCATTGTATCACTTTCCTCAACTTGTTTATTTTCGAGTCTTAATATGGATGGATTATTATTTACTAAGTGTTAGAGAAAGTGCTCGAGTGAAGGCAAGGTATGAATATAGCGAAGCGAAACATGCCTTTTCGTGTCGTTTCCAAAGCTAAAGAAGCCTCTTGTAATGCTTCCAACTTTACTACTTACTAGGGCATGAGTTTGAATTGACCGTGACTTACTTTGCTTAACTCTGACTATGACTTGTGAGACGATATGAAATAAAACTTGAAAATATTTATAAATTTGACACTGACAAATACACAATACGTGTGATGCCAAAATTCTCTTAAGAGGAAAGTACTAATAACAAGTTTTTTTAAATAATTCAATAACAAATTATGTCCCTATCCCGGTGGAGATTTTACAATCAGTTTCTATGGCGTTTTGGAAACAATAACGTATTGTTCAAAACGCCGCATTATACCTATCACTTGCGTAGACAAGTATCGAATCTATCTATATAAAAGACGATATGTATGTAAGTATGTTTCCTATGGACTATGATTTTGATTCCTGCAAGAAACAAGAACCAGAATTAAGTCACATTGACATGTATTGCATCATAGAAAAAAATCTAAGCCAAAGTAACGCGGGTAAAGCCACAAGACGCAGCTAGTACTAAATAAATAATCATAATCATCATTTCAGCCATAGGACGTCCACTGCTGGACATAGGCCTCCCCCATCGATTTCCAGAAGCGGCCTGCATCTCTTTTAGGTCGTCTGTCCATCTTGTGAGTGGACATCCTACGCTGCGCTTACCGGTCCGTGGTCCCCATTCGAGAACCTTTCGGCCCCATTGGCCATCAATTCTGCGTGCTATGTGCCCTGCCCACTGCCACTAAATAAATAATAAACCACCATTATTACACATTAACACTCAAAAAAACAAGATTTTGTTTTAACATATACGTTGGCTACCAAACTCAGCATGAAAATTCTATAGTTTAATTTTAGTTTTTAAGGTCTTTTTTCTTATTTATGTAATTATTGATGTAAATAATAAAGAGTTTTTTTTTTGCTAATCAAAGTTTATTTATTTTCAGAAAAACCCGATGCGCACTGAAATTTGTACAAGAAAATTAGAAACTGTCATTCTGAAACGTAATAAATGTATCGCAATGATTACTCCAAGACTTACAACGTCTGGAGCTAATAAGCTGTTGCTAAGAAACATATTACAGTTTTGTTGAAGAGCGATTAGCTGATTAGTCTGTCTGTCAAACTGGCAATTAGGATCGCGGTGAATTATTACTTGTAGTATTGAACTAAAATCTTCTCTGGATATAATTAATTTACAAACATAGATGTTGGCTCTAATGCAAATTTACAAAATAATTGTCTTTTTTTTTAACTGTTTGATTTAGCTTGTTAGTTTGTTTTTTGGGTCAAATTTAGTTGTTGAAATTTTACCCCTTTTCTGTTGACTAATTTATCTGATATAATACACACCTTAAGTTCTGATGACAATATAATTTTTTTAAAACTTTTAGTACTTTTTTTACATTATCATTATCTTTATTTTCAATAAAACCGTTTAACTGAAAAAATATTACTGTTATATTTGACCAAATAAATTCGATATATTTCAGAAACAGTCACAAACTATTTTAAAACGTATGTCATTAGAACTGTTTAGAATTTAGCTTACAACAAATATGGACTAGATGCATATATTACCTTGAAAGATAGTATGGGTTTAGTCTAGTCTTTGTTTGGTCATTTTTGAGTGCAGACCTAAATTTGATTGTAATAATTTTGTTGGAGACTAACGAACTTAACATTTACACTTATTGTATTTTGAGACGGTCGACGATGTGTGTTTAAAAATTCCGTTCAAAAGTCCGCACTTGAATGAAAAATAAATTTTGCGTTATGTCAGGGACAGGTATTTGTACCCAACGCTTGAAAACCTTAATTCAATCTATAGCCCTGACATCGAGCGCAAATAAAAAAGAACATACAACGTGAAATGGGATACCCCTTTAAAATTCCAATGTATCACGTAATAAAAGCTTCATTTCTAATCACATACATGTATTTGCCAAGTATCGTAATAGTTTCAACTACAGCTTGTTACATACCAAACTATCCATATATTCCCCCGCCTCCATATACCCCGCCATCTCCAAGATATCCAATTACCAGTTACACAAACTCTGTCACCAGTAAACCTGTAACTATGAATACTATAAACGGAAAATCTAGTAATTCAAGACCTGGTACTCCAAACTCCGATACTACAAGATCGAGTACCGCAAATACTAAAAACTCGAGTAAAAGCACTACGGAAGAAATAGAAACTGCCACTAAGAAAACGTGCAGTATTTGGTGCTGGTTACGTAAAGTTGGACTTTTTGTGGTTCAAGAGTTGCTTAGAGATGATGATTAGTATAATGATTTGTTAAGATTAAAATATATATTTAGAGATGTGTTTTTTTATACACTACCTTCTTTGATCAACTAAGCAAAAGATAACGCACACCGTACATGCATTGCGATAATAGAGGCATAATTATCTATACATACAAGCTATACATTTGTTTATTGCACATGATGCTAGAAAAAAAAATGCTAAATAGTAATTACTGCTTTCGCACATTAGCTATTCACACAAATCAACTCTACACTAAGAATGTTAATGCTAAATTGCAAAGTTTGTTGACGACCCGAACGAAGTCAAACTGAACCTCAGTATTATTGATAGTATTCCATTCCAATATTTCTCAACAAAATGCATTAGGGTCCATCTGAAAACCGGCGCTGACTGTCTTGGACTTTCAGCATTAATGCCGAGATGGACCTATTCGACAATAATGTGTGTTTTTCATTTATAAGGTATTTTTTTTATGTATGTCGATTAAATTGATTTTCTTTCTTTTCTTTCTTTTATTAAGTAAATTAATTTTAAGTTAATTTTACGATAATTTTAGCAAAAAATTTATCATTATGTGTATAAATATATTTATGCCAACCAAAGAGCATTAAATTAACATTTATAAATAGATTTGACATCATACCAAACTTAAATTATATACTTAAGTATATTATAATGCCTACAACTAAGAAACTAAAATATGAATAGGCTTAACATATTAATCTGGCACCCAATTAAGAAAATTGAAGTAACCAAACATTCTTTTAATTAAAAGGGGATCTCGCTCCGTGATTAAAAGGCTTCAAAATAATTGTCTTAACAATAAAAACTCTCTAATATCATAAAATGCTTTATAGACTGTATTAATTAGAGTGTATTATTAGGAGTCTGGTTGTTTTTGTTCTTATTTAATGAAAGAAGTGTAAGTCGAATAGTTTCGACTAATAGCGTATTTGACTGTATTAATAACATCATTAATAAAATACAACTTTTTTTATTCATGCTTTTCGTGTTCTGTTGGATTCAGATAGGTTAGATTAAACTGAATTATCATATTTTTACATATTTTAAAACAAAATGGAACCAATTTAAAAATATATATATAAATACGAAATGGTGCCTACCATTCTGTTTTAAAATAGACTTCATGACCACCCTACCATTATCTCATAAATAACGCGATTACCTAAATATCACAACATAATTTTGTAGAATGACAAGTACAGACCGGTCAAATCAAATACAAAATATAGATTTGTATTTCTAAACTGTAATCGTCTCCTGCTGCGATCCAATTCAACCTTTCGACCCCGATACCCAGTGTCAGTGTCAGGTCGAGAGAAGTCACATTCCTTTTAGATATTGCCTTCAGAATAAAAGGAATTTACATAACATTCTATTCGCACACAGAGGGATTTGATACATGAGGGAGAATGCTCAAAAGAAATACTTATGGGCTCTCAATCACTCACCGTTACGAATCCGAGCCACTGATCCGATTTGAAACGCATGTTTGAATAGGCTAGAGCTCTTTTTCTCTTTATGTAGGCATAGTGGTCAGCCCTAGTGTTACTTTTCTTAAGCCTTTAATATTATACAGAATAGATTTCTCTTATTTGGGCCAGCAACAACCAACATCGCACATTAGCGATCTATTATCTATAGAAATTTTATGAAATTATTTACATGTACCGCTATTAGTTTTTGTTTTCATTATGAATGTTTAATTTCAATTAACAATAATCGAGAAAACCAAAGAAATCATTACTTACTTTCGAATTTATCATTATGGTTGTGATTTATGTGGGTGTTAGATAGATAGAAACTCTTTATTTTGTACAGAAGATATAAATCTGATCTAATCTAATTACCACCACAGAACCTAATAATTCTAATCAGACCGCAGGAAAACGCTGGGTGCAGGCCACGTGGGTACGTTACAGACTGAAAAAATACAGAAAGCATTGAGAACTCCCTTCCTTTTTGAAGTTGGTTAGAAAGCTGACACCCTTTAGTAATAATCAATATTCAGTGGGCAGTTAAAAATAAGTAGATATGTATATAAATCAGGCTCTTTGATGCAGTCGGATGGAAAAAAACGAGAGGTGGATTGGATTGAGAAGGCCCGAAATAGCATCGACTTTGTGAAATATTTCCTTTCTATTTTAATTGTCTTTGTCGGTATTTTCTTCTATTAAGTAATCGCAAAGCCTCTAAAATGAAATTTCTGTCGCATAAATGAGCTTGGAATATAAAAAGCGGAAGAGTATGAAAAAAGTTTTTCGATTTCATCAATTTGCTGGGGTTTCTCGGTAGAAATGATAATTTATATTTCGCCTATGCGATCATCAAAATTAGATTCTCGGAAGCCTCTTGTAATTGGATTATAAGATATCTAATGTTTTGATATTACTATCACGTACGTACCTCGGGTGTGTCTACCAGAATTTTTCACATACCTAGTACTAACTAGAAACTGTTACTTATATCATGTTGTTTTTTCTATTTCTGTGAACTTTCTTTTAAAAATTGGTCAAGCATAATGTCATCGTAATTAAAAAGTCGAACTTTGTCCGCCATCTTTTTTCCGAGTTCAAAGGGAACGTAATTGGGAATCGCCTTTTACTTTTCCTTTTCGGAACGTGTCAGGGTCAAAGGTCAACTCAGGAAAATAATATTATGGCTTACTAAATAAAACTTATTTTCAAGTAAAAATACTTTCTGATCGTATAGGAGACGACTTCATTAAGAGTTCATATGCCTATTTCCACTAACCACGGACAAGGCGACGCCAGCGCCAAACTATAAGAAACTCCTAATCTAAGCAGAGTCGCGTAATATTCTATTTCACCAATCCATATTTAATAGGTGACTCCTAAGCACTCCTATGCACTTTCGCTGTAATTTGTATGGGAAGTGCAGGGGAACCAACATTACGGCTAGGGAACTCTTTGGTGAAACGCACTATAAGAGTTGTCAAATTTTTTGACAGTTAACCATGGTTTTGATGTGAGTGAGTGAGCGTGGCGTGGGCTGTCAGTTTAAGAGTTGCCCATAGACAATATTGTTACGTCGATGGAGTTTCCTATCCTTGGGACCTTCGAATGGCCCGTAACTTTAGGTGACGCTAACGTCACTAGTTATCACCTAAAGTTTGGTAAAATGTTTTTTTGCCCTAGGTAACTCCTAATTATTTAGGCATCAGATTTAGGCGACTCCTAAGGTGAATGAAAACGGGCAATAGACATGTTTGTGTTGAAATGTTTAATTTCATGTTTCCCCCCCCCCCCCTCCTTCCTCCCTTTTCACAAATTTTGTCATGAAGTTTTTTTAACAGCTATATTTAACTCTAGCAAATCTACACTAATATTATAATGAGGAAAGATTTGTACCTATTTTTGTATGTTTGTAATGAATAGGCTCCGAAACTACTGAACCGATTTGAAAAATTCTTTCACTGTTGGGAAGCTACACTATCCCCGGGTGACATAGGCTATATTATATTTTGTAGCGAGGCCGAAGGCCGAGCTTACACTCGTGCGAAGCCGGGGCGGACGGCTAGTCTGATAATATTTTCATCGACACTGAACCATTGTAAATAAATATTTGACGTGTCATTCAGATTTTTGTGACGTTTACATTACGAATTATGACAGCTTTGCTAAATTTGTCAAAATCAGTTAAATAACAAAACGTTTGTTCAACATCAACATCTTGATTGCCAACATCTAGATGTTGCATTGTAATTTTCTTTTGTTTTCGCTCCGACTAATCATAACATTCGAATAAATGCATAATTTAATATTATCTGTTTATTCGTTTTGAGATTAAGGGAAGTGACAGAAAAAAGCCGTTTATTATTACATAAAAAAAGACCCTCAGTTATATGACAAATAATTACTTAGGTATAACACATTTTTTAGGTCAAAGCTCGACGTTGTTACAAAAATCGGTTATGAAAGGGCATACGAGGGGTGATCCAAAAGTAATGATAATCAATAATAAACACAATGAATAAAATTAAAAAATAAATTTATTTCTCAACATAGTCTTCTAGCAAGTCTATACATTTAGTCCATCTCTTTTCTAAACCTAAAATTCCCTTAGAAAAAAAAATCTTTATCTTGACTCTCAAAAAAGTCCTCAACCGCGGCCATCACGTCGCTATCATCGTCAAATTTCTTGGGGGGTGTTCCACCAGCTCAAAGCCCGCTTCCTGAATGGCAGCCATGGCAATTGCAGCTTTGTGAACCGGTGCGTTGTCTTGATGGAACAGTACTCCAGCCCGCAGTTTGCCTCGCCTTTTCTCCTTAATAGCCTCCCGCAATCTTCTTATTTGTTCTGCATAGTAGGAGCTTGTAATAGTGGCCCCCTTTTCCAAGTAGTCCACCATGATTATTCCTTCAGCGTCCCAAAAAACAGACGCCATAACCTTCCCTGCTGAGCTTGACACTTTGAATTTCTTCGGCGTCGGTTCATCGGATCGTTTCCATGTCATCGATTGTTGTTTTGTTTCAGGATCAAAATGGTGGATCCAGGTCTCGTCCATGGTCACAAAACGTGACAAAAAAATTATCCTTTTCTGCCTTGAACTTTTCGAGATTTGCTCTTGACATGTCGACTCGTTTCTTCTTTTGCTCTTCGTTTAACATTTTCGGTACCCAACGCGCGGAGATCTTTCTCATATGCAATTCGTTTGCAAGGATTCTTTGAATGCTGCCATATGAGAGCCCTGTGACCTCAGCTACATGCCTGATAGTCACTCTTCGAGCTTCCAATACAACTTCTTCAACTTTTTTCACATTTTCTTCAGTGAGGGACGTCGATGGGCGTCCTTCGCGGTGTTCGTCTTCCGTCGATGTTCTTCCCAGCTTAAACTCCTTAGCCCAGCGTGCAACTGTGGAATATGGAGAAGAAGAGTCCCATAATGTTTCCACCAAGTCGCTGTGTATGTCTTTGGTAGACATTTTTTTCAAGCAGAGGTATTTAATGACAGCTCTGATTTCGTATTTTTCCATTTTGATGTTCACTCCTTGACAGTCCGTATTCAAATGAATGTAGCTCCCTTTTTTTTTTTTCTAATGTGACTTATTGCTGTTGGCCTTGCGGCCTCTACAGCTTGACCGGACTAGTTGGTGAACGCAGAGGGCGTTGGGCCAACATGGTTTAGATTTTGGGCGACAAGCGCAAGGGCACCTCGGAGGTACGAGCCTCGGCTTGGACCGTCGCCGGGAGTGGGAGATTAGACTTGCCCTGGCACCCCAGAAGGGGTGTGCCCTGTGGCCCTAGTAGGTTGTTGAACTGAATGATTATTTGGAGAGAATCTAACCGATCTTCTAACAGATCCTGGGGGTCTCCGATCCCGCCGGCGGGATCGTTGTGTGGGCGGGATCGTTGTGTGAATGTAGCTCCCGGGAATCGTGGCCTATTTATATGATTTTTTTTTCCTGAACTAGTGGGTAACTGAGCAAGTGACTGATATTTTTTTTGTATTTTTGTGTGCACTAGAAATAACTGATTATCATTACTTTTGGATCACCCCTTAATACAGTCAAAAAACACAAATAACGTTCCGAAGTATTTTTGTAAACGGACTCGTCATGTAACAGTGAAAATGAGCTCGTCAAACATAAAAGGGCTTTTCAGGCAGTAATTGTGGCTCACGAGCCACCTGGCCATTTAGGTTTTTTATGTTACACCACTTCTTACCTTTTCTTATCGGGCCTCCACAATGGGCAATTGTTTTGGCGAAACGAGCAAGTATATAAAACACTCTACCGCGGTTTTAGAAATAACACATTTCAGGTAAAGGGAAACATTCACTCCAGTCTTCTTTGAGATTTTGACATTGTTGCTCGAAAATTAACGATGTGTTTATGAATAAAAGTTAGGCAACGCTTCTTAATAGAAACATTGAAATGGAAAGTAAGTGATATTATTTTATGTTTTTTGAATTTCTCATCCACGGTCGGCAATTCTTGCCATTTACAAAATAAAAAACTCAAAGAAATTGTTACTATGTTTTGTAAAAAGTAAGAGGAAAAACGTTTCAGAGACCAACCAAGAATGTTTGAATGTTTTAAAACTTTGTAATGAATTTGGACAGGAGGGTGTTTTTGAAGCTTAAATGGTCCTCTATAATCTTGCTTAGCCTTTTAGTGGAAATTTATTGCGCAAAGCTTCTATTTAGGAAATGTATAAAAAAAAAAAAAAACTGCAAATATGTATTCTACTCGCTTTCATACTTCTATTTCCTCTGAGGGCACTCGTAGATATTTTGTTGTTAGGCCTGTTTAGATTAAACATAGCGCTAAAGCGCAAGTCACACGGTTTTGATACTGTTATATTTGATTCAGAGATACCTATGGATGTTAAATACCATATTATATTAAACTTACACACGGCTTACATAAAAAATATAAAATTTCCACTTTCTCTCACCATCATGAAGACAAGGAGCTAGGTATCTAGTGCCTTCTTTTCATTGCAGCCATCAATAGATCCTCAAATATGATTTATCTGCTTGTTTGTGATGCTAAAATACAGTAGTCTCAATAATTCAGTATGTAGGTAGTACTTACTTTATTTATATTATCTTTTCGTGTATCTCGTATTGTCTGCCGCAACATTTTATTTCATATTTCCAATTGACCATTCGTTTTTATAATACAACTTTCAGAAATCATAGTCTACACGACCGTTTTGCTAGCAATAACAGTGAGTGGTTTTAAAAAGAACTTTTTCTCTCAAAGCCTGGATTCAGAACCATCGATATCAATTTTATATGCTCGTGATAAGAAAAGTGACGTAGTCACAAACGAATGCTTGGCAGATATGTACCCGAGGAACTTATATAAATACCCGCTACGAATAGATAGAAATGACATACCGTGCATCATACATTGTGTGCTGAAGAAGTTTGGTATCATGACCAACGATGGCTATATTAATATCAAGAATTACTACAGGAGAGTTCAAGCCATCCATCGGTACGATCCACGGATTCTGATCTCAGACGTGGGGGAAACCTGTGCGCAGAACATAAACGGAATGAACCTAGAACACGACGTCTGCAAAAAGGCTAAAGTGTTCAACGACTGTACGCAACTCTACGCTGTCTCATATACCGACCCTGATGACTGGATGTAATTAGTCTTTATAATTAAGCATAAGACATAAATATGGCACATCAGTAAGAACAAATACAAAGTCATCTGTTTCGGTAACAAATACAAAGGTAGCGCACATCAAAGCTGAATACTTCTCCCTGACGTGCCGTATCTTTTGCCACGTAGCGTACTAGGAATTTCCATTACGTTTTCTACTTTCAATAAAATCAATACAGTGAGTTTGTTATTTTATTAGAAACCTCGACGAGCAAATCGTTTGTTTGCATTTCATATTATCTGCGCATAAGAAATCAAAGCGCACTTTTTTTTAAGTTCCTTAGTTGATAACGAGTAGATTTGTGAATAACGTGTGCGTCTACTCTCCATATCAAAGAGAAAGGTTTTCATTAAGCTGTATAAACTAGTTAGAATCTAGTCGTGAGCTTTTACGAGTCGTCGGCCGTGAATATAATACAAAGGTCACACGATGAATTGAATGTCGTACCATCCGAGTACGCATAATTTATTCGGATTATTTTTAGAGCTTTTGTTGGAAAACTGAATTAGTGAGGCACATAAAGGTTTTGGGCCTTTGAAACAGGAACTACCTACCTGAAAAGTTAAACCTAACAATAACAATTGCTTATGAATAGAAACTGGATGCGTATGAGTCAGGGCCTAAATAAAAGAAGCGACGTACACGCACGTCCCAGCCGCGAAAAACAGCAACCGTGGCGCTGCCACTTTCCACATTATATGAAAGTGACCGTGCCGCCTCGGTTTACCATAATTACATGCTTGGTATTGAACGTGAAACATTGTCTTTTTTAATTCATCGGAGATGAATTTTACTTCGTGTACGGAATCGATTGTCATATATTTATTGTTAAAACGTAGAAAATCTGCAGAGCAGAAAATGGTAAATTAATTAATTAGTAGAAGATGGTAAATTCATATTATAAATATTAATTAAACAGTAAATTTTTCCAGTCCATTATTATAACACATGATAAGTATATATATTTTTCCCATCCCAGATTTAAGGTTTTTCTTCTATATTCAAAATAAATAGTTCTGTATCGAAAATTTTGCAAGTTTCATATTCTTGCAGTAAGAGCGATCAATCGCTTTACATGCAGAGATAGCACTGAATAGGTACAAACTAGCAAGCGCGGCCCGACCGGGTGACTTTGCCGTGGCTGCGACTAGCCGAGTCGCAGCTGCCGAAAGCCGAGCCGCTGTATTTCAACGCGTATGGTCTCGTATGTTGATACGGCGCGCGGTTTACAAGCGGACCAGGAAAAGTAAACTTTTTCCACTTTATCGTAGGTTCGAAATTGATCCGCAGCGCTTCCGTGCCGCGTCGCTCCTCCACCGCGCCCTGACTGTTCTAAGCTCTAATAACCATCGAGTTATAAGTACTACAATGGATCAGTCCCAATTCTACTACGCATCGGAAATAAAAATTGTCCCACTGGTGTAGTTAGTACACTATAGTAACACGGGCAAAAAATTACCCGTGACAGGTAGTAAGGCTAGTAGTCACACAGGTAACGAAGGGCTCTTGCACGCGTTTGAAATAAAAACCGTTCTGCGATGATAATTTAGTTGACTTTATTTTCACATCAATAAAGTTTTTGCAAAATCAAAGACAATATCGACAAAGTATCCACAGTACTGTCAAAATACGAAACGTGCTAGATAGAGAACGGTAAAACTACAAAAAAAATAGATCTGAATAATACGTTTTATTTATATTACATGGGAATTACTCACGTAAGATTATGCCGGATACTCCGACTATAATTTTAACCGCATTCGGCGGTTTATCAAGGTGAATGCGCGCGCGCGGATTGCACTCACGTCAAAACCACGTCAGTTTCCTGAATAATACCCATTGCATTACAGTTCTACAACAAAGCAAGTATGCAGATCAACGCAAGGCATCGATCTGCTTCTGGGCGCTTATTCTCTTTCTCACACGAGATTCCTTGCCATAAATACGTGACGTTATATCCTGAGAATATACAAAAAAAATGGACTCTGTGCATCGTGATACAATTACCTATAGAGCCACAGTAGGCCCCATTACCCTAATGTGCCCAGGACACCAATAGGTTAAAGGCAGCCCTGGTGAAATTTGCCATGACTATAGTACTCGCTTTAAAGTATAACATCATATAATAAATAATGGCCAAGTGCGACTCGGTGAAGAATTTCTGTTCACCACCGGGTCTCGTATGACCACCAACTTTAAGCAACGTCGGATGGGTGACCGCCTGGGCGCTGATGTGATGTTGTCTTTTTCAAAACTTTTTTGTACTTTAGTAGCTAACAAGTTATGTGGAGGTACGGAACCCTCAGATCGCGAGCCTGACTCGCACTTGACCGGTTATATTTACCTTCACGTGCCTTACAAATACTTCTCTATTCTTTGCAGCAGTGACACTTTTGTTCCTGGCCATGCTAGCGTCGACGCAGGCCCGCATATCAGTCATGTACGCTCACGATAAAACAAGTGACGTGGTGGCCCAGCAGTGTCTTACCGAGATGTACCCACGGAACAGAAAGGTCGACATCCAAGAGTCAGACGAGGGATGCATCATCTTCTGTGTGCTCAAAAAGTTTGGCATTATCAGCGCGAATGGAATTATTAACTTGGAAACATACAAGTAATACTTAATACAATATTTACTACCTTTATATATGCTTACGTATTCATAGTATTTAACTTCTAAGATTTGAAATTTATTAATACTATCGGGTTTTTTATCGAATACATTTCGGAGAGTGTGTATCAGATCTGCATCATCTAATTTCCTCCTGACCATTTTGCTACCGGACGGAAGACCGAACAAAGAGCTTTGATTCCATTTTGTGCAAACCGCTAGATCGTGGAATGCGCTGCGTGGGTGTTTCCCGATAGTTACAATCTAGGTGTCTTCAAATCACGAGTGAAACGGTTTCTTCTAGACAAGCGTGCTTCATCGCTTAACATGAGGCGAGGTGGCGGTCAAACGCAACCCTATTATCCAATAATAAAAATCCTGTACCAAGCGTAGGGTTGATAGAAGTTGATGGTGATGTTTATGAGTGTTTCAACGTTGTAAAGTCGCGTTCCTCAGTATAGCCACATGGCTTACCTGATGTGTACGTGTAACCAAGCCGCGGAGTCCGCGAAGAAGTACTTAAAGTACTTCTAAAGGACATGGTTTTGTTGATGGTTGCCAAAACACCTGAATTGATTTGAATAAAATCTGTAGATGTGCAATTAAAATCGTCAATCAAGTCTTATACAATCATTGTTTACCATCGGAGGGTCTTCAATGCAAGAGTGGATCAGTTTCGTCTAGGCAAGCGCGTTCTATTGTAGACTCGGGCGAAGTGCCGGACAAACGCAAGCCTTATATACCAATAAAATAAAATAAAATCAGCCTTAGAATGAGTTAATAAAAAAACTAATTTAAAAGTTAAGTAAATTTGTATTCCATCATAATCGCACTTCGGTCACAGTATAAATAATAGTACCTTCAGATTCATCAACAGAGTTAAAACCTCGTGACAAAAAAGAAATTAATGAATTGTTCGTAAGAGGATTCCTGTTTGTAATCCCTGGATTAAAATTAAATTATCTTTGTCGCTTGGCCGAGAAAGCCCAATAGTCTGTAGCAGTGTTAAATTGCTTAAACAAATCTACCATCTTTTCATAAAATCTCAGTTACTTTTGATGCCTTGTTCACCATTAATAAATTATGTTGTTAACTACATGCGTTATTGTATCAAAAAATAATAAGGTCCTATTGGCTGAGTTGAGCTTTGATGTCAAAGTTTTTAGACTACAAAGCTTGAACCAGCTAAAATTTTATGTCATATGAAAACTGCTACGATCGCGTAGACGGAGGAACTCTGTCTACGTAGGATCGCTACAATAGTCAGAATAACTATAGTAACACCATCTTCTATATCTATCTAGGCATTTTCAGCCTGGGATTGTTCAAGCAGAAAGAAAATCTATTTTCCTCAAGATAGAATTATGTCACCCACACATCCCAATCCATTATCAATCCTTTTATTTCTTGTGGGTTACGCAAAAAAGATAAGACACAAACGTAATTATAACGCGATTATCTATATCAAGCTACGTAATTACCGTAGCAAAGACATGAAGGCGTTTCATTTTTTACCTTTTAGATAGATCCCACTGCTAGGCAAATTTGTCTCCCATGTACTTCCATTTCTCACGCTCCAATGGTAGCCGGGACAAGTCATGACAAATCGCGGTGAGGAAGGCTCTTCGGCCGTCTGGGTTGGAAACCGCGAAAGCTAAGCTAAGAACTTAGAACCTAAGCTCCAGTTTGGAACTTTTAAAGGGCATAATGCCAAGAGTAGCGTTAAGTAAAAGTGCAGCACACCCCTCGACACCCTAAGTCACCTATGCCAATCCGGCGTGGGCGCCAATATACGACAGCCTTAATGGGGGCCCATTTAGTTGGTGGTAAGTCATCACCTGTCTAAATGAATTTTGAGATGAGACAGGATAAGGCAGTTGCCGTTTCTCATCCCATAGATCTGTTCTCCTATCCGCAAGTTGTTTACCTCAATAGCCCAGATTTTTCAATCCTATACTTAACAATAGTTTTATATTCCATTTTATACACATACCATATTTGATTATTTTTATTCAACAGAAGGCCTTTCAGAGAGCCTTTTGGTGTTGGCTTCGGCCCCACCAATGCCCATCAAAAGTCCGGGCTAGACCCGTGAGTTGTATTAAATAAAGATAAATAATATAAGTATGTACTTACTTTTTATCCTCTCCTTACATAATTTTTTTTTCTTTAAAGTATATAAGGTAAATATAGGTTACGGGGTAAACGGTGGATTGCTGATCGCCAGCCGTATTGATGCCGCATTTAAAATTAAAAATGTCTTAATAAACTTATTTCATAGAGAACTCATGCATTTTACAGAAAACGCGTTCACGTGGCTCACCAGTTGGACCACAGAACTTCGGTTAACGACTACGGTGGTACCTGCATCGAGAGCGCCGAAGCCACTCAGCACAAGCAAGACGTCTGCAAAAAGGCGAAAGTCTTTAACGATTGCACGCATCTCTACAAGATCTTGCTGAAATGACCTTTACGAACTGACAGTTTGTTAACCGTTAATTTGGTTTTGTGAATAAAAATCTGTTTGTTAGGATGAATTGTAATAAAAAAGTACAAAAACTCTAGATTAGTCTTTTACTATATTTTCTAAGCAATTTTAGGCATTCACCTAAAAGTCCTAGGCGTATAATGAGACGGAAACTTGTATTGGTGTGTTTGAATGGTTTTATTGTAGAGAAGAGAAGAGTTTAATAATCACACTAATATTATAAATGCGAAAGTAACTCTGTCTGTCTGTCTGTTTGCTACATAATCACGGCTAAACGGCTTAACAGATCTCGATAAAATTTTGATATGTATCATGAGGACGGACATAGGCTAATTTTTTCCGGAAGAAATCGAGGATGAAGTCGCGGGTACAGCTAGTGATTTATAAATCTCACTTGCGTCATTCAGTCTCCAATCCAAGTCACTTAAAACATTATACAGGGTTATTTTTAATTTATTAAAAATCTCTGATAGGCATCTTCTCTTAATCTTTCTTCTCAATTAACAACTTTTGTTACGCGATTTTTCACAAAACATAGAGCGAAAAAAACATGTTTATATGTTTTTTTTGTTGTATTTTATAGGTATCTTTTTTTACAGACAACTCTAAGTTACGCCCGGGACCATTCTTCTAATGATTCTTCTAATTAGAAATCGTTTAAATTTATTGCTATTTGGGGTCCTAATTGAAATATGTTTGCTTTTGATGGTAGCAAAAAATTATAAAAAGCCATGAAAAAAGTTGTTATGAATAACACGGAAACAGCCTTAAAGAAGTACATTAAAATAACCCTGTGTAAGTGAGTGAGGCAGGCAACCAAAGAGCAATTGACAACCTTTAAAATACGTCTGTAAGTAAATCATTAAGTAAATATATATAAAGTATACATTTTAGAAGAAACTCGCCTACTAAGTCTAAGGTAAACTTCAAAACAGTTTCATACGTACACTGAAACAATATTGAAAACTGCTATTCCACGCTATTCGCAGAAGGCATCTGATAACTTTTAATAGAAAGGAATAATTAAGGGTTTCACAGAATTAGATGCTGCTCATAAAAAAGTGTATATCAATTATACTTTTTGATCAAAAGCACTCAAAAATGTACCAACCAAAAGTACACTAAAACCATACTAACCATTATCGTAATCTGTCCATTAAAAAAGAAATAGTTTAAATTTATTATAAGCTGAGTTAGACATTGTTTTAGTATAAATTCGTTTGTAGCTAAATTTATAAAATATATGAAAATAGTGCAACGATGTGTAGGTGAGTGAGTGGACACTTTTTTCGTGAATTTTGTTCTAGACTCAACATCTAGGTATTTGTTAATCAATGTCTTCCACAGAGGTTTTATTTAAGACGCTTTATATAAGGTTAACCTAAAAGTGTTTGTGAATATATGTGTATGAAAATCTAAGAACCCAAGCACACTCTTTTAATAGTCGTTTCAATTGGAAACTTTGCAAAAATTAATATTATGGTAATATTAAGCTGGTCTTGAATTGCTACTAATAAACCCAACCAGTTTTGGCTCATTAGATTCGTTTCAACGACCTTTGTTAGATTTGTTTCAACGGCCTTTGGAGCGGAAACTTGTAAACCCATTGAGTTTTTTTTTTGTTTAACTCCACGGACACCCATTGAGTCATGTGGCTTGTGTTGCTAGTCTTGAATGGCTACTAATAAACCTAACCAGTTTTGGCTCATTAGATTCGTTTCAACGACCTTTGTTAGATTTGTTTCAACGGCCTTTGGAACGGAAACTTGTAAACCCATTGTGTTTTTTTTAACTCCACGGACACCCATTGAGTCAGAGAAGGGTCATTAGGTTTGTCTTAACGTGTCCTATTTATTGCTTTTATCTTTTTTGCTTTTTAGGGTTCCGTAGTACTACAAGGAACCATTATAAGTTCGTTCATCCGTCTGTCTGTCTGTATAACTGTACGTCCATGTGGGGTATCGTTGAAAAGGTATTTTAAAATGAGGGTAAGGTTTCATAGATCACATTTTAATCACGTTTATTGTTTAATTTTAATGTCTCGCAGGGAGAGAAATAGCTCATTAAGAAATCGTTATGAAAATTGTTTTTTGATGTGCGATTAAATACCTACTCGTAGCATCCTTTGATAGATATCTCGTCTGCCAACTCGGTTATTTGTAATTAATAAGCGGGCTCCTTTGACGCAATATCAATGGTAACTAGATGAATAATTAATTAGTTTGTGGGAATCATAATTATTAATCTTTGATAGTCTTCACCGCAATTAGAATTGAAATTATATACGCTTGAGGACAAATTTATCATGTGGGTGGTAGTTATTCAAATAAATCTGATATAGATAATGTAGGTTTCTTTCTCTAATCTACACCATCGACGATATAGATAACTAGATTTTTAATACTAGTATAGTAGTATACATTAAGAAATGCTACGATTGGTCCACCTCCTAAGACTCAGGGCTCAATATTTTTTGTACTCATAGAGAGCTATTGTATATAGACTTGTACAAATTAAAATATTCCTTGTCAGGCCCAATATGTACAGAAAAGTGTACCCTAGGAGTCTGTAAGTACAAAGACAGGATTAATGTTGGGCTTAACTGATGTAAATTATTTCTTAAATAAATATGTACGCCTCTTAGAAAGATAACGGATGCGAAACGTGGGTATTTTTAAAATAAATTTGTAAAAGGTTACAGGCGTGTGAGAAGTGGACTCTACGCAAAATTTTCAAATTTTCTTGGTCTAGTTTCACCTCAAACGCCAAGGTACTTGAAAAGGCTAACTGCAAAATAGAGCTAATGTCTACAGTCATGAGATAGAAAATCTTCTTCTCTCTTCGGACACATGCAAAGAGTTGAATCCTTGCACATCCCTGTATGAATTCCCACGGTTAAACCTCGAATACAAAATTCCAGCGAAGAGAAGTGTGTAGTGTCTGTGTTTTTTGGCAATGCTGTATCAGTAGCTACTTTATTAGTGCCTGTGATTATTTGATATAGTCAACAACATGTATACCAGTCAAGAACTCAATCATTTCCTAAGAAATATACTCGCAATTTCGTGAGTCAGATAGCTCTATGGATTTAGGTAAATAGATCTATTGATTGATAGATTTCCTTGAGCCCTGGGATATATTCCTTCAATCAATTGGATAGATCTATTCATTTGTTTCCGTCAATGGCCAAAGTGGGAAAAATTAGAAGGGTCAGTTCCATTTATCCAGAGTAGAATCTAATCTAATCATGAGCCACCGTTATTATTGCTAAGAGTAGATGGCGGCTTTCTTGGATCTTTTATTCTGGATTTCACCTTTATCATTTTTTACAGGACCTACTTGGAATTTTAATGGTCTTGGTGGTAGGAGTTACTATTTTTACTGAACTAACGACTTTGTCCTAGCTTTTTACGTGTTAAAAATATCAATTTTAATTTTTGGTGAAAACCATAATATTATAACCGACGACGCAAAGCCAAATTTTGTATTGATTTTCACGCGTATGTATGACTGTGTTTTTTTTTAATATTATTTTTATTATATAACTAGCTGCACCCCACGCTTTTACCGTTGATACTCCTTATGTCATTAGCTATCTGCCAGTGAAACTCCCGTCAAAATCAATCTAGACGTTTTGGAGTTCATAGGGAACATACATTTATTCACACAACGCCTTTTATATATAAGAAGAAGATAACAGCCACAAAGTATGTATAGAGAAAAACATAGGCGAACTACTAAAAAAACTATCGCTAAATGTGTCGCAAAAAACCATAGTGGAGTTAAAAAAAAATTTTTTTTTGGAAACAAAGAATATCCCTACATAAAATATACGGCTCAAACCCGGAAAATATACGACTCAATCCTGAAAAATATACAGCTAATTTAGTCACTCGTAATGCAGCTTGTGTAGAATGAAGTGAAAAATAGTACTATTGTAGCGCTGCCAGCCCACTGGTTGTCGCGTTCGACTTCCACGTCATAATGCCGTTGCATGATGCCGGTGAAAGAAAACTTCGTGCAAAAACCATAGCATAGTAGTTTGCCATTCAGTACTCGGCTGGTAACCTCAAGTTGAAAAACTGTCGCCAATCGCATAATGGTTATATATTCCGGCAGCTTCACCTCATACACTGTTCCTATTCTTCGCTGGGTGTGTTTACTGGCTATGAGCATACCGACACTTAACAGCAGATGAGTTGTAGGTTGGTATATCCAAGAGCATCAAAAATTTAAGGACATGTGACATTCACAAACATACACTGGGATAGGATAGTGGATTTAGAGCCCATTCTTTCTCTCTCTGAGAGGCCTGTATCCCAGCGGAACATGATAAGCTGATAATGATGGAATGATGAGTTATATTCACACGCGTGTCAACTATAATAAGAAAAAGTGAGAAAGACCGTAAACTATAGATCAAACTCAAAACCGAAGTCCTGCCAAAAATACGTTTATTTCGTTAACCACTCAATAACTGTGATATAACAAACATGGCGATCTTCTGTATCCAGCACCAGATGGAGCAGCCCTGCTTAGGCTCTTCTTCTTCTTCCTCTTCCTTGGCTCCGGTCGTCGCTGCAGTCGTCGCGTCACCACCTTCTTCTTGGCAGAAGGAGAGAGAATAGAGAAGAGTCGTTAGAGACAGCACTATGAACAGTCGCAAGAGGATCTTGAGCGCCATTCTTTTATTTTTACGTGAATGATATTTTTAAAAGAGTGCTTATTTTCGTTTATTTTTCTATTGGCATATGTAATACCACCAAATGAGTTTTTCACAGTAATGTTCGACGGTAAATGATTTGTTGCGATTCGGATTACAGATAACAATTTATTTCAAATGTGTATCTCGCAAATTGATGTTTAGATAACAATCTGTATTTTGTAATGTAATGCTAATGTTGATATTACGAGTACATTATAGTTAGTAGGTATAGTTACATAAAGGATAATATATAGCTATTTAGAAAAGGGCTGTAGGTAGGTACTATTATATTTTTCAATACTTTGATCCTTCAACATTGAGTATTGACCCTTTAACAAGATTCTTCTTCAAAATGTTGTCCCAATCATGCTCGGAGCTTATGAATACCTTAATATGTTCGAGAAAAGTATTATACAAGCCTTTGTGGCAATTGGGAATGGACTAACGTTATGTACCTCAGTTTCGCTTCGGCCCATATTTTATTTGACTTTTATCTGTTCGGTAGGTACTAATAATTTTAATCTAACTCGAAATTCTAATTATAGTTCAGCGTTGGATAAAAAATTGCGATTGTAGCAGCATGTGCGCTTTACAATCTGATGGCATCCGGTTCGGTCCTCAGCCCTGCACCAATAATTTATTTAGTACTTAAATAAATTTTGTGCAGTTTCAAAACCATCGCACAACAATGGTGAAAGAAAATACCGTGAGAAAACTGGTATGTCCAAGAACCTCAAAAGTTCAAAGATTTAGTAAACTATTTATAAGTCATGGAACGAAAGTTCAGAGAAAAATAAAGTTGACGAATTTACTTTACACAATACAGGGAGAGGAAGTTAGTTACGTCTTAATCTAAGGTTAAAACAATTAAGTCATGTTATTACTAGTTTATGTGTATACCGCGAGCAGACCAGCGACCCGCAAGCAGCACCCGATCACGAGTATGACTCATGTGCCAGCCATCGCCCTCCTCAACCATATTTCAGGGAAGAGAGCGACCCGACACACGACGCCGTCGCAAGAAGGAGAAGGTGAGCATGAATGCTCGAGGCATACACACAATCCTAATTTCTAAACGCTTTTTTTTTACCTAGCGCTTCAGTAATGTAATCTACATGTACTATTATTTTTGTAGGATATATTTTTGTAATAATTATTCTCAAAGTAATGACTGAACCGATAGAGAATCTAATACGTAATATAATCAAGCTTTCAAGTGTACTTGACACGAAATTTTCTTTCAGACGATATTGAAGAAAATTATCTTAGTAATAATTTTGTAAAATTGGTTTCAGACCATTCTATCAGCCTTCTTAAACATTGCTGAAAGGTCTAATCATAATCAAATAACTTTACTGATATTTTATGTTAAAAGTTTTCCAATATAAAAATGAAATTAGGTGCCTATATTATGAAAATATATTTGATAGATAATTTGATATAAAATGTTTCAAAGGCGGTTTCATATTATTATGAAAACGATTACTTTGAATGTAATAACATACCAAGACTACATTGTAATGCAATGTGTGTGGCATGCGTCATTAATTTTATTAAAAGTAAGTAATTGGGTTTATTAGTACCGTAGAAGTAAAATGGTTTTTTTTTTTAATAGGTGATGAAAATAGAAGAATGCTTCTCAATTTAGAAAGGTATTCACTGTATTATGATGACAATTACAGTAGTCCAGCAGTAGTTTTTGTAGTGGTAGGACTCTTTTGCAGGGGTCCGCCTGGGAAAGTACCACACCTTTGCCAGTTATTCAACCGCCAAGCAGTAGTGAGCAAACACTACTGTGTTCCGGACTGAAAGGCAATGTTTCCAGCGAAATTACAGGGCACACAGAGATTTGACATCTTATATCTCGGGGTGACGAGCGCAGTTCATTGCCATCCAGGGTTTTGAACTGTTGAAGTTCAAAATTCTGAGTGGCGTTGAGCTGTTATGGGCAAACGTGAAGAGCCATCAGGCGAGCGACTTCGCTCGTCTCGTCACCCAGTATCATAAAAAAGACCATATTATGGACTCGCACCAGAACTCTGCTTGCTGATCGAGTAAGAGGTACAAGAGTAAAAATCTACTTGAGTTCTTCGACCAAAATAAAATGAATGGACGGGCCCTAACCATTGAACTTGATCAGTAAAAACGAGTCAAAATCGTCGGACATATACTTCAACACCTAATTATAAAAATGTACAGTATATTTGTTACAAAAAATAGATATCGGTTTTATTTGTGTATTTACACTTCGGTAAAGCATACGAATTCATAATTTTGTCAGATGTTTTGTTATCGCGTATCAATAGACTCGTGTTTCACTTCCTACGGCTAGAGACCGACTGAAACGAAATGAGAGCTGGCGCTCATTTTGTAATCTTCAAAAATGCGCTTCTACTGGGCCCGTCCATTAATTTTATTTTGGTCGAAGCTTGAGTTAGAGCAAGACAGATCGTCTTTCCTCCGACTAAAAGCTCGTCATACGCATTGGCTCAATCTTATCATTTGATTTGTTTTGCAACTCATGGTATAGCATGCCAGAACGCCGGACGATTATATCTTAGGTATAAATGATATAATCGAACGATATTTGGTATTATATAAAGATACTAGCGACCCGCCCCGGCTTCGCACAGGGGTAGCTCGGCCTTCGGCCTCGCTACTATGACCCGCTCCAGGAACGCATAATTTCATCCAAATCGGTCCAGCCATTATGAAATTTAAGAACCTTCTACGAAGTATTAGAAAACATATAAAAAAAAGATGAATAAAATCGATAAAGCCGTTCTCAAGTTGTAGCGTGACCAGGAGAAATAGGGGTTTATCCACACTAATATTTAAATGCGAAAGTAACTCTGTCCGTCTGTTTATTTGCTACATAATCACGGCTAAACAGATTAACCGATCTCAATAAAATTTTGCGAGGTTATAGTATGTATCATGAGGACGAACATATCGCTCCTTGAATGCAAGAGGGCCACAATTCAAAAAAGTGTAAAAACGGTTTTATTCGAAAATTGAGCTCTAAATCTATGATACTATAGAGTCTATTTAAGACACCCATCGTTTTCGCTAATTTTGACACCAAACCGCTCAAGCGTCTGTTTTGCATTTAGCCGCTTTGCGCACCGACTTCAGTGCAAGACCGCCATTTTGTCAGTCGTGACCCAGACCTCAAAGAGAACGCACGTGGTTTTACTGCAAAACAGCCACAATCCAAAATGTGATCTGAACTTTACCATAGTTTTCCCTGCAATAGTGCCACATTTTGGAATACGTCCGTTTTCCATTCCAATTTCAGGTGAGTTTATTTATAATTTAAAATGCAAAGGTGCCATATTTTAATATGTGTTTCTTTTACATTCCAATTTATTCAAGACTATTTATTATTGATAATACAAAAGTGCAATATTTTAACAAGTGACCATTTTGCAATCTAGATTATTTAAGATTACTTTTTATATAAAATACAAAAGGGCCATATTTTAACAAGAGTCCATATTGCATTCTAATTGATTTAAGACTAGGTATTAATTATATTACAAAATCACCATATTTTAACATGTGCCGGTTTTGTATTCAACCAAGTTGGAATATATTCTTAATATGGCAATGCTAAAATTATAGTATGAGGAATGTGTCCATTTTGTATTAAAATGTATCTTACGTTTTATTTTACATAATTAATGCTAAACAGTAATATTTTGAATTGTGTTCGTTTTGTTTAGAATAAAATTTTATTGAACAAAACATTTTCCATCAAAATAGACGCATTTTATATAATATCTTAAGAATATTTTTTTTCAGTTATTATTGCTTCTCTTTATAAGTTATCGTGCTATTTACGGTTAACCAGAACAGATGCGTTATAAAGCTTTTTATTTTAAATTATTTTATTTTAGGCGTGATAAAATATAATATGATAGTGTATGAAAAATAAATAATTTCTGTTCATGCTATTACAGGATGTCCAGCAGATCAAGAGCTATTTTAAACATGGTTATTTCTAACGCAACAATGGAAACTATTGACAGAGATGAACAATACAACTTTGACTCTAACTCAACACCTACGAACATCAATACTCAGCAGTTTGTGGCCAATGATCAACAAGACACAACAAACTTTTCTTCTGGAACGAACTCCATCGCTGATAGTCAGCCTGATCTTGCAATATCATTGCTTGATGATATTATAATTGACGAAACACTACACAATCAAAACTACGTCGCTGGACCAAGCAGTGATTCTTCTAGCGATTCTTCTTCAACCAGCGAAGATTTTAGTTCAGATGACAGTGTCAAAGATCCTAACTTCGTTCCAGACTCAGAGGTATGCGTAGAATTAGAAGAACAGGATTCACCTCAACCTGGTCCTTCTTGGGCACATCAATCTATAATCGATACAGCTTTGCCACTCGACTCGGACATCGAGACGGTTTTGCATCCAGCCTATACTGATATTATGCAAACATCGGTTCAATCATCGAGCATTGAAGCTCAATCATCCAGTATCCAGATTCAACCGCTCAGCGTCGAAGCCCAGTCACCCAGTATCGATAGTTATCCACCTAGCGTAGAACCTCAGCCGTTATCTCGAAAAAGGAAGGCCAACCCTGCGTCGTGGAAAAGGAACGTAACCAAGGCTCTAATAAACAGCGGCAAAGCTCACACTACTATGACAAAAAACATTGAAGCTAAAGTAATGGGACCTAGTTGTAGAGATAAATGTAAATTGAAATGTGGAAGCGAATTTTCGGTCGAGCAACGGCAAGATATATTTGAGAAGTACTGGCGAAAAGGTGACTTGAAATCTCAAAGGCAATTTATTAGTGAAAACATGACTGAAATTGAACCGAAGTATCGATACATTCGTGTCGGAAGCACTCGCAAGAACTTCAATCATGCATATTATTTGCCAAAAAATAATACACGCACCTGAGTGTGCAAACTATTTTTCATGAACACACTGGCAATATCGGATAAGTCAATAAGAACTGTTGTAAAGAAAAAATCCGAAGGTATGTTAGGAATCGAAATGGAAGATATGCGAGGAAAACATGGTAAACAGTTCAAATTGGAGGCGGATTTAAAGAATGGTGTTAGAGAGCATATCAATTCTATCCCAAGAATTGATAGCCATTACTGTCGTGCTCGCTCTAAACGTCAGTATATTGAAGGTGGAAAGACTGTTGCAGATTTGCACCGTGATTATATCGCCAAAAACAAAGAAGAGGGTAAGCCGTACGCTTCATATAAGATTTATTATAATACTAGCTTTTTGCCCGCGACTTCGTACGCGTAGATTTTCATATAAACCTTCAATTCTTTTTTCTTCCCTTAACCCGGCCTTGCGCAAAATAACATAGCATATACTTCAATCTGATCATAGCTAAGCATATTCGTGAAAACCGCATTTAAATCCGTCCGCATTTTCTTCCAGGGGTGTAGGAGATGTGCGTGAACAAACAAAGAAAAATTCTAAAAACTGCCTTAACATGTTCAGCTGCTTATTTTAAGTCGCCCTGTATGAAGTATTGATAGAATCATAAAAGTAATAAATAACACCGTCAACAGTTTTCAAATCAAAAAGATAATGTGACCACAGTGCAGAGCATGTTATGAAATTTTATTTTTGTCTAAACCATTAAAAGTATATTTCCGGCCAGTTTCGCTGGCCACGGAACCCTGACATAATGCTTGTCTTAACACGCTCTTGGCTAGTTATTTCTTATTTCGCGTGCATTTGTATGTATACCTTGATTAAAAAGCCATGAAATGGAACTACTCTATTTATCTGTTAAAATATCACAGTAAAATAAAATTATTTCTATATTCTTATTCTTACTGCAAATAATATACACTGTATTCTTCTAAAAGCTAAGTTTATATACCTTGCATAAAGGGTGCAGCAATGACTTATGTAGTGGCTGTTCACAAAACCAGACCACAGACATAAACATATAAATTTAAGTATAGTTAAATCTATTACATAAATATTATATATACTATTCAAACTTAACCTAGGGTGAAGTAATTTTACAAAACAAATAAACATACTTAGTGTGATAGGGTACTTAATTATATATGAGATGATACAAAACTTATGACGCTACTTTCTTAACTATTTATATATCGATATTTATTTTCTAATTATAATTTTCTAAAATTTATCATCGAATAAATCTTTTATCTCGTAATAACATTTTTGGGTTAGAAACTTACGAAGTTGGTTCTGGAAAAATGTTATTATTTATTTCTTTCTTTATTGCGTCCGGAATTTTGTTGTATAGGTTTATTTTCATGTACAAAGGGCCTTTTTTGAATATTTCTATTCGCGGGACTGTATTAAAATAGGATGCGGTATATTTTGTGTTTTAAATGCTAACATAGAATAAAACCATGAGAATGTAATATGGAGCTTGGAGCTTCCCGGTGTGGTACTGGATGTAGATGCGACCCAGGGACAACGTCATGTATGCGGTCGGCTAGGTCTGCCAGCACATCGAGTGATGACGTCATCTGCTGCGAAGCAATGATGGTCTGCGTGCTGTTCGGTAGGCGGCTGGTCCAAATCATGCGTAAAAAGTCTTCTGGAACTCCGGGGCCTGCTAGGTGTCGTAGATGACGTAAGAATTGAGAAGGCTTACGATCACCTAGCTCCTCGTGTGTTAAAAGTTGCTGTACCTTTTTTCTCTTGATGCGGACAAACGTTTAATTAGCTCCAGCTTGAGTTTTTCGTACTTCTCGGTCACAGGCGGGTTGACGATGATGTCTTCGACTTCAGCTGCCTATTGCGGGTCAAGTTGTCCAATCACATAGTAGAACTTGGTGCTATCTGCAGTGATGTTGGAAATCGCGAATTGGCCTTCGATCTGGGCAAACCAAATCGCCGGCTTCTCGGGCCAAAACGGTGGAATTCGCACGCCAACTCGGAATACATTGTCATCATCTTTATTCTTCGTGTCAGCCGCAGTGCTATCAGTACGATCTAGCGGCATTCTGACCTTTGTCGGTGGTGTACGGTTCATTCAGTGGTCACCAATTATAGTGGATTTGTACTATTTATATAGAAGGAGAGGGTTAAGCTACCGACAATGGAAGAAAATAGCTGAGTCCGAAAGAAATTATAAATTTAATGCAAAGAAAAATCTTAGACAAATCTTAGAAAAAGCGAATGACAATTCCATTTGAAAATCGGTGTTCTTTTATTTTTTTCTTTTCGCGCCCCAGCGCCACACGTCGTCGAAAATTGGAATGAAATTCACGAAGGTTGGCGCAAGGAGTACGAGTACGCCACACTCCTACTCCATGCACTGGAATGAATCACCAAAGAGGTTTTAAGGCCTAAAACATGCTTGATCTACACGTTCATTCATCTAAGAAGGTTAAGGAACCTTCTTTAAATTTAAACTGATTAACCGAATGACCATGTTGACAGTTGACATAGTTGACAGTTTCAAAATTTTAATGGCTATGTCAATAACATTCTCTTTACTTTGGATCTCCTTGCTTGAGGCTATGTGACGATCCTCATATTACGTTTCGGGTAACGAAGAAATAAATCATTGATTTTTATTTTCGTTTATGTAAAAATAAAGAATTAAAATAAATGATATAAGATAGCCTATGTTTTAATCTGGTAATTTCTAAGCATATTCGTGAAAACCGCATTAAAATCCGTCCAGTGGTTTAGGAGATGTTCGCGGACAAACAAACAAACAAACAAACAAACAAACAAACAAACAAACAAACAGACAAAAATTCTAAAAACTGTCCTATCGTGTTCAGCTGCTTATTTTAAGACGACCTGTGTGATATTTTTTTTGTTATCTCGCAATTACAGATTTTTTTATCTCTACGTTTTTATTATATTTATAATATAATAATAATATATTTGTCAATGAAATCTTTATAGCCAAAAACTTAAAATATCTGAATCTAAAAAACAGGGTATACTTAAACTTATTGAAAAAAATATCATACCTAAATATTACCAAAGTTTTTACGAAAGTCTTTAATTTTACTTTATGTGTACAAGTAAAAAATTTAAGCATTTAATATGATAGTTTTTTAAAGCTATACAACGTTGCCAACTTTTAGATGCGACTTTTGATTTTTTACCAAAAGATATTTTTTTATTATAATAAATACTAATATTATAGTTTTGATATCTTTTATAATGTGATATAAATATAAGTAAAATTTAACTTTGTTTGTAGTTGATTAAGAAACAAATAGTTATAATAGAATTATTTTTAGGATACATTCCAAGTTGAAAAAATGCATGTTGCCTTAAATTAAAGACTGAAAAGAGATTTGATTGTGTTAGTTTACAAATACGAATGTGTGTCAAGTGTTAATTTTTGTTTATAAGGTTAGTCTTAGTTTACTTGAAAATTTACTATAATATATCCTTTTCGGATCAGTTGATTGTAAAGTTGGGCTAATTATGCCAACATTGAAAAGAATACTGATGTTTTTGCTGAAATGAGAAAGTTCCTAAAAGCTAAAGTTCAAATCCTATCTTATTTCGCTTGTAAATGTTGCTTGGTAGTATAATTGAAGTTACAAGATATTTAATTTCATTTATAAGAATTTCAAATATTATTACCTTAAATAAACACAAATAAATGTGATTAAAAGATACAGAGCAGTTTTAATGGTCTTAGTACTTATTTTGATAATTTATCTATTTTTATATACTTTAAAAGAATTTAACGATTGTTAGAATACCTAGATACTTTTCATTTTTTAATTGTTTTATGTTTTTTTTCCTTTTCCTTAGAAATTGTGATACTACAAAACTAATTTAAAAGTAATAAGACATTTTTGGATAGGTTATTAGTTCCTACAAAAAGCTTGTACTACATTTTCTTACTAAAAATAAACATTTTAATACATATTAGATATTATGTATAATGGACAAATTAGATAGTTAAACGTTTTTTTTGTGTAATGAAAAACTGTTTGTTTGATTTTTATAAAGAAATATTAATAAAGAAATTTGATTTTAAAAATATTCGTTTCATTTTTGGAATATTTCTTCTAATTATAGTTTGAATTTTGAAAACAAAAGGGACTTATCTGCATTTTTAGAGCGTGTGTAATACATTCCAATATAATTTATAATGCAGAAAGATACAGCAACAAATCACGCTTCGAATGGTATATAATAGTATACAATTATTTACAAAAACTACATGTTTTTTGCAAAAAATCCTTAACGAAATTTTGTTTCGGCTGTACTGTAAAAAAAGCTATTTATGGTTTGTGGCTCTCTTGCATTCAAGGAGCGATATATAAGCTTTTTTTTTTCTGAAGAAATCGCGGACGAAGTCGCGGGTACAGCTAGTTTTATATCACTCTCTTATATGTATTTATAATTCTTATATGAATATAATTCTAATATAATAATATTAATATTATAATTTGTGTAATAGTATGTAGTAAAGTCATATACTTATATAGTTATGTATTGATATTGGTATAATTTAAGTTTGTATAATAATTATGTAGTAAAATAATTTATTTATATAATTGTGTATAGATATAGGTTTTACTTAAGTTGTATCTGGTTAAGTATCTATTTCTTGTAAAAGTTTTGTTCTTTATTTTATTTTCTTTAGTTGACCAGTTTTTTGTTTCTTAATTTATAAGTTTTTTTTTTCATGCACGCCTATATACCATTTGTTCAACCCGGTGGATGACTGGTAGAAAAGGTTTAGCATTAAGTCCTCCATTTGTGCATTGTACTTAATTTGTAAGTGTGCAATAAAATATTAAATAAATAAATATATATGTATATAGATAGATAATGCCAAAGACGTCACATTTCACAGGGCCAATGTATATTTTAGACCCTGAAATGAATAAAAATTGCGCGGATAATACTAGGTCTTTCATAATAATTTGTTCACGCCATATCTCTGAGGTAATCTCGGAATCTAATAAACTGTTATTGCAGAAGACGACCGCTGTAATATGAGCTGTGATATTTTTCATTACCTTCCGATTTCATTTTTAAAACCGTTTCTATCTACTGGGTTTTCGGTTAGACGACAGACATATCCGTGGATATAATTTTTCTAAGCATTATGAACAAGTTTTACTGAGGGACCAACTCCAAAATCGCGGAAATATACCGGATGTTCCATACATTTCGTTGTGTGTATTTTTTTCTATACCCACTCGAAAAAAGGCAATTGATTCTCAGATAACAGTGAATAAAACTATCTTTCAGTGACTGAGTGAATATAAATATTTTGAGTTTAGAACAAGCAAGAATTATGTACAAAATATTAATAAAACGTGCTGAATGTACCTACTGGCTGGCTGTATGAAGCTTCCGTTGAACTATCCATTTTAAATTATGAAAAAAAAAACTCGCCAATTTTAGTTTATTTCCTAAATACTATTTATTTTCTCGCATTCAATGATAAAAAGTAGATTTTATCACTAGTGAAAAATAATCATCTCGGTTCTTGTATCCCTTGCTTCACTTAGGATTCTCCTCTAGAATCCTTCGCTGCTCTCGGGATCCAACTTAGTCCCTTGAATGAAATTCCCTTTTTTCATTTGTTGTTTAATCTACTACTTTCCATGGAACAGCTCATATTTAGGGTTGATCCCATAGTAAAAATAGTTTGTAGTTACGAAGGAAAGATAAAACAAAGATATCCATGAATATGTCCGTCGTTAACTGGATAGTTGAGCTACAACATAAACGCTACTTTGTTACGGGCATTTTTAACTTTTTTTTAAATGTTGCAGGTGCCAAACAAGCAAACAGACCACCTGATGGTAAGCCTTCACCGTCACCTATGAATAACTGTACCTAGAACAAGATGACGATATAACCACTTGACAGCTAATTACCCACCGTGATTTAAAAGGTAATGAATTTTCAGCAGGATCTTTTTCGAGCGGGCCAATCCTTGGCGCGAATTGAATGAATGACTTTTGTTTTCTCCAATCACAAGCGCCATACGATATCCAGCAACCGACGCGTCTTACAAAACACAGCAAATTATGGCTCATACGCGATCAGTTGGTTATCTACTGTATTTTCTTAAATCATACTTTTTTATTTTTGATAAAAGCGTTACCTCGGTTCTTCATATTTTGGTGGGTCCAGCACTGCTTGTCGGCAACATTACGCGGCGTTAACATCTCATTTTAGTGTTTTCCATTATTTAGGGAGCGGCTTTTATGCAAAAAAATAAATAAAACCTTTGTTGTTTACGCCATTTATATTATAAAGCGATTAGAGCTTTTATAACTTTTCTCGCTCTGTTTTCTTTTTATAAAAGACCTAACGTTTAAGGTAAGTTAGTAAAGTAAATTATACTTAGGCACATTACTTACCCACAGTAAAAATCTGAAGAATGACAAGCTTTTAGTGTCTTCGATCTTATAGCTTATTTATCTATTTGGGGCATTTTCAGGAGTTGTTTTCTAAGGATCATTGCTCAAGCAAAAAAGGAAAAATTTCAGAGACGTTGAAGAGTCGGTAATAAGGAATGAACTATAACTATACTAAAAGTAAGTAGGTCCTCAACTTTTGGCAACTTTTATTACTTATTATTTGTTGTTGATTAGATCCATCTATTAGTTTGTTTGTTTGGTGTTATTTACCAGCTGACCCGAATCCAAATTTCAATAAAGTTAGTGATATGTTAAAGTTTCTGTTATGTATAAGTTTATATAAAGATCCCATAGAAAATAGCACTTTTGTTTTTCCCGAATTCCCAAATTCTCAGTTTTTTTTTCGCATTTAGGTCCCAAAAAAAATACTACAGAAAATTCGTGTTTGAAGTAAAATCATTTATTTATTTATTTTTACTTCGTGCCAAATCCATTCGCAGGCGATAGCGTCTATATAAAATATTTTTATATTCTGTGAAAATCACGATAAATACACTTCATACTAAATTTACAGCTGTTTTTTTTTTTTAGCTTACTTTCATATATTTGGCAATTCACTTATCATGGCGGATTGTCATAATTTTTATTTTATCAAATTTTAAATTTAATAAATACAATTCTTTAAATCTTTACTGTCATCATGCTTATTGTGTAGTAAAATTCAGTCATAAAACCAATCCTGGAAATAAAAGTTCTTATCAGCATTTAAATTACAATTTTAAAGATACAAACGAAATAAATAACGTTATCTTGAATTTAGACTCTGCTTTAATGCCCCCAAGGGACAAATCTCGTCTCTGAAGCTCAGAGTCGTAACAGCACGGAATTGCACTTTGATTAATCTTTCATGCAATAATAGCTTCAGACGTCAGAGTATTCAAAGTTAGGAAAAGATAGTTAATTTTCTCTGATTCAATTTCAGTTGCTCTTCCTATCTGATCGTTACTTTGTGCCTAGCAAAGTGGCAGGTGTACCGTAGAGTCTGCCTTTTCAAAAAACGATTTGTACCATTGACGTTTATTTCAAGAACCGGCCCAATTAAATTATGGCTGTGTTACCGGCTGTATGGTGCGCCTAAACATACAGCGCACCAATGTAAACCCAGTTGCTAGTTGACTTTGTTAGTGAGCGATTGTCGTACTTGTCAGTAATGCGACGTAGTTAGTCTGTAGAGAACAATGCGATGCGTAGTTATTAGATATGTCGACAGATAAAGTTAAATGATTATTTACGGGATATTTACCGTGGTAAGGTTGTGGAAGGAGTACAATGTCGACAGATGACGCAAACTTTTCAAGTATTGGATATTTGGGACGCAAATGCTACAATGGGCAAATCTTGATATCTAAATCTATGGTTTATTATCAGTTTATAAAACTGTGTACAATTATGATTGAGCACAAAATTAAATGACAATTTTTTATTTTTTTTTTATCATATAACGATTAATACATCTAAAGGCAAGTAGCCACAACTTAGGACTAAATATCTATAAACAACTTGTTTTTTTTTTTATGATACTGGGTGACGAGACGAGCGAAGTCGCTCGCCTGATGCTTCACGCTTGCCCATAACAGCTCAACGCCTCACAGAATGATGAACTTCAACAGTTCAAAACCCTGGATGGCAATGCACTGCTCTCGTCACCCCGAGATATAAGATGTTAAATCTCTGTGTAATTTCGCTGGAAACATTGCCCTTCAATCCGGAACACAGTAGTGTTTGCACACTACTGCTTGGCGGTTGAATAACTGGCAAAAGTGTCGTACTTTCCCAGGCGGACCCCTGCAAAAGAGTCCTACCACTACAAAAACAAAAAAAAAGTTTTTTAAAAGGCGAATTAATAGAGTCTTAAAGGGTCGGCAACGTATTTGTGATGCCTTTGGTGTTACAAATATCCATACGCAACGGTAACTACTTACTATCAGGCAACCCGTGAGCTTGTTTGCTACCCATGGCATTAAAAAAACATAAAAACTCATACAATAATAATGCCTGAAATATTCGTTCGAAAATCTACAGCGTTATAGAAAACGGAATGCTGCTAGACTGCGTTTTGCTGCTCTTAGACCTCGGGGACATGTCGTCAGCACCATACAACCATGAAATATACGTGTCTACGTCTGATTAACGATCTTCCTCATTTCCTTTCAAACCTCTCTCACGGGACTGAGGTTCCTTGCTCCTTTCGTGCAAATGCCTTGCCATTTTCGGTCCCGCATCATATCGATCTGTAGCAGAAAGTATGTAACTGAAAGTAAAAAGTACTAGAATTAGAATAATATCAATATATTAATACAAGAACAATGACAATTTATTTATTTTTAATTAAGTTATGTGAGTTATGACATACCGTCATTTTTTTATAAAGTCCAAAATAATTATTTAATAGCTGATATGTTAGCTGACTGCATTGGACTGTTTTTTTTTAAATAAAAGTATGAGCTCAGATTAGACAAACACGGGAGATATGTTTACCAGGGAGTAACCGGGTTAAATTTTGATTTTGCAAAAGCAAAAATAAGAAACACAGAAATAAGAAACTCAGTTGTAAATGCCACTCGCAATCTCCCATCCAATGACTGGACCGATCTGGGCTTTTTGAAACGAAGGGTAAAAAGAGTCATCAAAGGTATATAGGAAAGGCACTGACAATATATCCCTCGGGGATCGTAGGTATGCCCCAAGGGGGTGGTGACCACTTAGCATCGGATGGCCGGTCGTTTGTTTGTTTTATTCTATTTTTAGAGACTATAGTTTTGCTAGGAGCTAAGCCATGAGAGTTTCATCTATACTATAGCATTACCTATTCAAACTACTTAGTTACATGATCAAACAAAATCACCACACTGCTATACATGCCTGGTGGCTGGCGCAAAATACTACAAAACAATACAATGCCATGTGACGCAACAAAGGCTATTGTTCCACTTCCGACCGCACAATTGCGCAGTATATCCTACTTTTTATAAACCCTACTACAAATTATACCTCGTTTTCTATGCATTAAAGTCTGTGCTATCGCGGAAGTTGACTTTGTAAGTTAAGCTTTCACTTTATCCTTTGTTACTGGAGATGAAGCGCGTTGAGTAAAAGTCTGTGGTACTCGTATTTTCGGTCTATGTCCTAGCTTTTGAGGTGCTAGCTGTGAGGGTAATATAGTTAACAGGAGCTTTAGACATCGCCTTTGAGTCAAAGGTTCCAATTCCATTGGGTATGTAATGTATTCGATTTCCTCTATACCAACAATTTCACTTTTGCTATGCGACGAGGACGTGGGACGCTATACTAGAGCTTATTTGTTTTCCATTTAAGTTAAGTACCTGGGCGAGCTTTGTTTAGTAAGCAAAAACTTAGATAAATATAAATTTTCATCCAAATCATTAGAGTCGTTTCCGAAATACGCGAAATAAATTTGTATAAATAAATATACAAAATAGCTTCTTTTAAGTTGTTAGATATATTAGCACTAACATGGTTTTTTAGGAACTACGGTGTCTATATTAAAATTTTCAATGTAACTGATGTAGCGACACATGTATTGCATTTGCATAGTAATTGCTGACTCTAGCAATTGCAATGCAGGACGCTAATGGTGGACATCAGTCGTCACCCTCCGGGTACGATAGGTAGGCGTGTTTAATAAGGCAGTAATTTACTTAATCAGTAAATGTAATAAACCAGTACTAGAGTCTCAACCAGTGACTTTCATTGAAGGAATATCCATAATTCCATACCTTATAGGAACTATTGATCGAGGACATTAACGTTGGTAAACTATTAATGAACATGCTGTTGCCCGCGACGCGACATTCATTTAAACTATAAAGCTCTATAACCCCCCTCCCCCTTTATTCGACTCCCGTACAGTTCATCGAATTACCCTTGATCGATACAATTGTACATAGAAAACATAATTCACCGTTGCATTTTCACAATATTCTTTCATAGCGGACTGCTCTACATCCCATAAACCTACCCTTTGATAATATATAGTTTGGATCTGCCATTAATCTCGAGCTAGTACTGTTTTTTTTGCCAAAAACTAAAGGGGGCGATGTAAACACGTATTGCACACTGACATATTCTTACTAGATCTATAAACGCACTTTTCAATATTGAGCGCACACAACTGCAAACGATGTGCTCAAAATATATGCGAATGGTCGACCGAGGGGGGTGTAAGTGCTAAAAGGGAAACTGTAGGTATAACGCTTCCAGTTATTTATTTTTTCTGAGAGCCTACCTAAGTTTAACCCTTCAGCGTAGGTTCAGTAGTAATGAATATATAGATTAATTTTTTAATTGCTTAAGTAAATAAATTAGAAATAGTTGATCGACGCGTTTGTATAAAAAAGGCCATAAAGCAGTCATAAGCTCCTTAAAAATACATAGCTTACTTAAACTGTTGTCGCAGGTGACGTCACATCAAATAATGCTGGTGCTAAAACTGATGTTTTTACTGCCTGTCTTGGCGGCCTCTAGAAGACAGGGTCCCCAAAAAACTTCGGGAACGATGGTCGACTTTACGGATCCTAAGGTAAAATGAATTCTTAACCTTATAGGTGTTCGTGACATACGTGCTAATAACAGTAGTGTTGCCAGAACATTATTGCAAAAAAATACGTATGGCAAGTTGAACAGCAATGTAAAAAAAAATACTTCTTTTTTTGCCCCAGACCACCGAGCACTCAAACCTAAGCTTGGGGGCATTTTAACTAGAATCAAAGATAAAATGGTGCTGTTTAGAAAGTAACAACGCGAGATTAAAAGTAACATATTTCGTGATAACAGAGTGACGTTCTGGCAACGCTGACCAATAAGCTTCTGCCTGCACACACATTAGTTGCGTAGGAGCAGGCAAAAAAACTTTCCCGCCTGCCTATATGCAACATGAGGTACAAAAAAGTATTCCTGCATTCGTCCATTTAGCAGTAGGTTGTGGGGGTAGAAAATAATGAATAATAAACCAGGTGATTATTATATCAAAACGGAAAAATCCCTGAACATACAAAAAAAAAACCTTTTAGTTTTTTGTTAATAATTTAGGTTTTCGTTAATTTTCTGTTTTTTTCATTTGTGCTGTAGTTGTGTTGTAGTGTCAACTAAGCGTTACTAAAATAATTTGCATTGTACCTGTCACATCCTTATTTTCCCATTTCGCTAAAAAGTTTACCCGGTATAATACATAACAAGAATTCAGGTAAATTATTATAAGCCTAAGTCGAGCTGAACGAAAATAGTAAATTCTGATCACTATTACTAGCTTTTTGAATGTAAGATTGTGTTGGTAGCCTATATACTACAGTAAAATACGAAGTGTAAATATTTTCATTCATTTTTTTAAAGATGTTATTGCAGCTGTCAGATCCATTCTCTCAGCGGCTGCACTGTAGTTACAAATGAACAAAATAAAAGAGTGTTAATAGAAACTATTACCTAATACTACAAACTTACCTACTCTCTCTTTTAAACTACTCAAATAGTCATCCGAAATTGTCAGAGTACTATAACGGTGCTCAGAACTGCGTCGCCTGGTGTGGAGTTCCGTCTCGGCTCGGTAAACATAGCTGAGTGCTTCGCAGCTTCACTGGGAGTGTTGGAAAATCATTTATCGCGAATGTTCCGAGCGGAGCTCTCGAGAAGACATAACGCGATTTCTCATGTTATCTACTTACTTTTGTACTGATGTCTCATTCATACCGCACTGCAGTGTACAAGACTTGTTATAGCAAACAGTAAGCTTCATTTACAATGTGCGCAAATAGTAGGTATAAACAGGCATGAAATATATCGTGTAGCGAATTTCTTGTGTTTAATATCAACAAGAAATATTTTCAAAACTAGTTTCCTAGCTAAATTGACAAGACACAAAATGTGATAAGGGTTTCATTCTCACATCTTTTATTCAATTTGCAACTGTCTGCTGCAAAACTTAGGAGTGAACCTGTCCTGTTCGAGTAATTGGAACAAACTATAGTCTCATACTTACCTCATACTAGCAAAAATAAAAAATGGCACATAAATAAATATTATATTTTTTTTCCTTTATTTTAGAGTTAGTTGTTAGGTATAATTATGTTTATAGGATAGCAATGAATCTGTGAGGGGATTGGAGGTGTCAAATTGCAATCGTCCTCCCACAGATCAAGTGATTCACGTTTGTAGTATTTTGTGTATTTTTTATTTTTTTTGCGTTTGTAAATTAAATTGTGAATAAAAGAATACAATAAAAAAACTACCGTTTTTGTTTTAGAAGTTCAATCATCTAAACAATCATATAAACAATACCTACTGAAAATTGAACTGATAAAAAGTCTTCAGTCGGAACTAGTTACGAAGCTCCGGTTTCGTACACGGCCGAAGAGTTCATAGGCGGTGGTAACCACTTATCATCAGGTACGGGCCCGTACGAACCTTGTTTGTGTAGAAACAAAAACCTTAAACCTTGTTTCTACTATTACATAAAAAAAAACAATCAATCTGTATGTACCTAGTCTGTATCTGTATGTATATAGAAACATCTGTAAAAAAACTTTGTAATATCTATAGTTGATGTAGGCAAAAAAATTAGCTAAACTACCTTTACGAATAAGTTTACTGTTTTTTCAAATTTAAATAAGTAAAAGCGTGTTGATAATCTATTTTTATATATCTACAGATATAATAAAAAGCAGTAGTGTGCAAACACTACTGTGTTCCGGATTGAAGGGCAATGTTTCCAGCGAAATTGCAGGGCACACAGAGATTTGACATCTTATATCTCGGGGTGACGAGCGCAGTGCATTGCTATCCAGGGTTTTGAACAATTAAAGTCCAAAATTCTGAGTGGCGTTGTGCTGTTATGGGCAAGCGTGAAGAGCCATCAGGCGAGCGACTTCGCTCATCTCGTAACCCAGTATCATAAAAAAAACTACAGATATATACAAAATTAAAAATAGATTATCAACACAAAAGCTCCCATATTAATTAGGTTTATTCGGCCATGAGCGCAAACGTATTTCAGACGCTACATAAAATATCTCTTAATAGGCAATTCATGTACCCAACGAGATTCATACGTAGGTATATACTAATTTTAAATGTATACCAACTCCTAGTAATCGTAATTCTCCTGGACGTATCGGTCAATGGCAAACTCAGCTCCGTTTATGAGCTGGAACATGGCTTACAATCAAGCTTACAAAATCATCCTACAAAATCGTACTACTTCTAAAGTAGAAATTTTTATGCTTCTAGGTACAAGGGCACCTAGATGCGCTGGTCCGTATGGCGCAGTCTTGCGTGATCAGAGTTCGCGCTACGCCTAAGGACGTGCGCGCATACTTCACCAACTCCTCGCCAACCTCCAGAACAGGGCAGTGCTTCGCAGCTTGCATGCTGGAGCAAAGCGATGTCATCAACCATGGGAAGGTAACTATCATATCACACGAAGCTGTTAAATGTTAGGTAAAGAGCACAAAACATTTAGGGCAAATTTCATGATATCACGATACACGACACAACGTTTTATCATATGATGTTCAATAACACGTCACGTTAAATATATGATGTCAAGAAAAACGAATATCATCATACTAATATTATATTTGCGAAAGTGTGTTTATTTGTTCCTCTTTCTCGCAGCAACAGAGCAACAGGATCGTCATGACTTTTTGTATACAGATAGATTGATGAGCCGGAACATGACACGAAAACTTTTTATCTCGGAAAAATTTACGGCTCCTGAAGAAATATCCACGTGGGTGCAGTTCTTTATCGCTCTCACTCTTTCTTTTCTTTATATTCTTAGAACTCGATCTTCACGTATCTAGCCTTCGTTTTCACTGAAAAGGGTCTTAAAAGTATAGTTTCTAAATTACATTTTCCATTAGGCCCTGCAAACAAAAGTTCAAAAGAAAACAATTGAACTGATAGTATTTGTCCGTTGTCTGGGCATTTGTATAACCATTAGAGTAGGCAATTTCTTATTTGTTAGCGTTACAGGATCTTTTGCACAGGTTTGGAAATAAACGATTTATTTATATAACATATTAATAACATGCAGATACTTTCGTACTCTACCTAGTCTAGTCTGTTCAATTGCTAACTTAAATAAGTTCATATCCTAAAACAACACAAGGTATTCGAAACTCACAAGCGCACATAGAATTGCAACGTCCGTCTGCAATTACCATCTATACTTGGTCCCAGTTTCTTTAACCTCTAAAAGCTGCAGTAGATTGTAAAAAGTTGAATGAAACCCGTAAATTTTGATCACTTTTTTAGGGTTTTGAACTTTAGATTAGTAGCTGGTAACCGATATAGATACCACAGTAAAATTTTAAAAGGAAATGTTTACATTCGGCTTTTTAAAATGGTGTTGAAAAAAATTACTAAAAATCTTGAACACATGTATGGAACACACCCTGAGTTCCGACCTCCAGGTAAAACTTGTGGTAAGGAAGTATACCTTCAATTCGCACCACCCAAACGTAACTTCTGAAGGTCGAGTCTCTTAAATAAACTAGTTTCTATCCGGCCGCAATACGTGACACTAGTATACAAAGTGATTTATGTAGCAAACTATCACCATAGCAGGTGACGATGTGGCCAGTAACCCGGTGTCCCAAGGTGAGCTGCTCGCAAGTCTTATATTCTAAACCCCAGATACTTTCTAACTTGGTCAAGCAAAGCGTACACTCACGAGCAATGTTGGTCAAATTTAGGGGTAACAAAATAGTTTTCACGGGTTTTTCACAACACACGAGGCATGAACCGTCAAGCAGTAGTGTGCAAATATTACTGTGTTCCGGATTGAAGGGCAATGTTTCCAGCGAAATTGCAGGGCACACAGAGATTTGACATCTTATATCTCGGGGTGACGAGCGCAGTGCATTGCCATACAGGGTTTTGAACTGTTGAAGTTCAAAATTCTGAGTGGCGTTGAGCTGTTATGGGCAAGCGTGAAGAGCCATCAGGCGAGCGACTTCGCCTGATGGCTCTTCGTCGTCTCGTCACTCAGTATCATAAAAAAATATAAGCCAAGGTTTTTTATTTAACTTTTCATTACTGTATCCGACTATAAACAAAACACCAGCTAAAAGCTAGAAAATTTGTCTTTCACCTAAGAACAAACAATGTAAGTAGATAAATCTCAGCGCAGCGCGGATCATACGAACTTTGTTGTTCGCTTGCTCTGTAAACAGATACGTGAATTAGTTTTACAAAGTTTCAAATGCACCGTGACTTTGGAGATAGACACGAGCAAACTTAGCCTGTTTTCAGTAAGTTATATTAGTACTGACTGTATGCATTACTTGATTGAGCTAACACATTTATGTAGCGTGGATTTCTGTCAGCCGGGGCCATATCCAGATTTGCTGCACTTACGATCGCAATTTGAAAAAATAAAATTGTAGAGAGAGATCTGGTGGAGCCAGCTCAAACACAACAAATAAGAATAGTTATTTATAATAATAATAGTAAAAGGTTTAGTAGTAGTAGTAATAATAGAGCGAGCAAAACGACGTGACTTTTTTCAGACATTTTTTTTTTATTCGGTAATAATCTTGCGTTTGACCGCCAACTCGCCTGATGTTAAGCGCGATGCGGGTTACCTTTTTAGCAATGTAGATCAACTTAGGTACGGGTCGCAAAAGTAAAACGAAAAAAGTGGAGACACGTTTTTTTCCAGCTATATAAAAATTCTAGACAAGTAACAGCAACAATGACTGCCCCGGTGGCGCAGTTGGTAGTGAACCTAACTTTTGTGCTTGGGGGCGTGGGTTCGATTCCCACCTAGGGCAAACATTTATGTGATGAACATTTGTGTTTGTTCTATGTCTGGGCGTTGTTAATATCTATTTAAGTATGTATTTAAAAATAAATATAAATATATATCAGTCTCTTGCAGCCATATTACAAGCTTTGTTAAGTTTGGTGTCAGATGACCGTGTGTGCAAAATGTCCCAGATATTTTATTTATTTATTGAAAGTGTTATAGGTGTCCATAGGCGATGTTTTCCTCTTAAATTACATTTTTCATTGGGATGAAAACATAGAAAGAAAGATAAGATTGAGGGAGGTTCCCCTACCACCCTACCACCCAACCACCCTACCCATCACCCTAACCATTATACTAATTACACATATTGGATAGCCCTTCGCAGTCCTATTCCAAAAGGTTTCTGTTTTTTCATCACATCAACACAAAAAAATATGTTTCAAGAAACATTAGGTATGGTGTTCGAAACCCTAAACACCAACACATATTGAGATTCCTCAAAACATTCATCATTGCACACAGAATTATCTGCATCACCTTTGTAAAACGAATTATCTTAATTACACCTGGCTTTGTTACTATGAAAATGAAAAAAACAATACCTACATACCTGCAATAATAATTCTGTTTCAGGTGAATAGAGATCTTCTGGTTCACTTATCAAGCCTGGTGAACGGCAAGAGTTCCCGAGTAGTCCGCAAGCTGAACAGCGTGTCTCGCCTCTGCCTGGACAGCATCGAGGGCATGTCTGATCGCTGCCAGCTGGCATCTACTTACAACGACTGCCTCAACGAGAATATGATCGAGTTCGCTTTTCCGCTAGACATCGCCGAAGAGGCTGTCAGGAAGATGCCCTTCCATTTGATTCAGCCTAAGTAAGTCGACATTTCATTTTTCATGACATTCAATTTTTTTTTTTTTTAATTCACGTTTACGTGAATCGACGATCTTGTTTTGCAAGAAGCGGTGAAAAAAATTACATCTAATATTAATTTTTGTTTCTATGACAAAATATACATACAGCAAATTTTGAAGCAGTATAGAATTATACACGAGTACGTAGACAATGTACTCTTTACAGGCCCGTTTTCCACAAATTTTCTTATACCCGAGAGATATATTTGAAAGATTTTTTTTAGTAGGTACTTTTCGGTAATACCTTGATGCGTCACAAGATAGACATAAAACATTACAAACACCGATAGTTCGTAACGATGGTAGCTTAATGGTTGGCGCGACTTCCACGCTGCAGGCGTGGGTTCAAATCCCAACAATGACTTTGAGCTGCTGGTGATGGAAAAGATCGTGAGGAAATCATAGTATGGTGGTAAGGGTACTTTTTTATTCATTATTATATAGGCTTGCGTTTGACCGCCAACTCGCCTGATGTTAAGCGATGATGATTTTTTAGTGCTCGGCTGGCCAACAACTACCCTCAAGCTAAAATGAGCTAGGTTTTTTAAAGTCTTAGACAACATTTTTACGGTTCCGAACCTAAAGGGTGTCAGCAAGAACCTATTACTAAGCCTACGCTGTCTATCTGTCCGTCCATCTGTAAGTACTACCTTTTAACGGCTGTATCGAACAGTAATAGATAGCCAGTTGAAATTTTCACAAACTATGAAATGTTAAGGCGGATGAACTAACAAATAATAAAGTCCAAAACTAAAAACAAAAGGGGGGTTCCCATATAACAAAGTTTTTTAAACGTATTTTTGTATTAGCTCTAATAACAAAACGGTAATACGTACAAGAGTCAAACTTGGCGTGATTATAGTACACACTCTAAAGTAAAACAACAAATAATAAATCATGGCCAAGTGCGAGTCGGTGACAAATTCCTGTTCACCACCAAGTTAAGCAACGTCGTCGGGCGTGGTCGATACTTGGATGGGTGATTGCCTATGGGCGTGATGGTGTATTTTTGGAATACTTTTTGTATTTTGCGGTGTTACGGAACCCTCAGTGCGCATGCCCAACTCACACTTGGTCTGTTTATTATTTAACATCATATAAATTTTGGTTAAACCCCTATCTTCAACCATAATCCAACGGCCCATTATCACCCATACATTGTGGACTTTCCTAGGATACGTACTAAACGTTTCGATTCTACGTTTCTAATCCGTACGGCCAAGGATTCGAATAATCTGCCGGCTTCCTGAGAGATATATTCTGGGCCTTTTCAAGGCAAGTGTGAATAGGTATCTTTTTAGTCTGCGTGTTTCATATTCGACCACATCGTCGCTTACCAACATGCGAGTTGGTGGTCAAACACGGACTTATTCGAAAAAACCCATTAAAAACCATACCTATAAAGTAAACAAATTAATGTTTAAAACGAAATCTCACGCAATCAAAGTCACAAATTCAAATTATTGTGCCGACAAACAAATTTAAAGTTTATTTTCCTCGGGCGTCACCTCACAAATACTGCCATTGTACCCAAAATACGCCATTTGTATCGTTAAATTCCTCTCTTGATTTAAGCGACCCGACACAACTTTTTGTATCGGAGGTTGTCAGACTTTAAATCGAATTAAACAAGTCTTCGTGAAGTGGAAGTTGATTATAGACTTTCTGAATCCGAAATGAGATGCAGATTGATACTGCCTCTACCTGGCGTATTTTATTAGAAAAGTATCGCATGAGACGCATACTTAAATAGTAGTAGCGATACCTATTGCTGATACGATAAACCAATGATTACTTATAATTTATAATAATCACAATATTGATATAAAAAGTACCTATACAGGGTTACGCAAAAACCCTGTACTAAGCCGAAAGGAGGTCATTGTACTCACCATAATGAACAACTTTTACTATGGGATAGAATCTGAAATCACAAAAAATCTTGTTTCATAGAAAACGCCCATCGACCCTCGTCACAAGTGGATCACATTAAAAACGACTTCAAACATATATGAAAAATTTAATAAGTGCGTATAAAATTTGAGAGTTATCCTCGATTTCCCTAGGATCCCATCATCAGATCCTAACTTGGTGACAATGGGACCAAATTGGAATTATACACTAATGAACAAAAAATATATTTTGAACCCGGTCAACAGTTGAAAATCAGTGATCAGATAGAACCATCCTCCGTTTTCGTCGGTTAAAAAGTATGATACAGCTATTGTTCTTATATGTACATACACACACATGGCCTTTTGTACATTATATATGCTGCCATCCTGTCTGCTTTAAAACATTCCCCGAACATAAAGTCGCAACCCGTTTAAAACGCATCAATAGTTCCAAAACCCATTTACAGCGCCCCGAACATCAGGTCATTTTAAGTATATTACATGAAAACGCACCTGTTACTTTTGTAATTTTTCAAATGAAAATCATATTAGAAATTCATATTAACAATGTATGTATGCATGTTCCGTATATATGGAGCCTATTATTTATTCTGACGAAAGCGGAATCTGAACCAAATCCTCCAAAACGACTGGACCGATTTTGACAGGACTTTCACTGGCATATAGCTGATAATATACGGAGTAATTCACGCGGAAGAAAACGCGGGGTGCAACTAGTTATTGATAAAAGAGCACAGTTAGTTCTTCATGTATAAGATTAAGTATTTCTTTTCATTTATATTTTGCAATAATTTTGTTTCAGTTTACCCCAAGAGATAAGACAACCATCATATTGATAAGATTGCAAAGCAATTAGGAGTAAGTTGTTATTTTTTTACCTTTGTAAGCTAAAATCACTTATATTTCAAAATAAATTGTTTCACATACTATAACATACTATATTTTCATTGTGAATGTCGTCTAGGTCAAAACAAAATCACAAACCACCAAATGGAGCAGTCGAATGCAATTTCTGTAACACATTGTAGAACACAATGGACAATGGCTGCACCCATTGTTATACTAAAATTTTCACGACGGATTTTTTTTGCTAAAATTCGTTTCACACAGAATGTTCAGAAAATGTTGTAGTGCTAAGCCTCGCTAAAAAGATTGACAATGTTTTTAGTAGACAGTTCAAATCGAAATGTTTGTACCATATATAATATATGGTTAATAATTCTCAGATGACTGTGGCTTAATTGGCAAAGCAAACAAAATCTGGATCGTCAAATGCAAGTTAAAATCCTGTCTGTCTCCGAAATTATCACCTGTCCACCAAAAAGATTTAAGTAATACCAACCAAAACGCTTAGGGTGGGTTGCACCATCTTACTTTAGCTTTAACAAATATCGATATTTCAGTTTTTTTGCTGGAAAATGCGGGGAAACTGGAAAACCACGGGGTGCAGGGTGGGTGAATCTTTTTCTTAGTTTAAAGTCATTTTGTTTATTTATTATACAGGAATTGAGGTTCTTGGACACAGCAGTTTACTTAGGATGTTTTCCTTAGCCGTTTTCAAGCGATGGCATCGAAAGATTTGAAGTGATCACATAATTTATTCAATTTAAATACTAATCTGTCTAAGGCTTCCATCTGAGAGAAGGCTTCTATCCCAGCGGCGTGAATATAATAGGCTAATATTTATTATGATAAGGGAGTTACTCACGTAAGATTAAGCATCTGCGGTCTTTTTCAAGATAGATGGGCACCTATCATAAAAAATTCCGCAGAACGCGGTTGTAATTATAGTCGGAATAGCCCGCTTACGCTCTTAGCCGCGAAACTATAGCAGCGAAACTGTTACACGTCTGTTACAATTTGTACTCAATATCCTATAACATACATCAGAATTGCAAATGATAGATTTCGATAGTAAAGCGTTTGTCCTCGTGTCGTTGGGCATTCGGTTGTACGTGACACAATATAGAGTCCATATTTCAACAAGGAGCGACTTCTTTGCTAAGATTTCGCGGTGGAGATATGCTAACAGCGTCAGTCTTACGGAAGTAATTTCCGTATAATAAAAACAAAATAAGTTAAAACCACGTTAATTTCCATAGTAAGAAGTCCACAATTTTGATTTATAATAGGTATTAACTTCCTTTGCGTAATACTCATAATTGAAACCATAATAAAATTAATATTGCGCGACACCTGGACTGGAAACCAATCCATTCAATGCAAACACTCCGCGACAATTGTATTGACCGGGACGACGAACAATGAGTCGAACTCAAACAAATAAAATACAATATCTATCTGGTTTCCATTAATTTCGTATTTGCCCTTTTATAGTGTAGGTGCTGCTATATGCTAGATAAAAAGTATTATTTAATGGTTGAAATTAAACACTTTATATTTTTTATGGATTTTATAGTGTGTAGGTAATTAGTTTAACTTCTAATTTTTCGAACACTGCAGTGATCATAGTCACAAGTTTACTAGATGTCGGATGTCTATAGAAGTATTGTGAAATTATTACAAGTATTATACCGCCAATCACACTAATCTACACTAATATTATAAAGAGGAAAGATTTGTACCTATTTTTGTATGTTTGTATGTTTGTAATGAATAGGCTTCGAAACTACTGAACCTATTTGAAAAATTCTTTCACTGTTGGGAAGCTACACTATCCCCGGGTGACATAGGCTATATTATATTTTGTAGCGAGGCCGAAGGCCGAGCTTACACTCGTGCGAAGCCGGGGCGGATGGCTAGTATTATATATGTGAAAGTTTGGATGGATGGATGGATGGATGTTTGTTACGCAATCACGCAGAAACGGCTGGATGGATTTGGATGAAATTTGGAATGTACATTGCTTATGTCCTGGATTAACACATGGGCTATTTTTCATCATCATCATAACCAATTATTATCACCACGCGGATGAAACCGCGGGGCGCAGCTAGTGATTTATAATCACAACGTTACTTATGGCAGTCGCTCACGGTGGCCAAAAGTCTTGCAGATCTGAGCCGGACTTGAGATTTTATTAATTTGATGACTGGATACCATAAGAAGGTACTTTCCAGCCATCAAATTATGCCAGTTTTTAATTTCAGTAGCGCCTCGAGTAGCATCCTTGGTGTATAAGCGGTTCATGCAGCATAGTTGAGGATTAACAAAACGAATGTAGTGGCTGGGGTTGTCAAGGGCAATTATGATACCGTGTTCTATAGTTTGTGAGCACATACTACAAAAGAAAGTTACTTCTTAAGAACCATTTTTAACCGACTTACCTACTTAATTACTTTTTAATTGAAAGCATATACTTACATTCAGATTAGTCCCATAGAAATTTCATCAAAATCAGTTAAGTATTCTGGCTTTTAAATTAAAATAACTAGAAAATTTTGTTACTTTAATGACAATATTTATGTCATCCGAGTAACCGAAATAGCATATAAGGTCGGGGAAAAAGTTTCTTCGTATTTTTTAAACAAATTCAAGACATATTTTTTTCAAGTTTAATTACATTTAATTATAATATATATGTGCCATTTTGTTCGATAACTTGTTGCCATCTTGTAGGTAGTGACATGATCCCGTTGCTGTAGAATTTTTGGGACTTCTGATCAAAAAAATGCAACAAGTAGTTTTGACAGTCCTCTCTTGATGTTAATCTAACACTACCCAAAGAATTCTGAAGAGATCGAAACAGGTGGAAATCTGAGGGTGCAAGGTCTGGGCTATATGGTGGATGCATTAACACTTCCCAACCAAGCTCTCTAAATTTTTGCTGAGTGGCCAAAGATGTGTGCGGTCTGGCGTTATCATGATGAAAGACCACACTCTTTCTGTTGATCAATTCCGGCCGTTTTTTCTCAATTTCTTGTTTGAGTCTCATCTGCTGTTGGCAGTAGAGATCCGAATCGATGGTTTTGACCGGCGGTAAAAGCTCATAATGAACGATGCCCTGCCAATCCCACCATACACACAGCATCACCTTATTACGTGTTAATCCGGGTTTCGCTACAGTCTGTGGTGCTTCACTGCCCTTTGACCATGATCTTTTGCGCACATTCTTGTCGTAGGTGATCCATTTTTCATCACCAGTGATCAATCTTTTCAAAAACGGTTCGGTTTCGTTACGTTTCAATAGAGAATCGCAAATGAGTACACGATTCATTTGGTTTCTTTCAGTGAGCTCGTGTGGCACCCAAATATCGAGTTTTTTGTATACCCAGTTTTTTTCAAATGGGTCAAAACTGTTTTGTGGTCAATCCCCAGTTCTTCAGCTACGTCGTAACTACTAATATGCCGATCTTGGTCCACTTTTTCAGAAATGGCATCGACTTTATCCGTAACAGGGCGACCAGAGCGAGCTGCATCTTTGACATCAAAATTCCCGGACTGAAAACGCTTGAACCAACATTGTGCTACTCTTGATGACACTGCATTAGGTCCATCAACGTTACATATTTTATTCGCGGCGTGTGTCGCATTTTTCCCTTTTTTGTTATAAAATTTCACAATATATCGAATTTGTTCGTTAGATTCACTCATTTTATCGAACAAAAAAACAATTGAAAAATGGCGGGAAATTGCTTTTTACGTTTTGTATTCCTTTTTTAAAATGTCATATTTTTAATGGTATCAAAACCAGCCAGATACAAACAGTACAACGGATAAGATTTTTACTACAACTTTATACATACAAAATACGAAAAGACTTTTTCCCCGACCTATTATTTTACTAATTTAGAGAAGTTTTTTTTTAAATTGGTTTTTTAAAATATATTAGATTTTATCCAACAAGTGTAAAATCATCGACCTAAGATGAGTTTACGTTCTCGCCACAACTTTGGCTCTCAAAAACCGATGCCAACATTCATTCTGTATTATAAAATTATACGAGCTGGATTTGACGTCCACTATTGAGCGTAAGCCTTCCTTTACAAACCAGGGGTGAGGATAAGCAGTTAACGAGGTCTCCTCGAACGCTCTTCAGTTCAACTACTTCATAATCAATTACTACGGAGGGACTCGCCATGGCATATCCCTCCATTATTATTCTGGAATAGTCATTGTAAACTTAGCACATATTAAATCACTGCTGCGCCCCGCGGTTTTATTATTGTGTCTATGTCTTGTCAACAGCAACGTAACGAGTTTTTGGGCAAAGCAAAAAAGTACAATATGAATTGCAAGGGTAGTAAGCTTTGCGTAAGTGATTTAGGTATAGCAACTACTAAGCCTCAACTCGTGTACATATCCGAGCGAACCTCAACGCGTACAAAATACCTACTGTCGCTGACTAGAGAGAAAGCGAAAAGTTTAGGGTACAAATATGTCTGGACCCGTAACGCTAAAATTTACATACGCAAAGAAGAAGGAGTGCCCGGTAAACAAATTATTTATGAATCGCAGCTTTTGTCATTGTGACTTGATTTGGATTTAAGTTCATTTGAGGTTCCAATTACTCTGATACGTTATTATATGTACTATAAGTATTCATTGTGCCTTATCATAATTACATACACAGGTGTTCTGGTGCACAAAATCTTAATATATGTACCACAGTATATTTATATATATTCTTTTAACTTTAAATACATTATATTTACATATCAGCTATTTTATACATTATCGTACGGCCTTAATATGATAACAGACATAAATCATTTTTTAAATTTTTTCAAAAATATACAGGTGCCATCGCTTTACAAGATTTCAGGAATTTTTAATGGGTAATTTTGATCCTTTAGATTTTATTGACAATTCACTAAAATTGTCCACTTGCAGCTATGTAGATAATGCCGATAGACTCCAACAGCTTATGGCTACACCGAGTACGTACAAGCTATTCTGTATGAATATACGCAGCATCAGGTGTAATTATGACGATTTTTTAATACTTCAAAGTAGGATGAATATTAATTTTGAATTTTACTGTTTTACTGAATGCTGGCTGATTCAAGACCAAACGTTAATCAATATGCCGGGTTATAGCCTTTATCGCTCCATGAGGAATTACAACCAGAATGATGGGGTTGTAGTATATTGCAAAGATACATTATCTGTGGATTGTTTGGAAAGTTCTGATATACATGACTGCACAAATCTAATTATAACCGACAAAGAAAAAACCATAGTAGTTATTATTATTTATCGTTCTCCATCGTATAAAGATCCAAGAAAATTTATATCTAGCTTCCTTGATTACTTGAAGACTATCAGAAGCGCTAAAACTACCATTATTACTGGGGATATAAATCTAGATATCCTAGATGATCAGGACGATAATGTGCAGGCCTATATTGATGGGTTAGCGGAGCTTGGTTTTGCTTCAGCCATAGATATCCCTACTAGGAAAAAAGCATCGCTTGACCATTATTTTGTTAGAAGTGCTGCGACGTTAAACGTATATGTCCTGCATAGCATAATAACAGACCATTGGCCAATCATATTAGATATTCAGCTGGAAAAGCCTAAAACGAAATATCTTAGGGTTAAGAAAAATATAATTAAATGGAATGCTATCGCAAACGACTTAGAACATGTAAGCTGGGATCCTATGTACAGTGCTAATGATGTAAACGTAGCTATGGACATATTTACATCCAAAATAGGTGACATTATAAAAACAAACACATGTACATATAGTAATCAAAAACCCAAAAATATGACATTTAAACCATGGATAAGTGACAAACTTTTAAAATGTGCCCGTAAACGTGATACCATGCATAAAGACGTGCGAAAAAATCCATGCAACCTAACTCTCACTAAAATCTATAAACGATACCGAAATACCTGCAAAGAGGCAACAAGAATTGCGAAAGCCCTATATTATAAAGATCGTATCAATGAAAGCCTTAATAACCCTCGCAAATGCTGGCAACTACTTAATGAATATACAGGAGGACCGCAGTCCGTAGAAGACAAAAATATAATTAAACTGCTTAACAAACTCAACACAACTAGTTTTTCTGAGGGATTACAAAAAATAAATGTATTTTTCCAATGTATTGGCAATGAGTTGGCTCAGAAATTACTTGAACGCACTAATAGCACACTAGATGATCTCTCTAGCAACATCAAAATCGAAGACAACAATAATGCTTACTGTAGCTCTTTCTTTTTTTCCCCAACAGATTATAAGGAGATTGATACAATAATATCTGGGCTTAAAACTAATTCCTCGCCAGGTGAAGATCAAATGACGGGAAAGCTCTTAAAGAGCTGCAGAAGTACCCTCATTGAACCTATCACATTTATTTGTAATTTAAGTATATCCTCTGGAGTGTTTCCAACTCTGTTAAAAAGAGCTAATATAGTGCCAATATTTAAAGGAAGTAATGCTGATGAGCTCACAAACTATAGGCCTATCTCACTATTGAGTGTGGTATCTAAAGTTCTGGAAAAGGTAGTAAAAAAAAGGGTTACGGCGTACTTAAATAAATACGATATACTTAGTGAGAGTCAGTTTGGGTTCAGACAGCACATGAACACAGAAGATGCTCTAATCAAAGCCGTTAACGTAATCAGTGGGCAACTTGACCGAGGGCACAAATGCATAGGTGTCTTTTTAGATCTGTCAAAAGCGTTTGACACAGTTGCAACTAGCATCTTGCTGACGGAACTAGAGCTAATTGGAATAAGAGGAACCGCTCTGAGCTGGTTTGAAAGTTATCTCTTAGGAAGAACGCAAAAAGTGGTACTCAAAAACTTACAACTTGAATCAAGCTCTCTGCCAATGGAGTGTGGTGTTCCCCAGGGCAGCGTCCTGGGACCTATCCTTTTTCTCATCTACGTTAATAAGTTGCTACGCATGAAGCTCGAAAACTGTGTTCCGGTGGCTTTTGCTGATGACACTTTGCTTTTGTTCCAAGGTGATAGTTGGGGGGATGCCTTTAAATATTGTCAAGCTGGCTTAGACAAGACGTTAAAATGGATGGACTCGCGTGTGCTGACTGTTAATAAAGTCAAAACAAAGTATATTAGTTTCTCAATTAATGCTAGCGGTCAACCGCCAGCAAATCTTCAACTAATAGCTCATCAGGACGGGGCATGTAGATTAAGTGGTACAGATGGTTTGTGCCAGTGCCCTATACTTGAGCGGGTAAAATCGATCAAGTACCTAGGAGTAATAGTCGATCAGCACCTGAACTGGAAGGAGCAGGTAGTGAAGATACGACATCGACTTAGAAGCCTTTCCCATTTCTTCTGGCAAGTGCGAAATATTGTGCAAGGAAATCTTTTATGGAGTGTGTATTTTGCAATGGCACATTGTGTATTATCATATGGGATCTTAGCATGGGGAGGGGCTGCTAAATCAATATTGTCAGTAGCACAGCCGGCACAAAACAGCATACTCAAAATAATTATGAGAAAGCCTCCGACTTACGACACCGAAGCACTTTATTCAGAATCCGGGATTCTTAATATAAGACAAACGTATACTAACAAAGTAGCTTTGTACTATATAGAAAATGATCACCTGCATAAAAAACGTACTGCAGAACATAGCGTACGTCAAAAGAATTTGGGTAAAATTATGTTACAAAAAGCCAGAACCGTTTTTGGCACTCGCTTCATTCCGTGGATTGGACCACGCGTTTATAACATCCTACCTGTTGAAGTAAGAGGCTCGGTGCCTAATCACAAAAGGAAAAAAAAACTTAAAGCATGGCTGGTAGAATTAGGTTACATCAAGTTAGAAGAAAAGGTTTTTACGATATTGGAATAAATTTATAATTAAATTAAATTTTTAGGTTTATCTAAGTAGGTATATAAATAAACACAACAAACAAGACCTGTAGTGTATAATACATTACATCCTATAGGTACATAGAACTATAAAAATGTATGTATAATGTATATGTGTATGATATGTAATATAATAATATGTTTATATATATATATAAGTATGTATATATCCTTGTAATATTATATTATTGTTATTTTTAACATATTGCTATGCAAAATCAAAATTATTAAAAATGTTAAATTTTTGGTGCAATGTTTGCTCGGCTGTGTAGTGGGATAGGCTGACTGCAGTAGTTCTCGACACGGGTCATCCTAGTGAGGACTGCTTCGCAAGGCTTACTATTTTTGATCTCTTTTCTGTTATGCGCTAGTTAAGGTGAAATCATTTAAGTTTATATAAGGTATCTTTTGTTTGAATAGCGTGTAAATAAATAAATAAATAAATAAATTTCACCCGCATGGACATTTCCTTAGGAATTACATTTTCACGGGATAAAATATTCGGGACATAAATATTTGGGACATTTTTGCACATACGTTCATCTGACCCGGAAACTAAGCAAAGCTTGTACCATGGCTGCTGGAGACTGATATACATACATATATATTTTTAAATGAATACTTAAATAGATATTTAGCATCCAGATATAAGAACAAATACAAATGTACAACACATGAATGTTTGCTCTAGGTGAGAATCGAACCCGCACGCCTCCAAGCGCAGAAGGCAGGTTCACTAACAAATGGGCCAACGGGGCTATCTAAAAGTTAAAAGTATGAATGTCATTCTCGAGCCCTCCAATAAAAAAACCGGCGTCGAAAATAAAGTAAAATTATTGCTATTGCCAAATCAACAGGCACTCGAACTGTATAGTCGGTATATTACCGGCTCGAACTAGCCTCCAGTTTCAAAATGCGAACCGCTAGGGACTAAAATTTCTGAGAACATTTACTATTGTAATGTATTTTTTTTTACCATCATAAAGTAGAGATTTCAACGAACAAAAAGCACACCGACTTTTAAAAAAAAGCTAATATTTTGACACGAGAATTTTCGATTGAAAATTAGGGTGCTTTTTTGATATTAAGTCATAATAAGGTGAAAAAATAATTATTTTAAATCAAATAAATTACAGTGTATTTGGGACATAAAAAGGTAAGATTTCACCAAATTTCATAGTTTTTTTTTTTTTTTTAATAATATTTAAAAAATTGGTTATTTGAATTTTTCACATAAATTTTGAGGTTATGTAAAAAAATTGTGAAAATAAAAGTTGTAGATCTTTTTATTACCTACAACTTTGCCATTTAACTTTTTTTCATAGGACTTGTGGTTTTACCGGAAATCGAGATAAACCATTTTTTACCCTTAAACCCCCCCCCCCCTCCCACTTCCCGAACTCAGATCGCCCGTAATTTATTTTTCCTTTCATTTTTATCATATTCCCCTCCTTTTCTAATGGGTTTCATCCTACTACTATTTTTTTTCACTTGAAGGCTTCGACCCTGGTCTATAAGCTCCATAAACAGCAAACTCTATGGGGTTGGGGATAGCCCTTATTTATTGATAGGCATTGCCTATACGAATTGAGGCTTTTCTCATCCTGAATAATCATGAACTGACGTATTTTGATTATACAGAAGACTGAGGAGTATAATCGGCCATTATGTCTAGCGTTTGTGGACTATGGAAAAGCCTTTGATTCAATCGAGACCGGGGCAGTATTGCAGTCTCTCCAGCGTTGTCATATCGACTATAGGTATATCGAAGTGCTGAAGTGTTTGTATAGAAACACCACCATGCCGACCCGATTACAGGGTGAGAGCACGGAACCAATCCAATTGCAGAAAGGCGTAAGACAGGGCGATGTTATCTCTCTGAAACTGTTCACAAACGCATTGGAGGACGTTTTCAAGCTCTTAGACTGGAACGGATTCCGCATCGTCATCAAACGAAGCGCATCGAAACTGCACATAATTTATTTAGGTACTAAATTAGCCATTCATGCAGGGCAGATTATTATTGAACCGCGTGCAGTCAGATTGCTACACATCATACATCATCAGCCAATTAACGTCCACTGTTGGACAAGGCCTCCCTCATAGAGAGGGGTGATGCCATAATCCCCACGCTTGGCAGGCGGCTTGGGGATCGCAGTACGTTCACCGTGTACAGATTGCTACGCGTACATGTTACTACTTGGGCACCATCGCTCCCATTTGGCTTTGACTAATTAATTCATACGTGCCCACTTGCAACAAGTTTTGTAAATCTTAAACTTGCAAAAGGGAAAGAATGAGCCTTGTCACGATATAAGATGGCAGGCGAAACAAGTCCCAAGTGTTTTGGAAGTGTTATTTCCTGTCTGACTTTATCACTTGAGATACAATCTAGATAGGTAATAAACTAGCAGGTAAGAGTTAAATTTTGCAAACATTGTTACCTGTCTAAACTTCACTTTAGATACAATCCAGATAGGTACTAAACAAGGAGGTGAGAGTGAAATCCTGCAAGTATTGTTACCTGTTCAAATTTCATTTTAGTCACAATTCATGTAGGTATTCATAAACTTCTATAGAAATAAAATCCATACTGCAAAGGTTACGAACAGTTATTAGAGTGTACAGCGTACCCGTCCAAGGCGAAGTAAACAAGGCAAACTTATTGGACGTCGTCAGCAAACAAGCAGTCGCCGGATAAATACAAAAGGTACGTCCTTAACATTGAATTATGTTTGAACAATCGCCGTGCGTGTGGGAGCTCTGAAGAAGGATATTGATTGGTAACCGTTATTTGCGGAGTAATCCTTAGAAAGTCCGTTTCAAAAAGTAATATTGCGTTGGGCGTTTTTGCCAGTTTTTATTTAGGTAAGTACTTAGGCCTTTCGTACACAATGTGACGAAATTATCGGACTATTCGAGTAGCCGTGAGACGCGAATTTCACAGTGCGCTTCAACGCAATTTGGTACGCTTAGATCTTCCACACGACGCGGCGCGCGTTTCTAATCGCGTGGAAGGTATAAGGTATGTACGTCTCATCTCTACATAGTATAAAATAAAGTCGCTTTCCGTGTCTGTCTGACTGCATATCCGCTAACTCTGCTTAAACCAAGCAACGGATTTTGATGCGGTTTTCACCGTCAGTTAGATAATTTTTCACGGAAGGCTTATATCTATCTATATGTATGTTTTTTCTTCTTAAAATCTTTTGGTTTCAGATGATTTCCACATAATTTCAGAGATGTATCATCCCGACATGACATGATATACTTTTTATGGTTTAGAGAAAAAGAAAACTTCAAAACATGCTCTGCACTGTGGTCACATTATCTTTTTGATTTGAAAACTGTTGACGGTGTTTTTACTGTTATGCTTCTATCAATACTTCACACAGGGCGACTTATAATAAGCAGCTGAACATGTTAAGGCAGTTTCTAGAATATTTGTTTGTTTGTCTCACGCACATCGCCTAAAACCCTGGAAGAAAATGCGGACGGATTTAAATGCGGTTTTCACGAATATGCTTAGCTATGACCAGATAGAAGTATAGGCTATTTATATGTTATTTTGCGCAAGGACCGGATTAAGGGAAGAAAAAAGGATTGAAGGTTTATATGAAAATCTACGCGTACGAAGTCGCGGGCAAAAAAACTAGTATATAATAATATCTTACACCAGTGCGAAGCCGCGACGGATCGTTAGTTACATACAATTATGCATCCTGCTCTCGCATGGCGCCTTTGTTTTAAGTTGAACAAGTCTAAGTTTATTGCACCATGTGCAAAGTTCATCATTGACAATTAACGACAACGTGTGACATTTACACCTGAATGAAAATCGATGTCTACCACCACAGTCTACCACCGAATATCTTAAGACGTGGACACAATATTTTATGAGACTTTAAACTTTTAGAATGCCAAAAATAAAGGTTTATACAAGTTTACAGCTTAATCTCTCATCCCGAAGGTAGACCATTATTAGCCCATTATTATTTTAGTTAAAGTGCCTGGGCCATGTTTTTATTCATCACATTATGTGTGTACTCCTGAAAACTATAGAGATGAAATTAAACACTGACGTAGTACATACCAAAATCTTTATTTAGGACGCTATATTCGACATAAGAATAAGATTATGTTATTTTTAAATAAGTTTACAAATCTTTTTCGACCAGTATTTGACTTATGTACCTTGTACATGCCAAGCAACTTTAGAAATAGGATTCGTATTTAATTGAATCAATTTACAAGTCAAATCATCGTCTTCATTTAACTGATAATCAACAATTTACGCTACGGTCAAACAATGTATTATTCAACACTAAATAACATATTTGATACATTAAATTAAACTACATTAAAGTTTTATACGTATATTATAGTGAATTCCATAGCATCATCAATGGAATAACATTGATTTATAATTAGCAAAAATTGTTACATACGTAAATAACTCTTAGTTATTACTTAATTGATGAGCAGTTCAGCATGTAGACTTTTAGACTGTAATCAGACTGTAATTCTATTATAAACATTAAAGCATTGTATTACTAAACGAGTATTTGTTAAACACAATTAAGATATTGCGAAACACACCAGAGTTATATTTTAGTGCATTTTTGCAGATTTATTCCAACATAAACGACATAATACCTACTGAATAGACATCTAATTAGAAACATTTTAGTTTAGTTTATAGTTTCAAAAACATGTTCACGATCCACATAACAAACGAAAGTGTTATTCAACAGCGTCCGCCAGTTAAACCTCGGTTGTACGACAAAGTACTTGAAGTGAGCGGTTGTCCTACAACCGTCTTTACGTTAGCACCTCCAGTTGACCTTACATTGCGGCCTGTCGGGGTACTTCTGTTTCAATGCGCGTACGATCTTTATGTAACGGTATGTGTTGATCCCTTCGGCCCTGGTGTGACGGTCAGGACTCCTGGCAGCGGCGTGGCAGAGGAAAGCCCCGTCAAGTACCACCATTCTGTATTCTTGCAGACAGAGCTCTAGCATCTAAGGACAACATTAATGTAATTAGGCTAGACATAAATTGACAGGCTTATAAATTAGGCTAGACAAGACCCTAACTCTTAATTTTTTTATCTTAAATTGGTATAATTTCGCATATTATTTCCCAAGGAAGAGAAAAAAAGAAACTTTTGGACGTCTGGGTATCTGGGTATAATTTATGCATGGAAGAGAAGGATTTGCGTATATTTTTTTCTTCAATTTTATTTATAGGTCATTTATATGGATTAATTTATTTAGGGAATATCTCATAACAGGCCAGTAACGCGTTGTAAACGTGTTATAACACAATAACCATGGAAATAAATTAGGCGCAGACTTAAGTCCTTAAAGCCGAAGAAGTAGAAGTAGACAACATCTAAAATAGTTTGAATACTTGAATTTATAATAAGATAAGTTATCACGAAACTAAAATATTTGCCGATATTATCAGTCAGTATTATTGATTTAATTTCAAACTGTCTGGAAAGTTTAAACGGACACAAAATACAATAATTGTTCAGTAGCTACATACCTAAGATAGAATACGGATACGATTATTATATACACAAATATATGGTGTTCGGTACATTTCGATGCTTACCTATGAAAATGCCGTTTTATAAACCAGTAAAAAAGACGCAAATAAATATTTCATTTATTAAAAAACGACCGCATTTTACCACCAACTGCGGTGTTGGTAAAAGACAATGTGATCAAAGATGAAGCACGCAGACTTAGAAGGTAACTGTTCACTTTGGCCTTGAAAAGGCCCAGATTATATCTCACAGGAAACAGCCAGGAAGCCAGCAAGTTGTTCTAATCCTTGGCCGTACAGATTAAAAACGTAGAATCAAAACTTTTGGTATGTATCCTAGGAAAATCCACAATGTATGCTGCGTACCGCGATTTCACCTGCGTGGACATTACATTTACATATTTCTGGGATACAAATTACTCATCGGCTCTCCAACTAGCAGAAATGCTATATATGCAAAAAATAACCTCAATCCGTTACTCTGCGTCGCTGCTTGAAAGCGCTACAAAAAAACAAACATACTGTCGCATTTATCATATTAATATGGTTTAAAATTCCAAGTAACTTACAATACCTACCTAGTGTAGCTCTGCTCAATAGTAATAAGTTTGACAAGGCCTCTTTACAGCCGCTCACATCTTCTAATCGTGCATCACCATCACCCAGAAGACATCCACTGCTGAACATAGCCTCCCCCCCCCTCCCCCTTTAACCTCCACACTGAACGACATCCTGCCATCTGCATCCACTGGATGCCCGCAACTCTCACAATGTCGTCGGTCCATCTAGTGGGTTCATCTAGTGGACCATCCATCCATCTAGCATCCATCGGACCGGTCCATATAGTCTTGTAATCATTAATGGTTTTTAATTATTAATTTATTATTATTTTTAAGGTGACAAGGCCCATATACAGCCAAATTTAAATTTAAATGAAATTTGATGTACTTTTGTATCTTGACATAGCTAAGTGTTCTTTGTGTTCCGATGGCGAAATAAATTGAACTTGAAAGAATTCTAATTAACCTGTATTGAAAAACGGCCTGTACAATCATAACAAAACTTACCTTAAAGCATATACGTTATCCCTAAAGTACTCCTTAAAGTAGATTGAATTACGAAAAAAAAAGAAATCTAAAAGATAAAAAGTCTATAAACTTTCGCAAACTAAATTAATCCAATGTCAGCAATATTACGTGCGCAGCGTCTCAACTTTTAGTCAACTTGTCTTACAATAAAGTCATTTCAATAAAGGGAAATGGCCCATTCCGGCCCCAACTTTCGCTCGAAATAGACACATTAAATTGTTGATTTTATCTAAGTAGTGTCGCTTTATCTTTACATAAAATCTAATAGGGACTGACGTCAGATGCGTTAGACAATGTTTTATTTCTGTTCTTTTTATTATTGCAAACTATTTTTTAAATGTGATTTACAACGCCACTTCTACAACCAGAAGGGAGTAGAGCCCTGACGCTGATCTAATATACCCGGGACCATGGCATACAAGGACTTCGCTTTGTTACGTAAAATGCGTACGTACATATTTAAATACCAATAAATATGATAAAATATTAAAAATCAATTAACAAACACTAAACAACGAATAGCAATAACAAAAGAAAAACAAGGAAAAAAAAGCAATAAAAAATACTAACAAAAAAAAAACTTATTCTCTTATTCTTATACATAAAAATTGCTCGTATTTTACTTTTTTATACTAAACATCTACCGTCCCTTTCCCAATTTATAACGGATCGATACGAATGGTATTTCGGTTAACTGTGCCAACGTTTTTTGCGACGCAAATTTCAACTTTATCACATCGACATAAAGCAACGTCATCCTAAGGTAAAAATGTTTACTTCGCTCACTTCCGTAAATATAGATTTAGTATTCCTTTCTCGTACGGATGAGGCATAACAGAAATGACGGATTCAACGGATGATCGCTTTTATGGCGGAAAATAAGCGGAATTACAATATAAATAAAAAAAATAAGAAAATAATGTACAACAAAGAACATGAAATGTGAACTCACGCTTGATTTACGCTCTACGCGATTACGCGCTATGTTCTACGCGTTATTCGACACTAAGTGCTACGCTTTACTCTACGCCGTAGAGCATTGCGTAGATTCGCTTGGGCATAGATCATACTAGCAAAACAAGTTTATATTTTTTTCTGTCTATACCGAAATGTTTTTAAAGTTTTTCGTAATCTATTTTAATTTCGTGTGAAAATTTTGATGGTAAATCGAGTATGGATAATCAGACATCCATATAAAGAGAACGCATTTGAAACTGTTTTTGACTTAAATTCTACACTGGTCATCGAGACAGTCATTCGATCTTTACATCGTTACTTTTAGTAAAGTCCACACGGAGCGTATTCAAAATTCCTTTTTAATACAAACTGCAAAGGATTGGAATGCACTCCCTGCCTCGGTGTTCCCTATAAAGTACAACCTGGGTCTATTCAAGACACGAGTAAATAGGCAACTCATGGCAACGCGTGATGTGGTCTAAGATATTAGACCACACATCGTCACTTCTAATCAGGTGAGTTGTGGTAAAATAGATAGCCCATTTCAACATAAAAAAATTTTTTTGGTCTGGGTGCTGTCTCTTTTTATTTCTCGCTTAATTTCGTTTGGCGCTTACTGTTTTGATCTTTGAACAAAATGTAATTTGTTTTCGACTGTGATAATAAAAGCAATTTGTTTGATGGAAGTGTACTTAACATTTCATAACATGTACATAACACTCTTTTGTACTTAACATTAAAAGTTTACCTACACACACATCATCAGCCAATTAACGTCCACTGTTGGACTAGGCCTCCCTTATAGGGAGGGGTGTTGCCATAATCCCCACGATTGGCAGGTGGCTTGGGGTTCGCAGTACGTTCACCGTGTACTATAAGGACGCTGCTGCCCATCCTCCGGTGGATCTGGTCGCAGTTTTAAGACATACCCGGTTCCTACACTTAAATGTAATCCCGAGAATGTTCCAGGGCCTTAATTCTGTATGGAACCACAAAACACGCCAATAACACGTCGTAAACGTGTTATAACAGTGAAAACGAGGTTATAAAATAAAAAAAATTACGCGTATTCCAATTGGATACTATTGAAGAATGCCTTTGACAAACGCGCACGTACACGCTAGCTTGCTCCGCAGTATTTTGTCAATGCAAAACAACCTTTTACGAAATTCATCACGTTAACAAACATGATATTACCAATTCCAAATATATAACGTAACGCGGCAGAGTCCATTTTTCAATTACATTTTCATGTTATGCGATTGTTTGCCATAATCGCGTTTATGGCAAAGAATATCAAGTGAAATAGAGAATAAGGGCCCAGTAGGGAACATTTTCAGGTTATGGCCTCACGCATTTATGGAAACGAATCTCATGTGAAATATAGAATAAAGGCTCCGTATGGGAAAATCAAGCCTAGTTTCAGTGCTCAAAGTTTAAACAGATATTTAAATTAAATTTATTTTTACACTTATTTCTCAGCGCTACCCATTTTCAATATCCAGCCAGCAAACACCTATCAAATAATTTAACTGAACATCAATAAAGCGAGTACTGTACTCACTCGTGAGCGTTCGAAATTCAATTTAAGAACATTCTTATTCCAATTTCAAACGCGTTTCGGGACATGATGGAGTCCCGAGTGGACCGCTTCGTTCTTAGTTGGTTCAATTAAAATCCCAGACGTTTGAAGGCTAGCACTTACAAGGTACGGAAATATTTTGGCTTTCCACGGACTATTTACCGGCACGGAACGGCATCTTGCTGAGTTGGAGCCGGTTTGTGACAAAAAAATATAATAAGCTTTAGTTAAGATTAGTTTAAATTTAAATGCCTCTTTACCATTACTTTTGTATTTTTTTGCCACAAATAAATAATGTCTATGTCTATTTAAAACTTGTATTTAAACATAACTATGTAGTTTATGTTTAAATACAAGTTTCTTTCGCAAAAAAAGTAAACAACCCATCCGCAGCTGTATTTTTTGTGAAACACATTTTTTGCATGCATGCAGTCTGCCTGATAGTAAGCGGCAACCCCCGCCTGCAACACTAGCGGTGTTATCGATTCTTTGGTATGCTGCAAACTTTTTTGGAAACGCTTCATGTTTCGCAATACATCTAATAAAACATTATTTTATAATGACATTCAATTTATTTATTAGTTTGATAACTAATACAGTACAACCAATTACATTAGTTATGCAAGCTACATAGTTACCTAAACGAATGTTACCTGTATTTTGTCATAGTACTTATTGGTACAGATATAGAATATCAATTTGAATTGCGATTTTGTGAACACATTTTGTGAACAAACATCAATTTCCATGTCAGTATAGAACTCCTAATAATACTTTTCATGTGAACATCACGCTTCCCAAAAGATTTATAGCTATGTAAAATTATTTCTTAAGTTATTATCGAAACCTACTCGTATTATTTCACTATTTCAAAGCCGTATTACAAAATGCATCGTAAAATTTCAGGTATCTAGATTTTGGGGCACAAAACGAAATAATAAAGTCTTAATTGTCAAGACGAATATAAAACAAGTAAACCATAACATCAAACTTTCCCTTGAAAGTTTTACGAAAAACTAATTTTGAAAATTGGAGGTAATAAATTGATATGTTGATTTTATCCAAACTTTGAAGATGTTATCTATATAAATAACAATTAATCGCCGAAATGTTTGTACGCGCATAACTTCCGAACGACTGCAACAAATTGTTTTTTTTTTTTTTTTGTGTTCCTTATTGTCCGGACAAAGTTTGAACAGAATTTTTGTTGACTATAATACGCGAGCGAAGTCGCGGGCAACAGCTAGTTTAAAAAATATATCTATTTTATTTATCACAGAAATTGCATTTTCTATAGATCTTCCTATTTGATGAAACCGAAACAACAAAATCCAGTTTTCGTAGGTTTTTTTCCTCAAAAAATGTTAGACGGCTCTTAATTCACATAATCACTTATAAAATGTAGGAACCCATATTCATCTTTATTTCTTCTAGATCAACGTGTTCTATCCTAGGCCATACCGTCGCTTAACATCAGGTGAGTTGGTGGCCAAAAATAGATCTATTCTATATATATCAAATATATAAATATGATTGCAGACGACTGCACCTAATAAGTCTGAACTTCTGCTAACAGAATTGAAGCGTTCAAGTTAGTGTTGTTCTTAGTGTGTGGTCAGAGGCTCAGAGGGATAATTTAGAACTAGGTCAATTTTATTAGGGTACTAGTTCGCACTGCCGGTTGTGGTTACGACGTACATGGGACGAAAGGGTTGCAAATTACATTAGCAACCCTGAAAACACAGGGTTTTTAATGTTTGTCTTGGAGCGCCGTGTAATTCGTGAAATATTTGGTCATTAGATAACAAATGAGTCATTTTAAGAATGCCAATAAAAAAATATTACGTTCTTGAAATTCGCTCTCACACCATTGAATAAAAAGGTAATTGATTATTTTTATTTTACAAAATTAATAGTTAACAAAAGACACCAAGCCCGGATTTCATAGAGCTACAAATTATGTATTAATAAAAAAGTTAAGGTTAATTTAACATTTAAAAGTCGCTACATTAGACTTAAAGATTGATGAAAATTTTCCAATAACCATTTAAAATCGTATACTTTCTAAACACTGTTTTAAACTATCACGGTTGTTCACTAAAGTTATATGATTATTTACGGGATATTTACCGTGGTAAGGCTGTGGAAGGAGCTCCGTGAACGACGTGACGTCTTCCCGTGAACATGGTGCATGTAACTGCGCCGAAATATCGGGAGCTCCTTCCACAACCTTACCACGGTAAATATCCCGTAAATAATCATATAACTTTCGTATACTTTCTAGTTAACCAATTAAAGGTGTAGCATTTGGGCTTTGCTAAAACAGCACATTAGATCTTGGGGCTACGTTTGGCCGCTATCTCGCCTGATGATAATAATATAAGGTTTGCGTTACGAATCGAATTAGTGAAATTGCCAATATTCTAAAGGTAACGTATGACAAAGACTATTTCGGTTGTTTTGTTAACTAATCAACAGTTTAGCAAAATAACTTGACCGTAAACTCGTGAGAATTTAAATTGTCAGAATTTATCGAGACTACTGCATTTGCAAAACTCTTTCCAAAGCGTTATGTAACAGGAGATGTGGTAGGAGGTGGTCTGGCCATGAGTTAAAATCCCATTACGTAAAGGAGGGAAAATGTTGGCTTCTCCCATTGGAACAAATTACGCACGACCCCTTAACATATAACGAAATATAATCTAAGCAAACAAGAAGCAAAGCTGTGCAAGCATTCATTGTGAAATTTATATTTAGTTTACAAATCCGGGTAATAAATTTTAAAATAGTTGTCACGGTACTATTTCAGCTAAACCGCTTTATTATAATCCGTTTTAACATCTATTTGATCAACCAATAACATCTAACTGCATAACCCATTTCAACTTGATAATAAAATGGATTACTTACCTATAACTTAAACACGCGGTATCAAGTTCCAATCCATTAATGGGAGACCGGAAGGTTCTCTTGTTACCTATTCGTAACGTGCATTTTCGCTAAGCACTGAAAGGGCAGTCAACTTCTAAAGCTATCTTGAAAGCTTCAAGTATCAAGATACATAGATGACTTAACCTACCATGGATATTGCGACGGCTAAACATGAAATAATTTTCATAATCCACCATAGATTTAAAAGTATACATTTATGTTTTATTTTGTCATATAGAATTTATTTTATTTATTCATTTTGAGTTGGCAGCAAAGATATATAGAACTTTGTATGTCGGGTTGGCGCTCAAAAATATTTAAACCAAAATTAAACTAAAACTATACTAGTAATTAAGGTAATCTGTGGATTTTGTCTACATTTCTAAAGCAAAGTAAGCCTGGGTTCATAAATAATAAACTTTAATACGCAGTATTGCATATACTTTTGCATTTATCAATGCAGCAGATCAAGGATCAGAGGTTATGTAAAACATCGTGAAATAAAACGTCAGATTGTAGATTTTAGTTCAAAATTTTGTCACTCGTGGCTCTGTGTGTCATTACAACAATAATGGCGTCCGAAACAGAAAATTGGTTGTCTAGATTAATAAATGAAATGAGTAATATCAGTGATAATTACAGCAAAATTATTTATTATTTATTATGGGCGAACCATATAGATCAAGCGTTTGATTTAGGGCCTACACCAAATGCTTATTGTAACTACTGATAAGCCATTCTGCATTACGTCTAAACTTTGGTAGCAGTTTTGTTAAACGTAGCACAATGCCAATCCAGGGCCAAATTTGCCTACGCCCTTTGAATTGTGACAGTTGTCAAATGACGTTCAATAAACTAGTACTAAAGTCATCAATTTTACGTCAACATCACATTGACATGTCATAAACTTGGCATTTATGTTATTTGAATATCACCTAAAATATCCTTCAAGTTGACTGAGGGAACCTTGAGAGACTAACGATGCCAAATATGAGGAAGGCTTGGAGGAGCAACAAGAGAACCTTAGCAAAGTGAACACTCAAGATGAGGATTCGAGTGACCTTTATTACGTCTATGAATATGAAGGTTAAACTCCACCAATGCCAAAATTAGGTCGACATTAGTGATTTTTCAATAGGAACCCAATATAAACAAAACTTAAACAACTTGTATGATCTGCTGAGAGCTGAAAATGATGATGATTAGTCGTGATCAAATCAAAACGCAAGTACCTGTGTCATCTTATCTTGCCTGCCCTCCCAGGAGAGCCTCTCGCTGTACCAGGGCTCCTTGTGTGTGCCGAAGTACAACGGCTCCCAGCGGTGGTAAGGGTACTCCCTCCTCGCAATCAGCATCGGCTGTAAGAAAGTGCCTTCTCATAATAAAAATTAAACTAAAAGAAAGAAAGTTTTTTTAATTTTTATTTACTTCATGTCGCGGCTTTATATATATTTTTTTTGGAAAATTGTCGTTTTAAGAAGTTTTCGAATTGAGATTTGACGCGTTGAGAACTAAAAAAACTTCTATTTGGAAGCGGACTAGTGTAACGCAAAATATTTAGCAACATTTAAGTATTTATTGATGACATATGGTACTGAGACGTGGTCCTTAACTGTTGGCCTTTTGGAGAAACTCAGAGTCACACAACAGGCAATGGAGAGAGCTATGCTCGGAGTTTCTTTGCGCGATAGAATCCGAAACGTGGATATTCGGCAAAGAACCAGAGTCATCGACATAGCTATTAAAATTTGTAAGTTGAAGTGGCAATTGGCAGGCCACATCGCTCGAAGAACCGATAACCGATGGGGTAGAAAGGTTCTAGAGTGGAGACCACGAACCGGAAGATGCAGCGTAGGTAGGCCTCCCACTAGATGGACCGACGACATCGTGAGAATCGCGGGCATCCAGTGGATGCAGATGGCAGGATGTCGTTCAGTGTGGAGGTTAAAGGGGGAGGCCTATGTTCAGCAGTGGACGTCTTATGGTTGATGATGATGATGAAGTCTTTATTGGGATGCTTATCAAGCGGCAGCATGTGCGCTTCATAATATAACGACACCTCGATCGATCTTTGGCCCTGCACGAATGATTTATTATTAGCAGTTTACGATGCTATAAATCAAAAACAGTGAAGGTAAACATCGTAAGGAAACCAGTCAGTATGTCCAAGAACCTTAATATTTCAAAGACATATGACTAGAAACTTAAGTCCTGGCTACATCTATAGCTAATTTATGAAATAGCTGTCTTCTTTAAATTGCTGGGTTATTAATGTATATTATTTTAAATTATTTTATAACAAAATTATACAATTTTAAATCTATTATGCAATGAATTCAATTTATTGTAACGACATAATTTTCCTTTTCTTATTTTATATGTAACATTAGTGTTATTAATAAATATTTGTATTTCACATTCACCAACAGCACTGGGCTAGAATGGTGGATTAGGGTTCATCCTCTCTATCTCTCTCTCTCTCTCAATATGCTGATAATGATAAAAACTAAGAAACCTCGTTTCATTAACAAGGGCAGGCATTAAAGTGTAATGGTGCGTTTTCAGTGTAAACAGTTCTATCTGAGTAAGCTTTTGCTTATTCTAGCGTAAATGATTTGATGCCCAAAATATAAACTCAGAACGAATGATCGCAAGTGAAAACATAGCTTTACGTGACCAATTGAAATCCGTTTAGAGGGTATGGACACATGTGTAACAAATACACATATGGTATGGATATGAGTACGAAAGAAATACGTATCGAGTACCATGCAAGATCAAAATTTTAAAATTGAAGTCTGTATGCAATTCAAAACATACCTTTTTTTTTGCAAAAATATTCATACTTGGCTACAGTACAGGATACGGTCCTAAGACAGAATTTAGTACACAAAAGTAGAGTAAATTAAAAATATAATCCTTATTTTTTTTGTTATCGTAGGAGTTTTTTATAGGCTGTGTCTACATACTATCAAAAATGTGGGGTGAGTGCCTGTTGGTATAAGGCCTTTTCCGACCTTTGAAGATTTGTGAACGTCTGCAAGGGCCATTTATCTGACCATTTAACTGCAGATGTAAAAATCGGCCCTAAATCTACTTAAATATATTTAAGATTTAAAATAAACAAATAAAATTTAACGTATAGGTATGCAAGAAATTTAGAAGAATCGAAACGTGATTAAAAGTCAGTGGTTCGATAACTTTTTTCAAATCAAAGATTAGACTTATTAATATTTTAAGCATATACTTTTCTTAAACATGAGACTTTTTTTAAAGAAATATTAGAATAACCTCAAAAATCTAAGTTTGATACGCGCGACCTTGCCCGCTAAATTTTAGCTCTGATAAATGCGACCCTACTCGTACTCGTTTGATACAGTAAACTAATCCTAATGGTCGAGAGCAGTAAGAAAATTTCTCGCATTACAAGAAAAATCCGCCTTAAACTCTTTTTAAAAATATACGGTATTAACGTTCTAAATGATGAGAAAAGAAAAATTGCATACGTAACCTCGGTAGCGAGCTTTTTTAACGTCAAACAACGTTTATCACTTACGTTTCTGGGTGATTTATCAAAATCTGTTACTGCGTGTCGGCATTACGACACGGTAGATTTGACATGATATTCTAACCGTATTCAGTTGCTATTTTTGTATTACCTTTTATGTTTTTTTTAATGATCTTTGTTGTCATGAAATAAAATAATAATAATATGAATTTTCTGTGGCGGCAGTCTAATATTCTAAAGATACTTGGTTTTACCCACTAAAACCCTCTTGGTAATCATGACTCTTTGCCTTTGTACATAGTACTAATACAACGGAATGCTCTTATATTATAGCACGATCTCTGAAGCTTGATTCCGGGAAGACACTGAAATATGTTTCTCCATTTCCCTTCTACCTTACTTTTCATATAAGGTATCTGAACTTGCTTTCTATTCTGACATTTCCACCCACAAAGTAAACTCAAACTTTTTAGAAACTTGTACATAATTCCATCAAATAAAGAAAAAAGCCCTAAAAGAAACGGCTGCCCAATAAATCATTGTGAAGTTATGACAGTTCTTATAGTTTTGGACACGTGTTCTCTAGACGACGAGAAAAGCACGTATGTACATAAACTTGGTGTCCAGTTTAAGAAAACCAACGTGATGTCTCTTTCACGCTAATATTGCGTAGGTAGAGTCCGTTCAGAAAGAGAGCCGACTTAGATTGTGGTATAATAGACACATATCTCAATAAATAACACGCAAATTCAACAAAACAACACGATGATAGGACAGCTATCTATCAGTAAAATCATATAAAAATTACTAGTCTATCAGTTTTTCATCAGATACATTTCGGAGAGTGTGCATTGAATCTGCATGACCTAATTCTCTCCTGCCCATTTTTATATCGGTCGTCCAAGGCGGGCAGAAAAAGGCAAAATAACAAACACAAAGCACAAAGCGGGCACAAAGGTTGATATTCTGAAAACCCGTACGAAGCACTTTGATTCGACTTTTATTATGCGAACCGTTAGACTGTGAATTGCTCTGTCTAAATAGGTGTTCCCCGATTGTAACAATCTGGGTGTCTTCAAATCGCGAATAAATTATTTATTTTAAGTAAGCAATGCACCATCATTGAAATCAAACAAGGTGGCGGTCAAACACAAGCCAACTAATATTCATTACATAAAAAACCACGGGGCACTGCCAGTCAATGATAAGAAAGAAATTGCTTCAAAGAGAGAAAAAATAATTGTTATACGCTCTCAGGATTGCGTAGTGCACATCTTATTCTAAGCATTGATATATTTATCTTTATTGCATTGATATATTTAGGTATATAGGGTTACGTATATGGACTGTATTAAGCCGAAAGGAGGTCATTGAACTCATCGTTATGAACAACTTTACTTGGGACCAACCATGAAATCTCGAACCGTCAAGTCCGAACCGCATTGGCAGCTATGTTCGAGATACTCAATCCAGATCCAGATTTCCGGCGTCTATAGAGGACTAATCACTCGATCTGGTATTGATCGACGTGATTCACCACAGCCTCAATACAGGCTCATTGCCTCAATCATCTAGCCCAGCGGCTCTCAAACGTTTACTCAGATTAATTCGTCTTAGTGTACGGACGAGGGTGAACCGGAATCGTATTTTACAAATTGCTGAATAATTAATATATTGAGAAAATTTTGGTAACGCCGATTTTAAGCGTTCTTGGCATTTTTAACACGACATTTTTAGCTTCTCTTGTAACTTATCATCAGCCAGAAGACGTCCACTGCTGAACGACAGCCTACCATCTGCATCCAGATGCCCGTGACTATCACGATGTAGTCGGTCCACCGAGTGGGATGCCTTTCAACACTGCGTCTTTCGGTTCGTGGTCTCCACTCAAGAAACTTTCTTCGCCATCGGTTATATTATCGGTTTTTCGATCGTTCTGCAATGTGGCCTGCCCATTGCCACTTGGTAACTTGTAAGTATGTACTATGTAAACAAATGTTAGATGTTGGCATCGATTTAAAATATTTGAAGTATAATATAATGCAGTTAACATTACAATAATTTGATACCATCGAACTGATCTGCGGCCTTAGTACGCGCTGTTAAATTTTTCATACATTTGCTATCGTTTGCTATCGTATGTAACGATAACTTTTTCGCAAATTCTCGTACTAAAACCACTGATCAAAAAAAAATTAAGTCTGTGCCACTGATGATAGGGCCAGGAGTTGGATAGTGGAATTGTTCACTGGCTATTAGTAAAGCTCTCGAGTTTGGAATAATTTGGTTTGTTTTAAGGAGTCTCATACAATACACTCGATGACGAGGGTGTGATGATGGAGCCGCGAGGTAGACAGTGGAACTCTTGTAGACAGGTAGACAGTGGAAGTAGAAGAGTTCTACTGTCTACTTCCCCGTAAAAACAAAAAAAACACGCTGAACTATTGCTGTGTTTTTATTTATTTATTTAATGCTGATGGTTTACGTTTGGTCGCCAACTCGTCTGATGTTAAGCGATAATGCGGTCTACGATGGAGCCGCTTACGAAAAAGAAATAAATTTTCTATAAATCAATAGGTATATGTAACACCAGGGGCTTCACAGATACGTTGCCGAACTTTAAAGTCTATTTTTTAATAAAGCCCTTTTGAAGAAATCCATGTTATAGTAACTCGGAAATGCCGCAGGAGTGCGAGCTCATTCCATAAAATACCAGGTATGAGGCAAAAAATATTGCTTATAACGCACAGTGTGCGATTTCATTATATATTATAGATCTGCGGATGAACATTCAGGCGGTGGTAGCTGCAATGATAAAACCGCAATGGTGGCATCAGACCGAAAAGTTCTTCAGAACATTCCTCGTCGTAAATGCGATAAAAGGTACAAAGAGATCCAACGTCTCTGCGCATACCGAGCGGCTCTAGGTATTCAATGAGCTTGGGATCGTCGACAATTCTTACAGCTCTACGCTGTAATGCATCAAGTAGCTCAAGCTGCTTCGTTCCAAAGATAGGAGCAGTACTCCATGTGAGGTAGGACTTGCGCTTTGTAAAGCAAAAGTATTTGTCTTGACGTGAAGTACCGCTTCGCCTATGTTTCTTAGAGGCAAGCTTGGCCTTACTCGCAATGTGACCGCGAAACTGTACATTCTCAGAAATTTTGACTCCTTGAATTCTAATGTTCTCCAAAACCTTGAGAAGAGTGTTTTATAACCGAGGAGCCACAACAAATGGAGCTTTTTTAGTGATGAATGCGCAAACATGCGTCGTTGGTTGGGTTGAACTGAAACAGATTCTTACCTCACCTTATCACATTACAGAGTAGGATATAGGTAGGTAGAGTTGCTATGGTACAAGCCAAGTTATGCCCCTCACGTTCTAGTTAATGATTTTCTACGCCAAAAACATGATTTATATACAACACGTCTAAAGTAACTCTGTTTCGAAGCCAATTTTAGACAAATCTGTATTAAAGACGTCATATAAGAACATAACGCATCTGTGTTGAACGTGTGCATGTTCAAACATTTTTTTCGGATCTCTGGGGACAGAATGACGTACGTATATAACACGCGGTTTGGCGTATTAAACTCGAAACAAGAAGCAATATCGAATAAAAAAGGAATAACCACATTCGCAGATGTGCCACCCTGCAAGAATACGAAAAAAGAATAGGTACATCTAAATATGTGCGGGCGTAAAATGTAATAACCTTGCATGAGTTTTTTACTCATATTGTGCGAGAAATAAAAATTGCCTATCAGACTGATATTTTTGTTATCTTTTAAAAAAGCTGACTCTAAATAGAGCTGGGGCCTTACGCCTAACTCTAAATGCGGGCCCGAATAGGTGCAGTTTGCAAAATCACGGGAACGGGAACTTTAACGCGCCGAGATACGGTTTGTGATCGCGTGATTTTGCAAACTGCACCTATTCGGGCCCACGTTTAGAGTTGGGCGTAAGGCTCCTGATCACCGAAAACAAAAATAAAAATGTGTTGAAAATTAATGACTAAAACAGTTGTGAATATTATAATTCGCTCTTTGTCTAGCAAAGACAAAGAGTGCATTATAATGACATCACCTAACACCATACAAACTCCAAACACTCCAGACACTCACGTTGCAGGAAAGGGACAGAGCATCTCTTCCTAAATCGACCAAATTTTCAAGGTTTATATACAATACAATAACTTTTTATTAAAAACCACAAAAACAAGGATAACATTATAAATTACAGTAATTATCTAGGCTTATATATTAAAACTTTATTATTCGATTTGAATAAATTCTTCGCAAAAAGATGCCTAACCCAGCAGTGGGATAACGAAGATTGTGGATCATAATAATGTATGACTTTCATCATCATGTTTACCCATCACATCATCACACACATCATATCTGGGACATCTGGGACATTATTGCACACATGTTCATCTGACCCCAAACTAAGCAAAGCTTGTAATATGGCTGCCAGAGACTGATATACATACATATATATTTTTAAATACATACTTAAATAGATATTAACACCCAGACATAGAACAAACGTAAATGTTCATCACACAAATGTTTGTCCTAGATGGGAATCGAACCCACGCCCCCAAGCACAGAAAATAGGATCACTACCAACTGAGGCACCGAGGCAGTCATCAGCTAATTACCGTCCACTGTTGGACAAGGCCTCCCTCATAGAGAGGGGTGTTGCCATAATCCCCACGCTTGGCAGGCGTCTTGAGGATCGCAGTACGTTCACCATGTACTATTAGGATGTTGCTGCCCATCCTTCGGTGGTTCTGGTCGCAGTTTTAGGACATACCCGGGTCCTCCCACCACCTACATCCTCCATCTCACCTATCAATGAGCACATACTTCTATTCATCTACGCCACTTGTGGAGGTCCTGAGCTAGTCTGTTACAAGTTATATTTGGTACGACCTATTTTGTACGATACGAAAAAATTATGCATTTATTGGTAAGTAGGTATACATATGAGAATGTGACAAAATATTGTTAGGAAGTCGTGAGTCCCTTATGGGCAAGTCTAACAACACTTTGCGAACCTCTGTTCCCGTGACAGGTTCTTAACACACTTACGCCTCTCAAGCCCTCCTGCCTTCATAGTTAGGACGCCCACTCTAATTGCCAACTAATTATAACGATGGGAGGGGGAGGGGGGAACTAACCGGGGCACTTTACCGTATTGCGTTGACACCTCACTATGTAGACGTACTACCACTTCATTTGGATCAGGATGACAGGATGAGATTATGGCTTAGAGATAATTTTCGACAGTAGTGAATAGTGATCATATTATTACTGAAACTTTGACATTGTTTAATGAAATATTGGTTTGTTCAGTAATATGATTTAAAAAAAAAACAATTAAATGCCTATTAAAGAAAATAACTGGCCAAGAGCGTGTCATATGATAGGACACGCATATGATAGAATTCCGTGTACGAACCCAAAACGGTTCGTGCACATCCGCGAGTTACGAAACAAAAAAAAAGAGGGTTGGAATTCCTACCAGAGGACGGCTGATGATCCTGTCACCTGTTTGGACCCAAACCTCAGCTGCGGCTTTCCTCGTCCAGTGGCCCTCTTCGGATCCCAACACTTCACAAATAATGTTAAAAGTGTCCTAACACTGAATTTAACACTCGCGGGCTATACAAAACACACCCGAATTCGCGGTTTCCGTTGATACCTTCAACTCAAGGAAAATATCCGATCGCGCCGTAACAGAGTGAAATTCGCGCACGTCTTTTAACGAAGTTCAATTTGCGGAGCCCAACGGTGACTCAGGTCTTCTCAAAACACACGGACTTCAAATCGCGCTGAGTCCTATAGCGGGCCCCGTCGAGACGTGCGTCTCGCACCTCCCGTGGCCTCCGTGCGGGCCGCCAAAACCGTTTTTTGAACTAAACATTCCGTTTTCCTCCAAAGTCATATAATTGTAGTCACAATCATAGTTCACATCATTTTCTATACCTAAGTATAGAAAAATTCATAAGTACGACGCTCTGTGGACTTAACGAAATTTCAGAGGTGCATCATACCAACATACCATATATTTTTTATGGTTTAGTCAAAAAGAAAACTACTTGAAAAACCCCGTGTAATATAAATAAAATGTACTTGAAAAACATTCTATGTCAAGACAATTTTACGACCTCTTTATTAATGACCTTTGATCTAGAACGTCTTGAATTTATTACAGTTTATCGCTATAACTCTAAAATATACAATAAGAAAATGTTGTTGTCATCACTTATTTATTTAACCTTATAAGCAGACAAATGAAATAAATATCATTCATTCCACAGACAGGATATTTCCCATCTCACGCATGATTTCCGTGACCACAACGGAATGCCAAAGTTTCACGCTAACACAGACTTACTCGTGGCAAGAGAAAAGACAACGCAATTCCGTAAAATCAGGCAACGAAACGCGTGCGATTTTTTGGTGAGTGAGAGTGGTTTATAAAGGAAAATATTCTGCTTGCTGTTAATCCCGGTTATTATTAAATACCTAAGTATATAGTCATTATTGCTAATATGTCTCACTATGAACACATTCTAATGAAAATAATAAGTAGGTAACTCTGATCCTTTATGCAGTTTATACAGTACAGTACAGTGGTTCAAATCCCAACATGATCTTGAGTTGCTGGTGAAGGAAAATATCGTGGTGAAACCATAGTACGGTGGTAGGGTTCTTTGTATAATACTCGGATGGCTATAGTTACCACCCGCATCCCGGCAGGATCACTTGAGAGCCAGTTCCCATTCCAGGAGACATGTATTTGCAATCTTTGACCACATTTTTGCATAAAATATGAGCTGTGATCAATGGCCTAGCCTGACAACCCTAAAAAACATAAATAAACCATAAATTACATCGTGACCTCATGGATAGAGAAAACACTACCTTGCGTAGTCTATTATCTCTAAGTCTGTTGGAAAGTCAGTCACGTATCTACTAACTTATACAAGTTTTTCGTAGTTATATAAAGGTATGTATTGTGAGTTCAGTCATTTCTGCCAGGACTGGAAATAAAACGTTTTTGCTGTAACCAAGTGAACAGTGTTTTACAAAAAGACACATTATTCGTTTGATTGGTTCAATCAATATTAGCCTATTATGTTCCCACTGCTGGGACACAGGCTTTTCTCAGAGAGAGAATTTCCCCGCCCGAATTCACCAGGTGACGAATGAGAGGTCTTTGAAGTTTTGAGGTTCTTGGTTCCTCAAGATGTTTTCCTCTACCATTTTTGATCAATGGTACTACGGTCAAATAAGGTACTACATCGGTATAAGTGATTGGTACTGGGCCGAGCTTCGAACTGGGCGCTGTCAGATTGTTAAGAGCATATACAACTGCTCGAACATCAACGCTGCTTTGATTGGTTGAAATAAGACAATTCATTAATTTGGAGGCCGACAAAAAAGGACCGTGTAGCTCAAGAGGCATTTACCCGGATCGTTGTGCAGGTTCGAATGTTGCCTACCGTGGAACTTTTGAACTGTCTATAACTTTCAAATAGTTGACCTAAAGTTTGACATACTTTAATATAACGTTACTTTCAAATATCTTACACATCAATAGACACGCGTTAGAAAGGTCACAAAACATTTTATTGGTTGATCGCTCAACTTAGTTCAGTTGTTCAGAGGTATTGACGCTTCGCATAGTTTGTTTTCTAAAGGTTAGCCGTGGGCGAGAACAGAATACACGTTCAGCTAGTAAAATAAATATTAACACTATTTGTCCTTATAAATAACTAACCTTTCAATCGGATCAGCCATAAATAATGATTTAGTAACTACAATTTTTCAAACTCAACCCAACTACAAAACATCTATTTGGAGAGAAAAATAAGCTTGTTATAAAAATCATTTACAGCGAGATATATACAGTTCATTGTCTGCTTTTACGTGGGAATTATCTGCGTGTGTACTTTACAAGGAATGAATTCTATTTTCTAGAAAAATTCTGAGTAAGTAGACATTTATTAGAGAAAATGCGCTATATAAAGAGTACGTGCTTGGAGAATAAATTTAATGAAAGAAGATACTCAGACGAAATAGAAAATTATGTAAGCAGACAGGTACTGTGTCAGTGATGATATTCAAAGAGCTACTCATAAAATCAATCAACTGAACTTTTAAATCGGCTGACACAAGTCTAAATGCTTCATTACTTATGCATGCGAAGGAGCAATCTAAGACCATACAAGAGATTATAGAAGATAGACAAGAGTGTGACCATCGACACAATCTCCGCGATTAAAGACTACCTCTATTAGGTACCTAAGGTAAAAAGTAGCAAAATGTTTTTACGCATTCAAACATTAAATTGACAGCCCCGTTAACTTGGTAGTGAACCTGCCTTCTGCGCTTGGGGGCGTGGGTTCGATTCCCACCAAAGACAAACATTTGTGTGATGAACATTTGTGTTTGTTCTATGTCTGGATGTTAATATCTATTTAAGTATGTATTTAAAAATATATATGTATGTTTAAGTATATCAGTCTCTGGCAGCCATATTAAAAGCTTTGCTTAGTTTGGGGTCAGGTGACCATGTGTGCAATAATGTCCCAGATTTAAAAAAAAATATAAATAGTGAACAGCAGTCTATTATTGTCAAAGACTATGATAATCTGTGATCTTAGTCCACTGCTCGTCATGGGCCATTCAGCCCTATTTTCTTCTGCTTTTCATGCCACTGCCAGCTGACAGCTACTTATATATATCGTCACTCCATCGAGTCCCAGGGCGTCCTATACTACGTTTGCCTATTTGTGGTTTCTTACAAAGAGTCAACCGGGCTAAAAATGTAACAGTTCAAAATTGTATGTAAATTCACATCATACTAATAAAAGAAATGCGAAAATTTGTGTGTAATAGTAAAATATAGTAACAATGTTTGTCCGTACTAGACTCCGTAACAGCTCAATGAACTTTAATGACCCTTAAAATAACACACAGACTACTTTTCATCCCGAAATATAAACATACTAGCTGCACCCTACGGTTTCACCCGCGTGGTGATGAAAATCGGTGATGATGATGATGAAAAGTAGCCTATGTGTTAATCTAGGACATAAGCCATGTATATTCCAAATTTCATCCAAATCCATCCAGCTGTTTCTACGTTATTGAGTAACAAACATCCATCCATCCAAACTTTTACATATATGATATTAATATTAGTGAGATGAGATTTTTACAAACATTAGTCGTCTTTCAAATTTCCCTAAGTCCACTTCAAATGAAGATAAATTGAAACTACATCTTATATGACCTTATCAGATCTGTAGCCATCTGTGTAGCAAAAAAAAACTACTTATGGGAACCATAAAAATGAGGATACGGGGAGGTTACGTCTATAAATATGTGGGATAGTCTCAATATTGTGATTGCGTTTTATTTGATTTTTATAAAAAAATACTGATTTTACCTCAATGATGCCAGGGGAAGGCCTCATCAGCCACGATTGGAGGCCCGGGAACCGCTGGCAGTGAGAACAGAACTTCTGATGGAAGTACATCGCCCGGTTCGCTGCTATCATGCGGATTAACCTGTTGAACAAATAATGTTACAAATCTTTCTTATTCTTCCTTGTTATTAATCGATCAAACGAACTTACCTGAAGTGAAGTTCGATCTTAATTATCTTGTCTTCGTCGAAGAGATTTATAATTACCATGTAGTTAGCCCTGCAACACTTGGATCTACCCGCACACAGTATTTAGAGCAGAATGAAAAGAACTTGTCTGTTCATACCTACTAACGTACCGTCGGCCGTGCCTACCTCAGTGCCTCATTCTTTTTAGAGGAAATAGGAACATTGATTACTTAGGTATTGAGGGTAGGGTAGGGAGGGACCTTAAATCTCTTCGACGAAGACAAGATAATTAAGATCGAACTTCACTTCAGGTAAGTTCGTTTGATCGATTAATTAATCTTGTCTTCGTACTCCGAGATTTATAATTACCATGTAGATGTTCAGAGAATGCCTAATTGATCAATGTTGTCGGTAAAATAGATAAAGAGTGTAGTTTGAGGAGACAAAAAAAAAACGAATAATATTATACTTAATTAATAATTTCTTTTATTTTTCTAGGTATATTATTAATAATATTAATAATTAAAGCTACCTGTTACAGTTTTACTTTAATCATTTATACAATCGAGTTCTATAATTATCTTAGATTACTTAATATATTGGTGTTGAGATCAATAATCGGCCTATTGTAATATGTGGCAAATACAGCTGACTGACCAGACCATCCTGCACTTTTTTTGATGGCATCGATACTCATGCCTGCCAGAGATGCTGCCGAGCTGGAAGAATGCCGCGTTGAATGGGCGGTAAATATTGAGGTGTCAATACCACTATCTCCTAGAGTCTGTTTAATCCAGCGCCCGATAGTCTGCGCCGAAGCAGGCCTATAGGGTTTTTTATGGGTTAACAACAATCTATCATCGGTGTTTGTCCTATACGACGATGTTACTGCCAAGTACCTTTGTAAAGCACTTGCTGGACAAATACTTGGTCTCTGAGTAAAGAATGGTAAATCAATTACAGGTTGCGCTCGCCCTATACCAGAAGTTTTAATCAAATCTTTGATTGGAATTACAATCCTATCATTGTAAATCTGAATATTCGAAACCCTTATAGATAAAGTTTGAGTTCTTTGAGCAGTAGTGAGCGCTAACAAGGTAACTAGTTTTCTAGTCAAAATGTCTATTTTAATTACATCATATGGATAAAAATCGGCTAGGTAATCAAGTACTACGCTTGGGTTCCATGTAATAGAATATTTAGGAAATGTAGGTCTTAACTTAAATATGCCCTTGAAAAAACGTTTTACTCTCTCATCTTGACCAATGTTATTATTGGAAATCAAAGATAAGGCCGACCTGTGATTGTTTAAGGTGCCGTATGATGACCCTGATTCAAAGCACTCCGTCAGAAAATCTAACATAGAATGTGATTCAATATTATAAAAATCTATATTATTTCTATTGCAATAAGCCCACCATAATTTGTAGCTTACAGAATATTGTGACTTAGTACTGTCCGTAATAGAAGAGAGCATAATGCTCAAAGCTGAATCTGGGATGCCTTTTCTTTTGTATCCTTCCCGGATAACACACTCACTGCCAGGGTAAGGTGGGAGTGCAGGGGATGTGTTACTCTGAAAGGAGAAGAAAGAAGATATTTACTTGGTTGTAAATATATAACTTCGGTAATACAAAGGGACCTAAACAGTGGGTACCATGCTTGAGATGTCCAATGAGGGACTACAACTATTCCAGTTGCCCCATCAGCGATAATTTTACTAAGAGTTTTTAAAATTAGTGCGAAGGGTGGGAAAGCATAGAAGAAAAAGGGTGTCCATTCTATGGTGAAAGCGTCAATGTTAAAGGCATACGGATCTCTTTTCCACGAAATGTACTTAGTGCATTTGGCATTGAGTCGTGACGCAAAAAGATCTATGTCTGGTCGACCTAAGTGACTTACTATTTTTGCAAACGCTTCTCTATTCAGTTGCCATTCCGTGTCAACATTTAATCGACGTGACTCACTGTCTGCTACGACATTAAGTTTAGACTTGATATATGATGCGTAGACATAGATATTACGTTCTTCGCACCAATTCCATATCATGGTGGCAACAAAGTGTAAATGAGGAAATTGTATACCACCCATTCTATTAACGTAAGATATAGCTGTGGTATTATCGATACGTAACAATATATCACAATTTTTCTTCTCACCAGCGAATGATTTTAAACTAAAATAGGCAGCGAGCAGTTCCAAATAGTTTATATGATGACGTCGCTCATCAGGGCTCCACTGTCCCCCAGTTTTTTCACTACCTGATGCGGCACCCCATCCGGTCAAAGATGCATCGCAAAAAATTTCTTGAACGTATTTCTTTTCTTGAATTGGATTTTCGACTGATAAAATATTATTTTTCCACCATAAAAGATCATCATATAAACTAGATGGAATTGCCATATTTTTGTCATAATTATCATTACTATTAAGTAGTGCCAAATATTTAGCTCGTTCCAACGACTTTGTATGCAACCATCCATATTTAACCGCGGGACAAGCTGCGGTGAGAGTTCCAAGATAACGCGCATACTCTCTTATCTGAATATTATTAACATTCAGTAATATTTGAGTGCGCTGCAAAATACTTTTTCTTTTAATATCGGGTAGCTGCAGAGTCATTTTTCCCGAGTTTAAGACAAATCCTAAAAAAGTGCAAACATTACTTGGTTCAAGACACGATTTTTTATAATTAATTACGAAACCTAAACTTGATAAGCATTTTATGGTCTGATTGGCATTTTCTAAGCAGTATGTTCTGGTATTTCCTAAACAGAGTACATCATCTATGTACCTTACAGATGCAAAACCACGAGACCTTAAATATGAAACGACCGGTTGTAATATTTTTGTGAAAATGTAAGGCGCGGAACATAGACCAAAAGGCAATGCAGTAAACTCATAAAGATCATTTTTAAAATAAAAACGCAGGTACTTTCTATGTGACATAATAATTGGGACTGAGAAATATGCGTCTTTCAAGTCTATTTTAATCATATAACAATTTTTTGTCATAAGTCGAGTCGCCGTCCTGATATCTTCCATCTTAAAGTGTTCAATGTTAACGAATTTATTTATTTTTTTGAGATTTAATATGAATCTAAATCCACCATCACTTTTTGGAACTAGGAAAATATCAGATATGAATTGTCCTACCTCTGGACTGCATTTTGTAATCGCATTTATTTTTAATAAATGCGCGAGCTCGCTTTTGACGGCGATCGATTCATTATGTGAAAATAATCTCCTAGGATAGTCATCCGGGAGTTGCCTCGGTGTAGTATGAAACGGAATCGAGTACCCTGACACTGCACTTAATATAAAATCGTCATTAGTCATTGTTTTCCAAACATTTATATAATATTGTAGACTCCCAGCATAAGGTACCTGCACGTTTACTGCTGAAGGCGGTGACGCGGGCGCAGGGGAGGCGGCCGCGACACTTGCGGCGGTAACGGCGGCGGGCGTCTCGCCGCTGCTGGCGGGAGTGGCTGTTGCGCCCAGCGCCGCCGCTGCGGCGCGTGCGCAGAGGCCGCTCGGCCGCGCGCCGAGTACATTGTTCTTTGCCCACCGGGCCGAGTCGTGTACGGCTGGCCGCTGCGTTGCTGCCGACCACGATCCGATGGGCTTTTCCAGTTTCCCGTAGAGGAGGAAGCTGACGGAGTCGCTACGATTTGTTGACTTGTTTTCTTGATACCCCTTGTAGTTTTCACCAGGTCCTCGAGCTTGTCGCCGAAGAGGAAATTATCTCTTTTCCTGCTTTTAAACGAGTCACTTAATGACTTGTCGATAAAAGGTATTATTAAAAACCGCCTTGATTCGGTTTCACTGTAGTGAGAGTCAGCTATTAACTTCCCGGTATCATTTAGGGTACGCATAATATCAGGTACATTAAAATCTTTTCTTAACAGTGCTGTCATCGCTATTTCAATCGTAGAAAGAGCCCTTCCGAGTTGCTCTTGCTTGTCAAAGAAGCGTTTGTCTCTGTTCTTACAGGTCTCAGGTAGCATGGCCCCGATCTCGGGATTAAGTGTGGGTGCTTTAGAAAAAGGAGAATTTTTAGGAAAAAGATACTTCTTGAATAGTTCCTGTCTTTGCTCTTTGTTTAATCCATTAATTAATATTTGTTTAAATCGTTGAGCGATTTCGGGGTGAACATTTTCACCCCACTCATCTTTCTCGATTTCACAATCACCGAGAGCTTCTAAAATTTCGGGATCTATATCCTGTAGGTCTATAGTCTGTTCATCTGCAGGAACTTCTACCGTCGGAATCGTACTAGGTTCTTCTGACGTAGGAATAAAGCTTAGTACTTCAGCATGGTCAACTGCGTAGTTGGAAACTTCATCGACATAAATACCTTCTATTGGGATTTCTTCAGACTCGAGGTGTTCTGGAAATAGAAATATTCTCCATAAACTACTTGGTAAGTTTTAGCTGCTGGTCAATCTCTCGTATTAACTCTAAGCAGAATTTTTTTAGGTATTGTTATTGACTAATCTCGCGTATTAGTTCTAAATAACATAACAGCAAAAAATAATAAACTTTTTTTGCACCAAGAATGTGGGTAGCATTGCGCGGAGCGCGCTTATCTTTATAGCCACTGGTCAATCTCTCGTATTAACTCGGAGCCAGATAAGTGAATAAAATATTGCTATAGGCTAATCTCGCGTATTAGCTCGAAGCAATCAAATTAAGATAAAAAGCTGGACCACTTTGTAACACCAACCTTCGGGAATAACACCATTTTCTTCGTCGCTTGAATATATGATTCTCTTCCGTCTTTTACTGTTCAGTTTTTCTTCGTACTTTTTTAATTTTCTTATCCACTTTTCTTCCTTATTTTCGTCACGTTTACGTTTAGGCATTATCAGAAGATAAAGTTAGAGAAAAAAATAAATGAATCCGTGTGTATCGAAACTGCGTGCGATGCCGAGCGCGCACAGAACAGGAATGAGGCACTGAGGTAGGCACGGCCGACGGTACGTTAGTAGGTATGAACAGACAAGTTCTTTTCATTCTGCTCTAAATACTGTGTGCGGGTAGATCCAAGTGTTGCAGGGCTAACTACATGGTAATTATAAATCTCGGAGTACGAAGACAAGATTAATTGTCATTCTGCATCGTTGTTACTCTACTCTAGGAAAACAAACATGGTATTGAGATATTTTGTTTTTATTTTAGGGTGTTGCTTTGCGTTGTTCAACTATCACCTAGTACTTGCCAAATTCAATTTCAATCAATTTATTCTTGCTAAATGAACATGGTAGGTACAAAAGTTACACATACATTAAAAACACCAATAGCAGAATAAAAGTTGGCACAAGGCAATGCTGTGTAGATAATAGATATATATTAAGTACTTAAATAAATTAAACCTATTTCAATATACAAACAAAAATATATGTATATAGCAATGAAATTAACTTTGAAACATGACTAAATCCCGTAAAAACAATAAATAATAAACTCAGTTACAGTTTTAGTGTTACAAGTATCCATAGGCGACGGTAACTGCTTACCATCAGGCGGCCTGTCTGCTTGTTTGCCACACACAAAAGTACAGGAGTAATAATTAATTATACAATACAAAAAAGTCTTCAAAATTAGTAAGCATTCGCACAAAATTATTGTTATTACCAAATCAACAGGAGCTCGAAAAAAAAACTATTGGAGCTAAGTAAAAAACTATTAATGCTAATGATTTTTGAAGGTTAACCTCGAGAGCATCCTATAAATCCTATAATTTAGAAATGATGAAGTAATTGGTGTAAACACACGTTCAGACGTAGCCTTCAACCATCTATCTGCTGAACAAGCCAAAACAGGTCAATGTAGTATTACGTATTTTACAGCTGCCCATTTCGTAGTATTAAGCACCGGCGTCAATAAAATCGATGATAAAACAGCGTTCTAAAGCACCCAGCCCCCTTCCGATACATAAAATTTAAGACATTTTCATGTCTTTTTATTTTATGATAAAGCGCAGAACGATGATACTGGAAAAGTACTAAGATATCGGAAACGATCAATTTAACCTTAACAAGGCTGTCTAGAGCAATAAGAACATTGAACAGAATATAAACTGGAGACGGGGAGTTAAAAAGCGTGTTGTGTATCAGAGATCATAAAACTGGCCACGTGCATCTGCGTTCTCTTATATCCATAGATAACTATGTAATATATTGTAGCATTTACAATTATAACGATTATAAACGGGATATTTGCTGGGATTAGGTTGTGGATCGAGTACCTGATATCACAAAATAAATAGGTACAGAAGACCAGCTGCATATAAGAAGCGTCAACAGGTGCACGCACACAAAGACGCGTATGTAAAAAGATGATCGTGCCTCTCGTACGTGCTAAAAGTGGCTAATTTACTTTTTAGTAACCAATTAATAGGCTTTTATTAGGTTACCCGTTCCTATTAGAAATAAATGTGTTATAAATTACATTGGAAACATTACATTAAATTGGAAACTCCCAAATCTAAACTCACTAACATTAGGAATAGTTGCTTTGCCAGCCCTATAGCTCTACGGTTGCGCGTAGGTCAAGGTCAGCTGAAGCCGGCCTTCTGTGCCTATTTATTTTGTACTGATAATTTGGCGCAGTTGCATGAACCATGTTCACGGTAAATATCTCGCTAATTAATAATCATATAATTGTAGTCAACAACCGTGATAATTTAAAACATTGAATCATTTGTTTGGTATAAAAACCATATTTAGCGGCTTGATTTAATTTAGAATGAAAAGTCTTTTTATGATGTTTTAGTGAAAACTATTTAGGCCTAACGCCGACTGTAGATTCAAGGCGTATAAGTGACTGTAAAAGAGTCTTTTCAGTTTACGCTTAGTATGATCGGTCGTTCGGTTTTCGGACTTTTCGGGTACGAAAACGCGACACCGTTTCATGGTTGGTATTTCGAAAACCCGTAGAAAGGACTTTGATTTTATTTTTATTGTGCGAACTACACAGTGAAATGCGCTGCCGGTGAATGGTTTCCCTGATAGTTACAATGTAGGTGTCTTCAAGTCAAGTGAATCGGTTTCATCTGGGCAACGCGTACTTTATCGTAGACCGGATGAGATGAAGGTCAAACGCAAGCCTATTATTGTAAAAAAAAGGTTGAACATTCAGCCGAGAATCGAGCTGCGTGTTTTAGGAGCTAAGAAAAAATACCCCTCCCTCCTGTCGTCCATTACCGTTTGCAGTTGTGTGCTGTAAATATGTCAGGTAGAGTAAGAATATGTCAGTTTGTGCAATATATGTTTACTTTTTGCCCTTTCAGTTTTTGGCAGTTTTTTCGGTACTAACTCCATTGTAAGGCAAATCCAAACTATATTTTATCAAAGCTTGGGGAGACCTATATCTAGCAGTGGACTAACATAGTCTGATTATGATGAAGAAAACAGTCGAGGAGTGGAGGATGCCACTCAGCGACACAATTTGTACCTACGATAATCCGAGCAGAGTTCACTTTTCCACAGCCGATGGTATGCCGAGACGGCATCTTAACTATCCAGCCAACCTTAACCATTACAACGGAAATCAAAACTATAAATAAAAAACAATACCCACAATTCTTGAGTATTCAAATAGTCTTACAGCTAGTCTGCTATTCAACGTATATCGTAACAAAAGTTCAGTACGTCAGTTGCTGGAATTCTAAGACCCATTGTCAACTAGATTAGTCCATAGAAAACTATATTTTTATTTATTTATAGACCACTCCAGGCATGACATACAACAAAAACAGACAAGGACTAGTCGCCCACACCTGGATCGCAACAATGGACACATTTGTTACTGCTCATTGTGCTGGAACATGAAAAGCTCTATTTATCAACTTACATATCTTTGTCGTGTGGTATCGCCTCGCCCCTTTCCACCTCAAACAACGGCACTACAAAGACTGTCTTCGCGAACACACAACCTTCGTCTCGTTTCTTATCTCCCATGAGCTTCCGGACCATTGTGAGGAACTTTGGCGCTAACCCCTCGCTCGGCACCATCTCTATATCAGAAACTATAAAGTAGTTTGTCGTTGACGCGTTCCGTGCCACGTTTCTGCCCACGTTTATCGGATATAGTATGTTCTGCTGTTTTCTAAAAGTCGGAATGTTGAAAGACCCAGAGCAATCGTCAAATATCAAACTAGGCAGCCGAGGTGGTCTCTGTGGCATTTTTTTCATCATTTGTTCCAGTTTTCGTTTTCTAGCCAATTGGATGTACTGAAATCTAGTTTTGTTATCCAAATTTCTGTAGTTCTCCAATTTCTTCCTCTGTAATTCTTCGATTGAAAAATTTGCTGTGGTTGTAGGAATTTCTGTGGTTGTAGGAATTCCTATTGTCGTTAGAATCGACTCTTTAGGTATTATTTTTGGTGGAAGTTTCTTTGGATAAAACAAATGCAAGGATACTTTAGACATTCCAGGGTAGCAGTGACAGAGCTGCGTCATCAGCTGCATGGTGATATCTAGATCGTAGTTGGGAACGAAGACTGCAACACTGATTGGGCCGTCCCAATATCTAGCTATCTCTACGACATGGTATAGATACTCCGGTGTTGCTTGCGTAGCATACGTCACTGCGTCATATTTGCTGTAGTTCATGTATGCTCGTCCTTTAACTGCATTATAGATGACTTTGTAAGGGCTCTTTCTTCCTACTTCGGGCGTTGCGTACAAATTCACGGTGGCCCATTTGAGTGCCCTGGGAAGGCCATAGTTGAAGTCGCAGTAACTATCGTTATCGATTGGTTGTTTACCTTTTAAGAAGCTTCCTGGCCTGTAGTCAAAGTCACCTACCAGGGGGAATATGTGCTTTTGGGCTTGATACCGGTACGAGTACAGTTGCAATATAACAGTGATGGTCACTATGAACGAGGCTATAAGGAGCATAGTGGAATGTCTCCTTGAAAGCCGGAAGGAGTATGCGCCGCATATTCGGATCCATTTCGTCATGTTTATCAGCGAGCATTGTTTATGAAATTGATAATCTCGTAGTGAACATGTCGTGAAGTGTAGAACTAATTATTGCATTATGTGGAGCATGCTGATATTTTTTACTTCAGGAGCAGGGGGGAGATTATCTAGCTGTCTCTTTCATTAGAAATGTCATGAGCGTGTGAGTGACAAGACAATCTTGACCGCATCAGAATAACCCAGTTATACCCCCCCTGATAGTTCGTTTTTCAGGGTCGTAAATCCGTTATATTCTCTTTAGTACGTAAGAAATTATATAAACTCACTCCACGATTTCATCTAATTTGTAAACTCACTACAATTTCACGACAATTTTGGTTATAGTTCATAAACTACATCAAGATCATCACAACACCAACGCAGTATACTATGTATTTAGAATAACAAACATTACATGGAATTTATCGAAAGTTATTTGTACTATTTAATCATTAGTCATTGGTTTTAACTAATGTTTTATTTTGACCAGAAAATATGACAGCCGAAAAGAAAAATTTAAGTCGAAAAGGATGCGCGCGCACCCAGGCATGCGCAGAAAGGAGATCAATATCTCGAATATCTTTCGAGCTCTTTCTACTGCCTCTGAGATATATATAGACATTAGACAAGTCACTTGGATTTCTACGTAAATCGGAACGTTCCGAATACTTTTGATTGAATCTTAGCAAATATTTGTATGATTGCTTTGAACATTTCAAGCAAACAGGATGGCAAAAACAAATCAACTTTACTTAAAGAAAGTAGGTAGGTACTTACTTGCATGATTACTTTGTGCCGTTTGACTGTAAGGTGAATTAAAATCAAGAGACACGATTGAATACCAACTTCCTATTCGGGGTATATTAATTTATACACCAAGATGCCAGTTTGTTTTTAAACAATCAACAATTTCGGTAAATTAATTTATAATGAATCTTTGTTGTAACATCTTTATACACTTTGAAATATAAAATAAAATATAATAATAATTTAAAGTTGCAGCTGCATTTTCTCACAGGTCGGTCTGTCCCAGAGCCACTGAGAAGTCAATGGATAAAAATGTTCAGTTTTCGGGCACGCTACTCTCGCGCCCATGCGTCCCTCGTTCTTCTTAGACAATGTCAAGATTGTCTACACAATTTGGAAGGATTTTTTCTTAGGATTTTTTTATCAATTTCTGAATACTTCAAACAAAAAAGCGAGAAGAGCCACTCTAGCAATGGAAAGAATGCCAAGGCCTCCCAAATGCACTGTGTTTTTTGACTCTCGATCTTTTAAATAGAGAAAAGTAGTTATGTCTTACGCACTATTACCTAGTAGATTATTAAACGAGGGATGTAGCTGATCTTTTACACACGAGAAGGGCTTTAAAAGTTTGAGAGTGTAATAGCGCACTTGCAAATAATCTACTTTTCATCACTGGTGAAGTAAGAAAAAAAAACTGAGAAAAATCAATTTCATTTATAATTTCCCGCCAAATTAGCAAAGTTCCAGCTTCACATCTCACCAGAGAAGTTTTATACATAGTTATTAACTACAATTCACAGAGTAAAAAGTTTCTGACTTCTGCTTCTGACAGTACCACATAGTACTTGCATAGTACCTACCGATCGACCATGTAGGCCCACATGGTAGAAAAAAAGACTAAAGTAAGCTTAATAGTATTATTTGGCACGGAACTAGTTCGATTTTTTAATTACTTTACCTTCCTAGGGAGGCAAAGTGATATTTACCGCCCTCGTTTTGAATCATGAATGATTCCACATACAGAGAGCTAGTGATGAAAAAAAATTAAAGCCCGAGAACGGTATTTTGACGAATTATATTTCGCATACATTACATCTGAACTCGTCAACTATCCCTCAAAGTTTTATGACGAAAGTACCTATATGTTTTACCTGTCATGAATTAGGGTGCTAAAACGTGGACACTTATAGTACGAGCAGTCCACAAATTCAAGGTCGCTTAGCGAGCAGTGGAGTGAGCTATGGCGTTTCTCTGAGGGATCGTATCCAAACAAAGTTATTCGCCAGAGAACCAAAGTCACTGACATAGCTCAGAGTATTAGTAAGCTGAAGTGGCAGTGGGCCGGTCATATCTGACGTAGAACCGATAATAGCTGGAATAGACGTGTTCTAGAGTTGAGACCACGAATCAGCAAACGTAGCTTAGCACACCTTGACTCTTTGGGGTGACAACATACGTAAATGTCTCAGATATTTATTTATCAAAATTGGGCATATTGAGGCATTTGGATTGTAGGGATGTGAGTGTGATGTATATAAATGTTCTCAATACACACATTCATTCACACTAACAACAATAAGTACACTCCTTTTGGCTTTGTTGTTGTCGGGTAAAAAACCGTACAACAAAATCCACTACATTATGTAATGGAAGTAACCCAGTTCTCAAAGCAAAAAAAAGTTGACTGCTTCGTCTCAAAATCAAAGCAAAAAATACGTAACTTCTGCCAGTGCCTGAACCTAAATCAAAAGTTCTTTCCGAACATTTATGGCATCTAGAAATTCGAAAAGCCGTCCAAAGTTTGCTCGTTCCTCAACAGTGATTGCTCACCGACAATCGTTTACCGGAAGTAGGTAATTCAAAGTTTCTTGAACACGCTACGGAGCACTTTCGGGAGTCAGTCATAGCCTAGAATTCGAACGATCACTATCTTCTCCTATAGTCATAATATCTGTAGGCTTCGTACTAAAGATTGATTAGTTAAATTACGCTTCAACATAATTGCGTACTCTAACAATGTCGTATTATAAATTAAAATCTACCATCAAAATGTCATGGCATTTCTAATTTAACAAATGGCACATCAAGATAACTGACAACATAGATGTAACTGTTTAATCACACATGATATTTACTTATTTGCAGCTAATAACGCTTGTACGGACTTAGTATCAATTTGTTGACAAGCAAAATCTGATGTACCACATAAAGACAAATTTGAAAAGTTCATCCAGAAAGACACAAAACCTAACCAAATTATGAAAAACAAGTCCTTAAAGGAAAAGTTCAGAAACAACATTTTAGTCAGACCGCTTTACAGGAAAGTTGGTCGTAAAATCGGACCTAAACAGTTGGTCTCCATAAACATTGACAATACTTATAAACTAGATGGCATCGATTTTGAAGTTAAGAGACAAATAGTAAGTGATTTAAACTGTGTAGTCGCAGTTAATACTGAGAAAGTTGATATTCTACCAGGAGTTTGTGAAAATTTACAAAAACATGACTACATTAAAGAAAAACCAATAGTCAATCTTTTATTACCAAGTGATGCTGAAAATCAATGTTATAAAATGCTTAACTGTGCTGAAAGTGATCTAATAAGTGACAATAGTGACAATATTTCTAAAAATAGTAAAACAGATAAGTTTGTACAGGCAGAGAGGATCATGGTTTTAAGAAATGTAAGCTTAGTTTATTCAGTAGAATCGATATATGACAATAAAACTGAACATACGGCAAAATAGAATAATGGTAGCAAAACTATAGCCTCAAATATATAGAATGTTCAAGTTAATGTAAAACATTTGTTATAGTAGAAATACAATTTGCCCACAGCCCGTACTTAGTCTGCTGGGCGTCGTGAAGATAGAGTCAGAATATTTTTGTTACAATAACTGTGTACAAAAGACGTTTTTAATAAATAATTTCAGCTTCTTATCAAGAGCTTCATCTCAATCTCAATGTTAAATAAAAAAATGCTAGTAAAATAGCACCCAATTTTTTGTTCTTCTGAACATCATTTGTAACTGATTTAATCGGGCGCTAATTTACGATAAATTTTCTACTAGAGATTCGTCTAAGGATCAAAACCAGTGCTATTTTTTAGATTCCAGATACGTGGCTCCGAATGTTTCCTCTGCCAGCGCTGCCAAAAGAGACCTTGTGTTCCGTTATATTCAGGTGCGTTTCCTGCCAGATCGGACTGGCTACTGCGTTGGCACTCTGGACTCTTGTTTGGACTTTCCTCATACATTCTTATGAAGGTACTGTATGCTAAGCTATCATCTCCTTAGCTTTGCACCTAGTTTCCAAATGCTCTGTATATTTAAAGTTCGGGAGGTACAATTGTAGAGTAAAATTTAATCAAATAACCCAGGAACGTCTTTTTGACACACCGAATTAAATTTTACACTTCAACATAATAGTATCTCACTTACAATAACATTAAGCACAACCTTATGAACTAACTAACTTTGTTGTACTTCAATTGGATTTGTATCCAATGATTGAATGTCCCGAAAACAAAAACTTGTCAAATCAGCTCTTTTTTATCTTGCCAACTGTCACCAGTTCATGAGATCGGAAATGGTCAAATGAGCTACTCTTTACCAAGTCTTTTAGTGTTGCCAGTGCTACATTTTGATGTTAATTTGGTGGTCGAAGATGGTAAACACGTACAGAATGGAAAAGTGGGCTTCAAATTCATTAAACCAATAGGTTCTGATTGCGAGCATTGGTTTAGCATGATTGATCATTCAATACGGTACGTGACGAAAATGGTTATATATTTACTCGTCGAATCAGTCTGTGGTAGATCTATTGGCAACGTTCTTCAACAAAATTTAGTCCATGGAATTTACCTATATTAATTTAAATACATATTATAAATCTCGACAAACTAATATAATCCTGTCGTTAAATAAACTTTTAATTTAGCTTGCAACAAATTTAAACCTGGACCAGATAATTATGCGCAAAACATACCTATTGGCGATGAAGGGAGAAGGCTGGTTGTTTGTTTCCTTTTTGTTATTTTTTTTTCTGGTGACTAGTTCAAATTCAAATTCAAATTATTTATTGACATAAAAACGAACATGCATTTACATTTATGTCACAAGATTAAGTAAAATTAAAATTAATACAGTGCTATTTATACAATGTCAAATATTCAAGTCACAGTAACATAAATTATTCAAAATATTTATTGAAATAAAATTAGAAAATAAAAACTAACATGCATTTACATATATGTCACGAGATTAAATACAATTAAAAATAATAATATTACAGCACTATTTATACAATGCACTAGTTGTATGTGTGCCACTTTTAAATGAAAAAAAATAATTCCCTGTAGTGACCTGAATAAGCTGTAGATGTTGATGATGATGAATGGCTTAATTGGTAATAGTAAATGTTGTTTCTAGGTCCGTACGAGTTGCAAGTATCAGTCGACTTTCAAAATGCCCAAAACCAAGTGGTTATCGATCTTGCAACTGAGTTGCGACAGGTGAGATAGATTTGAATTATTTTTTACCCAAATCTGCAGCTGTGCAACTATACTCAGTCCATTTTTAGCTCAGACAGCTCAGACGTCAGATTGTAAATAACTGAATTAAAACTGTAAAATTACCTGTAATACCTAGGCTCAGATTCTCTAACTTACATGAGATTCCTTGCCACGTACGCGATGTGTTAACAAGAAAATTTATTGAAAAATTGGCTCTTTGTTTCTATGACCACACTTTACTTCGCGGCCGTGGTATATTATCTGCGTGGATTTGCCGTCTGATGGGTCAGCTAGTACCTAATAAATAATATCAAAAATGTTGATTTATATTTTAATACACCATAAATGTTAACCGATGGGGAAGAAAGGTTCTTGAGTGGAGACCGCGAACCGGAAGACGCAGCGTAGGTAGGCCTCCCACTAGATGGACCGACGACATTGTGAGAGTCGCGGGCATCCAGTGGATGCAGATGGCAGGATGTCGTTCAGTGTGGAGGTTAAAGGGGGAGGCCTATGTTCAGCAGTGGACGTCTTCTGGCTGATGATGATGACACCATAAATATAGCCTCATGCGAACGCCACAGTGGAATATCATGGAACGGTTTGACACCAACCCTCTCTACCTAAATATAGAAATCTCATCATATCCAGGCCGAGTCCCAGGAGGGTGTCTTCTAGATAAGTATTTGGTATCCCTCACGGAGAATATTCAAATTTCATCCCGACGATGTGTGCAAATTGGCATATAACATATTTTTTCTTATTTTTCCGTTTCGTTGCGGTACATGTTTCTGTAAATAAATAACTAAGCTCACCTTGAAGGCAGTGACTTAGGTGCAATTATTTGTCTCGAAAAGACAGGGGATTTTACATGTTATTCGGGTACTATATTCATTCTGTGGCCATACTACCAACTAAAGCATTTCTAAATTAATCGGGTTATACTGTCTCGACTTAAAACAAAAAAAAACTTTTCTGTGGTCTTGACAGCGTGTCAGAACTATCTCACTACTCACTCACATTTTTGTAGATAAAAAATCACTGAGAGTGTTTAAAAAAAAACGATTCGGCATTATCTTTACAATAACATTGGTAATGTTTCAAAGCAATGTTTATGTTTTATATTACTAACTGCAGCTTTGGCATGACAATGCCATGCAACTATTTAGATGCAGTAATTGATCTTGATTCCAGTGGGTGCGATACTACGTAGCCGTCCGAATACCCATAATTTGACCCATGATTTGTTGCGAAGCTATAAGGCGGTGTATAGGACACCGCCCTATAGATTCGCAACCCCTCAACCGATTTTGCTCATATTTATCCTACAAAAAGTTATTTAACTAAACTACTTGCTTACAAATTTTCATGAACATCGAATTAGCAATAAACAAGTTATCGCCGAACAAACATACAAAGAATCGCTGACTTGTCCTATTAAAATCTGAGACTTCTTTTACTACTCACTAAATAAATAGTGTTTACTAACATCGATAACATAAAAGTGTGATTCTGTAAGTGCGTGTATTGGTGCCAACTGGTGCCAAGCCTGCAGATGAAGGCGTTCGGCCAAACCGAAGGGATCGGCCCAAGTTTGACATGTTTTCGCATAATTGTATCGGAATATCGGAAGGTATCGTTTTCGACACCTTACTGGTATTATTTTTTGTTATGCTAGCTAGTAGCGTTCTGTTTATATAATAACATGTACTTGTTATCTTTGTTCATCCACATATCATAGATCTGTGATCACACTTAATTTTTTCAAAGAATAACAATAATTCACTTAGGTGAGAAAATACATGTTTTACTTAACTAAGGTTTTTTTTATTCAGTGATAGGCCGTCAACTCACCTGATGTTAAGCGAAGATGCGGTCTTCCATGGATCACGGAAACCGATTCACTCGAGACTTGAATACTCAATAATCAATAATTTTGATAAATGTGTCCTATTACAGTAAAATATGAAAACAAACACACTTCTACATTTATAATATTAAGTATGATAGAGTGATCAAGGCAAATTTTGCGGCATTAGGAGACTAACATAATACATAAACAATATTGAGTTTGAGAGTTTAATACTGTCAAAGCCCACAGCACTATCTTATTAACCCGAACGAACAACATTCCTGCTAAACAATTCATCCACACGAGAACACCTGAAGTATTTTGAAACGAGCAGCAGATTTTCACGGAGCGCCCGCGGGCACAGAGTAAATAATAGTTGGTACAAGGCGGGTTAACAATTTGCATTCCTTTGAGAGCCATGCAACTAAACTGGCAGCTCGGGGAATTTAGTTAATTGCGGTTTTATAGCAGCAGGATTTTATAAATAGAAGCTACTTGAATTTATGGGACTCTACAGCGCTCTACGGTTTTGCCTGCGATCCGTCAAGAACCGTCCAGTCAAAAAGGAGTTTCTAAATTTGTCTTAATTTTTTTGTGTAGGTATGTTAACTGATATCATCAGTTTTTTTTTAAATAGGTACCACCCTCAATATATAGGGTTACGCGAAAAGGGTACTAAGCAGAAAGGGGTTCATAGTACCCATCATTATAAACAATTTTACAATGGGACCAATACCAAAATTGCGAAAAAAAAAAATATAAATGAAAGAAAGTATATTTACTTCGCATTGCTACAAAAAACATATTATATTTAACGGATACAGTAAGTGTCGAATGGGTCCGTCTCGATGACTTTCAGCGCCCGTTTTCAGATGAACCCTTGAGTTTACAGTAAGCACAAATTTAGTAGGTAAGTTTAGTTTAATATCAGTTGTTCCATACAATTTTGTTGAGTTAGAATGACCGTTTTCTATGGAACAGCCGTTTCTTTTTTTCTTTTCTTTATTTTTCCTTTTTTCCACCTCACGTCTCAGAGAAAACTTACTCATAAGTCTTTTTTGCTAAATATTCTGGATCCTGTACCAGTTTCGTTCATTGTTTCCATATCACCTAGTGATGTCGTTCTTCCAGTGGTCCAAATCTCTCCGGTAGTCATTTTCCGCTGCTGCTAAGACTGCTGTTGTCCAGATCCCGCCAGATCCCGCCCACCGAACTGGTCAGTCGCCACTTAATTCTTGAGATCCAGTCACTCACAATTTCGAACTTTGTTAGTCGTCAAATTTCTATAACGAATCCTACAAATAGTCAATATCTGAATTGTTCTACCAAATAATGAGCACTATTGACCGAGCAAATATTCGAACAAATCGAAGTACGTGTCAATGGTTCTTTATTTATCCAACAAAAACTAGCGTACAGTTGATTCAATCGTTTTGACATATTGACATATTGGCAAGTACTTCATTAAAATATGAACTACCCATGAATATGCTGCCTGAACAGGTGTCCCTCGAAAGTTACAATGTGTGTGGGTATCTTCAAATCGCGAGTGAAAAGGTTTTTTCTAGGCAAGCGTGCTTCATCGTAGACCACATAATCGCTTAAACATCGGGCGAATTGGCGGTCAAAGGCATGCATGCCTATTACATAATAAGTGAAAAAACTAATATGAGCAAAATCTCTCGACCCTTAGTATATAAGGTAAAACATAAATTTGGGGCAAACAACTAGTTTTAATCAGATTAAATTTCCCTCGTTCCAACGTTGTGAATACAAACGACATCAGAGTTTATTTATTTATGGACGTGGGTGTATCTGAAGACGTGTGGGAAGCGAGTGCACAAGTGTGATTTATCACCACGTCATTATCATAACACCTACATGCATATATTTTTAGTTGGTTCTGCTAATTACGTAGGCGCCTAAAATGGTTTTGATACGAAATTACGGACATAAATGACATAAATTGTAACTTTGAACAATTTTTTTTTGTCATAAATAAAATTTAAGATTTGTGACTGACTGCTGGCGCCTACTTTGGCCAAAAACTTTTGGCTGGAACAATATGGATATATGTATTGTCATGTTAAATGGCAATGCTACCAGCATTCTGGCTACTTTTCCTTCCAAAAATAAGCTTTTCATCATCATCAGCCAGAAGACGACCACTGCTGAACATATGCCTCCCCTCCACACTGAACGACAGCCTGCCATCTTCATCCATTGGATGCCCGCGACTCTCACGATGTCGTGGGTCCATCTAGTGGAAGGCCAACCTGCGCTGCTTCTTCCGATTCGGGGTCTACATTCAAGAACTTTTCTTCCCCAACGGTTATCGGTTCTTCGAGCAATATTGGCTACTGCCCATTGCCATTTCAACTTGCAAATCTTAGCAGCAATGTCAATGACTGTGGTTCTTCGGAGAATATCTTCTTTCCAGATTTTATCGCGCAAAGACCCTCCGGGCATAGCTCTCTCCATTGCCCGCTGTGACTCTCAGTTTTTCCAAAGATCCCGCAGTTTCTCAGTACTATTTATATCATCACTGGCAACACACACTGGTTAAAGACCAGTCTTTAGGCACTGTAGTATTTTTTACTATTAGATGCACGCAATGCAATTTTCCTTTCCCGATCATGGCACATTTATGCTTTATATATAACTGACTAGCTAAATTCCCGCAAATTCCGGAAAATTTACGGAAAAATCTACGTGAATGAAACCGTGGGCTGCAGTATTGTAAATAGGAACTTATAAGGTTCAGACCATATAAAATTTTCCAAAGGTACATGACTAGAGTGTTACCGTAGTATATGCTCAATTTTGCTTATTAGTGTAAACTCAATCGCACGCCGACTTCATTGGTAAACCATCGTCGTGATTGTTCGATTTGAAAATCTGACGCAAATCAAGTAGGGCCTAAACTTTACTGTGATTCTAATGTTCGAATAAGCGTTTCTTTACTTTTGAGATCATTACTGAAAGGTTCATTTTATCAGCGGCTGTATCGACCTACACCTCAAAAAACTAAAACCTCACTAGGGAGGTTTAACATGACCCAAACAAAATTGACAGGCTGGAAGTCACAAGAATTTCGTAAAGATAGTGCTGAGTTCGCATTCGAATGTCCCCAAGGCTCAGTTTTGGCGGATAGTTGAGAATAGACTGTATAAATGAGGGTCACGGTCGACGCACTTAGAGGACACTCGTAATAGTCATCACACATGACATGCCTACTTTATATAGGCATACAGAAAAAAGTTTAATTGACCAGTCACATAAAAGGCTTTTCATCATAAACAACAACTTTTTTTCTAAGCCTATAAATCCTCGCGAAAAAATCTGCTGTTTCAAAGAAAAAGTAAATGTATATTTTTTTTTCGAATTTGCAGATTGAGCGGCATTTCCGAGTAACTATAATATGAGGTTCATTAAAAGTGCTGTTAATAAAGTCTTTAGAGGTGTCATAACTGTAATGCCCCTCATGTTACAAGTATCCGCGACGTTGATCAGGCGGCCCGTTATAGCTTGTTTGCCACCTATGCCATGGAAAAAAACATGGCGGAAAAATTATATTTTTGTGGAAAATACAACATTCCTAATACGCAACAGTGTTGTACCTATTCAGCTATTCTGTAACCACAGTGTCTGATACCAATTCCTTCTACTATACTCATGAGATAATGGCCGTATTACAAATGTCCATTCTATGAATGTTCGAGAATTTCTGAAACTCACTCGAGCAGATTCTGGTATATTCCAGAATTCATCCGAGCATATTCCAATCGTATTATGTCCAAGGACTCATCGAGTCTGCCTGATCCTTACCCATATTTATTTTGGTGGATTTCCTCCGAATTGCCTTTGAGATGATTCCGATATACTCAATGTTGTAGATATACGCGTTACAGGGAATCTGTTGGATAAAAAGATCCCGTACTAATGAAATTTCAGATGAAACTAGGTTTTTTGTGGAAACAAAAACTATTATTATCATTGAAGGATAAAATTATTTTTTGTTTGTTACACCTAAGATTTCTGACTTTCTGGAAAGAAAATTGTTAGGCTTTCGGGTGACCTAAAATCTTATACACCAGAAAGCTATAAAGCCAACGGCAATCAAATAAAATACAACTACTTTTTGAGCTAACATTGCAATTTCTCCAGTGATAACCGTAGCAAAAGACTAAGAAAGAGGGTAGATCGTTTTGGCTGTACCTAACTTTGAACTTTTTCACCAACCACCCGCATTCTTCAGTCTTCCCGTGAACATGGTGCATGTAACTGCGCCGAAATATCGGGAGCTCCTTCCACAACCTTACCACGGTAAATATCCCGTAAATAATCATTTAACTTTAGTGAACAACCGTGATAGTTTAAAACAGTGCTTTTTAAAGTGTTTTTGTTGTTTTTCTTTACTATTTCGTTACGTTTAATTTACTACATAACTTGTCATTTTGTGTCATTTGGTAATACTAGTACGTGTATTGCACTAAGTGTATTATCGTTTCAACTGTCATAATTTAAAATTATTTTTCCATTCCAACTTTATTTAAGAATAAGGCTTTATTATACTTTAAATTAATACAACAATAAGGCCTTTCGTACGTGCCATAATCGACGAATGTACTTTTCGGTAACCAATTTATTAACTTTTATTTGGTTTGGTACATATACTAAATAAATTGTTTGTAATTGAAACTCCTAAATCAAAACCTTTCAGAGAACATTATAGTTAGTTTGCCAGCTTTAGCGCCACAGTTGCTCGTAGGTTATTAAAATCAAGGTGAGCCGAAGCCGGATTCTGTACCTATTTATTTTGTGGCGAAACGTGTGATGATGCAATCGCATTTACACTTTTTGTATGAAGCCTTCCTCGCCAACAACTGGTTGGTTCTGTCCGCTAGATCACAAACGCGGCCTAACGAATCATGGTAAGGGATCTTTAGAGGATGTTTTTTACACGATTTGTCATTTGAATCAAATCCACCCGAAAAGTTTTTATTAAAGTCCGTATAACTTTGATTTATTACTTTTGCGTAAAAATTAAAGTAAGTCCAACTTTCCTGTTTCATAAAGAAGTCGTTTTAATATGGATTTGGCAAATTAATGCGCCATCCGAAGTTTAATGAAAATATCTTCGTAGTAATTGGCGAAATATGGAAAAACATCCGAATATTTTTGTAATAATTATGTACGATTTTTCTTCGAAAATATTTTTACGTATCTAGTTAGTATTTTTATACCGTAAGTAGGCCAAACTTTTTCTATTCAAGCTACTGAAGTGAAACTAACTAAATTAGGTTAGATACAGAACTTTATTTTTGATTTTAAATATTTTTTAACAGTATTAAGAAGCTATTATTGTCGAATGGATTTTATGAAATGAAAGAGTATTTTAATTATGGTTACAAATATTATGTATCATTATATAAATTTATTATTATGTTTGTGTAAATATTCTTGCTTTTGTTAATTATTCGTTAGGTACACTGATCTCCGTTAATTTTATCTAGGTACCTAATTTTAAGTTTGTATGAAAGTAAATAGATAAGTTTTGCTTCATTAACAGTAAGTCTTACTCTATTAGTAAGTTAATACCTAATTGTACCTTAAACATTGATAAATGTTATGTAAATTCTTATTGTGTAATACTAGCTGGCGACTTCATGCGCGATTTCTTCAGAAAAAAATAGCCTATGTCCGTCCTCATGATACATACTATTACTACGCAAAATTTTATCGAGATCGGTTAAGCCGTTTAGCCGTGATTATGTAGCAAACAAACAGAGTTACTTTCGCATTTATAATATTAAGTATCGATGTACTTATTATAATACCCTCAAAAATTGCACGTCTGTGAGGATCGGCAGATGACTGTTTTAATCTTCCTATTAAAATGTAGCCCATAAATATAGCTATTAAATGAAAACAAAATGAAAATCTGATCAAAACCACAGAATACATAATAAAAATGTTTATAGACAGAGAGCGCGAAATAGCAAATCATCATGTCACTTCTATAAATTATATTCGGACAAGTAATGGCGCACAAAGGCGTGACGTAATTTTTTATTTTGTGGGAAAGGGACAGCGTTTTCTCTATTAAAAACTTTAAACGCTTATAAATCAGAACATTAATCATCATCATCATCAGCCAGAAGACGACCACTGCTGAACATATGCCTCCCCTCCACACTGAACGACAGCCTGCCATCTGCATCCACTGGATGCCCGCGACTCTCACAATGTCGTCGGTCCATCTAGTGGGAGGCCTACCTACGCTGCGTCTAAGGTCAAAGGTCTTTGAACAGTGTGTGTTGCCAGTGATGACATATGGTCTTGAGACGTGGTCCTTAATTGTTGGTCTTTTGGAAAAACTCAGAGTCACACAACGGGCAATGGAGAGAGCTATGCTCGGAGTTTCTTTACGCGATAAAATTCGGAACATAGATATTCGCCAAAGAACCAGGGTCACCGACATAGCTTTTAAAATCTGCAAGTTGAAGTGGCAATGGGCAGGCCACATCGCTCGAAGAACTGATAACCGATGGGGAAGAAAGGTTCTTGAGTGGAGACCGCGAACCGGAAAATTAATAATTCATTTAAATTATTTTTTATTAAACACATTATATTTACTTAAATTCTTCATCAAACCTATTAGTTTCAACGATATAAACATCAGGCATCTACCTTATTACTCTACCAAGGTACACAGTTTAAGGCAATAGTGCGCGATAAGTCCCGATAAATATGAAAACATGCAGTCAGAAGACGTCCACTGCTGAACATATGCCTCCCTTTCATAGGAACTCTTTAATCGATTTTCGTTACCAGCTGAGAAATAGATAGTAGAATTTTTCAATAGCTACCATTTAGTTCTTTGATTTGTTACAAGTCAAATTAGCCTTTTTTTAGTTTATTTTAACTAAGTATGTCAGTTTTTTATTATATTTTTAATCACAATTTAATAAATACAATCGCTAAAGAAAATAAAAACACAAAATATTTCTAACGTGAATCACTTGATCTGTGGGAGGACGGTTGCAATTTGATACCACCAATCCCCCCACAGATCCATTGCTATCCTATAAATAAATACCTACCTAAAAACTAACGCTATAGTAAAGGAAATAAATATATGCGTGCCATTATATGATTTTAAAACGCTGAAAATACTAAAAAGTAATTTTTCCCATGAGGCTATGGCCGACTATTTTCTTTTTCATCAATATTGTATGGCGATACACCCAGGAAGGCACATAATGCTTCATGTGTGTATTATTATTCTTATTCTATCTATTTAAGTATGTATTTAAAATATATATGTATGTATATCAGTCTCTGGCAGCCATATTACAAGCTTTGCTTAGTTTGGGGTCATATGACCATGTGTGCAATAATGTCCCACATATTTATTTATTTATTATCTGTAAATCTAAAGCCGGGTCCGCTGCGACATGTTTTCGTGTAAACACACTGACTGTTAGCTAACACCAAAGTCACATCCACTTTTCGTGTCAGTAACATGTTAGTGTGTTAGCTAACACGAAAACATGCCGCAGCGGACCCTGAAAGGTGCATGAATTCTGAACACCGTTCTAGAAGGTGTTTATAAGTTTTGATGGTGTTATCGAACTATATATGTTAGTTATTTGAAGTACGATTCCTAAAAAGCAAAGCATAAAGAGCTAGAACTTTTTAACTTATATACCGCACACTGTACTACTCTGTTGACTCTAAAATTTACTGCTCTAGTAAATTCAGGACAGAGCTCTATCACACTTTACACTAACAATATAAATGCGCAAGTGTGTGTCACTGTCTTCTTATTACGACTACTCGGCGAGTCAAAGATTTAAAAAAACTACGGATACGCGTGTCGGGTCAGCTCTAATGTAAGGACCAGCAGGCCTAGCATGGGCCGTGGAAAAATTGTCTTTCCACCGTTTTAATCCGCGCGTAGACGCGACAGAGCTAGAATATGGATACGTTTGTCTATTTCTAGCGGGATAAAACGGAAAGACAATCTGTCCACAGCCCGTGCTAGGCCTGCAGAGGTAGACTAAAATATCATAAGTATGTAGTAATCTGCGTATTTAGGTAAAATTTGTTGCTAGCTAAATTAGACATTTAAAAAAGAAATATAGATTTTTTAGGTTTTCGGGAATATTACACATTTGAACAATACCCCACCGAGGCTATTGAAATTAATATATAAATTTTAATAGACAAAAAAATCAAAAATTTTAATAGACATAAAAAAGTTATATTTTTTATGCCTTGGTTGGCAGCTTTAACAACCAGTATGGAATCCAGACATCAGATTAATAAAATTAACGCTTAAGCCCAACGCAGACACACACAGACAGGCTCACTACATGACCACTGTGTCCTATGTGTCACGTGACACCGTGAGCCACTACTGCGTACATAGGGGAACGTTTTGCTCAATAATTATCAATATAAAAAACCGGCTTCATAAAAATGTCAGAACTGGACCAAAATGAAATGGGACCACACGCGAAGTACCAGCTTTCAAATAAAAAAAGAACCATCAAAATCGGTTAAAAAGTTAAAAATTGGTGGTACTTGGAAATAATTTCGTAACATTTCGATAGACACTGTCGTCTAGTCTAGTCTACATTTGGCCACAGACACTGCAAAGTGTTTAAAACGTCAGGAATTAAACCGATAAAATCCGTTAAAGTGTTTAATTTCAAAAAATCGGGAATTTTATACCATACCCAATCATGTGTTTACAAATCTATGGGATGAACCTCAGATCAAATAAATAATAGAGATATGGCTTAGTACAATTATCGTTAGTGTTCAAATATCTCCGTTTTTCATATATTTTGTCATAATAATTTGCGTACTCAAAATTTTGTGTCTGCTATTGACCGGTGAAGAGTTCCTTTATCTGTAGATAATCCTAGATGTCGATGCAGGTCATGTTTACCATAAAAATGAATTGTCATCGGAACTGAACCAACATAAAAATTCAACTCCGTCGGATAAGAAGAAGTGGTAATTAATTCAGTTTGCAAGATTTGACCTAAACAAACACATACAACATTGCAAGTTAAAAGTTTGTACAAAGAAGTTTTCGACACTGCAAAACGAGAATCGTGGCACAGCTAGTTATCTCATATCCACATGAGAGCTCAGAATGCACCCAGCGAGCTGGCGGTGTGCCAGTTCGAAGTCGAGTGCCAAAACTAGTAAATTTGAAGCCGCTGACACTAGATACCAGGAAATAGTACTTGAATCGGCAGTTTCATAACGCGGTCGACTGTTACTATTTCAACGCCTATACTCAGTCTGAGTTTTTTTTTACTCTGACAGCTGCATTAGGTGGAAAAAGTAATTAATAGCTGGCCAAAAGCGTGTCGAGACACGCATATGGTACGGTTCCGCAGCCGAAGCATTATAATTATTACAATAGGTCGTGTTGTAAGTAAATCTAAAAAAGTCCTTGGAAAAACTCAGAGTCGCACAGCGGGCAATGGATAGAGCTATTCTCGGAGTTTCTTTGCGTGATGAAGTCCGGAACGAGGATACACGAGTATAACGGCGACTATAGCTATGTAGCTGTTCAAATTTGCAAGTTAAAATGGCAATGGGTAGGCCACACCACTTGAAGAGCGGAGATGGAAGAAAGGTTCTTTTGTGGAAACCGCATAAGCCGTATGACGCAGTGTAGGTAGGCCTAGGCTCCCACTAGATGGACCGACGACATCGTGAGACTGGATGCAGATGGCAAGCTGTCGTTCAGTGTTAAATTACAAGGGGGAGGCCTATGTTCAGCAGTGGACATCTTCTGGAGTGAAGCTAATATTATAAAGCGTGTTAAAAGAAAAAGAAATAACAAGGATTTTCGCCGTGATGTATCCGAGAACGAGCTGTCGTGAAAACAATAAATGTATTTGAATTTTACTATAACGTATGTGTAAAATATAATGTGTTAATAGCACGTCAGTTTAAGTAAATACATGCCTAACTTAATTTAGTTTATGCATTATAAAGTAAACCTGGTTTAATATGTTCCAGTTTTTAATAAATATTAAAATTTTAATTATATATTAACAAGTCGTCCTAAAATGTCCTAAATAATAGACATTCCGTCCACGGCGAATACCAAACCAACCGAGTAATAGTTGCCTTTGCTTTGCTGGATCTACCAGAGAATGTTAGTATCACCAACCGACTTTTTATTTTAAATCTTTAGTAACAAAGCCGAATTTCCCGTGACATAAGTGACATACTTCACATGCCTGTAATATTGTTACAATAAAAAGAACAGGCTATTTTGAATCTATCTCTCTCAGTTTTAGAAGCCAGATTAAATTGTCCAGTGGTGACTTGCTGTACAAGCCAGAGTAGCAAGCGATTGTATAGTTTATTATTTAAAATTAAAGTTCAAATTGTCATTAGTTTCGTTTGTTGTTCAAACGTAGACGAAATGTTGAATATTTTAGTTATGTCCATTTGAAACGTTGGACAAACGTTGGACATTGTTGGTATTTAACAACATTCTGATTGGTCAAATCGATCTATGCAGATTGACATTGCAACTGAATGATGAATGATGAACTGATTGATGCTTCCGATGCTACTTTTAGCAATACTCATAATATCCCTAAATAAAGCACTTCAAAACTTCTATTAAATTAATTAAAATTGACTCGATTTCAAACAGACTAACTACCAGGGTGAAGTTAAGAGCCGTATTACAAAACGCATCGTTCAATTTTAAGTATTTTGGTTTTCGGGCATAAAACTAAAAAATAAAGCCGTAATTGTCAACGAATATATAACAAGGAAACCATTACATTAAAATTGTGATTGTATTTTAACGAAATCCACTCTCAAACTTTCTCTCCTAGAGTTTAACTAAAAACTACTTCTGTAAATTGGAGATTGTAAAGTTGATATGTTGAGTTTTTCCAGAATTTGAAGCTGTTATTTTCAATAAAAAATAAATATCTATTTAATACTGTAACTTAATTTTCTATAGATCTTTCTATTTGATACAATCAGAATGCCAAAAATCTAGTTTTCATTTCTTTTTCGGCATAAAATGTGAGATTAAGATATTAACTATTTATGGAAAAATTTCATGAATGGATTTCATTTTAAATTTTCGTAATAATAAAGAACATTTCTCATATTTAAAACCGATTGTAATAACTCTAAAACTATAAGCTCTTTTTATATACCACAAAACCTCGATCTCTCCCTTATGCGAAAAGTTAAAAATTGCAACGCATTAAGGTTCAGGCGATAAATCCCGGGATTTTCGATCCCCTCTCGGAATCGGAAGGAATTGACTTACCGGGTTTTTGTGAAAAACCGGTATCTTCCGTTATTGCGACCCGAATGTTGCAGGAAAACCCGCATCTGTCGATGCCCTTATCACGCTCAGAAATGCTCTCGTGTAGGAAAAATTAATAATGGGCATGCATTTCACGTTTATATAGTACAACAAATGAAATTTTTTACCAATGGGGAAGAAAGGTTCTTGAGTGGAGACCGCAAACCGGAAGACGCAGCGTAGGTAGGCCTCCCACTAGATGGACCGACGAAATTGTGAGAGTCGCGGGCATCCAGTAGATGCAGATAGCAGGATGTCGTTCAGTGTGGAGGTTAAAGGGGGAAGCCTATGTTCAGCAGTGGACGTCTTCTGGCTGATGATGATAGTACAAGAAATATTATGAAATTATTTACTATAGTGTGTTCTGACAGCATCACTTGAGAGCCAGTTTCTATATCAGGTAAAGCGTATTTACCATTTTCGCCACATCGTGAATTAACATCAGTTGTGGACTGTAGTTAACGTTTAATTTTATTTTTGGCATATGGACTATTAATTTTAGCTACAAGCCTTTTATTGTGCGTGAAAAATTAGTAAGCGTACCGTACTTACAGATTTTGCTTTAAGGCGCCTCTTTTCCCACTTTTATCAATTATGTTCATTCTAGTTTTAGTTTGTTTGTCCATGATTAGCTTAAAGTTATAAAAATTTTGTTATATCAAAAATGAATGTTTTATCTAGGAAACCGTAAAACCCGTAAAACTAGAAAGGACTAAATGTCCTCGAACGAAAAAAAAAATTACATTATGATTTGCGCTTTTCGCCCTGTTTTTTGGATTCCTTCAAATACCTGTTTTCTAAATTAAATCTACGATATTTTAATATACAGATTTCATAGTTATGGAGGGAACCGTATGGGTACATTTTACATTGCATCTATACTTTTCGAAAAATAAAAGAAAAACCTCGAAAATAGATGGATTCAAACGCACGACTGTGTAAGCGACCCAAGGTTTTCCTCAGCTTAATACGACTTTAATACAATATATTGAGCCTTATGGTCATCTGTAGAAATAAGCGTTGCTTAAAAGTGGTAAAACCTCACCGTAAATGGTTGAGAGTATAGTGAAAAGTGTTTGAAACATGGAGACATTCAAACGCTATATATATGTACTAAGGCATAAATATTTACCTTGATTGCCGCATCTGAGGTGATAACAGACATATTTATACCGGCACTCTAAAACAGCACTCCATGATTTTAATTCATCATCATTATCATCATTTCGGCCATAGGACGTCCACTGCTGAACATAGGCCTCCCCCAATGATTTCCAAAAGGGCCGGTTGAAAGCAGCCTGCATCCAGCGTTTTCCTGCGGTCTCTTTCTAGTCGTTTATCCATCTTGTAGGTGGACGTCTTACGCTGCGCTTACCGGTTCGATATGATTTTACTTCAAGTTAATCATTTTTTCATGCCAGAAATACCCACAAAACATTAAGTACCTGGTTCGTCTTCCTCACGATAAACTAGTTTTGTACAAAATAAACAGATAAACATTTTTATTGAGCGTGACATACAAACTGTCCTATTACGAACGCAAATACCGTCTCCATTCCATCTCCGGTAAAAATTTATACTACTAATATTAATCCAATACACAGAAATGAGTTGGTTACAGCTTAGGTACTTAATTTCCTTACGTTCGCTGAAGGTAAAATGTCAGGTGCAAATTTCACAAAATATGAGACTCTACGTCACAGCTAAGTGATTGATGAAAGACGTTACCAACACAAAAAAGTAATATCTACATTGATGAAATTATTTTTACCAAGACAAGGTAAGTCTCTTACTTCTCTGGCATATTGACTGGCTGCGTCCTGTGGCTTTACCCACAAGTTCCAGTTTTAAAATTTTAACATATTTTGTAATTTCAGTACAAATGATCAGTACCATTTTCATTTTGATTCAAACACGTTTCAAACATAAAACTGATTGGATAAATATTAAGTTCCTTAACGGATTTTCATATTCCTACTGCTGGGATACAAACCTTCTCTTAGAGAGAGTGAGAGAAAGAGAACGAGAGAAGAAAAAATATTAAAGTTTAATACACTAAACTAAATAAAAAATATATATATAAAAACCTCTTGGTGGAAGAAAAAGTGGTAGCAGTATGCAGTATGCTGGCAGCTCTCTCTCTATCTTTTTCTGTACTATTTATTAAATACCACACAAACATGGAAACAGATGCATTACAATGAAACTATTATCTTGAGCTTTTAACAGGCGACCTTGTCGCTTAAAGATATCTCTTCCAGCTAACCGTGCAAGGAATGATAAATATTAAGATCATTTTCCGACTTTTTTGTTCCCACTGCTGTGACACAGGCGTTCTCTCAGTGAGAAAGAAGAAAAAATACTAAGATAAGATAACTCTTGGCCTTAGCTAAAATAATTCTGAAATAAATACCTAAGCAAATAACAATAAACAACCAGCCTATTAATTGTTTATTGTTATTTAGGTGCTGTTGCTTGTGACTTCGTACGCGTAGATTTTCATAAAAACTTTTAACCTTTTTTCTTCCCTTAATATGGCCCTTGTGGTCTCAAAATAACATAACCTATACTTCAATTTGGTCATAGCTAAGCATATTCGTGAAAACCGCATTTAAATTCTTCCAGTGGTTTAGGAGATGTGCGTGGACAAACAAACAAACAGACAAAAATGCTAAAAACTGCCTTAAAATGTTCAGCTGCTTATTTTAAGACGCCCTGTGTTTTTTTATATATTTCACAATTACAGATTTTTTTAATCTACGTTTTTATTATATGTATAGGTATAAGATAGAATAGATAAAGTGCAGAGCGTCGCTAACAACAATGTTGTTGGTGCAACTATCTTCTACTCATTAAACCATTTGTTTCAATTATAGCAGCTCTGAGTTAAACAAGCTTTAATTAAAAAACTTTCGCGGGCTTTTTGTCTTTTATTTTGTCACTTCATTAATGAAAAACAAACTCCTTTGACATGTTTTCGTAGTTAAAATGCAAAACACACGGCGCTCTGGCAAAATGAACTCAATTTTCGTGCTGGCATGTCCCGGGAAAAATCTCGGATGAAAATTTAACATGACAAAGAACTGTGGCGCTCGCTGTCGGCGACCCTCGCAAATATTCTGAATTCTTCAGGGATTCCACGTCGAGTTGCCAGATTTAGGTTTTCCCTGAAAACTTGTAGTTAATCGTAAATTTTCTTGTACTTCAAATACATGCCATAATTGGTACAGTTAGTCCTAACAACCTACATAAATACACAGGGCAACTGGTAATCAATAAGCATCCTCTTAAAGGCCTTAGTACATCCAAACATTAAACTTTGTTCTACGACTTTTTAAATTCGCGAAAAAAAATCTGCGGTTCCATACACTCAGATCATACACTCCCAACAAAATGTATAAAACAGCCGATTTTAGTCGCAAATTTTGCGAAGTCGTAGTACAAAAATTGTTTGTTTTGACGTATTGATGCCCTTCTGAGGATGCTAACTGATTACCAGTTACCTTCTATAGTTTAATTAATAAAGGCTGTACTACAGAGTAATAAAGTAATTTATATTATATACATTAATAATTTACGCAAATATAGGTGGTGGGAGTGGTGGTGGCCAAGCGGTAGCATGTGCGCTTTACAATCTGACAGCACCCAGTTCAATCCTCGGCCCTGCACCAATGATTTATTTAGTAATTAGATCAATTATGTCCAGTTTCGATGCCATCTCTCAAAAAACGGTAAAGGTGATCTTGAGGAAAAACTTCAAAAGTTCAGACATATGACAGTTACTAACATGCGCTGGGCCAGCATGGTGGATTTAGAGCCCATTCTCTCTCTCTCTCTCTCTCTCTCTATCTCTCTCTCTCTCTCTCTGAGAAAAGGCCTGTGTCCCGCTGTGGGAAAGTGATAAGCTGATAATGATGATGATGTTGAACTATATTTGCAGTAAAATAAAAGACGTGATGAGACAAAATCAACTTCACAGGATATTTTCTTTCTCAAAAATCCGAAAAATTCTGACATTTAGAAGTTTTTTTTAAACTATTCAGTTAAAATTAAGACTGAATCTAGCAACACGACTGCACGCAACATACAGGTATGTTAAGAATTTAGTAACGACGAAAAGCTCCGCCTTTGAAGTGGCCTGAAGAAAATGTCGCTACTACTTGTTAGATCAAACGCTGGGTCTGAGTTGGGCTCTGGAGAATTGTCGAGCAGATCTCATACACCGTGAGCACACCTTAGAGATCGTATACCGGTTCTTGGACTACAAAATAGATTAATAGATTTCTTCTAGATCAACGTGATCCATCATCGGCCACACCATCGCTTACCTTCAGGCGAGTTAGTGGTTAAACGTAGATCTAAGTACATAATTTAAAAAAACTGGCTTTTTCTAAAGGTCTCTAAAATTTTACAAAAATAATCATGGAAGGAATTTATACGAAAATGTACATTTTATATTCCGACGGCTGCGTGAAATGGATTTATTCGGCGAGCGAGCCCTTTCTGCAAAAAACTGTCTAGTGAGGGCATTTATGGCTTTTAAGGACACTCTTATTCCTGAACTTGGTACTGTCTATGAGTACTTACAATAGAATGGGTACTATTTTCTTACGCTACGTTTTGTTATAAATTCCACGTAGCATGACTACATCTATTGCTACGGTGCTACGGTGCTGCGAGTGGTACAGTTCTACGGCACAACAAGTGCTCCGAGTCAAAATTCTTTGCAATAAAAATAGTAGCACGTAGCAGTATGAAAATACGGCGTAAAATTGTTTAACTACGTGGAAATAGCACCTTATAAATATAAGGTACATTAAACTTAATGTTGTGTTCATGAAAACTTACGTAGTGGGGATATTGTTTACAAGCTTTTAAGTTCTATTTTGAAAGAGGGTAGTTTTAATACCTGCCGTAAGCATACAAAACAGCCTTATACTTCGGTAATTTCGAATTTATATTGGTTTTAATAATTATGAAGGTTTCGTTATATATTTGCAGTTTTGTATCTCTAAACCATTTGGATTTCAAACTGGGGGCGCCCCACTAGGGAGGCGTGGCAATTTGTGAAGAGGGCGCGGGCGCACCGTGCGAGTGGATAGTGTTTTGTCGATCCAAAACATTGAAACTCTATTTACCCTTTTCAAGTAATTATTAGTGCAAAAGAGTATTTCCAGTAGTTGTAGCTACAAAAATTAAGTACAGAAGCAAACTTAATATTGTTTGGTAATCTACGTTGTGCACTTTCTGCTATTCAACCCAAAATTAGGAATCTTATCAAAAATATGCAAGCTCATTCATTACATTGATCGTGCAAATTTTACATTTCTTTTATGAATATATTTTTTTAATTAAACTTTGTTTGAAGGTGGGATTTTGAACTTCACCTTACTGTATGTATTTTAAAAATACATGGTAAGCTCACTGGCTTCGTCTTGGTTGCGCAGTGGGGGCCGTGGGTAATTTCATTTTACGCAGTAGGGAGGCGTGCCAAAAAAGACTTTGGGTACCCTTGATCTAAACTATATGTGAGCGTGTTTCCAGAAAACATTACCCCCAGAAGGTAAAATTCAATTTCTCGAAATTTTCTTGGTGATTTTATGCAAGCGTCTCTTGCAAAAAATCGCCATGCGAAAATGTTTATGCATTCATCACTAAAAACCTATCCGTGGAAAAACTCACTACTTACTTCGCAGACTTTAGCTTTACTGTGTACTTACAACACCAGTGCGCCGTAATGTGCACCTGCTTTTAAAATGTGCCGTCTTTATTTTTTAAATAACTAGAGATTTTTTATACCATATCTCTAGATTTGTATTATACTAACAAATGCATAAAACGTGCGAAGACGAAATACTCCCAGGAGAAAAAAAAGCGGCCAAGTGCGAGTCAGGCTCACTCACTGAGGATTCCGTACCACCGTACCGTTAACTACTAAAGTATAGTGTGTACAGCCGCTATAAAAAAGTAGTGCAAAAATATATCATGCCCAAGCGGTCATCAAGTACCGACCGCGCCCGACGATGCTTCGGTGATCGTACGAGAACCGGTGGTGAACAGAGATTGGTTACCGAATCGCACTTGGCCAGTACTTGTTTTACTTTAGAGTGTGTACTATCATGCCGAGTTTGACGCTTGTACGTATTACTATTTTTACACTAAAGCAAATACAAAAATCCGTAAAAAAATCGTTGTTTGTATGGCGCTCCCTTTAGTTGTTACTTTTTGACTTTATTATTCATCATCATCATCAGCCAGAAGACGTCCACTGCTGTACATAGGCCTCCCCCTTTAACCTCCACACTGAACGACATCCTGCCATCTGCATCCACTGGATGCCCGCGACTCTCACAATGTCGTCGGTCCATCTAGTGGGACCTACGCTGCGTCTTCCGGTTCGCGGTCTCCACTCAAGAACCTTTCTTCCCCATCGGTTATCAGTTCTTCGAGCGATGTGGCCTGCCCATTGCCACTTCAACTTGCAGATTTTAATAGCTATGTCGGTGACCCTGGTTCTTTGGCGAATATCTATGTTCCGAATTTTATCGCGTAAAGAAACTCTGAGCATGGCTCTTTCCATTGCCTGTTGTGTGACTCTGAGTTTTTACAAAAGACCAACAGTTAAGGACCACGTCTCAGTACTTTATTATTATTCCTTAGTTAATCCGCCGTAACATTATATATACTGTGAAAATTTCAACTGGCTATTTATAACGGTTCGAATGATACAGCCATGAATATGTAAGACGAACAAACAGACAGACAGATAGCGTAGGCTTAGTAATAGGGTCCCGTTTACACCCTTTGGGTACGAAACCCTAAAAACTACTTCTAAAAAATGCCAAAACACGACTTATGGGTGAGGATAGGGTGAGGTAAGTGTTTAGTGCATAATTTAGAAGACAGATTTTTTTATTACATGGGATCTACTTATTCAATAAAAAATCTGCCTTTTAAATTAAGTCTGATCTTTTTAATATTCATGTAAAGGACCGTAGTCAGAAACTTACTCGTAAATGACGTTAAAAAGCGAATCTCTCCGACCTACATAATTGCAATTTACATTATTTTACAATTTTAGTGTTTATTTTTGCGCGGTAAACGCTCAACCGCTTACCGAGGATTTGCGTTAATGGTCTTCCCACAAAATGAATTTCTTTTTGAATGTTTAATTCTCTTTTTTTCTTCTTTTTTTATTTCTGCCAAGTGCGCTATAAGGTTTTTCGATTCTTAGTGGATTTTAGTTCTTCTGTCTCCGTATCTCGGGGTGTTTTATTTCGATTTGTCTAAAAATATGTTTTTGACCTGAGCTTTTTTCATAAAAAAGCTCAGGTCAAAATCGGGTGTCGATATGTATTGCAATTGAAATCATAAGATGTACCTACAAATAAGTAATAATATAAAACGGTGCGGCAATAGTAATAAAATGAGTAGATTTCATGAATACTCTACTGAATTCAAGAAGGGACCTGAAAACAAGACTATTTAAGGTAAAAAGTCAAAAAATGTTTTACAAAGTTTATGATTTTCTAAATGTTTTAACCGACTTCCAAAAATGAGGAGGTTATCAATTCGACGTGTTTTTTATGTTTGTTACCTCAGAACTTTCGACTGGGTGAACCGATTTTAATGATTCTTTTTTTATTTGTAAACTGGTGCTTCCCGTGTGGTCCCATTTCAATTTGGTCCAATTCTGAATTTTTATGATGTCGGTATTTTATATTGATAACTATGTAATGGCCATTGCTTGTAATATGAGCCAATCACAGGAACACAATGACATTGGGAACTGTAAATTATTTTAAGCTTATAAAAATGTTACCTCTGTGCAATCGCCTCTTTTTAGTAGAAAAACATAATCAAAATTTTTTAGACATTTAAATATTGTATGCACGTCTACACTATCTACACTAATATTATAAAGAGGAAAGATTTGTATATTTGTATGTTTGTAACGAGTTGAATCAAAAATTACTGGACCTATTTTAAAAATTCTTTCATTAGTAGAATGCCACATTATTCATGAGTAACATAGAACATAGGCTAAATTTATTACTAGAATGTTAAAAAACAAATCTCTACCGGTGCGAAGCCGGGACGGGCAGCTAGTAAAAGATAATCAGTGAAAACAAAAAGTGACAGCCTTTGGCGACGATCAAGCCCTAAAGTAAAATTTGGTAGAATCGTGTTCGTCAATAAATAGACAAATTACATAATAAACTGTTTGAGAATACTTATATGAATTTAAGAGGCCTTTGACGGAGTAACATGGTAACAAAAAAAAATAACTTGTTTCCATTTCACTCCGTCAAACTAAAAGACATGAAAAAAACATTTTTTTGTTTATAGTGTTATGATAGCAAAACTTGAGTGTGTGACTTTTTGTAAATTCACACTCAATAATTTTATATCGTCAATAATGTACAAATGTGCGAGCGAGAAAGCTGCAGACGAATAGAGGCACCTTAACGATGATTTATCTCGGTTCGCCTGACTACGATCTGATGATCTTCGGCTGAAAGTAACATCAAGAAGCCCTGTTAATGTTGGTAACGTAGGTCAGAAAATCATACTTTTTAACGGAGCACGATGTTACAACAAACTTCCAAGAATGTTAAGGATGCAAAATCCACACAAACATTTAAAAAGAACCTGAGAGCTTATTTATTTGACAAATATGGATAGCATAATTATGATTACTCTTTATTTCAGTACATTCTCGAGTCTAGCCCGGACATTTGGTAGGCATTGGTGAGGCCGAAGCCAAAACCAAGAGGCCCAGTTGGATATAAAATACAATTAATTACAATGGAATGTATGAAAATATTTACCAGTATAGGATTTAAAAAAACTGGGCTATTGAGGTAAACATCTTGTGGGTAGGAGATCAGATCTATTGGATGAGAAACGGCACCTGCCTTATCCTGTCTCATCTCAAAATATATTTAGGCAGGTGATGACTTGCCACCTACTAAATGAGCCCCCAATAAAGGCTGCCGTATCTTGGCACCGGAGGGCCAACATTGGCGTGGGTGGCTTAGGGTGTCGAGAGGTTTGCTGCACTTTCACTAACAGCTACTCGCGGCGTTATGCCCTTTAACACTTCCACCCTTAAGATTAGGCTACTTATTATTACTTACTTTCACACTACGTTTATTATATGTTGTTTTCCAACATCATAAAATGCCTACTGGCCAGTTATTTTTACTGTAGCTAAATGTTAATTAAGATATCGCTTAAGGGAGATGTTATGTTTCTTATGATATTAATAAAGATCTTTGAACCTAATTGACTTTAGCTTATAATTAACTATAGACTTTAGCCAAGCAACGGAATGAGGATGTGAGGGTACGAAGAACAAATTGACGTAGACGGTACAAAACAATTAGTTAATTTTATTGTACTAAACTTAAAAAATATAACAAATTGGCTTCTTAATTTAAATTTGATTATATGAATGCAGATAATTAGGTTATCAGATAAGTGCTCTTTTTCTACTACAAACATTACAATCTATCTATATCTTCTACATGTCGCAGCGTCGGCATAGTGGCGCTATCTATCGGTGGAATTGCGGGAAACGTCAAGTGGTATACTTGGGTGAGGTCGATACTACGACGGCAACACATTCGGTGTTTGACATTTGTGACGTCAGACATAAATGCCTAAATGCTCCATTAAGTACAACATAGGGATGATGGTGATCAGAATCAAAATACTTGACACAAGCTAGCCACATAGTCAATAACGAACTGCAATATAATTGCTTCATAATCTCAAAGGCTTTTTTATTAGGGTTCCGTAGCCCGACAAGGAACCCTTATAAATTAGTTCTGTCCGTCCGTCTGTCTGTCTGTCCGTCCGATTTTTTTAAAACCTTCTAACTTCTATAATTATCAAGATAAGTGAAATGAATCTTTGCATAATAACAATTGTAATATAGATCTCAATTTTAAAATTATAAAAATATATAATATTGCATTTTAGGGGTGGCTCTGGTACATGTGAAATGTGGATGAAAGAGAAAAGATCTTTTAAAATTAAGGTAAGGTTTGATACATATTTTTTTTATAAAGTGTATGCTTTGCGAAATATGGCCCGCCAATGTGGCAAAAAGTTGCCCCCCCCCCCTGCATTTCTAAACTATAAGACATAGAAACTTGAATCTTACAATGTAGATAGGTCATATTTAAAACCTTCATTCAAAATTATTTCGAACATTATTTGATGATGAATTTTTGAGTAACAGCGATAAAACTGTAATAAATACAAAGCGTTCTATCTCAAAGTTCATTGACCTTTTTGTAAAATGGTCTTAACAAATAATGTTTCTCAATCAGTTTTCTCTATGTTTAAACTATAAAAAGAATATGCTATGTCGGGATGGTACATCTCTGAAATTTGGCTATGTCCACAGAGCTTCGTTCGATCGAATTTTTCTATAACCATAATTTTCTGAACTATGACTACAATTATATGGCTTTGATTACGGAACCCTACCATATGCGTGTCTCGACACGTTCTTGGCCAATTATTTATTTATAATGCAACTCCACGGACATCAGGGTCCGTGACTTTTTTTATACTTAGATACTTAACTACAATTGTGTTACCTTAAACGAATTTACTTTAGTTATTTACAATGCAGGGAGAGGAAATCTCATAGGCTTTCAATGGAAAACTTTCGTAAGACCTTTTTTGTTACAATTTCTACTTACATTCACGTATTTGCGACAAGAACTCTTGAGGCTTCCACGTGTTCTGAAGTATGTTACCAAATAACGTGACTTTTAATATTGCTGAAATATGTTCTTTTATGGGTGCGTTCTATTTGTACAAGTGCCGGTACTTAGAACTTTGCTCATGTTATGAACGCTCTGGAGAGCTCTAGAATCGCAAATTTTGATTCAAAAACAACCCTATTTATGTTCGAATTCTGGTAGTTAAATAGATATTATGGTACTATTGCAACAGGTTGTGACTTAAACACTGTTTAAAAACAATCGTTATAAAAATATATCAATTAATAATCATCATCAATGTTGTAGGTTGTGAGCCTACTATTTTCTACAGAGATTCGGAGTCTTCCCAGCTAAAGCAATAGCGCTTACCCGAATCGTATCACAGTTTCAAATCCTCTCGGTCTCCACATGTTTGAAATAATTGGGTTCGATTCCCATCTAGGACAAACATTTGTGTGATGAACATTTGTGTTTGTTCTATGTCTGGGTGTTAATATCTATTTAAGTATGTATTTAAAAATATATATGTATGTATATCAGTCTCTGGCAGCCATATTACAAGCTTTGCTTAGTTTGGGGTCAGATGACCATGTGTGCAATAATGTCCCACATATTTATTATTATTATACTTTATTCGATGAAATTCTCGGGTCTAGCCCGGACATTTGGTAGGCATTGGTGGAGCCGAAGCCAACACCAAGAGGCCCTGTTGAATATAAAAAATACAATTATGGAATATGTATAAAAAGTAATATGAAACTATTGTACAGTATAGGATTAAAAAAGTCTGGGCTATTGAGGTGAACAACTTGTGGATGGAATAACAGATCTATAGAATGAGAAACGGCACCTGCCTTATCCTGTCTCATCTCAAAATATATTTAGGCAGGTGATGACTTGCCACCCACTGAATGGGCCCCCCATAAAGGCTGCCGTATCTTGGCACCGGAGGGGCAACATCGGCGTGGGTGGCTTAAGGTTTAGAGAGGTGTGCTGCACTTTCACTAAGAGCTACTCGCGGCGTTATGCCCTTTAACACTTCCACCCTGGAGCTTAGGTTCTTAGCTCTTGCGGTTTCCACCCCTCCAGGGGTCAGGGGTCTCATTTAGCCCCATGGAATCGGGGTACGCGGTGTCGCCACTCACCGACGGCTCGCCATAAAGCCGCTCCTGCGTTTTTATTATTATTAATTTATTAAATAATTGTTAATGGGAGATATTTAGAAAATAAAAATATTTACCGTGACAACGCCCTAACTTGAAATAAATTATGTTTTTCTATATTAATTTGATTTCCCGACATTGCTTTTTTTTGCGACTACCCAAGAATGAGGGTAATGTATTTTGGGCTTATGTAATGGTTGTTTGTATTTATGTATTTCTATAATTTTTCTATATTTCCTCGAGTAACAGCTTGACCGATTTTGATGTGTGAAGTTTCGTTAGATTCGTCTTTATACTCAAAGTGCCATATGCCACATCATTGTGACGTAATACGTGCAGTTGGGACTTTTTTTTTATAATTTTTGCTTTTTACTTTGTTTCTGAAATTTTATCATCATCATTATCAGTTTGTGTGTTCTCACTGCTGAGGCACAGGCCTGACATTTCAAATGATTTAAAAACATAATATCTCCGTGACTTCCAAAATAAAATTTTGGGCCTCCGTTGCGGGGTGATGGTCAAACTTAAATAAACGTAACCGAACACACGTTAATCTAGACAAAAGAGTTGGACCACCGCCCCTGAAATATTTTTTTTAACAATTAATTCTAGCACCATTACGTACGTAGAAAAAATCTACGAAACTGATTAGGTACTGGCGTCATACCAGAATAAAATATCTTTGTACAATACTTGTTACTAGTTTCAAAGGCGGCCGAAAGGATTTTATGGCTGACCTGACCTCGTAATGCACACTACTACTGGATACATAATTTTTAGAAAAAAAAAACACCTATGGCTACCTAAGCCATACATTATCCCTGTGTGTACGATCAGCGTTTTACGCTTCATAACTGCCAACAAGACTGCTGTTTGATCCCATTGAAAACTGAAGGTACTTGGCCCAATGAAATTTCCGCACCACAAGATATCAGGTCCAGTAATTAATCAAGACCGGATGCCGCAGCACGCTTAAGATTTATGAGCTTAACCAGCTGTAGTTAGCAGATATTGTGTAACCGGCTTTATTTTCTATGGTAATATATTGCCCGGGAAAAGCTGACCGCTTTCCACTGCAGCGGGAAGTAAGGAAAAGCTAAACATAATGATGTTAGTTGACCTTCCATTAAGAAAACTCGAGAACTAGAAGCTGTATAAATCTACACAAGATGAGGTGAAGAAGTTCTGTGAGCGAAAGCCGTTTGAAACAATAATGATAACATTTTATTTTAGTAATAAGATTGTACCAGTTACATCAATTTAATTAGAATGTCCAACATAGCTATTAAATTTTATTTATATACACGGGAATTACTCACGTAAGATTAGCCCGGTTACTCCGACTAAAATAAGTGACAACCACGTCAGTTTCTATAATAAAAATAGCTATTATAATTTGCAAGTTAAAGTGGCAATCGGCAGGCCACATCGCTCGAGGAACCGATGACCGATGGGAAAGAAGGGTTCTTGAGTGGAGACTACGAACCGGAAGACGCCGCGTAGGTAAGCCTCCCACTAGATGAACCGACGACATCGTGAGAGTCGCGGGCATCCAGTGGATGCAGATGGCGGGTTGTCGTTCAGCGTGGAGATTAAAGGGGGAGGCCTATGTTCAGCAGTGGACGTCTTGTGGCTGATGATGATGAATCAGAATGTCAGTTAAAAAATAGACAGTTTATTAACAATTCGTCTACAATAATAATTAATTTATATGGGGCCACAATATTTTGACATGAGGCATAATAATTGGCGAGTGCCGTACCTCATACCATATAGAAACAAAATCCAGAAGAGAAGATTCTAGTAGAGAATCAGTACGTACAATAGTTTAAAATTTATTTGTAGACATATTCCATAATTGTATTTTACAATCAACAAGACCTCTTGGTCGGCCTCACCAACGCCTCTCAAATATCCCGGCAAAGCTATCTATAAAATTTAATAATAATAATTTAATATCATTACCAGCATAGAAATGAAAATATTTCAAACAATTTTGATACATGCGTAAACCTAGTAGCGTGCTCAACCGAAATGAGTCGGTTACCGTCAGGAGTTTACAGTCGATATTTGCATGCAGCCGAGTAGCGCGTCCCGAGACGCGCGTCGTTATTCGTCTACGAAAATAGCTTGCGATAGCTGTTTCTAATTTGACATACAAGCGACTTCCGGGATGATCGTACTTAACAGTTTCAAAGGTAATTCACACCAAAAGTATGTACTTCTATGAAGTTACCGCTATAAGTTGAGCTCTACATTGCTTCGCTTGCAATGGATAACAGGCGTTAATATTTTTGGTAAGGGATCATTAGCCTGCTGAAAGTTAGAAGGGTACGCGACTCGGCGCGATGGGTTTTTGTTTTGCTATTGGGCCCTAATTATATATATATCTATATATATATACATGACTATTTATGCTCAGAAACGCCTAAACCGATTTGACGGGATTTTCACTGGCAGATAGCTGATGGCAGACTGACTGGCAGATGTTATTACGAGTAATCCCCGCGGGTAAAACCGCGGGGCGCAGCTACTTCGGTGAATGTCAGAAAAGTAGAGAGAGGTCAGATCACAGAAGAATTTAAATTTGCGTTCTTTTTAACCAAGTTGACTTTTACTATCACACCATTGGATGCGTTTACAGTATTGTTACAAAGCATCCCAGAAATAAATAAATAAATGTTAATACTTTCTCTCTGCCTAGCGTGTATGTTGGGCTGGAGCCTGGGTCCGCTTTCCTACTGTGACTCCTCCACTTCGCACTGTCTTTGGCATCTTCCTTGGTGAGTTTGTTGGCTCTCATGTCATCTCTTAAGACGTCAAGCCATCGCCGCTTAGGTTGGCTTTAACGTTTCGCTCCAGGGACCACAAGGTCCATTAGCAGGTACTTAGTAGGAATTGCAGATTGTGTAAGTAGCAATGTTTATTTTTTTCTAGATAACGCCCTTGTCGCCTAAATGGAGAGAAGCCATAGAGCGGCGTATTACTGAAGAGAGGCAGCTGACTATCCAGGCGGTGAGCAGGGGTGCCAGGGCTCATCCGGGGCAGTTCTGGGACCTGCCAGGCACTTTCTTGTTTGCTGTCTATGTCATGACAGCTTTAGGTACTTTGAAACGGATTTTACAAGAAACTATGTTCGCCACGTAATTGTTCCCGCATGGACATTTCGTCAGGAACAGGAAATGTACAATTTTTCGAAATAATAAAAATATCACTCTTTGGCTTTCCAACTATCTCTATGCAAAAATGTACGTGAATCCGTTCGCTCTGTTGCTGCTTTAAAGAGGAACAACTGTTTGTATATTCCTAATCATGCAACAAACAGATATCATAGGTAAACAAACACCTTTTCCCATTTACATATATCTAATGTTCTATGAGAACCAGTTCATGTAAATCTAGCAAAAATTTATTTCAATATTCATGAACCAAGATTTTGAGTGCCCCTAGGGTATCTTCCGTGGCGAGCTTACTGCATCAGAAATATTCTGAAAGCAAATGGAAAAAAGCGACATATGCAAATATATCCCACCTTGCGCGATATCTTTTTGTTCGTTGTTCGCCATGGAAGTAATCCCCATCCCTGTTCAAACCTTGAATTATAATGAGCGAAGTCGAAGAACCATGTGGGATTCATAATCAAGTAGGTACTTAATAACTTCGATGGCATCCGTTTGCAGGTTTTGGTGCTCCCGTGCCTCACACTCTATGGGGTCGAAGTTCAGCACTTGTCTACGCATTTGTTGCTGTGCCAGGCCACATATACCTCAGTAAGTTAGTTAATAACTAGGTAGATACTAATAGGTATGTACCCCCTCAGGTAATGCTAGGAGGGTACCAGTACGTTCCTATGGAGATCCTGGTGCAAAAGACGTTGCAGTTCTATATAACCTGGCTGTACCGCAATACTACTCGTACAGAAGATTTAGAAGGCTGTATCTTAAGAAAATTTCCGGCGCGTTATCAAATAATTATCAATTTAAAAAGCCGATAAAACGGCCAAATTCGGATACTTGGATGATCACATTGTTATTTAGTTAACAAAATTTTCCAATTATTTTGATTTAAATGCCAAACTATTGAACCGATTTTGATGAAATTTCTATAGGACCAATCTCATAATTTTAACTGTAAAAAGATTTTTTCAAATCGATTCATAAATTACGGATGTCTGAGGTTACAAACATTTAAAAAATACAACCAAATTGAGAACCCCCCTCCTTTTTTGAAGCCGGTTAAAAAGCAACTTCCAGGTCAGCAAATTCATAACTAGGTAGGCAACTACAAACTAATAGTATGTACGAGTATCTAGGTGCCGCATTTACCTCAGCCCTATCATTTGATACACGGCAATAACCCTACGCTTTAACTACCTTTTTTATCTATCTGAGTAAATAGAACTTTCGTAAACATCTCAGCTAGAATAGGCACTCAAATATCTATATTTTTTTAATAATAAAGTACTATGTCGAACAACTAGATAATAAAATGTATGCGTTCTATTGATCGTAAGTACATACTGCCTCAAACAATGATCGCGTCATTTTAGTTTTTGCACGACGAAAACGTATCGGTTGTTCTTTATATGCGTGCATTCGTATGGGTATTAAGAAACCCAAATGCAATTCAGCAAAAATCATTAATGAGCCCAGAAAAATAAGGCCGTAAGTAGGGCTTATTTTTGTGACCCAATTTACTCTCTGAGCTCAAGAACGGCTCATGTCTCACAAAATACTTATAAAGGATAAGAGTTTTACGAGTATTTTCCAAGCAATAAAGTTAGTTAGGTAACTTGATGCAATAAAGTTAAAATTCTGTGGTACTTAATACTTGGTAAGCTAAATATAAGTAAATAAAAACAAGAATTAGATAGGTTACACAAAGCCGTAGCCAGGAATTCATTGGGGGAGGAGGGAAATAGTACCAGTAGAAAACACTACCTCTCTCGATGTGTTCAACATCTAAGTAAGTAGGTACCTATCCTGCCTACGGACTTGAGGTTAAACAATGTGGCGGTAGAGTAAATTAATTTTGATGTTATGTTGATAATGTTTTACATCGGCAGAAAATATCTAAAAAACTATTTTATCGAGATTCTTTTCGATCCCCTTCGCAATCCTATAAAATATCAATACAAAAATTGCTTTATACCATTTGCAATGTTATATGAAATACAAAAATGTACGTAAGAGATTGCTCTAGAGAGCGCGGCCATAAAATAAAATGTGAACCCAGCTGCACACATCGTGTGGCTCGGCCTTTAGTGTAGATTACCTACTTGTTCCGTTGCTCCGCAATATATGTCGAGATTAATTTGTTCAAAAAAGGGAAGGGAAAAGGGAAAATCTGTGGTTGGTCCGATCCAAAGATCAGAGTATACCTATATTCCAATACGACCTCCGATTCCGACGTTATTAAAGTGGTCCGACCTACCTTTACACCATTTTCGACCAATTTAATTCAACTGGATTTACCTATTTAATTTAATATTTTACAGTGTTAAATGCGAGCACTTGCTTCATAGTGAAATTAGAAGGGTTCTGCTGCCGAAGAAGGAAGTTCCAGGAGGGAGTCAAATACAATCTTGGGGAGAAAATAACAACCGCTAATAATACAGGTGACAGAATTTCCACAATACAGTTCCATTATGTACCTAACTAGCGCGAAATCACCCAAAAAATTAAAAAGAAGTTTCCTAGAAATCGTCCAAGAAACCTCTATTACGTACCTCTATTACCTATTTATTAGTAGAGGCGCGCAGATTCAGCTTGATATGTGTAGGTACGTAGGTATATTGTACCTACGAATCTTTTTGAGTTTAAAAACAAAAATTATCAGGGGCCGTACCGTGACCTGTTTTAAACGATACCGTTTATGTGATTGCGGAAAATCACGCGAACGTAATCCTTCACACGCCGAGATACGGTTTGCGGTCGCCCATCAATTTTACCGACACGCACAATACGCACATAAGCAGTACATCCAAAGAAATTTAATTCGTTCGTCGAATTAATACGATAACTCCAGCTGGATTCCGCACAAAATCAGTACAGATTTGATGACCCTTAACCGGCGGCTCATCCTATGCAAATCCACTGCCATTCCATCCGTCGGATTAAGTATACATTACGGCAGGAATAAACGTTAGTGCCTTGAAAATATTCGAAGAAAGGTATTTCAGGCATGTTTTGGATCTGTAAGGTTGGCGCTCCGTGGATCCTTTTAGTAAAACACTGGTAATGCTGACTGAATTTAATTAATTGAAGTTTAGGGTCAATACATTTTAACTGATAGTTCTTTACTTGAATTCTATCGGCTGGGCTTGGCGACCGATTATTGTTGCGTGCGAGAACCAATGGGTTACAGTCTTTATTTTTTTGATCGAAGGTTACAGTACCGAAGGGTTGCACGTGCATAGCGCAATAGGTCGTTTGATTGGTCGATTTCTCAGTGTATGCAAGCTGAATTTGTGCTTTATCGCTAAATGTTGGCTACGTTATGTCTCCTCAATATCCTGTAGTAATAGGTAGGTACATTTTTATGTACAGATTTTAGAAAATGTAAAGTGATTTGAAAAAAAAAATGACATTTGAAGAAATGCACTTAATAGTTGATTTAGTAAGTACTTAAAATACATTACCTACAATTAGATATATTATATTGTTTTTTTTTTCTTTTCTTATTATTAACATTCACAGGCTTCCAACTTCCACATCTTTTTTTTCGCATTTCTTTTTCTTCTCCATCCATTGTTGAATATCTCTGTTGCCAAGCCACCTGCCTCGGTCTTGTGCTAACTTACTTTAGATGTAAGTAAAAATATGTTTCTTTTCTGTACAATTAAAATAGATACTAACCTCTTCCAAAATTCTCTCTCACGCTCGCGTATTTAAACATTTTCATATATACCTAATATAAACTATTGAAATACTAATGAATAAAATTTAAACAAGTATTAATAGAGTTTTTCTAAAACCCCGATAATAGAGCTTATAATTTTCAAACGGAACAATCTAACAACACACAAAAACAAATTCTAAGAACTACCTCGAAAGTCACATTTTAAACAAAAAAAAAAACTAAATCAAAATCCGTTCAGCCGTTTGGTAGCAACGATGCCACAGAACACAGATACATACGTTAAACTTATAACACCCTTCTTTTTTGTATCGGGGGTTAAAACGAATATACAAAAAGGACTAGTAATATTAAATGTTTGTAAGCATTTTAATGTTTTTTTTTTATTCGTACAGCTTAGATTTTACATATTAAGTAAAAATACCTATTAAGTATTTTCAATATATGAAAGTTTTCAAAAAATGGTGTAATTCGCGAGCAAGGAAGCACGAAGCATAAGCTCTTAACAATAAAGTTAAGCTGTTTACACAGGCCGGCAGTGCGTATCCCAGCGTGAAGATTAAACTAGGCATTAAATAAATTAACTACGATCGCCGGCTCCCAGCCGAGCGATAATGTCGCTAACTGCCCGTTAACCGTAACTTACGATTTATGTTATGGAACGTTTGCCCTCACTGTATTGGAACCGTTGTTTTTTTTCAATAAAGACAAACTGTGTCAAATGCTGTGATACGAGCTGAGATAGGAAAACCAGCAGTTTTTGAAAGTTTTCATGTGACTTTCAATCAAAAAAGAGTTTAAATTCGACTGTATTTTTACAAGCCTGTATTTAACTTGCCTTGTTTTATGTATGGATCAAATCTTGCAATTAAATTTTAAAACAGTTATCCCGAACCGATTGAGCTAAAATTTTGCATACACGTTTGTTGGGATGACAATGCATGTTTAGGATTAGGTTTGTGTAGGTTGATATGTGTTGTAGTTGTATCTGACTCCTTGATTTAATGCAGAAGGTTATCCTAAATAATATGAATGGGTAATTGAAACTCCGGTAGATGGATTGAGTACGTGCGCTTTATTTGAGCGCCAGCGAATGACTGTTGAATGTCGGTGCGCTTCATTAATTTGTTTATATTATAATAATAACAATCTGTGATGTAGTGGGACTCACAGGCCCTACATCTACATCCCCCTTAAAAATAATTTTTGGTAAAATTTACATGATAAGATAGATTCTGTAATGTACTGCTTAGGTGGTAAGTACTTTGTTGCAGCTAAAAGTAGATTAAACATACATTTGACAACATGACTTAAAAGTATGATAACATTAAGGGTATAAATTGTATAAAAGTGAACAATGAAAAATAAGTGTGTAAAATGTAGTGAATTAACAATTTATCAAATTAGAACGTTTACAGTTTTGATTTAACATAGTGCATTGTTTGTATACAGTTTGTCTTATAAAAGAAAAAATAACTTGCTACTTTTTATTTCACATAGAATATTTTTCCATAAAAACCATAACTACAATAAAATTGTCTTTTGATATAATAATACTTGTTAGTTGTTAGTTACGCGCACTTTAACTTATACGTTTGTTTTGTTTTTTATTTCACTTCACTGCACTACCCAAATTTATATTTGTTTAAACGTAAAACGTGCTTTTCTGGGAGGTTGCCGGAAACGCGGAGGTGTGGTTTGAATCGACGACACACGTAGCGCTATGACTATGGTGACGCGCTTGTCCACTGAAGTCTTGCTTGATCCGCTTTTTATATCTCCACGTGACGTACAGGATGCCAGTGGAGATTACGGCGCTGACGATCATGACGGTGACCAGTGACTTATAGTGTGTGTCCTGGATGTGGTCGACCTGCGCTGTTTGGGGCGCAGCACCTGCGGCGTTCTATGTTGTTGGCTTGCTCTCAGGGCTATCCATGTTGATGTGACGTAGAGTGCAGCGTCGAAGTAGGTGAAATTGCAGTAAAGTTGAAAATATATAGATGATGCTTTGTGAGTAGTGAAGTGGTCTGCGGTCGAGTGGTGCAGATGAGTGCGGCGGCGGCTCGGTTCAAATGTCAAAACGAACCGTTTTCTTCACCGCGCGACCCGATCTTGTTATGACTGGCGGCGTCTTTTGTGCTTTGTTCTCTGTGTTGCTGTGCTGTGTGGCCGTAATGACTGTATTATTGTTAGCTATGTTATTGTTAGTTGAGTCGGGTGACTCTTTCGTCGCTAAGTTGGTTGCGGCGTCGGGTGACTCGTAAGGACCACTAGTTACAACATAAGCGGGTTTGAGTCTATCAAGTGAGATGACGACATCTCGAGAACCCATACGAATGGTGTAGTGTTTGGAATTTCGAGTGATTACTTTGAAAGGACCTGAATAAGGTGGTGTGAGCGATTTGGTCGTTGATGTTGCTTCGTACAGGTACAAAAAAATCTCCAGGTAGTCTGATAGATTTTCCGAACGTCATTTGAGCGGGACTGTAACCAATGTCCTTTTTTACGGCGTATCTCAAGCCAAGTAGGATCAGTGGTAGCTCCTTATCGTACGTGCTGTACCTACTTCATCTGTGCGGTCGTTAGTTTTTTTGAAAAGAAAGCGAGAGGTTGTAAATTTTTTTTCTACTAATTGGTGTAGAGCGGCCCTGACACAAGTATTTGTAGTGTCGGTAATTAACACCAGTTTGGCGGTCGGGTCCGGGTGCGTGAGTATAACGGCCTCTCGTATCATTTGTTTACATTTGTGGAATGCGTTTACGGCTTCTTCCATCCATGTAATTTTGGTATTGTATTTTTTTTGTATTGTGTAAGTATTTGTCTAATATTGATTGTGTTTCCGCGGCTTTTGGTATACTGTTTTTGTAGAAATTAATTAGTCCGAGGAAACGTGGTAGTTCTTCGATGGTTTCAGGTTGTGAAAACTCTGTGATAGCTTTGACCTTAACTTCGTCCGGCTTGATGCCGTCACAGGTGACGTGGTGATTAATAACCTTTTTGTAAACACATCGTATTTGTTTATTTTGGGTGGGTTCTCCAGTATGTCGCTAATCTGACTTAATTCGTCGCGCCCTAGCTTTGCAATAACTAGTTGGTACTTACACAAGTCTGTTGCTTTTTGTGGCGCGATGATCGCTTCAAACTGGTGGAACCAGAGTCGAGGTCGTGTGGCCCAGAAGTCGCTGATGCGCGTCTGAATGGTGACGGCGCTTGGTGCGAGTTCTGCTGTGATGCGGCTGGTGCTGGGCTGCTGCGGTGGTGGTGCGCCTGGTGCGCTTTGGTCCGTGAGCAGTCCGTGTTGTTCCTCGACGTTGGTGATTGGTGTGGTCATCGCGGATGTTTGAAACGCACTCAATAGTTTGTTGGATTGTTAGGTATGTCGGAGTCACCAATTTAGGATTAGGTTTGTGTTGAATGTGAAAACTCCGACGTGATGTGATTGGAATTTCGGATGATGAATTGAGTACGTGCGCTTTATTTGAGCGCCAGCGAATGACTGTTGAATGTCGGTGCGCTTCATTAATTTGTTTATATTATAATAATAACAATCTGTGATGTAGTGGGACTCACAGGCCCTACACATGGTTAGCTAAATGACCAATTCTAAATACAATACGGCGGACCAGTTATTTTTTATGCAAGGCCGAGGATCGAACCGGGTCCCGTCATATTGTGAAGCGCACATGCTACCGCTGACCAGCATTGCTCAACAGTTGGACTAACGTAGTCGAGTGTTTGGCCGAGGTCAGGTAGGCAGAACGTAATAAGTCGACGATATTGTCACCATCGCGGGTTCAACCTGGACCCGATCAGCACAGGACCGAAGCATAGCAATTAAGAGCCAGGCCCATACCCAGCTGTGGGATAAAGAAGACTATGGATGTATATGATATGAGATGATCACAGATTCATGCACCCTGAGTGGAGAAACCTTAGGTGTCAAATGCAGTCGATATGTTTTTTTTTATTCTAGAAAGTCAAAACTGCAGTAGAAATTCTGGAAATTCAGAATTTGTGAAGAGCTCAAGACGGTGCAATATAAGAAAACTTCTGGTGAGTTTCTTTTGCTTCGTAGGTATATTCTGCGGAAATGTGAAAGAATTTTCACTAAAAATACGTTTATGTTACGTATCTATCATTAATCATTAAGTTTAGTTATATACAATCGTTTAGGTTCAAAATGTCCCTATCCCGAAATGTCCCTAGGTTCCAAAATGTCCCCTACCCGAAATGCTCCTTTACCAAAATGTGATTTCCCAAAATATCTCTTTCTTAAAATGTGATTTCCGTGTCCGACCGGTTTCGCTCGCGTAGTCCTATTTCAGGGCCTAAAGTATATATATTTCAAATTTCATCAAATCTGTTCAGCCGCTTTGACGTGTACAGACAAAATTTGCATACAAACATTAGCATTTATTATTTTAGGGAAGGATCATTTTAGAAAAAGGACATTTTGCGAAAGGAACATTTCGGGAAAGGGACATTTGAACCTGAACGTATACCTATACAATGAAGCAACATTTTTTGCCTGTTGCCAAAACTCGAGTTAAACATTAACCATGTATTACTTACAGGGTTTATTACTTCTACCATGTGCGTGTCGCTGCGTGCCGATGGCGGCGCTAGCGTACTACGGTTTCGGCGCGGTCGCATTCGGCGTCCTGCGCGATCTACCCGCAATCGACACCTTTATGTTCCCGCTTGAGTTCACTACCACGGGCGGACTTGAACATGTAAGACAGATTTTCAGCTTCATCCGGCCAAGTTGCCCGGGCCAACGTGTACCTATTACGTTGGCTATAGCTTGCAAAGCGAAGGCGAGTACCTACCAACGTGTATAAATTCAATTTGTTAAATTAGGCTTGCCATTGTTCGTCATCGCTCGCCTATGTTAGCTGGCAAAGTGTAGACCTGCGCCAAATGTATACCTACGACTCGTTTGGCGTGCCTTGTTACCAGTCAGGATTGCTTGCCAAAACTCCTTTAGCCTTTTCTTTCTTCTTTCTTGCCTTTATAATAAACTAACTGCGTCTACGCTGTTAATTTTTTATTTTTATTCAGTAATAGGCTTGCGTTTGACCGCCAACTCACCTGATGTGAAGCGACGATGCGGTCTACGATGGAGCGCGCTTGCCCAGAAGAAACCGATTCACTCGTGATTTGAAGACACCCAGTCTGTAAATCGGGGGACATCCATTCAGGCAGCGCATTCCACAGACTAGCAGTTCGCACAATATAAAGGCACAGTTTTACCAGATATACTTTTCCGCCATAAAAAGTAAAAACCTATGTGTTAAACCAGGGTATAAAGCTACTTCCATACCAAATTTCACGCAAATGCGTTCATCTTTTACGGAGTTGATTTCAGACAAATACATTTAATGTGTGACACTATTTTAAACTATCACGGTTGTTCACTAAAGTTAAATGATTATTTACGGGATTATTTTGTCTTCCCGTGAACATGGTGCATGTAACTGCGCCGAAATATCGGGAGCTCCTTCCACAACCTTACCACGGTAAATATCCCGTAAATAATCATTTAACTTTAATTTAATGTGTGATCCTTCCAGGTGGTGGGTTACGTGAGGATATTGTACGGCATCTACGTGGAAGGCGCCATGATGCTGCTGTCCTGTGCGCTGGCCACCCTGAAGAGACACAGCACCACTAGGATCAACTCAGTAGCGGAGTCCTACAGACTATTCCAAGTAGAACGCCCTTAGATATTGACTTCTTTAGGCGCGTTCAGCAATTTGGGTGAACAAAAGTCATGGAACCCGCGTCATCGCCACGCTGTACCGTGTATTTTAAAACAGCGCCATCTCTTGTCGAATAGGTGAATTACTACTTAAGTTTTCACTTCTGACGTGCAGTCCTATGACTGATGTATTTTTTTTTAAATTATATAAGCATGTCCGTCGTCGTCATTATGACATGAGTCTATACGAGGTCTATCACCCCGTATAGACTCATGTCATAAAGACAAAATTCTCATAACAAAAGGTACAAGATAAGCTAGAGCTACTTTGACATTTGCCAACCCCTTTCAAGATGCCTACGAGGTGAAAAGGATTGTAACTCATAAATAAAAGTAATAAATTAATAAATTGGTTATTTTATTTACCTACCATTTCCTACACACTAGTTAACGGCTATTTACAGCTTGATCATTTCAATCCTTGCGTCAGCATAACTTGAATCAACAAAATTTTATTTGAGACAAATCATTTGAAACTTTTACAAACCCAAAACTTTTTACTAGACATTTGTTAGCGATAGTTCATAAGTAGTTAAGTCATAATTTTTAAGGATGTAGAATACTTTCATAGTTTGTGTAAATTTTAGCTTAACTTTCAACTTAAATAAAAAAGGTCGGGGTTCGTCACTACAATAATTTAAGCAAAAAGTAAACGTAGAATGAAGGCGTTTGCACATGTGAGGTAGAGGTCATCAAAACCTACCCATCTCTGTCCCTCTTGTTAGCTTAGATTTAATAAATGAGCGAGGAGCTAGGGACCGCCCCAAACAGCGGGTGGGAAACAAAATGGCACCACCGGGACGACAATGGCCGCGGGTTTGCTGAGATTTTTAGATTTAGAGTTAGTCTAAGAGCAACATCGGAATTGAAAAGACGTCTAACTAACTAACGGCAAACAAGATAGAACTGCGTAGACGTCCCAAGCTCCTCTTGCGAACCTCCTCAAAATCAAGAGTTTTATTTCGATCATCCGACCTGCAGTAGAATTTGGTTTTTGTCATCACTGAATAATCCCACCGGAGCGGCAGGCACCCTACATGCGCTGACGCACACGAGCGGACCGACACCAGCGCCCGAGCGAGACGGAGGATACACACGTGGTCTCGGTCTCCTCGACCCTTCTCGGTCCGCACAAAGGAGGCGGCGCCTTTCGTACAATATAACAGAGCGCCGCGCTCAACAGCTGGTCCTTCGAGCCGGATCCTTGCGATCACCTTGCTGGGGATCCGGAGCTGACTGCTGCTCCATCAAGAGGACCACGATGCCACTTACCAGAAGTCAGAAAGGTTTGAAGAACGACAAGGAGCTGCGGAACGAGTCTACACCCGACGTAATGCCGACTTCGGCTGCTACGCCGAGTGCCACCAGCTCCAGGACCGGTCGATCTGCTTCATCCACGACTGACATAACACTGCGAGGTAATGGAGCTACTGAAGAAGAGTCTTTGGTTGATACTGCGGCGAGGAAAACCGCAGAGAAGCCGCCTTCGGAGAAGTCCGTCAAGGGAGCTTCTAGCCAGTTGGACTCAGACGGAAGACATTCAGCGGCAAGAGGAAAAGTTCGTTGTCCTTCATCAGCATCGATGAAGATGAAGAGGCGACAAGAACTAGAAGCACGTGCCGAGTTGGCACGCCGAGAACTGGAGTTAGCCAAGATTCAACTCGAACTGGCACAACTCGATGATGATGATGAAAGAGATTCCATTATAGAAGATCCTGAGAACCGTGAAGAGGATGTCCAGGAATGGGTTCAGTCGACGATGGTTAGGATGTCCGGGGAGGGACATACGGAGAAGTCCGCGGAAGGACTGATAAGGAAGGCGTCCGGGAAGGGGCGGTTTCCAGAACATTCTCCAGAGCGCCGCGTCAACAAAGAACATGAGAACGAACCTCACAGCGGAACCAAAGATCTTGCCGAAGCCATTATGAAGGCCATTAGCACCGTGCCGAAGACGACAGCAGCGCCACCTGCGTATTTACATGAGCTGCCACACTTCGACGGCACCAGTGGGGAATGGCTGGCCTTCAAGACGGTGTATGAAGATACTGCTCCACTCTTCTCAACCGTACAGAACATGGCGCGGTTGAGGAGGGCGATCAAGGGAACAGCGAGAGAGGCAGTCAAGAGCCTTCTGTATTCCGAGTGCTTACCAGAAGACGTCATGGAAGCTTTGCGACGTCGCTTCGGTCGGCCAGATGCTCTGATACTCGCAGAACTTGAGAAGATTAAGAATCTACCGAAGATAACTGAAAGCGCACGTGACATATGCGTATTCGCGAGCGCCGTGAACAACACTGTCGCAACGGTTCGGGGGCTGAAGAAACCTCAGTACCTGTACTCGCCGGAGATGCTGAAGAGTATCGTTGAGAAGATGCCGGCGGTGCTGAAATTCCGGTGGTACGATTTTGCCACTACAGAAGATGATGTGGACTTGCTACTAATGGCAAAGTTTTTGAACCGAGAAGCTGATCGATGTGGTCCATACGCGCTACAAGAAGAAGTCACGAAAAAGCAGCTTCCCCAAAAGCAAGCTGTTCATACCGCGACCGACCAAGGTAAAGATAAGTCGACGTGCCCTCACTGCCAAGATAGTCATCAGCTCTTTGAATGTGGCAAGTTCCTGAAAGCTTCGACCCAAGAAAGATGGGAAATCGCCATGAAATCGAAAACTTGCTTCAAATGCCTGCGAAGTCGTCACCGAAAAGAGAGCTGCAGAAAACCTCCATGCAAGATCTGCAAGCGTTGGCACCATAACCTGCTTCACGAAGATAAGCCATCAGAACAGAATATACCGAAGCAGGAGGAGAAGAAAGAAGTTACCAACAACATAAGACTCTCAGTAAACGCTACGAAGACTGGAAGAGCGTATTTGAAAATGGTGCCCGTGGAGATTTACGGGCCAAAAGGATCGGCCAAAGTATTGGCTCTCTTGGATGAAGGCTCCACAGTAACCCTTCTGGATTCTTCACTGGCTGAACAAGTTGGACTCGAGGGACCCACAGAATCTCTGTCACTTGAGACCGTGGGTGGAAAGACTATCACAAAGAAGGACTCCATGAGGCTCAACACGATGATTCGAGGGATCCACCAGAAAACAAAGAGAGACGTCACTGGGGCACGCACTATTGACGACCTACACCTAACGCCTCAGAGAGTGGATAAAAACAGAATCGAGGAATGCGCTCATCTTAGCAAGTTGGCCGATCAGCTGTATTACGAAGGAGAGTGCCCCAAACTGCTGATCGGACAAGATAATTGGGAGCTCATTGTATCGAGGTCTACACGTAAAGGGAAGAAAGATCAGCCCGTAGCTTCTCTTACACGTCTGGGGTGGGTGCTACATGGATCCGACGGGGGAGCATCGATACAAGTTAATTTTGTCACCTGCGCGCACGTCTCCACCAGCGAAGACCAGATGGAAAAGCTCATTCGAGATCACTTCGCTGTAGAGTCACTGGGAGTTCAGCCTAGACGACCAAGTACTGATGCAGAAGAAATATCTCGAAAAATCTTAGAGAAAACCACTCGAAGATTGGAAGATGGTCACTTTGAAGCAGGCCTTCTATGGAAGAACGACAATGAGAAAATGCCGAACAACTACAAATCAGCAGAAAACAGGCTGAAGAACATAGAAAAGAAGTTGGACAGAGACACCAATCTGAAAATTGAGTACGAGAAGCAAATTCAGAATCTCCTGGACAGCGATTACGCCGAAGAGGTACAGCAAGCGTCGACATCTGAGAGGAAATGGTATCTTCCTCACTTTGCGGTCACACACCCGACCAAGAAGAAGATCAGAGTGGTGTTCGACGCGGCTGCCAAGTTTGGGGGAAAGAGCCTTAACGACGTACTTCTGACAGGACCTGACCTGCTTCAATCACTTTTTGGGGTCCTTCTTCGGTTCCGTCAACATCCAATCGCTGTGGTAGCGGATATAAAAGAGATGTTTCTTCAGGTCAAGATCCGGGCAGAGGACAGAGATAGCCTGCGATTCTTATGGCGAGGAAATCAGCGAACTGGGTCTCCTAAGGAGTATCGGATGACATCAGTAATTTTTGGAGCTGCCTGTTCTCCAAGCACAGCAATCTACGTGATGAATAGAAATGCTGCTGAGTTCAAAGATCAGTACCCTGAGGCAGCGCATGCAGTGGTGCGTAACCACTATATGGATGATTACCTGCAAAGTTTCGAGACCGAAGAAAAAGCTGTCAAGATAGCCAGCCAGGTGGACACCATTCACCAAAGGGCCGGGTTTCACCTCCGGGGGTGGGTTTCCAACCAACCTGGGGTTCTGAAAAGGCTCACTAAAGAAGACAAGAGTAGCAACGAAGTCGAACTGGGGTCCAAAGAAGAAAAAACCTTGGGTTTACGATGGTTCACACAAGAAGATGAACTGGGCTTCAGAACGAGTCTTCATAACGTTGACGAAGATGTCATAAACCAGCTAAAGACTCCAACAAAGAGAGTGGTTACAAGCGCTGTGATGTCAACCTTCGACCCGATGGGGTTGGCGTCACCAGTACTTATCCAAGGAAAGCGGCTTCTGCAAGACATCTGGAGAAGTGGCATAGGATGGGACGACAAGATCACGCAAGAGAATGAAGAAGCGTGGAGGAACTACCTTGATAGCCTGCAACTGCTGAGAGACCTACGCGTCCCCAGACTCATTACTCACTCCAGCACTGGGGGAGAAATGCACGTTTTCACCGATGCCAGTGAAGTCGCCTACGCTTGCGCGATCTATTGGAGACAAGAGGTCAACGAAGGACAGTACAGAGTTACCCTCCTGGCTGGAAAGGCAAGAGTCACGCCACTGAAACCAGTTTCCATCCCACGGCTAGAATTACAGGCCGCACTGCTGGGAACCAGGTTGGCACGATCAGTAGAAGAAGAGTTAGATATCAAGCCAGAGAAGAAGACTTACTGGACTGACTCGAGCACCGTTTTGTCCTGGATCAAGTCTGATCCAAGAACCTTCAAACCCTTTGTGGCTCATCGACTCGCTGAGATTGAGGATACGTCGAAACCTCAGGAATGGCGCTGGGTACCAACGACTCAGAACCCGGCAGATGACGCTACGAGAAACATTCCGGAGGAATTTGGCAGAGATCACAGATGGTTTACCGGTCCTTCATTCCTGAGCGAAGTTAAAGAACGCTGGCCAGAACCCCGTTCATTCAAAGCCGAACAAACTGGTGAAGAAAAGGAAAAGTTCCCAGTTGCCACTATGAAGATAACGGACAAACATCCGTCTCCAAACCCGGAAAGATTTTCGCAATGGAGCCGACTGCTGAGGGCAACCGCGAGAGTACTTCAATTCGTTGAGATATGTAAAGGACAGAATCAGCTCGTAAATGCCACTAGAAAACAAGAAAAGGAAGATCCAACGTGGAAAAAAGTCTCTCAGAAAAAGAGAACGAAGTTGGAACCGATCAAAACGAAGAACCGAGACCGAAAGTTCATAGCACTTGAGCCATCATACTTAGAGAGAGCCGAGAAACTCTTATTGAAACGAAGCCAAGAAGAAAGCTTCGGGGAAGACATTACTTTCATCAAGAAGAAGAAGCCTCTGAGTCGAGCAAGTAAACTGGGAAAACTCGTTTTGGAAAACGATGATGGCGTGCTACGAATCCAAGGAAGAATCGACGTAGCTACGAGTTTCGATAAGAACTTCAGGCGACCCGTGGTACTAGATAGCAAGCAGTACATAACAAAGCTGCTTATCGAACACTATCACAAGATCTTCAATCACGGAAACCACGCGACGGTAATCAACGAGTTGAGGCAGCGCTACTGGGTACTGGGGCTGCGATCTGCGGTTCGACTTGCCACACATAGGTGCCAGTGGTGCCGAGTTTACCGTAACAAACCATATGTACCACCGACCGGAGACCTGCCGAAGGAGAGACTGCAAGTCGGCGAGCCACCTTTCACTTTTTCTGGCGTGGACTTTTTTGGGCCGATGGTAGTCACAGTGGGCCGACGACACGAAAAGAGATGGGGAGCTCTGTTCACCTGTCTTTCCACCAGAGCCGTCAGCGTCGAGCTTGCATCGTCACTTTCATCGGACTCCATGATCCTGGCACTTAGAAGGATGGCGGCCAGAAGAGGAATGCCGAAGGGGCTCTTCAGCGATAATGGCACGAACTTTGTCAAAGCCAACAAGGAACTACAAGAAGCCTTAGAAGATATGAAGAAAGAAGACGTCATCGTAGAAGCCGAGAAGATGGGAGTCCGGTGGAAGTTCATACCACCAGGAGCCCCGAACATGGGGGGAGCGTGGGAACGTCTGGTGCGCTCTATTAAAGCGGCACTGGCTGTAACTCTCCGAGAGAGATATCCGAGGGAAGAAGTCCTTCACACGCTCCTATTAGAAGCGGAACACATAGTCAACTCAAGACCCCTGGTGGAGGCTATAGATGATGGAGAAGAAGCGCTCACGCCCAACCACTTTCTCATCGGGAGGTCGTGTGGTGCTCCAAGATTGGGAACCTTTACCGACTGCGACCTCAAGGGGCGACGAACGTGGAAGATGACTCAACGACTAGCCGACCACTTCTGGAGCAGATGGGTGAAAGAGTACCTACCAACTCTGATCCCGAGAAAAGTCGACGGAAAGGCCAGAGATACTAGAGACCTTCGATGTGGAGACACGGTCCTCATAGTGGATTCCACACTGCCGAGGAACACTTGGCCCCGAGGAGAAGTGGTCCGTACCTATCCCGGACCAGATGGCCGTACGAGAATCGTCGAGGTGCGCACGACTGGAGGCACCTTGAGACGACCGAGCTCTAAGATAGTACTGCTGGTTCCTGTGAAAGATAACGAACAACCCGTTCCTGCGGAAAACTCCGAGCGCCAGAATGCTGAGTAACCAGTCAACGAGCTTCAGGTCATCAGATAACGAGAGAACGAGGAGGACATCGCTAGACCAGGAGTCGATGCTGCGCACGAGGGGGAGGATGTTAGCGATAGTTCATAAGTAGTTAAGTCATAATTTTTAAGGATGTAGAATACTTTCATAGTTTGTGTAAATTTTAGCTTAACTTTCAACTTAAATAAAAAAGGTCGGGGTTCGTCACTACAATAATTTAAGCAAAAAGTAAACGTAGAATGAAGGCGTTTGCACATGTGAGGTAGAGGTCATCAAAACCTACCCATCTCTGTCCCTCTTGTTAGCTTAGATTTAATAAATGAGCGAGGAGCTAGGGACCGCCCTAAACAGCGGGTGGGAAACAAAATGGCACCACCGGGACGACAATGGCCGCGGGTTTGCTGAGATTTTTAGATTTAGAGTTAGTCTAAGAGCAACATCGGAATTGAAAAGACGTCTAACTAACTAACGGCAAACAAGATAGAACTGCGTAGACGTCCCAAGCTCCTCTTGCGAACCTCCTCAAAATCAAGAGTTTTATTTCGATCATCCGACCTGCAGTAGAATTTGGTTTTTGTCATCACTGAATAATCCCACCGGAGCGGCAGGCACCCTACATGCGCTGACGCACACGAGCGGACCGACACCAGCGCCCGAGCGAGACGGAGGATACACACGTGGTCTCGGTCTCCTCGACCCTTCTCGGTCCGCACAAAGGAGGCGGCGCCTTTCGTACAATATAACAGAGCGCCGCGCTCAACAACATTATTATCACAGAATAGTAACGAAACATTGGTCTATATTGTCGGAAGAGACATACCTATTTTGGTAAAGTAAATTAATAATACGGAACAAAATAAGCCGCAGATATTGTGAATTCTAAAATACATCTAAAGAGTCACAATTATATCAAAAGAGTTACAATTATACAGCCATGAGCATTAAATATGAGGGCTAATAAAGCTATTTCGAACAAAAGGGTTTCCTGTTGCTAATAAAGACTAAAGAAAAATATTTTCAAAATGAAAAAACTAAGTATAACTATTACATTTTGTAGAAACTCAATTTCTTAACTTTTTTAAAAATCTTTCTTTTGGGTTTATGACTACAATCGCACACAAAATAAGTTTAAATTATGATGTGTCTTAGATGGTCAAGTTCTGCCAAATAAAGGAAAAATATTTAAATATAATACCACGTTTTTAAATTATTCTAGCTATTTATTATAAAGATAGTATTGCATTGTCATCCAATTCTGAACTATGTTTAAACTTTCAAGTCTATAGCTCTTCGGGAAAATAGTTTTAAATCGGTTTTAAAATTTGTATCGAACAGACAAACATACAAAGATAGCGAGTTTATATATTAAAAAAAACGTGGTTGAGACAGACATCCAAATAACATTTTATAAATAGCTAGATAAATAGAATAGCTATATGCTAGAAGTAGAAATTTAGACATACATTTGGACTTTATGATATACAAAATGTAAGGGAAACGTTCCCAAAATAGACTGGTGATAGAGATAGTTTTTACTGATAGGATACCACAAAGATGTTTTTTATGCAAGTGAAATATCAGTTACCGCTAAAGGTCAACGAACTACCTGCGCCGCGCGCACGCTTGTACGCTTTACATTGCCTGTTCGCAACATTCTAAATAACTAAAACAAAGAGTATTAGGCAAATAGTTATTGGTATACGATTGTTTTTAGAAAGCTCAATATATTTTTAGCGTTTTGGCTTCGGGAGCGTTTCCTTTACACTCGGTATTATTATCATAACCATTAAATAACCATTTTTCAGTTTTATTAGAGCTCATACTTAAGTCGGTAGTTTTAGCCCTTGTTCCTGTTAGATTTTTTTACGTCGTCATCTTCAGGAGTTTCCGTGGGGGAGGCTTCAATAGACTTCTTATCTTTGAGAGCTTCCCGCACCGCGTCCACTATGTTGTGAGGCTCGGCGACGGATACTTTCTTACCTGTGAATATTCCAATGTTGATTACACTACTGCCTGAAAAAGTTTTGTTTTCAAGGCTTATTTATAATGTAGGTTCAAGGAACGAAAACGCTCATTGCGCAAAAAAACATCCCACGACGCGTTACGGTTGCTATAAAACATCCGCATCGTGAAATTCTTGTAATGGCATTTATAAAAACGCCCAGGTTAGGTCATGGTGGTTTACCATGACCTCTTAAAACATTCTTAAAATAATCTTACTTTGAGCTTTGTCTCGCTCTCTCGGCTAATGAGAGAGCAAGACAAAAGTCAATGTAAGGTTATTATAAGAATGTTTTTGAGATTATGGTAACCCACCATGACGCTTGTAACAAAGACCACAGTGAAATTCGTGTCTTGGCATGATATTCGACCAGAACGCGGTGGCAATAAAGAAAAGCCTCACAAGTATAACGCGTTGTGGGCTTGTGGGTTGTGTTTTCGCTCAAAGAGTGATGTACATATGGATTATTTTTGGCGGTCGGAATGAGCGCGCGAGGCGGCACCTCCGCTCTTAACCAATAGGATAGATGAATGATGTTTATGTCGATGAAACCAATAGCTTTGATGAAGAATTTAAGTAAATACAATATGTTTTTTGAAAAAATATTTTAAATCGGTTATTAATGTTCTGATATATAAGCCTTTAAAGTTTTTGGTAGAGAAAACTCTGTCCCTTTCACACAAAACAAAAAATTATGTCACGCCTCTATGCGTCATACTTGTCAGAATAGAATTTATATGGCGTACCATAGAAGTGACGTCATAATTTACTGTTTCGCGATCTGTCTAGCATATTAAAATGCTTATAAGTTGCTTATTTTTGATCAGATTTTCATTTTGTTTTCATTAATCAGCTATATTTATGGGGGTTCAATACAATTATCTAGCCTATTAGAAAAGCGAGGCACGCGCGTGGATACGCTCATATCCACGCGCGTTTCGACGCCAGCCACGAACGTAGTCTTCCTCTGTTGTATGTTTGTTTATTCCGCCGTTACTCCTAACCAATGTAAATGTGTGGAATCGCTAGGTTTTTTACGTTATTAACCGACTTCCAAAAAGGAGGAGGTTCTCAATTCGACTGTTTTTTAATATTTTTTTTTATGTTTGTTACCTCAGAACTTTCGACTGGGTAAACCGATTTTGATGATTCTTTTTTATTTGAAAGCTGGTGCTTCCCGTGTCCCATTTCAATTTGGGCCAGTTCTGTAATTTTTATGAAGTCGATTTTTTATATTAATAGCTATTGTAGCATGCAAATACACTGTGTCAGCTAAGTCGGTCCTGTCTCATCCACTATTTTCTATATTACTTGAAGATTCTCTATTTAATGTTAGTTTAGCACTAGACACTAAAGGTACATAAAAATACTCTTTTAAAAGTATATCAACAATGAAATCAAAGATAATTTGAAATTAAATATACCTAATTAAATTTATACCTAACAATTATTCTAGTAGTAATTATAATTTTACTCTCGGCTAATAATTTTAGATGTACTACTGATTCTATTCTAGCCTAATAATTCTAGTTATACTACTGATTTTATTCTAGCCGAATAATAGGCATGATGACTAATATTTTTTTATTATCTCATAAAAAAGCTGAACAACAATAGAGCCTATCAAGGAAAACAAAATTTAAATTAGTTTAAAAATAAAGTTATAAGTATTTTAATTTCATGCTAGACAGAGAGCGCACTATACTGAGCTATGACGTCAAGTCTCAGGCGCGGCTATATGCTATACTAACACACGCTTTGCGAAAAAGGGATGGAGCATCCTCTCTATCCCTATCTAAAACTTTAAACGCTCATATCTCAGAGATTAATCAGCTATAATCCTTTAAATGTAGCTTGATTGAAATGATAGCTGACGACATATCAGGGCATGTCTTTGTAATAACGTTTGGCGAATTGCATTTACTTGAAACACGAAGATCACTGGTTTTCTGCGTCTAAAAATAGAATGAGCTACAAGTGCTGTACTTATAAATACTAAAAGTATATTTGAACTTTAAAACGAAACTGCATTTAGTGTGGATTATCACAATACAATAACCATATTTTTCCATTCTGTCATAACAAGATTACGTCAACTTGACTAAAATTTTAGGGACGTGGTAAATCGATAAACGTAAAATCGATCGTTTTATTTTGCTGTGTGAATTAAATAGTATTTTTTTGTTTTTTTCAGTATTTCCTCTCCGTACTATCGAAATACAAAACTCGTACAGATAACGTAATACTCTTTTGTAAACCTAGATTTCTTTTACCTAGATTCGTGAATGACACTTCCAGTCGATAAATAAACACACATTATTCTCGATTTCATGAGAATTGTCCCAGCACTAATCGAGGATTTTGACATACTTCATTTCAATCAAGTTACATTTAATAGACTATAATTCAATTTATTTTTTCAGTATGTGTAATGTATTTTGTTATATTCATCGCTAAGCCTGTTATTTGTGATAAATTAAACATTAGGCCACATGCCTATTCTAGTTAACAGAGTTTATTCTAAATTAACAATTCTAATTGCACTACTAATCCTTGTCGAATCGCTCTAGTTGTAATAAAGATTTTATTCTTTGTCAATAATTCTACTTGTACCATTGATTTTATTCTTGCCTAATAATTCTAATTGCACTTCAAATTTTAATCTTGTCTAAATTCTACTTGTACCGCTGATTTTGTAATTCTCTAATAATTCTAGTTCTACTACTGATTTTATTCTTGCTGTAAGCATATAAAAAGATACCAAAATACATAAATCAACTTGCAACTGAGGAAAATAACTTACAAAAAAAGAGCTTCAGTCAGTGTCACTAAACTGTTTCACCTAAGAAATCGAAAGACAACTTTACCATTTCATAAATAGTTCAAAAGTAGTTATAGCAGGCGTATAGCATGATGGTGTGTGAGGGAGGCCAAAGGATACAAAATGAAACAACAATATCAATTCAATTTGAATATATTCATCTAAATATTTACAATAAGTTTATATCTAACATTATGACCATCATACTATATACCTATTCAACCTTTCATATATTCTCTTTCATATATATTTCATAAATGCTCAACCAGAAAATAAATTAGAAGAATAATTAACACCTAAAAAGTCACGTTTACACAATTTTAATTATTTTGTCAATATGTTTTATCAATTATTTTTTAAGTTCAACCTATGTGTACCTAATATTTTTTTGTAATCTTCTACTATTTTGGTTTGATAATGGCGTTGATTAAGTTGTATTCTCAAACTAAACATGATAAGATTAAAACGTTTTGCATCTCTTTTCGTATTTCAATAATATAGGTAGGTATACTTTAAAGTTACGAGTGACCACAATTTACGAGAAATCGATTTTGTTCTAAAATTACAAACCTGAATCGACGCCATTGTTTACATTTCTAAAAGTATTTGAGATAAATATTTGTAGAAATTTTGCAAATACATTAACATTTACGGCCTTATTTAGAAACGTGTGTTTATTATGGAAACTGACGTGGTTTTCACACATTTTATTTATATTACACGGGAATTACTCACGTAAGATTAGGCCGGTTACTCCGACTATAGTTTCAACCGCATACGGCGGTCTATATCAAGCTGAATTCGCGCGTGCGGCTGCGTCTCGCTTTGCACACAAAGCGAAAGTCAGTGCAAAGCGAGACGCAGCAGCGCGCGCGCATTTACCTTGATAAAGACCGCCGAATGCGGTTGAAACTATAGTCGGAGTCACCGGCCTAATCTTACGTGAGTAATTCCCGTGTAATATAAATAAAACGTATTTTTAGTTTGTTTATTGGTTAAACTTGATCAGTTAACTTCCCGCTGTCGAAAATGAGACAGAGCTGTTTTAAGCATTGATTAATTTCACTAACTTTTCCTAACAAGGCCAAAATGCTTTACTTTGAAGTCAAGAATTAAAATGCCAACTATATATAGTTTTCTAATATTCATTCAAGCATCATACAATTCAGGCTTTTCTTTTTTCTCTTTTTGAATCATCCTCTCATACCCTAAAGGCCTATCCATTTCATTCGGTATAGGACCGTGGTCATCCACAAACTTATTCACGCCATACCTATCGTAAGGATCATGGGAAATAAGCAGCCACGTCCAAAATAACGTGAAAAAGAACCCTACTAAGAAGTAAGTACGGTTGGTTTTATAACTATCGGCTAAACTCTCGAGAAAAGTCCATGGTTTGGACTTATCCCCGGTATATTCAGAATCGCGATTCGTGTAGTGTATCTTTTCAGATTTGCCCGACGTTTCCGATTTTTCGGTGTCTGTTTTTTGGCTCTCGCTTTTGGGTGTGTCTGTAAAATAAATTTAGTTTGGCGGTTGTTTAGACGGGCTTGGTTGCGAGATATAGTCCAATAGACATCAGAAAAATAAAAAAGCTCTAGTCATATGGACACCAGAAGAAAAATAATTAACGATTAAATAAAAATAGACTAAAATAGATATTGATCAAAAACTATCTCAAGATGATAAAAGTGGTAAAGATTAATAAAAAAAACAGTGACTGCAATTGTAAAGAATTGGAAGAGATATGAATTTTCATTTGATTTTTGTTACTAAGCAGTGGTGATTATTTACGTCAGAATGCAATCGAGCACATCATGGTTTTCGTAGTTGAAATAGATAGCCGGTGTTAAAGCAATGATATGAACATAACAGTTATATATTAGAACAGAAAAAAATATAAGGCTTGATTTCCTCCTTTGCGTACTGTCAGCGTGCGACTGATGGCTGATGATTGCTATAGAATATAATGACCGCTCTCACTCGGTTGCCAACCGTCAGCAGAACGCCACGTATGCGCGTAGTCGCAATAAACATCAACTCAAACTATTTGTTTGCTGAAGTGCGCTAGAGTCTGTGCGGAAAGAGAACCGTCATAAAATTTGAGGGCGCAACTGTGTTTTTTAACGTATTTGCTATGGTGACAACACTGTTACGTCATTATAGCGCGACTATGATTCTTGATATTTCTACACTTTGTCAAATAAATTGATACAAAATTCTGTCTAAATAATACAACCTATTAATATAATAATCAAAATCATATTGTTTTGTAGTTCCATTTTTCGCCACGACGGTTCTCTTTCCGCACAGACTCTAGCATCCTGTACTGTGGGATTTATAAGATCTGTACAAAGATCGCGTATTGTTCGAAGTTTTCGAAACACTATTTCCTGATTACGTCGATGAGGATGATTTAATAAGGAGATGGTAAGTAACCCAGTGTTTTATAACAATGTTAAATATATTATAGATATTTTACAATTAAATGATTAACTTGCTATATATCTTACTTGTGAGTATTCTTTATCAAATTTAAATTCATACAGGTTCATTACAAATCTATTTTGCAGACTACTGTATTGGAGAGCGGCCTGTTTCGCACTACGATAGTTTTGTTTACGTTGACCGCTGCCGGACAGTACGCGTAGAATAAAATGAAGCCTAAGCAGCAACAAAAATAAAAAAAGCAGTACTTGTTACTAGATGTCGTATACCTGTATCGCAACTCCAATATTTCTATGACGAGATTTTGCATACCATCAATCGTCAATGTTATAAGTGCTGCTGATTAGGTCACACCACCTCGCAGACCAAACCTCATCCATAACCTGTCATAATTATGCCTATTTGAAACCAATACGCTACTATATCAATGTTTTCTCTTACCATCTCTATCATACGAAACCCCGTGGATCTGACCCGGGGTGTCCTCTTCTAATTCGGCGTACGCATTAATGAGGGCCTTCTGCTTTTCCGACAGCGTCTTTGGCACCTGAAGTTGTGAATAAAGATTACATCAAAATTTACATTATCTTTTCCCTTATGCAAAAACTTTTTTTTTAAATAATTCTAAAGAACTATCAGCTGCCTACTTCTCGCACAACCTTATTGTCCTCTTTCCCATGTCATATAGCTGAGGCCATAGTTCAGTACTGAACGAAATACTGAAGTTTTAATCATTCACTACCTCTGCTTTAGTGTGGCTGGACACCAAAGTCTTGAGCTGTACCCTTTCTTTTTAATGCCACACAGGCTAACGGGCAGCCTGATGGTGAGCAATTACCGTTGTCTTTGGATTTGTAAGACGCTGCATCACAGATACCATGCCGACTTTTAAAAACTATTTAGAGCTGTTACTTTTATTTACCTGTATTTTAACATGGACGTAGTGATCTCCATATCCATGTTGGCTGACTCGCTTCATGCCCTTCCGTGAAAGCCGAATGGTGCTGTGAGATGATGTGCATGGCATTATCTGAGAAAAAACAACAATCACAGTAGGTGTAAAATCTATATATCACATTTTAAAAAAGTAAATTTTGCTGAATATTTGTAATTTTACTTTCTTTATACCATTCCCCCTCTCAAAAACTTATTTTATTCACGGAAAACAGTGAATAAAAAGCCTTTTTGATCATTATTTTGGTGTTTGAATTTAGAACATTTTCTCGATATTTGATTGGTCGACATTTTCGACAAGTAGTTTAGCATTAGAATGAAAACTGTTTTGTGTTCTTTGTAGTTATTAGTTTAGTTAGTGTTACTTATTAATAAATCGATTGAAAATGATGAAGAAGATGTGTTAACACCTGACTTTATTTAACAGAGGGCGGCCGATATAGTAGAAAACTTGCTACCCAACAAATCACGGCTGGTTTACATCAAAGCCAACAATGAGTTTTGCAAATGGAAAAATTAAAATCAAGCTTCTGGCACATTTTCTTCATTAAATGTCTATTTCCGCTTAAATCTTTCTTTTTCTCGTAGTCATGGTATAAAGTATAGTATGCAACTCTTTGAAAAATAACGGATTTATATCTAGGGCCATGAATCACTCGCGTCGCTCAGAGTTCTAACACTTGAATCATTTTTGCATCGGAGATTAAAAATAATATTATTATATGTACAGAACAGAGCGTTCGCTAACAACAATGTTCTTGGTGCAAATATCCACTACTCGTAGTATTGCCCTTAAAAATTGGTACACGCAACTTCGCAGTAAACCTAGCAAAAATGTAGTACTTACCCAATACCCTGTTTTCATAAGTGTAAAATTACCTGAATCGTGTGGTCTTCATATAAACCCTGTATTCTGACAGTACCGCCTAATAGTGCTTGGGAAATTGAAATCTGTAAGCAAACAAAGTTATTAGTGTTTTTGATAGAATGGTAACCAAAAACCTAAGGCTGGTTTTACCGTCGGCGTTAACTGTTGTATATACTTCATTACTCAGCGCTGAGCTGTCGGCGCTTTTTTATTAACTCCTAGTACTTTTGCCCGCGACTTCGTACGCGTAATTTTCATAAAAAGTTTCATCCTTTTTTCCCTCCCTTAATCCGACCCTTGCGCATAACATAGCCTATATATACTTAAATCTGGTCATAGCTAAGCATATTCGTGAAAACCGTATTTAAATCTGTCCAGTGGTTTAGATGTGCGTGGACAAACAAACAAACAAAATTCTAAAAACTGTCTTCACGTGTTCAGCTGCTTATTTTAAGACACCATGTGGTTTTTTTTTTATATCTCGCAATTACAGATTTTTTTTATCTCTACGTTTTTATTATATGTAAAGATATAGATTGTTAATGTTTGCAATGTAATGCAAATAAAATATCAGCTGACGCTAGAGGTCAATGCACGATCTGCGCCGCGCGCACGCTTGTACGCTTTACATTGCTGGTTTGCAACATTCCAAAGCACAAAAACAAACACAAAAAAATACAAGGCAAATGTTTATTGGTATTTGATTGTGTTCCATTATTAGTAAAAAAAAAATTGATGGCTTCTCTATACTCACATTGCAATCAGTATGGACATCAGGTCCGTCTCGGCGGAAGTACGAAGAGCTCTCTACTTTGAATGTGACGAACACTTCGTTGCTGCCAACAGACATGCGGACGGTCTGCCCGTCTTCTACTCCAGCAGGGACTGGCACTGTCACTTTCTTACGTTGCACCTGAAATTAGAAACAATTTGCTTGCAATTCGTGCACTTCATGTCGTATTATAGTGTAGGAAAGTAAATGTCAAGGGCAAAACACATAGTAAACATCGAAACTTAAAATTAAAAAAATACTCGTCAAGTTGAAGTGACAATACAGAAGAGCATAGCAGTACTGTTGCAGCAGTGTTGTTTCTGAACTTTGCAAAGTAAAATACATTAAAAGTGTATAATTTCAACAACCAGTGTTATGTCAGAGGCCTAAAAACTCTGGACATCACAAGATACTCGGCCTATACAAACATACAATATACAGGTTATAATTAGGTACTACCATGATGTCAACATCCTTGTGTCGATAGTTCGATACCATGGGTTGATACTTACAGACTGTCCCTTTCCTTCGCACTCCACACATGGGAATTTGATGAGCATTCGAGTCCCGTGGCAGTGGCGGCAAGTCGAGCGCATCACAAATGGACCTGAAAACAACATGTAAAAGATTAGTATTTAAAATGTTTTTTAAAGTTGAAAGACTTTAATCATAGCTGATATTGTTATATTTTATAGTAGTTGATGTTGTATTATAATATGCCATAATTATTGACAATGCTGTGTACAATGTTCGGATTAGAATACATTTCATTATGTTAAATCTATGCTAAGTAGTTCTTTAAAGCTTTTTAAGTAGTTCGAGAAAGCAGAGATAGACACTTGGGACAGATGGGAGATAAGCAACATACAAAGAATAGGAAAGAAAAATGAAAGTAAGACGCGACCCATATGCATGACGCTCACCTTGTATTGGCGAAAAATTGAACTCTTCAGGAATAAGAAATATCTACCAGAAAAAATCTATATAACCGAAGATTATCCTAAAGAAGTGTTATTAAAGAGGAAAGAATTAAAAAACAAATTACAAGAAGAGATAGAAAAGGGCAAGGAAGCATTTATAGCTTACGACCGATTGGTAATAAAAGAAAAGAAAGATAAGAGAAAGCGATCACCTACAAAATCGCCAAATACACCGAATGCCGATACAAGCGAGAACACCAACAAGCATAAAGTGAGCAGAGTTAACTATTTTGACAAAACAAGATCATTTTCATTTAGCGGGACCACCAACATGAATTAGCAATCAAAACTCACCAGCAGTAAACGGAAAACTAAAAAGTCACAAACTAAAATGAACAAAACAACAAGGAAAGGTCCCAACCAGGCTGGTCACCTTGGGACGTCAGACCACCACCCTCTAAAAGACGAACAGCAAGCGGATAATACTTTTAACCCTAAACATTTACAAAATATAACTCAAAGAAAAGACAAAAATAAACTATTTATAGCAACACTAAATACAAGAACACTCCGAACAGATGAAGGGATAGGAAAGAATGGCGACTTCTAGAGGAGGCCTATGTCCATAGAGGACAACCTGATAGTGGAAATGGTGCTGGTGATACAGACTGAATATGTATATTTAAGTTAAAAATAAATAAACAAATATATATATTATTATTTATAAGGTGTTAAACATAAAATTATATAATAGTACTGTAGAGTTTAATATCAGAGAATAAAGGCTATTTTTATTTATTTATTTTATTATTAAGTAGTTCTTTAAGATTATAGATAGATACTCTTTATTGTGTATACCAGAAATAAAAAATTACAGAGAGATTAAAAAACACTATAAGCATAGCTTGCCGACTACTGTTGTACTAAAAAAAAAAACGTGTCTGGATGAATAAAAATGGCAAACACTCCTACTCTACAATGGAAACTGGCTTACAAATGAGAATGAAATAAATACCTCTAGAGAATGTCTCCATCCCAGTGCCGTTGCAGTAAGTGCACCTGATAGATTTAGTGCCAGGCTCGCAGCGAGATCCCTGGCACTTGGGGCATGTGTCCACAACGTTGATGTTCACATCTTTGTTCACGCCGCGGGCTGCCTCCGTGAATCTCAGGTTTACTATGACCTAGAGATCAAAGCAAATAAATGATAAATGCAAAAGTAAGAAAATCCATAGTAATAAAAAAAAAATATTGTAATAAAGAAATTAAGGTTTGTTTATTCAAGTTTGGTGTGTTTAATGGTGCAAGATACAGTTTACTTGTTGATACATCCTTGTGACAAGCATGAATTGTTTTTTGAAACCCTAATTAAAGAGCTCGTAATCTTCATACGGTTAACAGATTTTTCTTAAATCATAGCTAAGAACACTCTTAGATCAACCTTTAAAAAAAACGAAATCAAAATTCGTCTGGGAGTTACGATGCCACAGACAAACACATAGATATACACACTCAACTTATAACAACCCTCTTATAGCATCAAGTGTTAAAAATAAGGTGATGGACTCACTTCTTGAGCACCTCCAAAACCAAATTGGCTCTCAGCAAAATCACTAAAAGCATCACTCTTGAAGCCTGCGTCTCCGAATATCTTCCGGAACAGCTCTTCAGGATCTATGGTGGACTTGTACTGCCATTGATGGGTGAAGCCATCGGTGCCAGACGGGCCGCTGCCCATGCCCATCTGCTCTGAGGTAGTGCCGAATGTGTCATACTGTTTACGTTTGTTCTCATCGGACAGGATCTGGAAATTGATTGAGATTACAGTTTATAAAACCATTGAGTAGCGTCTCACCGGCTCCGGCGGTTACGAGCGTGTCACTTCACAGCTGTGGCGGGCTCTACTTCAAGGGTTTAAACATTCTTATGAGATTATGGAGCCGTTGCAGTTCCCAATGGCCGATTTGTCGGCCAGCCTAGATATTGCTAGGAATATGCCATAGAGGCAAATATGCACCATGCTCATAGGTCATTACATCAACTAGCAAAAAACAATGCAAAACCAGGGCCAATGCCATCTCTTGTGTAGCTTTCGCGGCAAAGACCCACTTTGTGCCACTGGGCCAGCAGAGTAAGATGTATGAGTTAATATAAAATAGAATTTATTTTAAACTTCAAGAAATTGTTTTATTTTATATTTAATTATAGGTATGCGTTTGACAGCCAACTTGTCTACGATGGAGCACGCTTTCCTAGAAGAAACTGATTTACTTGTGATTTGATGACAACCATATTGTAACTATCGGGAACATACATTCAAGCAGCGTATTCCACATACTAGCAGTTTGAACAATAGAAGTGGAATCAAAGAGCATTGTACGGGTTTTCAGAATATGAATCATAAAGTGGAAAAATCTGGAGTAAATAAGATCATGTAGACCCGAGTAAACAAACAAATCTTTACAAATGTCGATCAAGCGGAGCTCGCAAACTCGTTCTATTTGATTTGTTTGTTTGCAAATGACACATTGCTTAGTAGCTATTATCAGATTAGTTGTTTCAGCATATGATCATTCATCCATTAGATCAATCAATAAGGGATTAGATATAGTGAGCACAAATACCGTAGGGCAAAATCTGTTGTGTAGGATTTTTATAACTGATTTTAGTTATAAAGCCAATTTACATGTCAATAAGTAAAAATAAATAAACAATAATAAGTCACTATATTAACACTTCCACATTTAGCGTATAAATTTATACAATTCATCGTAGCTGAAGAATGCTTGCAAAGTTTTTAGGTAGCATTTTTCAATAGTTTGAACTGATTTAGAAAAATAGTTATAATGTTCAATAAACATACCTCATAGGCCTCAGACACTTCTTGGAACTTCTGAGAAGCCGCTGGATCAGATTTGTTTGCATCAGGGTGGTATTTCTTAGCAAGTTGGTAGTATGCTTTCTTGACGTCTTTAGCAGAAGCATTCTTGGACACGCCGAGTACTTTGTAGTAGTCGGCCTTGGCGTTCAGACTGCTGCTTCTATGTATGAACCTGGTTCCAAGATTATCTATTGACAATAGATATTGAGGTTATATTTCATAAACTGTCATCACAATTGCACTAGATTACCAGACCTTGGAAACAACTTCCTCCTGGTGTTTGGATGTTTGTGAATACAGCATAAATCAAGTAAATTATTGATAATTGATTAAAAACCGGTGATGTAATGGAAGCGTGAAGAACTTACAATTTCTGGTGACCAACGAAGCGGCGGACAATACAGGACCAGTCACAAATTGGTCACAGGTAGAACATTTTTTGTGCATAAAACGATAAGGTGTTTTCGATAAATTACTTGTAAAAACGGCACTAAGAGTTTTTGGGTTTAAAAATCCTAGAACACTCCGGGTCGGAGCCATTTTGGAAAAAAATGACAGATGAATGACAGACAGACATTTGACAGCAACGGAAAAATCACAGATAAGAATATTTTTATCCTTTCAGCCAATCAATCCAAGAAGTCAAGTTTCGTTTTTTTATTGATTGTCTCTGATCAAGGATATCACTAAACTTCCGGTTTCAATTTTCGCAAACATCATCATCGCATAGAATAATTACCCGGCCTAGCTACAAGAACAAAAAACAAGAAAAAAGAAATAAATGGAAGTGTTATACCTACAGTTTCCCCATTAGCACTTACACCCCATCGGTCGTCCATTCGTTTACATTTTGAGCACATCGTTTGCAGTTGTGTGTGCTCAATATTGAAGTGTGCGTTTGTAGAACTAGTAAGAATATGTCAGTGTGTGCAATACGTGTTTACCTCGCCTCTTTCAGTTTTTGACAGACTTTTTCGGAACTAGTTCGAGTTTAAAAGCAGATCCAAACTATATAGTATCAAAGTATTTTTGTCCAAGAAACTAGGTAAACGATTATCAGCCTCATAAGTAGTTACAAATCGATTAAGTTAAATAACGCTCATCTCTACACGACATGACAATTGACATGTTTTTAGGAGTGGCAACATTATTTTCCAGGGCAACGGTAGATGTAGAATTTATAAACAAATGGAAATAATTTATTAATTTCGCCAATTTTTATGATAAATGTAATCGTTCTCTGCAAAATTTTACATCATTTACTAATCTGGACCTCTTCCTGGATGTGAACAGTTGAAGTGGAACAATGGCTAAGAAATTAAACATAGCAAGAATCGAAGTTCAAGTAAATACACAATTATATATTAAAATACTCGTTTTCCGGTGTAATTTTGTTTAAATAGCTTTTGAATATAGATTGAACACTATTTACCATGATATTCCATCATAATATGTTTGATTTTAGAAAATAATTGATCAACAAAAAGAACAAAAGTTGAAGCAAAAGCGACAAAACTCTGGCTTGGTTCAAGCCAACGATTTGAAAGTTGGGTCTGCCAAACGACCTATATCAGGATCCCGGTCTCGAGAGCTTCACGGTAAGCTTAATTTTCTACATGTTCATTTAATGATTACTAAAATAATTTAGTTATCATGCATGAATGTCTATGTAATTTTTTGTTATGCCCATTTATTTTCGTTTTATGGCAGGCTACGATGGTCCGATGCAATTTTTAATGTCGCCAGTGAATCCAGATCAAGTAATTCCTCTACAGACTAACAGGGTATCCACTTATGACGGTAAGTAGTGCTTTTACAGACAAATGCTTAACACCACATTCGTATACTCGATCCAGATTTTTTAAGCTCTAAAAGTCGTAACAGATGAACGCACCACGTATCGCCGTCTGACCAACATCCGTGGCACATGGTCCATACGTCTGTTACAGCTATAACAACAGCAATAACATTGTAAGAAGCAAATGAAAACTTGGGTGGTTCCTAGTAAGTACAACCAGGGCCCATTTCATAAAACTATAGCAGACTGACAAATGTATATCGATAAATAATATGACGGCAAGCATCAGTCAAGTTGTGATTGTTTGATGTAAAAAAAAAAACAGAAAAAAGACTAAAGCATAGAAGTAGTGCTAATTTAGCATAAACGAACTAAACATGTTTATTACATTCTTTACTTATATGCCAAAATTGTTGTAACAGGTACATTTTGATTGGAAGGCAAATTGCAGCGTTTTACACTATTTTAATGTACTAGGGACCTGTAAAAGGTTCGAAAGGCTACATATTATTTGATAGACGGCCTTGTACGCTTTGTAAATCACGTGACGGATTGTATGCTCTTTATTATTCTGTGTATGAAACGCAGGTTTGGCGTATTCGACTAACTGTTGTAGTTTTATTAGTTGTAGTGTTGCTTTATGAAATAGGGCCTGGGTCTCTTCAAGCCGAGTGCATAGGTACCTCATGGGGCATGCATGCTCCATCTAAATACACAATGTCACTTTCCTGTAGATGAATTATAGTCAAACGATTAAAAACTATTTGAATACTTTACTGTATTATTTCGGCTACCAGCTAAAAGCTTAATATCCTAGCAATAGTCATGAGCGGGTAAAGTAAGAATAATCAAAATACATATCTAGAATTCAATACATATTTTAAATATTGAATATTCATTCGGCTTTTTACAATCCACTTGGCAATCAGAGCTAAAAAACTTGGATAAAGTACAACAGCATGCTTACAAACTTTGTGGTTCCATTACTCATTGTGTTTATTCAACTGATTTTCCTCTAATTATCATTTATGACACACTACAAGGCTACCTATGTCAGAAAAAACTGCTGATTTCATATATACAGTTGTATCATTTACAAAAATAAGTTATCTTCTATTTGTTATTTTTGAAATGCAGTTTCATGGTAAGTTTTGGTTTGTTATTCAGAGTCAGGATACCATGTGCAGCGATTTTGCTCATGCATCTGATGATTGTTTTAGATATTAAATGGCTGAGACTAAAAATGGGATAAACAGTTTATCCCTTTTCTTTTAGTCATCATAAGATATATTATTAATACAAAATTTGTTCTGAATATTTTGGAATATTAACATCGTAAAATCACTGAAGCACATTTTTCAAAAGTAAACAGTTATTTTATATTTCAAATAAACCGGCCAGGTGCAGGCCAGGCTCATGTACTCAGGGTTCCACGCCACCAGGAAATACAAAAAGTAGTTCAACTGGCTATTTTATGGCTTGATAGATACATCCGTTAAAGGTAGGATGGACAGAAAGACAGAGTGGCAAAATATTATATCTACACTAATATTATAAAGAGGAAAGATTTGTACCTATTTTTGTATGTTTGTAATGAATAGGCTCCGAAACTACTGAACCGATTTGAAAAATTCTTTCACTGTTGGGAAGCTACACTATCCCCGGGTGACATAGGCTATATTATATTTTGTAGCGAGGCCGAAGGCCGAGCTTACACTCGTGCGAAGCCGGGGCGGACGGCTAGTATGTATAATAATAATAGGGTACTGTTAATACCCTTGGGTGGGAAACCCTAAAAAACATCAAATGTGCAAGTGAGATAGTGGTTTACCATATTCTGGTCCATAACAGCTGATAAAAAAAACCTAGATATACTATCTAGACCCTAATCCTCCTGACCCTGATCAGATCAGTGTAATGGTACCAAATTACTTATACTTGCAAAGTTTATTAGACATGCTATACACTTGTGCGGGGCGTATACCAAACCTGCACAACTGGACGCTAAAATTTTATGTATGTAACACCAGGCAAGTCGGCAGTCAAACGCAAGCATGTTATTAAATTTAAAAAAATTGATATACGTTCGGGAAAACACAGTGTGCGGTAATGCAGAGACTGAGTTAATTTCTGCAGATCCGGGTGGCATAAGCCGAATGAAAGCCGAGAATCAAATGTGCTGATTGACTGACATAAGATCACATTAAAAACAGACTTCAAAAATATATAAAAAAACGGCCTAAAAAATTTGAGGATTGCCTTCAATTTCCCTGGGATTTCAAATCCTGACTTGATGATAATTGGACCAAATTGGAAGTATATCCTACCAAACAAAAGAAAGATTTTTGAAATCGGTCAACAGTTGGCCGAAAAATCGGTGAACATAAATAAAAATTACAGTGGAACATAGAACCGTCCTGATTTTTTGAAGTCGGTTAAAAAGAGGAGTATATAGTTTTTATTTAAGGTGAAACGTTTCACGTTTGGCGGGAAATTCAAATTTCAAACAGTTTTTTTGTTCTTGTAGCTAGGCCGGGTAATTATTGTAAACGATCATGATGTTTGCGTAAATTGATTATTATTCTTTACAAACTCGCGTAAAGTTATTTATCTCACATGCACATTATTAAATACATATGTCAATAAACAAACTTTTGCTGTTTCAAAGTGTTTATTGCCAAATGTAAGTAATATGGTGAATAACTGATTAATAGCTGTACATGATAATGTAAAGAACGACCAATAATTTTCGCAAACACTGTGCCATTTCACAATAATTACCTGGCCTAGCTACAAGGACAAAAAAACTGTTTGAAATTTGAATTTCCCGCCAAACATGAAATGTATCACCTTAAATAGGGTAAATGTAGAAAACTAGAAATTGTTAATAGAATATGTGTATATGTTCTATTATTCTCTAAAACTTTTCAGAGCTAGGTAATCAAATTGAAGTGCTAACGGTGGACGATGCAGACATCAGTGGCGAGGAGGATGAGGAAAGTGTACCGGTGTGTAGTGTGAACAGAGATGCGAGCGCTGACGATCTGTGTGCTGATGCAGCTGTGGCGCCACTGCAGCCGCCAAGCTTGCATGGAGACACTTCGCCCAATCAGGTAAACAGATTGCAGTCAATATGCCTGACACCACTGTAGAGTCAAAATGCGCCTTCCGACAGTCCTAAACTCTAGTAAATGAAGTACAATTATGCATTTACCGTAAAGGTTTTTATGCCATAGATGGCAAACAAGCAGACGGGCCGCCTGATGATAAGCGATCACCGTCGCCTATGAATACCTCCAACACTGGGGGCATCACATATACGTTGCCGACCCTTAAATAGTCTATTATATCCTCAACGCTTTTATGCCACTCCTTGGCTTGATTTTGCAGTGAGCGTTGGGCGTATTTGTCGGAGATCTAGGTGAAATTGATCTTAATCGCACTTCAGCTTCATTAGATATCTTTTGCTAATAGTGTAAACGATAATGGGCATTATATTAGGATACTTTTTGAGGTGTAAAATTCTCATTACCTCAATTTAAATGAATCTTTACAGCCACACTAATAATGTAATTATAGATAGAAACTCTTTATTGTGTACACCAGAAATAAAAATTACAGATAGAAAACACTTACGAGCTAGTGCCACAAGTGGCGGCCTTATTGTTATCGATCTCTTCCAGGCAACCATTGCATGTAAATTAAATTCAGGATATACGGAGGATGTTCAAACAAAAATAATGTTTATTAATGGTTTTAATTCATTCATAAATACTATTATTTTTAAGGTGACAAGGCCCACCTACAGCTTGCTTTTGGGTCAGTTTCTTCTAGGCAAGCGTATCCATTGTAGACCGCGTCATCACATAACATCAGGCGTGGTAGCAGTCAATCACAAGCCTAATTGCTCAATAACTGAAGAAAAAAAACAACTTAAATTGAAGTGTAAAATGAATGTTACTTTTGTAACTTGACAGCTAAATGCTTCTCAATTTCTATGGCGAAAATAAATTGAACTTCAAGACGGAAATAGGATGATTTTATCCCAGTAAATTGCATAAGCAATATAAAATGGATGCTAGTAGTTCTTAATCGCGAGTCCAGCACTGACATCCTGCTGGAGTATACTATGCAATTCAACAGCATGAACAGCATCTATTCTACCTGCTTGGTTGGCTACTCGAGCCATCCCAGCTTTAAAACTACTGTAGCAAGGCTCTGGGGCGCTGATACAGTTGCTCCAATGGCGTAGATTGTACATGACAGTAGTTATAAAATATCTATACATACTAATAAAAACGTAGAGATAAAAAAAAACTGTGATTGTGAGATATAAAAAAAACACAGGGCGTCTTAAAATAAGCACCTGAACACGTCAAGACAGTTTTAGAATTTTTGTCTGTTTGTTTGTCCTCGCACATGTCCTAAACCACTGGACGGATTTAAATTCGATTTTCACGAATAAGCTAAGCTATAACCAGATTTAAGTATAGGCTATGTTATTTTGCGAAAGGACCGGATTAAGGGAGGAAAAAGAGGTTAAAAGTTTATATGAAAATCTACGCGTACGAAATTGCAGGCAACAGCACTAGTCGATTATAAATTAATGATATAATACCTAAGCTAATTCCATTTCAGTCAGCAGAAATCGAAGGCTCCGTAGAGGGTGCGGTAGAGAACTTCGTGGTGACCCCGGCGAAGCAAGGCACCTTATACAAATGTAGAATAGCGCGGGACCGAAAGGGGATGGACCGCGGCTTCTATCCCACATACTTCCTGCATCTGGAGAAGGACTATGGAAAGAAAGTGTTCTTGCTGGCTGGTAAGTGAGCGGCGATATAATACGCTTATATGGAACCATTCTCGACGACATTGAGAGGAGTTCAGGGGCTTACGACTACCTCATACGCAGGCTCAAAAAAGCGCAGTCCGAAAAATCAAGCGAGCGTGAACCTTAACGCTCTGAGATACGTTTTCCGGTCGCGTAACTTTTTACAATCACAAACACAACAGAATCGTTTAAAACAGGTAGCCATAAGACCCCAGTTCCATATATTAAAACTTCTACCTCTCTTGTCATCACTTCGCTGTCACAGAGTGCGCCCTAATAGTCGGATATCACATAAAAATAACTTAAATAGATATCATATGAAATAACAGTTACAAAAAGTGCTGGTGTAAATCTTAGTATTTCATCTGCAACATAGAAACTGGGTGTCTTCAAGTTGAGATTAAATCGGTTTCTTAGACTCTTGTTTAACATCATACGAGATGGCTGTCAAACACAAGCCTATTCATTGTAATCGACAGCTCACTCTGCCCATTGCACAGCATAATTCTTCCTATTTTTTGCCAATTTTCCCTGCTTAAATCTGGTCTATATATTTTCATAAAATTTTATTCTGTCATCATGCCACCGCTTAACAAGTCTTCCAATACAAGCCTGGTGAATATAAAATAAAAGATACTACGTCATTTCCCAATAATTCCTACCTACTGGTAAGGTATTTACCTACCTTTTATTATATTGATTCATGAAAATGAACAAACTGAACGATGTTAGTCATCTATGATTCACGCTTAGTGACCTAGAACTTCAAACCTACTCGGCAATCTAGAGCAGGTCAGCTTGTTTAGAACTTTTGTTTCTAGGAAAGCCTGACTGATGAAACTGAGGGTCATATACGTTAGAATTTTCTTTTATTATTTCTTGATAACATTGAGAACCAGAGTATCTATCGTATTTTAAAGAAGCCAGATGATTTACGCCTCGAGATCTTGATATCTTAGTCACACATCATTCTTGTAGCAAACAAAAAAAGCGCTCTTTGCCAAATAATCTGTAGTTTGAGCTCACAGCAAAAGCGAATGAAATGACTAAGCATGTGGGACTACTTATTCTCCAGAATTATGAGCCGATTGATGAAATAGAGCCTTAGATAGATTATACATGCTAAAATAACAGAAATAAATATTTTATCAGGTCGTAAGCGCAAGAAGTCCACAACATCTAACTACTTAATCTCTACGGACCCGACCGAGTTGACGCGCCAAGCTGACAGCTTCGCCGGCAAGCTGCGGTCTAATCTACTCGGCACAGCGTTCACTGTATACGACAATGGCGCGGCGTGGCGAAAACATGGACACAGTCGCACGCGACACGAACTGGCAGCTGTTGTTTATGTAAGTAATTACTGACATCATCAAGAAACTAACTGATGACGTCAACTGACACATATACATCGCGCTCCAAGTTACTAGGCATGGAGTTTACTGTGTTCGACAATGGCCCGGCGTGGCGCAAACATAGACTCAGTTGCACGCGACATGAACTGGCAGTTGTTTATGTAAGTAATTACTGACATCATCAAGAAACTAACTGATGATGTCAACTGACACATATACACCACGCTCCAAGTTACTAGGCATGGCGTTCACTGTGTACGACAATGGCCCGGCGTGGCGCAAACATAGACTCAGTTGCACGCGACACGAACTGGCAGCTGTTGTTTGGTTTGCCTTGTCTGCCTATAAAAGAATAAACCAAAGTTTGTATAAATCTATATCTATCTATCTTCTATATCTATTCTATACATATAATTAAAACGTAGAGATAAAAAAATCTGTAATTGCAAGATATAATAAAAATAAAATAATAATATAATAAAAACACAGACCGTCTTAAAATGAGCAGCTGGACACTTAAGACAGTTTTAGAAGTTTGTTTGTCCACGCACAACTCCTAAACCATTGGACGGATTTAAATGCGGTTTTCAAGAATATGCTAAGCTATGAGCAGATTGAAGTATAGGCTATGTTATTTTGCGCAAAGGCCGGATTAAGGGAGGAAAAAAGGGTTGATAATTTATATGGAAAATCTAATCGTACGAAGTCGTGGGCAACAGCACAAATAAATGCTTACTTCACAAATGACGCACTTCAAGTTGATATGACGACAACAACCTCAACAATTGTAATTAACATAATTTTCCTGGTGTACAACAATAGTACCTACCTATGACACAAAAATACCTGAACCATTGTCTTTCTAACAAATAAACAGAGAATATTGCACACCGTACATGCATTGCTAAAATAGAGGCATAATTGTCAATACATACCCTTCAAAGACACTTGTCTTTATGCACAGTGATATCATGGACGAGAAGCTGTCACGTAATTTCCCAAACGATGCCCATCTGAGTTGGATTCTTCAGTTTTTTTTTTTTGATCGTTGGATTTAATAAATTCATTACCATCATCAGCCAGAAGACGTCCACTGCTGAACATAGGCCTCCTCCTTTAACCTCCACACTGAACGACATCCTGCCATATGCATCCACTAGATGCCCGCGACTCTCACAATGTCGGTCCATCTAGTGGAAGACTTCTACCTACGCTGCGTCTTCCGGTTCGTTGTCTCCACTCAAGAACCTTTCTTCCCCATTGGTCATCAGCTCGAGCGATGTGGCCTGCCCATTGCCACTTCAACTTGCAGATTTTAATAGCTATGTCGGTGACTCTGGTTCTTTGGCGAAAATCTACGTTCCGGATTTTATCGCGCAAAGAAACTCTGAGCATAGCTCTCTCCTACCTACCATTGCCCGTTGTGTGACTCGTGAGTTTTTCCAAAAGGCCAACAGTTAAGGAGCACGTCTCAGTACCATATGTCATCACTGGCAACACACACTGGTCAAAGACAGAGTATTTAGACACTGTGGTATCTTGGACGAGAACATGTCACGCAATTTTAATAAATTACCTTATTTATATTACAGGACACCAACGTGTTAGGCTTCAAAGGCCCACGCAAGATGACGGTGATCCTCCCCGGCATGACTCCTGACCGGCAGCGGGTCACCATCGCTCCTCAAGACGACAGCGAGACCTTACTGGAGCGACTGAAGGCCCAAAACCTAGACGACATCGTAGTACTACACAACAAGACCCCGGTATGGAACGACGAGACTCAATCCTACGTACTCAACTTCCACGGGAGAGTAACACAGGCTAGTGTGAAAAACTTTCAGATAGTACATGATTCTGAGCCCGATTATGTTGTTATGCAGTTCGGACGGATTTCTGAAGATGTGTTTACGATGGATTTCAGATATCCCCTATGTGCTTTGCAAGCGTTTGGTATCGCCCTCAGCTCTTTTGATAGTAAACTCGCTTGCGAATGATTGTGTATTCTGTGTTGTGTTTGTGTTTGGAATTATGAATAGAAGGAATTGGCTCGACAAAAGTTGGCCATCACGGGGCGCCCGGCAGATCTGAAACGTGACGTCACGTCCGTCACGGCACATGAGTCAGTTTTACTGCCAAGGCGTGCCAATAGATGTTACACATCAAAACATTGAATGATATTTACTGGGGTGTAGATGACCTCAAAGTGGATCTTGACCTCTGATAATATAATTTACACATTAAAAAAACAACTGCAAGGGCAGTTTAATAACCGTGATTAATCCTCTAATAATCCACCCTTAGAGTTAGAATATTTTCTTCAAATTTAAATCGGTCAGCCATTGAGGTATTCAATAAAAAAATGAAGATTCACAATCGGCGAAAATATCGCATAACATGCCCACAAAAAAAGAGAACCTCCTTTTTTATGTTTGTTGAAAAGCCGCGACCCCTCACAGCACTAACCTCAGATCAGACACACAAGGAAAATATGCCTTAGTACAACTATCTCTCGTGTTCAAATCTCTACATTCTACATAAATTTTTTCACCCGACCACTAAACGGCTTAACACAATAATTATCAATATAAAAAACCGACTTCATAAAAATAACAGAACTGGACCAAATTGAAATGGGACCACCAGCTTTCAAATAAAAAAAATAATCAAAATCGGTACACCCAGTCGAGTTCTGAGATAACAAACATATAAAAAAAGAGAACTACCTCCTTTTTGGAAGTCGGTTATAAACTGTAAGTTCTGCTCACATACTAATTCTTCATGCACACTAAGAAACTTGTAAGAACTTGTAACACCGATTAACTAACTAATAAATAGTCCACATGCTTGTGGATTATTAATTAGTTCATTGTGCGAGTTCGACTAAAGGCATCAAGCCTGTTAGGCCAGATGTATTCGCACCCTCCACGCCACCTTACCATATCTCCCTTGTTCGTCTGATCTGAGGTGCGACCTCATGCATCGAGCAGATGAAGCCGCAGAAAAGTTTTTTTTTTTTTTTTTTTTTTTTTTAAATGGCAAGTGCCTTTATTAAATAAACAAAATACTAGCTAAAACTAACACTAAATAAACAGTTAGACTGTTCATAGACCGTTGAAGATCTAAAGACAATCCAAATGCTCAAACCCACTATCAGTTGGCAGCGTACCCAGCATGCTGGCGGCATTACCACGTTGAATGGCAATGCTTATACGTTGAGCCAGATACACGCCAGCATTTTGGTCACGCGTCGCGTTAATCAGACGCTCTGAAAGATTTTTGAAAATGAGGTGAGCTCCCGGTCCCCAAGGGCCCAACGTCTCGACACCAAACGCCTCAAATATGTAACCACTGCCGAGGTTAGCATATTTGCGCCGCTTGTGCTGCTCTGCCGAATTGGCAGCTGCACCAACCCTACCCTGTGTCTCAGGAAGATGTGACGGTGCCAAAGTATCGACACAAGTCGCGTCCCATACAAGGGGCCGCCCCAACTTCCAGGGAACAAGTGTCATACCATCAGGCCTCCTTCCATCGTCACGCGCAAGACCGCTCGGTTCGAGCACAGCTGCGACATTGGCGGTGGAAAAAGCCCTGCGTATGATGTCGTTCAGGCTGGCGTGTCGGCCAATACGACCAGCGCTTCTCGAGCAAGAGAGACCATGGTGACCGAGCTGGTCAACTGCAGTACCACACTGACAGCGGTGAGCCTCACAGCACCTTGCACCCAAGCGTAAGCTGACAGCTAGACGAAATGCGGTTGGGTCTAAAATGCTACCGGTATTAAAAGAGGGCATGGGCATTCATATTGTTACTATTAAAAATAATGCGTTGTCGAGTAAATTATTTAACTAAGAGGCTACAAGAATACCTAATACCTGAGAATAATATTTATAAGGTATTGTACGCAATACTTGAAGTATATGTACATTTTGACGAACATATCTATGTGGCGAAATGATAGTACTAATTTTTTTTCTGTCGATGAATGTCAATTTTGTTGAGAAAATACTATGGTGGCTCCCCTTTTAACTCTAAAGATAAGTTGGTTACATTGTAAGCGCATGTAATAAATACCACGAATTTAACAAATACTTATGCATTTACATATCCAAAAATCATTCGTCCTTTTATTCATAGTTCCATATATCAGTAGTTAATATATTTTAGTACTAAACGCACACAATTTAGTTTTGGTGCTTTTTGTATTGTGGCTGGGGTTGCCAGGCTTCACAATTTTCCCTAACTCTTGGGAATTTGGAATAGTCTCTGCTATGCTCTGGCAACTTTAGTTTGTGATGTAGGTTGTGTTACACGCTTAACATTCCATCGATGGTTCTCGAACGAATATCTTTAATTTTACTTAGAATATTATGTGATTATTATGTGTTGGTTTGTGCAATTGTATCACAAAAATCCGTGCATTGTAGAGATGATTTAAATAATAATTAAATTATACAATTATGCCATAGATTAATTTAACTATTCCACAAATCTGTACAAACTTATTTTTAAGATCTAATTATTGCACTGTACTAGTCATAGTTTTATTTATAGTTGAGTTTTTTTTTTATTAGTTACGAATCATGTCACATGTTTGCGCACAATAATTTTAATGTATGCAGCTAGTTATATTTAATATCTACTGTATTATATTTGAGCCGCCTTAAGAAACGTTTTGACAGTTGTAAATTGCATAAAGCGGAATGAAAACCGTAAATTTAGTTTTGCTGGTAATTTTTTTATTGAAGTTGATAACACTATAGATTTTTTTATGATTATTCGTATTCATTTTGATTTGAACCTGTACCCTTAGTTCAAGATTTGAGAAGGAATCATATGAAAACGAAAAAAGTTTTCGAAAACTGTCAAATATTGTACTAAGGGTACTGATCAACGATAGAATCAGTATAGCAATCTGTTCTCAGTCACTGAAGGTACGTTAAATTAAAAAAAACATCAAAATCAGTTATGCCCAAATAAGCTTCGTCTGCTGCTGGATAACAAAACATTTTGACTGCCTCGGTGGCTCAGTTGGTAGTGATCCTACTTTCTGTGCTTGGGGGCGTGGGTTCGATTCCCATCTAGGACAAACATTTGTGTGATGAACATTTGTGTTTGTTCTATGTCTGGGTGTTAATATCTATTTAAGTATGTATTTAAAAATATATATGTATGTATATCAGTCTCTGGCAGCCATATTACAAGCTTTGCTTAGTTTGGGGTCAGATGACCATGTGTGCAATAATGTCCCAGATATTTATTCAGTAACAGAAAATGAAAAGTGAAAAACTGTTTTTTTTTTATTCTTTCCTCTTAACAAGATTTTGGCATTGCACGTCTTGTGCATTTGCCTGTGTCAAGTATTAAAATATTATTTTAAGTTTTATTAGATATCGTCAATTTTCTGTCAATGAATGCTTTGTTATCCCTCAGGACGGTTCTGAGAGGATTATAATCAAATCAAATCATTTATTTATATTCAGATTACACTGATCCATTTAGAATTAATTACAAATAATAGAATAATAATAATTTAAAATTGCAAATAAATATGTGATACTAATTAAAGGAAATTAAATTTAAAACTTTAACATTTGGGACCAGTATTTCTGCAGAGAAAAACAGTGATCGCAAATGGTCCTTATAATCTCATTACCCGACTTAGAGATTGTAGCTCTAAATCGGGCAATGCGATGTCTTATCAGTGCATCGAGAGCCGGCACGCGGGCCTCCGCGAACATCGTGGAGGCGCTGCACCACACCGGTAGTCGGAACGTTATACGAAACGAGTCGTAATCAGGTGGTACCCAAATCATTTTTTTTTTTTTTTTGGCTTATCAGTATCATTTTACATAGCAGTTGGAACATCTATTGTTATGTCTGACTTAACTGACTGAATGTAATGTACTATGACAATTGATATACTATAGTAAAATATCAGAAGAAAAAGTCTACATTTCCATTTTAAGATTATTTGCAGCTTTCAGAATGCTCCTTAAGACGGCTCGACTTTAATACTAACTTTAATATAGTATTATGTAAACTTAAATATACATTGATGTTAGTTTTATGTAAAATCACAAATCTAGATGTACGTAGTTGCTAGTAAATTATTTATTATCACAGTTTCAAGCAATCCAATGAATACCGTGTCAGTATTAAATTCAGTAAATTAATCCTGTGAAATTTTTCTAATAAATTCTATTATCATGATAAATTAATCTAAAAACGCATTTAGTATGGAAGGCTCGCTCAATTTGTCCATCTAAGTATAACTCAGAAAAAGGACTAAAGCATAGAAGTAGTGCTAATTTAGCATAAACGAATTAAACATGTTACATTATTTATTCATATGCCAAAATTGTTGTTACCGGAACGAAGCTTATATTTTTAACAGGTTGGCAAATTGCAGCGTTATACCTACACTATTTTTATGTACTAGCGACCTGTAAAAGGCTCCAAATGCTACATACTATTTGATTGACGGCCTTGTACGCTTAGTAAAGTGACGGATCTATACTCTATTATTCTGTGTGTTATAATGATTGTTGCCGGAAATTAATGTTATTTTTTTATTTACTCTAAAGTTGGTCAGTGGATAAAAAAAAACCATTATATTGTTTGAGTTAGAACCATAAATGATTATTTGAATAAAATAAAATAATTCAATGCCTTACTTGTATCACACAATAAATCAAATTAATCTAATAGTTAATAAATAAATGTGTGCCTACTATAGGTTATGTGTGTAGATAGATAAAAACTCTTAAAAATTAATGTATAATAATTAATAAAAATAAATAAAAGCGTCAATACTAAACTTGTCGAGCTTCGTGTAGTTATGTCAAAATAAATTGGGTATTTTTTATATCCCGAACATTTGTTTGGAAATTATAGAGTCCCTAATTCTAGTTCAATGTTTAGGTATTAGTAGTTGAAATACAATAATAACCTCGGAATTTAAAGTGCATCCCAATTAAATTCATTCAATCATTTATCATAATTTTATGTTTTCAGTAAACACTTTGATGTTGCCATAAACTCATGAAAGTACAATGGGAGGTTTTCTGACAGTTCATGGAACATAGTTCTGCACCCATCAATAGATGGCGCTGACAAGCAATGATTCTATTAAAAACGCATTTGTTTAATGAAAAAGCAAATGGACGGGCCCGGAGATATAACACGGCTAAGCAAGCCACACTTATGTACCTACTAATTTGTGTTGTGGAAAAACAAGTACCTTGTGAGCAAACAATAACCACAAAATACTATAATTACTACGAAATAAATAAACACAAAAACATGCTTGTCTTTGAGAATAAGGTTTTTTTTTATTGACCGTTCTTCGTCTTTGGTTTCGCAAAATCTTCAGATCCATGTCAACGCCATCTATCGCATTTTTATGAACAATTGTATTTACTATGCCTTTCGGGAAACCTCCCATTTTGATAAGTCCTGTTATGTAAACAAATATGGCAGATGTGCAACCAATGACAGCCAACAGTTATCGAATTAAAGAGTTCCCATTGGTTGAAAACCGCCGTGTTGTTTACTTAAATAGGAACCTCAGAAAATGTGATTTATTTATGTATTTGAATCTAAAATGTGCGACCCAGTTTGTAACATAAATAAATATAATATTTTTCCGTGTATTGTGCCTTTGGTAATATAGATTTAATGTTTGTGCCTTTTGTTTTCACGTTTACTATGTATTTGTACCTGAAGCTTAGTTCTTGTAGATGTAGAGTCCCTGTCCGTTTACTTAGAATAGAATACTTATTTAACAGATAGTTTGAATTTGTGTAATCTCAAATTCTTTTCGAAACAGAACTCTGTGTACATAAGTGTGTAGTGCAAAATACAAACTGAACCGAATCACATCGAAGACTATTTTAAACTGCGTTTTTGGTTTTAGCGGCCCAATGCCGAGTCTCTCGCGAAAGTCGAACACGCAGCCTTTATATGGGAGGGATCTAAAGGAGTAGCTATCACTAAAGCTACTGGATGTTCTGTACCGGACTTTCCTATTCTTCGCGCAGCTGTGGTAATGGGGCTGGCCAGTAAAAACTTTACAGGTGGCGTTAGCATAGCTAACTTTTTTAAGAAGGATCATTTAATTTGGAAAAGGTCAATGTCTTACAAATTAGTAGGTATTCTGGCGCCATTTTGACAGTTGCTAATCCCACTAGCCTTGCCTGACGACAAGCTGCCTTGCCGAGAGTGAACTTGTGTATTTGAATTGGGAACATATAGACGTCCAAAAAATGACGGAAATCACAATGTCCTCAAGTGTCACGTTATGGAGATAATTGAACGTAAAGATTTCAAATTAACTCGTGATATTTTAAAATACTTGAAAGCTCAGCGTTATTAATTTTAAAAATATGTCCTAAAAGCAGTTATAATAAGATCCGCTATTTTACTAAATAGGTAGTCAAGTCCCGTGGTCAAGTCAGACATAACCTAACCTCAAAAAACTATTATTTGCTTTTATGTTTCATTTATTGATAAAATATGGTCTGTTTACCACTGCTCTTGCTATTTTAATCTAATAAAACGCGTCGCACATGTTTACGACCACTAAATATTTCAAAATATTAAGAGTCACTTTTCAATATTTATAATCAATCATCTCCATAACGTAACACTTTAGGACATTATGTTTTATGAGAATTTTTGGCCGTCTATATATTCCCAATCCAAATATATGTTTTAATGCGCGACGTGATTTTGAAGAAAAAAAGTGGCAAATTGGGACTGTGCTAAAAAATCATACCTTTGGGGTCATCTATAAATTTCGTCACTCGTTAATGAGGGGGACGCTTATCAAGTGAGACTCGGAAATAAATAAAATAAAAATAACTGTTTTCTTTTGATTATTTTTAAATGCATAAATTTGAAAAATGTGTGACGTCACATCAGGGGGAGGAGTTCTGAAAATGTGACAACCTGTGACAAGGACGGGGAGGGGTTAAAAAGTCCTAAAATTCGTGTGACGTAATTTATGGACGGCCCCTTTTTCATGCTGATCCCAAACTATCCGAGCCGCTTGTATTGCATGTTGCAAGTACTTGCGCATTTTATATGCATGGTGTGCTGCAAAACGCGCGGGTTGTTTGAGATATCGGTCTTATAATTGCCAGTGTCTCAACATGCAAATGTCACCCTACAAGCACCATAATGCTTAATAGTGATAAATTGCAGAAATAGGTAGTAAGTAGGTAATTATTAACAGTATTCAAGGGGAAACTCAGTTCCATTCTAAAATACCTGCTTAGTGTATAGATAAGCAAATAAAATTGGCGTTTAAAGTAGATCTTGTGTACCTATTAGTTTTGAATAGATAGTAGATTTAGGTAGCCTTGATAATAACTTTGAATTATAATATATAATTTGGCTAATTCTTCATTTTTGTTCAATTTAAATTTTTCTCTGATATTAACATCAATATTTTTGAAGACTGAATAAGCTTTTGATGCTATTTATGTGGAATAAAGCATTTAATAACCAACTAATTACCATTGTTCATTTGTAAACTCAGATTTATTATGATGATAAAACCTGAATTATATGAAATTATGTACTTTGCTCTCTATCCACACAAAAAGGAATATTTGTGATATCTATTGTAAATAATAAGTACATTGAATGTCTACACAATATTGTAATAATTATAAGTATATATTGAAATATGTTATTAACTATTGTGCACTATGAATTTACGAAAATTGTCCATTTGATGTATAGTGAAGTGGTTTTATTACATCACTCAATGTAATTATGTATGTATTTATAAATAATAATAGCCTGCACATATGAGACCATATCTAGGGATCCCTAGCAATTTAAAAGGACCCTTATAGTATCGCCATGACCTACCAATGGACAATCAGTTCTTTTATTCGGAGACAAGGCAAGGGGCCTTACCACTAGCTCGAAAAGTGGACCCGCATAGGTGTTATTTGTCTAAACGGTACCATCAACTACGATAAGCGGTAGTTGTTTGATAGCCACGGCTATCAAACACCGCTACAAACTACCGCTTATCGTAGTTGATGGACAAATAATACCGATGCGTGTCAACTTTTCGAGCTAGGGGTAAGGCCCCTGTTGTGCTAAAATTATTTATAGTGCCAGAGAAAAATAATTCCTCTAAAAAAGCTTGGCATAACCGTAAAAAGAACTTTGTCTATGATGACGATAGGTAGATTATGTAAATCTAATATAGCTACGGAACCCTAATATGAGCGTGTCATAACACCCTCTTGATGGATATCTGTCTAAGGGCATGGTGTCCCACAACCGGCAAGTAATCTATCGGCTATATTAGAGATGTGTATAATAAAATTAGCTGTTCTGTTCACATCGCAGGCTATACTTCCTGGTGGGTTGTTATCATAATCTCAAAAACATTCTTAGGGGCCGTTCAAGTATTAGGTAAGCAGATTTATTACGATTTACGACGACCCCCCCCCCCCCCTGTCAGCAAGAGTAAGCAAAGCTTTTACGCCCCCCTCCCATGCTCATGTAAACAAATTCTGTTTTTTTATTGATACATGAGCAGCAGTGCCATAATGGGTAAAAAAGCAAATAATTACTGCTGGCGTAATCACCATCTAGACCCCCCCACCTCCCATGTCATCAAAAATGAACAAAACAGACACCCTATAGTACTTACGTAATACTTGAACTGTCCCTTATAACCTTATATTGACTTTTTTCTTGCTCAATCATTAGACCAGAAAGTGAGATGCAAATTCAATGTAAGGTTATTATAAGAAAGTTTTTGAGATCATGGTAACCCACCTGATCAGTTTTTATTATGTGTCTTTCCATTACTAACTCACATGGTTAGAGCTAGAAAACCTGCCATAAGACACTGGTTAGAACTTGCGCTGGCTGTGGAAAACCTGCATAACTAAGCCACATAAAAATACATTTTTATATGGCGTGAGCCGTGACGTGTTGTAGACCTGTTGCAGGCATCAATCCCCTGGGAGTGTGTTTGCACATATCTCTCATTTGCGTAGGCTATAAATGTGAGGGTAAATTAATTCTAATAAACCTTCAATAATATCATTTCAAAATATAAATGTTTATAAACTGATAATTTATGTACCTACTTACCTATGAAATTGTATTACCTATTTGTTAATGACTACCTTATGTACAATGCTGGCATTGTTTTATAACTGTCTGTACAAGCAGCATGACCATCATTACAGAATAATGGTACATCCACTAACAATCATCCCTACCAGAGTTAATAATCCTTATGGGTTCTAGTTATCCAATTTCTATAGATTTTGTTTTGAAGTCTGGCAGGAATTATTGTTAGTGAATAGCCTGCAACTAGTAGAAGAAAATAATTAAATTCACTAGAATATTGCTAGTAGTTTTGCAAGATAGGAAATTGAAATTTTAATTTACATTCCTTTATTTGTGATATCAAAATCATGACTTAATTTTATTAATAAATATTGGTGCCACTGAAATTGTCTTTTGTTTTCTTTAATAACTATGACTGGGTTAATGAAATGTCGAGACAATTCAAAAATTTGTTGCGGCAGCCCTGTTTTTAGTTAAGTCTTTTGACATGGTTGAACAGTTATTATAGATCAAACAATCTAAATTTAACATCCATTAAAAACTATGGTAGCACTCAGCTGTAAATGATACTCGCAGTCTCCTATCTGAAGACTGACCACTTTGCCCGTTGCTTAACCACTTTGACCGCTAAAGTCGGCAGGCATAAAAAAAATATTGTGCCCAGACCACCAACAACACGTTTAGGGTTTTCCACTTGACCCTTATTTACAGGAAATATGGTACTGAATTAGTTTGAAATAATTTTTTATTATATGAGTATATAATAGTTGACCTAATCGAAGTGAATTATTTTTTAAAGCTTTATTATTACATTGTTCTTTTTTTAAATTGCTTGGCGTACAGAGCAGTATTTCTATGCCTGACTCGTAGAGGTAAGTGAGAATGTATTAAACATAAATCAAGTTAACCTACACCTCATTTCTGCGCAGACAAAATAACAGATTTAAATCCAGTTTTGGACTGTCATGAAATTACTAAGAGCACTAAAGTTCTACTTGTGGTGCTCGCCACTCTGTCTACTGAATACGTAGGAATAGAAGAAATAATAGGAACAGGTTGGAATTTTACATTATTTTATTACAGCTTAGAAATAAAGTTATTCGGTCTTGGCCGCCGCTGGTTTAGCTTTCTTCGCCTTAATGGGCCTCTGGGAGCGGAGGATGGCTGATGCGCGGCGAAGGGTAGCCTTGGACAAGTCGGTGCGGTAGTTGTTAGCTTTCAGGAGCCTCTTTGCCTTGTAGAGCGATCTCCTCGCGCCGGCTTTGAATGGACGACGTACTAAGTTCTTGACGGGTTTGTTAGTCGCCTTAGCCTTTTTGTACACTACTGTGAATCCTTTCCTGTCAGGGTTCTCTACCACGCTGATAGCTTTCTTGTGAACCAAGCCACTGTACCTGTACGAGTTGAGGTTAGTCACATTGTTCGGCTCCTTGCTGAACGGTTTCTTGATGTTACGCTTCTTCACTATGAAGGCGTTGTTGTTGCGGATGATCATCCAGTTTAAATGGGACGACATTTTTGTAGTTTATTCGTAAAAACTACACCAAACAACGTGCTCACGACGTGTTCGAACGCAAAAAGAAAATTAGTTTTGTGACAGTGACAGTTGTCTATGCTATACACGCTAGCGTCAATACAAAAAAAATAATTTTTTTTCATGACCTTGGATACAGAGTTCTTCTGTCAGAATAATAATTGGGTTTACATATCGCACGTCACAACTAATATAGTCTTAACTCAAAATTTTGCATTTTTGAGTTAAGTATGCCATCAAAAAGTAGATTTTTTTCTCTACAAACTGGTAAGACCGTTACATTTATACCTCCGATTATCACTGAAAGATGGCACAAAAACTCTTTTTTGACTATTCAATACGTTCATTCTTTTACCAAGTAGCACCGTCTCATCTTCGCCTAATCGGTCGCAACTCAACAAACGCATACGGCTGACGTATGTAACCTGTCACATTTGAAAATAAGACATTGCGAGTGTTAGCATCGGATACAAAAACGTTGCAGGTGATTAGTCTATATAGATCCATTTCTAACATGCGACTTTTTTGCCTGGGCATAAAATAAGTCAATTAGGTTTTATTACAAGTTAAGACTATATTGCTTGACAATAATTTATTTTTTCTGATATTAATGAAAAATGATTTGACTTAAGACTATAATGCCGTCAGTTTTTTTGAGTTAATACTTTATGACCAGTTCAGAGTATCCTGTGAGGTTCTCGTGGTATTGTTTATTTATAAATGCAACTGTATTAATTGTTCATGTTTGCTAAAAATACATTTGTTTACAGAAACATTGCAGGCCAAAATCGCAATGAAGAGATATAAATAAACTAGCATAAATAAAAAAAACATAAACTTGCAATATTATTATTAGGAAATTATTATTTTTACACCTCAAAAAGATATAGATAAGATATTCTTCTTGTTATTATGAGATATTGATTATGTTCCTAAGTATTATAATTATTAATGTGCCAAAAACCTAATATTATTGTATTGAGTTATTGGTACTTTACTACGGAATAAGGCAAACTTAATAGACGAATCTCGAAATCGGTGAGACACGATCTGCGTTCCTATAATACAAAATGTATTAGGGACGCAATTGAACGGAACCAAGGCTCGAAAAAATTTCGCAAAGAATTCGTCTATTGGAAAAAGCCAAATGACGAAATTGAAGATCGAGGATGGCAGTATCATTTCATCAAAGCCGGAGATTCTGAGAGAGCTCGAGAGGTTTTACGGACAGTTGTACACCTCGACACGACAGCCCATTGTCAGTACAGCTCAGGACCAGAGAGCTAAACTGACCCGACATTACACTGAAGACATTCCAGACATCAGCTTGTACGAGATTAGAATGGCTCTGAAACAGTTTAAGAACAACAAGGCGCCGGGTGATGACGGAATCACGACAGAACTACTGAGAGCAGGTGGAAAACCGGTACTTTTAGTCCTCCAGAAGTTGTTTAATTCCGTCATACTCGAAGGTACTACGCCTGTAGCATGGAACAGGAGTGTGGTGGTGCTCTTCTTCAAAAAAGGTGACAACACCTTATTGAAGAATTATAGACCCATCTCACTCCTGAGCCATGTGTACAAGTTGTTCTCCAGAGTCATTACAAACCGTCTCGAAAACAGGTTTGATGACTTCCAGCCTCTCGAACAAGCCGGTTTCCGTAAAGGCTGGAGCACCATAGACCACATACGCACGCTCCGCCAGATTATACAGAAGACTGAGGAGTATAATCAGCCATTATGCCTAGCGTTCGTGGACTATTAAAAAGCCTTCGATTCAATCGAGACTGGGCAGTATTGCAGTCCCTCCAGCATTGTCATATCGACTATAAGTATATCGAAGTGCTGAAGTGTTTGTATAGAAACGCCACCATGTCCATCCGATTACAGGACGAGAGCACGGAATCCAATTGCAGAAAGGCATGAGACAGGGAGATGTTACCTCTCCAAAACGAACGAACGCATTGGAGGACGTTTTCAAGCTTTTGGAATGGAACGGATTGGGCATCAACATTAATGGCGAATACAGCACTCACCTTCGTTTTACCGATGATTTAGTTATCATGGCAGACTCACTGGAGGACCTACATACAATGCTCAGTGACCTCAGCAGCCTTTCCCAACAGGTGGGTCTTAAAATGAACACGGATAAGACAAAAATCATGTCCAATGTCCATGTTGTACCCGTACCGGTAGTTGTTGGGAACGATACTCTCGAAGTTGTTGACCATTACACCTATCTTGGACAGATTGTTCAGTTAGATAAGTCCAACTTAGGCAAAGAGGTCGCCCGAAGAATCCAACTCGGATGGGCAGCGTTCGGGAAATTGCGTGAAATCTTCTCGTCCAAGATAGCACAGTGCCTAAAGACAAGGGTCTTTGACCAATGTGTGTTGCGAGTGATGACATATGGTACTGAGACGTGGTCCTTAACTGTTGGCCTTTTGGAGAAACTCAAAGTCACACAACGGGCAATGGAGAGAGTTATGCTCGGAGTTTCTTTGCGCGATATAATCCGAAACGTGGATATTCGCCAAAGAACCAGAGTCGTCGACATAGCTGTAAAAATTTGCAAGTTGAAGTGGCAATGGGCAAGCCACATCGCTCGAAGAACCGATAACCGATGGGGAAGAAAGGTAATTAAGTGGAGACCACGAACCGGAAGACGCAGTGTAGGTAGGCCTCCCACTAGATGGACCGACGACATCGTGAGAGTCGCGGGCATCCAGTGGATGCAGATGGCAGGTTGTCGTTCAGTGTGGAAGTTAAAGGGGGAGGCCTATGTTCAGCAGTGCATGTCATATGGCTGATGATGATGATGATGATTGGTACTTTGGTGTTATTACTCAATAAATAAGAAGAATATGAACAGCAAAAATTCTAAAAATTTAAAAAAACTCTAAAGATATTCATTTAATTCTCGTTAGAATAGAAAATAAATAAAGCCAGATAACATACCCTTAAACTGTCATTTAAGTTTGGGCACGATAATGGATATTTCAGACAGTATGATTTTTTAAATATTCAAATCACGATATCTCGAAATCGTTTATTTTGAGTTAAGACTATACTAGTTGTGGGGTGCGATATATATATAACGTTAAAACAAGTCACAGTTAGAGTCAAACAGAGTAAGTCACGGTCAAGTCCAAGTCATGCCCTAGTGGATTGGAGGAGACTTTTCTAGAATTCAAACCATTTCAGAATAACTATGGCTTTATTCGACAAAAATACGGCGTAAAGTAAATGACAATCATGTGACAATATTGAGCTAAGACAGATCTGCCAACGAAGTAACAAGCTATGATTATCAGAGGAGGTTGCATATCACCACATTAAGGCTTCTGAGGATTTAAGGAAACTTCACATAAATACATGTTTCGCCTCATTATATAACTTGCCTACACTCGAGCACGTTTAAGAACACTTATCATACAATAATCTACTATTAATACATATTAACAATCGAAATAACACAAGTAAAAATGAGGCTACATGTATCTTTCTCATTGGCGCCAAACACAGAATAATAAAGAGCACAGCATCCGTCACGTGATTTACAAAGCGTACAAGGCCATCTGTCAAATATTATGTAGCTTTTGGAGCCTTTTAAACTAAAACATAGAAGTAGTACTAATTTAGCATAAACGAATTGACAGACGGGTCTTGTATGCTTTATGCTCATTATTATTTAGTGCTTTTTTATAGGACCCTAGAACATTATAATACTGTCATGTACAACCCTGAAAATTGTTGTGCTGTTAAAAATATATCTTTTCGTTCTGGTAACAACAATTTTGGCAAAGCAAATAAAGTAACACGTTTAATTCCAAGGACGTTTCCTTCGTCTGTGTTTAATCCATTTATGCTAAATTAACCATGATACCTACTATAAATACCCAAATAGCACTAAAGGTCTACTTGTATGCTTTAGACCTTTTTCTGAGGCGCCAAAACTTCCGAAACACAACATTGTATCACATTTGTGTTGCCAGACTATGTCTCCACAAGGACGTTGCTTGTAAGGCCTAATGACTTTTATAACGTATTTGAGTGTCCACTACAGGGGCTCAGAAATATTAGTAATAGTCCTAAAAATTGTCAATGTGCTGGGGGCATACTATAACATGACAGTAAAATATTATGTAAGACGAGGCGGCATGAGCCCGTATTCACTAACTTAACGCTCGTAATGCAGTGCGTTAAGCGTTTAAATCAACCTCTAAAAATATGGCCTATTCCCTAGGTATGAGCGTGGTGAATAAGGACCATGGTCTTAATAATTAAAGCCTGCCCAGCTGGGCTAGCATGCGCCGCGTCGCGATAAAATGTTGTCGACTTTTTTATCGTGCCAAAGCGCGACAGGCGTAGGAACCTTACCGCGTTCTGGCTCGACAAAGTGACGACAAGATTTTGTCGCGGTGCGCATGCTAGCCATGCTGGAATAGGAGAAAATTATACCTTGGATTGCATTGATCTTGGACTGTTAGTCCTTTTTCTGAGGATTATACGTACGTAATGTCCATCATAATGGAGATTTCCACGACGTTTCACAGAAATATTAGATCTGTAGGACGTTTTTTTCTCTAATATCTTTTTAGTGCTTGCAATCAAGTACTAAAATCGACAATCGACTAAAAAAAATTAATCGTTATTATTATTGCGCATAATCTATGGATTTTACCGTTTTCTATCATACTCTTTTTGATATATTTTGGCATTTCATTTTGCTTATGGTGAACTGTCAAATTCCGAACTAAACTTGTCTGGGACAATTTCGTGTTGGTTTTCTTGTTTAGCTTTTTCTTTAATATATTTACAATATTTCTTAAAGTTAATGTAGTTCTTTTGTGAAACAAATTATATGTGAGTTGTGAAAAGTGCCAAATTGATGTCTCGTGTGCGTTGGTATTATAAATCAGGCTGATCAGAATATAAACAAAGATATGTTTGATTCTGACCTGATCGACGTGGAATCCTTCGATTATAGCGATGATCAAACATGGTAAGCTTGCCTGCCTCCTTTAAATTTGTTAAAAACGAAGGCTGCACCTTCTATGACACCAGTTTTAGTCCATACTATTGTCGTGTACGGTCAAAACGTCATACCCATACCCACGGCCTACAGTTGCAATTTGTTCCATAGCAATTAATCGTTCAGCGAATGATATCAGGTCTGACCAGTTAGCAATACCTTAAAAACAAGACGATGCAAGTGGGTGTTTGCATTGTGATGATTCATGTACACTCAGGTGTTTGCAGTTGTACGGATACAATGTTCTTCCAAATTGAATGCATTGATCATAATTATATCACCAATCCGTCGATATGAGCTGTATTTTATATCACTTTTAAGATTTATAGCTACTGTACATAGACTGCACAAACTGCCAGCTAGAACCAGTATATATTAAAAATTATTCCTCTAATTTTATCAGCTGGAAATCAGACCCAAAACAATTCTGCCCAGAAGGCATACGCACCAACTAAGCCAGTCTATTCCTTAGCCTGTTGCTTAACTACTTTCTTGTTGGCTGAGAGGCTTTTTTATGCAACATACTAACAAGATTACCAAGGCACTCAATTGACTAAAATCATCACCCTTATTACATTAATTACTAGTAGGCCTTAAATTGTTTGTTTATATTTTTTTTTATACATATTGTTGGTTGTCAAAAGGTGCAATGTTTTGCAGCACCTCCACTAATAATTTCTTCTCATCGCTTAAGTAGATATATACATTATTGATATTTATACATATGAAACTGTATATAAAGCAAATAAAATCAAACAATAGCAAGTTATAAATAATCTACATGCATTTATATCACATTAATTCACAGATATCATTCTTATCAGATTTTATCTTTGAGATATCAGTTAATGCTCTCATTTTATATACCTAACTTATTTTACAAATGATAACAAGCTAGGTGTAAAGAAAGCCTAATTCAAAGGGTTTATATAAACATACTCAATTTACATCGAAACAAAACTATTTTTTACCGACTTCAAAAAAGGAAGGGGGTTCTCAATTTGTTTGTATTAAAAAAAATAGTTTGTTACCTCAGAACTCCGTCATTTATGAACTAAATTGGATTTTATTTTAATTGTAAGGATATACTTTCAGATTGGTCTCATAGAAATTTCACCACAATCAGTTCAGTAGTTTGGCTTTTAAATCAAAATAACTGGATAATTTTGTTACCTGGGTGACAATATGATCATCCAAGTAAGCGAATTTGCCCACTTTTAGGGTTCCGTACCCAAAGGATAAAACGGGACCCTATTACTAAGGCTCCGCTATCCATCCGTACGTCTGTCACCAGGCTGTATCTCATGAACCGTGATAGTTAGACTGTTGAACCTTTCACAGATGATGTATAACAACAAATATTAAAAAACAGAATACAACAAATATTTAAGAGGGCTCCCATACAACAAACTGTGCTGTTTTTATAGATAATGGTACGAAACCCTTTGTGCGCGAGTTAGATTCGCACTTGGGTGATTTTATTTATCATTCCTTATTCCACTGTGTAGACACTTCCAGGTCCTTGTGCAGTCTCATTGGTAACAGGGATTGTTAGTGATCATTCGTAGCACGAAATTGTTATTGGTTTTTGAAGCAGCTGTTCCCCAGAGCTGGATTCCATAAGTTCACACTGTTTTAAGAATAGTTTCGTAAATAAGTATCTTGTACTCAAAACTTAGTTTTAACTGTTTTCCAAGCACTCATTCGTATTTTCATAGCTTCAGAGTAAGTTACTTTCTTTTTGAGAATGTATGATTTTACTAAGCGAAATGATGGAATATCCAACAGGTTGTGCACAATCCCAGAAGATTCCGGCCAGAAGCTGGACATAGTGACGTGGAACCTGACCTGCGACTGGCCGTTCAACGAGGATGATGACTACCTACAGACGGAGAAGCAGCTCAACAACTTGCTTGATAGTATAATTAAATGTGAGTACCTACACCACCAGTTATTATACTATTTTTATAATGCGGCTTCATTTATTTCCACTCTCGGGTATAGTCTGGACATTTGAGAGACATTGGTAGTACCGAAACTAAGACCAAGAGGCCATGTTGAATATAAAGCACAATTTTACTATTAAATGTGTATCAAAAAGAATGTGAACTATTGTACAGTATAGGATTGAAATATTTAGGGCTATTGTGGTGAATAGCTCATAATATTTTCAATAGCCCAAAATATTCACTCCTATGGTATGAGGTAGGGCACCCTCCAGGTATAATCTTTACACAATTATCAATTATGTTTTATAGTTAAATATAATAATAATAATAAATATCTGGGACATTATTGCACACATGGTCATCTGACCCCAAACTAAGCAAAGCTTGTAATATGGCTGCCAGAGACTGATATACATACATATATATTTTTAAATACATACTTAAATAGATATTAACACACAGACATAGAACAAACACAGTTAAAAAAACAATAACTCTTAAACCAAACAATTCCAAACCCGAGGGGTTTACTAGTAGTCATTGAAGAGTTCCACAATTTACCTTAAGGTTCTATCATCAGACCAGCTCAATGGTACCAAATTATTGTATTGCCATCCGGTTTTTGTAAAGTTTCAAATCGATATGACAATTAGAAGTAGGTTAAGCTTGACTTCCAAGATTCGTTTACATTGTTTGTTACAAGTGCCGTATATAGCGTATAAAAATTTGATAGTTTGTGTGTTTACTGATGCTGGGGTTGTGACTTATCTAGGCACCAGCTTCTTCTGTATGATGATCCACCATCTGTTCTAGCATTCACCAGCATGAATCGCTTTGCAATGTTGAAGTTGACATAGTCATGATGAAGGTAACCTTTTACCTTTTTTTTTTTGAAATCGAAGTGGTATGACAGATGCAGTAAAAGCCTATGGCATAGATGCATTACAGATTTTTTTGTTTCTTATTTTTTTATATTATGACGATAAAAGAAATTTTTTTTGTTTTTTTTTTCATTGAACTGATATTTTTAGAATTCTGCTTGTGACACATAAGTTTACTGTTTTGGTTTAAAAAGTAATCTGCATGCTTGTTTTAATACAAAGCCGAAATGACTAGCAGGATATAATATTAACAAGTGGACCACATTAAAAATCGATTTTAAAATATATGAAAAACGTAATAAGTGCCTATAAAATTTGAGGGTTACCCTCGTTCCCTAAAATCCTATCATCAGATCCTGACTTCGTGACAATGGGACCAAATTGGAAGTATACCCTACCGAACAAAAGTTTTATTTTATTTTTTCAACAGTTAGCGTAGAAATCGGTGAACACACTTTTAAAAAAACAGAAAGATAGAACCGTCTTCCTTTTTTAAAGTCGGTTAAAATCGCAATACATCTAATAGTTCAATCGAATATTAGCTAGCAGCAATAAATTGATGAATGAACATAATAATTAAACCAAATCGTTTGAATGATTTTGCCAATCATTGCGCTTAAGGCGAGACGCGAACAATCGCTTGCCGATCTACCTACATTCGCCACGCGTCATAAACTCTGGACAAAGGATCCCATTTCGTACCCGTCTAGGTATCAGTAGGTAGTCGTTGCGATATCCTACTCCGATGGTAGTAACCTAATAGGGTTACAGTCATGCACAGAACAGTGTTACATTACAGTAACCCCAAGGACGTCAGTGAGCAATTACTATCTTCGGATCTGCATGATCTAATTATCCTACTTATTTTTCTATCAGGCAGCCAGGCGACGAAAAGGCAACACCTTTTCATTGTTAATATTCTGAAATTCCGTGCGAAGCAGTTATATTCCACTTGTGCGAAATGCTAATCTGTTGAATACGCTGCCTGAATGGGTGTTCCCCAATAGTTACAATCTAGATGTTTTCAAATCACGAGGGAATCGGTTTCTTCTGAGCTAGCGTGCTCTAAGCGTGGTGTAGGTTTTTGTTTTGGAACTTTTCTTCATTGGTCTCGTCTATTATTTCTTTCGGGAGATGGTTTCAAGTTCAATTTGCTTAAAAAGACCCTAAATTTTGGACTGAATATGACGCAGCATGCGACATATCATAGCGGAGTCTGAAAGTGGTTCAACTATTAAAAAATTGTGTTAGTGAATCGGTTCAAAAAAAGAACCCGTATAACAGGTTAAATAATATTACAAGCCAAGCTTAGGCAAAGAGGTCGCCCGAAGAATCCAACTCGGATGGGCAGCGTTCGGGAAATTGCGTGACATCTTCTCGTCCAAGATACCACAGTGCCTAAAGACAAAGGTCTTTGACCAGTGTGTGCTGCCAGTGATGACATATGGTCCTGAGACGTGGTCCTTAACTGTTGGTCTTTTGGAAAAACTCAGAGACACACAACGGGCAATGGAGAGAGCTATGCTCGGAGTTTCTTTACGCGTTAAAATTCGGAACATAGATATTCGCCAAAGAACCAGAGTCACCGACATAGCTATTAAAATCTGCAAGTTGAAGTGGCAATGGGCAGGCCACATCGCTCGAAGAACTGATAACCGATGGGGAAGAAAGGTTCTTGAGTGGAGACCGCGAACCGGAAGACGCAGCGTAGGTAGGCCTCCCACTAGATGGACCGACGACATTGTGAGAGTCGCGGGCATCCAGTGGATGCAGATGGCAGGATGTCGTTCAGTGTGGATGTTAAAGGGGGAGGCCTATGTTCAGCAGTGGACGTCTTCTGGCTGATGATGATGATGAATATTACAAGCCAAGAAAAATAAAAACCAGAAGCAAACTGCTGTTTTTCTTACCGACGTGACGATGGCTTATTTCCTAGCCCAGTAAATCCAAATACTGTACTGGATTAATTCGTCCAATCCTTTCGTCTTCCACTTGATCGCAATCAACTCGATTTCGTCTGCTACCGCGACCTCGTCAAGGCCTTCAAGTTGCTTCTAAGTCATTAACCTCTCAAGCACAATTCGATCTAAATGCGAAAATTTCTTCTGTTCAATGACCGGTAACCAAGAGTTATAGATGCACTTTTTTTAAATAAACCACTTGGTGCAGTTATAACCTCATCTCCGCTGATGCCTTATGCCAGCGGCAGACGTCGATAGAGTGGGTTATTTTCCCATACATTTAATTAGTAGTTACTTTGTTTAGATTTAAGTTTTAGTTTTTAGTTATAAATTTAAATCTTCGTTAATTTTCTGTTATATAAGTTTCTTCCCGTAACATGGTGCATGTAACTGCGCCGAAATATCGGGAGCTCCTTCCACAACCTTACCACGGTAAATATCCCGTAAATAATCATATAGCTTTAGTGAACAACCGTGATAGTTTAAAACAGTGTTTATATAAGTTTGTTTATAAGTCGAATAAATAATAAAAAAAAAGAAGAATTATCAATATAAAAATCCGACTTCATCAAAACTGGACCAAATTATATATATGTAATTATCTTTCTAATAAAAAAAAAGAATCATCGAAATTTCACCAAGTCAAAAGTTCTGAGGTAACAAACAAAACGTAAAAAAAGCGGATTGATAACCTCCTCCTTTTTGGAAGTCGGTTAAAAAGTAAAACTTAAAAGGGTGATATTGTTTTTTTTTCTTATTAGTATTTAGTAGGGGCCATTAAATTTTTACGTAAGCAGAATTTTAAAAGTTTATAAACACCCCTCTCCCCCATGTCATCAAAAATAAGAAAAGCAAGGAATGTGTTTACGTATTACTCGAATAACCCCATACCCCCTACTAAACCCAAGACAAAAATTGGGTAATATGCTTTTCAATACTGCACATATTCAAGGTTAAGATGGCACCAACCCTGAAATCGCGGGGAAAAAATCAATTTATCCATAGAAAACGGCCATTTACACTACAAAATGTATGGAGCAGCAGTTTTTTTTGTTGATTCCGTAGTTAAATTTGTTCACAATGAGTAGGTATAACGAACCTCTTTCGGCTTAGTACAGCCTTTGCGCGTAGCCCTGTAAATTATTGAAGCAGATAAACATAATTTTATTAATAAACACTTAGGTAGAAAAAAATTGTGGTTCTGCCTTTGCTTTAGTGAAAACCATCGACACTAAGTACGTTACATCCATGGTGTGCACTGTGTTGCAAAAGCAGCATCTTCCAAAGGTACAATTATATAGTTTACAAAAGTGTCTTATTATTCAAAAGTTTATATAAATATCAATATATTACTACAAGGAAATGCTTAAAAATATATATATATATTATTACAAAAAAAAAAAAACTATTAATATATGAAGAAAAAAAACCTATGATGCTTTCATTATAGGACCTTGTGAAATAGTTCAATGTCAGCATTGCAATCATCCACTCGCAATGAAACAGTTTTTCAACGGGAGGATATTACGTGACCTATCAACTGTGAAGGAACGGCCATTCAAGAATAGCAATGCATAATGTACAAGAATAGTTGCTTACCTAGCTAACGAAGTTACATACCATTTATTATGGTACATGTACAGGGTTACGCATATAGACTACTAAGGTGAAAGGAGGTTATTGTACTCATCAATATGAACAACTTTTACTATGGTATCAACTCTGAAATCGCGAAATAAATCAGCTGTTCCATACATTTTGTTGAGTGTCAACTTTGATAATATATAGTTTGGATCTGCCTTTAGACTTGAGCTAGTACCGATGAAAGTCTATCACTGAAGGGGCAAGGTAACACGTATTGATGATTCCAAAAAACAGGAAGTAAAGCGCTAATCAGATTACTTTCATATATTTTATATCTATTGTTTCTATCAAACGAAATGTCCGTGATCGTGTTTCGGTCTCTACAGTTTTCTAGATAAAACATTTAATTTTGATATGACACCATTTTTTCATTTTTTATTATTCATGGAAGTAAGTAGACGAATTAGAATTAGAATGACCAAAATTGCAAAAAGTAGGACAAGAGGGCCTTAGAAGACTTGTTGTAAACATAAATTGCATCTGAATTCAATAGCGAGACCTTTTTGGTAGTCTACACTGGGCTTTATGATCGATGATAAAAGAAAAAAAGCAATACGTGAGATTTTTCAACATTCTTAGTCGCAGAATACTCCTGTTATGATAAGAATGAGTAAGAACAAATTAATACGAGAAGGAATTTGTTTTGTTGTGTGTTTAATTTGAAAATAGCACACAAATACAAATAGACGCAACAGGAAAATATTGAAGGTGAGTGCAAAATACTTGTGTACTTACATGAAAATTAAGAATCAAATCAAGAGGCTCATCAGTAACGAATCCCTGGTTCATACTAAGCTTCTTAGAGCATCGGCGCAAAGTTGCTAGTCTATCGGTTTTTTATCGGATATATTTCGGAGAGTGCATCGGATCTGCATGATCTAGTTTCCTGCTTCCCATTTTTCTTTTGGACTGCCATAGCGGGCACGAAAAATCGACACCACTTTATGGTTGCTATTCCGAAAACCCGTACGAAGCGCTTTGATTTCACATTTATCGTGCGAACTGCTAGTCTAGAATGAGCGGCCTGAATTGGTGTTCCCCGATAGTTACAATCGGGTGTCTTTAAGTCGCTAGTGAATCGGTTTCTGAGTAGTTTAGCGCAAAAACCATCAAAGAGTTGTAATGATTAAAAAAAGTAACCGTGCGAGCGTGAATGTTTACGGGTTCTTTATGCTACTAAGTTTGATCATTAATCATTGAACACAGCAGAATTACTAACCACATGCTGAGATGAAGAAAAAAACTTGAACTCTAATGTAGTCCGATACACTATAGAACACATCGCGAAGCGCCACGTCTAATAATATACTTTAAAATGTCACAACAAAGCTAAATAAAGAATGCGAGCTCCATTTCCGCGTAAAAGATTCTCTTAACACGCACGTACATGCATAAAGCTGGGCCCTGATTAGTAATATTGCAACGCAACGAATAGTCGTGGGACTGACAAGATAAGATATGAACCTATCCACACTTTTGTAGATGGGTTTTGTCAACAGGTCAAATGCTACGCCATGATTTGTCAGACCCTGCCATCAATGAATGGCCCAGACTTAGCTATTATAATCGTCTGCATGGAGTAAAGCTTTCTTAACTTTTTTTAAATGCCATATTTGGCAAACTAGCAGACGGGCTGCCTGATGGTAAGCAGACACCGTCGCCTATAGATACTAACAACATCAGAGACATCACAAATACGTTTCTAACCCTTCTATTAACTCGCTTTTTGATGAACTCCATGTTGTAGCTTCTCTGGAACACGCGGAAGGTAGCGCATTCCACATTTTGCAGGTATGAGGAAAGAAAGATGACAAGTGTGCGATTTACACTGATCTGTGATATGTGGATGAGCTTTCAGGCGGTGGCAGCTGGTGCGATGATAAAAGCGCAACGCCGGCATCAGATCAAACAGTTCTTCAGAACACTTTCCGTTGAAAATACGATGAAAAATACAGTGATCGAACAAAAAGTCCGTTACTGACCTCCAAAACCTAACGATGGTGGTTTAATTGATGATAATTTGTGTTGACACAGAGTCACGGTTGTTATATCACTGATCTGCAACCAGCATTAAATTCTAAGAACCTTTCATTCATGGAAATGTTTCCCAGACCATAGGAATTGGAAAAAGCGGCGGCGCTTCGATCTGTTTTCTCAGCGCTGCGCATAAACTGGATGGTTAATTGATAATTGCCGGCGCAGGAAGCAATCTATAGCACGGCTTCCTATTGCAGATATGTACCTCATACTTACATAACATAGCTTAGCCATAAAGGTTCATATCTATTATTATGAGACCTGATTAAGCAAGGTATGATGCCATTACGGTATGGCATAAACATCGTTGATGGGCAAAAACGAAGCTTGTTATAATTATGGCAAGAGGTAAGCAGGGTAGTTTGTTTCTCGTATATAAGAGTATTGTCCATTATAGATCCTGCAAACAAAATATAATCAAAGAAACAATTGAACAAAGTGTATCTGTCCGCGCTGGGCCAAAACATACGAGCGGACCCACTGAGTTTAAGAAGACTAATCACACTTGATAAAAAACACACGTGTCCATATTTGGTCGATATCGATACTTTATAGTGTACTTCCTTAATGATGGCCTGCTGTCTTGGCAGATTGGCAGCAGTCATTTGAGATTCGGCACGCGTATAATCTAGATACAACAGGTCCACTGGTATTTCTTCGCTATTGAGCGGACCACAGAAAAGAGAAGAGATTTTTTTATCTTTTCTGTGGAGTGGACAGTATTGTAACACGACTGCCCAAGAAGGAGCGTAATTGTTTTTCTCGCGTATGCAATGTTTGTATGCATTTTTTTAAAGTCTCTATACTATCTATAATGTTGGTGTATTGAAAGTTTTGAGGTTCTTGGTCATAAAGGTTTATTCACGATCGCCAATTTCTCATTAGTTGAAATGAATATATTGCTAACTTACGTGCAAAACATGACACACTTGCGAAGTAGGTAAGTGATTAGGGTGGGATGCATTAGTGTGACTAGAACTTCCTTAAGGCCTGTTCAGATCTAAGCGAAATTCGCTGCCGCTGTAGGTAGCGAAAAATACCGCAGGCTATTCCGCCGGGTATTTGTATGAATTGCCAGCGGAATACCATGCGGTATTTTTCGCTTCCTACAGCGGTAGCGAATTCCACTTGGAATAAAACTTGACAATCCGTTAGCGTTGGCGTGAAACTATGTTGCGGGAACAACGTTCTTGTAAAACAGTGTTTAACGTTCTTGGAGTTCTTCAGTACTATGCCTATTCCCTGAATACGTCATATATAATATAATGATTACACGGAACGGCAGTACCAAGCAGAAAGGAGGTTATTTTATTCGTCAATATGAAATAAACTTTTACCATGGGACAAACTGAAATCACAAGATGAAGAAGCTGATTTTATTAGCTGTCAGCTGTTCCCTATATTTTGTTAAGTGTTAATGACATTTTGCTGTGGAACAACAGTTTTTTTTACAGTTATATGATTATGAATGGAACTCCCGATATTTCGGCGCAATTTTTAATAATACAAATTTATATGAGGTTTTTTTTCATGATTTTAGGGTTATTTGTAAACGTAGTTATGAGTATAATGAGTACAATTATCTCCTTTCAGTTTAGTACACGGTGCATAATCCCAGCAGGAAGATTACGATGATTTACGCAATTGAAGCCGCGGGCAAAAGTTGCTATTGGTTAATCTATAATTCTTTACTAATATTATAAAGAGGAAAGTTTTGGATTTTTGGATGTTTGTAACGAAATAACTCAAAAACTACTGAACCGATTTAAAAAAATATTTCACTGTTTAAGCTACACTATTTCCGGGTGACATAGGCTATATTATATTTTGTAGTGAGGCCGAAGGTCGAGCTTACACTCGTGCGAAGCCGGGGCGGACGGCTAGTCCTGTATAAAGCAACTTGTTGTGGGTGGGCAGATCCATTACGATGCAATTTACCTCTACAAACAGACACTGAACTTGGAAAATACCTACACATTATAGGAAGTATGACTCGATCTCTTCTCTACTAGCGTTCTAGTCGATGTGTTTATTTACTCATAATACTTCCGCGCGATATGTTATTGACTGTAACGTCATTGTATCATCTGATTAAGGTGGTAAGTGTTTAATGAGTTTTGTCTTCCAAACAAAGATTTAAAATATAGACATTTAAATATACTAAGTAAAAAAAAGTATGGTATACCATTGCAGGTCATATCCTGTAGGAAGCCCCCTCCAAACTTTATCATCATCAGGCAGATACTACTGCTGGACGAAGGCCTCTCCTAAATGCCATAAGCCAAGATCCACAAACTCCTAAGCCAACAAAACCCAAACCAAACTTACAAGCCGATAATTACAAATCTATGTTCCTTAGTAATAATTAAGCAGCCTCACGAAAAAAATAAAACATTTGAGAACGTAGCTCTTATCGGTGGAGGAACTTCCAATCTTGACGGTCTTCTGCTAGCGTTTTCAAATGTATTATCTTTCATTTGGTCTAAAAATACTCATGTTGGTCTTCCCGGTCCTCTCTTTCCTTCTACCTTTCTCTCTATAATGGTTTTCATTAATTTGTCATGTCGTACAAGGTGGCCAAACATCTTGCCTCTTCTAGTCTTTATACTCGCTAGTAGACCTCTTTTCTCATCGACAATATCGAATACTTCCTGGTTTGTTTGTTTTTTCTGTCCAGGTTATTTTTTCCATACGTCTCCAACACGAAATTGCAAATGCTTCCAGCCTTCTCGATCTTTCTTAGTCATCGTCCAAGTCTCACTTCCGTACAGCGCAAAGAAATGCTTGACACAAATCAGATAAAAACACCAATAATCACGTAATTCAATATAATAATAATAATTTGTTTTTTCACTTATAAACTGTTATCATAGCTATCATAATCGCACCTCGCAGTATCGGCACAGATTCTGACGTAATACGTTAACAATTATTTGCATGCAACGCCAGAGTTGCGCCTACGCATCGATTACCTTTCGAAACTTGTATAGACGGTTCACTTTCTATCCAGTAAGGGCAAGTCTGAAATCGTATATACCTAATTGTGTTTCTACTTTATGTTTACATATATCTGAACATTCACATATTCTATCATGAATATAATATGTTATATTCATATCTAGATTCATGATAGAATAGTTGTCATTCAAAATTAACCCTTCACCTCTTTAATTCACCTCTTTGAAAATTAATCCCTTTTGTCTGTAATATTTTTGTTGATATATTTATGATATGACCTAAATGCCCGCGACTTTACTCCTTGCATTCGCCTTTTGTTAGTATTGTTAAAAACGTAATCAAGCTTTTCACATTGAAATATTGTAACTACCTACAAGATTAAAGAGCAATCAAAAAATATCTGTCAATTATTTTAAGATCGAGGTCTTAAAAAATCCTTTTCGTCCCCGAGGGTTCTTCAAATTAAGAACACATTGAATACCATGTTTCAGTAATAGCTATTTTAACTCCTCAACATGTTGCTGGAAACGTGTTTAACAAGAACCTGTCTAATACCTAGACCAGCTCAATCAATTTACAGGCTATCTTTAGACATAGACAACCCTAGATATCGATCGAGATTTCGGCCGACATTCTATATACGGATGTCTTGCGTAAACAGGAGGCTGCATTAAATGTCCATCTCGGCGTATCACTGTGTGTGAATATCCAAAAAGTAAAAAAACTATGTTTTAACATTTAGGCAAACAAAATTTTCGTTATTAGGGTTCCGTAGTCCTAAAAGGAACCCTTATAAGTTCTGTCCGTCCGTCTGCTGCTTGTCCGTTCGTCCTGATTTTTCTAGAACGTTTTAACGTCTATAGTTACATGTTAAGGCAAGTCCATGAAACTTTGCACAATTACAGTTTTAGTATAGATTTCAATTTTAAAAGTATAAAAATAATAATTTTGCGTTTTAGGGGTGGCTGTAGTGACCTGTGGCTAGTAGTGTAGTGGCTGACCTACATGTGAAATAGGGATGTTTTTTTCTCCACTGCATCCCCTCGTGTGATGTATCGTTAAATAGGTATTTTAAATGAAGGATGAAATCTTCCATATGCGTGCCTCGACACGCTCTTGGTCACTTATATAAATATATTAATTTAATTAAGTAAAATGGTAACAACTGAATGTTTCGCTTATTATCTAACCAAAATGTATTTCCTTCGTATCAGAAGGTCTATCATTTCCTTGTAATATTATAGACAGCTAAAACCTACGGGGTTATTACAAAAGCTGACACTCGCCATCGCTATCGTGACATTACACTTGCACCAACTTACACTCTACATGGGACCGAGATGACGCGATAGCGATAGCCAGTGTCAGTTTGATTAAAAACGTTGATAAAAAGTTTAGTTTTTTTTTGGAAGTTCACTCTCGGGGATTTTTTATCTCCAATAATGTGAAAAACTGCAAACAAAAAACTAGTTCAAGTACTAGTCTTTAAATGTATGCGTTTCCTGTACAAGACATATTATGAAAACGAATCATTGTAATACTGACATGTAGTACTAATGTCATATTGATTTTTTTATTTCCGTCTGGCAATGTTTCGATCGATGCACTAAAAATCTGTTGCTAAGCATCTAAGCTTTAGATCCTTACAGCTGTAGTTCATATTTCTTGACCACACCCATTGCATACAAAATACAAATTCGTCAGTTTTGGCGCGAAAACACATTTCTATGCGGTCAGTGTTCCACTGCTGCTGTACTATTAGGTATTCTATGGCTGAGCTCTATTCTGATACTGACGCTAATTCTATTTCGTAACCACAGCTTATACTAAACCATGTCGGAACATAAATAAAGCTGTAAATTGATTGATGAACATTCCACAGTTTATTGTGAAGCTGGAGATGCGATTTTTTGATGGGTTCGTTGAACTGGGTCTGGTCTTCCGCGTCAATTACTCGGCTTAGTATCGAACTCTAATTAGTAAAAACCCATTATCACTTCACCTGTTAATGTTAACTGCGCTTTGGTTTGTTTTACAAATGGGTTATCTGATGGCACAGAATAAAGTAGTAGTAAGTTTTAAATTTTTGTTTTATTTAAAACTAGCTGCACCCCGCAGTTTTACCCGCGTGGATTATTCCTTGTAATATCAGCTATCTGCCAGTGAACGTCCTGTCAAAATAGGTCCAGCCGTTTCGGAGTCCATAGGGAACATACACACATACCTACTTACTACATACATAAACACATCGATTTTATATACAACTGTAGATTTAAAAAAATACGTTTGGCCAAAAACTCGTCAGATGGAAAGCGAAGTTATGGCCGAAGATGTAGCACGTAGACCGAAAGGTACTTATTCACTCTGGCCTTGAAGATGCCCAGGTTATAGAGGAAATAAGAATGGTGGCAAGGCATTCCAGTCCTTGTTGGCTAAGTCTGAAGTTCATCAACTGGTTTTGTACCCGTGGAGGTTACGGCAGGTCGTGATCAGTGGGGAAAGCAATACCCAAACCGAGAGGGGGAGAAGGTCCGCAAATGATCGGTCGTAACGGGTTCGACGTGTGTGAAAGCTATAGAGTTTATGTGGGTCGGGACCCACATTACCGGATATTTCTATAGACATCTGTCATCTAGTCTACCTGTGACCACGGAAAATATTACCCTTCGTTACGACTTTATTCGTCCTCAATTTCAGTAAAACGATTTGTTTCGATTTATCGACTTATTTAGTCGATTTGAACACGTAACTTACCACCTTTTTCTATTCCAGGTGAAGCCCTCTCAATGCCTGACAAACACAAGTTCGACTCGCGAACATACGTGCGGCCGAAGAAGCGTATGTCAAGACCTAGCATCCAGAACATTGTAGAGGTTCCATCAAACCCTTCGTCTATATCTCCGCATCCCTCGCTCAATCCTGCACTTAATCCAGCGTTCAACCATGTGATGAATCTCCAAGGATCAGGGAATAAATACATGACGTACAACAAGTATAATTCGTCTCTGGGGCCTATAAGTCCGCTGTTGCGGTTAAAGACCTTCAATGTGGATACACATACGGATAATAGCAGTGCAATCAAAGAATTCGCCTTGAAGAGAAGGAGCCTGGTACAGGATGAGGATCCACAGGTTGGTACATTACTTCTTAATATTCAGCTAAACGTGAGCTAAATGCGCAAAACTAAAAAAAAAAAAGTTCCAAACATAAATCGTCAATGAGTCACTAGAAAGTCACATCGCTAAAATTTATAATGACGCGCACACGGCGCAACCAATCACACAGCACAACGCGTCAGCATGTTCCGCCGTGTGCTATTGAAATACTAGTGCTGTGACTTTCTAGTGAATCTTTGGCAATTTATGTTTCTAAGTAGTTTTTTTTTTTAGTTTACATGGGAGACGTGCCTAATTTAATTTAGGGAAAACAATATATTTACACTGCCTTCGATATAATTTTTTTTTAACGCACAAACTGTTCGTCAAATGAATTTACTAAGACTGTATAAATTGCACTTCATCTATACATCTATCATATATCTATACATATAATAAAAACGTAGACATAAAAAAAACTGTAATTGCGAGATATAAAAAAATACACAGGGCGTCTTAAAACAAGGAGCTGAACACGATAAGACAGTTTTTGATTTTGTCTGTTTGTCCACACACACACTACATGCACAGCACTAGTCAATAACTCGATCTATAGTATAGAGTTATTGATGACTAGTGCTGTTGACTTCGTACGCGTAGATTTCTATATAAACATTCAACCCTTTTTTCCTCCGTTAATCCGGCCCTTGTGCAAAATAACATAGCCTATACTTCAATCTGGCCATAGCTAAGCATATTCGTGAAAACCGCATTTAAATCCGTCCAGTGGTTTAGGAGAAATTTTATAATTTTATCACATATAATTCTATAGAGTCTATAGAATTATATATACTGCGTAATATAACGCCTGTGTTGTATCAATTGAAAGCTGTTGAAGTCAATCGCTAGATTTCGTAACGTACCAAAAGAAATCTTGAGCAAAAATGTCACCTATTTGACAAACCAGCTAATTGAACTACTTTTCATCGAATCGATGCAGCATTTAATTTTGATCGGACGACCGTTATGCCTTGAGATGGCGCCGCGTCATTGACATCGCATTCAGATTGATTGATCGTAAACACGGCTCGTTAAATTGGGACCCGTCTGACTATACTTGGCTCTTCGTTTTTTTCTGTCAGACTGCCAGAGCGGGCACGAAAATCGACTCCGCTTTTTGGTTGATGTTCCAAAAACCCGTACGAAGCGCTTTTGTCCTAAACACATGCCTATTATTAAATTGTCAACAAACCTTATTATAGCTTCAAACGGTACATTTATTAAGCAAATCAAACCCGGAAAGAAGCTAGGATGACCAGCCGCGTGAAGTCTATTAACCAGTTTACCGTTAGTAGCAAGGTTACTATAAACAAGTTGGTATACAGACATATATTACTCACTTCCTCTTTCATTGAATGCATTAAACATAAACGGAATTCAATATTTATCAATCAGCCAATAAACTCAAACATCACATCATCAGCCAATTAACGTCCACTGTTGGACAAGGCCTCCCTCATAGAGAGGGGTGTTGCAAACTCAAACATACATTAAGTTAAAGTGTCTGTCAGTATGTAAACCAGCTTCATTAAGTATAAGTATTATGTTTCCGTACCCAAAGGGTAAAACGGTACCCTATTACTAAGGCTCCGCTGTCCGTCTGTCACCAGGTTGTATCTTATGAACCGTGATAGTTAGAAAGTTGAAATTTTCACAGATGATGTATTTCTGTTGCCGATATAACAACAAATACTAAAAACAGTAAAATAAATATTTAAGGGGGCTCCCATACAACAAACGTGATTTTTTGCCGTTTTTATAGATAATGGTACGGAACTTTGCGTGCGCGAGTCCGACTCGCACTTGGCCAGTTTTTTTTTTACTACTGCGTGGTGTTAAAAACCAATAAGAATTTAATACTAACATAATGGATTTAGCTGTCCACTTTGAATTTAGGTTGGTTCATAAACTGTTTGTTGACTGTTTGTTTATTGTGGCAAACAATATTTTTACATAAACACACCCTTTATATTCTAATCCTTAGAGAAGCCACTGTGGCCCTGACTGTGAACTTACATAACAAATGAGATCATGGCCGTCTTTCCGTGTAACGGTTTACAATTTAATGAGGATCAAATATTGCCATGGATACGTTACGTTAGTCTCTTTCTAGCGGGATAAAAACGGTGGAAAGACAATCTGTCCACGGCCCGTGCTAGGCCTGCTGATGTGGTTAATAATAGCGAGTTAATAACGACTTTGTACACTTGAAGTACAAACTTGAAATTATAATCGGAACTGTTTAATTCAATGAATGCAGTATGCCTGGTTTATCGCTGTGTGCAGTATGATCGTTTTGATCAAATTTCTTTTTAACCGACTTCCAAAAAGGAGGTTATCAATTCGACTGTTTTTTTAAATGTTTGTTACCTCAGAACTTTTGACTGGGTGAACCGATTTTGATGATTGTTTTTTTTTTATTTGAAAGCTGGTGCTTCCCGTTTGGTCCCATTTTAATTTGGTCCAGTTCTGACATTTTTATGAAGTCTGTTTTTTATATTGATAATTATGTTTGGATTATTTTTGAAACTTTCTTTTAGTTACGATATTTCTTTGGGGTGGGGAGTAATTCAGAATACACTTCCATTTATATTTAAATGGAATTTTATAAAATCGTTGAAAGTTATAAAATCTTGTCCGCTGTTACAAATATTTACCAACAATTGTTTGTTGTTTTTTTTTAAATATATTTATAACGATTAACGAGTAACTATCTAATTATTTTCGGTCCAATTTTTTTGGCTGTAAAAAGCGAATAAAAACATTTTCTCTTAATATTTCACTATAGTTTATAGATTAACAGTTACAATCTTACGTTCAAAAGTCTATCAAAAATTAAAAACCATTAAGGTTTTTATTCAGCGTTTTACAATCTAGTACAGCTGTCAGAGCTAAAAAAACTTGGACCGAGTATAATGCTAATGAATATCAATAATCGCTGCGGCACAGTTTTGTCCACGGACAGGATATGCCTACCAACATCACCTACATTTCCCTGACACCCACATTTGACCTTCACGGCAAGAGCCTAGAGAAAGCTGTTAGAATTTAGATCAAAACTGCAGAATAGATACTAGCCAAGCCCAAATATGGCTTCATCGGTGAAATAACGGAATGCATCGAAGCATCTTGACCTCACGTACAGAGACAAAAGATCTTTTATTAATTGCTTTGGAAAGTCGGATTATACCTTTAGCAGCCCACGCTTACAACTAAACAAACAACTTAACACTAGTGAAACAATTGGAGGCCTTATAAGCAATCTCTTCCAGGCAGCCTTAGTTCAAGTTTATTTTTTATGAAGGATAGATCTACGTTGGGCCACCAATGCGTCTATTGGTGACCTTCGTGGTTGAGGATAAAGCACGTCGATCTAGTTAGCCCTAGACTAGACTATAGTTCTCAGAAAATAATCGAGGAAGACGGCAGGGAGTTGTTTTTGGGTGTTCGCAAGATGAACGAGACGCAAATATAATACATTTATTGGTTATTTACTTAAGGAAAATTAATTTTACCCAATAATGCCTGGCCATAAAGACCGCCATATTCGGCAAGCAAAAATTGTGGGTAAATACTCCCATTGGAATTAATTGTCTTTTAACATACATATTTTTATTTATTTGATACATAACTACAAAAAATCCCATTGACAAAATATCACTAAAATAATAATTAAGATTTCTGCCTTGACGGCCACCGTAAAATCTTATGGCCTTCGGAAAATGGTATAATGTATTTTACGTAATAAATGTGTGACCACTGTGTTACAATTAAAACCTACACAAAGCAGTTACCTACATCTTAATCACGTATTATTACTCTAGTTACAATCAGTAATTGTTCAACACCTTGAGCAATATCGCTAAACTTAAACCTATTCAATAGAAATAAAATTTGAACTTTGTCGCGTTGGTACAAAGTTCACAATTTCATAGCTTGTGGATGTAAATAGAACAATTTCCAATCTACAAGTGGTCACAAATTGTAGCAAAACAAATCGAGCCTTTACAATAGTGTACTAATTAATAAAACAAATGTTTTTCATTAGTTGTGAATTCAGTTATGCTTTTTTCTATTCATATCAAAATTGTTAGGTTATTATGAAATTTGACTTGAAATTATGTGTTACTTGTTTTGTTGCTTTCTGTAAAAATTATTGTTTATCATTTACTGGTTAGATAACCTTTTCATCGGGGGCATTACACGACCTACATATACCAAGACATATTATCTATTGCTAAAAATTCTTGCACCACTTTTTTAGTTTGAGTTTTTATGAACAAATTTATACCAGCTCAAAGATCTTGAATCGGTATATCGGCGTTACAGTTCGACTTATAGGCGACTAGTCGACCGTCCCGGCTTCGCACGGGTGTAAGCTCGGCCTTCGGCCTCGCTATAAAATATAATATAGCCTATGTCACCCGGAGATAGTGTAGCTTCCCAACAGTGAAAGAATTTTTCAAATCGGTTCAGTAGTTTCGGAGCCTATTCAATGCAAACAAACAATCAAATTTTTCCTCATTATAATATTAGTATAGGGTATAGATAAGAAGTTGGTGGCTAAGAAATTTCATATACTGGGTTCAAACATTTATTGCTGCACTAAAATTGTAAAAACTGAATAAAAACATTATCATTAATGTTTCACTGAAGTACCTATGTCGTGAACTGCTAGAGTCTTACGTTCAAAAACCTAGCGAAAGAGATCCAGAGTTCGTAGTTTTCATTCAGATTTTTACAATAATATTGCAGTTTTATGGTGAAATAAATGCTTTGATCGAATTTAGCCTGGAACACCGCCGTAAGGTAGCAAGCGCGGCTGTCAATTTTCTATAGGATCAATTTCGGAGAATGTGCTTCGGAGCTACACAACCTTAACCTACCACTAAAGTTATAGTTAGACCTTCAAAAGACCTAGATTGCAAAGCTCAAGAAACCAAGAAATCAGCTCAAGGAATGTAACTGCGCCGAAATATCGGGAGCTCCTTCCACAACCTTACCACGGTAAAATATCCCGTAAATAATCATATAACTTCAGTGAACAACCGTGATAGTTTAAAACAGTGCTTAACCTACCACTCCCAATGCTTCCATATAGGACAAGTAGAAATTCGGCGCACTACCACCCATACACTGTGGACTTTCCTTGAAACATTTTGACTCTACGTTTCTAATTCGTACAACGGAATGGAACAATCTGCTGGTTTCTTGATTTCTTGAGCTGGTTTCTTGTTTTCTTGAGCTTTGCAATCTAGGTCTTTTGAAGGTCAGAGAAAATAAGTATCTTCTAAGTCTGCGTGATCCATCTGCGACCACATCGTCGCTTACAAATAGTCAAGTTGGTGGTCAAACGTGGACTATATAATCGCGTTTATAAGAATACAACAGCAGCCAAAATCAAATATATTTTAATGAATCTGTATTTTTTTTTACCCGAAGGCGCAAAGAAAAAGGAGGATACTGTTATGTTTAACGTAATGTGACATGTATGTGTGTTATATACGGCATAAACACCTCGAAATATGAACAAAAAAAAAAAAAAAACAATTGTCGGGGTAACTTGGTTACTTGCATAGTTGCGACTGCATTACGCCTTAGGATGAGAAACTTTCTGCCGCTTTAGGACAAAAACATAGAATCACATCGGTAAATGCCTATCTTACGGTACTCTACTCAAATTCATCAAACGCCAAGACACCCTTGCTCTATATTAAACCCGTTTACAGCGCACAAACACAGGCGAAGTGCACTCCATGACGCGATCAGATGACGCGTGTTGTCATAGCTGCGAAAATATCTTATTCATTCCTAGCGTGTTACATAATTCGCGTGGACCGATCACGAAATATTTTGGTACGATGCACATAATGAAAAATGTATGGATGTTGGTTGATCACTTTCGCTTTCCGGTGAGCGGATATTTGCGATATGTTCGCGATGTTCTAGCTTCCGAGATTAGTATGTCACGGCTCTACAATCAGCTAATCCATCTGTTTGGATTCTATGTATTTTTAATTGTCAAGGACCAAACCTGTAATCACAAAAATCGACACAGCTATATGGTTGATATTCCGAAAACCTGTACGAAGCGATTTGATGCTACTTTTATTGTGCAAACTGCTAGTCTGTGGAATGCGCTGCCGAAATGGGTGTTCCCCGACGTGTTGGCGGTCAAACGCAAGCCTATTACAGAATATATTAAAAAAAAAACAGTTTTTCCATAGAAAAGGGTAATTGACACTCGACAAAATGAATAGAACAGCTGTTTTTTGTTAATAATGATGAGTACATACATACATACATACTAAGCCTTCTAAGTTTATGAAATATCCTTCCATTTCAGTTGGAAGATGTAGACATGACGCTGATGTCGGAGGCTTCAGAGCGTCTGTCAATGGAGCATACGCCTTCCAAGCCGATCAACATAGACCTCTCTCAGCCTGCACACAACCTTCACAATACTTTCAACAAGTAAGTAAGATCGTTTTCGTCATATTCCACTGCTGGACATAGGTCTCTCCCAAGTCATGCACTCAGCCCGACGCCCGGCATTTCGCTTCCCGTTACTGCCAACTGGTCAAGCCAGGGGAGACAATGTCTGCTGCTAACGGTAAAGCAGCAGGCACGGTTTTTTTAACCGACTTCCAAAAAGGAAGTATTAAGTGAGCAAGCGTGCTCCATCGTAGACCGCATCGTCGCTTAACATCAGGCGAGTTGGCGGTCAAACGCAGGCCTATTTTGTGCTTCCCGTGTTGTCCCATTTTTATTTGGTCCAGTTCTGACATTTTTACATTGATAATTATTTACTATAGTAATAGAAATAAAGTAATACTAGGTTGTGCGCTAGTTTTAGTAATTCATTATTAATAACCACTTGACTCAAAAGTAGAAACTTTCCAAATAATTACCAAGGATGACTTAGCACAGACGAAAAATAGACATTACAGTCTGATGACGTTTTCTTATATTTTTTTTACTCTCGAGAATCGCACAAAAGATGTAGACATGGTTGCTCAAGTTACTTTTACTTTCAAAATGTTAATCGTAATAGAATGTAAAGACTTAATTTGTTTGAGTAATCTTCATACAGTTTTTGAATTAGCCTCTCACAAGTTTCCTTCCGGAATCAAAAGAGTACACACGTCTAACAATTGTTAGAATTGAAGTAATTTTCAATTAAGTTTTAGTTAATCCAAAATGATTATTCCTATTGATACTTACGCTGATATGTCTTTGACTTGTGGACTGTATCCAAGGTATTTAGTAAATTTTCTTATTTAATTGTATAATAGGCTTATTTTATTGTATAATAGCTTTGACCGCCACTTCGCCTGTTGTTAACCGATGATGTGGTCTACAATAAAGCACGGAAATAAACTAAACGTTTGTTCTGTTTTTTATTTTATTTTGTAATTAGGTTTTTCTTTGACCGCTAACTCGCCTGATGTTGAGCGGTGATGCGGTCTACGATGGAGCACGCTTGCCTAGAAGAAACCGATCCACTCGTGATTTGAAGACACCCAGATTGTAACTATCGGGGAACACCCATTCACGCAGCGCATTCCACAGACTAGCAGTTCTCACAACAAAAGTGGAACTAAAGTGCTTCGTACGGGTTTTCGTAATATCAACCATAAAGCGGTGTCGATGTGTCGTGCCTACTCTGGTAGTCAGATAAAAAAATGGGTGTTACTACAAGCTTTTATTTAACTTACCTTAAATGCTTGTTATTTTGGGTCAAATCTTGCAACTAAATTTTAAAACTGTTATCCCGAACTTGATGGAGCTGAAATTTTTCATACACGTTTAGTTTTGATGACTAGCTAAGTAATGTCTTTTTTAATACAATATGGCGGACTCCAAAAGTAGGCGGTCCAGTAACTTTTTATGCACCTCCATAATATGGGTATCAAATGAAAGGGTTTGCCGAGAAGAATACGAAAAATAAAACAACGTCACACGAAATTCAATATGGCGCACATCTAAAACCTTGTTTTTAACACGCTTTTATTAGCTGGCATGTGCGTATGTAATGGAATCTTTGAACTTGATTTTCAACTACTTCAAAACGTCGAATTAAATTGAAATTTTGCACACTTATCAAGGACCGATGACAATGCAATAATTTAAATAGTTTGCCCCATTACCTATACCAGGATCAAAGCGTGTTCTTTTTTTATTCAAGTTTTTTTTAAATTAATAATTTTATTTATATTCTTGCCATGACGTGTGATATTGTGAAATTGTTTACCAATAAACTATCTGTATCTGTGGCGTTATATTTTTAACCTTTGTATATATAGGTTAAAAATAGAACGCCTTATATTTATAAAGTCATAGTTAAAGTTATTTTTAAAGTCATGGGTAAAGATATAGTTAAAACGACTTTATAAAAATGACAGAACTGGACAAAATTGAAATGATGATGATGAGACCACACGGGAATCACCAACTTTCAAATAAATAAAGAATCCTCAAAATCGGTTCACCCAGTCGAAAGTTCTGAGGTACCAAATATAAAAGTTAAATAAATAAAATCCTTTTTGTAAGTCGGTTAAAAAGCATTATGAATGCCACAAAACAGTAGACATAAAGTTTAGAAAAGTTGTAATGCCATGTATATTCACAGGGGTGTAACCAACATGTTCGAGCGTCCCAGCCTGAACATGTACCAGAGCGGCGAGTCCCTGATGCGCATGTCTCCACCTAGTCTCGTCTCCTCGTTGCTCATGGACAGCTCTGGCACCTTCAACCCAGAGTCCATGGAGAGCCGCAAGTCTGCGCCGGCGCATGACACAGGTACTAACATGTTTCAATGACGTACACTGACCAATAGACTACCGGAATGATTATTTTTATCGTCTTATAAAAAGCTGGCCATAAATTATACCGATCATCCAAATCTTAATCAAAATGTATTAAAAATTAAGGAAGATATATTTTAATTTATTGGCTAATGCATTTTAATGTCTTGCTAGACAGAGAGCGCACTATACTTACTAATGACGTACCTCGTGAGTGCGTCATATAAACTCCATACTGACACTCACTTTGCGGGAAGGGGACAGATCATCCCGTCCTAATCCGAACAACAACTTTAAATGCTTTATATCTCAATTTTGTTTGACTACTTGACAGCTCATGAGAACCGTGATGAGAAAGTACGGAATTTTCAGCAGGTTTTTTTTTCGAGCCGGCCAATCCTAGGCGCGAATTGAATGAATAACTTTTGTTTTCTGCAATCACAAGCGCCATACGATAAACCCCCCCCCCCCCCCCGCGACCACGCGCGATAAAGTGGTTATATTATCTTTGCTAATAACTCGCCTTCTGAAGAACCCCATGTTGTAGTTCCTAGGAAACACCGTGGAATTCATTCCACATTTTGCAGGTGTGAGGCAAAAAAGAACGTATAGATTAATGGGTCGGCTGAAATGGTACCAGAAAGGTGATTCTTGCATACTTATCTCGAGATATACAACAAGTAAATACACAGGCCGTCACTCGTAAAAATTACATAAAAATCCAGGTTAATGTATTCAAATTGTTATTGTATGCAATATGCAATTCGTCATCACACATAACTTTCTATGTTTATAAAACTGTATAGTCTATTAAATGTAAGTTGATTGAAATGAAGTATGTCAAAATCTTCGATTAGTGCTGGGACAATTCGGACCAAATCGAGAATAATGTGTGTGTCTATCGACTGGAAGCTGTCTGTCTGACTGTCTTGCACGAATAATATTTTTAAACCAATCTATATTTCTGTTGTAGTATGAAATAAAACAGAAAAAGCAAGTACAAATTTTTGTAATATAAATAAATCTATTGTTTAATCTAATGGTGTACATTCCAAATCAGTGTCATCATCATCATCATCAGCGTTAGAGTCACTTGATAAATCCTGCAGATTTATAATAAATGCTATTCAATCAATAGTCAGTCTAGCATGCTATTCTAGTAGTCAGTCTTTGGATAAAGATGCTTCGTTCCGTAAAATTTACTAAGACAGTTGCTAGTAATTCGATATTATTATACTATATACAAAAGAAATCTAGGTTTACAAAAAAAATAGTACGTTATCTGTACGAGTTGTGTATTTCGATAGTAAGCAGAGGAAATTCTGAAAAAACATTAAAAAAAATACTATTTAATTCACACAGCAAAATAAAACGATCGATTTAACGTTTATCGATTTACCACGTCCCTAAATTTTTTGTCAAGTTGACGTAACCTTGTTATGACAGAATGGAAAAATATGGCTATTGTATTGTGATAATCCACACTAAATGCAGTTCCGTTTTAAAATTCAAATATACTTTTACTATGCATATGTACAGCACTTGTAGTTCATAATAGTTTAAGACGCAGAAAACCACTGATCTTTGTGATTCAAGTAAATGCAATTCGCCAGACGTTATTACAAAGACATGCCCTGAAATGTCGTCAGCTGTCGTTTCAATCAAGCTACATTTAAAGGACTATAGCAACGGGCTACCGGTGATTATTTATACTCTATACTTACATATAATAAAAACGTAGAGATAAAAAAATCTGTAATTGCGAGATATAAAAAAAAATACCACAGGGAAGTCTTAAAATAAGCAGCTGAACACGTTAAGACAGTTTTTAGAATTTTTGTCTGCTTGTTTGTCCACGCACATCTCCTAAACTACTGGACGGATTTAAATACGGTTTTCACGAACATGCTTAGCTATGACCAGATTGAGGTATAAGCTATTTTGCGCAAGAGTCGAAGGAAAAAAGGGTTCAGGTTTAGAGGAAAGTTGTCAGAGGAAATAATATCTTGGAACGAGTTTAAATCAAGTGTGGCACAGTAGCCACAGTTCAATGAAACATTGTATTGATATAACATCTGTACGTAGTTTATATAATCGCTTATTAGTTTGCAACATGTTTAATTCTTAAGATAAGGTCTAAAATGGTACACTCTTTTGCAGGGTTACCCGCGGCAGGCCGCGGCAGCGTCGACCCGATGGTGACCAGCATGACTCTCAGTATCCTCGACGAAAAGGACATGAGTACCAGCTTCCTCTCGCAAACCACCTACCCTGACCACGACAGCTTCCTAGACTCCCCACCACCAAGTCTCGTGAACTCCATCAACTCTTCATTCGTCGTCTCCACCACTTCTAAACCACGAGACGATTCAAACATCTTTAGCTCAGCGACTTTCACCCACCTAGAACAGTCAGAAAAACTTCTCTCCGCCCGTCCTAGATGTCAACTGTACAACAGCTTCACTAAACGCGAATCGGGCATAAGAAACTCGGAAAGCTACACGAAATCCCGCGAAGAAGCCTGCCAAATAGACACAGTCAAGGTCCTAAACGAGAATACCACGAAGGAATCGTCTAAAACGAAATCTAATGTCGATATGGCCGAGACAATAACCTTACACTACTCCAATAGTAAGTTTATTGATGCTGAAAAGGAGAATTTCGAAAAGAACGATGCGTTTTATAAAGATAATACAGATTTACCAAAACCTGAAGAGCCAGCTCGGAATAGTTTAAACGTTACACTAGGAAAGCAAGAGTTGAATGAGATTATTCAAGCGCGGCAAAAGCTATCTTTAGCCCGAAGAGGTCTGCCCAGCGAGCCCGATAAACCTTTACCAAATCAAACAGACTCTTCACCTATAAAAACTATTCATCTGCCCAATCAAATTATAACCGTGCCAAAGCAGAGTATGGAGAATGCATCAGAGTTGCTGTCTAGGCGGAGAGCTATGAACAACGGATTTGAAAGGTCTGACGAGCCTTCAAGAGAAATGCCGGTCAGAGAACTGCGGGACACGCCTAAAAGGCACGCGACGTTTAAAGTTTCACCTCGGACTAGTGGGATAGATACGACGGTTGTATACATGAAGGCAGAAGAGACCCCGCCGAGTGATAAAAACATTATTGACATCAACTCCGCGACTATTAACCTGCTGAATGAAAGAGAGACGTTACAACATGAGGTAAGAGCTTTTCCATGATTATACGAATGAGAAATATCAATACTAGTCATCGAGTCAGTACTTCAGCGGTAATTTTTCACCAAATTTTAAGTGATGGTGTATGATTATTTATAATATCCATAAATTTCAATTCTATCGTTTTTAACCGACTTCCAAAAAGGAGGAGGTTATCAATTCGACTGTATTTTTTAATGTTTGTTACCTCTGAACTTTCGACTAGGTGAAACGATTTAGATGATTATTTTTTTATTTGAAAGCTGGTACTTCCCATTTGGTCCAGTTCTGATGAAGTCGGTTTTTTATATTGACTGCCTCGGTGGTTCAGTTGGTAGTGATCCTACTTTCTGTGCTTGGGGGCGTGGGTTCGATTCCCATCTAGGACAAACATTTGTGTGATGAACATTTGTGTTTGTTCTATGTCTGGGTGTTAATATCTATTTAAGTATGTATTTAAAAATATATATGTATGTATATCAGTCTCTGGCAGCCATATTACAAGCTTTGCTTAGTTTGGGGTCAGATGACCATGTGTGCAATAATGGCCCAGATATTTATTTAGATATTTATTTATTTATATTGATAATTATGTAATACTTGAATGGCCCCATACATGTGATACACATACAATCATTTTTGTTTTACTATGTAGGATTGGGGCTCACAGGAGCGTGCGATGGTGGGCTCCAGCGAAAGCACAGACACGGGCACGTTCAGCTCCTCCAGCCCACCTGACTCCGTGCCCGACACTCACGCGCCGCCTGCGCACCGTATGTATACTACCTTCATCATTATCCACCTATCATGTTTCCACTGCTAGAACTCACGCCTTCTCTCAGATGGAGAGGACGGACCCTATTTTTTTATCACTGTTTTTTACTGTTTACTAATGTTTGTCCTAAAGACAAAAGGTCTTTGACCAGTGTGTGTTGCCAGTGATGACACATGGTTCTGAGACGTGGTCCTTAACTGTTGACCTGTTGACCGTTGATGATTTTCGCCAAAGAACCAGAATCACCGATATTGCTATTAAAATTTGCCATTACTGCCACATAATCATATTAATATATTTGCATCTCCTTTTTCAGGTGCCCAAGTCGCGTCAACACCTGTAATCCACCAACGTAAAGCAGGCATAAGCGACGATCTAAACATCACCACTATCTCCCCTATCTACAACATGGTCACAGACAAATCCTACACGCTCACCAAAGCCCCTTCGAGTTCTTACGCAATGGAAAGGACGTATGACATGAACAACACCACCGTAATAAACAGCGCTACGATTGTAAAGAAAACATTCGCCAAGAGAGATATTCTAGCGACCAAGGCTAGCCCAGATAAGAAGATGCCACCTTCGCAAATTAAACCTAACAGGACTTCTCCAACTGCCACAGGTGAAATTTTATATTTATTTGATGCTTGAATTGAACGGCTGTTTTCATCATGCTGTAAGTGAGTTGATATGTGTGCTGTGATCTTAACTGTTCTGATAGATGCTTTTGAACACCAGCGACGCCGTCAACGAATAAACACACACACATAGCTCTACACAGAGTTAGGCGGGACGGGTATATCAAGCTGAAAGGTAAAATAAATAAAAGTCTGGGACATTTCTGCACACACGGTCATCTGACCCCAAATTAAGCAAAGCTTGTAATATGGCTGCCAGAGACTGATATACGTACATATATATTTTTAAATACATACTTAAATGGATATTAACACCCAGACATAGAACAAACACAAATGGTCATCACATGAATGTTTGTCCTAGGTGGGAATCGAACCCACGCCCCCAAGCATAGAAGGTAGGTTCACTACCAACTGAGCCACCGGGGCAGTCTAGTCAATGTCATTGGTGGTAATTTTTACTGTGGGTAAACGCTGATATTTCTGGGATTGTTGCGTACATTTTGTTAAGTGTCATAGACCTTTTTCTATGAAACAGCTGATTTCTTGCGCGATCCAGTGTTCTTCTACCAGTGATCTTCAATGATCCAGTTTCAGTTTACCTTACTCTTCATCCTAGTATTTAAAAGTGCTTTATTTATTTATTTAAAAAGTCCGCTTACTAATATAATTAATATTTTCAGCGTCATATGGCTCGATAGTACAGCCGTCGGGTCTGCCGCAGAAATCCTGTTTGCCCACCTCCAAGCTAAGGCAATATAGTTCGCACAGAGAGCTTAACCGGATACCTGGTAACTAACGCTTGTATTTATGCTGGAAATCAACTAATTTGTAATAATTGTAAGCTTTGAAACTGGATTTGTGTCTTAATGCAATGGCTTACATGCGTTTATTGCAATATATTTCCATACCCAATCAGGGTTATTATTATGTATTACCTAATTTAAACATGCTACCTAACATCTGTATGTGAACTTCATAATAATTATGCAATAAATTATTGAGTATCACGAAGCGGTAGATTTGAATGTTCAAAATAACACATGAAAGCGATGCAATAGTAGAGTTGAAAACAACTCAGTAATGTTAACTTTGAACCTTGAACTTCGGGCTTTTATCTCTACTTAAGTCATAGGAGTGGCCGAACGATAGCATGTGCGCTCACAATCTGACGGCACCCGGTTTGATCCTCGGTCATGCATCAATGACTTATTTACACTTACTCGTATTTTGTTGAATTTATTTTAATGACATTTATTTATATTAATTGATCTTTTACCAAAAAATAATTAATGACACTTGGCGCATGTTCTTACTTGGGACAAATTAGTCCCTAAAGAACGTATTTAAGTTTTTTTTTACCGACTTCCAAAAAGGAGGAGGTTATCAATGCGACGGTTTTTTATGTTTGTTACCTCAGAACTTTCGACTGGGTGAACTGATTTTGATGATTCTCTTTTTATTTGAAAGCTGGTGCTTCCCGTTTGGTCTCATTTCAATTTGGTCCAGTTCTACTATGTTTTATTTTTAACAATGTAACAATTAAAAAGTCATTTCCACACAATAATTACATCATCTGTCGGAGCACCTCAGTACCAAATCAGGCATGCGCTCTCTAAAACAGATAGTGCCTGATTAATGCACGCGCTATGGGATAGAGGGCGCATATTTGGTCCAGTTCTGTCATTTTTATGAAGTCGATTTTTTATATTGATAATTAATTATTCTTCTCATAGGAGGATTTTGGCGTCTTGCGCATTTGCCTATGTAAAAAATTAATAAGTTCACATGTATTAAAATTCGTCAAACATGTCATACAGAGTCACGCAAAGTTTGCCACCTATGACATAAAAAAACATTCAAGTTGTGAATGATAGTGTGTTTTTGACAGCGGGGCCCCTTCCCGCGGCGTTATCTCGCATAGTGTGCGGTGCGCCGGCGGGACGCGCCATGGTGCGCCGCGGCGTGTATGCATCCAATCCAGCGCTCAGTCCCACTGCGCCCGCGCCCTCTCTACCCTACGCAGAGCTACACGTATGTATACAACAGTTTTTTTTAATAAAGGTTTCTATAGTCTACTCCAAAGGCACGGAGAACAAGTAATTATAGATATTTTTTTAAACCGGTTAAAGAGCTGGTAATATTCCAACGGCTGAATAGATTTTCTTGAATCATAGCTAAGAAAATTCTCGATCAAGTTACCTCTCAAACAAAAAATTCACTAAATCAAAATTGATTCAGCCATTTGGGAGCTATGATTGTAACAGACAGACACAGATACACACATTAAACTTATAACACTTCTTTGTTTTCCTCGCGGGTTAAAAATAGAATATCTATACATATAATAAAAACGTAGAGATTAAAAAAAAACTGTAACTGCGAGGTACCAAAAAAACAAACACAAGGGGTCTTAAAATAAGCAGTTTTTAAAATTTTGTCTGTTTTATTGTTTGTTCACGCACATCTAACCACTGGACGGATTTAAATGTGGTTTTCACGAATATGCTGAGCTAGATTGAAGTATAGGCTATGTTATTTTGCGCATGTCCAGATTACAGGAGGAGGAAAAAGGGGTTGAAACTTTATATGAAAATCTACGCGTACGAAGTCGCGGGCAATAGCACTAGTAATAATTAAATATCTGGGACATTTTTGCACACGCGGTCATCTGACCCCAAACTAAGCAAAGCTTGTAATATGGCTGCCAGAGACTGATATCCGTACATATATATTTATAAATACATACTCAAATATATATTAACACCCAGACATAAAACAAACACGTTCATCCCATGTATGTATGCCCTAAGTAGGAATAGAACCCCTAAGCGCAGAAGGCAGGTTCACTACTATACCAACTGAGTCTTGGGGCAGACAACAACAACTCAACATCAACTCTTATTCAAGTGCTGTCGCGTATTGTCTAACTACGGACGTGTTGTAACTATAACATGGGGTTCTTCAAATGGGTTGTTGATAGAGTCTTCAAAGGTCGGCAACGTATCTGTGATGCCCTTGGTATTACAGGTATCCATAGGCGACGGTGAATGCTTACCATCAGGGCCATCAGGTGGTCCATTAACTTGTTTGCTACCTATGGCATTAAAAAAGAGAAAGCTTCACGGACCGGTAAGCGCAGAGTATAACGTCCACCCACAAGGTGGATAGACGACCTATAAGAGACCGCAGGAAAACGCTGGATGCTAGCCGCTTCCAACTGGCGCTTTTGGAGACCGGTGAGGGAGAGGTGTATGTCCAGCAGTGGACGTTCTAATATAATGATAATGACAAAAGCTCCAAGAAATGTGTTGTTGGGTTTCAGAAAGAAGAACCAGCGCCCGCCCGGCCAGTGCTAACCAACCCGCCGCCGTTAGTAAGGCAAGGCACAGAAACGTTGCGGCGCGAGCGACCTGCCAGCCAACTCGTTGCGCCTAGAGATGTATGTATCTTACTAATATTACTATAACTATAAATAAAACCGGCCAAGTGCGAATCGAGCCCGCGCAATGAAGCTTCCGTACTGCCACAAAATACAAAATATCGGCCAAGCACGAATCGGGCTCGTGCACTGAGGGTTCCTTACCACCACATAAATTGTTAGCTATTAAAGTACAAAAAAGTGTGCAACAAGACATCATGCCCAGGCGGTCACCCATCCTAGTACCGACCGCACCCGACGTTACTTAACTTCGGTTGTCGAACGAGAACCGGTGGGGAATATAAATTGGTCACCGACTCGCACTTGGCCTTCTAATCACTTATGTTCTGTCAGTGTGTTAGTACTTATATTGTTACACACTCATGTCCTATGCAGGCAAACTCACACTAAGATAAATTGGCCAATCACGCCCAGAACATTGCACACTTACACTGTATGCCTATAAGAAAGGGATTTTTGGCCGATAATTTACCTCTAAATACGAAATTTAAGCTAAAATCAATTTTGTATTTGAAATCGCTTAAATATGACTAAATCAACTTAAAAAAATCACAATATCTCTCACACTCGTACATTGTCGTAGAAAATTAATTAACCTTACACAAACACATTGCTCATGCCAACATAAACATCGTCGCCCATATCAAATCGGCTAAAAGCAAACTATTGAAATGAGAGCCTTATTTTCTATCAACTACAGCAGAATTTAAAGTAACAAACATCAAGTAAGGAAGCGTCGGCCACGCTTTGACCACGCTCGTTCATTCAATGTTCACCGTTGGAAATTATACTGTACGGACTCAATATAGGGCTTACATTTAAATGCTAGCTCTAGCCGTTGGTGTTGAATGGGTTAGACGAATAACAGCTTTCAGAGAAACAGCTCTTAAAGTCATCTACGCAAGGTCTTTTTCTAGGTGTCGGGTTTCGTGACTTGTGCATTCAATAATTACGAAGAGGCTGATGAATAAACCAAGAAGGATTGGATTCATTCATGTTCACTAACAAATAAAGTGTCAATCAGAGAGCACTATTAAAATTTGGACATTATTTTGACAGCTGTCACCTATGTTTGATCCGATTAATTAATAATTCGCAGATTAAAAACTAAAAAACACGCTTTAAAATCGCTAATAACTGAAGATACTGGTGATGTTAATGGTACAAACTGTTTAAATTATTGCATTATCGTCGGTCCTTGATAAATGTGCGAAATTTCAATTTAATTCGACGTTTTGAAGTAGTTGAAATTCAAGTTCAAATATTCCGTTACATACATACATACCAAGCTAATAAAAGCGTGTTAAAAATGGAGCGCTACACAAAAGAAGAACGCGTTATCATTGTTAAAACCCATAACAATAATTATCAATTTAAAAAACTGACTTCAAAAAAATGACAGAATTGGACATAATTGAAATGGTACCACACGGGAAGCCCAGCTTTCAAATAAAAAAAGAATCATCCAAATAGGTTCACCCAGTCGAAAGTTCTGAGGTAACAAACATTTAAAAAAAACAGTCCAATTGAAAACCTTCTCCTTTTTGGAAGTCGGTTAAAAAGGGGAAACTCACAGAAGGAATCATCAAGCCATCAAGACATGCACGAAAAAAAAATACACTCAATTTAAAAAGTGCACTCTTATTGAGACTCCTTTTACTAACCAAACGATATAAGTACAGATGTAACTGAGAACCTCCCGATCCTTTGTTGGAGTCGGCTAAAAAGTAGTGACTCAGATGTTAACTGCTGCAGCTGCTAATCGTTATTATTGAATGTGTATCATAATTATTTGTGTCTAATTATTTCATGTTTTGTGTGTCGATGGTATGTTCAATAAATACCTATTTGTACTTTGCTTTCATCACTAATGTGCTTAATTGTAATCTACAGGGTGATACTTCAAGATGGGGGGTCATTGTACTCTTTTTTTATAATAGGCTTGCGTTTTGCCGCCTACTCGCCTGATGTTAAACGATGTTGCGGTCTACGATAGAGCAAGCTTGCCTAGAAGAAACCACTCGTGATTTGAATACACCCAGATTGAACAACTTTGACTGAGACCAAGTGTAAAATAGTAAAAAAACAGCTGTTCCTGTGGTTGAAGGTCAATGACATTTCGATTTAGATGAAATTTAGTATGGAAGTAGCTTATATCCTGGATAAAAACAGGTCTACATTTTACTCTGGAAAATATACTATTTCTGTAGAATAGTGAGTGAAATTGTGACGCTCTGCTAGTTCATAATAATTGATAATGAAATAATTTTAAGACCTCTTTATTATAATGTATTCTAGCAAATAAATGATTTTATTTGATCAATAATTCATGCCGAAGAGGTCCACTGGTGAACATAGGCCTCCACCTTAGAACTCTAATCAATCAATAATTACTCGTAATTTATGAGGGAAAAAAAAGTTTATTTGTGACAAATAAAATTACTGGAAAACATAGCACCTAGGAGAAGTCACAAATCGGCTTCAACACTGCATAATGCTGGCTGTTAACCAGCGCTGTTATGAGTACAATGACCCCCTTTCGGCTTACCATAACAAATCAAATTCACCCTGCATGATGACACGTTAACTCATTTCAATAACACACCAACGACGCACATTAATATAATCTAACATAATCATGTGTCATAACATTGTGTGTGTGCGGGGGCAGTTGCGTGGTGCGGGGAGCGGAGTTCCGGTCTCGATGCGGAACCATTACATGCCCGTGAGTTATACATAACTTCATTACTACAGACCACAGAAAAGAGAAGTAAATAGAACAGAAATGAGAAGGAAACTGTGTCGACAGGTATTGTGACAGACATGTGATTGAATATTCTTATTTATGTCAACGGTCGAACGCCGCGTCACAGTTGCTATGGGTTTATATGGGATGGGTGCAAGTGGCTACAACAAATTTCTTACAAAAATGCCTTGACAGCCGTTCTCATTTAAACAAAAACAAATATTTTCTGTGCTACAGACCATTTAGAAACATATGGACGTTGGATCTGGTAAAAATTCACGAAACATTTGGATACATTTTACAAACTAATTGAAATCCCTTGTCGTTATAAGGGGTCTTTCAAGTATTATGTAAGTACTAAAGGGGGTCTTTGTTTGGTGACGGGAGTGGGGGGGGGGGGGGAATATTTACTTTCAACAATCACTGATTTTTCTGCAAAATTAGCTTGAATAAATATTAAATTCATGAGTCTAGAAATAAGTAATTGAATGGGCATTCAATAAGGAAATAACAAAAATTCTACTTCCGTAATATTTGAATTGCCCCTAAAGTTTATTTAGATTACATTTTTTTTTTATTAAATGCACAGATGGAACACCATATTGATTCGACTGTCAGTCCGCACGAACGAAACTGTGCATTATTGCGTTGCAATAAAATTCAACTCGCACAGACTAACAAATAGATCCATTGTTCGACCCGCCAGCGATCACGCTATCCGCGAACTAAACCATGCTTTATTAAACCGCAATAACGCACAGGTTTGTGCGGACTGATAACAGCCTTATTAGATTGCCATAGGTATGCCAACTTTTAGTATGTAAATTTTTGAGCGCTGACCCGATAACCACAGTTTTAAATATCTTTGTTATAGACCATTTTCCATCAGTCGCCGATGCTTTTCACACATGCATTTCACTCATTTCATAGGTCTTGCAATATGGAAACCAAAACCAATGCTCCAAACTGTTCTCGACGAGTGTAAGCAAAATATATAATACAGTGAAAACATAATGTATTTTCGTGTTGTTTCTAAATCCCCATAGAAGCTTCTAGGAAGTCACTACTTTACTTTGACTTGACTGTGACTTATTCAATAAATCTTCTAAAACTTGAAACTCTCAATTAGATCGCTTTTCATGAAAGAATTCCCACAGCAAGCAGCGGAATTAAATTTCCATAAAAGTTATTAAAAATGCTGCTCGAGAAATGATACTGATAGTGATTGATACGCGATGACAGCGCCGCGTCTGGGGGACTACTTTCATGATAGTTATCAATAAAAAAAACCGACTTCATAAAAATGTCAGAACTGGACCAAATTGAAATGGGACCACACGGGAAGCACCAGCTTTCAAATAAAAAAGAATCATCAAAATTCGTTTACCTAGTCGAAAGTTATGAGGTGAAAAACATTTAAGAAAAAACAGTCGAATTGAGACCCTCCTCCTTTTAGGAAGTCGGTTAAAAAGCACTCTACTTGAAAGTTCTTAATTATTCATGACACCTTTTTTTTCTTCAAAGTTTTCAACCTCATTCTAAATTAATCACCAGCATTTATAGATCTTTGTAAGATTGCTCATAGACAACAATTCTTCTATAATTATAACGATTTCAGCCGCCTTCGACGAGGCCATACTCGATAGCGGGCGCGCCGCCGATGCGCGTGTCCACTGCGAGGCCTGCTTCTGTACCTGTACAAAAAAATCCACCAGGTATTTATTTATAAGCTTGAGTTTGAGCGCCAACTCGTCCGATGTTAAATAACAGAAATCTGCCGTTCCACGCAGAAATACAGTTTACAATTTTATTGTTGCCTCTATTTACTTTCCTGTGACGTCATAAGGACATTCGACCTACATAGAGCGTTTGCAGTCAAGTCACGTGATCAACGCAAAACATGTTATTATTTTGTACTAGCGATCCGCTAGTACAAAATAATATGTTCCGCTCGGCCTTCGGCCTCGCTACTATGTATTACCCGCTTCAGGAACACAAAATGCCATCCAAATCGGTCTAGCCGTTTTTAAAAGTAAGAACCTTCTACGCAGTATTAGAAAACATTTAAAAAAAAATGAATGAAATCGGTAAAGCCGTTCTCAAGTTGTCTCAAGTCAATAGCGTGACCAGGAGAAATAGGGTTCTGTTTTATATATGTATATTAACTCCTTCATAAAAATAGGTAGTAAAAAAAAAGAATAATTAAACACTCACTTTTGCACGCCGTTAGGGCTTTTAATAAATATTAACCGAAAAAATAGGTAGTCCTGATTTACTCGCAAAATGTAACTTGCAAATTTATAAATATAGAAATTTAAAAAAAAATACCCTATTGTACTATTCCAGCGCCAGTAACAGATCAGCCCAGGCCTGCATCGAGCAGCGAAGCGCGAGTTTCAGCCTTACCGAGGCCGTCAAGACTGCCCGCGCCCAGGCGTGCCATCAGGTAATTGTCTTCCATATTAGGCCAAAACCTCGGCCTCATTGCGTAACATCTCTGATAAATATCTTTTCAATACATCCGATAAAAGGTCACAAAAAGAATCTTTTTAACCGACTTCCAAAAAGTAGCAGGTTCTCAATTCGACTGTGTTTTTTTTATGTTTGTTACCTCGGAACTTTCGACTGGGATAAAAGATGTTCAGACCTTGCTCTTAAACTCTATGGATAATACGATTCGTCGAACGATAATTATCAATATAAAAAACTGATTTCATAAAAATTACAGAACTGGACCAAATTGAAATGGGACTACACGGGAAGCACCAGCTGCCAAATAAAACAAAAATCGACAAAATCGGTTCACCCAGTCGAATGTTCTGAGGAAACAAACATTAAAAAAAAACAATCGAATCGAGAACCTCCTCCTTTTTGGAAGTCGGTTAAAAATTATTCTCTTTTATAAAAAAAAAAAACCTATCACATCCATATCGTAAAAATGTAATACTATTCCTAAAGGTTACATAATAATGTGAACTTAATTGATGCAAACGTAATATTTGAAGTATAACCTATTAATTGTTTTTACCTCACCAGCTATAAGTTTATATAAGTGTTGAGCTTGAAAACGTATTTATGTAGTATTTCTTTGTACCTCTAGGACTTAATTAACACTAGAGATGGCCAATGTATTTAAAAAAAAATGTTTTATGTGAAATAAAGATATTTTAAAAACTGAAGTGAGAAAGGGAATAAAAAGCATTTTGGTACATTTCGTCTTGTCAGCATGTTAATCCAACTATAAACATTTGCCAACAGACCACCGTCAACATATTCAGTGGCACCATCAGCGGATGCGGACCATTACTGACACTTAGCCTGCTGTGCCAACCTCCTGGCTCGGCGGCCGACTTGACCTCAAGCCCTGGAAACACGGGACCTGGCTTCTAAGGAACTTCAGGACCTGAATCCCGAGGACTTTGTATCCTGACTTGAATGTCCTGGTCCCACCTTCAGCAGGACAAACTAACTAAATTTGCTAGTTGATAACAGACTGATATGATATGTTGATAATCTGTTCTGCATAGTGTCTTAGACTTTTGTAGTTTTTTTTATCGTGACTTTAGAGAAATATTTTTTGAGGTTATGTCGGGTCTTGGAAGTTATATATGTTTGAATTGTATTAGTTCTGATATTTTTTATTGAACTGACCATTTAACCTCCTGGGGCCCAGAAGAATTTATAGTATATAATCAATCAATCAATCTAGAAATCTAAATTAAATAACGATGGTGGCCAAGTGGTAGCATAAACGCTTTAATATCCGACGGCACCCGGTTCGATTCTCGGCCCTGCACTAATCATTTTTTTTTTTAATGAAGATTAGATCTACGTTTGGCTACGTTTTTCAATTGTTAATGAATTGCCTCATTTTTTTTTACTTTTGACACTATCTATACAAAACGTGTAAAAAAAAAATACATTTTGAGGCAATTCATTAACAATTTAAAAACAATTTTGTTTTTCACTTTTGACACTTTATCTATGCCAAGACTTTCAAAAAGGCAATTTTTGAGAAAATTCATTAACAATTCAAAAACAATTGGTTTAGTAGAATCGGGGCCCTGATGGTAAGCGGCAAATGATAAATAAATAAATGATGTGTAGTTTCACTGCCATCGCTCAAAAACAGTCAAGGAAAACATCGTGAGGAAAACGGTATGTCCAAGAACCGGAAAAGTTCAGACATGATATTCACCAACATACACTGGGCCAGCATGGTAGATTAGGGCCCAGCCTCTCTAAGAGAACGCTTGTGTCCCAAGTCCCAACAGTGGGAACATGAATTGCTGAAAAATTATGAAATAAGCTACAGTACAAGGCCAGATGACGCCGCGCGCGCACTCACCTTGGAAAAAACTGCCGAATGTGGGTGAAATTATTTTCAGAGTATTTGGCTTAATCTTATGTGTAATAAAAGCTTGAAATATAATAAAAACATGTTTTTAAACCAAGTTGAGGTTGGTCTTTAGACTAACCACTCGCCAATTGCGTATACTAGCAATGGCCCCATAAAACTGTATTTTTAGTTTTTTATTCGACTTAAATTTATTATTTCCTCTTTGAATTCTATCCTCGAGACCTGACTAACCTTAGTTCATATAAATTCTATTTTAGAATGTCTAAATAAGAACCGACCAATTTATAGTAGACTTTGAATTATTTGATACTATGCGGTGACAATAAATGTTTTTGTATGAAAGGTTTTAACTCTCTTCGTTTTGGATATCACAAGTTTTTCATCAATCATCGCTCTGGCTGTACACTATGAGGGAAACCGAGATTATTATACGGACAACTTAAAAAGACACTTGTCATACTAAAATGTATGGTGGCCTTCGTAAATTACCTGGAGTATCTCCGTGGTGTACAGCTGGATTTCGGATTATGCATTGACATTGTATAATTATATTTTTTAATTTCGACATTCAAAGTTTTCTTCGGAATGAAAATTTTGTCAATGTCTATCAATGGAGGCAAGAAATTCACTTTTCTTCAAGTGAAAAGTCTTACGATTTCTACCTCTGCTTATGTAGGTATATTAACAAGTTTTTATTTACTTTGATGGCCTTAAAATTGTATTATTTTCTTACTAACGTCTTCCAAATAAATAATTACTTTTTGCAAACTATTCAGTTAAAAATCAAGCCTTAGGATGGATATTTGCTTGCGAGTGAGCCGATGTTCATCCGACGCAACATCAAAATACCACTACTATTGTGAATCAAATCATTTTCGATTCACTGAGATTGAACTGAGCAGCGCCGGCCCTGGGGTAAAGCGAAAGGAGCGCTCGCTAGGCTTCAGGTAGCAAGGGGCGCCAAAAAGCCAATAGCGAAACAAAAATTGTTTGATGACGCCTCGCGCATCTTGGCGGGGGCGGCGGGCACACATGTTTTGTAACCAGCATTAAAATTTGGTGTAGACATAGTTTACATCCTAGATTACTGTACGATAGTATTCAGAAATGAAAACTGAGCATTCTCAAATAGTTTCGTAAAAACTTGTTGATATAATTTTATTAACGTTTTATTTAAGATGCTCTCTCGTCATTCTCATTGCCATCTCGAAATTATAACAAAATTCTCTATACAAAACATAATTTGGTACAAAGACATACAAATTAAGATATTCCTATGTTATATACAAATGTAGTGTGTAATTGTACGAAGTTAACTTTGTTCTTAGTAATTTATTTCAGTGTACGTATTATGTAAGGCATTTTGCATTTTCATTTAGAGATTGTAATCATTTAGGGACTTGTAATTTATAACTGTATTTTCGCTTTAGATTGTAAAATTATAAATATAGTTTATTTCAAGCTTTCTGGCTAAACCATAGAATAATATACGACGGTGTTACATCGAATCGTCGAATTTACCCAGAAGGTATTAAACTGGTACTATGTATACTAACTGCAAATTTTTTAATATAAATTTAATTACTCGTAAGCACTGGGCACATTGCTGACAAACTAATCCGCGTATCTAACACGAACAAAAATAACTATCATATCTCTGTAGCAATCACAATGAATAGTCGCACAAAATTATGCATATTTGTCTATACATACCTACTTGTTATTTATGTACTATGTGAATTAGTTTCCTTCACTCAAATATTGTGATATTGGCATCAATTCTGTTGCACCATTCTCTAAACTAAACTAATTTGACAGGACTAAAATGATTGGCGTCTCTTTTCATTTCAATACGTCAGAAAAGAATGGCAACAATTTTAGAGCTGTCAAATTTAGTTTAGAAAATGGCACATCAGAATCGAAGTCAATTTTTGATGCTATTTTGTACCCGTATCAGTTATCACGTCTGTACTTGTCAAGCTATGCACGCTAATGTATATTGGGTGTCTATTTACTGCATCTGATGACTAAGATGTGAAAAGTACAAGGAATAAGAAGCCTCTTGTATATTAACTCGATGACAACTGAACTGATGGGGAAGAAAGGTTCTTGAATGGAGACCACGAATTGGAAGACGCAGCGTAGGTAGGCCTCCCACTACTAGATGGACCGATGACATTGTGAGAGTCACGGGCATCCAGTGGATGCAGATTGCAGGCTGTCGTTCAGTGTGGAGGTTGAAGGGGGAGGCCTATGTTCAGCAGTGGACATCTTCTGGCTGATGATGATGAGTATATCAACTTTATAATTTTTTCCCGTTTTCGATATCTTCTCATGTACGAATGATAATTCATAATTCTCTAATGATTGTGTAGCCCAGGCAAATTAGGAGTTTCACCTCGGAATGAGAGATAGTAAACTTTGTATAAACCTATATGACAAATGCAAATATCATTAAAACCATAGGTAGCGAGATATTTGTGACATTTGTCCTTGAATATCTTAAGACGCGGACACGAGATTTTATCAGACTTTTAAGACACATTTTAGAGTGCGTATTATTACGCACTCTAAAATGTGTAAGGTTTATGCAAGTTAAAGCTTTATTATCTCTCATTCCGAGGTTTACCCTTTTTTTGGCTTAAGGGGGTTCTTCTCGTCTGCAGCTCTCTCGCTCGCGCATTTTCACATTATTCTCTATATATATAAAAGAAAGTAGTGTTAGTTACACTATTTATAACTCAAGAACGGCTGAACCGATTTGGCTGAAAATTGGTGGAGAGGTAGCTTAGAACCAGGAGACGGACATAGGATACTCTAAAACGGCTGAAAAACGATTTTGATGAAATTTTGTGTTCCTGGAGCGGGTCATAGTAGCGAGGCCGAAGGCCGAGCTTACACCCGTGCGAAGCCGGGGCGGTCGACTAGTTGAAGATAAAGTGTCAAAATAAGCTACGTAGGAGGACGGAGTAATATGGAGTAATTTTTATTGCTTGTTACCATATTACTACGTAAAATTTGCTTTAATTACACCATGAGATTATTTTATCACTTTTTGGAAATTTACACTGATGTTATATATTAAAATGTACGAGCGAGAAAGCTGCAGACGAGAAGAGCCCTCTTAAGTGGCTAGTGATGCTGTTGATAAAAATGATGAATGAATGATAATATATTAGGTGTCAACAAACATAACCAGCATAATCATAAAATTTTAGAGTTTTGTCCTTCATTGTCCTCAGACTTCCTTATCCCACTGCGGGGTATAGGCCTCACTCTTGCCATAGCAAAGCCATCTAGCCATCTGCCTGTGCTAATCGAGTCAGGCTCGACCTGCGTTTAAAACAATATTTCGTTTCTTAAATAAGTAGTACTCCAGCAGGCCTAGGACCACAGAAAAGAGAAGTAAAAAAAAACTTCTCTGTGCCTAGGATGTGTGTGTACAAATTGTCTTACTATCGTTTTTATCCCGCGAGAAAGAGACATACATATCCAATGTCGTCTGTCGCTATCTACTCCATATATTTATCACACCTTAATTTTTCTCTTGCAGTAAAAAATTACACCCAATATTTTCGCGACAAATCAATAAAAAAAAAAAAATTAAAATTGCATGCTCTAAATTTTTTAAAGTTAATCATAATGGTAACATCGATGTCCTCCGGCCAATTTCCAGTATTTTCGAATAGGCATAAAAATTTAGCAATATGCCTGTTTGATAATAAACAATTGTATATTTTGTAACTCGTTTTGTACAGGGACTGATTTTAAATATTTTATTACAGTTGTGTTTAACTAATTAAAACGATGTTTTCTCTCATTCGCACCCGGTTGTTGTGCAGTCGACAACAGAAGTGTTTGCATACTCAGTGATAAATTAATGAAATGTAACACTTTTGTCGTGGAGTTTTGTTTGCGGTTGCTGAAAGGTTTGATTGGACACGTCGCCGTCGTGCCTTATTTAGGTAGTGTAAGGGATTTTGTTTCCATTTTCTAATAAAATTATGTATTTACAAAAAGTTGTTTTAATTATTTTTAAAGATGCTTAGTATTACACCCCACTTCTGTCGCCCTTTCACGGTTTTAAAGACAACCACAGAAAACAAAGCATTCAACATTAATAAAATTGGTGTTACTGTTTATTTTCGACGCTAATAGGCCTGTGTCCTAGATTTTTAGAGCTGATCATAAATAACCGTCTACGACACCAAAAAATAATATGGTAAAAAAAAAAAAGTTACAGGAAGCGCACGTTATGACGTCAAGCCGTGTTAAGTATAACATACGCTTTGCGACAGAGGGACAGAGCATCTATTCTCTATCCCCACCAAAAACTTTAAACCTTATATCTCCGAAATTCAGGATTTGGTCGCCAGGATCCCCTAGCATGAAATATAAATCATTTATTTAGTATGTGTAATCTATTTAATTATAATATCCTTTGCTAAGCCTGTCGTAATAAAAGAAAAAAAAATGCTTATGCACTAGTCCAGTGGCATCCGTGGAGAGGACTACAAAATGCGTGGTGGGCTAGCTGATGACCCCTGTGCCAGAGAATGTAGATTCGAATCTTGTAATAATAAGTAAAATCATAATATTGATATTGGTGTGTATGTATGTGTGTGCTTCCGGACTTTTCCTATTTATCTTTTATAGGCGTCGTGTAACCAGACTGAAATTTTGAAGGCATTTGTTACAACTTATGTACATAGTACATATATTATGATGGTTTTACCTTCGGATCAGAGAAACAAGGGAGATATGTCTTTGTGCAAATGTCTCCAATTTAATGTGGAAACATCTATTGGCGCGCCTTAGCCGTAAAACCGACTCGTATGCCGCGACGGCATAACCATACCATAACATAAACATAATTTTATTGATAAACACTTATGTACAAAAAAAATGAGTGGTTCTGCCTTTGCTTTAGTGAAAACACTGTTCATACACTGTGCATACGACATGACGCTCTCATAAACTGTTTTGTTTCACATCTGCCAGGCTTCCCGTGACGGCAATTTTTTTTACACTACAGGTACTCGTAGGTGCTGCTAAACCGTTTCAAGGCAAATAATTTAAGTATGGCTCACTAATTTTTTACGCAACCAGAAACGTCTAGTGACATCAGTGAACTAATAGTCAACATGCAAAATAAATAACCGGCCAAGTGCGAGTCGGACTCATGCACGAAGGGTTCCGTGCCATTATCTATATAAACAGCAAAAATAGTGCAGTGGTTTTGTAGTGGTAGGACTCTTTTGCAGGGGTCCGCCTGGGGAAGTACCACACCTTTGCCAGTTATTCAACCGCCAAGCAGTAGTGTGCAAACACTACTGTGTTCCGGATTGAAGGGCAATGTTTCCAGCGAAATTACAGGGCACACAGAGATTTGACATCTTATATCTCGGGGTGACGAGCGCAGTGCATTGCCATCCAGGGTTCTGAACTGTTGAAGTTCAAAATTCTGAGTGGCGTTGAACTGTTAAGGGCAAGCGTGAAGAGCCACCAGGCGAGCGACTTCGCTCGTCTCGTCACCCAATATCATAAAAAAAAAACACGTTTGTTGTATGGGAGCCCCCTTAAATATTTATTTTATTCTGTTTTTCAGTATTGGTTGTAATAGCGGCAACAGAAAAATACATCACCTGTGAAAATTTCAACTGTCTAACTATCACGGTTCATGAGATACAGCCTGGTGACAGACAGACGGATGGATAGCGGAGCCTTAGTATTAGGGTCCCGTTTACCCTTTGGGTTGGGTTACCCTTTGGGTACAAAACCCTAAAAAGGGCAACAAGGTCATCTTAGTTCGACTAAACGAAACGCATCAAGCCTGATGTGTTCGCACCAGCTGCTCCACTTTACCATATCTCCCTTGTTTGTCTGATCTGAGGTGTTACCGGTAGGAGGTACCGGGGGTACTAGGGTAATTTAGATGAGTTACGTGCGAATCAAGAACAGCGCAAGATCTAAGATATTTTTGGGTCTCTATAGCGCCGCGTTGGGGTGATTCGGAACGCGAACTGTTTTTATTTTTCTGATAGATATTTTTTTCATCATATTGTAACCCCAACCAAGCAAATACGAAAAAGTCCTGTGGTACGTTGGTACGTATAACACAACTAGTAAATAAAGTTCAGAGAGATAGTACTTCTTGAAAGTACAACTGTTTACAAAAATCTTGTCGTTGTTGACGGTCCCTGTCCCGAAGTGCTATGACAGACTTCATTAAGTTGCGGTACTGACTGTACTAGTTTTTTTTTCTAACATAGGTCCGTATTACTCTCTGAGCGTTACCGTCAAAATTGTCAAACTGGTATTTTGTAGTTTATCGATAGTAATATCATTTAAAAATCTATAATATATTTATTTTAAGAACTGCCCTCTTTTAACATCTGAAAGAGCAAATTAAACACAGATTTGAAATAAACTTGTAGTTTTATTTGTCTTGTAATCAAAAATAGGTGCAGTTATTGAAGAAAATCATAATGTTAATCGGAACGGGTGCGATACCCGCTCTACTGTCAATTTGACGTAAGCAAGTGAGTGTGTGTGTTCTGTCTGTGTATGCGAATGAAATCCGCACGTTACGTTACGTGCGTGAGTGAGTGTGCGAAGTCGTGAATGCTGTCTACGAGTAAATTTTGCTTTTTACCTTTTTATTTTTATAAATAACCGAAACAGACGAAGTGATTAGTAATGTAATAACCTCAAGTGATAAGAATTGTGATATGCCAGCGTAATGGCCCGTAACATACGCAGTGTTTTCATCCACTCTGTGATTCCGTGCAATAACTCGTCACTTCTGTTGTTTGTCAATGACGTCTGCGTTTAGCGCAGCAAAAAGTGGAATTTTATTTGATTGTCACAAGTAGTGCAAACATGAAATTATAAATGAATTGTGTTACCTGATGAGTGTTCGTAAAATGGATGAGTGTTTTCAACTTTGGAGCCTTCCTTTACCGACTGGTGCCAACAGAGCTGGCTCATGAAGAAAGGGTTAGTTTACCTGTTTATGTTTACTCTAAATCGTATACACACTGTTTTGTTATGTGGGTAATAGTTATTTTTATCGTAATTACGAAATCTGAACGAGATAACTTTATCTACTACTACCTTCTACTAACTTTGTTGACGTACTAGGTTATAAAGTACTTACATATATATTATATAAAATCTGTGATAAACAAATTGCACATCTACTGGCTTAGAAGTGCATAAAAATATACTTTAATTGCACAAAATCATTTCCAAATTGTTGTGAATTGAGGCTGGGATCATAATTTTCTTGTTACTTTCTCTTACCATTGAGTGAAGGGAGCGACAGAGATGGCTATACGCGTACACCAATTCGTGTGAAAGAGATAACGCTCTACAAGTTGTAAAGCTAATAGTATTCATTGAAAACTTTGACTACATATTAGTTGAATTTGAAACTAACATCATAACATATCTAAAATGCGTGTGTAATAGTTATGTAACTACCTGGAATATTCAAATACCTACCTAGCAACTGAAACACAGTTTAAATGAACAAGTCAAAGCCTAGATCTATTCATCTAAATTGCTAATTAGGTAATAATATGGCTTAATAGGTACATAATTTACACTGACTCTTTGAAAATACTCTTTCAGAACATTCTTAAACCCTAAAATAATTATCTAAGTGTGTTCATCCACAGTGTTTTTTAACCACAAGGAATTGAGGAGGGTATGTTAGAATGACTGTCTATTACCATTTTCCTTGAAAATGGCAGAACTGATTTAAATACACTTTTTTAATTATTTAAAACAGGTTTTATCGTGGTGGTTATTGCCTATGTTTGATCCAAATAAGTCCAGTTGTTTTAAAGTTTGAGTTTGTTTTTGAGTTCGTCGTGGGTTTTTCAATTTTAATTTGTTCTCAATATCCTACTAGGTGAAGCCCTCACTTATATGTTTAATCAAATCATTTGTCAGAACATGTTAGGTACTACATACACAATATACAAAGTAGCATCCAGGGTGATAAAAATTGAAATACTGTATCTCATGTCCTTGCCAGGTGCGGTGTACAAACGTGAGTTTTTTTTCATATCTGAAATAAGAAAGGCGTGACTCAAAGGCATTCCCCTAGCTGAAACGGATCAGTTTCGCAATGAGGATCCTGAAAGCAGTGCCGTAAATAAGGCTGTGCCAGCAGTGCCCAGGCACAGGGCGCAAACTCTGGAGGGGCGCAGAAATGACCACACCAGGACCAAGCTTTGTTTTCAAGGGCGCAGTTATAAAAGCTCGCACCGGGCGCATAAAAGGCTAGTTACGGCACTGCCTGAAAGTACTGACGCGCCATTTAATATAATACTACCTAGTCCTACCTACATACCATGTGATTCACTATTATTAAAAATCAATAAATTTTACCACCTTCGCTTCCACCTTCACTCACTTTCCTCCATCTTTTACGCCGTTGTGAGCTTTTGTAGGCCTACCTACACTGCAACTTCCAGTTCGCGGTCTCCACTCAAGAACCTTTCTTCCCCATTGGTTATCAGTTCTTCGAGCGATGTGGCCTGCCCATTGCCACTTCAACTTGCAAATTTTAATTGCTATATCGATGACTCTGGTTCTTTGTCAAATATCTACGTTCTGAATTTTATCACGCAAAGAAACTCCGAGCATAGCTCTCTCCATTGCCCGTTGTGTGACTCTGAGTTTTTCCAAAAGGCCAACAGTTAAGGACCACATCTCAGTACCATATGTCATCACTGGCAACACACACTGGTCAAAGACCTTTGTCTTTAGGCACTGTGGTAACTTGGACGAGAAGATGTCAGTATAGCAGACCCATTTCGGCGTAGTACTTGCTTTACATATAAGCTACTTTAACTAGCACATTTTTTAAATTTAGTTGTTTAACAAAGAACCTAAAAAAGAGCCCTAACTACGTTAAGGGTGTAATAAGTGGAGGAGGATGGCAAAAAAATACTAAAACCTGGATATTAAGGATCCCTTTCCACCACAGATGTGCTATGCAGCTAAGCTATGGACAAGGCAAGGCTAATTAAGCTACGAAACTATGAGACCGTTTCCACTAATGCTTAGAGGTATAGCAGACCGGATGAGATGTGCTTTAAAGATGCATGACTTATGTACTCTGCTCTGTACATAACACCACTCGTGCATCCCCAGCTCACATCTGCAGTAGGCATCGGTAGCACCCATGCGCAGCTCCCATCCTTAGCATGCATCCCTCTATATTAACAAAACATAGCTACTTTGAACTCGTTTCCACTAGTGTTAAGCTATGAAAATAAAGATTCCTTATTGTTGGTGGATGTCAACATCTGTAGCTACACAGCGCAATACTTGACTTTGCCTCTCTGAGTTGCCCATCTATGCCTGCGATCGAAAACTATAATCTAGGCCTTGAAGTACCAACTGTTGTAATTTTGTGTGCTAGTGTTTTGCTATTAAAACTATAAAGGAGTTTGTGACTAATGTTATACTAAATTATTGCAACCAGCGATGTACTTTTGTGCTTAACATATATTGTTTATAATTAGGTCGGTATATCTATATTACAAGGAAAATATGAGCATTGAAAGCTCATATCATAGCGCCTAGTTTGTAGGCAGAATACTGTTCAGTTTGAATCATTATATAAATAAATTTTCGAGACATTTTTTGCACACACATTCAACTGACCCCATACTAAGCAAAACTTGTACTCTGGCTGCCAGAGACTTACTTATATACACACATATATATTCATTAAATAATAGCCTTCTTCTCGCCTTTGCATGGGCAGAAATTTAACATTTTGGGATAAACATAGAGTAATATAGCCTATGTTACTCAGGGATAATGTAGCATTCTAATGGTGAAAGAAGTCCAATAGTTTTTGAATTAATTCGTTACAAACATTAAAAAATATAAATCTTTCCTCTTTATATTGTAGATACATATTAACACCCAAATATAGAACAAACACAAATGTTCATCACCGCTTGTCACTGCCACTAGTTACCAATTGACCCACCAAGGCAGTAAAAAAATATCTATTGAATAATATTTATTTAAGTACTTAGTTTCTTTATAGAGATAGAATAAGTTAGCAACCCTCCTGTCAGTAACGTTTGGTTCATTAATAATGGTCAAACACGGACAAAATTTGTCTGAGCCGAGGTCTCCACAAAAATGCCAGCATTTTGGTCACACGTCACAGTACCCAGGTTCTCCGAAACATTTTTATTCCTCAACCATCTAAATTTTATATTGTATAAATGCCCCTGACGCAAAAAGAGCGGTTCTATAAGTTTAATATACCTAATTGTGTATCTTTGTGTTTGTCTGTGACATCGTAGCTCGCAAACGGCTGAACCGATTTTGATTTAGTTTTTTTGTTTAAAAGGTGACTTGATCGAGAGTGCCCTTAGCTATGATTAAAGATTTTTTTAAGCCGTTTGAAAATTATCAGCTTCTTATCGTTTTTTTTAGTAATTTTCTATTTATACTTGTTGGAAATGAGATAAGTTAGGTCCCCAAGCCCCAAGGGCTCAATATCTCGACCCCTAACGCCTTAAGTATGTAACCATTGCCCAGGTTAGGATATTGTTATTGTATGATTCAATGTTATTGAAGCTGTGATGTTCACAGCCCCATTCAGTTGTAAACAGAACAATTTTACCAAAATGGGCCACACATGGTGATCAAGAACTTAATCGTTTCTTCTCAACACGTTTCCGGTGATAATTATAACAACGATTATTAATAAGGTTTTTTTATGTTATTAATAATCACTGTTATAATTATTTGTACTGTTGTATGTTGTACTTTACCCATACGAAAGTAACTTGCAGCGTCTCGTGGTTTCACCCGCTACCCTACAGGAACCGATATTTTTTTACCGACTTCCAAAAAGGAGGAGGTTCTCAATTCGACTGTTTATTTTTTATGTTTGTTTCCTCAGAACTTTCGACTGGGTGAACCGATTTTGATGATTATTTTTTTATTTGAAAGCTGGTGCTTCCCTTGTGGTACCAATTTGGTCCAGTTCTGTCATTTTTAGTTTGTCGGTTTATATTGATAATATATTACTAGAAACTACCTGTAACTGTTAAAGTTAGTAATAAATTGTATTCTAATGTCAGTCTCCAGTCGTTTCACTATAAATATACTCTTGCAAAACATTTCGTCGATCTTTTGATCTGTTATTGCGTTAAAAAAAGAGAAACACTCAAACTAAAACCTTATCTTCAAAGCCAGAGTGAATAAGTGTCTTCTAGGTCCACAAATACTCTTTCCAATTTCGCTTCAATTAGTTTATTTTTGAATTGTCTATAACATTTGAATAGTACATCTTTTACCATCTTTTTAACAAATTTTTTTCTTGGACCCGGGTATGTTTTAAAACTGCGACCAGAACCACTGGAGTATAGGCAGCAGCGTCCTATTAGTACACGGTGAACGTACTGCGATCCCCAAGCCGCCCGCCAAGCGTGGGGATTATGGCAACACCCCTCTGAGAGGGAGGCCTTTGTTCAGCAGTGGACATTGATGGCTGATAATGAGTACATCTTTTAGAGTTCCTAGAAGATGTGTTCGATAGGTATGGCTTAGCATTGTGCATTGTCTCATTTTGCGCGTGACATTCCTCTTCGGCAAGAAGTTGACAAAGCATTACAGCATAGATTACACTGTTTATCGTACGTTTGAAAATATGAGAGTTGCATAAAATTGTAGGCTTTATGCAGTAACGCTGGCCGTCAGTTCTCTTGTAGTAATAGTAGGCAATTAAAATAATCGCTTAGAGTTGTGCGCACGCGCCGCTCTTGTTACGACTTCGTTATCGGCGCTTTATGATTGGCTGCTCTAATTACTTCTTAAAATTCTCGATTTGGGACACGATAATGCTTTAAGTTAATAGGCATTTGTAACATCAACTGACGAAAATAATTATCTCTCAGAATTCATTCGTACAAACAAACCCTGACACCGACCGGTCCCTTATCACACTAAAATTATAACTGCGGTTATCGGTTTCTTTTAGCCAAGCGTGTTCCATCGTAGACCGCATCATCGCTTATCATCAGGCGAGTTAGATGTTCAAACCAAAAAAAAGTGCGTAATTGTAAAGGGCCGGAGAGAGATCAGATACTTTTTCCCGGAAAAATGTACGGTTCCAGAGAGAATGTCTACACTGGTGAAACTGCGCGGGACGCAGTGATAAGTCCATGTGGAAATTCTTAGTGTAACAGACTATTCTTAGGCACCAAACTAAGACCAAACTACCAAACAGCGTAACAGTTTTTCTAATACCCATTCAGAACGATATATGACCTTCCTTCAGGTTCAAACACCGTCTCGTTAAATCAATTTTACATGCATTTATTTTTAATCGTGAATCAGCCCGAGTTTGACCTCCAACTTGCCTGTTGGCAACCGAAGATGTGGTCAAAGATGATGTACACAGACTTTGCAAGATTCACTCTAAAAAAGAACCATATTAGGTTTTAAAGACCTAAGTATATTTTTTTTTACGGAATACGCAAAAAGGTTGTACTAAGCCGAAAGAGGACTGATACCAAAGAGTATCGTAATATATAGGGGAACTGATACACACATTACAACTTTTATTGTGGGACCAATCCTGAAATTTAAAAAAATATTCACTGTTCCATACTTTTTGTCGAATGTAAAGACCGTTTTCGGTTTTTTTTTTTTTAGATTTCTATCTGCTTTAACTATGGGACCACCCATAGTTAAAGTTATAATGTCCAGTCCATAATGTAAGGATACCCTATATATCCAATATTTAACTCGAGTGTATAAAGCAGGTCTATAAGTATTACGAATCACTTTAACAGAAATTATATTTATTTTATAATAGCAATTACTAAAATCGTCTTATTCGTTCAAATGTAGAATGCAAAAAGTGATGTCAGTCGCCGGCTCAGCACCATCCCTCGACCAACCATCCCCTCCAAGCCATCTTTTAGGTCGTTAGTAACGGTCCTTGATTGGTCGATGGTGCTACGCCAGCGCCCTCTGTGTTAAACTTACTTCAAATAACGAGTTGAAGTCAAATCAATGCAAATTATACAAATCAACAATGATGATATAGATGGCGCTAATGTAGTTCTGACTTAAATATACGTAGGTAAAAAGCGAGGCGACAACAATAAGGCTAAGAACATGCGGAAACATGCCGAAAGAGATCATCACCATGCTTTACTCGTAGATAAACTACTTTATGAGCGTAATAAGATACTTCGTAACAAGTAATAATCAGCCAAGCATTCAGCATTCGATTGACGTTCATTAGAGTTATTAAAACGTGCCATATTATTTTTATGTCCGTAACGTCTAGTATTTAATCGTTTGTATACGGGATGTAACAGAAAGGTGTTGTAATACTTAAGGGTGTTGATCTACCCAATCCCCATCTGCCTGGAAGAGAACGCTTATAGCGATAAGGCCGCCAATTGTTTCACTAGTTTTTTTTAAGTTGTTTTTATGTACGTGTATAATTTTTGGTGTGAACAATAAAGAGTTTTCTATCTATCTATCTATCTACCCATCAATGTGATGAAAATACACTTGATAAAAAAGTGGTTGGAAAAAAATATTTATTTCGCGTTTTACAAACTGACCACACGTGTGATCAGTGACAACGCCCAAATATCAACATTATATAAATACTAAATAGTTAAAAAAGTGCATTCATAACTTCCGTAGTTAAACTTTCGCAAAGTTTATGGGAATAAGGCAAATTAGCTTTAATAGGTTATGTCTTGTTACATAAGCTCATGTGCCGGTAGCGGACAACGGACCACCCGCCTCTGTTTGTTTTTCTTAATATCTCTAACGAGCTACATTTGGAAGAAGGCGCCAGAGGTGAACATTTATCATCTCGTAAGTTCCAATAATGTCGGACGCCGAGACTGACACTTCAAAAATGATCCTCTTTAGGAAGCCTCCGAGGACTCTGAGGTTGTTTATTTTTTTCATTAGCTACCATACCATCGACCTTTCTAGTTTTTAGGGTTCCGTGCCAAAAAACCCGAAAACCTAGAGCCGCAAAACATGCTCAGAGAGGTGGGTTCTCTCTGTATCTTTTATCGCATTTACAATGGGGAGTGATCTGTTCGATCTGATATTTTACCTAGTACCTATACGCCTCGCGCCGTCTGTCCTACCTTATCTTCGAACTATAATAGGTAGCCGATTGATATTTTTTACATATATATATATATTTTTTAGTATGCAAGATATTAAGAATAAATTAAATTGTCCTTAAAGTCCTTATGTCGAAGAATCGTGTTTTATTAACGTATTTACGCTTTTTTGTGTGTTTGCTCTATCCTAAAAACGGTTAATTCATACATATATAGATAGATAGGTAGAAAACTCTTTATATATACTTAAGCTTAATTTGGTGTACTTACTTGGTAATACTTAGTGCAAACTCTAAAGTCCTGAACATAATGAAAGAATTGTATTTTTTTGTTAATACTCACATAATTATATGGTGTGGTAGTACGGAACCGTCGATGCGCGAGTCCAACTTGCACTTGACCGTTTTTTTTCAAGAGGTCGTCCTGGTTTCACTAATACATCCTTGATGTCGTTGAACTTTACTGCTACGAGGTATAATTCAAGCAGTTTTTGCTGGCAATTTGACAAAAGAGCCGGTTTTGTTAAATCCACTTCGTTACTAATACTGTTTGTAGTGAGTTCCGTTCCGTGGTATGGTGCCTTACTTTTTGCAAGCTTTTAACTTTTTATTTGCCTTCGCGGATCTCATTGGATTGCCAGCGAATTTTACTACAAACTATCACACTATCATAATAGTGATAAAGTATTTAATTGTTTTATCTGCTGATACCACATTCTGTGGTCATTTATATCATTCATATCGAGTAAAATGATAATTTTCCGCAATACAAACACCATCGAAAACGATGTCATTCGTTTGACAGAAAAGCGGCCGTATCTTAGCGGTTAGAGCGGGACGTAAACCAGAATGCCGCAGGTTCGAATCTTGCCGGTCGTATTTTTTAAAATTGTCTATAACATTTAAATACTTAGTTAATCCTAAGAATGAGGCAACATTTCAAATATCACAATTACTGACGTAGGTATTTGTATTCGTGAAAGGTGATTTGGTCGAGAGTGTTCTTAGGTATAACTCAAGATATACTTTTCAGCTGTTTGAACATTAAGTATTACTTAAATAAAAACTATTTAAATACTTAGTCGTCAACCGATATGTTTCACCGCAACTGAAAAGTAATTCTAAGTAATTCCCCTGTATAGTTTTTGGAATTCGTTTTTAACCACAGTTAAGACATTATAGTACAAGTAGGAAAAACTTCTTCATCATCAGCCAGAAGACGTTCACTGCTGAACATTATATAGGCCAACCTATTTAACCTCCACACTGAAAGACAGCCTGCCAGCTGCATCCAATAAATGCCCGCGACACAAAAACTTAAAAAAAACAACACATTTTTAGGAATAAACCACCGTTTTTGATTTGAAACCGCGTTTGACCACCAACTCGCCTGTTGGTAAGCGACGATGTGGTCGAAGATGAAGCACGCAGCCTTAGAAGATACCTATTAACTCTTGCCTTGAAAAGGCCCAGGTTATATCTCTCAGGAAACAAGGAAGCCGGCAGGTTGTTCCAATCCTTGTTTTATTGACTTAATTTCGATAAAAACAAGCGCCGTGAAACCAAATTAGCACACCTATATAATTTAGAAATTATAAATGTTGTCCTGAATACCGATGTGTTAAAATCTTCTGATGAGTACCAGATACCATAAAAATATTAGTGAAGATTGCTTCTTTAAAAGGCCCACTACAATGGACGATAAGTGATAGAATTTATCATTAGAAGTAATATAAGCTTAATTTGAGCTTATAGTTTTCTATAGTTTTTATGAAAAAAATAAACTTTTATGTTAACCATAAAGTAAAAGTAATTATTATATTTTACTAGCGACGCGCCCCGGCTTCGCACAGGCGTAAGCTTGGCCTTCGGCCTCGCTACTATGACCCGTTCCAGGAACACAAAATTTCATCAAAATCGGTCCAGTCGTTTACTCGCCGTTTAAACCTTCCCTGGAATACGACAAACATTTCAAAACCAATATCAGCTAAATCGGCCCAGCCGTTCTCGAGTTTTGGCGATACTAACGAACAGGAATTGATTTTTATATATATAGATTATAGATTTTTTTTACTCCAAAAAATTCTTCACATATTTAAAATATGTGTTAGAAATATAATGTTCTGCGCCCTTCGATCAAAAAATACAATTAATGTATAATTTTTTGAAGGCTGCCCCATAACAGGGTCTTTGTGTAGCTTCGTACCTACGTGTAGTTTTAAAGAACCTAATGTATAGTGTACATTGGCAAATAAATAAATAAACGTAGAAGCAAAATGACTAATTAAGTATATCAAATAAGAGGAGAGATAAAACTTCAGAGACCTAAAATATAATGTAAGTATTCCTTGACGGCGGGAAGACGGGAACGATCGCTAAATCCGCAAATAATTGCAATAAACACCAGAACCTGTTAGTTACTCTTTTGGCACCGCGCCCGCGACGCTGCTGTAAAACATAACTCCACTTATAAAATAAAGTAATCGATGCTTCTGGAAGATATTTATTTATCACTTAAAAAGTAACAAAAAAGATTATTAAATGTATGGATAAATGGATCTAAGTACATCATCATCATTATCAGTATATCGTATTCCCACTGCTGGGAAACAGGCCTTCTTTCAAACAAAGAGAGAGAGAGAGAGAGGATAGGCCCTGATCCACCACGCTGGCCCAGTGCATGTTGGTGAGTTTATACATCTAATGTCTCGCGATGTTTTCCTTCACCGATTTGGAGCGATGGCATGGATCACATAATTTATTTAAATACGAAATAAGTCATTGGTGCATGGTTGAGGATCGAACCGGGTCCGTCAGACTGTAAAGCGCACATGCTACCGCTCGGCCACCATCGCTCATCATCGATTTAAGTACAAATGAAACAGAATTCGTTTCCCGGGGGGCAGTGATCCCCCAGAGCCCAACCACAGCAGAAAAATGAATTATTTTGAAGCTGATTCCCACCTCTCTAGCTGGAGAGAGGAAGGACCCTCGATCGAATCAGAATAACAATAAGGTAAGTCATTAGCCACGCCACACCACACAAGTCGCCATACTAAACATACATATCACCACACTAAAAACATAGAATTTCTGTTCGAAGGCACAGAAGTATGCCCGTCAACCATCAAGTCTACCATAAACGGCATTCTTCGCAGCTACCACCGTTTCCAGTGACGCGTCAATGATCACCATTAATTAATCCTCTGAAATGAGCCTCGATGTGAAGAAAATAACGATTGAGCAACCGAAACTAATAATAGAAAAAGGAAACCAATTCATTAACCCGCGGTCCCTTGGTATCGAAACATTCGAAACCTTCCCCTAACTAAGTGCGCCTGGCATCCCCTCAGATTTTATTGCCTCAAAATAATCTGTAAATTATGTTTTATAACTTTAACGTGCATTAGGATTGCATTTAATCGGAATGTTTACAATTTATAGAATTGATAACGACAGTAGATACGTGTAGGTATGGAGTTACGTTATCAAATGTGACATTCTCAAGCTTCACTTTATCTATGTAATGTATTTTATCGTTGATTAATTAGATATTTATTCATATTAAGTAAGCACACGTACATGTTTTCAATACATCCTTATTAAATCCTTTATCAAGCTATTGCACTGATTTCTTATATGTTTAAGATCTCTTTGGAACAGAAATCCTGTTACGTAAATTCTTTCCAATGGTTTACCTGGAAGAGATCTCTTTTAGCGATAAGGCCGATTGATCACGAACTAGTGCCACTTGTGGCAACTCTCTCAACTAGCTCGTAAGTGTTTTCTATACTGTAATTTTTATTTCTGGTGTACACAATAAAGAGTTTCTATCTATCTATCTAAATCGTACTTGCCTGAATTAGATCGAAGAAGAGTATATTTCATCTATGTTCACAAGTTTTATACTTAGAGGCAATTATAACGTATTGAAATAGTCAAAAGACACAGGTCTTAAAATTATCCATAAACATAGATCATTATTTGAGCTACGCTCATGTAGGTACCTATATTAAAACATGTACCTACTTACTTATATTATTTTCAATACATTTTTAATTAGCGATTATACTGATTTGTTATGTGTAAAATCTCTTTAAGACAGAAATATAATATTCTTCTTCGATCTAATTCAGGTCGTACTTGCCTGAATTAGATCGAAGAAGAGTATATTTCCTCTACGTTCACAAGTTTTATACTTAGAGGCAAGGTATTGAAATAGTCAAACGACACAGGTCTTAAAATTGTCCAACAACATTGTAGTTATTTAAATAGCTACACTCTTCTTTATTGTTACTAAAAATGTGATCATCATGATCATCCTCCATGACAGGGGCCTCTCCGATGACACGCCATTTAGCCCGATCCTCGACCTTTCGTCTCTACTCACTGTCAATAGTTTTCCTGACTATATCTAAACTATACTAGATGTTCAGGACGATGAACGAAAATATTATTGCACCCATGATTATGATAAAATGTATGATTCACGGTATCCACTCTAGAACACGTCTAGACGTCTACCTTTCCAACAGTTATCGGTACTGCAAATTCTGCTATATTTATACCTAAAGTATTTGTCATAAAACTGATGTAATTAAAATACGCAGTCATGTAAATTATTCAACAAAATATGTACTACTTTCTTTACAATAATACTTAACATGGGTTTTGTTGTATGATCATAATACTACAAACCAAGTGGGGTTGCTGATTTTTTAGCTCGATAAACAGCCAGCTGATTGAATTGAATAGATCGTTTAGGAGGGTCATTTTATCGACGCTCCGTCAATCTCATAATTTTATTATTGTTACCGGGGCTTTTCAAAACACTACAGTTTGTTAGCGTAGATATTTGAATTATAAGCTTAGTTGATCTAGCAAAACGAAGGCCTCAGAGTTTCGGGAACTGATCGGCGTTTGTATGAAAATGGGATGGTTTTTGTATGTAGACTATTAGGTAATTAGGTCATATTATGTGTCGCTATAAGTTTCTAGTTCGCGTAAAAAAAGAGAAAGTTAGCCCCTACTTACAATTTTTGCGTTAAGGGGCCTCTATTCGTCTGCAGCTTTCTCGCTCGCACATTTTTACATTATTGACGGTTTAAACGGTTTAGCGAAAAAAAAAAAACAATTTGAACATGAACGATAATTGTACTTCTTGTTTTTTTTTTAAATCTGAGACTAGCACATATGTATAGTACAGCCCCGGATCTACGATTTTTCCGAGCAGAGGCAAAAACTTGACACTGGCGCCTCTCATCTCTAGCATTAGAGATTAATTAAAAAAGCTGAATGATTTAAAAAGTGGAATTTGACCCGCTAGATACGGGCCTGGTATAGTACGTAGTACATACTAAGCTGCATATTGTCTAAAGTCAAAATTTGGCCAACATTTCTAATACAAATCATAAATACTAGTTGTCCGCCCCGAACCTCTCGAGTCTCGCGCCCCTATACATAGCCCCTCAACCGATTTTGTTCATAATCGAACTTAAAATTGTATTTGAATGAACTTTTTGACTTCGAAATTTCATGACGATCACAACATTATACACACAAACGTCGATCTGTTACTGTAATCATGTCCTTCGATTCGAATAAAAATATATATATATATATGTCATTCTTTTTAGAATAACATTGCAAAGGTTTTAGAGTCATTTTATGCGGATATGTTTTATTTTGATGGAAAATATCTTTAAAAAAACGAGTATTTTGATCTCCTCCGCCATCCTATAAAATAACAACACGAATGTTGCTTTATTTTATTTGCAATGTTATTTCGTTTGTTTGCAGTCTGCGTGCTCCATCTTCGACCACATCGTCGCTTACCAACAGACGAGTTGGTGGTCAAACGCGGACTTAGATAGATAGATAGATGAACTGTTTATTGTTCACACCACAAATAACATATTACACGATAAAATAGCTTTAAACAAAACAAACAACTTAATCGGGTAAAAAAAAAAGTTTAACGTTTTTTTTTATCTCCAAAAATGTGTGAAAGAGTGCCGGTGAGCGCAGCATTTGAAAAAAAATAAGCAATCATTAATCTACTGAGAAACAGAATTGACAGGAAACAATCGCAAACTCATTTCAGTTACTTGTCCTCCCGTTTATAATTGTACGCTTTCATACACGGCATAGTAATCATGATCCAGGTGTTTGTAGGATACACGTTCCCTTATAGACAAGGGGGCACCTTCGCTCACAACCCTCCTTCACATGTGTTCACAACTTGGGTTCACTACCCTTATACGAGGGGGTTGACACCACTTTTTAATAGTTTCCTTCTGAAGCAATCCTCAAGAAATTAACCGTCTTTATGCCTAATCGTTTACGTCGCTTGCCAAATCTACTTAACGTTCAAAGTTAGGCTTTCAACGCATACGAATGAAGTCCAAATCCCTAAATTAGTCTACTAAATTTTCACTAATGTTGCCACTGTTACCTAATATTAAACTGGTGTTCATGCGATTCAACTACTAAAAAACATTTGAGTTAATACACAAAACCCAAATGAAAAGAAGACGTACCTAAAAGCTATTTACAAATGTTTTTTTCGCTATAGCGGAACTAATCAGAATGCTCAATCTATAATAAATTAGTCGCTTGAAAAAGTTGGCAAAGAGAGTTACAAAGTTTTTAATTCCAAACTCGATATTCTTTTGAAATGTTTAGACAATATTCTATTGTTATTTTGGAGAACACGATACTTTCAACATAATCGTGACTTCTCAATACTCTAAATATAACAACACACGGGTACTGTGGTATTTTCAAATATAGCGGACCCTATTTATAGCCAGTTTGAGCCGAAATTGCAGTCTATTTTAGGTCCATTGATTCCCTGATGGGCGCTCTATACTTTACGTTTGTTATTTTTGAATACGTTCATTATTTTCTTGCGGCGTGCCCGAGGGGAATCCGACGACCCTTGCTTTATTCATTATTGACGAAAATTGTGTAATACAAAGTTGACATTCCCTATTTTATTTTCTGAGCCGTAATATACCTATTTAAAGTCATCGTAAAAAGGTGACAAAAGAAAGTGTAACGTTGTCAATTTAAATTTAATTACAACGTAAACGTAACGTAACGTAATTGCTTATTTCATATTAATAAGCTTTTTTCTTATTTATTCTAATTTTTACATTATCATACCTCGCTCTGGTGCTTGATAAAATTAAAATTAAGTAAGTGAACCCGTCACCTCCCAGTTCTGATAAAAACTCAAACAATGCTTTAAATATGTTGCAAAATTTGCTAACCTTGGCAAACGTAGCCTTGGCGTTTTGTCTTAACGTTATCTCGTAAGCAATATTTAATACTGTTCATACCTTCTTGATTGTTGATATTACGCTATGCATATATTATTTCATTTAAAGATTGTGTGAGTAGATATTTTGTAAACAATTCGTTATTATAGTGTTCGATTGTTCACAGTATTTTGGTTACTTAGGATTTACGTTAAATACCTTATAACTGTTAATATCTGAGATAAACCTCAATCTACTCTACATTTACCGCCAATTTGTTGTTTTTATATGAACTTAAAAGCTTTTACATGTATAAAACCTTATAATTAAAAATGTATATCAAGTGCCTGAGAAGTATTTGACAATGTAGTGACAACAGGCGGTAACATCTTGTCGCTGGCTTCGTCCAAACATTGTACAATTCGTGTTTTGCTTGTCTCCTTCCTCTACGTATCCGCAATACGGCGTGTTATCGTAACGAGCCAGTGAAAGTACATTCTTTTACTCTCCTGCTTAGGTTTAACCTCAATCGGCTATTGTATTGTGTTTTTTAGTTTCTTTGATTCCACTTACGGTACTTTATTCAAGTGTTTAATCTCATTTTGTAATGTTTGTCGCCATTTTAACCTCGTTTACGAACACAATTAGTAAAGTGTTCGTCATTTTCTTCAAAGGCTGCCGGCCGTACTTGTCTGGATTGGGTTTGTGGTTTTAAACGTTAACTGATTGCTCAATATTAAATTAGTAGAACGCATTATTACATACTCAAAACTGATCAGCGAATGTTGCTCATGATCTAAAGAATTTGGAGTCGTGAAATAGCATTGTTTTACTACCTTAAAAATAGATAACGATTCGTGTAGGAAATTATTCTTGTCAACAAGCATCTACTTTATATTTCCAGTAGACTTTAATTAACATAGAGCAGTCTAAACTTCACCTCTCGGCCATATAGGTGTCTGGCCGCAGGAAGTGTCGCCGCGTAATCTATTGTTAACGCGTGCCGTTTGTGTTACATTCGAGACAGTGTGATCCATTTACCTAGTTAATAACGCTTTACTGAGACTAGCATATTGTTTCACATTTTCGTTTGATGTTTTGTTCGGAGCTCATATAATATATTATATGTTAGTGTTTATCACTTGTGTATTTCAATAGTCTTTCTCTAAGACAACAGTCGGAGCATACATTAGTTCATACACTACCTCCAAGTGCTAGTGTCATGACTAATAGAATGTAGATTCAGTTGCAGCAAAAAAATCTATGCTGTTTAAGGAAAGCAATCTGAATTCAGTTATGACCAATCTCTTCACTTTCACCCGTGTACCCATTCTACAGCATTATCTTACGTTATGTTTGAGACGGTCATTAAGTAATCGGGTCATAATTTTTATTGAACATTTCTGAATATTGCATTCAATAAATCCAGTAAATAATAGGTAAATTGTATAAACTTCGTCATTCGGTGTCATTCGATTCGGACCATATTTATAATGTTCTTAAGAAATTCCATTAAAATCATGTGCCTGTGTTTACTTAATGATTACTCGATCAAGTTTGTGTACACATAATTTAAATATGTATTAATGCTCTGCAATGTTCGAGTAATATTTTTTTCTCGTTAATAAGATTATTTTCCACGTACAAATTTTGCGGTCTGATAAGCTCGACTGCTCTACCTGAACTAAAGTATTGTTATTTAAGCAAGCTCTGTGTTGTCTGTGAGCTATATTTTAAAACATTGCAAAATAAACTCCTTTTCTACTGCCTACATCCAAAAATCACACTAAAAAAGAAATCCCTACGATCCTTCGAGAAAGATTCTACGTACCAGATCCTCAGAAAAAATAATTGAAGCGTTATACCTACATTATCTCCTTTAGCACTTACACCCCCCTTAGTCGTTTATTTCATTACTCAATAATGAAGTGTGCGTTTGTAGAACTAGTAAGAATATTTATATGTTAGTGTGTGCAATACGTGTTTACCTCGCCCCCTTTCAGTTTTTGGCAGACTTTTTCGTTACTAGCTCTCTGAGTTTCAGATCCAAGCTATATATTATCTGAGACCATATCCCATTTCTAATCTACACAAAAAAGCTCAACTGAAAGCATTTAGCGCTTAGGATGAAAACGAAAGAAGCTGTCAACGCTTAACGCTCAATAAATTGTTAGTCAGTTGTAAATAATTTATTTTCATAGCTCGTCGTCGCAGATTTATCGCTGGAAGTTTGAATTAATAGTTTCAGGAAGTCAACAGCCCCAGCGCACGGGGCCTGAGCTCTTGACACGCGTCTAGTGCGACACCGCGTTCAAAATAGACCATAAACAAGGACTTGTCAAACATCTGGCGGTTTTAAGACATTTTTATGGATTGGAGTGACGAGTGATGACGCTCTCTTTGAGAGGAAGTCGAGTTTATCAGCGGTCGTTTAGAAAATGTCCTTTTGTGGAATGGGATCGTCTTAAAATTTTAGGAATTGGGTCTTCGTGTGTACAGTTCTATGCTTATCATTACAATGGTTTCTAACACGTTATAGCTCAAAGTGGTGTTATTTTTACCCGATGACGCAAAGCAAAACGGAGGGTATTGTGCTTAACTTGTATCGTGATCATCATCATCAGCCCTGAACGACCCGCTGCTGGGATAGGCCTCCCATTGTTTATGCCACTCTCGCCCTTTCGCTAGACTTGTATGTTCAACCTAAACGCCTCAACCGATTTTGATAAATGAGGTGTCGATAGATTCCTCAAAATTCAAGGATGTATTGTTATCCTTGTTTTTGTGGTTTTTAATAAAGAGTTGTGTTGTATTGATGGGCACTCACGTGGGTAGTTGACGTTATCCTAAATACAAGATAGCGACTATAATATCGCTATGATAGCGATTTGTAAAGTAGCCATTAAAAATAAATTTGACTTTACCCCCTCACCTTATGTGATGTATTATTCAATATGTCTTAGATTTGGTACATCACTTTATGGTTAGGTGTATCGTTTGAGAATTATGATACAAAATTACCGTAGAGTTTTTTAAATGTTTTAATGAAATAAACATGTTCATCATTTATTTTAGACGTGGATTTTGACTAGTCATTTCATTACTCTCTAAACCTACAAATACAACTTCAATCTTTGATTTAAGAATCAACTCACAGCCGGCCTGGCATTATCAATGTAAAAAAAAAACCGTCGATTAAAAAAAAAATATGAAAATAGCTTACTACCATTTGCAATATTTACTAAAGATAATGCCAAGGTTTTAAAAAATTCCCACCCTGTTTTTTTTACCTACAATATTTTAAAAATATGCTAAAGAAACTGGGCCGGGAAACGGGCTCTTAAGGCTAATGATCCCAACCGGTTACTTTCTAGACAATCTGACGCCATCTATGCTAATCAATGGTATTATTAATGTTGAACTAGTCTTGGTGTAAAACTATCAGATACCTGGGGCCTTATTGTGTAAGTCTTGTGTCAAAGGCGATCGCATGCTATCCTACTCGCGTTAAAACATCATCGCCACCAGGCTTAAATGATAAGGATGCCATTGGCCGACTAGGCTACTACTTTCCGGAATGTATCTATTTCGATAACTGACCAACTTGAGCATTTGGGCTTTGCTCTGACATCTACCCTCAACTTTGGCTCCATTATTGAGAAAAAGGCTCAAGTGTTTTTTTCTTCTGTCCGATACATTTCGGAGAGTGTGCATCGGATCTGCATGATCTAATTCCCTCCTGGAAATTTTTCTATTGGACTGCCAGAGCGGCCTCAAAAATCGACACCGCTTCATGGTTATTGGTTGACATTCCGAAAACCCGTACGAAGTGCTTTGCTTTGCTAACTGCTAGTCTGTGGAATGCACTGCCTGAATTAGTTGCCCGATAGTTACTATCTGGGTGTCATCAAATGACGAGTGAATCGGTTTCTTCTAGGCAAGCGTGCTCCATCGTAGACTGCATCATTGTTTAACATCAAGCGAGTTGACGGTCAAACGTAAGCGTATTATTAAAAATTCCCTGGGTCCATTGTTTACAGCGGCCTCTGAAGATTCATAAGCTAACCCAACCTGAGTGACCACCAACCATTGAATATTTCCACAGGACTCGGACGTTGCAAAAAGTCGGTTGCTCGGGCGATACCTAGTTCTAGAGAAAGTGAAAGGTCGCACTCCTTGTAACTCCGCTATGTTATACAACCATTTATAAACGCCTCTCTGAACATTCACACCTTGTATAATATGCGGTGTTTCGAACTCAGCCTCTTAGCGTTGCGTGACACTCATAATCTATGATTAAATTTGTGTTAGATGGATGTAATTATTTAATTAACTTTATTGTTTCGTTATAACATCTCTCTTGTGACATTTCTTGGCAATGTTATATCAATTAGTGTCATCTTTTGAAGGAGTTGTATAGCAATTTCCAGTATAAGTTTCGTTATACACGTTTTTATGGAAAACTAGCAACGCCGCGGTTTCACCCGTGTATTTCCGGGATAAAAGTATTCTAAGTAACCTAGGTTATTCCTTATAACATCAGCTATCGGCCAGTGAAAGTCTCGTCAAAATCGGTCCAGCCGTTTTGGAGTCCATAGGGAACATACGGGCATCGATTTTTATATACAATATTTAGATATATTATAGTTCAAACATAGAATGTACACGAAAAGGTAAAGTATAGCCGTTGATATTGTGACCATTTCATTCATTATACAACAACACACATTGTTAACATTGTTGTTGTTATTGTTTATTACAAGCTTTGCTTAATTTGGGGTCAGATGACCGTCTGTGCAAAAATGTCCCAGATTTTATTGTTATATCTTCTATAATTGTACAGGATTACACGGAACGGAGCTAAGCTGAAAGGAGGTTATTGTACTCATCATAATATGGGACCAACTCTAAAATAGCAAAACAAATGTCAGCTATTCTTTGGAAAAAAATCGTTCACATCCAATTTATGGCACATCAGAAAACTTTTTTGAGACATCGGGGTTCGTTTTTTTTTTAATGCATATGCGGCGAATTTTTCTTCTAATATGTTAAAAATTTGCGAAAGAGATAGCTATAAAAGTGGCCTTAAAACACATCAGTCGTAAGACTGCACGTCAGAAGTGAAAACATAAGTAGTAATTCACCTATCCTACAAGAGATGGCGCTGGTTTAAAATATACGGTACATCGTGACGATGATGATCGTGATGATTTCATGATTTTGGTTCACCCAAAAAGAGCTAAACGCGCCTAAAGAAGTTTTCACTTCAATAATAGAATGATTCTGTGGTTCTAGTAGCTAGTACTAATTTGATTCGATGAAACTAATAAAAATATTCCGAATAATCCCACTGATCTACATTAGCAGTCGGTCACGACGTATTTATCGCTGTTGGAATTTATTTTGAGATCTTACTCTACGTTTGCTCGTTGTCTAGAAGTATTTACCGATGATCATGTATACTTTTGTCTAGTTGTGGGCGTGACTTTTCACATGCTTTTATTCAGCTTGCCCTGTTAGTATGTAAAATTAATGTACCTACGTTCGTGTGTGGGACAAAATCTTGCAACTGAATTTAATACCAGTTATCCTCGACCGATTGAGCTGAAATTTGGTATATCTACACTATATATCTAATATATACTAATATTATAAAGAGGAAAGATTCGATTGTTTGTTTGTTTGCATTGAATAGGCTCCGAAACTACTGAACCGATTTGAAAAATTCTTTCACTGTTGGGAAGCTACACTATCCCCGGGTGACATAGCCTATAATATATTTTGTAGCGAGGCCGAAGGCTGAGCTTACACCCGTGCGAAGCTGGGGCGAACGGCAAGTAATATTATAAAGAGGAAAGATTTGTATTTTTGGATGTGTGTAACGCATTAACTCAAAAACTAATGAACCTATTTTAAAAATTCCTTCACCATTAGAATGCTACATTATCCCTGAGTAACATAGGCTATATTTATTACCAGAATGTTTAAAAAAATTATATCAACCCGTGCGAAGCTGGGACGGGCGGCTACTTCGGTGACAATGCAATGTTATGTTACCATCGAGCTGGACCGATGATGGAGATAAAAGGTGGCCACAGAAACTCCTAAACGAAACGACGTTACCCCGTCGAGTTTGAGTTCGTTGGATTTGTATTCCCAAGCACTCTGGTCTTAGATGATGACCAAGGTCCTGATGATGGAGCCGGAGGGTGGCCATATCTACCTTCTTGATATGGATATCTATCAAATAAAAAGTTTGCTGCGAAGAATACGAAAAGCTAATCCACAAAAAGTTTTCTTTTAAATTAATAGTTAAGTAATTCAAACTTACAATTAAAATTATACTTTAAACATTATGTAGTTTGCTAAAATAACTAATTATGCAAATGCCCGATGCAAACTCGCGTATCCGGTACATTTCAAAAACGCTGCTAAAACCCAGTGTGTAACTGCTCTTATATAACCAAGAATCAAGTATTATCCAATGATCATTTTACCATCAGCTACATTAACATCGATAAATACAATTGCCTTGTAATGAATTCTTTCTTTATATCGTATGTGCATATCTTAATTGAATTTCTCTATATACCAGGATATTGAGGTCTCTATAGGCGATGTTTTATTGATACGCGAACTCTGCTTATGTAATAACTACTACTTAAGTCTGTGCGTCAGCATATACAGGGGTAGCCAGAAAGGATACGCTAAGCATATAGTGGGCCATTGTATAACTTTTACTACTGCACCAGCCACTATAATCGGGAAAGAAAATCAGCTGTTCCTTAAAAAAAGATTAATGACCTTTTTCATATAAATACTCAATAAAATTTTATTCATGCGTATTCAGGATTACTCCCATAGTAGTAAAAGTTGTTAATAATAATTATATATAAATAAATATTCGGGACATTTTTGCACACACGGTCATCTGACCACGAACGAAGCAAAGATAGATAAATCTTTGTTGTTCACACCACAAATTAAATACATAAGACAAAAACAACTTATAACTAGTGAAACAATTGGCGGCCATATCGCTATAAGCGATCTCTTCCAGGCAACCTTAGTGTGGAGAGGACACAGAACGGGGTGTGCTGAAATAATGGAATACTGACATGGTATATGAGGCATCGACGTACAAAACAAAATAAATAAAGCAAACAATACAAAGCTTCTACTATCACTGCCAGACTTTTTTTTATAAATACATACTTAAGTAAATAGATATTAACACCCAGACATAGAACAAACACAAATGTTCATCACATATGGTTGTCCTAGGTGGGTATCGAACCCACGCCTGCAAGCTCAGAAGGCAGGTTCACTACCGACTGGGCCACCGAAGCAGTCATGACTATGATGACTACAGTGACCTTCCTTCGGCATTTAGCATGCCCTTTCTGACTAACCCTATATTGTTTGTGTTGAGTACGCTTATTGACTGTTATGATAGCTATCCAATCGGTTATTAATTCAATACATTCAATTAGGCTTGATCAATTTCGTGTCAATCTGTTTACAAATACGGTTCATTACGTATTCGCAAGATATTTGAAACGCTATCGCAATAACCATGTAGGGAATTCACCTAGATAATTTGAAAGAATATTTAGGGTAGTAATATATAGGGTGGAAAGTTTATTCGCAATAGTGCTGCTCACATTAGTTAGCAATACTACACAAGTACACACTTGCACACTTACTGTACACTTGCCCTGTAAGCTTTTAGAAGAAAGGGTAGGCATGTCTATTCAGCAGTACTACAAACTTGCAAATTAACTGTACACTTGCACTGTAAGGTATTAAAAGAAAGGGTAGGCATGTCTAGTTAGAAGTACTACACACTTGCACTGTAAGCTATCAGAAGAAAGAGTAGGCATGTCTAGTTAGCAGTACTACACACTTGCACTGTAAGCTATCAGAAGAAAGAGTAGGCATGTCTAGTTAGCAGTACTACACACTTGCACTGTAAGCTATCAGAAGAAAGAGTAGGCATGTCTAGTTAGCAGTACTACACACTTGCACTGTAAGCTATCAGAAGAAAGAGTAGGCATGTCTAGTTAGCAGTACTACACACTTGCAATGTAAGCTATCAGAAGAAAGAGTAGGCATGTCTAGTTAGCAGTACTACACACACTTGCACTGTAAGCTATCAGAAGAAAGAGTAGGCATGTCTAGTTAGCAGTACTACACACACTTGCACTGTAAGCTATCAGAAGAAAGGGTAGGCATGTCTAGTTAGCAGTACTACACACTTGCACTGTAAGCTATCAGAAGAAAGAGTAGGCATGTCTAGTTAGCAGTACTACACACTTGCACTGTAAGCTATCAGAAAAAAGAGTAGGCATGCCTAGTTAGCAGTACTACACACTTGCACTTTAAGCTATCAGAAGAAAGAGTAGGCATGTCTAGTTAGAAGTACTACACACTTGCACTGTAAGCTATCAGAAGAAAGAGTAGGCACGTCTAGTTAGCAGTACTACACACTTGCACTGTAAGCTATCAGAAGAAAGAGTAGGCATGTCTAGTTAGAAGTACTACACACTTGCACTGTAAGCTATCAGAAGAAAGAGTAGGCACGTCTAGTTAGCAGTACTACACACTTGCACTGTAAGCTATCAGAAGAAAGAATAGGCATGTCTAGTTAGCAGTACTACACACTTGCACTGTAAGCTATCAGAAGAAAGAGTAGGCATGTCTAGTTAGCAGTACTACACACTTGCACTGTAAGCTGTAAAAGCCATTAGAAATCTCAAAAATCCTTGGAATATCTCTTAAGACCGTTTTGTTTTTTACCAACTTCCAAAAAGGAGGAGATTATCAATTCGACTGTTTTTTTTTAAATATATTGTTACCTCAGAACTTTCGTCTTCGTAAGATTTAGATAATTCTTTTTTTATTTGAAAGCTGGTGCTCCCGTTGTCCCATTTTAATTTGGTCCAGTTCTGTCATTTTTATGAAGTCGGTTTTTTTATATTGATAGTTATAGCTGTAATGGTTAAGTTGCCCTTACTGACCATTTTAGTTCAATCCTGTATAGTTATCCTACCTTATTTAAACTCTTATCATTATGTTGTCGCATACGACCATGTCTAATCTTTTAGCTGATAACTTATACAGGAAAACAATCTTACGAAAGAATCCAATTCGTCAGCAGACTCTTGGTTGAATAAGTAGGTGTACAGAAGTAAATCGCTCCGGGAATACAAAACAAGGCCCCGTTCCGACCTATTTAAGTAATTGTCCCTGTACCAAATATTTATTACAAAACGTAGAGATTTCAAGGCTGATATCAAGAAACATATCGCCATTATGAGTTATTTAAGGCGGTAGCTCGCTTAATCTTCACACAACTTTAATCCGCCAACACGTGAAAAGTAAAACAAATATTATTTACTAGCTTACTTTACAAGATTACTCCTTATAACATTAGCTACCTGCCTGTGAAAATCCCGTCAAAATCGGTCCAGCCGGTTTGGAGTCCATAAAGAACATACATATACTCACATCGTTTTTTTTTATTATATGTATTTAGATAAGTACATTACTTAGTTTCCAAAAATCAAAGACACGGTTTTCACGATTATTACATATTGAAATTAACCACTTTTATTTTATCACGAGTATTTTACATAATATCCGTTACGTTGTAGATAAAACAAATATTATTAATTAAAAGAAATCCTTTTTATAAACAACCTTCTAGGCGTCGGCAATATTGAATTTAGGTGACGTGATTTTAGTTTTTGTTTTTTTTTCTCTGTAAACCCTTTCATTTGATACCCATAATATGGTAGTGCATAAAACATAATAGATCCGCCATCTTTGGGAGTCCACCATATTGGATTTAGCTGGTTAGCTACGTCACTTAGCGAACCATGTATTGTCATCCAAACTAAAGGTGTATGCAGAATCGGCTGGGGATAGCCGATATAAAATTCAGTTGCAAGATTTGTCCTACACATAAATACTAACAGGGCAAGAAAAAAGCTTGTAAAAAGATTCACTTTTACTTTAATATTTACTGGTCAAAGTTGTGACAAAATTGAAACAGTGAGTTGAGCCCTTAACAGAGAATACAGGCAGAGCCATCCCCTCGAGTTCACAAATTTAGTACCAACATATTTTGCTAACATTTCTGACAGTTCAGCAAAGGTCGTTAAGACTTCCCGAGTTATCATCATAAAATTTAATAATTACCTATTCATTTGACCTTGTCGTGATTCGTGAAAATAGAGACTCGAGTTGTTGCTTTGTTGCTTCGTTATAAGGTTGGAAATGTTTTTAATGTGTACATTATCTTTGTGATATTATTCATAATAAAAATGCAGATATAAAGCGCTCCAGTAGCCTTCACGCAAGAGTATTATTTATAGTGATATCTTATCGAGTGAGAGTTGCTATTTAAAATTACGATTTGTTCTATTGAATAGTTAGTATGTAGATACTGATGGTGAATGCTGATTTGAAGCATTTTCATGGAAACGTCTGAAAAAATAGATCGTAGGCGGGTACTAACGCATCAGGTTTAATACCTCTAGTCCTGAGGTTCCCAAAGTGTTCCAGGTGGACCCCCAGGGGTCCACGGGAGACTCGACGGGGGTCTACGTAAGCGTAAATTTTTTGTCGAGGTTTGGGAATATGGTAGAAATGTAGCTGCAGGGGGTCCACCGGAACCAGCAACATTTTGAAAGTGGTCTTTGAGAAAAAAAGTCTGGGAACCTCTGCTCTAGTCGAACTCTGCAGATGACCTTGCTTCTCTTTTTTCCATGTGAACACACACCATGTGAGCACAGAATACATATACACTATTAGTAAGTTCATTTGTGTCGACTGTCGCTGCAAATTTCTTAGTTTTCGTGAAAAATTTAAGAGAAATGTGCTTACAGTTTTCGCGTTACGCGGTTTAGCGAAATAGTGAAACAATGAAAAAAGAAAGGTGAAACATAGAGATATTAAATATGAACGATAATTACAGTTATATGATTATTTACGGGATATTTACCGTGTTAAGGTTGTGGAAGGAGGTGTCTTCGGTATACCTATGTAACAGCGCCGAAATATCGGGAGCTCCTTCCACAACGTTACCACGGTAAATATCCCGTAAATAATCATATAACTGTAGTGAACAACCGTGATAGTTTAAAACAGTGATGAACAATATTCTAAGGCATATTTTGCTTGTTTGTGTGATCTGAGCCTGCAACACTAGCAGCGTTGTTACTCTGTCTAAATCTAAAGAAAGGTCACAAAAGTTTGCAAAACAGGCTATCAGTTACTGTACTTTTTAAACATTACCATGCTTTGTGTTTTATACAGGGTTATTGAACAAGTTTTTTTTTAATTTTTTTTGTCGCGATTAAGTCCGCGTTTGACCACCAACTCGCCTGTTGGTAAGCGACGATGTGGTCGAAGATGAAGCACGCAGACTTAAAAGATACCTATTCACTTTTGCCTTGTAAAGGCCCAGATATATCTCTCAGGAAACAAGGAAGCCGGCAGGTTGTTCCAGCTGTTCCTAGTTGTTAAGTATATGATGCGAATGCAGCGAGAGGCAACTAGCGAACAATCAATAGCCATGTATATTCCATTTTAGAGATTGAATTTAATCAAGTCATACGACAAATATATCCATCTGCCAAATTATATAAAAAATATTTTATCAATGCTGACTTTTAATTTAAAATATCTAACCTTGGCCACATTTTGGTTGCTATATTCGCCACCTGTTATTCTAAAATACAAGCTACATAATTAAAAAGTTTAAAAACACGAATGCCCTAAAATAACTCGCTAGTTTTCTATCGCGCCGCGTCGCATCACTCAACTGGCTATTTCTAGTAAACTACTGTATATTTTATAGTATTCTTATATACTTTTAGAATGTACTAAAAATGTTTTAGACAATGATAATACTGAAATATGGTTCTCTGGTTCCTTTTATGTCCTATGTCGTAAAAGTCGAAGTCGAAGCTCAGGTCGTACGTACGCGGTTTTGTGTGCGTGCGTCTGTTATCGCTCGTTGTATAGAGCCGGCCTTCTGTATATATTTATTTTGTTCTCCCACCACGGAGAATTCGTTCTATATCGTTACTTCATATGGTTGCTAGGCGTTCTACGCTACGTTTCTCGATTTTTATCCAGACGTTACTGGGAAATATCCTCTCCTTCATTGAACCCTAGATATTTTCCACCGGGCAATAAACCTTTTCAATATTCAGCGGTGGCAGTAAACGGGCGTAAAAAGTCGCTCGCTCTCACCGACATCACCTAACTTAATGGATGTGCGATTTTAAAAACTTTACGTCGTTGGCGGCTGACTCGTTTTTGGATGACCTTGCCTGCGTCCCATGTTAATGAACTGGGTTTGAGCATGTCTGAGCGCACATGCCTCACATTCATATGCCACTTCCGAATTAGCGCCTTATTACATTCACGGTTCACGCTGATGTTGCCATGTGAGTCCCTCGCATATCCTATTTCATTTAGGTTGCAATTTGAATTAGCAAGATTGGTAAATGTTCTTTATATATTACTAAAATCTAAATATATACATACTTAATTGGAAAATGGCGTTCATAAACATTTATTATTATCGAGACAAACCTCATAGAGTTTTTCGGCTAAAATCTCTGCTGATATAACACCCTCGTTTTCGGGATCATCATCGTCATTTCAGCCAATAGATCACTGTCCCACTGCTGGGATACAGGCCTTCTCACAGAAAGAGAAAAAAAAACGAGTTTTCGGGATAGTTCTATTCTACAGCAATGTTTTTCTACGTACGATTTTAGGGTTGGTCTCTAAATGTCTAACCATGATGATGAGTACAAAAACCTCCTTTCGGCTTTGTGTCCCTGTTCCGTGTAACCACGGAACCATGTCTACCTTTCCTACGAGTACCTACTACATGTCGGCCGCTGAGAGAATACGTCTGACAGCTGCAATAACATTACGGGCTGTTATTTTTATTTATTTATTTTATTTGTTCAAGTATTACGTAAGCCGATTTATTACAATTATTTACCCCCCCTCCTCTCCCCCTTGTCAGTAAAAGTAAGCAAAGCTCTTACTTCCCCCTCCCATGCTTACGTATACATTGGTATATGCATTTTTATTTTAATGTAAGTATTCTGTTTTTTTTTTTTTATACATGAGCAGCAGTGCCATAATGGGTAAAAAAGTAAATAATTTTACTGACGTAATCACCATCTAGACCCCCCCACCTCCCATGTCATCAAAAATAAGCCAAGCATAGACCCCCCGCCCCCCTATAGTGCTTACGTAATACTTGAACGGTCCCTTATAAAAAATCTGAATGAAAACTTATTCTTTTATTATTTTACTTTTCTTAGTATATTGTAGCTACAATCTTAGGATCAATAAATAATTAATTATCAATATAAAAAACCGACTTCATAAAAATGTCAGAACTGGACCAAATTGAAATGGGACCACACGGGAAGCACCAGCTTTCAAATAATAAAAAAAAACATCAAAATCGGTTCACCCAGTCAAAAGTTCTGAGGATAAAAACTTAAAAAAAAAAAAAAACTGTCGAATTGCGAACCTCCTCCTTTTTGTTCCTTTTTAAGTCGGTTATATAGCTAGTGAAGTGATCAGAATGCTATGGTAACTGTCAGAAGCATTCTTTGAGTGGCCGCACTTTGACTAAAAAGTTATATATTTTCTTTGACATGTATCGTAGTAATCAATTTCCCTAGAATATATCATTAAAGTTCTTATGACGGCTCCACATTAGTGCCGTGAATTCACTCGCGAATTCTCGGCACAAGTCGTGCCCTCCACATTCACGGGATGTTCACAGTCGTTCGTGAAACCCGCCGCGAAATGGACGTAGAATCTGCTGCTGCAATAACTTTGTTTGCTGTGGCAACATATTACTATTTAGACGTCCAAAACAAGAAAGTTATTAAAAAGCGTTGGAAAAAAAGAAGATGGTGGTAGGATGGTAAATGACGTCCGTACGCCTTTATAGGCCGGAGTAAACAAGAAGTAAACTGGCGCGGGGCCGTGAATGTGGATGTGTACGCGTGAACGCCGCGCGAAGGGGCCGAGAACCCTTTGTCGCGGGACAAAATACCGACTCTGATCGGGGAACAGGCGTGAACGCGCGTGAACCCCGCGAAAACCCTCCACACTCACGTTCACGCTTGTTCTCGGAGCTTCACGGCACGAATGTGGAGCCGCCATTATAATTAATACGTACATTACAATATTAGTTATAATAATTGACGAATTGCCTTTATTATTTCAACCTATATACTAAGGAGGGCAAGGTCATATAGTAGATTCACTTCGCTAAGTCTAGATATGAAGGTTTTGTTGCTTTTAAATTAATAATGAAGTAGGTATATATGATCAAGATCCTTCAGAATTAATTAGATGCGGAGTATGGTTTTAGAAAATCTTGATTCTCGTAATATTATTATTCTCTGTTTCTTCTGGGAAAGCGTGCTCCATCGTAGACCGCATCATCGCTTAACATCAGGTGAGTTGGCGGTCAAACGCAAGCCTATCACAGAGTAAAAAAAAACATGTTTTACTCTCGTTTTTATTTAAAAAAGAGTTTTGTTCGGTAAGGAGTACTTCTCCGATTTGGAGCCATTGTCACCAAGTCAGGATCTGATGATGGGATCCCAGGGAAATAATGGGAAATCCTCAAATTTACTCGTATAGGCAGTTTTTACGTTTTTCATATATTTTTGAACTTGCTTTTTAATGTGATTCACTTGTTCTCCCCATATGTCATCACTATTTTTTCTCGCGAATCCACATGGTAGAGTAGTTAGAATTAGATTCATCATCAGCCATAAGACGTCCACTGCTGAACATAGACCTCCCCCTTTAACCTCCACACTGAACGACAACCTGCCATCTGCATCCACTTGATGCCCGCGACTCTCACGATGTCGTCGGTCCATCTAGTGGGAGGCCTACCTACGCTGCGTCTTCCGGTCCGTGGTCTCCACTCAAGAACCTTTCTTCGCCATCGGTTATCGGTTCTTCGAGCGATGTGGCCTGCCCATTATTGCTACTTCAACTTGCAAATTTTAATAGCTATGTCGATTAATCGATCGTTCGAGAATTAGATTATTACGTATAAAAGAGGTTTTATTGGACAGGGGTGTCTAATTAAGGTATTGTATCGGTCTCTTTCATTCCGAAGATATTTCTGATGATAAAGAATTGGCAGGTGATATTTCGTCTACGCCAGAATCACTCTCTAGGGCGACTGAATGATGATGAGATCCTTCTCGTAAATTTACCTCAATTTAAAGCTCAAAATAGGCAAAAGTGGTGGTTTATCGAAGCGACTTCAAAAGATTTCATATCGATTCCGAAGTTATGCGGTTAGTTTCACGTTCTCTGGTTTCCCATGGCACAGAGTAGGAAAAAATACAGATAGACAACTCTGCTAAACTCCGCAGCAATATTCAAAATCGCCATATCACAAGAAAGGCGTCACAGACTGAATTGAAGGAAACTGTATTATATACCCAAGCCGCCTGCCAAGTGTGAGGATTATGGCAACACCCCTCTCTATGAGGGAGGCCTTGTCCAACAGTGGACGTTAATTGGCTGATAATGTGATGTGTGTGTGTATCATATACATAATGTATACTTCGTACTTACGAAACAAATGAAGTGATCATGGAAAAGGGTGTGCCGCGTTATAAGTTTGTGTAGAATAGCCAGTTGCGCCCCTAGGACTATATTTTTGTCGATTGAAATGTAGCCTGTCTTACCTCCAGCATTCTAATTAATAGTATATACCTAGTCGTTTGTTGTTCCGTGAGATGAGGACAAACACACCAACAAACACACTGTGTTTAAGTGTGTTGATTGTAAAAAATGTGTAGAAAAGCAGCACAAACTCACTTTTATGGTTATAATAGTACTTCGTAGGAAATGAATAACTGAGTAGTATTATTTCCTTTTCTATGGCCGCGTTGTCGCGGATGGAACTATATACACGTGAATTACGGCCACGCCAGCCACAACTATCCCATTAGCACGTTTTCAACATAAACAATAGTTAAAAAAAACTTAATAATAACATAGCAAATAGTATAAAACATGTTTCATGTTGATATTTCATAGGATGGCAGAAGAATAAAAATTTTCCAGTTTTTAGGTTCCTTTATTAAGTAATACCATCACGTATTTATCTATTTGTCTCGAGTTGACTCTGTGTAGTAGTCTGATCGGTGGCTTTTCGTGCGGATGGCTTGGTTCCCACGACGCGACGGCTGCATGCTTCCACCCTCAATTATATCTTCAAGTGCTTTTTATTCACCTGATTATTTTATAAGTAATGCAGTGTCCCATTTTCTTTTTCACTTCGAATTGTTTATTAATAAACGCGAGTAACACCTTGTCTATAAAAGTGGGCGTTTGAAAATAAAAATGAGGAAAAGAAAATTGTCTGAATGTTTAATTCTCAGTATCCTGTATATTTCGTATATTTCTATCATGTTGTACAAAATAATTGACTGAGCGAAGCGAGATCTCAGAGTACCGGAACTATTCGACGCTTATGTATATTTGTTGTCTGCATGCCGTTGATCCGATCTTCGTAAAATTTTGTAGACAAATACTTAGTTCATGTTAATACCATAGTGTACCGCGGTGTAGTATAATATATGTATTTGAATTCATTGGTAAATAAAATTTTAAGTTCTAGTATGAGTGAAATCAGACACTATATTTAGTGTATAATCTGAGTTAGTATATGACACAGACTATAATTATTTGTCCTATTAAAATGTAGCCCATAAATATAGCTGATTAATGAAAACAAAATGAAAATCTGATCAAAAATAAGCATTTAAATATCATGCTACACAGAGAGCGCGAAACAGCAAATTATGTCATTTCTGTATGCCACTTAAATTATATTCTGACGAGTATCGCGCACAGAGGCGTGACGTAATTTTTTGTGTTGTGGGAAAGGAGAGTTTTCTATACCAATAACTTTAAACGATTATACATTAGAACATAAATAACCGATTTAAATTATTTTGTCAATAATTATATTTCTTAAATTCTTCATCAAAGCTACCTATTGGTTTCAAAGATATAAACATCAGTCATCTACCCTATTGAAACCCCCTATTGTACCCTATTGTGAGTCTGGAAATGTCGCGAGTATTTTATTACTCTCATTATTTTGTACTTGTGTTAGTCTTGTTTTAATAGTAGGTACTCATTTGGCTTTCAACAGTTTTTGAATTGACTGTACGTTGCATGAGTGGTTGAGTTGGCCACTGGAAAAGTCATCATTATCATCAAGCATATGACGTCCACTTCTGAACATACCTAGGCATCCGCTGCGCTGCGTCTTCCGGTTCGTGGTCTCCACTCAAGAACCTTTCTTCCCCTTCGTCAACATCAGCCATAAGACCGCTGCTGAACATAGGTATCCCCCTTTAACCTCCACACTTAACGACAACCTGCCATCTGCATCCACTGGATGCCCGGATGTTGCATGGAGTTTTTCCAAAAAGCCACTAGTTAAAGACCGCGTCTCAGTGCCACATATATATCGGCCTCCTTGACGTGTCCGTCAACGGCGAACCTGACTAGCGCCGGTTATGAGCGCGTATATGGCTGGCAAAACCAAACTTAGTTTTAAAGGTCCTGTTGCAAGGCGCACAATGCAACTGACCATCAGCATTGTATGTGTAAGTGTAGGTAGGCTTCGGACGGGTTTTAATGATAAGGCGTTTAGCATCTAGGTCTTGTATTCGCTTCTCTTCGAAATTATTAACAGCCTTATGAACAGAGCTGCGCCACTCTCGCCTCTGTTGCGCGAGCTCTTCCCAACCCTCGCACGGGATGTCACATGCGGTGAGATGGCGCTTCAGGACATCCCTGTAACGCAAGTACTGGCCCCCAGGTGTACGCTTTCCCTCCTTCAGCTGCGAGTAAAAGACAGCTTTAGGCAACCTAGAGTCATCCATACGTACAAGATGTCCACACCATCTCAGTTGACCCTTAATTAGCAAGGACTCTATGCCACATAGCTCTGTTCTTCTCAAAACTTCGGAGTTTGGAATGTCATTACTGGCAACACACACTGGTTAAAGACCCTTGTCTTTAGGCACTAGAAAAGTAGGTAAAATAAAATTAGGTTAGCCGCGCGGTCCATTTTATTGCCTGAGTTGACTACTAACTCAAATAGTGTAAGATTTTATAAAACGGACTGACATTAGTAAGGTTTTATTGCACTCACAAATTGTATTGGCGTTATTTTCAATAAAAATCATGAATTCAGATTTAAAAAAAAACACATCAGTCATAGGACTGCACCTTAGAAGTGAAAACTTAAGTAGTAATTCACCTATACTACAAGAGATGGCGCTGTTTTAAAATACACGGTACAGCGTGACGATGACGCGAGTTCCATGATTTCACCCAAAAAGTGCTTGACGCGCCTAAAGAAGTTGTAACTTCAAAAAGCCGCGTGTGTTAGCAAATACGCTCATAACACACATTCAATAGTACGCGTACGTGTGTAGCTAAATTCATTCAAACTCCGTCGGCGCTAATTAGTTAGCCAAGTCAAACCAAATGTTATTAGCTTGATGCGGTTGTAAAATCAAATAAAAGTGGATCTGTTCCTCCATTATGGGCACGAGTTTCAATAACCAAACAGGTCCGACAAATAACTTTGAACCCACATTCCGTTCACCCAAAAGTTTCCCTATGATCAGTATGTTTAATTGTTTATTGACAAAAGTACCTAAATGGGCATAACTGACTTTTTCGCTTCAAACATCAATTGGCTATCTTCTTTTTGTTATGTATTAAAGGCGATGTGTTTATCTATGTTCTCTATGGACTCCAAAACATCCCCGTGTAATATAACCGGCCAAGTGCGAGTCGGACTCGCGCACAAAGGGTTCCGTAACATTATCTATAAAAACGCCAAAAAATCACGTTTGTTGTATGGGAGCCCCCTTAAATATTTATTTTATTCTGTTTTTTAGTATTTGTTGTTATAACGGCAACTGAAATACATCAACTGTGAAAAATTCAACTGTCAAACTATCACGGTTCATGAGATACAGCCTGGTAACAGACAGACAGACGGACGGAAAGCGGAGTCTTAGTTAAATGGTCCCGTTTTACCCTTTGGGTACGGAACCCTAAAAATACAGTAGGTATACTTTCGCGTGAAATGAAACATTTTTCTTGTCTCTCAGTGCGAGACACGGGAAGGCATTTTCTTACAATTATTTTTGCTAAAACATTTAGCTGCGATGTGTTGCCGGACACTCTGAATGCGTGACTGAGAGACGGCTGTAACGAGTACGGTAATGTGCCTTGCATTCGTCTAGTCAATATGGTGGTGGGCACAAAGTCCGCATCATGTAGATGCGTCTCAGCGAATAGATTTGGCATTTATAACCGAAGCATTGCGGTTATTCGTCACACAGTCCTCCGTTCACAGGTCCTAGGCTGTCGGAAGTGGACGATGCATCCCGCCTCCCATTGTGAATGCAGAATGCGAACGTGACCGGCCCGCGTTCGCAGCTGGCTTTATCATTGCATTTTAATATTCTAAAATTACCGGTTATCAGCCATAGTTACTACTGAGAATGAGACGATTTGTCGCTTCCGTGGATGTTTGTAGGAAAATAGTGGACAGCTTGTTTTGTTTTTTACCCATGACGGAACGAAGATTTGTATATCTTTTTCCATTTTTAACCGCCTTCCAAAAAGGAGGAGGTACTCAATTCGACTGTTTTATTATCATTTTATGTTTGTTACCAGAACTATCTGGGACATCTGGGACATTTTTGCACACACAGTCATCTGACCCCAAACTAAGCAAAGCTTGTAATATGGCTGCCAGAGACTGATATACCTACGTACATTTTTTTTATACATACTTAAATAGATATTAACTATCGACTGGGTGAACCGATTTTGATGATTCTTTTTTTTTATTTGAAAGCGGGTGCTTCCCGTGTGGTCCCATTTCAATTTGGTTCAGTTCTGTCATTTTTATAAAGTCGGTTTTTTATATTGATAATTTTTCACAACACGACAATCGTTTAAATACAAATAATATTACTTAAAAATTAATTTCTGGAATGTTCAACCAAAAAATTAGTGCTTCCATTTTCTACATTAAACCCAGAAAAGTTTATTTATTTAAAAGCTGGTTTCATTGCGGTAGATCTTAGCTGTGATTGATCATATCTGCCCAGCTGTTTAAGTTTTATTAGTTTAAGTAGTTAGGTAATAATGAATGTTTTTTAATCATCCTCTTATGGAATCGATTAGATTTTTCAGATAGATTCATTACCTTTTAATTTAATCTGCTGAAATTCATTAAAACATTGGTTATATTTCAAAATAAAAAACCCTATGACTGGCTAAATTATATTCCATGCATTTTTCTTTCGATTTGACCTCTTTATTTATCGACTTCAGATAAACTCATCGCTCAACATCAGGCGATTGGCGGTCAAACGCAAGCCTATTCCTAAATAAATAAAAAATAAAAAACACATATTTGGTTAAGGGCTGATTTTTCAATCCTCAGTTAAAGAATCAGATAGGATTTATTCCATTAATAGCATGATTTCGAATTTTTCAATAGTCAAAGGTTATCTACGGAGTAAAAACCTGTAAATTTATTGGACAGATACATTTATTGATTTGTCAACTATCTGACCGTTTAAATGCGGATTAAAAAATTGGTCCTAAGAACAATTAAATAAAACCACTATTAGATATTGATTGACGTAATAATAACACAATAGCCGACCGAATGTGATTATTTAAGTCGTCAGATTATAGTTGTTACAAAATAGATTGTATTCGTTTCGGCAGTTATCGCAGGCAATAGATAAGCTGATAAACGGTCGACAGATACGATACCGCCGGCAACAGATGTCATGGACGGACAGACAGACAAATGGGCCACGCCCAGAGCAGCGCTGCCTTGCGATAATACCATAACGATATCCTTACCTATTGTTCGGCGTTGGCAAAAATTGCTAACAGTCTTCAAATCACGAGTGAGTGTTTCTTCTAGGCAAGCGTGCTCCACCGTAGACCGCATCATCGCTTAACATCAGGCGAGTTGGCGGTCAAAAGCAAGTCTTTTCCTAAATAAATATATAAATAAAACCCGAAGCAAACATAGGGGTGTTCTAAATTTAACTTATGAGTCTGTGTTTTTGTCTGCATGTGGCATTAGCTCCCAAATGGCTAGACCAATTTTGATTTTGTTTATTTTTATTTTGAAAGGTTAATTGATCTAAATATTTCTAAGCTATCTAAAATCTGTTCAGCCGTTTGAAGATTATCCGACTTCCAAAAAGGAGGACGTTCTCAATTCAACAGTGTTTTTTTATGTTTGTTACATCTCAGAACTTTCGGCTGGGTGACCGATTCGGATGATTCTTTTTTTATTTGAAAGCTGGCGCTTCCCGTGTGGTCCCATTTCAATTTGGTCCAGTTCTGACATTTTTATGAAGTCGGTTTTTTATATTGATAATCTATTTTATTTTTTTCAGTTGATACTTCAATCAATCAATCATCATCAGCCATAAGACGTCCACTGCTGAACATAGGCATCCCCCTTTAACCTCCACACTGAACGACAACCTGCCATCTGCATCCACTGGATACCCGCGACTCTCACGATGTCGTCGGTCCATCTAGTGGGAGGTTACCTATGCTGCGTGTTCCGGTTCGCGGTCTCCACTCAAGAACCTTTCTTCCCCATCGGTTATCAGTTCTTCGGATAAACAGTTGATACTTGTTTATCTGCAATCTTATTTCGCGTTCCGCTATCGCACCTGTACGGTATCGATTTCTAATGTGAATTTATAATGAGGCCTTTCATTGCTTAACTCGCTCCTAATCTAATTTCCATATTTATAAGTAACACTAGCTACGATGCGTATCTGCGGTCTCATGATCAGAGACGCGATTTAACAGCCTGTTATGAATATTCTAATCGAATCATTGAATGAGTTGCATGAATCGAGGTGATTTGTTTCAATGTAGGTACTATATATTTACGTTTTTTTTGATTAAGTAGGCAGGCCACATCGCTTGAAGAACTGATAACCGATAGGGAAGAAAGGTTCTTGAGTGGAGACCACGAACCGGAAGACGCAGCACTACGCTGCGTCTTCCTCTCACTCTTACCCTCACAATGTCGTCGGTCCATCTAGTCACTAGATGGACCGACGACATTGTGAGAGTCGCGGGCATCCAGTGGATGCAGGCAGGATGTCGTTCAGTGGGGAGGTTAAAGGGGGAGGCCTATGTTCAGCCTGTGGACGTCTTCTGGCTGATGATGATGATGCAGTAGGCTTGCTTTTGACCGCCAACTCGCCTGATAAGCGATTTCGTCAAATTAAAAGATATTGAAACAAACACTTTTGTTGACTATCATCATAAAATAGTCAACTATACTTGGGTTTGTCACTTATGCTAATTCACACTCAGTGATTTTTATATTTTCAATAATATGAAAATGCGCGAGCGAGAGAACTGCAGACGGGAAGCTGCCTTATAATATTAACCTAGATGCTCCGAGGTGCTATCGCCAAGTTCAATTTAGTCATAAGTGAAAAATTCTGTGTTTAATTATATACCCATATTTATTTTGTAAAATTTTGGTGATAATTAATTTGTACTTGAATGGCAGTATTCCATGATGATGATGATGGAAAAGAATTAAATAATTGCCGAACCCGATAACATTGTCAAAACGTTAAAACTTTCTTACAATGACGTTTGAAAAGCGTGAAACAAGCTAAAAGCTATTTACCGAAGGGCAAGCAATGAGAGGGAATTTTACGTCTTCCTGAAAATTAATGAGTTCGCCGCTTAGGACGTTTGCGATCCCACCTCGTTTCTACAATACGGGCGACGAAGACGGTGGCGCCCCCGCGAGCTGTTCAACGTCTAATGACTACCGCGCGAAACAACAAACACATCTCTGTCTTCCTCCGCCCCAAGACAGGGGTTTCGATCGTTTCACTCGCACGACACCCGGAGCGGCAACGTAGCGCTTTAACCCGGATAAATTACATCCTATTAACTCTGTCCCGACACTCGATTTAAGCTTTAATGCCCCCGGGCACAAGGATTCAAATCGCTTAAGAATATTTTATTCAAACCAAAATGTTTACCTTAGACTTTATTGCTTTTATTATAAAGTCGATGTTACACAGTGGTCCGTGTTAGTTAAGGCGTTTCGGTCGTATTTGTGATTATTAATTTGCTGTCAAATAAAGGGGCCGCTCACTTGGGCGTGCGTGTCGGCACAAATTTCTGCCATACTTCGGAATCGGTGATTATTTTTTTGTTGCCTTGACTTTGGATTCGCAGACTGACAGACATTTAGTGCATTATTATTTTGGTTACATGTCATAGGTGGAATGGCCGGCGAGCGGTCGCCGGCTCTGTCGCCGTCTGCCTTCTAATTAACCAGTGTAGATGGCGCTTAAACGATAAAAAACTTTTTGGCATGTTTCTTTTTCATCCTTCGCCTTGCTCAGCATGCGTGACATTCTATTGGTTTCTTCTGAATTTATACATTGTTTATTGGATTAATAAAATAAAAGGTTTATAATCATATATTTTAATGACAAGTACTTACATATTCAAGTTGATCAAACCATAAACGTAACTTACGTTTCTAAATAAAAGTGCAACTAAACACCTATCTGTGAAAACTAATATGTACACTTACAAGCATACCAGAAACTATATATCTTACAGAAATTTATTGTTGTACAAAAAGTCCCATACACATAAAAAATAAAGGCGCTTTTACATACTTTTTATCTTTCCCTGATCCAATTTGACCTCATTTGTATTCAAGTCACACCGTCAAAAACGTATTCTGTACATTTCTGATGCATTAAGATTTTTTACCAAATGTAGCCAATGTTTGAAATATGTAGGCATTCTGAGTAGAATTTACGTTTCGGTATACATACATGGTAGAAATGTATATCGCTACCACAGCGCGCCGTTTGAATATTAAACAACCATTATGAACGCGGCTTTATTGTTGAAAAATACAAATTAATGAGTTGTTTAAACTGTGGTGAGGATAATCTGTTGCATTGATTAGTGTTTTTTATGCTAAAGATCTTTTTGCTCTGTTTTGTTGTTGTAGTTCTACTAACCTTCAATAGATGGCGTTAGGTTGATTAAAACAAAAAAGTAGTATCTTTAACATTACTTCAAATCCAAGTAATAATTATTTAAAGATGATACATAGTATTTGTTAAAGATGTCCGGAAATGAATGCAGTTCCACGATCCTCCAGATTATCTCCAATAACTTTTTTTCCAGTAGAAGTTGATTAGTAAGACCACATAATACATATACCTAGTACAAGAACAGAAGATTCACTCCGCAAGAGCATTTAAATAAGTAGCGACTCTTATTATCACACAATAAAGTCCAATTCAGGACGTGCGAGCGCTAACTACCTACTGTTATATTAACCTACAAGTTGCACCTCTGTCTATCGCGTAACTCATGTCGTGTTATCTCTATCGCGCGGCAGCGGACACGGCAAGTCCGACAAGTCGGCTACTTGTAGCTTCATACCTAAAGTGTGGAGTGCGCCAGCCCTGGTAAGACTTGAAAATGTAACCATCCGCCCAGGCGGCCGGCAGCCCACACGTGCCGCCCGCCTAGAGACGTAGATTCGCCCTATAAAGGTGACGTGACGAGGTACGTTTAAGTGAATTTGAATCGTTTTAATTATATACAAAATTGGTTTCAATTAAGAATTCTGCATATCTTATTTGGTTAATTAGGCCAATATGGGGCGTGCTCGGGCTTGAATGTGTTTTGTACGCTTTGGCACAGATTAGGTGGAAATTAAAATTAAATGCGCTTGTTTCAATGTAAGTTCAACGATGACAAAACTTTAGGGTTACGTGTCGAAATGGTAAAAATTAACCCTCAATTAAACTTCAGTGTATATAAGGAAGTGTTCAAGTATAACGTAATGCAATTTTTGGAGATTTTTGACGCTATGTAACGCGCCGTAACGTTTTTCTAAACCCCCCCCCCCTCCGTAACGCGTAGCTCAAACACCCCCTCCCGACCCCTGTAACGCATCGTAACGTTTTACAAGACCCCCCCAAATTCCCTAAATTCGTTACATAATACTTGAATGCTCCCTAATTTGTACTCGTATGTCACACCTTTGATTTTCTCAGCAAGTATTAGATCTATCGAATTATGTTTAGAAATTATTTATTATGTTTTCGCGATTACTACACATTGAAATTGCACTTTTAACGGGTTTTTTAAATGTTGAAACGAGCAAGAAATAAGATAACCTACACATTCGACGTTGTAAGTATTTCATCCATAACACTGAAGTAAAATTTTACTGTAAATATTTCGTATAATAATTGCCTAAATTACACCGCATACAAAAGAGTGACCTAATTTGAATCATATAATATACAAAAAAGCCCAATCGTTTGTTTTATTCATATACTAGCTGCGCCCCGCGGTTTCACCCGTGTGGTGATGAAAATCGGTGAAGATTATGAAAAGTAGCCTATCTGTTAATCCAGGACATAAACAATTTATATTCCAAATTTCATCCAAATCCATCCAGCCGTTTCTGCGTGATTGAGTAACAAACATCCATCCATCCATCCAAATAGTGTGATAGCTAATTTTATCCTTTAAAATGTTTTTTTTTTATATCTTAAATATTTTTTTGAAGGCTTTTAGACAACATGTCTATGTCAGCCCCATCGTATCCTGACAAAACATAAATGCAGAGAATGCCGCTTGCATGAAGCGGCTGAAGTATGCAGCTATGGTGCCACGGTACATTTTTGTACCCATTGCCGTGGAGACCATGGGCAGTTGGGCCACTGAAGCCAGAAGCTTCATTGATGAGTTGGGGCGCAGGTTGAGGGAGAAAAATAATGACCCTCGCTCCGGCTCGTACCTTGTGCAAAGGTTGGCCATAGCCATTCAGCGCGGCAATGCTGCTAGTGTTATGGGCACCTTCGCACAGGGTACAGTTAGGGGCGGGTTATTCGATTAAAAATATTTTATTTTTGTTTGTAATTTAAATTTTTGTTAGAATATTGTCAAAATAATTAGGTTTAGTTGTATTTTATACCTAAAAGAAAACAATATATAATTATATTCAATATATATATAAAGGGTTTTCCAATAAGAGGTGTTATTTTGATATTCAAAGAAAAATGCCATTTTTTATTATAAATCATCAGATGTTTATTTCATTACAAAGAGGAAGGTATGCCGTTAATAGTGGAAAATAACATCAGGCAAATGACCACCACGGCCACGCTTACAGGACAAAATCCTTTTCATGAAATTTTCCATAACTAAATCGCAAAGTGGCTGCTCTATGTCCTCGATAGCCTCACGAATTCCATCTTTGAGGTCTTGAATCGATACTGGGCTGTTGGCGTAGACCTTCTCCTTCACGTGGCCCCAAAGAAAGAAGTCGCAAGGTGTTAAATCACAAGATCTCGGTGGCCAATTGTGATCACCTCTTCGAGAGATAACACGGTCCGGAAACTTTTCCCTTAAAAGATCAATGGTTTCGTTGCTTGTGTGGCACGTAGCGCCGTCTTGTTGAAAGTGAACGTTGTCCAGATCAATACCATCCAATTCCGGCCATAAAAAATCGTTAATCATCTCTTGATAGCGCAATCCATTCACCGTAACTGTTGCGCCAGCCTCATTTTCGAAAAAGTAAGGTCCAATGACTCCGCCGGACCATAAACCGCACCAAACAGTCACACGTTGAGGATAGAGAGGCTTTTCAACAATAACTCTTGGGTTTTCTGAGCCCCAGATGCGACAATTTTGCTTGTTGACGAAGCCACCGAGGTGGAAATGGGCCTCATCACTGAAGATGATTTTTCGATGGAATTCCGGATCATTTTCATGCATTTCAACGACCCAATCAGCAAAGTCACGACGTTGTTGATGATCGGCCGGCTTGAGTTCTTGTGTTAACTGGACTTTATAAGCCTTAAGACCCAAATCTTTATGCAAAATACGGTGTAATGACGTTTGTGGAATACCTAATTCCAAAGAACGACGAGGTATGGACAAACCTGGGTTTTCTTCAACACTTTCGGCTACAGCAGCAATATTCTCGGCTGTTCTTGAGCGACGTGCACGGGTTTTATTCTTCTCATCACTAACTTGTCCCAACAGCTCGAATTTTTCCACCAATTTCTGTATTGCGGTCCGACAAGGTGCTTCACGACGACCCAAAAATGTTCGAGTTTTACGAACCGTCTCTGCCAAATTTTCACCATTTTTATAGTGAATTTTAATAATTTCAATGCGTTGTTGAAGCGTGTATCGTACCATTTTTATTAATGGCGTAGTTTCTACTTGTCAAATGCCAAGAAATGACAGCTTCAAAAGTGACATCTACCGAAATAGCGGGCTATTCAAAATAACACCTCTTATTGGAAAACCCTTTATATATGAAAAAAAAAAAAAACATAAATTTCCTAAATAAATAAATATACTTCTTTACACAATCACAAACATACCAAAACCTCAAACCTACCTAGTCGGTTAATTATACCTATGGTATAATTAACCAACCAGGCAAGCCTGTGGTGCTAGAGTGGCTTAAAGCCTGTAAAAAAGATGTTAAAAATATGCGTAAGGTATAAGCTCTCGTCGATGATCGCGGCCTTAGTTGACTTGCTACGACGTACAAACGACCACGCGTTATGTGACATTATTGGTCATTGGAAATTTTGTTGTAACTACGTTCACGTAATGCTTATTTTTTTGCCTCCGCCATAACGTGATCAATGGGAGCTTTTCTGACAGCTGGAGGAACATAGTTCTACAACCATCGGTAGATGGCGCTGACGCGACGTTATTCTAATTTTTTCCGCATTTGTTCAATGAAACTTACAATACAAGGAAAAGGAGACATTTTATAACACGGCTAGGCAAGGCACACTTATGTACCTACTAATTTGTATTGTGTTGTGGAAATCAAGTACTATGTTAACAAACAATAACCACAAAATACCATACTACGAAATTAAATAACACAAAAACAAGCATGTCAGATATTGTCTGTCTATGAGAAAAGGAAAGTATTTTTATGACAATCGTGTGCGGTTTTAAAAAATATACAGATCCATGTTTTCGCAACGCCATCTATCGCATTATATGAACAATTTTTTTATTGCCATTCGGAAAATCTCCCTTTAATGACGTGCCTTTCAAATATAATTATCAATAAAAAAAACCGACTTCAGAACTGGACCAAATTACAATCGGACCACACAGGAAGCACCAGCTTTCAAATAAAACAAGAATCACCAAAATCGGTTCACCCAGTCGAAAGTTCTGAGGTAAACATTAAAAAAATGCATTCGAATTGATAACTTCCGCCTTTTGTTTTTTTGGTTTTGGAAGTCGGTTAATAACCTCCTCCTTTTTGGAAATTGGTTAAAAATTAAGCATGGTTTAGCTTCCGATCACGAGTCCTCGTGTCAATTAAGGACACAACGAAGACTAAAATACTATGCCCGTAGATAGTTGTCTACTTTGCATAGAATGGACCAGCTGGTCGATTATCCACAACATAAATTAAATGCGTGTTAGCACGCTAGAGGATCATAAAACGAAAAATACCAGATTAAAAGGTTCATGTTTAAAAATAGATGATATATGAAGTCTGAGAAGTTTTTTCCAGTGAAAATCATATTTTCCGATCTCCGTTCGCGCCGATTTGCTGCTCTCAAGATCTGGGACAGGACTTCGCTTCGCTCGGTCAATATTACTGGGCTTCACTACGCGCTACTGCAGCTCGATTACGCGCGATCGATGTAATCGACAATCGTGCTTTGATATGCTTTGACGCGTTTATAAACTCATGCACTTTATGTACTAATCTATAATGTCTAATTTACCCGCCAATATGAATACTTTAAGTGGATTAAATAATTCGCCAGCTATGACATAAAGGTCAAACCTACAAGGCCGTTGGAAAGGGACTAGCCGCCGGTTGGTACCGGCTGCGGTGCGGAGACGATGAAATTGCGATAAAACGTCAGCTTTCAGTATTTGAGTTATTGCCTTTTCAAATTAGACTACGGTATTGTAGAATCTACCTAGTGTCCGCTATCGCACTGGACTGGCAAGTTGTATTGCGGAAGATCATGTTCTAATTAAAACTTTTTCATAAGTAAAGATAACTAAAGTTATATGATTATTTACGGGATATTTACCGTGGTAAGGTTGTGGAAGGAGCTCCCGATATTTCGGCGCAGTTACATGCACCATGTTCACGGGAAGACAACATCATCAACGGGGATCATATAACTTTAGTGAACAACCGTGATAGTTTAAAACAGTGTTTAGTAAAGATAACATCTAACACACGCACTGTGTGGTGCAGAAAATCTTTAGCGGCTTTATTTTACCACTTGGCTCTTGAACTTTTTGCCAAGAGCTCTTCTTCACCCAATGGTCTCAAAAACAAAGATGATATGCTCATTCGTACATTTGCGACCCAGTACTTGAAAGATTAGCGCCATTATCTATTTAAGTATGTATTTAAAAATATATATATGTATGTATATCAGTCTCTGGCAGCCATATTACAAGCTTTGCTTAGTTTGGGGTCAGATAACCATGTGTGCAATAATGTCCCAGATATTTATTATTTATTATTATTTGTCAAAATCTCAACTAACTACATATCGCTCTCGAGTACGATAATCGCTCAGCTTGCGGCTGAATTTACTCTGGTGAGCAATGTACTTGTGCTTAAAACTAAGTGGGTATCCGGGTCCTTACAAAGTAATATTTAAATCAAACTGAAGCACATCAAAAAGACACTCTAGATAAAAGCTTAATCCTAAGCGCGAGATCCTTGCTAACATAAGATGAACGAGTACCAAACATGCCTCTTTTGACATAGTCCCAGTAATAACAATCAGCTTTAGAAATGGCCTGAGAAAGTCGATCATGCCTGTTAGGTACTAAAATTGCGCAAAAATACAGACGCTGTTACAAACAAAAGGTTACCTTACTGTTAAGTTTATTAGTATTTTAAGTATCTACTTACCTAATATATTTATATGCCACTACTTTGGCAATTACTTAGCCAATTTGGCAGGCAAGCAAGACATGAAGACTGAAGAGAAAACTTAAGAGTTTATCTTAGGTCATAGCAAATAGCAACCCGGTAGGATTTTCTTTATATAAGAATGTGTATGTGTTTGGCCCATTGGTAACACAACAATTTTATTATTTATAACTTTATAAACCATCACAATCGAAGATGGAAAGGCAGCAAAAATGTAGACATGGGAAGACCGAAAAGAAAAAAAAATGTAATGAAAATGGTTGCATATCAAGAAGTCACATTTGTTAAATCTGGTGTTAAAGGTAAAAGCGACGCTGATCACCTACCATCAGGCGTTCCGTTTGCTTGTTTGTTCATATATATGAATGAGATGGAAACTATTCCAGCGACAAGATCTGGTAAATGCTTGAAGAACAGAAAGGAAACTAATCCAGCGCCAAGACCTCTTCAATGCTTAAAGAAGTGTATTTATGAAGCGTGTATCTTGAATTAAAGTGTTTATCCGTTTGTTCCAGGTACGTAAACATCCAATTAAGGTGTCTGCGTCGTCGCGTGGAGAAAATTGACATCGGGCGCGTTATGGTAAACACGGCTGAGTTTTATTGATCTGGACGGGAATTGCGTTGTTTTGGCATTCCGCACGTGTTCCCTACATGAGCATAAAGGGACTAATTGAGCCTCATAATCATAAGGTAAGTGATTACTCTAGCATGATTATAGACCTTCAACTTGAGTTGAATCATCATCAAATTAGTCAAATTCTTAAATAAGAAAAGGAACATAGATCTGTCATATTATATCCGAACTTATTCTTACAATTCAAGTCTTGACCATCAATGACCATTAATCTCATGTCTGCTATGTATACTCATGGTTGCTATTCGGAAAACTCGTAAGAAGAGCTTTGATTCCTTTATTACGCGAATATGACTGTGGAATACGCTATCAGAATAGGTGTTCCCCGATAGTTAGATACCAAACAATCTCGGGTTCTTCAAATCGTGAGTCAATCGGTTTCAACTTAGCAAACGCGCTCCTTCGTAGACCACATCAGGCGAGGTGGCGGTCAAGCGCTAGCCTAAAATATCAAATAATGGCCAAGTGCGAGTCGGTAACAAATTTCTGTTTAAGCAACGTCGGGCGCGGTCGGTACCTGAATGGGTGGGTACCTGGGAGTGATGTTGTCTTTTTGCACTACTTTTTGTATTTTATGGTTAGTACGGACCCCTCAGTGCGCGAGCCCGACTCGCACTTTGCTAGTTTATTTATTTATAGCTATATATAGTCAATTAAATGTTTATTTTTAAAAACTATTTTCAATACCTATACACATGTAAATTTATTGGAATACCTACTTAATATTTTTTTTATATTGAATCGGTTATAATATCTCCAATTTAAGTTTAAAACTTTTAATATATCACAATTCTCATTTTTCTATTTGGAATGTCATTTCATACATCTGGCCGCTTGTCTAGACAGATATTTATTCGGTATTTTATATGTAAGTCTTGAACACGTGCAAGTTTCTGAATGAATGAAAATCTTACTAGACTAAAACATTACCAGTATTTCCCACAAAATCAGGATCCGTCCGCTGAACCAATAAAATATGAAATAGTATAAAACAGCAAAGAAGGAGTATAGTATACTTACTACTCTGTCGGAAATTAGTCGCCGGGAGGTTTTCAGATTGCAAGTGGGGGTTGGATCACCCTACGCCTCTCCCCAGTAAATAGGGCTGCTATCTGCCTACTTTTCACCAGACTAGCTCCAATGTCCTACTATCTGGAGCGTCTGACATCTTGTCTTTCATTGTTTTTATACCTTTGTGAGCGAGGAAGCCAATGTCGAAAATGTTGCTTTATCTATGAAGAATAAAACCGGCCAAGTGCGAGTCGGACTCGCTCACGAAGGGTTCCGTACAATTTATCTATAAAAACGGCAAAAAAATATTATGTCTGTTGTATGGGAGCACCTCTTAAATATTTGTTTTATTTTAATTTATATATTTATTTTTAAAGTGAATAATATAACTCATTATTCTGTGAATATTGTGAGGATCTCGAGGTGTTCCTACGGAAAAAAAAACATTAATTTGGCTTAGCAGTTTTTGAACCGGCTCTAACAATACAAATAGTTTTATTCGAGCGTTTACTCATTTTGAAGTCAGTTTTTTAATTTATAATTATTTAAGACATGTACCTAAGTATAATTTTATTGTGGTGGCCCTACTGCCTTCCCCCTTCGCTTTTATATCTCCCGGTGTAGGCTGGATCGCTGAATGCATATAGTCGAGACCAAGTTTCGTGCACGAGTGCATTTTCATAGAGGAATAAATAATCAGTGTGCCAGGTAGAAAAAGATACTGTTTTCGTGTATCAGATTTTGTGACTATATTCTCTGTAGGTCATGAAGTTTTCGTGCCAGCAACACGTTTATATGGTCATTTGAAAAGTTAACGTAAGATACATCTTGCCGTAAAAGCTAGAGTCATAAAAACTATGCAACTATCCACACAGATTGACAAAATGTCATAGTTTTTATCCAAATTCCAAAAAAAGGAGAAGGTTCGCAATCCGACTGTTTTTTTTTTATGTTTGTTACCTCACACTTTCGACTGCGTGAACCGATTTTGATATTCTTTTTTATTTGAAAGCTGGGGCTTACCGTGTGGTCCCATTTTTATTTGGTCCAGGGGCCTTACCCCTAGCTTCACTTTTGCGAGCCAACTTTTAGTAGGTACCTGATAGGTACCTAAAATTAACCAACTCATTTAAGCTGCATCGTTTAAAAGCGTCTAACTTGAATGAACGAAAATCCGTTTTGCTACGCGTGTGTGCGTGAAAATAGCAAAGCTTGGCGGCTATCAAATAACTACCGCTTATCGTAGTTGATGGTACCGTTTAGACAAATAACACCTATGCGAGTCAACTTTTCGATAATTTAATTTGATAATAGGCTTACGCTTAACAGCCATGCCTAATGTTAAGCTATGATAGCACACAACAATCTACGATCTAGCACGCTACAGAAGAAACCGATTCACTCATGACAGACCAGATTGTACCAGATTCCACATTTGTTTTGAGACTAGAATTCCCTATTGTGATGATTCTTGTCAATAGTTGTAAATATGTATAAATATAAATAAAAGTCACGTCAGGCTCCAGGGCACATCCCTTCTAGGGTGCCAGGACAAGTTTGATCACCTGCTGCCGGCGACGGGCCGAGATTCTTACCTCCGAGGTGCCCTTGAGCTTGTCGCCCATAAACCAAAATCGAGATAAACCCAAGCCCTCTGCGTTCGCCAACCAGTCCGGTCAAGCTGTAGATGTAGAGGCCGCAAGGCCAACAGCGTAAGTCAAATAAAAAAATATATATAATAAAACCGTCAGGACAGTCGAGCCGTGAATTTGTAGTCGAAACACTGTGGGTACCCACCTAAGTGATGTGCAGTAAATCAGTGAAAATATAATATATACCATCTTAATTTCAATTTGTCTTATGCCAGTTGCTTTCAGGTCGGATGAATATTGAATGCAGGAAATAGAACTGTCCACTTTATTGTTGAAATCCTCACACGCCACCTTGCAGACAAAATCCAAGTGCATCATGATATACGAGCGGTAGTTTGCACGTTTCCTTAATGCGCATATTATGCAGTCGCCGACTGGTCGCGTTGTTTTGTTAGCCTTCTGCTCAAAAGCGTAACTGTATCCTTGGACTGTTTTTGCGGTGTGTGAGAAATATGAGTTTTTTTGACATGTGAACTTCTAATGCGCTTGCACCTGATTACATAAGAATGTCATTTAAGGATAACTTTTTTTTATATATAATAGATCTACGTTTCGCAACCAACTCGCCTGATGGTAAGCGACGGTGCTGCCGAGGATGGAACACGTTGATCTAGAAGAAATCTATTCACTCTAGCCTTGAAGATGGGCATCTTGAAGATTCAAGAATTTTAACACTGTTACCGAATTTCGTCAGCGTAGACTTTGATAAAAACTTTCAAAGCCCTTTTGCTCCCTTAATTCCCTTTTGGACAATGTTAGAGGACCTCTACCCCATAAAGAAACTATCTGCCAAATTTCAGCTTCGTAGATCAAGTATTCGAGATTTCGTGAAGTGTCAGTCAAGGAACGAATGAGGTGTAATTCGTTTTTTTTTTAATTTATTCAAAGATCAACAAATCGTTGTCATTTGTGTTTATAGACTAGCAGCGCTCCGCGATTGCATACGCTATCCTACAGAAAAAGCATTTTTTTTCGGCATGAAAAGTATAGCCTATTTGTTATCCAGAATTTAAGCTACCCCTTATACCAAATTTCATCCAAATCTATTTAGCCGTTACGGAGTTAAGTGGGAACAAACATACTAACACGCAAATTATCGCGTACCTACATGATATTAGTGAGTCGAGCCATTGAAAATTTCCAACTTACGTTGGGACCTTAGTGAGTAATACAGGAAAACCACACCAAGAACTAAACTGGTAGCAAATATGACGTTAAGGACGTGCTTGACAGCCAGATCAATCTTTTCATTTTCAACATTTTAAAAGAAATTTCGCTTAGTAGTAATAAATAAAAACGGGCGTTATTTTTTTTAGTAACCGTAACAGTGCAACCGTTTCAAAGTATATATCAACACGAATAACATTTGTAATATTATTTTTAAATATAATCACCAATTATTATTTTTTTATTCTTACTCAGTGAATTTTTATCTTCAAAATGTTGAAAATTTGCTGTGTAGATAGCTCTAGCCGTCCAGTGCAGTCTTATTGTGTAAATATTTCATTAATCACGTACGTGACTATTTTCTTTCAACAAATAGATGCAAGAGCACGAGGCGTCTCAGAATAGGGTCACTGTCCAATGTCCTCGTTATAATCCTTCGATATATGTCGATTACTCGTATTAGCCAAGCTGGGAGCACAATAGCCAATACACGGACATAATACAGCCAAACGTGAACATGCCACGGGCAGTTCCCCGTTTCCACTACCCGTACGTTCACGGCTATTAGCTCGCCAACCTATCATTTAAATAATATCACCGACCGATATGATGTGACACGTGGAGTGACCTCATTAATTGATTAGTTGGTAAATCAGGAAGACGAAGTAGCAGTACGGTGATGTCAGACTGATGATATAATGAAGACTATCTGTTGCTCGTGGCTATGTAGGATCGCGTTTACTTTTGTATCAGTGTCTTGGGAAAGGGACATTTCGGAAAAGGGACATTTCGGAAAAGGGACATTTCGGGAAAGGGGCATTTAATTACGCCTTTTTGCAAAATAATTTCCTAACAAACAAACCTTAACTCTCTCAGCAGGCTTAGCACGGGCCGTCTACAAATTGTCTTTTGACCGTTTTTATCCGTGCGAAGTCACAATAAAGCTAAAGATACGTTTGTCGTTTTTTCGCGGTATAAAAACGGTGGAAAGACAATTAGTCCACGACCCGTGCTAGGCCTGCAGATCAGACAAACAAGGGAGATATGGTAAGATAGCGTGACGGGTGCGAACGCAACTGGCCTAAACCAGGTTGGATGCCTTTAGTCGAACTCACCCAGTAGACAACTTTTTTGTCGCCCATTTTTTGCATGTGGAGTTCATTAGTATACTACTACGAGTATTAACTTACATCAAATAGTGTCGCTACAAGTTTCTTCATAATCATCATCAGCCAGAGGACGTCCACTGCTGAACATAGGCATCCCCTTTAACCTCCACACTGAACGACCACCTGCCATCTGCATCCACTGAATGCCCGCGACTCACGATGTCGTCGGTCCATCTAGTGGGAGGCCTACCCACGCTGCGTCTTCCGGTTCGTGGTCTCCATTCAAGAACCTTTCTTCCCCATCGATGATCGATTCTTCGAGCAATGTGGCCTGCCCATTGCCACATCAACTTGCAAATTCTTCAATGTTTCTTAGTCTTTGCAATTTAAAAATCCATCCTGCAAAGCTAACCAAATACTAGAATACAGTCAAGTTTGTATTGACCTATATGTTCCTAGAACTAGATCTACGAGTATGAGTCACTTTAATGGTAATGTATGAACAAACAAACATTATGACGAAACATTGTAGGTATTTGTAGTACGCCCTTCACCTTAACCCTGTCCAGGTGGGTGCAATGCGTGGGATCCAGGCGTAGTACCCACCTGTGATGAGATAAATCCATTGTAAACCCACCCACTATTTCGACCTACTTTTCTGTATCTGAGCTAGACTAGATATTTAGACTTATAATTCTCAATATAAAAAACCGACTTCATCAGAACTGAACCAAATTAAAATGGGACCAAATGGAAAGCACCAGGTTACAAAAAAAAAACAATTACCAAAATCTGTTCACCCAGTCAAAAGTTCTGCGGTAACAAACATTTAAAAAAAAACAGTCGAATTGATAACGTCCTCCTTTTTGGAAGTCGGTAAAAAATATTTCTTAAGAAGCTTGGGGTGTTCACCCGCATTTCTATAGGAACCGTTTATCTTTTCGGGTCATAAGTAGCCTCTATATGTTAATTCAAGATAAGAAATTTTATTATAATTTGTTCATCCGAGCTGGCAAAGCACCGACAAAACCGCTAGTGTTCCAGCATGGCTAACATGCACACCGCGACATAATCCTGCCGTCGTCCTGTCGAGCGAGAACGCGGCAAGGTGCATACGGTTTTATATACGCCTGTCTCGCTTTGGCACGACAAAAACAGTCGACAAAACCCTGTCGCGGTGCGAATGTTAGCCCAGCAGGTGTACGCAAAGCCGTACGCCCTCAGTACATCATAACAAACAAATTTTACCTACTCTACTTGGCCGGTGGTTGGTGGTGTATTATCTACACCACCAACCCTACTCCTCTATCAGTTCATGTCCATCCAAAGGTTGCCTGTAAGAAATTGCTTAAGGCGATAAGGCCGCCTATTATACTGTCGTTTTTTTATTAATGTTCAGTTTTTTTTATTATTTTTAATATGGTGTATAATAAAGTGATATTGTAATGTATATATAGTTAAAATGCTCTATTAAAATTTCATCTCATCAGAACAGGACCAAAACGAACACAAAACAGGCAAGAGCGATTTTATGAATGAAAAGATTAGCGAGCTGATCTAAATCATTCATAATTTTATTTGCAGTAGATTCTACGATCGTTTGTTAGTTTTGTGGGCGTTCTGCGTAGGCAGCTCCGACCGTCATAATGAAAACTTAGTTTACATGCTACAATGAAGTGTGGGTAAGGTAGAGCTGTATGTGCGGGTCGATTTTTTGCTTTGACTATGTCCTAATGTTAAGCAATAACCCGGTTTAGAATTAAGCCGAATACATGGTAATCAGTTAGCATACTCTTAAGGACGGCTTCAATGCCTCAAAATAACCTTTTGTTCTACGACTTTCCCAAATTCAAAAAAACAGCACAATATTGCTCGTATTTCATTCGATTTTTTCACTATACCGCTAGACCGCTTAGGGATCGTTCTAATATTTCGTAAGCACTAGGGGCGCGGGGGGTCTATGCTTGGCTTATTTTTGATGACATGGGGGGTGGGGGAGTGGTGATTACGTCAGCAGTAATTATTTACTTTTTTACACATTATGGCACTGCTGCTCATGAATGAATAAAAACAAAACATATATCTACCTATCAATGTTTACGTAAGCATGGGAGAGGGTAGTAGGAGCTTAGCTTACTTAGGGGGGGGGGGGGGGGGTAAATAATTGTAATAAATCTGATTAAAGTATACATATGGAGCAGTGCACTGTACGGAAGTGAGACGTGGACGATGACTAAAACATACTGAGAAAGGCTGGAAGCATTTGAAATATGGTGTTGGAGACGCATGGAAAGAATAAGCTGGACAGAAAAAAAAACAAGAAGTATTAGATATGGTAGAGGAGAAAAGAAGTCTACTAGCGAGTATAAAGACTAGAAGAGGGAAGATGTTTGGCCACCTTGTACGACATGACAAATTAATGAAAACCATCATAGAGGGAAAGGTAGAAAGAAAGAGAGGAACGGGAATACCGAGAAGATTATTCGTAGACCAAATAAAAGAGAAGGCAGATGTCGTACAGTGAGGTGAAAACGTTGGCAGAAGACCGTCAAGCCTGGAAATTACTCCACCGGCAAGAGCTACGCTCTTAAATGTTGAATGAATGAATGAAACTTCCAGCAACACCAGTAAACTAATAATCCATATGCAAATAAGGGCGGCAAGATCGACTTCAGGCCGAGTTCGACTAATGACATCAAACATGTGTTAAACACAACAACAACTTGTATGTGTTCATGTGTTTAAAACATGTGTTCAAATCGCGAAAGTTAAAAAATTACCAAAGACATCAAGTCTGATTTGGGCCTGTTGCGTTCGCATCCGCTGCTCTACCTTACTATATCTCCCTTGTCTGATCTGAGCTGTCGACACTCTTATTGTAATAGCTTATTCAGTTACTTTATCAACAGTTTTGTTAAATCAAATAGCACAACTCATATTTATTCAAGAATCATCTCGTCTCAACCATTTGTAGCGATTAAACCTAAAAGAATACACAGCGTCTGCCAAGTTTCCCGGAAAAGCTAAACTTTGGCATTAGAGCTCCCACTTGACGATGTATCGCGGTAACTCGCTCCACTCCAAACAGTCTGTATAAGCCTTCATGATTCTGTACTTGTGTTTCGAAGCGCTTAATCAAACACGCTGTATTGCTTGATATATAACACGCACGTAACGCAGCGCGTTAACATCTAAAAATTTGGCGTCTATTCCATAGGAAATAAAGGTCAACTTTGTGAGATTAACACAACGCGGCGCATTAGCGTGTTTGTAGTTATTGAATCAGGGCCCGGATTTAGAGGGAGAATTACAATAGAATTCAATGAACACCTTACTTTTGTCACGCAATATTTATTATTTATTAATAGGCTTGCGTTTGACCGGACTCACCTGATCTCAGTCTACGATCTGAAACTACCACTCCGGGCTGTCAAAGCACCGTCAACACCGTGTGTCCATAAGCGGTGGTTTCTGCTTACCGCCTAAGCGGTGGTCAGCCAGACCGCGAGCAAAAAAAAAAACTATTATTAAAAATATTGATATTTTATAGGATGTACCTCTAATTGTTAATTTTATCTTCTGCCAAAATAAACATATCAACACATACTTTAAATCTTTTGTTATTAAAAGAATTAGAATACCTAATCGTGTTTTTAATCTTACTCAGCGAACTTTAATCTTTTTAAAATCTTGACAATTTTCGAAAGAGATAGGTATCTCTGTAGGTCTAGACAAGAACCACTTTCTGTTAGCGTTAACGCCTGCGGAAAGATAAAATTGTATGCAAATGACAATAGCTTGAGATACCTATGCCACGTGACTGCTAATGTCATTTTCATACAGCTTTATCTTTCCGCAGGCGTTAACGGTAACAGAAAGTGGTTCTTGTCTAGACCCCCAGTGAGCGCAGCCTTAAGAAGGCCATCCGTAACATAAACACCTAAAGATTTTTACTATGAAAATATAAAAGAATACTACGGGCTATAAATAAGTAGACGCGACACCGTGGGTAGAGCCAGTGCCAATAACCTAATTAAAAAGGTGTTAGAAAACAGAGGAAAAAAAACCGGACTGAAAACACACTGAGATTGTCTCTTTACAGTACATAAAGTCACAAACCTTACCTCTTTATAATTTTAGCGTAGATTTTTTTTACGTACTAGTGCAGTTGCCCGCGACTGAGTACGCGTAGATTTTCATATAAACATTCAACCCTTTTTTCCTCCCTTAATCCGGCCCTTGCGCAAAATAACAGCCTATACTTCAATCTGGTCATAGCTATGCATATTCGTGAAAACTGCATTTAAATCCGACCAGTGGTTTAGGAGATGTGCGTGGACAAACAAACAGACAAAAATTCTAAAAACTGTATTAACGTTCACCTGCTTATTATAAGACGCCCTGTGTTTTTTTTAATATCTCGCAATTACAGATTTTTTATCTCTACGTTTTTATTATATGTATAAATATAGATAGATAAGTCCGCGTTTAGTCATTCCCTGTTTTCAACACTGTTGACAATCGGAAAAAAAAGTTACGTTCGTTCACAGTCTGGACGAAAGCAACTTTTTATTCCCACTCGTAGGTACCTATGAATCTAGTTCAAGAGTCAAGATGCAAAAAATGGATTTCAATGAAAGATGACATAGATTTTTTTAATTACGTCACACATAGAATTAACGCCAAAATAAAAAATAAACTATGTTTTTTATTGCATTAAAAACTGGCTAGGTTAGTTTTTTTTTTTTTTAAAGTAAGGTTAGGTTAGGTGTACGCGCGTACGTACTAGATAAGACAAAAAGCCGCCAATTATTTTAGAGTTACCTCAAAATTAAAATTTTCTTGAAAGTGGGTTCCAAAATTTATGGATACATCAAATACAGTTTCAGAAAACAACATAATAGAACATATCGTTTGATTTACAGCAATGTACATCTAAATGGATTTCCGTTTTTATTTGCCACTGTCCTCAATTTGTATTGAGGATTATTCTGAAATGTCATCTCGAATACAAATTTTAATTCAGTCGCCCACGTGTCGATTTGCTTGATTGATGTATTCTGAGCTACTACGGATGCTGTTTTTGTGTTTATTTTGGTCATTGGAATATAGAATGGTCTGTAGGAGGAAGTAATTTTTATACGGTATTTATAAATACGTAATTTACGTACAGATTGACACTTTGTCCTACAGATTTCAAAATAGGACCAGACTTAATTTTACGCGATATCTTCCTTGATTATGAACCGATTTCAATAGTTTTATTTTTTTATTGAATAGGTTACGTCTCAGAAGCTGGACGTTGATGATTGGCATGAACTTGCGCAAGATAGGGGAGAGTGGCGTCTTTTGGTATCGAAGGCCAAGACACATTTTGGATCGCTGCGTAAGAATAAGTAAGTAGGTTATATCTTGAGGATAATTTGAAGTAAATATTTCACCTCGAGGGATGGAAATTAGAGGATGAATCTCGTTTATTGAATTTAACCAAGCGTGTAGTAAAAAAAACGATTATTTTTATGGTTATTGATACTATTAGTCTTCGTTGAATGAACTATCTACAGCTGTTACATAGAAAACGGTCATTGACACTCGGCAAAATGTATGGAATAGCATTTTTTTGCGATATCAGGGTTGGTCCCATAGTAAAAGTTGTTTATAATGATGAATACAATGATCTCCTTTCGGCTTAGTACAGGTTATATGCGTAACCCTGTATGCAAACATAGATTATTAGGCCTACATGTTTCACTTTGTCGTTTATTATTTTCTCCGTTGTTGCTTTATCAGCTCTGCCCTGCTGTGAAACGATGACGTCTTCCAATCAGAGTGTACACGTACGTAGAGTCCCACTTTTGGGCAAATGCCTCCCTTCGACTTTCCCGATTTTGGGGGTCTTGAGTTGACTTTTGCCAGTCAAAGGCGCTAAGTTAACGGCATAACCCGAGCCTTATTTTCACTCGGTAGTATATTTTTTGTTGTTGTTTAAACTAGTAGACAAACAGAATAAAAACAAGGCTATATACTTTTCGAGTTTTGCTGGGTCAAAAATGTGTGATAATTAGGTCCATGTTCACTAAAAATTTACATGGGGATTATTAATTTAACCGGCATTTTGCTTATGAAAGAGTTTTCAAAAGCAGTCAGTTAACATTTTAATTGCCTTGTTAAGTTTCGGTGAACTTTGCCCTACGTCGCTTAAGTTTGCCGTACCATCTCGGTCGGTGGCCTTCGAGGAGTTGCTTGTGGTAGTAACAAATCCAATTTAAAATTGTACATTTGTACAAGTAGTCAAGCCTCAGATTAAATAAGGCTGTCAAGCTTGCACGTTACATAACAAACGGAGCTATTTTACACACTTAATACAGATATAGGCGACGCCCAGTCTAGTATTAACTGCTCAAGATAAATGTTTACCCATTTATTGAGGTGCTCTCTCGGATTTCATTCCACTCGGCAGTGTTGCCGACTTAGCGGGTTACCAGTTTGTTTCAACATGTGCCAGATTTAGGATTTGGAGGTTTGCTGTCCCGATATCTAATTTCGTGCGAAATGTCAAAGCTTTTATTTAACTTACCTTGTTATTTTGGGTCAAATCTTACAATTAAATTTTAAAACAGTTATCCCCAACCAAATGAGCTGAAATTTTGCATACGCGTTTAGTTTGGATGATAATGCATGGTTCGCTAAGTGACGTCTTCTAGATCCAATATGGTGGACTCCCATAGATGCGGACGAATTATTTTTATGCACCCCCATGATATTAATCTCATCAAATAAAAGGATTTGCTGAGAAGAATACGAAAAATACGAAAATAACAGCACACTAAATTCAATATGGCGGATGCCTAAAGCTAGTTATCAAACTATCCCTTCAGATCAGACAAGCAAGGGAGAAATGGTAAGATGACGTGGCAGGTGCGAAACCATCAGGCTTAAGAGGCTTGATGTCTTTAATCGAACTCATCCTGCAGACGATTTTATCGCTCTTTGCGTTAAGCGATGTAGCAGTATAGTCAAAAAGGTGAGTAAAACACGAATACATTTGAACACGAACGAGACTTGCTGTTGAAGTTCAAAATTGTGAGTGGCGTTGAGCTGTTATGGGCAAGCGTGAAGAGCCATCAGGCGAGCGACTTCGCTCGTCTCGTCACCAAGTATCATAAAAAAAAGCTTGTTAGTCTGATCTCTGGGAACCCCCAAACCGAATTTCATCCATATGCTGAGTCGTTACGGAATTGAGTGTGGACAAACGTACAGACTTACGATGGACACAAACTTTCACATTTTTAATATTAGTGTGAATATTGCTATAATATTATCATCTACTAGCCGTCCGCCCCGGCTTCGCACGAGTGTAAGCTCGGCCTTCGGCCTCGCTACAAAATATAATATAGCCTATGTCACCCGGGGATAGTGTAGCTTCCCAACAGTGAAAGAATTTTTCAAATCGGTTCAGTAGTTTCGGAGCCTATTCATTACAAACATACAAAAATAGGTACAAATCTTTCCTCTTTATAATATTAGTGTAGATGTATTAAATACTAGCTGCACCCGCGATTTCTTCAGAAAAAATAGCCTATGTTCGTCCTCATGATACATACTATTACCTCGCAAAATTTTATCGAGATCGGTTAAGCCGTTTAGCCGTGATTATGTAGCAAACAGACAGACGGGCAGAGTTACTTTCGCATTTATAATATTAGTGTGGATTAGTGTGGATATTTCTCCAAGTCCTGCAGCAAAGACGTAAATTTTGTTGAAAAAGTCTAGTATCAGATTGTATAACATTGCGGTAGTTATAAGCAAAATTTGCTAAAATATTAGTAGATTTGTAAAAGAACAGCTCTCTGGCAACACCACGCCATCCCCTCGAACGCGATCACCAGAAACTTGTCCAACTCCATCTAGATACGGCGACGGTGTCGTGTGTCTTATTTAATGTTGCCGTATTATTTACTTATTCGTTTTTCGTGGAGACGTTAAATAACTCGTGCGCACCTACTTCCCGTATAATCTCTGGATTCGGGGAAAGAATATCATCCGCGCTGTTGGTCTGATGTTTACCCTCATTCTCGTTTGACGACAGGCGATCTTTAGATTCACGGTTCACGGAAACGTTTTCCTTTCTTTTGATTTCATTATACGATTCATTTATTTGATTTGACAGCTACAATAAATGTGTAAAAAGCCGAGTGATAATCATGCATTCTGATCACTTTCGCTAGGTTTTTAACCGACTTCCAAAAAGAAGGGGGTTCTCACTTTGACTTATTTTTTTTAATATTTGTTAACTCAGAACTTTTGCTTGGATGAACCGATTTTGATTATTCTTATTTTATTTGAAAGCTGGTGCTTTCCGTGTAGTCCCATTTGGTCCAAGTCTGACATTTTTATGAAGTTGGTTTTTTATATTGAAAAATAATTAAATCGGTTCACCCTGTCGAAAGTTCTGAGGTAACAAACATTTTTTTAACGGTCGAATTGAGAACCTCCTCCTTTTTGGAAGTCGGTTAAAAAGTGACCGTGTTAATGTATAGATTATTTATTATTTATTTTAAAGGCCTCCCTCTTAGAGAGGGTGTTGCCATAATCCCCACGCTTGGCAGGCGGCTTGGGGATCGCAGTACGTTCACCGCGTACTCTCTTCTGGTCGCTGTTTTAGGACATACCCCGGACCACTCCGGGATTCTTTACTAACTAGAGATAAATTACTAAAGGGACCTTTTTATAGTTTAGAATTGAGGATCCTCTATGTAGTGCCCGGTCCTCAAACTGTAGAGCTCTTTGATCAGCTTGATCCGATCAGGTAAACTTTTCTTATAAGCAAGTCTTTTCAGTTCAGTTCGCGTTTAAGTTTTTTTTATTAAAACTCAATAGGTACCGTAGTAAATTGTTTCATTTACCATTACAATTGAAAATAATGCTCTTTATAAATAACTAGCCGTCCGCCCCGGCTTCGCACGGGTGTATGCTCGGCCTTCGGCCTCGCTACAAAATATAGCCTATGTCACCCGGGGATAGTGTAGCTTCACAACAGTGAAAGAATTTTTCAAATCGGTTCAGTAGTTTCGGAGCCTATTCAATGCAAACAAACAAACAAACGATCAAATCTTTCCTCCTTATAATATTAGTATAGATTTATCAATGGTAAGCAGTTTACGAAGAGGAAACTCCACTTACAGCTTTTGTTAAAACGTCTTATGTCTTAAGAGTATTGTCAATGAACTACCGCGAAGGTACTACCTTTATTATTTGTTTACTTTACTATGCCCACCACTATTATTAAAGTTTTAACGATACAGCTCGTTGAGCTTTCCTTCTACTTATTTAAATGGTGATAGATAACTAGCTATGCGGTTTCGTACAGACAAACGTACAGACTTACGATGGACACAAACTTTCACATTTTTAATATTAGTGTGAATATTGCTATAATATTATCATCTACTAGCCGTCCGCCCCGGCTTCGCACGAGTGTAAGCTCGGCCTTCGGCCTCGCTACAAAATATAATATAGCCTATGTCACCCGGGGATAGTGTAGCTTCCCAACAGTGAAAGAATTTTTCAAATCGGTTCAGTAGTTTCGGAGCCTATTCATTACAAACATACAAAAATAGGTACAAATCTTTCCTCTTTATAATATTAGTGTAGATGTATTAAATACTAGCTGCACCCGCGATTTCTTCAGAAAAAATAGCCTATGTTCGTCCTCATGATACATACTATTACCTCGCAAAATTTTATCGAGATCGGTTAAGCCGTTTAGCCGTGATTATGTAGCAAACAGACAGACGGGCAGAGTTACTTTCGCATTTATAATATTAGTGTGGATTAGTGTGGATATTTCTCCAAGTCCTGCAGCAAAGACGTAAATTTTGTTGAAAAAGTCTAGTATCAGATTGTATAACATTGCGGTAGTTATAAGCAAAATTTGCTAAAATATTAGTAGATTTGTAAAAGAACAGCTCTCTGGCAACACCACGCCATCCCCTCGAACGCGATCACCAGAAACTTGTCCAACTCCATCTAGATACGGCGACGGTGTCGTGTGTCTTATTTAATGTTGCCGTATTATTTACTTATTCGTTTTTCGTGGAGACGTTAAATAACTCGTGCGCACCTACTTCCCGTATAATCTCTGGATTCGGGGAAAGAATATCATCCGCGCTGTTGGTCTGATGTTTACCCTCATTCTCGTTTGACGACAGGCGATCTTTAGATTCACGGTTCACGGAAACGTTTTCCTTTCTTTTGATTTCATTATACGATTCATTTATTTGATTTGACAGCTACAATAAATGTGTAAAAAGCCGAGTGATAATCATGCATTCTGATCACTTTCGCTAGGTTTTTAACCGACTTCCAAAAAGAAGGGGGTTCTCACTTTGACTTATTTTTTTTAATATTTGTTAACTCAGAACTTTTGCTTGGATGAACCGATTTTGATTATTCTTATTTTATTTGAAAGCTGGTGCTTTCCGTGTAGTCCCATTTGGTCCAAGTCTGACATTTTTATGAAGTTGGTTTTTTATATTGAAAAATAATTAAATCGGTTCACCCTGTCGAAAGTTCTGAGGTAACAAACATTTTTTTAACGGTCGAATTGAGAACCTCCTCCTTTTTGGAAGTCGGTTAAAAAGTGACCGTGTTAATGTATAGATTATTTATTATTTATTTTAAAGGCCTCCCTCTTAGAGAGGGTGTTGCCATAATCCCCACGCTTGGCAGGCGGCTTGGGGATCGCAGTACGTTCACCGCGTACTCTCTTCTGGTCGCTGTTTTAGGACATACCCCGGACCACTCCGGGATTCTTTACTAACTAGAGATAAATTACTAAAGGGACCTTTTTATAGTTTAGAATTGAGGATCCTCTATGTAGTGCCCGGTCCTCAAACTGTAGAGCTCTTTGATCAGCTTGATCCGATCAGGTAAACTTTTCTTATAAGCAAGTCTTTTCAGTTCAGTTCGCGTTTAAGTTTTTTTTATTAAAACTCAATAGGTACCGTAGTAAATTGTTTCATTTACCATTACAATTGAAAATAATGCTCTTTATAAATAACTAGCCGTCCGCCCCGGCTTCGCACGGGTGTATGCTCGGCCTTCGGCCTCGCTACAAAATATAGCCTATGTCACCCGGGGATAGTGTAGCTTCACAACAGTGAAAGAATTTTTCAAATCGGTTCAGTAGTTTCGGAGCCTATTCAATGCAAACAAACAAACAAACGATCAAATCTTTCCTCCTTATAATATTAGTATAGATTTATCAATGGTAAGCAGTTTACGAAGAGGAAACTCCACTTACAGCTTTTGTTAAAACGTCTTATGTCTTAAGAGTATTGTCAATGAACTACCGCGAAGGTACTACCTTTATTATTTGTTTACTTTACTATGCCCACCACTATTATTAAAGTTTTAACGATACAGCTCGTTGAGCTTTCCTTCTACTTATTTAAATGGTGATAGATAACTAGCTATGCGGTTTCACTCGCGTTTTATGCCTCTTTGAAGCAACCTCCTTCGTAGCGACATCAAGCTCCTTTGACTTGTCAACGAAAGCATCAGCGTAGGTAATTATAGATCACCTGCCCATAAATACGATCAACATTGATCATGAACCCATTATCCAGACACTTAAATGAGCGATGTACCTCTATTTACTATTAATATATTGTAGACATATGTATACACAGAAATGATTGATGCAGCGATTTAGACGTTAATACCTACCTACGAATATAATTTGAATGTCAATGAAGCATTTCAGGGCATTTTTGCTAAGTTCAGCACTTAGGGCAACGACACTAAACGTGAAATTGATGAATTAGCACACGGCTGACGATCTACGACTAGTCTATTAAACTTTCTCCGCGCCTTCATCGATAGGATCGTCTAGAGTACGGGAGGCTAGACTTGAACAAATTTTAATCACGCTCACTGACGTGTAGAAGAACATTAATTTTTATGTTGAAGTGGTTTTTTAAATGTATCAATAGGCTTGAGCATCATCGCGTCAGACGCGATGATGCGGTCTACGATGGAGCACGCTTGCCTAGAAGAAACCGATTCACTCGTGATTTGAAGACGCCCAAATTTTAACTACGGGGGAATACCCATTCAGGCATCGCTTTCCACCGACTAGCAGTACGCACAATAAAAGAGGATCAAAGCTTTTCGTGCGGGTTTTTGGAATTAAGATCATAAAGCGGTGTCGATTTTTCGTACCCGCTCTGGCAGTCCGATACCGCCGTAACATTACATATTCTGTGAAAATGTCAACTAGCTATCTATTACGGTTCGAAAAATACAGCCGTTCTTTGGGAAGATAGACAGAGAGACGGCGTAGGCTTAGTAATAGGCCTTTGGGTCCGTTCCCTAAAATGCAGTGTCGGAAAAAAAAACATATCGCTTTTGTACAAAGCAACAACATTCTGTTGGGCGCTTCAATTAACTATTACAAGCGTGGTGGCCACCATGTTGCGAAACAATATTAGGTCAGCTCTGTTAAACAACATCCATGCATTTTTCTTTCAAAACTTGATTTTAAACTAGCAGCGTTTGCGATTTTACCAGTTTTCCTACACGATCCATGATTTTTACAGGGATAAAAAGCCTATAGTACACACCTTTATCATCATTCATTATCATTTCAGCCATAGGACGTCCAGTGCTAGAATTAGGCTTCCCCCATCGATCTCCAAAAGGGCCGGTTGGAAGCGGCCTACCTCCACCGTTTTCCTGCGGTCTCTTTTAGGTCGTCTGTCCATCTGGACCGTAGGACGTCCAGGACTGCGCTTACCGGTTCGTGGTCTCAAAATTTTTGGTGGTTTCGTAATTCAAAAACCATGTACTCTGCCCATTGCTTCTATAGTAGCCTATGTGTTAATTATTTAAGGAAACAATCAATCAAGTCAACATTAAAAAAACGCTTCAGCCGTTTGGGAGCTACGATGTCACAGACAGACACACATATGCACATGTTATTAATCTTATAACACCCCTCTTTTGCGTCGGAAGTTAAAAACAAATTAACAATAAGAACAGCCTGTATTTAAAACGTGAATTGGGGACGGTCATGGTCATTCCACATTGAATACAAAGCACCAACAGTTTGCTAACTCCGATGTTGGGTGTAATGACGTCACATGTGTACATGTACGTAATGTGGACACTGATGTTGGTGAGACATAACCGGTGGTGTGTCTGTGTGCACGCAATCGCATAACGGGACACCTCGCTCGGTGGAGCGGCGACGACGAGTCGTGAGCCGGATCCGCCTTGCCATCCGGTCACCTATCCAACGCACGATTTGGCAATTATACATTGACTTATCATATTACTTCGTAAGTACCGGGCCAATAGATCTTTGCATTACCGACACAATGGTGCCGATTCAGTGATGAGATGCAGTGTTACCGGATTAGGGATACAATGTGTAGGTACAGTGCGATTGTAGAGATTCTACGCTGACCATGTCGCACCTGCTTTCGTGGCCTCGCTGCCCCAATACAACATTACAAGATCTGTACATAGTACAAGGCACACATAACACGAGTCTTTCAATGCCTACAATGCCTGCAATTAGGTTAAACTCCCGGCTACCACTATGCTACAAGGGTTCCCTCTGCGCGGTCGCTGTGGTCAAATACTGGAAGACAACCTTTATATTTTTTTGAATCATCGACACGACGCTAACATGGTGAGATCAGATATACTCCTTACCAGTTTCGACTCAATCGCACACCGTCTTCGTGGATAAGCCTTCATCGAAGCTGAGAACTACGACGTTGTTATAGTTAGTAGAGATTTAGACAGATGGCGCTAAGTTTTCAGGTATCATCTGTACATATGTAGAATTACTGACGAGCAAATCCGTCCGCTTTTCGGAACAGCACTAACTTATTCATAAAGATGAATTAAAGCTAACATGGTGTTTCCTAAACAACACTGATATCATCCTGTGGAGGATTTTAGTTATCTCTTTAGTTTCTTCTTAATATCTTGGTCGCACTGTATATGGTACTTTTTGTCTTGATTGGAGAAGATATAGGTGGGAAATGAAGGATAATGCCGGCCTTTAGCAAGCCTTGACCTTTGTGACTCCACGGGCAATGGTGCTATTGTATAACCTAGGTGACTGGGTGACTGGTTAAACAGAGAAAATATTCGGGGATATTGTACTCAACATTATGTTTTTATTTTACTATTGAACCAATCCTATAATCGCGAAAAATACAGCTGTTCCATAATTTTTTCTATACAGTTCGATTCCCATCTGAAATGTCTGGGTATTAATATTAAAAGAAAAAAGTATGTGTATCAGTCTCTGGCAGCCATAATACAAGCTTTGCTTAGTTTGGGCTCAGATATTCGTGTGTGCAAAAATGTCCGGAATATTTATTTATTATTTCGTCGAGTGTCAATGAACTTTTTGTATGGATCTTTTCGCAGTCTCAGGTTTGGTCACTATGTAGACAAAATAAATACAAAAAAAAAGTAAGATTCAGTCAGAACTGCACGTCAGAAGTGAAAACTTAAGCAGTAATTCACCTATTCTACAAGAGATGGCGCTATTTTAAAATACACGGTACAGCGTGACGATGTCGCGAGTTTCATGACTTTTGTTGACCCAAAAAGTGCTTAAAGTGCCTAATGAAGTTTTCACTTCAAAAAAACATTGGCGGTACTTATGGACATCTGTCATCTAGTCTACTTGTATCAAGGACGTTATAAAACCTAACGGCAACCTAATTACTTTTAGGGTTGCTACGTCCATGACCTGTGCTGTGACCACGGACACAGCAAAGTGTTCAAAACGTCAGGAATCAGAATAATGTAAAATACACGCGATAAATTTCCGTAAAAATGTTTAATTACAATGTAAAATCTTTAAAATATATACTGACTAGCGACCCAGTCTGCTTCGCACGTGTGTAAGCTCGGCCTTCTGCCTCGATTCTATGACCCGTTCCAGAAACACAAAATTTCATTCAAATCGGTCCAGTCGTTTTTAATAGTTATTCTGCTATTCCGGACGGAGACAAATACAACAAATCAAAAACCATGAAAATCGGTCCAGCCGTCCTCGAGTTATAAGTGTTCGAACAACCCCGACTTTATTTTATATAGATAGAAACACTTTCGATTGTCTTGTGCGACCAAGATGGCAAACTGACCAACATTACAGTTCGTCATGGATTATAAAAAAGTAAAAAAAAGCAAGTTGAAGTGGCAGAAGAACTGATGACCGATCGGGAAGGTTCTTGAGTGGAGACCACGAACCGGATGACGCAGCGTAGGTAGGCCTCCCACTAGATGGACCGACGACATTGTGAGAGTGGCGGGCATCCAGTTGATGGCAGGATGTCGTTCAGTGTGGAGGTTAAAAGGGGGGTTCTACGTTCAGCAATGGACGTCTTCTGGCTGATGATGATGTTGAAAAAATAATAATGAGCGGCAATAAAGCCGACTAGTTCCGGAACTATCATGTCAATAGTGAATCCATCAACGTGACCGATTGCCGCGTCTCCGGTACGATTGACGAATCCTTCCTTTTCTAATTATTCAGGGGAAGTGCGTTTTGTAAGGCTGCGCAATAAAGTAGTATTTATACAGGGTTGCACAGAAATGTGGTACTATGCCTAAAGGATTATTGTAGGTACTCTTTTTCTATTGTGGTCCCATGGTAAAATTTATTCATACAATAAATTTTATTACCAATTTACCAATCCTGATATAACTAAAAAATTTGCTCCCCATACATTTCGATTCGATGGAGTGTGAATGGCTTTTCTCTATGGTATAGCAGATATTTTTCGCAATTTCAGGGTAGTTTTTGTAGTTTTTTTTTTTCATAATAATAATTGCTATGGCCTCGTTCCAGCTTAGTATGAACAATTTTGTTCGAGCGCCTGTTGATTTTGCAATAGCAACAATTTTGTTGGAGTGATTACTAATTTTGAACTCCTATTTTTTGCAGATAATTATCTTGAGTACACTGGCTATGTTTGATATAGAAGTCTTAGCGGCAACGAGGCATTGATTGACTGTGTTATGTGTGCCTCGGCTTCCCTAGACACAATTTTTTTAAGTTCGTCCAATAATGCCTTTATTTGCCTGACGATCTACTCTTATTATTGTTAGGAAGCTTAATTTTGTAAAATAAAAATCTCCATTTTAAATTCATGACGTTCTAACCTCAGAAGTTAATAAAACAGCAGTAATAGTAAATTCGTCGTATTCGTCTGCTATCATGAATTCATAATTTGTTTCGACATCTGGTTATCATAACTCTGAAGCTGGCCGTAAACCGGTAGTGGGCGCGACCATTGTTTCACAAGCTTTGCTCGTGCGCTCTATACTATCGGTATCAGGTAACTTTGATCAGTCAGCGGCATTATATATTTATTTACGTAACCTGACCTGAAGCTTACTTTGTATTTTTGCCGTTTACCTCAATATTCACACAAAATAACCTTCTCAGCAAATTGTCGTAAAAATGGTTTAGGTAATCAGTTTCGTACGTACCTTCTACCGGTATGGGTCCAAAGACTGTTGCCAATGTGAAAAAAAGTTCTAGTGACAGACGAGTTTATATTTCGGAGCGGTCGATCCGCGAACGATCTAGGTCGAGCAGGCTTCCAACACCGAGATATAGGAGGCTGGCTCAAGTCGACAGGTCAAGGTGGCCATCTCCGACGCGGCTTCGCTGCTCGAGGACCGCATCGGATCGCTACTCGCGATTCAGGTACAACCGATGCACTCTTCCCAACTCATATTACCCTAGTACTTCTATATCCATTTGCAGAGAATAAACGCCTTTAACCACAATAAAATCAACATTCAAGCCATGCAAATTGCGCCGTAAACTTAATCTAGTAATTTGTCTCGTAATTTGCAATTACAAAGTTGTGTCGCAATGGTAATGTCCCCGTCGAACATTAAACTTGTGCATGTTAAGGTTTTGTTGGTTCAGTTAAGCGGCAATGCTCCTAATTTGATTGCGTTTAAATTGAGAGGAGTCATTACAGGAACGGTTCGATAACGTCGTGCGTCGGCCGCGTGGGAACTTCACTGGCACCGTACACTTCGTACAGTAGTCGTTCAGCGCGCGGCTTATCTTGAAATATCGCCGCTGACAGCGCGCCGCGGCCGAAACACCGACGCCGCCGCGCCGTGGAAAATTGTTAACGTTTATAGCCATTAATTTTATTTTGCCATCAACTAATGGAAGTATTTTCGCGACGAATAACTGTTTCGATATATCTCGATTAACTTTTGTAAAGTTCAAAACGTTGTTTGTCGATTTTTACCGCCAGTCAATTTGCTGCTTTTGCGTAACAATGTAGTGTGCTCGCTCTGCCTGAGCGCAATAATAACCAAATTTAGCATGATAATTATTGGGACGCCTTGTTTAGCGGTTGTTTTCTGTCGGGTTTGCGGTTGGTTTAGCGTTTTGTGCTTTAGAATCTAATTGCTAAGAGCTGGGATGATATCATCGCAAGACGAGATCTAGCCGATACCTTGAGGTTTAATTGTTTTGCACGTTTAATGTTTTATGATTGGCATTCATTTAAGGCCTTCTTTTCCCACTTTTAGCCAACTTTGGTCATTCTAGTTTTAGTTTGTCTACTACTATGGTTAGCATAAAATTATAAAAATGTTTTCATATCAAATTTTAATGTTTTATCTAGGAAACTGTGAAGACCGAAACACGATTAAGGACATTTCGCTCAATACAAGAAAGAAAAAAGTAACACTGATTAGAGCTATTCCCCGTTTTTTTGGATTCATTCAAATGCCTACGCATTTTTCACAAATATGGAGGCAACCGTAAAGGTACATTTTATATTACAGCTATATACTTATCGAAAAATATGAGAAAAACCTCAAAATTAGAATTAGCGAAACGCACGACTGTGTGCAAGGGCCATGATTTTGCTCCACAAAATGTGGCTATAACACAATATAGTCTTATGGTCTGTACTCTGTAGTAACGAGCGTTGCTTAAAAGTGGCTTATAATTTACGTTTAATAATAGGGCTTTTAATTTACGTTTTTCGTGATACATAAATCCTCTTATTATCATTCGTTTCGAACGAGTTCTTCGTCATCATCATTATCAGCCAGAAGACGTCCACTGCATCCCCCTTTAACCTCCTCACTGAACGACATCCTGCCATCTGCATTCACTGTATGCCCTCGACTTTCACAATGTCGTCGGTCCATCTAGTGGGAGGCCTACCTACGCTGCGTCTTCCGGTTCGCGGAGTCAACTCAAGAACCTTTCTTCCCCATCGGTCATCAGTTTTCTTCGAGCGATGAACGAGTTCATGTAACACTCATATTAACGATGGCTTAATCAGTCCCAAAACGATTATAACAGATTTAATGTAGCACCGCAGTAATGAAATATTCTCGCATATGTGGAACATGTAGTATAGTAGTTGTGGAAGCTGGCAGACCGCCAGCTCTGTCCTATCGGCCTTCCTTACATACAGCCATACGGCGCAGTACACTGTACAAAATTTGAAAGCGTTGCGAATTCACAATATGCTTAATAAATTGCGTTATTGCCGTCGCGGTGGCCCTCGACCGTGATTGATAGGTATTATAATAATGCTTTTATTGTGTGCCCGAATCGAAACGTTTATTGCGAAGTGTTGATACCTCTTTAACGCTACGCCATGAAATACCGGCGGGTCTCTGTGTTGGTCAAATTTTACTGTCTTGGTATTAGATTCATTGCGAGTTGTGATCTTTGTACTGTAGTGAATTGACCATTTCAAAACATTCAAGTCCTAATGAAGTACTTATTAATCGATTTAATGATGATTGGATTGGGTCATTAATTCCGCCATATTGGTTTTTGTGTAACATCAGATATCCTTTAACACCCAGGGCGTTCAGACATTACGAAACATAAAATTTGTTCAAATCTGATTTGGAGCAATGAGGGAATTTTCATGAATTTTCATGCTTCATGTGTTCTATGAAGCATGCCAATTCATAAATACAGGGTTACGCATTTACCCTGTACTAAGCCGAAAGGAGGTCATTATACTCATCATTATGAACAACTTTTACTATGGGATCAACCCTGAAATAGCGAAAAAAATATGCTGGAAATTTCAACTGGCTATCAATTACGGTTCGAAAGATACAGCCGATAAAAGGTAGGACAAACAGCTTAGGCTAAGGGTTCCGTTTACACCCTTTGGGTAAGGAACCCTAAAATATATGAAAAATGCGGACATTTGAACACGAACGATAATTGTACTAAGGCATATCTCCCTTGTTTGTCTGGTTTGACCCTAAGATATTTTTAACTGTAGATAGGTTGTGTCCAACACCATATTGACTAGACGAATGCAAGGCACATTACCGTACTCGTTACAGCCGTCTCTCAGTCACGCACTCGCAACATATCGCAGCTAAATAAGTGTTTTAGCAAAGATAATTGTAATAAAATGCCTTCCTGTGTCTCGCACTGTGAGAGACAAGAAAAATGTTTCATTTCACGCGTAAGTATATTTCCTTTATTTTTATTAAAACGGAAAAGATACTTTTAGTTATTTATTAAAGTAGTGTTGTTCGCCTATAACATCTCTATTATTACAACTCACTGGTCTGCCCTATATATTAATGAGACTCCTTTGGGCCAAAAACTAAAATATGTTAACGAATAGGACAATGTCTCTTTGCGTAGATATGTCACTGTACGATGATAGAGAGTAGTTGCTTTGTCGTCTGCATATCTGTCAACGATGCCACCTAATAAACGTTCCGTCCGACTTTGATTTACACCAACCTCACAATAACACTCGACGAACGAATATTAGCGGAATATACTCTGTTTATTTTGTTTTCCCAAAAAGCCAACTCCGATTTCCCTGAATCGATTCGTGCTAAATCCAGTTCCGAGAAAGACGCGCTATCAAAAAATGGGTTTTTAATAAAGATGAAAAATAGAATGAACCGTTAAAATAGGTTGTAAGTTACCGCTAAAGCGCCGGCAGTCTAATAAATTTGACAAATTGCCACTGTTATGGCAACACATATCTGCTTCACGAGTAACTTTGCCACTGAAAAAACATTAAGTTCTGGAGCGCGCTATTAGTTCCTTTGGATTTGATCATGGTCATGTTGAACTTTACCACAGCTTCAAGTCGTAAATGTGACAATATCAGCTGTAGTTAAACAAATGGAGTTATTTCTGGCAATGGGAAATTAGTGAAGATTCATGACGACATAAATTTCAGTATAGTTTGCATAGTAGGTATAATTTAAGTAGCGAGTCTGTCAAATTTCTACATGATTCATTTTGGAGAACGCGCTTTAGAGTTACATGGCCTTATTCTACCATCCCCTTTCCACTACAGGGGCCTTACATCCAATTCTAAACGCGGGCCCGAATAGGTGCAGTTTGCAAAATCACGCGACCGCAAACCGTATCTCGGCGCGTTAAGGTTAGCGTTCGCGTGATTTTGCAAATTACACCTATTCAGGCCCGCGTTTAGAGTTGGCGTAAGGCCCCAGGACAAGTAGAATTTTCTTCTAGATCAACGTGTTCCATCCTTGACTACATCGTAGCATACCATCAGGCGACTTGATAGATAGATAGATAAATCTTTATTGTTCACTACAAATTACATACACAAGACACGATAAAACAGCTTAAAACTAGTGCAACAATCGGCGGCCTTATCGCTAAGAGCGATCTCTTCCAGGCAACCTTAGGATAAAGAGAGGATTCATAAAGGAGGTAGAAGGGGGGCGTGCAATATTAAATAGTGTGATAAATAATTTAAACGTACATCCTAATAATAATACATACTTGGCTTGGCCTGACTTGGTGGCCAAATGTAGATCTATTCTATATATCTATACATATAATAAAAACGTAGAGATAAAAAAATCTGTAATTGCGAGATAACAAAAAAAAAATCACACAGGTCGTCTTAAAATAAGCAGCTGAACACGATAGGACAGTTTTTAGAATTTTTGTCTGTTTGTTTGTTTGTTTGTTTGTTTGTTTGTTTGTCCGCGAACATCTCCTAAACCACTGGACGGATTTTAATGCGGTTTTCACGAATATGCTTAGAAATTACCAGATTAAAACATAGGCTATCTTATATCATTTATTTTAATTCTTTATTTTTACATAAACGAAAATAAAAATCAATGATTTATTTCTTCGTTACCCGAAACGTAATATGAGGATCGTCACATAGCCTCAAGCAAGGAGATCCAAAGTAAAGAGAATGTTATTGACATAGCCATTAAAATTTTGAAACTGTCAACTATGTCAACTGTCAACATGGTCATTCGGTTAATCAGTTTAAATTTAAAGAAGGTTCCTTAACCTTCTTAGATGAATGAACGTGTAGATCAAGCATGTTTTAGGCCTTAAAACCTCTTTGGTGATTCATTCCAGTGCATGGAGTAGGAGTGTGGCGTACTCGTACTCCTTGCGCCAACCTTCGTGAATTTCATTCCAATTTTCCACGACGTGTGGCGCTGGGGCGCGAAAAGAAAAAAATAAAAGAACACCGATTTTCAAATGGAATTGTCATTCGCTTTTTCTAAGATTTGTCTAAGATTTTTCTTTGCATTAAATTTATAATTACTTTCGGACTCAGCTATTTTCTTCCATTGTCGGTAGCTTAACCCTCTCCTTCTATATAAATAGTACAAATCCACTATAATTGGTGACCACTGAATGAACCGTACACCACCGACAAAGGTCAGAATGCCGCTAGATCGTACTGATAGCACTGCGGCTGACACGAAGAATAAAGATGATGACAATGTATTCCGAGTTGGCGTGCGAATTCCACCGTTTTGGCCCGAGAAGCCGGCGATTTGGTTCGCCCAGATCGAAGGCCAATTCGCGATTTCCAACATCACTGCAGATAGCACCAAGTTCTACTATGTGATTGGACAACTTGACCCGCAATAGGCAGCTGAAGTCGAAGACATCATCGTCAACCCGCCTGTGACCGAGAAGTACGAAAAACTCAAGCTGGAGCTAATTAAACGTTTGTCCGCATCAAGAGAAAAAAGGTACAGCAACTTTTAACACACGAGGAGCTAGGTGATCGTAAGCCTTCTCAATTCTTACGTCATCTACGACACCTAGCAGGCCCCGGAGTTCCAGAAGACTTTTTACGCATGATTTGGACCAGCCGCCTACCGAACAGCACGCAGACCATCATTGCTTCGCAGCAGATGACGTCATCACTCGATGTGCTGGCAGACCTAGCCGACCGCATACATGACGTTGTCCCTGGGTCGCATCTACATCCAGTACCACACCGGGAAGCTCCAAGCTCCATATTACATTCTCATGGTTTTATTCTATGTTAGCATTTAAAACACAAAATATACCGCATCCTATTTTAATACAGTCCCGCGAATAGAAATATTCAAAAAAGGCCCTTTGTACATGAAAATAAACCTATACAACAAAATTCCGGACGCAATAAAGAAATAAATAAATAATAACATTTTTCCAAAACCAACTTCGTAAGTTTCTAACCCAAAAATGTTATTACGAGATAAAAGATTTATTCGATGATAAATTTTAGAAAATTATAATTAGAAAATAAATATCGATATATAAATAGTTAAGAAAGTAGCGTCATAAGTTTTGTATCATCTCATATAAATAATTAAGTACCCTATCACACTAAGTATGTTTTTTTTTGTTTTGTAAAATTACTTCACCCTAGGTTAAGTTTGAATAGTATATATAATATTTATGTAATAGATTTAACTATACTTAAATTTATATGTTTGTCTGTGGTCTGGTTTTGTGAACAGCCACTACATAAGTCATTGCTGCACCCTTTATGCAAGGTATATAAACTTAGCTTTTAGAAGAATACAGTGTATATTATTTGCAGTAAGAATAAGAATATAGAAATAATTTTATTTTACTGTGATATTTTAACAGATAAATAGAGTAGTTCCATTTCATGGCTTTTTAATCAAGGTATACATACAAATGCACGCGAAATAAGAAATAACTAGCCAAAAGCGTGTTAAGACAAGCATTATGTCAGGGTTCCGTGGCCAGCGAAACTGGCCGGAAATATACTTTTAATGGTTTAGACAAAAAGAAAATTTCAAAACATGCTCTGCACTGTGGTCACATTATCTTTTTGATTTGAAAACTGTTGACGGTGTTATTTATTACTTTTATGATTCTATCAATACTTCATACAGGGCGACTTAAAATAAGCAGCTGAACATGTTAAGGCAGTTTTTAGAATTTTTGTTTGTTTGTTCACGCACATCTCCTACACCCCTGGAAGAAAATGCGGACGGATTTAAATGCGGTTTTCACGAATATGCTTAGCTATGATCAGATTGAAGTATATGCTATGTTATTTTGCGCAAGGCCGGGTTAAGGGAAGAAAAAAGAATTGAAGGTTTATATGAAAATCTACGCGTACGAAGTCGCGGGCAAAAAAGCTAGTAAAAAATAAAAAAAAGTGAAAGACGGCCCACTATCACCCCGTACATTGTAGATTTTTCTTGGATACGTACCAAACTTTTTGAATCCACGTTTTTAATCCACGGGCAAGGAATGGAACAGCCGGCTTTGTTTTCTGATATATACAACGTATATCAAGGTGTAATAATAGTGAAGAGTATGTATATACTCATCATTATGTACAACTTTTACTACGGTATCAAACCTGAAATCGCAAAAAAAAAAACAGCTGTTCCATAAATAACTGGTCAAGTGCGAGTCGGATCGCGCACGAAGGGTTCCGTACCATTATCTAAAAAACGGCAAAAAAATCACGTTTGTTGTATAGGAGCCCCCTTAAATATTTATTTTATATTAATTAATGTATTTATTTTTAAAGTTAAAATATACCTAAATATTCTGTGAATATTTCAAGTGTCTAGCTGTTGCCGTTATCAATATAGAGCAAAAACGAGCAAAAAAATCACGTTTGTTGTATGGGAGCCCCCTAAAATATTAATGTTATTCTGTTTTTTATATTCTACTAGTCGACCGCCCCGGCTTCGCACGGGTGTAAGCTCGGCCTTCGGCCTCGCTACAAAATAGTATCCTATGTCCGTCTCCTGGTTCTAAGCTACCTCCCCACCAATTTTCAGCCAAATCGGTTCAGCCGTTCTTGAGTTATAAATAGTGTAACTAACACGACTTTCTTTTATATATATATATTTGTTGTTATAGCGGCAACAGAAATACATCATCTGTGAAAATTTCAACAGTCTAACTATCACGGTTCATGAGATACAGCCTGGTGAGTGGTGACAGACGGACGGACAGACGGACAGCGGAGCCTTAGTAATAGGGTCCCGTTTTACCCTTTGGGTACGGAACCCTTAAAAACGGTCATTGACTCTCGACAAGAACATATTTTTTTTCGCGTTTTCAGGTTTGGGTTCATAGTTAAAGTTGTTCATAAATAGTACATAGATATCCTTCAGTATTACTACATATCTTTTTGTTACACGCTGTATAATCTAGGTCTTTTATAGTCTTTTAATTTTATCTTCTGAGTCGGCGTGCTTCATCAACCACCACATTGTCGCTTACAACTGGTGAGGAAGTGGCCAAACGCGGACTTATACTCGGTAAAATAATAGCATATTTTACTCCACCGCCATAAAGTAGCATGTCTGTCTAGTTTCTGCTGGATACATGTCGGCGAAGTTCGCAAGAGTTTCATGAACTTATTCTACTACCCCTTTCACGACAGGACAAATAGAAGGACTGCAAACTACCACCCGTTCTTCGTGGTAATTCCAAAAATTTGTAATAGTTTGGTTGCGCATTAATAATACGCATCATAAATGAAGATTCCAAGAATGTAACTCCCTACTCCTTGTTTCTTGAGAAGTTCTAACAAGGCATATTTAAGGCTAGTGAATGGATCTCTTCTAGATCTAAGTGCTTCATCCTCGGCTACACCGTCGCTTACCATCAGGTAAATGGTGGTCTAAAGTAGATCAATATACAGTAAAAAAAAAGTACAGTACAATACTAAAAGCTAGTATCTGTGACTATGCAATAAAAAGTTGCCAAGTTCGATACTGCGTAGATAAATAACAGCTGGCAGTGTCAGATGTAAGTATAAATGTAAAGCAGTGATTTACATTTTGATTGGAATCCAGGATCTGTTGGTCGATTGTTCGAGCTGCGATGGGGATCCTGGAAAAGTTGGATCCTTTGGGAGTACTCCAACTAAAACTATTACACTGACTGGCAGTAAATTGTCCACACTGATTTAATGTGCATGTAATTAACGTAATACTAAAAAAAAAAAACATACAGTAGTTACAAATTTTTATGGTTGACACAAAAAAAAAAATAAGTTTATATTTTCTTATTAAATACTTTTGTATTTATGCTAATTGCATTCACGGTATTTAATGTAAATTTCTGCTCATATTTATATCGAGTGAGTTTCTTGTAGGCAAGCGTGCTGAATCGTTGACCGCATCATCGCTTAACAGCAGGCGAGGAGGCGGTGAAAAGCAAGTTTATTTTTTTTATTATTTATTTATTTATTTATTTATTTATTTATTGTCATTAGTACGGCTTAAAACCAATTACACTAATTACACATTATCAAGTCCAAATAAGAATACAATTAATTAAAATTAAATTAAAAATTAACTAATACAAACAATTAATTAAATGTCAAAAATAATAATAATAAAATATTATACATTATGTGACAGCGATTAAAAATGCATCCCGGACCAGACTAAATTTTGTTGAATAATTCTAGTATCTGCATGATCTAATTCCTTCCTCCCCATTTTTCTATCGGACTGCCAGAGCGGGCACGAAAAATCGACACCGCTTCATGGTTGATATTCCGAAAACCCGTACGAAGCGCTTTGATTCCACTTTTATTGTGCGAACTGCTAGTCTGTGGAATGCGCTGCCGGAATGGGTGTTCCCCGATAGTTACAATCTGGGTGTCTTCAAATCTCGAGTGAATCGGTTTCTTCTGAGCAACAGTGCTCCATCGTAGACCGCATCATCGCTTAACATCAGGCGAGTTGGCGGTCAAACGCAAGCCCGTTACAGAATTTAAAAAAAAAGTATACCTACAAGAAAAAAAAACGTGTTGTCTTGCTTCCTCTCATTAAAAAAACAGCCCAACGATAACAGTTATATTGCTTTAATTACCAGCTAGCTCTACTTAACCCTAGTTCTAAACTCTCGACCTAATGTCTAACAAGTTTGTAACGAGCCAGTTGGGCTTCTACACGTGGTAACCAATTATGGCATACTTATTTGAACATTTTTCTCGTTTGTTAGCAAAAAAACATGTGCAAATGGAGGTATCAACCGACCTACTCCACCTTGTTATAATTTAATTTGTTTGTGACTTTTTCGTTTGCTAAGGAAAAAATCATTTTATGTATAAGTAAATCATAATAATAATAGCCTTTTATTCAGATCCATATTACAGTTATATGATCAAAAGTACATAGCAAACTTAAATTTAATTTAAACCTTAATCTAGTCTCTATTTGAGTTTTACTTATTTTCTGTAGATCTGTTTGCCAGTCGACAAAGGCCTCCTCCAACCTTTTCCACTCATGTCTTTCTTGAGCCACTCTGTTCCATGTAACACCTGCCACTTGTCTTATGTCGTCATCCCATCTTTTTTGCGGTCTACCTCTTTTCTTTTTACCTTCTCTAGGATACCATCGTGTCACAATTTTGCTCTATTTGTCTTTTCCTCTTACCATATGCCCTGCCCATCGCCATTTAAGCCTTCTAATTTTGCACGTTATAACCTTTGTTTTGCATCTTATTACACGGTTTCTCAGTCGGTCTGACTTTTTCACATTCATCGTGCTCCTTTCCAAGTTAATCATAGTACACGAGAATAAATCAGACCATCAAAATGATGCCAATGTTCTGTTGTTTCCATAAATTAAGTGCTTAAGCCGTGGAAAACTCTTTTCAGTTATAAGATTTGTCCTTAACACACTAACAGGGCAAGTTAAATAAAAGCTACAAAAAATTTACAATTCAAGTCAAAGAAGAGTTAACTTCGAATTTGTATAGTGTGATAATAAAGTCCCGTTCACCATATTATGTGGAGCACGGAAAGATAAAGCTTTCTCTGATAAACCTAAATACCACATTTAATATGCTAATGAAAAACTTCACTTTTTCAAGGATATTGCAGCAATTTTGCGTATCATTTCGGTACTTACTTACAAGGCTACTGGTAATCAGCATCCTCTTAAGGCGGCCTCAGTACAAAACACATAACTTTTGTTCTACGACTTTTCGAAGTTCGCGTACAAAAATCAGCCGTTCCATACAAAAAAATCATTCACTACCGACAAAAAATGTGAAACAGCTGATTTTATCGCGAATTTTGAGAAGTCGTAGGACAGAAGTTGTTTGTTTTGATGTGCTGAAACCGCTCTTAAAGGAATGCTTACTGATTACCAGTAAACCTATATAGTCCTATCTTCCTTGATAGTAGTCAAGATTTTATAACAAGTGTTTATGTTATCTTTAGATGCCACAGACAACTTTAAACACCTTCGTCTACTCTTCGTCGTTGCGTATAGGCGAAAAAGGGTTCTTCGGATGGGTGACCGTGAGTAGCATAAATCACAACTAAGCGTAACCACTGGTTGTATTACAGATTATAGCAAACCTTCAAATTGTATTGTTCATAGATAATCTTCATTCTTATAACAGTGAAAGTCCACAACCTAATAAAGCTAAGCGGAATGATAGCAAAAAGCACGTCGAAGATAAGAAAAATATAACTACGTTACCCCCATTCCACAATGTCTACATTTATCATTAGTAAAGGAGATGTCATACAAGTTATTGTGACACGGCGCTTAAGTGGTTTGGGTATGTGGTTGAATGCACGGAATCGAAAGCCGCGCAAGGTCGTCGACGGCAACCAGTCGGTTCGGTTTGGGTGGTCAGTGGTCGCTACCACTGCTACCAGTTACCACAGGGGCTCTACTCTGATCTTTTGTGCGAAATCTTAAATGCTTCTGGCTAAATGGTACTGGCGACACGATCGAGTCTATCATTGGTATAACTATTGTCATTTTAAAGTACACTTAAGTTACAACCACAACCACCATCATGGTCTTCTGATAGACCTTATACAAATGTATCTTTTTTAAATTTTCTGTATTAAGTTAACAAAATACAAGCTAACACTCCAAAAACAGTTAAGCCGGGTTCGCTGCGGATGCGGCATGTTTTCGTGTTAGCTAACACACTAACATGTTACTGACATGAAAAGTGGATGTGACTTTGCTGTTAGCTAACACGAAAACATGCCGCAGTGGACCCGGCTTTAGACTGCCCATAGACCGTTGAACGTCTAAAGATAATCCAAATGCGCAAGCCCACTATTATTTGGCAACGTACGCAGCATGCTGGCCCAGTACTATGCAAAATGTGGCTTAATTCCCTAGTTCTATTGTTCCGTTGCTTTAATTTCCTTGTTTTATGGAAACAATTTTATTTTAACTAAATATTCAGTTTTTTGTTTGCGAACGTAAGTTAACGGCATAGCGCATCGGATTATCAAGTTGAAGTGGCAGTGGGCAGGGCATAAGCACGCAGAACAGATGGCCCATGGGGCCGAAAGGTTCTCGAATGGAGACCACAGACCGGTAAGCGCAGCTTAGGACGTCTACTCCCAAGATGGACAGACAACCTAAAAAAGACCGCAGGAAAACGCTGGATGCAGGCCGCTTCCAACCGGCTTCTTTTGGAAATCGATGGAGGAGGGTCCAGCAGTGGACGTCCTATGGCTGAAATGATGATGATGATTCTGTTTGTTGTTGTTGTTGTTATAACAGATAACTTCCAAGATATCGTTAAAATCATGACATGAACCTGGACCCAATAGCACACGACTGAGACAGAATATTGGCACAATAAAAGAGACCTGTAAACCTGTAGTGCGATAAAAAAGGCTGTGGGATGATGTTGAAAACGTGTCGATCTATACAAGTTCAACATCGAGGATCTAGAGTACCTCGCTGCATTTAAATTCGCGCACGCGTTCGTCCGGCTTTGCATATCTTATTAATTATTGTCTTAACAGACACATTGGGGGTACATTCTTAGGGTGGGTTGCACCATCTTACTTTAGCTTTAACAAACATCGGTTAGGCAAAAAAACTTGTTGCACTATCTGAAAATTGTTAAATGCCATCATAACTTAAATTTAAGCGTAACTGACCACGCTTCGCTGGTTAGTATTATTGTTAATCTTAAATATCTGACAGATGCATAAAATGTAATTCCAGCTATGCGTCTGGGATAAATAAGGTCTCATTTGACTTGCAACTCTGGTAACTTTAACTAAGTTAGTAAATACGCTGGTGCAGCGTATTTCGCGTTACTGCTAAAGTCAGCGTTATTGTTATTATCACAATTGTCATAAACCTTAACATTAACTACTACTATGGTGCAACCAAGCCTTAATATGTATACTGTAATATATGTGATTATTGTATCAACTCTGATAAAAATGATAAGGAACGCTCGATCAATGATAATATTGATGATAAAAGTAACATTACTTGCATTGAAAATTATAAGAACCATAATATACATACTTGTAAACACAAAACATTAATAATGTGGTAAAAATAAGCTATGACTTACAAGTGAAGTCGATATCTAAAGTGTTACCATGATGGGTTTTATGTTTAACTATGATGTGACATTAATGGGTGTCTGTACTTTAGGTACCGTATTTAGACATTTCTTGCTTTTGTCTATCTCGGTGCAGTTATTGTGCTTGTGATCTAGTGTTAGTTAAAAATAGCTTCTGTCTGTCTGCTCTTCTTATAAAATTACCAAATAGAGAAAAGGGCCACCTGCCGCTAATAAGACCCTTCACAGCGAAGCCCATCGCGCCCCATCTCCGTAACCAGTAACCACTGCATGCGCCGCTTGTTTCGCTAATGAGACACTACAGTTATTCTTTCCATTGGCATCCTTGAGTGTAAAACTATTCACAAATATGTATACATCTATTTATATGCATATTTTTTATTCCCCTGTTGCCACTCGTCATTCTATCCATTTCGTTCGTAAACATAACTTTAAATCGTTTAGGTCTTGTTTTATTCGATGTTTAAATGAATTTGGCGTATTTTTTTTTAAATTTATTAGATATACAATGGTTTGAATGTACACAGATGGTGCCTGTTTTAAAGGTCGCTTTTTATATGATGAACCGGTCAACTAACCGAAAAAAAATAACATATTTTTATTTAGCACGAAACTCTCGACACATCCACTTTATGGCAAATTAAAGGGCTCAAAACGGTCTTCCCATTGTCTGTCCGTCGCGTCGGTCCTTAATTATTAGTAACCCGCGGTTTCGGTTAATTTATCAAATCAAAATTACAGGCCCATGAGCCGATCGACGATGTAAAAAGATTTAAGCCGAGCAAGAATTTGTGAATGGAGAGAGTACTATAGAGCTAAGAACCTTTTAAAGATAACACAAGCCTTACAACTTCAAACTCTCGTATAAAATTTTCTTCAGCAAAACAAGGGAAGAAGACAAATCAAAAGTTTTGTAGGAGAAAAAAATTGCGCTATAGTTATATGATCCAAAATTGAATTGAGGTGTGTTTGCACGAACTTTGATTTCACGCTAAAGTCTCACCAAAATGATATTGAGTATAAGAATTCGGTGTCAGTGAGCTACAAATGGCTTATTTGCAATTCGTTATGAATGCTGATTTACGTGCACTCTTTAACAACCTGATGGTCGTGCTGGTAGGGGCACGCTTAATTGCTAACCACCTGCTAAATAAACACGTGACCAACAACGCCTTTATAATGTCTTTTACAACGTTTAATAATACCGAAACATCAAAGTCTTCAATGATTATTCCTGTTCGTTTTTCTGTTTTCCCAACTTGGTCTTTTAAAGTCTTTTTTTCTACCAAATTCACTTTGTAGATCACCGACATCCTCACCCAAAATTTCTACCAACTCAATGCTCACTTTATTTGTTTGGAATATAAAGCACAAATTATCCTGTCACAATAATGGTCTTTACGATAACATCGGAGTCCTTAACGGTTATTGTTTAGGTTCATATTGGCTTGCACATTTTTTTTCTTGGAACAGCTTATCCGAAGAGAGTTCGGGCAATTGCAAATTTACCTGCTCCATGGGATTCGATGGCAGATAGTCAGTGGTGGTCTTAGGGTGAATTACGATTTGTGTTTTCTATTTCGAGAAAAGTGATTTATTACGCGTTTTAATTGTAATAATTTCCCTAGTAGTGTCAATTTGTAGTAGTCTGATTGTGTACTGCTAACAGAAAAACGTGAACTACAGAATAGAATCCAATTGGTTTGATAAAAAACGTTGTTAAGTGTTGACCTTTCGTGTTAATTTATTACACATTCAGGAAGCGATTTAACCCTGACACGGTGGTGCCTACTCTTATAATATTAATGCCAAATGTACGTTACGATGCATTCCGTGATAAAGCGTTAACTACGAGTGCATCAAAGTTGTAAACCGTATTTTACATATATTTTGTATTCTTACATTTGCTCTATTGTGATTTGGGGGTATATTTTATTTCAATTTTATTACTCATGTCGAGCCTTTATAGTTTCGAAGTGGTCGTTAAGTGTAAAGCGATTCGTGTGTTGGACTGTGTGAAGGATTCCAAAATGCACGTTTTGAGTGTAGGCGAATAGTCGTGACCGCAGCAGGACTGCATGACGGGATGTGGTCGCAACTGATAGAGAATCTAAACCAACTCCATTTCCTAGGATGAAATAGTTTCCCTCCATATTCGACGCTCCCAGAATCAATGTTTGTGTTGATGTTATTAGATTTGAGAATGCGCGAGACTTGTGTTTCTAACGATGAATTTTAATTGGGTCCTCTGACCTTTTCGTTCTTCTGTAGCAATTAAATTTATATCAATCCTTTTCCCTTTTTACGTATAATTTGTTGTCTATTGGGACTCACTGAGTTTATAAATTGCTAATTGTTTCTTGGAAATTCAGCAATTAATATATTATAACGTTGTACTTATATATTCTGGTCGATATTTTAATATTATACATTGACGTATAATTACTCATTTAATCTATATTTTCGTATCTAGTCTCTGTCTCAGGTCCAAAATGTGTTAATGCTCGTGAAAATTTGTCATACCTATACGTGCACTAGCATATACATAGTTAATAACGTGATAAGAGTGATAATGATTACAATGCCGTGACGATGGGATGGCGTAGCAAGAGATGGTGTCACCGTAGCGACGACCTCGACGACCTTGGCTTGCTGTTCGCCAAATTATGGTAAGTGGAATATACCATGTCAACGTGACGTGAATTTTGGCAAAGTGCCGTCTGGATATAAAACAGGAAATTGCAAACCGTGTTATCATCCAGATTACAAGTAATTTGTTTTACTTTCAATAGGAGGAAATACGAGATAAAATTATATAAGGGAAAACAAGTCAAATAGAGTTTTTTTTATTTGCTAAAGATCATCATGCCATACAAATAGTTTTTTTTAAATACAATAATTCTAAGATACAACAACAAATTCAAGACAGTACCAAAGTTTATGAAAGCAATGATTACAACGAAAGTAAACCAATTTCTCAACAAACATTTCACTCGATCGCCGATCGAACGTCGATAAAGCGAAATTGTACAGAAATGAAAAATGACTCAGGTCGACCGATATTCACGGCCAAAAGGACGGACGGGAACATTCTTGGTTCAGTTCTGGCATAGATATTTGTCAAGCATCTCTTGCGAAAAGTTTACAATACAAATGACATGACATTTATAATTTCACAGTTTAGTTCAATAAACAAACATAAAACGAGGAGAAATGCATAAAACATTCGGTGGAACTACTGGCAAAAGTTGCTAAGTTTTTGCATAAAACTTGATTCCTTTATCATCCTAGAATTTAAATTAAAAATGCGTCTAAATAAGAGTCTTGAGCACAAAATTCGAAATTAATCAAATAACGACGACACTTGAAGAGAACTAAATAAATGTAATAAAGCTATGTCCCCGAGGTGATCGCTTTATGCCGAACTGTTGAACGTCTACAACCTTTTGAGATTACCATGATTGGTAGTGAGGTCGTCGCACTGCCTCGGTGAGGTCCAGTAAGTTCCGGCCGGCCTTTGGAATCCTTTGAATTAGGTGTACTTACGTCTTATAAAACTTTGTTGTCATAAACTCAGTTTTTTCTTTGGTATAATCCGTCTCTCTTACTTTCATATATTCCACAGAGTGATGTACTCGGCTTTGATAAAGGTATATATCTTAATTCAACTATTTTGTTATACAAGTAATTTTAACATTTTTCGCAGAGCAATCGTTTGTTTTGATAAATTCTTTCAATGACCCGTTCGAGTTCACCTACTCAGCAGATCCGCGTACCGCCGCCATAGTAATAGAACATACACATCGCCGTGCCACTGCACTCGGTAATTAGTTTCGCCTATTCACTTACGGCGTACCTATTACCTGTGGGTGCATCAATTACGTGAAAGTCGTTCGTTTTCTAATTTCTATTTTAATTGCGATTTGTAGTGTTATGCACTGACTTTTCTGTACATTGGATATATTATGCTGTTTAATTAATATAACTTATGTTGGTTTTTCTATATTTTTTATCTACTAGAGCTACCTTAGTATGAGCGTTAATAAGTTAGTTACAGTTTTATCTTAGTTTTGTCTTACTTATTAATTTTTTTATTCCCGTTATGCTATCACAGCTTTGAGTTGTATTATCATAAATTATTTTACGTGTCTTGTCTACGTAATCTCTAAATCTAAGCTAAATCTCTTTCTACTTTTAAGAATCAAGTCTATACACATTATCTTAGTTCATGTTAACTGGTACGTATATATGTATTTTATTTATAATATTTATGGTGTGTATGTAGCATTGTGTATTTATTGTATACATATAAGTAGGGATATATATTTATTTATATTTTATGTGCAGCACAGACCATTTTCAAAGTCTTTAGTTCTGTCCATCCAAAGGTTGCCTGGAAGAAATCGCTCTAGGCGGTAAGTCCGCCCATTATACTGCCGTATATTTATTTTTGATGTTAGTTTAAGTTTTTTTATTTTACGATGTGTAATAAAGAGATATTGTATTTGGCATTTACAGACTGTCAAAGTAGTTGAAGTGGTATTGCTAACGTTATTATATTAATGATGTTTGTCTAGATTTCAATCAGTGGCTGTGACCCACATCACTGTCAATTTGTATATCTTTTGAATTGATGATCGGCCCTGAACCCTTTAGAAATTCTGTCTTTTACACTTAAAACTTGATTTTATGCCTTAGAAAGTTTATCAGATTTCGTTACAATCAGTAATCTACTTTGAAATTCTAGAATGCTCGAATAATTCAATGGTATCTTTTACAGTCTTCATCTCATTATCGTATTTAAGAGACGTCAGTCTCTTAAATTTAGTTAGATAGGGATTTTTTTAAAGTATAAGTTAAATGTTTATTTTTTTGTTTACACTTGTTAACATTATAACGCCATTGTTATTCCACAAGCGAAGCCAAACCAATGAGTAATCAAAAACTGCTTTACGATGATAAGTTATACTAACGAGATAAAATAATTACTTTACAGCGTCATAATCATGATAAACGAACTGGCACTGGCACAACATGTAGTAAGTAGCCGGTGCGGTTATGTAAAGCTTCTTAGACTATAAATCACCACCGGAACGAGACGGAAAACACGCCTCGTGTATGAACAACAAACGCACATGAAAGAGATAACACAGCGATACGAGTTCCGATATCAAACACGGCCGTGAACTGTGAAAGTAAACATAGGGCATTATGAAGTTTAGTTTATATACCGCACAATTCTCAATTTATTAAAGTTTCTGTTATACTTATAATTTAACCATTCTCACGCCTTCAGTGTCTAATCATCGACACTAATTTCGTAGTCGCAGTCGATGGAAGTTGCAATTCTATTGCATCGCTAGTAATTAAAAGAAACAAAACATAGATTAATATTAATGAGCCTTCAAGTGGAATGGGAGCTAAAGAGCAAAACGATGTCGAAACAACGGAGCGTGAATAAGTTGTGACCGAATGGCCAAAAAATATGCGGGAAAGTGTATCCGTTTACCGATAGATGGAGTTGTACTGAACATTCCGTAGCTACCGTTTTGTGTGCAACAATCGAGGTCCTAAACGTCGTCGTTAAATAAAGTACGTCTAAGTCTCGCGTCCATATTATTATTCATAATTTTTAATACGAGCGTCCGGCTCGTCTGGCTCGAGGAGCAGACGACGTGTTATCGTCAAATTGTCACATTATAACCCAATTCTGGACGGGAATTTATGCGCGCCTCGCCGGTTTACGATCTATTTATTGCTCTACCTTCCAGCGAGACGCGAACCATTGTTATAATGTAATGGTATGTCGAAACGGACAAACAATGGAAGCGATCAAGGCACTCGGTTTCCGAGTAAACGCTGCATCTACCAGAAAAAGGTGCATCTAATCAATCACGGGACTCGCCACACTGAGTCAAATTCAAATGCTTGGTTTTTTAACAGCTCTCATTTGCATAGCTCGAAGTCTCGCTCTGTCTGATGCGATTTTTGCTTTGTTAGAAAAAGAAAGACAATTTGTCGCAGTGACCTTAGTAGTGCGCGTGCGTCGGGTACCGTTGTGTCCGTGAGAAGGAATTCCTCCGTGGGTTTTTTCTCAGCTGGCGATAATCTAGTCCTGATTTTTATGCTTTAGAACTATTTTGATGATTTTGAATTAGCAATTTATTACGTTATGAATGAAATGCTGCAATATGTGATTCAGTTATGTCATTCAGAATTTCTTCAAACGTGTTTTACTTTTCTTTAGTTTGAGAATATTCAGCCAAACTTTATGAGGTGGTTTCGGATTTTGACGCGACTAAAGCAAATCTTTGATCTGCCTCAAATTTACTATATATCTTTCACCTTGTCCATCACCGTCCTGATGATTAAATAAGTAATGGTTATCGCGCATTCTTGTAGTGCAAGAATATATATTATATCAAGTTAATGTGTTACAAGAATCGTGACCGCTCCACATACTTGTCATCTCACGAACTCTGGTAATGATAAATTAATACAATATAAATTATGGTTTTTACAAACGTTTGATACTTTCAATAGTCTTTTGTACTCTTCGGGAGATGTAGATATATGAATATCTCTTTATTTGGAAAGTTTATACTTGACACCTCAGGTTTATGTCATTGTTATTTATGGCCTTTACGTAATATAACGTAGTTACCAGTGATTAATTTGACTAAAGGTCAAAAGTTAAATTATTTACGCTACTAAAACGAGTGTTTCTCAGTATCTTAATCTCCAGATGCGCTGGAAGAGGAGAAACTGACAAGCACCTAAGTTACACAATTGCCTAAACGTGGAAAAACACCTATTTACATGTAGACCTAGTGTCTGTTAATTGTATACTTGGTTTCTGCGGAAACCTGAAGTAAGTCTGAAATTCAGATCATAGATCTGTGGAAATCGCATACTGTGCGTTTTACGCGATATTTTTTGCATCACGCCTGTAATTTGTGGAATGGGCTGTTTCCTGCGGCAGTTCCGAGTAACTATAACATAGGGTTCTTTAAAAGGGCTGTCAAATAGAGTCTTTTAGGGTCGGCAACGTATCTGTGATGCACCAGGTATCCATAGGTGAAGATGATCGCTTACCAAAAAGCTACACTTACTTATTTAGGCTATTATACTGTGAACTAGTAACAGCCGAAATTAGGCTTCGTTGTACTCGTACGATATTGGGGACCTAATCCGCTTCACAGGTTTAGCTCATTCAGCTCCACGCTTAACTGAACATAGGTATGTATGTAGCGATTTCACAACCAATATTTATTTATGCAAAACTCATGTGACATCTGACAGATCCACTTAATGCAACTACGAAGCGTAGCGAAGGGCAAAAAGCATTTATTTATTGAACAATCTAAATGCTCCCTTGACTGTTCTATTAGAAAATTGCTTACTACCGTGATCGTTAATGACCGCCCTGCTGTTTGGTCCTCTGTAAACATCGATTCGGTAGGACTTGTTCGGCCAAACCAGTGTTGCCACATGTAAAAGTGTTTTAATAATGTGAATTTAATACCTAAAAAGCTAAAATCCACTATTGCTATTATTTGCTTTTCACCAGGATTAGATCAGATTAGGAAATTTGATTTCGGCTAGTAGGTACGATTTTATATGATAATGGTACTATAAAAGCGGATCCACATTAACCTAAAGCGACTAGCGGATGCATAGGAAAAAATGTAGTGTAAAAAGCGGAAATGCAGTGTATCTGGCAACGCCGGGACAAACATCGATTCGATCGGACAATTCGCTCGGATAGCACCCGCTGTCCTTTTTATTTATGTAATAAAATATATCGTAAATTGCCTTGATGGTGCTTTTGGGCTGGTTTTTTTTCTGTAGTGCAAATGCGATAGTTGAGAGATTTGTACTTTTAGCTTCTGTCAGTTTTTGAATATGTATATAATAATTAAATAAATGTTCGGGACATTTTTGCACACATGGTCATCTGACCCCAAACTAAGTAAATCTTGTAATATGGCTGCCAGAGACTGATATACGTTTTGTAGTGGTAGGACTCTTTTGCAGGGGTCCGCCTGGGGAAGTACCACACCTTTGCCAGTTATTCAACCGCCAAGCAGTAGTGTGCAAACACTACTGTGTTCCGGATTGAAGGGCAATGTATCCAGCAAAATTACAGGGCACACAGAGATTTGACATCTTATATCTCGGGGTGACGAGCGCAGTGCATTGCCATCCAGGGTTTTGAACTGTTGAAGTTCAAAATTCTAAGTGGCGTTGTGCTGTTATGGGCAAGCATGAAGAGCCATCAGGCGAGCGACTTCGCTCGTCTCGTCACCCAGTATCATAAAAAAAAAAACATACATCTATATTTTTAAATACATACTTAAATACATATTAACACCCAGACATAGCACAAACACAAATGTTCATCACATAAATGTTTGCCCTAGGTGGGAATCGAACCCACGCCCCCAAGCGCAGAAGGTAGATTCACTACCAACTGAGCCACCGGGGCTGTCAATCAGCACATACACGAAAATTATCACATTTTTAAGTGCTTGTTTTTTTTTTAAATATTTATTTATTATTTAGATAAAGAAGATCTCACAAGCATGCCAATAAAAAAAAACATTAACGCAGAAACAAATAATCAGAAGAAATAAGTATAATGACAATAGAGCTGGTACATACAGATTAAATTACGAAAATTAAATATTCTAGTTGCCCAGGGTAAGATGGGTAACGTCCAAACAGCTCGGCGATTTCAGCGCAAGAGCAATGAGCACTATAGTATTGCTTATCGTTTTGTAGCAATTTTGTTCATTGTCTTTCGAAGAAGGTATTTCGTTTCATTCCAATTCAATAGTTTATGTAACAGATTAAAATCTATATCTATAGTCCTTAGCATGCGGATGCAAGTTCAGGATGTGCCTTTCACAGAATTTGAGGGAAAGTAATAAACTCCGCCATGCAGTTGGCCAACTTTCGTGAAAGTATTCAAAACGGACAAATCGCTGTAAGCTTGGGGAGGTTATTCATTAACTTCGCCATACTGTGAACTTTAGATTTGGTAACAATTTAATTAAATTCTGTCTAAACACTCATTTGCTATGACAGCTGCAATAACATTGTAAAAAGTAGAATAAAATAATTAACCGACTTCCAAAAAGAAGGAGGTTCTCAATTCGACTGTATTTTATTTAAATGTTTGTTAACTCGGCACTTTTGACTTGGTGAACCGATTTTGATGATTCTTTTTTTTATTTGTAAGCTGGTCCCGTGTGGTCCTATTTTAATTTGGTCCAGTTCTGAAATTTTTATGAAGTGGGTTTTTTATATTGATAATTATTTTCTTTTAATATTTCACTGTAGTATATACAGCTACAGTGTTACGTTCAAAAACCTAGCGAAATTGATGAGATTGTTACGTTCAAAAACCTAGCGAAAGTGATGAGATTCGCGGTTTTTAATTCTTTGAGCTTTTTACTGTTATTTCAGCTGTCAGAGCAAATAAATTCTTGGACCGAGTTTAGCAAGTAGTATTTGTTCTTCGTCCCCACGCTTGGCAGGTGGCTTGGGGATCGCAGTACTATTAGGACGCTGCTGCCCATCCTCCGGTGGTTCTGGTCGCAGTTTTAGGACATACCCGGTTCTATTATAACATATCCAGTCAAATTTTCATTCCGTATGTTTGTAATAATTGTTAGCCTATTTGAATGTACGTCCATTGCTGGACGTATGCTCCTCACGAAGCCACAAGGGCCTGATTCTGTATAAAATCACAAAACTAGGCAATAATACGCCATAAACGTAAATGGTAACAAATAGTAGGGTAACCATGGTTACTAAATTCAAATTAGTCAAACTAATCAAACGTGTTTTCTGATTGGATACTACATACTCTTGACAACTTGACGTTAGCAAACTTGACATTGCCAAGCAGATAAAGTAACGCGGCCGCATTAAGAATTTATGTGGTCATAGAGTCTAAGAGCACAGAGTCCATTTTTCAACTAAATTTTCATGTGAAATTGTAACGCGTTTGTGGCAAGGAATCTCATGTAACTTAGAGAATACGGGCCCAGGGCATCCTATTCCACGTTTGTAAACATATCATGCTAATGATATGTATGAATATGAATACATAAATTGAGTGCAACAGTGTGTCATATGATATTAATGTTAATGGTTAACAAATAAACAATAACTGACCCACGCTTGGCTCGTTACCAATAGGTTCGTGATCTATTTGAATAATCGCAACTCATGAAATTATTAATGAGTGATACAATTTACACTTCAATCGAATATAATTGAATACTGTGCAATTAGTCTATTAATATGTTGATTCATTTAATTTGACAGCTTTTATATTGTTTCATTTAACATGTAACTAGCTTTTATCCGCGACTTCGGTGCGCGTGGACTTTCATAATACACTACCATCCTCCTTAATTCGGCCCTTTCTCAAAATCCTTTTCCACACCATGAAGAGCCTATTTGCCGAATTTCAGCTTCAAGTTCAAGTAGTTTTTGAAATGTGATGAGTTAGTCAGTCAGTCAGTGAATGAGTGAATGGTATTTCCATTTATAAACATAGATTTATTTTAAGAAAAGTAATAGTCGTAAATTATACTTCTTATAACGTTGATAGTTGACATAATAGTATTAATGAAATGTAGTTCAACATCTGCTTGTTGGTATTTGCACAATAAGCACAAAAACAGGATCTGTTGCATCCAAGAGCTTTTTAAAATGCATAGGGTTAAGGCGAGGTTATCCCACTTTTAAATAACGCTTGTTACTACAGATGAATATAAGGTTTAACATGCTGTGTTAAAGTCGCATTTAGTGGAGCAAAACCATGGCGTTTACACACAGTCGCGCGTACCGCTATTTCCATTTTTGAGGTTTTTCTCTTATTTTTAGAAAAGTATAGAATGTTCCTTTACGGTACCCTCCATAATTATGAAATATGTATATTAAGATATCGTAGACATCATTTAGTAAATAAGTATTTTAAATACTACAAAAAACAGGGAGAAAATCAGTATTATTTTCATATATTTTTTCTATGAAGCGAAATGTCCTTAATCGTGTTTCGGTACTTACGGTTATAAATAAAGCTTCAATTTTGATATGACACCATTTTTATAATTTTAAGCTAACCATGGAAGTAGACCAACTAAAATGACCAAAATTGCTAATAGTGGGAAAAGAGGGCCTTAAGCAAGAAGGCCGTAAGCGCACCACATCAAATGCGACAGTCATAATTCAATCCGATCTCTCGGCCATTAATATCATTTATGACATCATATATTTATATTATTTATTTATAAACATTGGAATGCTTGGCCTCTGTCTGCTTCCGCAGCATTACAATCTTGGAGTGTTCATCTGGGGTTAAAAGGTTATTACTAGGCAAACGTGCTCCATCTTCGACCGCATCATCAACTCCTATTAGGCGAGATCGCGATCAAACGTTAGCTTAGACCGATGTCAAAAAAACATTTATAATCCCTCCCCCCATATTCGCAACATTGTTTCAACCTTAGCTGCAAGGTTCTTGGTTCAGTCATATAATATCCATCCTTTTATGTCATCGTTTTATTTATAACCGTGATCTACATTCAGTGCCCATCTTTCCAGTGGCTATTAAAAACCATAATTTCACGTACACATCGCGTTCTACGGCGATGATGTCATGTGCTTCTGTTTGTTTGCCTTAACTGAACATAGGTCGGCGTAGTGGCTTGCATCAAATGTGCATACAGCGAACCAACTGTTTTTAACCGACTTCAAAAAAGGAGGAGGTTCTCAATTCTACTGTTTTTGTTTTAATTTTTTATGTTTGTTTCCTTAGAACATTCGACTGGGTGAACCGATTTTGATGATTATTTTTTATTTGAAAGCTGGTGCTTCCCGTGTGCTCAAGTTCTGGCATTTTTATGAAGTCGGTTTTTTATATTGATAATTATATTATATTTTATTCTCTTCGTGTAATACTTGCGCTTGCGCTTTACAGCCACCTCGCCTGATGTTAAGCGATGATGTGGTCTACGATGTAGCATGCTTGCCTAGAAGAAACCGATTCTCTCGCGATTTGAAGACACCCGGTTTGTTACTATCGGGGAACACCCACTCAGGCAGCGCATTCCACAGACTAGCAGTTCGCACAGTAAAAGTGGAATCAGAGCGCTTCGGACGGGTTTTCGGAATATCAACCATGAAGCGGTCACCTTATTGTGCCCAATCTGGCTGTCCGATAGAAAGGGCAGAAGGGGATTGGGACGACACTTTCCATCATCATTATCATCAGGCTTTAATTGTCCTCTGCTGGACATAGGCCTCTCCTAATGAAAGCCACTGAACAGTGAACACGGACGCCACTTTTAATTTTGACTAATTTGGCATCCACGCGATATTTACTGATCATTCATGTAAGAAACTATCTGCATTGATGGTTATCGCGCTGTGATTTCCGAGTTATTAAATGTGTAAAATGGGATCCCTGAATTTACTTCTCACGAGTTAAGACTCCGCAAATATTATACAATAATTTCAATACAAACAAACCAGTAAGAAATGCTAGTTTATGCATAATAATTTACGTCTACTAGTGCATTATTCCACTGAGCTCAAGTCCTTGACATTGGTAGATGCTAATTTTAAAATATTAGCGTGTTTTTGTCGATATAGCTCTTGGTATTCACGCTTCATTGTTTCAGGTTTTCAAACAGTCTATTGGTGGAAAATTACTTACATTAAAAATGCCTTTCATTGTTATAATCGAGGTTAGCTCTTTGGTATGCGACTTTTGTATTTAGTTCTGCGGCTATTCATATATACGTAAATGCGTATCAATAATAGTGATGGTAGGACTCTTTTGCAGGGGTCCGCCTGGGGAATTACCACACCTTTGCCAGTTATTCAACCGCCAAGCATTGGGTGTGCAAACACTACTGTGTTCCGGATTGAAGGGCAATGTTTCCAGCGAAATTACAGGGCACACAGAGATTTGACTTCTTATATCTCGGGTGACGAGCGCAGTGCATTGCCATCCAGGGTTTTGAACTATTGAAGTTCAAAATTCTGAGTGGCGTTGAGCTGTTATGGGCAAGCGTGAAGAGCCATCAGGCGAGCGACTTCGTTCGTCTCGTCACTCATCTATACATCTATCATAAAAAAAAAGTGATCCTAGATTCTAAAGTTGATAATAATATAATATTCACGTAAAATGCTAAGTAACTTTGGCTTAGTAGATAACTGATCCCACGTGCGGTCAGATATCGAAACACGAAATAAATAGGTACAATTTATTGTTTCGTCACCTGCGCATACGAAGATTTTTGCGTGGTGAGATGATGAAACTAAAATAACCGTAATAAAGAAAAGTTGTGATAAAGTTTTTCTCCAGCAATATACATACGTCAGTATAAAATTATGCATTTGAAATTCACAAATTCGCCATGCTCTTCGTATAACACTTGTTAATTGATATCCAAATTGAATATATCAACTGAAGTTACGCCTGATGCTAGTTATGCATATGTATTGGTATATGTGATTATAACCTTGAAGCCACAAACATAATACGAGCCAAGGTTAGTTACTGTAAGGCCAGATCAGGACATACGTATTATAACGTCCTAGGGGTATAGTTTATTTTCAATGCTTCATCTAAAACGTATACAGGGTTACGCATATAGATTGTACTAAGCCGAAAGGAGGACATTGTACTCATCAATCAATATATATACAGCTTTTACTATGGGACCAAACCAGATATCGCGAAAAAATATCAGCTGTTTGATAGAAAACGGTCACTCGACAAAATGTATGACACATATATTTTTTTTCACGGTTTCAGGGTTGGTCCCATAGTGAAAGTTGTTCAAATTGATTAATACATTGACCTCCTTTTAGCTTAGTACAGATTATACCTTTAACCCTATTTATTGGAAAAAAAAGACTTTAAAGTACATATTTTATCCCGTGTAGGTATATTTCTGACGTTTCGAACACTTTGTTTTGTCCGTGGTCACTGATACATTAGATGATGATAATGATGGCATGTATTGTTCACTTATTTTTCAAATATCTATGCTATGCTGTGTGACTTAATATTATTTGCATTATCTGAACTCAAAATATTTATAATCTTTGCAGTATCATAAAAAACAATACCGCAATACAATTCGGCGTGTTTTCGACCAACATTGCATTGTGTTTCATTTACGTGCAGTTTAATAGATCAGAATGAATACGGCATGTTCTTTGCTATAAACATTGCTCGGTTTCGCATTATCGTTTTGCGGGTATCTGGTTACAATATTATGCACGTTGCCATACCGCTCGCCGCCGGTTTTGAATACGAGGGGAATGAAAACAAAAAAGCGTTTGAAAAGTATTCTGTTCCCTCATATATGAGACGTCTGTTTGTTGGCACACGTCCTTCTGTCTACAATGCACACTTGCACAATCCGTTGTTTCTGCTTATTTCCCACAATCTCCGGGTGCGCGCAGACTCCCAATGTTCCAGACTTGAAGAGCACCTCAATTACTTTAAAAGGATTTGTTACTGTTAAGTTTTCACTAAATGCGCTGTGAACGGGATGAGGTCTGATGTTCTTTTAGTTGAACGTGAGAAATTGTCATTTCTGTAAAGGGGTTTAGTTTTTTGAGGGGTTTAGTTTTTAGTAATAAATGTGTATTAAACTTTCATGACGCTTTTATATTATTAAAGTGATTTTGACTGACTCGACAGACGTTGACCTGTCGTTTTCTGAAATTATCCTGTTTTCTTAATTTTCCTTTCCGTAACTTTCCGTTCTGCAACGTATGAGAAAACTTAAATAAAAAGAATCAAATCGGTAAAGTCGTTCTCAAGTTACCGCGTGACCAAGGTAAATAGGGATTCATTTTATATATATATATATATATATACATCGCTCGAAGAACTGATAACCGATGGGGAAGAAAGGTTCTTGAGTGGAGACCGCGAACCGGAAGACGCAGCGTAGGTAGGCCTCCCACTAGATGGACCGACGACATTGTGAGAGTCGCGAGCATCCAGTGGATGCAGACGGCAGGATGTCGTTCAATGTGAAGGTTAAAGGGGGAGGCCTATGTTCAGCAGTGGACGTCATCTGGCTGATGATGATGATGATATATGTGTAGATAACGTATTTTCCAATTCACAAAAGTATTTTTCTTAAAACTCTCGGAGGTAAAGTTTGTGAGTTGATTTTGTTAAATTACTGGCATAAAATAAACAATTTTAATTTTCTGGTTTACTTACATATTTTTATATTCGTCTTGACAATTACGGCTTTATTTGTGCCCGAAAATTGAACGATTGTATTTTTTTATACGGCTCTTAAATCGTTGAGTCTAATTAATAGTCTATAGAAATAGTGATTGCGAAAACATCAAATTAAACAAAGAACAGCAGACCGCCGACTTCGTTTCTGAACAATACAAACGACTACCAAATCGTTGAAATGTCAGTGAACATTTCATCCAAATGTTTACGATAGATGCCACTGTGTCTCAGCCCGCCGCCCAATCCAGTGCTCCCGACTGTCGTCAGGTATTTCAATTATCCGACGTTCTCCCGATGCCTGCCTGCTTTCATAGTTGCCCCCAAAGAATCGATTGCGGGACATTCCTCGTTCGAATCTCACCCTTGTCACCCTAAGCTTGCATCGCTTTACTTGCATACGTACAAATAGAACGTCTACTTTGGAGAAATTTCCTTCTTTGTTACTTAATCTTTCGGTGACTACACCGGTCTAGCTGCCATTTTGAGTCTCAATGTCTAGTCTAGACTGTTTCAAATTGCATACTTTTAAGATGCAAGTTTTCCTAAAAGATTTTCAGGTAACTTTTTATGTCGTATCTCAAATTTTTGCGTTGCTGGATCCAAATGACTCGCACCTTGGAATTCTCGATGTACTTTTAAGATTATAGTATAAAAGGTTTCTTGAAATATTTTTACAAAAATCCAGGCTGAAGAAAAATGCGTTTCTACTTTTTAGAATGCTGTCAGAGGTAATGTAACATTAGTAATTCAACAAATTTTCACACCAAAAACATGACACTGATAAAGCAACAAGTTCCCTTTTTACCACATTTGTGGCGACGTTTTGTCGACGTTCCGCCGCGTTCTGGCGGGGTGGTGGGGGTTCGGAGACGAGTGGTGGGGTGATAGAGGGGTGGGGGAGGGTAGAGCGACATGTCGCGCACTCTCACCGCCATAATTATTTCATACTCTGATGTTTTGCGTACGATTCCGACTGACGAGAAACAATCGAGAACGAGTATTTTTCCGTCTGGATTGACGGGGTCGGATAAACATTTGTTTGTCTCCGCGATTAATACTACGAACCTGATTTGAAAATCTTTTTCTCTACCATTTTACTTACAATAAATATCAATATAAAAATCGACTTCATAAAAATGACAGAAATGAGACCACACTGGAAGCACCAGCTTTCAAATAAAAAGAATCATCAAAATCGGATCACCCAGTCAAAAGTTTTGAGGTAACAAACTTGAACAAAAACCAGTCGAATTGAGAACCTCCTTTTTAGCAGTTGGTTAAAAAGAGAATACATAGAAAAACGTACAATTACTTTACATAATTAGGAATAGTATATTATCAGAATTTAGCAGCGCGGTTTCAACCACATGGACATTCCTTTAAGATGGTAGTAAAAAAAGTCGGGATAAAAGTATGCTACAGCCTTCACTTTCCGGCTCTCCGACTATCTCTATGCAAAAAATCACGTCGGTCCGTGGCTATGTTGCTGCGTGAAAGAGAAACAAACAAACACACTTTGGCATGTGTAGTTTTAGTATGATAATTATAAACTATGTCGAGTCAGGAATGTTCGATATAAGGCTATAAAGGTTATCTCATAATACGAAACGTTGATATATGAAAAACTTAGTTTAATTTTTGTTATTACGTAAGCAGCACAATATTAACAATACCAGGTCACATGGAATGTTGCTACTTCCCGATTGAATGTCATTGTATACATCATTTTGTAAAAAAAAATAATGATGGGACCAACTCTGAAATTGCGAAAAAAACGTGGTTTATAGATTAAAAAAACCAGAAGGGTATGAAACAGTTGTTTTTAGAGTCGGTCCCTTAGAAAAAGTTGTTTCTAATAAATATCTGGAACATTATTGTACACACACACGGTCATCTGACCCCAAACTAAGCAAAGCTTGTAATATGGCTGCCAGAGATTGGTATACATACATATATATTTTTAAATTCCCCATAACTATTTGAGTAGTATGTATTTTTAAATACTTACTTAAATATATATTTATTTAAGTATAATATACATTTGTATAGATATTTATTTAAATACATACTTTAATAGATATCTATTTAAGTATGTATTTTTAAATAAATACTTAAATAGATATTAACACCCAGACATAGAACAAACACAAATTTTCATCACACAAATGTTTGTCCTAGGTGGGTATCGAACCCACGCCCCCAAGCACAGAAGGCAGGATCACTACCAACTATGCTAACGGGGCTGTCAATGTTTTCAATAATTAGTACATTGGCCTCCCGTCGGCTATGTACCACTGTTCCGTCTAAACCTGTATAAGTTAACGAAGTTCTGGTAACAGTAAGATAAGATATCTATTAAAAGACCACAAAAATAAGAAAAACAGAAAACTGTTATTAACATAAATTGTTATTTCCTTACGATGTTTTCCACCGGCAGCTTAAACTGCTTTTTGAGATTGTGCTAAGTGTATGGTAGCGATGATAGCTCTGTGGTTGACACGTTCCAATCCAGAGGGTGTGGGTTTAAACACCCTCTGGATTGGAACGTGTCAACCACAGAGCTATCATCGCTACCATACACTTAGCACAATACCGTCCTTTTTGCTTTGCGTCGTCGAGTAAAAAGGGTCAGATCTTATCATCATTTCAGTCATAGGACGTCCACTGCTGAACATAGGCCTCCCCTATCGATTTCCAAAATGGCCTATTGAAAGCGACTTGCATCCAGCGCCTGCGGCCTCTTTTAGGTCGTCTGCCCATCTTGTGGGTGGATGTTCTTCGCTGCGCTTACCAGTCCAGACAAGAACCACTTTCTGTTAGCGTTAACGCATACGGAAAGGTAAAATTGTATGAAAATGACATTAGCTTGAGAGATGTCAAGTGACTGCAAATGTCATTTTCATACAATTTTATCTTGAATCAGCAAGTGGTTCTTGTCTAGATTCCCAGATCGCATAGATATAGAATTTAATTAAATTGTAAATCAAAACGAATAATTGATAGCCAACATTGGACATATCGCTTTGATTAAAGACGCAGTGGAATTAACGCTTGATATCACGTTTTACCAATATCGTCAGATACCGGCACTGATAGCTATATCGTTGAAATTCGTATAATTTATGTAATCTAAACGTGAAACGTGGTTTCAGTTCTTCACTTTGATAAAACTATCTCGAACAGTGCTGTTTTTTTTTAAGATACAGGAAAAGATAAAATTGTATGAAAATGTCATAGCAGTCACGTGAAATCTGTCAAGCTAATGTCATTTTCATACAATTTTATCTTTTCGCAGGCGTTAACGCTAACAGAAAGTGGTTCTTGTCTAGACCCCCTGAGGTCTACCTCATCCCCCGTCGGCTTGGGTTCCACCAAACTAGAAGATACACTAAAGAAACTATCGATTTCAGAACGTCTTTTTTGAAATCAGTTAAACATATGTGTTTAGATCATGAAAAAATAAATGAGATTTCGCAGGAGCATGAGGAAATCAGAGTAAAAATGTGAGATATTAATAAAAGCATTATTATTTCATCCACATTGTTCTATATTCGCAATGGAATTCCTCTGGATTAGCAGTGACTTGCGAACAGCCGTAATTACCTATTTGCAGAGTTAAAAGATTAATATAAATAGATGAGATGCGGTAACTTAATTTGAATGTATTAAATTACGGACGGATTTGAGGTTTGTTATAGACACAAAGTAATCATCATTATTCCCAACACCGGTTATCATAATTCTTTTATCTCCTTTTAAATTGGATCTACGAATCCAATCAGTATTAGTCTGTCATGTTCCCACTGCTGGGACAGGTCTTCCCTCAAAGAGTGGATGGACACTAATCCACCATGCTGGCTCAGTGTAAGTTGATGAATGTCATGTATTTGAACTTTTGAGGTTCTTTGGACACGCTGGCTTCCTCACGATGTTTTTCTTAAAGTACTTAGCCCTTTTAGTCGGATAGTTACTAGTAAATTTCGCTATGTATGCACGCACTTTCCTTAATCAATATCACTTTTGCAAATAAACAGAACCCTGTGCAAACTCCTGTAAGACGCAAACAAGGTTTGGTTTCCAATGAACTGCTAGTTCCGTGTATCGTCTACAGAAGCAAACATTGCGTGTACGTTTACAACCGACGTAATTACATTAAGAAGCTTCCCTGCCGGGGCGTCCGGTCCGGTGTTCTTTACTGCGAGTCGGCAATTCCCCGCGCGGTGGGCCGTTTATGTGCATATTTAACCGGGATTCCGGGTCCCGGCCAGACCATAGTCCGCTAGAGATGTCTCTGTAAACAGAAAATATTGATATTATCGATTATCGTTATCGATAATTTTATAAGAAATGTTGGAATCATTCACGACATCAGGCATTTAACTATGTGTAATATTTATCTGCTTCATTCATTCAACATGCAGTCTGCTATCTGAGGCATAAATTTTTTTTTTATTGGAGTTCGCGTGTTGGTGAATTAGTTCCCAGACCTAACAGTTTTCTAGTTGATTGAATCAGGCGTTACTTTGCGGAAGTCCATTTTCAAAACTGTTTTTCTGATGAATTTCTAGTGTAATTCCGCTTCTACGTCGCTTCAAGCACAATAAAGAATTTGTGATAGATATTTGTTGATAAAGTTAATTTAATTGAGTTTAATTTTGCCTAACCTGATATAAAATATTAATTACATACATTATTTATTTTTGTCATACTAATTAACTTGTATGATAATTATGAATATTTCATAATTATCATACAAGTTAATTAGTATGCAGATGTATTTATCGATACTTTCACAAAACTCCATCTCTATTCACTATGCTACACTGAATTGCAGTGGCAATCCTTAGTAGACGTAATTTGTGTGGTCCTCGTAGCCGAATGCGCTCGTTGTTTTCAATATCGATTTGTATAATTTCGCGTTTCCCTATTTCAGAAGCTGACGTTTCTGAGCCTTCGTTACTTACATTTGGATTCGTAGAATTGGCTTCTTGCTATATTCAGTACCTGTTCAATGCACGATCATAATCAACGTCTTTATCATCATTAGAGTCTGCTTCAATCCACTATTAGGTCTTTCCACTCTTGTGACATTTATCTCTATCTTATTTGCAATAATCTTGATGAAAAGTGACGTAATTTTCACACATTTTGTTAGTATGCATTAGCCGTATATTCCAATTATAGTTTTCGTTAGTACCGTTTTCATTAACCGGCTTCATTTTACGTGAGTAATTCAGTTTTAATATATATTAAAAAATAATGTAGTGGTAGTGATTCGACCAATGGATGGATAGTCAATCAGCTGAAAGATTTGCATTAATGTTCACGAAGAATAATTATCGGAGGCTGGTGCTGTAAGGGTTTCGGATAGGGCTTCATATGATTTGCCCTTTCAATTATGAATTTTATGTAGCTAATATTTAATGTCTATTGTCTGTTTCTTTAATTGTCTTTAATTGAAGTAGAGCACAATTTTTGCCAACCCCTTATTTAAAGCATGGCGTGTAGCATATTCGTAATAAAGACATATGTCAAAAATAATATTAATCAGTTGTATATTAACCAGCTCTAAATTGCCCTGATTAAAATTGGAACCCTAACATATCGTTAGAAGTTGGTACAACTAGCAGCAAACACTTGTTAGACACACCACGTAGGAGGCGCCAGGGCGATCCTTCGGTACGTTCCCCTAGCGGTCCTAAAGTTTCCCCCCGCGCCTCCCTCGGGATCATCTGCCTATTTCCGCTCGCGGCCCACCGCGCTCCACTTGTCATACGAAATTTAGGTCACTACGAATTAGTTATCTGTGTGCAATTTGCCTAATAGCCAATATTTGCTGGAATGTATTATAATTTAAATAACTCATTGGTAACTGTAATTGCTCCTGGAATAGTATCTCTGAAGTGTATGGATTCTCTGTAAGGCATCTGCTAATTGGTGTCAATGTTTATTTTTGTACCATACTCGCCAGTACCGATACACGCCTCGAGTTAATTACACACAATCTTGGATGTCGATTAGAGCAGCGGAATTGTTCGACCGTAGATGTGTTACGAGTTACATTTAAATCATTTGACACAAGCCACACTTATCGCTGAACTCAATAAGCGGAAGAAACGCGTTTTCCGCTCCCAAAGCTGCGGGCTCTTTCATGAAATCCACCGCAAAAACCTCTACCGGCTAAAGCATCCATCAAACGAAGCTCGCTTCTTAATAGGACCAAAATATATAGAACCACACAACGTCTTGCTAAATGAAAATAGGTAGTGAGCGTCACTCGCCGAACGAGACTCTATCTAACCGAGGAATAAGGCCAATTTTACGCAAACTTCCTCTGCCACGAAATGTATCCTCCGCATTAACGTGAGCAATGCGTTAACCACTCCAATACAATCACTATACGGTGCACATTCGGAAGGTCGTCAAAATATCAACATTATTCGATTTGACTAAAACCGTGTACGCCAAACTGTTTCCTTTCTTCAAGACTCGTATTAAGGAACAAATTGGCTTGGCTAAGGAAACATCGTGGGACAATAAAAATTACAGGCGGTGTTTCGCGCCGCACCAGGCGCCCGCTCGGTTCGATGAATGATATCCAACACTGATACTTCTTTGTTGGTACGATTTTTAAAGGCGTGGCAAGGCATATTATTATATTTGTTGATAAACAACGTTCAATATAAGTAATTTATATTCGAAACCAATATAACCCCGTTTTCTTGAAAGTAAACATCCGGCTCGAAGGACCAAAACAGATAATATAGATCTCAACCAAACTCGAAGATAAAACTATTTAACATTCATCAGTCAAATTAGAAGAAGTGAACGTAATTGATATGATCATTAGCATAAGAATGGCGCGTTCATCTCGCAAGATGATTTGACAGTTAACGTAACAATAATATTCAATTCGTCTGTGGGAACAAGGAAACGGAGCTGACGGTGCAACATTCGAAGTTCGGGGCACTGACTGGGGTTATTCGGAACGTTTACAACATAATAGAGAGCATTAGTCCGATCCACTTTTGACATCATTATCTGTATGTGCGACTCACGATAACCTGCGAGCGCGGCGTTCGTCGCTCCCGCCCCGCCTCGAGCCGAGCGTCAGTCGCGCGCGTCCTCGCCTACCGTCAAGTCGCCTTCGCTCTCCACGCTCGCTAAACAATACCACATAAAGGGTACTCAGGGAACTCGCTTTTGGCGGGTTTTCGCGCGAGCCGAGCGGTGAATGTGATGCGCCTCGCATTCGGACAAGGAATGTGTGCGTGTTGTCGCCGGCGAATGTATGTGTTGCATCGCCGCAGTGAAATCTGTGACGAAGACCGTCAGTGATCACTTGGATTGCAGTGTTGGATCGTAGGATAGTTGCGGCCGCGGACCGCTCCTCGGGTTTTTGTAAGAAATAATCGCTTCGACGGATGTAATGTCCATGATGTTGACTCATGCATGACGCATTTGATTGCTGGAACTGGGAATTTGTGATTTACGATTCATTTTAGGATGACATGCATTTGAATTCCATTAGGTAGTCCAATAATGAGGAACGTTTAGAATTGATTCTTCCTGCTTTTAATTCATTCTATTATTTATTCATGCAAATTCGAAAAACAAGGTTAACCCTGTATTTGAATAATTATTTATGAATATATACAAGTATCTATGTACACACATATTCAATAACAAAAATGTCTGTTTTAAACTGAATAATTTATGAATGTGTATGATATAATTTTTATTTAATCCTCTTCTCGTTCTTAGTTTCACTAAACATGTATAGATTGTAGAAATACCTAATTTTTTAAAGTTATATGATTATTTACGGGATATTTACCGTGGTAAGGTTGTGGAAGGAGCTCCTGATATTTCGGCGCAGTTACATGCACCATGTTCACGGGAAGACTAACATGGTGCATGTAACTGCGCCGAAATATCGGGAGCTCCTTCCACAACCTTACCACGGTAAATATCCCGTAAATAATCATATAACTTTAGTGAACAACCGTGATAGTTTAAAACAGTACCAAATTTTTTGTATCAAAACAATGAAGTTCTATTCGTAGATCTTTATATACAAAAACAGCTGTTTTTATTTATGTACTATGATTACATATTAACGGCCTTACTACGAAATAAACGTAACGTTAGGTAATCAATGCTTAAAATTGTACCGTCAACGTTTCACTGTCGAAGATTGTCACGACAAACGAGACAAAGCAATTTAAGCATCGATCAACTCAACAAACGTTTCTAAGTAAGGCTGGTTATGTATAATACTAAGTTCAAACGTTATTTATATTTGAGCTTACCAAAAAATATAGTACTATAAATTGATTCAATATCAATGAATATATTATGTTACATAGTGTTTGTGCATAATCTTTTAATTCGTTGTCATATTAAAAGTTGTCTTTCAATAACCAGTCTTATGTAGCACCGATAAAACTTGATATCATAGTAGTATAGCTGCACTGTTTACAGTAAAATAATCAATTTGAATAAAATTTACGCCCGTGTTTAGTTCGTAATGACTCCGCAGCATGGCGCTGCATTAGTCATCTTTACAGACTCAACAGTTATTTAGTTATTTCATTCTATGTAATTGCACGCCTATTCCGTTTCACAAAACAATATAAATTCATGGGTATTCATATTTTCTATACATACTTATACACGGTAATAATACAATATTTACTACCATATCATCATCCCAGACTTCATTGTCCCACTACTGGGTATAAAACTCTCTCTCTCTCTCTCTTGCTGTGTCGTCTACCATCTACGTCATTAAATGTCATATTTTCTATTAGTATTATTGTAATCCTATACTCGGTATTATAAGCATTGATTTTTTCTGATAGCTGATATAACATTGTAAAAAGCTAAATATAAAATTGTAAACCACGAATTCTGATAATTTTCGCTAGGCTTTTGAATGTAAGACTGGTACCCGATATGCTGCAGTGTTTATTTTAGCTTTTTACTATTTTATTGCTGCTGGCGAAGAAAGCAAATAAATGCATGGAAACAGTGTAGATACGAATGATCCAGATGATCTTAATGACTGAGTAAACACTGTAGAGTTAAGAAATGTCAACTTATTCTTAACAGTATTTGTTAATGACACGTGACAGTTTAATCAAAACGAATAAACACTTCATAATGTTCATTTTGAAACTACCGAGATAAGCTGTAATCACAGCTCTCGCTATAGTGTTATCTGCAACATTACCAAGGCCAATTCTGATAACTTCTTTCAACAAGTTCTGAATTGCCGTAATGGAGTATTAAATTGCAACAAAGTGTTTGGCCTGTTCATTTATTGAATAAATTTATTTTATGATACTGAAACTTTTTGAAATGTCGCATATAAATCCAAGATTAAATTGGTAGATAGCGCGTATTCTTAATGTTAATAGCTCCATCTAAACTACCCCAACGGTCAGTTCTCGGGACATTATCTTTAGTTAAAGCTACGCCCTTCCCACGGACACCGGACGAGGGTTTCTACATCTCAAGGGTTATCTTCAATAGTCTTGTAAAAGCTGAAATACTGTCTGGCAATATGCCCCTTCTGCGGTATTATTTTACTCCTGGCCTCTTTTTATTGCTTTACTAGTTAATAAAATGTCGTTCTAATTCAATCTATAGGGAAACAAATTTGAAATATTCCGCTCTCTGAACATTGAAGATACAGTTTGATGTTTTTACCAAATCTCCGTGACGGAGTGGTCACAGTATGACCTCGACTTTAAACTAGGTTAATGTAAACGAGATGTAGGACAGTCAGTATTCGGATCGTATGGAAAATTAACACGTTTTAAAAGTACGTAACGTTTGTTGTATTGACCTTGACAGATATTCATGACTGAATCTTGTTTTTTTGTACTTTTGCTGTTCTTCTTGTTTGTACATTAGAAAGTTGGATGGTTAAGACTAAAAAAAACTTCGGAGACAAAAACCTTCCATTCAACCATCCGGAAAATTTTATATCTATCTTCGAAATGTTCATTCAACAAATTTTATGATAATTGTCAATCAGGCACGGTGCCATATCGCCAGCAATTAAAGTGTACCCGTTACTTTCTTGCTCACGCAGTTTAAATTCAATCTATCGTCGTGTCCGAAACAAAACTGGCCTGCGTTATGTAAAATTCTTTATTCATCCAGTGTTCCTTTTACGTAATCTGGATGGCGCAACGGGTGAACGAGTAACTCAGATCAATCACGCGGGAAAACACCCGCGTAATGGCTCCTTATGACCCTACGCGGAAAAAACTGGCCACATCCTATTTAGTCGGTGTCCGCGCTAAATAACGCAAAAAGTATCCGCTAGACTGGCCCGCAATTAATCATCGACCCGACCCGGCCGAAACTCGCACGTAATCAATGTTTCCTTTAATTTAAGATTACGCCTCCATGGACGGGGCGTGCCAAAAACATTATCTGATAAACTTATTTATTTCGATGATTTCTTTGTACTCGGAAGCTGTTGAACTGCTTTTTTGGATTACATTTTACGGTAGCTGATAAATAAAATATGTTTTTTCTTTGTAACTGCCTTCAGGGAGGTTCCCAATTCGGTCAGTTTTTTTTGATTAGATTTTATAATGTATGTACCAATTACTCCGACTTTTGTAAGAGCTTACTAATTATGAAGACGTGATGGTTTTATCATAGTGGTAATTAACTATACCTTTTAAAAAATATTTCCATTTAATCCGGAGTAAATTCTCATCTATATGAACGAAATGAAACATTTACGACTTGCGCCGTCCCATTGGGATATACGAAACAAATGACGTTGTTCCGGTGTCCTATGGTTACGTTGGGATCACAGATATTTTCCTTGTTATTTTGTGTGAGCTCTTGTTGTTTGTTTCCTTTAAACTTTTCTTCCCAAATCCTGTTAACTCCATTACCGGTAATAATAATTGTTATAGTAGGACATCTTTGAAAATGTTTTTCTAAAAAAACTGGATCATTAAGGCTGCGGCGTAAAATTTCACGTATGATTTAGGTGCTCATGAACTTCAAACATAAATATTTGATTCGAAGAGGCAAATAAATGATACTAAATCGTCTGAAGCAATCAAGTCGTACATGCCATGAATATTAACAATGCACCGCGATTGGTTTACATCGATTTACATTCGTCGAACCGTGTCTAACGTTAAATTTGTTTCACAGTCCTGTGTCGGACGTTCGGTGAACTGATGCACCTTGAAAATCAAAAATGTTTGCACGCGGTGTAGACTGATTTCCTTCCTACCGTGTTTAACTTTAAGTCAACCTGATTGTGGAAACTAGTGATTGTGTCCAAGAAGTTTTTAATAACATTGGTATACCGAGTGTAAACAATAAGTGCTCGAACGATTTTGCTGTTATGCATGTGTGTTATGAGAGGCCCGGCTTGGTCACCGCACTGAACGGAGGCGTCGGGTAAGAAACCTTTTTTTGTTGCTCTTTTTTCTCGGCGTTATTCTCGCGTACGAATATTATTTATTGCATATTGTTTGTTAATGAAGACATGTATTCTACGCAATAAAATGAAGGCGATGCTCGTTTACAGATTTCATAACATTTTTATGGACTAACAGTGTTATTTTTGTTATCAGAAAAGTTTATTTTGTGACAAAGAAATAGAAAAAAAAATACACCATTAATATAATTCTTTACCACATCAATCATTAGTTTATTTGTTTGTTTTAGCTATATATGTACTTCTTTTTCATACATACATTTAAAACGTGCATTGCTTTACAGGTCATTGCTGTTCGTTCATCATTAGAATTTGCTAGTGATAGATGTACAAAATTATATCATTCCAAGTACATGCTTCTGCGTTATACTCGTAAGCGTAACGAATTGGCATTTATGTGAAGTATCATGCAACCACGGAATCAATTATGTATGAATTTAAAATGGCCGCGCACATCCTATCTTTAATGAAAAAGGCAAACATTCAGTATTCTACGAGTTTTGCTACTCCTAAACATGCTTAGACACGGAATATTTTATGTTTTTAAGTCCATATTAGGTAGGTCACGCCCCAGTAACAACAACGAACAACAATTTTTGTTGCTTGTTAATAATATAAATATATGTACGAATGATTGATAACTATTAAAATTATGACTGATTATGAATTAGTTCTAAAGCTCCTTCATTGTGCTTTTACATACATTCTTATAGAATTCTCGAATCAGCTGTATTTTCTTGGCATTTAATGTTTTTCTTGTCACTGATGCCTTTCTTATAGTCTAAGAGCTAGCAACGTTTTCGAGAGAGAATTTCAGGTAGGCTAGTTTTTAGATATGCTATCTCTCTCACTCCCCCGGACGTCATACGGGCTATCTGGCTGGTGGTAGTGGTTGCGTTCATCAGTGCGCATCCTAAATGTCCAGGTAAAATATCGATTTTTCAAATCATTTTAAGAAGTTTTTTTTTTTATTATTATTTTTATTGAATTTTTCGCAACATGAATCTATTATTGCCAGACATTTTTATCGTTGTTTAAATTGTGCCAGACGCTAATTTTGAATTGAAAAATTATTATTTTTTTCAAAATATTTCAGTATGGCTGAAATTTTTATATGATGTTATTTAAGTATCTAAAAACCTAAAATTAATTTGCCAAACAATAATTCGATTGTTAAACCTTCAGCCAGACCGATCTAAAAGTGATGTGGTACCATTTTGCTTGGTCTAGGAATAGTTGTCGAATAAATTACAGAGAAAGAATTAAAAACTATTGAATTAATTGTGGATTAACATAGCATTAAAATAATTATTTATTTTTGTGCAAAATTAAGGTAATAATCAATCTCAAGGATGAAAGTAAACAAAAATTATATTGAATTATCTTGATAATTATCATCATCATCATCTTCATCACTGCTGTCATTTTCATTGTCATCGTCGTCTTTTGGATTATCAACGTCTTGTAAGCTATTATCTGTAAAAGAATGAAAATTTTTATAATCTTTCGGCAAAGAAATTTATTAGTATTTTATTTTCAATTTTTACCTTTAATGATAATGTCGGCAACTAATGATGGTAACTGCTCTCCAACAAACCAGATAAAATCATATTTATCGTCATTTATGGTCCAGCCAGAAGCTTGAGGTGATAGAGATGTTGGGTGTTGTAAATGAGCATTTCTCCAAAACTTTGTTACGTAACGAATTCGTAGTAAATGCTGATACAATTCAGCTTTGCATGGTGGTAGGCTTGATGGATCAAAATTACGTTTTTTTTTTTTCAAAATTATCATCTGATTTTTTAGACCGATAAGTGTTTGAAAACAGATGAAACCGAACTTCATTGACGTTCCAAGAATCACGAGCTCCGTAAATGTGACAAATAAACTTTTCTAAGATCTTAAATGTCTCATCCAGCAATTCTTCATCATCTGTTATAATATTTTGACAGGCTAATTGATACTCTTCTGATTGCTCTAACAGTTTAAAAGGTCGAAGTTTACCTTTCCGGAAAAAAGCTGGTGTGTAGTCGCATCCTGTTCTCATTAGGTGTTAATCGTTCTAACATTTGCAATCGGGCAGAAATTGGAACAAGTTCAGGAACAATGGCTTCAAAGGTTCGTCTTCTTTTTGCTGGTGGTGGTAGCATGTCGGACTGATCACTTCTACAATCGATATCATTTTCATTAGGAGCATCATTATCAATATTTTGACATTTACGGAGCTCGTGATTCTTGGAACGTCAATGAAGTTCGATTTCATCTGTTTTCAAACACTTATCGGTCTAAAAAATCAGATGATAATTTTGAAAAAAAAAATCGTAATTTTGATCCATCAAGCCTACCACCATGCAAAGCTGAATTGTATCAGCATTTACTACGAATTCGTTACGTAACAAAGTTTTGAAGAAATGCTCATTTACAACACCCAACATCTCTATCACCTCAAGCTTCTGGCTGGACCATAAATGACGATAAATATGATTTTATCTGGTTTGTTGGAGAGCAGTTACCATCATTAGTTGCCGACATTATCATTAAAGGTAAAAATTGAAAATAAAATACTAATAAATTTCTTTGCCGAAAGATTATAAAATTTTTCATTCTTTTACAGATAATAGCTTACAAGACGTTGATAATCCAAAAGACGACGATGACAATGAAAATGACAGCAGTGATGAAGATGATGATGATGATAATTATCAAGATAATTCAATATAATTTTTGTTTACTTTCATCCTTGAGATTGATTATTACCTTAATTTTGCACAAAAATAAATAATTATTTTAATGCTATGTTAATCCACAATTAATTCAATAGTTTTTAATTCTTTTTCTGTAATTTATTCGACAACTATTCCTAGACCAAGCAAAATGGTACCACATCACTTTTCACTTTTAGATCGGTCTGGCTGAAGGTTTAACAATCGAATTATTGTTTGGCAAATTAATTTTAGGTTTTTAGATACTTAAATAACATCATATAAAAATTTCAGCCATACTGAAATACTTTGAAAAAAAAAAATTTTTTCAATTCAAAATTAGCGTCTGGCACAATTTAAACAACGATAAAAATGTCTGGCAATAATAGATTCATGTTGCGAAAAATTCAATAAAAATAATAAAAAAAAAAAAAACTTTTTAAAATGATTTGAAAAATCGATATTTTACCTGGACATTTAGGATGCGCACTGATGAACGCAACCACTACCACCAGCCAGATAGCCCGTATGACGTCCGGGGGAGTGAGAGAGATAGCATATCTAAAAACTAGCCTACCTGAAATGCTTGTTTTCCCGACGTTGCTAGCTCTCGTACTATTATTCTTCGTCTGTTATTCCTGATCTAGTTTGTTGGTTAATATTTCTGTGTGTTCCGGTTTACATTAATATTATTTTTTAACATTGATACCTACTTCTAAGTTAATAGTACCATTAACTATAAGTTGTAAATATACATCAGTGGCTTGTAAATTACATGCCATAATATTATACCCTCAAAATAACTTACGATTCTTTTGAGCCGGTGCTAAGCTGAGAGGAAGCTATTGTATTCATCATTATGCATTGCATTACTTATACAATAGGACCAACCCTAAAATTGCGGGGGAAAAGTCCATACAAAAATATCATTCACACTCGACCAGCTGGAACAGCTGTTTTTTCCCGCGATTCAAGGCTAAAATTTGTACATGATTATGAGTACAATGACTTCCTTTGGTTTAATGCCACCGTTCCGTGTAGCCTTGTAATTTTATCTAACGGTGTTCTAGAAACATGTGAGAGTATTACATCCCCCGTCGCGAGTGGATTGTTAACGAACTGTCGAGTAAAGTAAAGCAGCGTTGCTAACGCTATTCTTATTAATTACGTAGCTAATTTAGTGCAGGCAAATCAGGCAATGCACTACTTCTTAAGTTTTTATCATATTATACATAGTTATGTTCGTTTAAATTAAATGCTTACTTCACAAGTAGAAGCCGTCACAGCTTGGTTTTGTTTTGCCAGTACCTGAGCAGCAGAAGTTTCAAGTAGTTCCGAGCATTCTAGCTTATAATTTATAGCATTGTGGCGTGGATAGAGAATTCAAATTTGAAAGACTTACACCTAAGTTTATTGCATTTATTAAGACAGTTTAAAAGATAATAGTAAAGTTATATTGCTAAAGCAAAGGGAGTGGAGATCCGAGTGTTGAAGTACCAAGCTCCACTGATTTCAAATATAAAAAAAAATGCTTGATATCTACAATTGCAAGTGAATTAAGTTTTACGAAGTGGTGTAAAGCTATTAAAAATAATATGATATTTGTGCTTACAAACGTGCAATATAGTGTTAAGTGCGTCTCGGCTCCGGCAAACGCGCGATAATCCAATAATCTGAATTGGAAGTGGCTCGAATAACTCGAATTAACCTCCAGCTCGTGTGCACTGTAACTCGATATAAAACGACTTCTCGCCAGACAATAGTGGGAATTAACGAAGAAATGAATAGGCATCAAACACAGGAAAAGCTTTGTCTTCCTACTTAATTTAATGATGATTCGAATGACTAGATTGCCATCTTTTCGTACTTGTGGCTCAGTAGTTTTTTAACCAGCTCTATACAGGCGCCTATTGATTTACAATAGCAATAAATTTAAGAGCCCGCTCACCAATTTTAAAGTCGTTTTTTGTAGTGATTATTATTTTCAAAGTAATCAAGAAAATCGATTTTACTTTAACGATAAAGACTCAGTTGGTATAAATAAAATATATGACGGTTAAGCCTTGCGATGACATTACTTCTGTCATATCGTCCTCTGAGCAGACAGCGCTATTCTCGTATATACAAGTAATATTAAAATCCTGTCGATAATTTTACAATCCAAATTAATCTATATAAATAAAAGCGAACTTGACCTACGAAACACTGTTTCAAACTATCACGGTTATTCACTATACAAACCATCCATCCATTCGGGAGCACCATCCACAATCTTACCACGTTAAATATCCCGTCAATAATGTGTTGACTACCGAAACATAAATTTGGTAGATAGATTTCTTACGTCCGCTAAGAAAGGATTTTGCGAAAGGGTCGATTTTTATAAAGCCAACGAGACTCAAATATATATATACATGTATATATTCGCTAGTATACGATCTCACAACATTTACCGCTGAAAGAATAAGATATCTAACATAATCAACTAGGCTCTACAAAATTCATAACCATGCAGTATGTTACAGATTACACGCTTATTTTATTATTTTCCCCCTTAGTTCTATTTCCGCGAAATATTTGGACTACAACGCTGCTCCTCTGTTCCAAATTAAATTTTACGTTCAAAGAAACTGGGGAACATTTCGTTTAATAAATTTTTGAAGGCTACTTACAATATTCATGAAGACGAAAAGGGAAACGAAATCAGTGAGACCAACTTTTATCAGGGCTCATCCTACCTCGGACTGAGTTATTTACTGGATGGCACTCTTTACTTAACGCAAATCTTTATGAATTGCTCGCTACAAACTTTGGTTGAAAGCCACTAACTTGCTCTCTAAAATTTTTGTCATTCTAATTTTTATGACTTCACACCAGAAATGACATACAAAGGACTTAAAACTAGTGTAACAACTAACGGCCTTATCCCTATAAGCCATGCTAAGGCAACCTTAGCATCGAAGAGGATATATACAAAAGATATAGGAGACGGGATATAATAATGGATTGTCCCCTTTTATAGTTGTATCTGTTTATAGTATTACTTTTACCATAATACAACAAAAAGATTCAAACCTACGACCGAATTCTTAGACTAAAAGGGAATGACAAATTATTTTTGTTCAACAATGTTCAATCGCACTAAGTGTACCTATTTTAATGTTTTATTATTCGTGCCAAACCCTCCTTAGAATGTAAGAACTAAATACATCAGCGTTTGAAATTCATCAATCACCATTTCAAGTACTGATCTTTAATTTACTGTAGGAACTTTAATAAAACTATTTATAAAGTCATTATCCGTTGTATTAAACCGTGTATCCTGTGTAACTGCTAATGTACCCCAACCTTATTAAGAGAGACCTAAAATACACTGTGTGGAAGCATTGCGTGCGTATAGCCAAATAGCTTTGACAATGAACGTCGCCGTTTCTCAATTTGCTTACATGTATGCATACAAATTATACATTTATACACATAATATGTTGTTTATATTACATAGGAATTACTCAGGTATGTTTAAGCTGGTTTTTCCGACTATAGTTTCAACACTACCAACCGCATTCGGCGGTATTTTTCAAGGTGAGTGCGCGTGCGCGTCCCTCTTTGCACTCCTGCGCCTTTATTTTTCTTTGCTTTGCGCTATAGTCGGAATAATCGGCTTAATCGTACGTGGGTAATTCCCGTGTTATGTAAACAAAATGACTGAAAACCACGTCAGTTTCCATGGTAAAATTATACACATTATTCTTTCCGGAACTGAAAACGCATTTGTCAGTTTAGTTAGACATTTGATTAAACTTTTCGGACTTTGCTTAAAAAAAATACCAGCTGCGGCCCGCAGTTTCACCCGCGTTGTGATGAAAAATTGTGATTATGATTATGATGAAAAGGAGCCTATGTGTTAATCCAGGACATAATTGAAATGTCATTCAAATCCGTCCAGACATTTCAGCGTGAAGGAGGAAAATACACAAAAACACGCGCACACACACTCACGCAAACATATGCACACTTTCGCATTTATAATTTTAGTGTGTTGTGATAATATGAGTGTGATAAACCTAAATGCCAATGATGATGCTGATATGTAGAATAATATTCCAATAATATTTCAAATCTTAGATTATAAATGCTGACTTAACTTTATCTTCATAATTTCCGCCATTACAAAAGCTTCGCAATTTAAATTGCTTAAACAAGATTGTGTGAAGGTCTCAGTGAGTTCTTAAAGGCTTCAGCCACAGAGCGTAAACGTAAATTGATTCGGTAATTTTAGCACAATAAGTCTTATCCAAATTAGTCATATAACGTAGAGGGCATTAAGTGCGAATGCAATTAATACAGCTGGTTGTAAGACAGCTGTATATTCGCCGGCAGTATACCTCCTTTACCGTTTTACTAGGCAATAAGTTCTGTATATTCTGCACTTTGCCGAGTTATTACGCAACGGCAGCCACAAAACGTTAATTATTTTCCAGCAGTGCTGTTGACAAATGTGGCTGTGACTCTGCTCATTTACTTAACATTTGCGCTGTTAAAACGAGAATTAGCCGCCTGCGGAACCGCTGTAGCGACAACCCGCTAATTGGTGGCACTTACCGCGGCAAATCTTAATAAAATCGTGTTTGACAATATAGCAGCTGCTAATAATCCAGACAAATTACACGGCTATATAATGTCTATCCAAATCTATAGAAGAAGAAAAATGTTCTTATAATGTAGTCTTGTATATAAAAGGTTGCTCTCGATTTCCCTGTGATCCCATCTTCAGATCCTGACTTTGTGACAATGGGACCAAATTGGAAGTTATACCCTACCGAAGAGAAGTTTTATTTTATCGGTTAACAGTTGGCGGAGAAATCGGTGAACATATTTAAAAAAACAGTGGAACATAGAAGTGTTATTATATAAATTATTTAAAAAACAAACTGCTAATGAAAGTTGAGTCTAAGCACCAAGTAATGACGATTAAATGGTAGAATTTTAGAAGTTGTTATATTTTAATGGCTTCTACATAATAATTGTCATAATGACAAATCGATTAACATCATCGCTTAACATCAGGTGAAATAGCGGTCAAGCGCAAGCCCATTATTTGATAAATAAATAAATGAAAATGACGTATGTGTTTAATTAACGTTCAACACCTAGACAAATAAGGGTTTCTTTGAATTTTACAGCATTTGAAGTTTTCTTTATGTAAAATTATATCAAAGGCAGTATATTAGAAGCAAACAACTGTAATCTAGATTAGAGTAATAAATTTAGAGACGCTAGAATTCGCAAACTTTTACTCCGGCAGTCATTTATAATGATACATTTTATGAGATGAAAATACCAAGAATTAAGACTGTTTGAAGTTTCGAGGTTTTCTGCTTCTTCGAAGTTAATCTTGCTTAAGCTTGCGGTTCGCATGGTCTATCTCAGATCTTAATGCTCTGTTTCTATGCAAAACATCCAACGGTTTTCTGACAAAATCTAATTGCTCTATGCCTGTCTGGGTTTCAAGTGCAGCTATTACATTATTGAAATGTATTTCAAGCTAAATCTTTGAATTTAATATGAGGCTTTGTTGCCCTTATACCTCTACTATAGATTTAGTGAGTATTAGGCGTACTATGATATTGAAAATTTCGATCGACGACCCGTAACATTTCTGCGTAAGACCTCGTTAATCTAGATTGGGTGTTATCAGATCTTAGTCGTATTATATCTTGAAAGCTTGCTTTTGCTACCCTCTTATCTGCATACATTTCCATAGATCGTGTCTGCAAACTATATGCTTAGATAGGAATATAAATGACAATTTTATATAAAAAACGAATTCAGCAGCTTTGCATACCAGTTGACATTATAGTTAAACGGCATATAAGCTTTTACATGTATACCTAACCCCATTTGGTAAAATTCAAATCGGATTACACTGTAATCGGAGCCAGAAGCCTAATAGTTACGTTAAAAAAGCGATATGTTCCATGAATACTAAGAAAGCTTACTGAAATGATCAGCGCACCGAGGATCCATTGAACAGGACTGGCGTAACCTTGATTTCGCCCACTCCAAGCCTACACATTGCTATTCACTATGAAGGAGTTTATTGTAGCGCTAAGATACTAATTCCCGCTTATCACCTTGTGGGCGGCACTCGCTCGTCCTTAGGTCATACTATGTCAAGTACCTTTCTCACTACAACGATAGTAGCCTTACTTCTTTGACTTTCATTTGCCTTCCAGATTATGTATTCCAGGACTCTTTTGCTGGGGTCCGCCTGGGGAAGTACCACACCTTTGCCAGTTATTCAACCGCCAAACAGTAGTGTCCAAACACTACTGTGTTCCAGATTGAAGGGCAATGTTTCCAGCGAAATTACAGGGCACACAGAGATTTGACACCTTATATCTCGGGGTGACGAGCGCAGTGCGTTGCCATCCAGGGTTTTGAACTGTTGAAGTTCAAAATTCTGAGTGGCGTTGAGCTGTTATGGGCAAGCGCGAAGAGCTATCAGACGAGCGACTTCGCTCGTCTCGTCATCCAGTATCATAAAAAAATATGTTTTTTTTTTTTAATTTCATTTGTTTCTTTGTTCTAAAAGTTCCAATCATGTACGATGTTGACATGGACGACTCATTTTCTGCGAATCTTACCCTTTCAATATTATCATTCATATAGCAACAAAACGAATACGTTTAGATATTTCCTATCCTCATATGAGTTAAATAAATACGCATTACAAACTGTGCTCCGAGGCGCTTGCTATCTGAATAACAATGGCCGTCGACAGCTTATCGCCCAATGATAAAAATGCCCTCTGAAAAAATTAAGTGGAGGAGTCAACGACCTCGTAACCTATGACACGGGAGGCGCCGGTTCGCGTTAGGCGCGGGACTTCGGACCAAACTAATCTTATTATACAAAGGAGAATCGAGACTTGAAACAAAAAGACAACTTACCGAATACTAAAAAGGTGTCAGATTTTCTTTTCCATTCTCATTTCGGTTCTTCCGATCACATAATAGACTTTCAATGCTACTTAGCAATGTAAAGTCTATTTTTTGTGTAAATGTACGTACTCCATCACATTTTGTATGTTATGAAATTAAGTTACAAGTACCGCCAATGATTTTTAATCAAAACGTTATTTTTAAGCAGTAATCGTTTACGTTGTCCAGTAGCAATCGCAAAAACCTAAGAATGCATTACAGAAACTTATCTGAAACGAAACCAATGATAATCACAATATTTGGATATCATCCACAAGAATATTCAAATGTATTAAGATAACTATATGTATTGCCTCGGTATCACCAGATAAGTGGTCGGTAATGTACCTAACATTATTTTAAGAGCTATGGTCTTGTGCAACGTTAACTATTCCCATTACATATGCCAGCGTGTCGGCTTGCTTAAAAGCGTTTCGCTTAACGTCGTGTTTGTTGTTCTTATCAGGTGAGGCGACACAACCAGACTCTGGGACCCCACGCGACGGCACTAACTAGCTGTTTACACTATCTTTTAAATTCCAGTTGTAAAACTACCCACATCCCGTTCAAAAATAAAACTTGAAATAGCAAGCAAACTTGTGCATTGTGCAAAATTCCGTTCCGATAGCGCTGTTAAAGTTAGACTGTTTGTCTGGACTTTGTGGCTAAGAATCTTAGTTTCTCACTTAATTGCATGTCAATAACGTTGGTAACTGTTAATGGCGATGGTATGTGCATGTATAAAATGTCTTATGATAATTTAAATAAATAAAACTATTAAGAAGGCCTCCCATCTCTCCGGGCTGGATAAGCATCAAAAACACATCTAATATTGCAGGCGGCAATTATATTACCGAGGCTAACTGCACAGCCTGTTGGCCGCTCTTTTTATAAAAAAAAGGTACTAGTTGTTTTAGCCATCTGTAAAAGATTCTTCTAACCAATTAATTCCATCTTTAATAAAATATCAAGTTTAAATCATAATCATATATTTTCCAAAAATACAGGACATAAAATTTCTATAAAAGACTTACACAGGTATACAAAATTGAAAATAAGTTTGCAGTGGGCCCCAAACTAGGCTAAGCTTGTATCTTGGTCAGAGAGATCAAATTATACATATTTCCAGATTTGCGCCAAATGTACGTTATTAAGACTGTTTTACAATAAATTTCAAATATGTATAAGCTAACACTAACACTACAGTTAGACTGTCCATAGACCGATGAAGGTAAAAAGACCACGACCACTACCAGACTGTTTCCTTTGTATTTCAACGTTCGATGGCTAGTTTCAAAGAATGGTATAAGCCAATAAAAAAAAAAAACTTAATATTCATTCAGTACGGCTAAAGTGAAGGATTGAATTCAACGAGATCCCAGTTGTTAATTACAACCTCTATTATTACTTGTATTAATTAGTCATCTACGGGTTTTTACTGCCATTTAATTGTTATTCTTTATCTCTCTACAATTTCACGCATATACCCTGTACTAAGCTGAAAAGAGTTCATTGTACTCATCATTATGAACAACGAAATGAAAATGGTCATTGACACTCTACAAAATGTATGGAACAGCTGTTTTTGAAGTGAAAACTTCTTAAGGCGCGTTGAGCATTCTTTGGGTGAACAAAAATCATGGCATCGTCACCGGACGCTGTACCGTGTATTTTAAAACAGCGCCATCTCTTGTAGAATAGGTGAATTACTACTTAAGTTTTCAATTCTGACGTGCAGTGATATGACTGATGTGTTTTTTAAGTCGTGCCCTCCACATTCACGGGATGTTCACAGTCGTTCGTGAAACCCGCCGCGAAATGGACGTAGAATCTGCTGCTGCAATAACTTTGTTTGCTGTGGCAACATATTACTATTTAGACGTCCAAAACAAGAAAGTTATTAAAAAGCGTTGGAAAAAAAGAAGATGGTGGTAGGATGGCGGATGACGTCCGTACGCCTTTATAGTCCGGAGTAAACTGGCGCGGGGCCGTGAATGTGGATGTGTACGCGTGAACGCCGCGCGAACGGGCCGCGAACCCTTTGTCGCGGGACAAAATACCGACTCTGATCGGGGAACAGGCGTGAACGCGCGTGAACCCCGCGAAAACCCTCTACATTCACGTTCACGCTTGTTCTCGGAGCTTCACGGCACTAATGTGGAGCCGCCATAACGCGCGCGGCTAGTGCGAATTATAAATGTATTGAAACGTTAGTCGTCTGACGCAGACATCGGAAGAGGCGCCATACATTTTCATAGTTTGAAGACTTGTCGTATCAGCCGTGCGCGTTAGACGCATGGATGCACGGAAAAGCGTCTATAGCTGTACTAAATTCCTATATTCGCTGTAAAAACTGTAAAAAAAGATGCAACCTGTAAAATATTTTCGTTAAAGAACATATTGGCATACTCAGTTTACCATGAAGTCAACTATTTTCCTCTTCGTTGGGCACATATCGAATATCGAGACTCTTAGCGTTATTATTTTCATTGAAAGCAAATATTTGTTCTCCGGATAGTTATTCAGAAGTATTTGGTATTACTTTTGTTTCTTATTAGGTAGTTATATTTTATAAACCATTTTAGTAAGCATAATAAATTATGTAAGCAAGACTCTTTGTGAAGTTTTGGTTCCAATGTGAAAAAAAAAAACATATCGCCTCATAACAGTTATATGATTATTTACGGGATATTTACCGTGGTAAGTTTGTGGAAGGAGGTCCCGATATTTTGGCGCAGTTACATGCACCATGTTCACAGGAAGACAAATAATCATATACCTAACTGTAGTGAACAACCGTGATAGTTTAAAACAGTGATATCGCCTCATATTCCTAAAATAGTGTTATTTCAAATTTTTATGCAATACAATCATCGAGATACAATAACTATGGAGTCACAATTGTGCCGAAAAAATGTACGAACCAAAACTCTGCGCACGGTACGCGTTGCGCTGACTTTTTGGTTACTTGTAAAGCAACCGCGATCCGACTACAACGCCGCGCGATGCCAGTGCTACGATACCCTAACGGATAAGCGACGTTGATTACTATGCAAGCGACATAACGTCTAAATTGTAGTAAATGTGGCATTGTGAATTATATAATTCATGTCTAGGTATGTACAACGATGCATGGATGTTTTATGACTGTTTTCACTTAGATATTGTGACTCTGTAGGTATTGTATCTCGATGAATACAATATTCCTTTATTACACACCGAAAATACAAATAACACTTAAACTAACATCAGTAATGAATATACGGCAGTATAATTGACGGCCTTATCGCCTAATGCGATTTCTTCCAGGCAACCTTTGAATAGACAGGACTAAATAATTTGAAAACTGTTTTTTATGAGTAAATTGGTGAACTGTTTTTAAGTGTTCGTGGTGTTCGAGTGTAGGAAGTGATATAGGATATAGGAGGTGAAAAGCGTATTTTCGTGATATTTCCAAATCTCCACAGAAGCCTCTAGTAAAGCTTCCACCACTTCACCAGGACATGACTAGGACTTGACTGTGACTTACATTGCTTGACTCTCACTAAGACTTGGTTGATGATTTTTAATGATAGGAAAGACGAAAAAGTCTCTGTAGAAACATAAAGTGTCTTCCGAGAAACAATTTTAAATAGTGATTACAGACCTTTATAAGAATAGACACGTCAAGTTTTATGAAATCACAGCGGGCTGCCTTTTTTGTACGTACTATGACGTCACGAGACCGATGAGAGCCATTTAGTTGTAGTTGATCTCCATTCGTTGAGTCGTTGAACTGTTTTTGCTGTTTACTATGGCGCAAGTTGGCGTTTTTTGTATTGGCATTTGAAGTGGTACTGCCTAGACGACGACGACGGAGATCGAAATCGAACTGAATTATGCGGCGTGCTAGTTGGAACATTGATCCAACTTATAGCCAGAGTTATCTCTTTTAAAAAATATAAAAAAATATATGCTGTGTGCAATTAAGTATTAAATAAATAAATAAAAAATATATGCTTAGTATGAATAAAAAGAAAACGATTGGTTGTTATTTTTAGAATAACATTTAACGTTCTAAAGTAATTGATACGTTAAACTTCGGTTACTCTTTTATTTTGGCAAAAGATATCGAAAAAAAACGTATTTTTTATTTTTACTATATTCTCCGCCATCCTATAAAATATCAATACGAAAATTGTTTTATATCATTTGCAATGTTATTCTAAACACAATGCCCAATCATTTTTTTTTATTACTCTCATTGCCTTTTTATCAAATACTAGCCAACCGACTAGGACTAGGCTTCGCACGAGTGTAAGCTCGGCCTTCGGCCTCGCTACAAAATATAATATAGCCTATGTCACCCGGGGATAGTGTAGCTTCCCAACTGTGGAAGAATTTTTTAAATCGGTCCCGTAGTTTCGGAGCCTATTCAATGCAAACAAAAACTGTTTTGGTATAGATATAGATGTGGAAAATATGCGGTAGAGATAACTTAGCCAGTGAGCGCGGCGACAGGTCACACAATATAGTGCAAAGTAGACGAATTGCAGTGTCTATACGCGGCGCTAAAAGTCTACGATAGGAACCAAATGTTCCCACACTCATGACGAGGCTTGTCAAAAATGCCACCACGTTCCAAAGTCTTTGCATAAGCGTCACTAATTACAGCCGTGTAAGTAACCGTCTATTCAATTCTTTACATGTGTGTGAACGTATTAATTGACGCCTCAGGCAAAACCTGCCGCCAACACCGCGCTTACTCATATATCTCATTAACCAGCTGACAGTGGGAAGGACGGTGAAAGTGGAATTATAACTCATAGTGATATCACTTTAATAGCGCATTTGCTACTTATAATTTGCCCCGATTATGTTTATATGCGACCAATACAGGATTACGACATATCATAGATCGGTGGAAATTGCACGCTGTGCGTTTTACTTGTTCCTTTTTGCCTCACACCTGCAATTTGTAGAATGAGCTCCCCCTGCTTGAAAGGGCTGTTAATAGTCTGTAAGGGTCGGCAACGTACCTGTGATGCCCCTGGTGTTGCATCGATAGGCGATGGTGATCGCTTACCATCAGGCGACCCGTCTGCTTGTTTGCCACCTATATGGCAATAAAAAAAACTAATAACCTGAAACGTAAAAGCCGAAAGATCATTGTAATCATCGTTATGAACTTCTTTTACTACCGACCAACTCAGAAATGGCCGAAAAATTTGTTTTTCTGTAGTTCTATACGTTGACCATTTTGGTACAATTATTTCAACCTTTTGAGTAGTTGAACAATTTGGTAAGAAAATTTACTTAGTTGTTATTTTTTCAACTATTTCAGGGTTGCTCCCATAGTAAAAGCTGTTCATAACTGTGGGTACTACGGACACTTTTCGGCTTGGTACAACACCCTTTCCGCGTAACCCTGTGTAAATATATAGAAAAATATTGATTGAATATAAAATATGCCGTAGGTACAATACCCTACATTCGGCATAGTACCACCATTCCGTATAGCCCTAGATAGGTACGCCTGGCCGTCCAAGCGCCAATATGATTGATACCGGGCGTGTTCTATTTACCTCGACCTCATTCCACGCATTATCGCGGTCTTAATTCACAGTTGCTAAAGTAGTCCGACTTATTTTGCATCTGTAATAATAGTTAATCTGAACAAAGGCGATCATATGACGCGTTCTTTTTTTAAGAGCCCTCTCACATTTTTTTATGATATAGAAAATAATAATATCAATATAAAAAACCGACTTCATCAGAAAGGGACCAAATTGAAATGGACCAAATTGAAATGGACCAAATGGGACAGCTTTCAAATAAAAAAAGAATCATCAAAATCGGTTCTACCAGTTAAAAGTTCTGAGGTAATAAACATAAAAAAATAGTCGATTTGATAACCTCCTCCTTTTTGGAAGTCGGTTAAAAAAACGATCAAATATAAAGATCCATAGAAATTTCAATTGCTGTATTAAATAGAATTGTAAATAATGGCATCAAATTTTGGAAAAACTCAACGTACCAACTTTATTACCTCCAATTTACGAGTACAAGGTAGTTATTCGTAAAATTCTCCGAGGGGAAGTTTGAGAATGGATTTCATTAAATTACTGATATAAAATAAACAATTATAATGGTATGGTTTACTTGCTTTATATTCGTCTTGACAATTGCGGCTTTTTTTAACCGACTACAAAAAAGGCGGAGGTTCTACGTTCCAATAAAAAAAAAAAAATTACACCGATTTCTCCGCCAATTATGAATTGATTTTGATGATTTATTTGGTAGGCCATACTTCAGAGGTAGATGTAAATTTCATCTAAATCGGTTTGGTTTTTAAATCAAAATAACTGAAGAAAAACATGTCATCCAAGTAAACGAAATTGCGTTTTACTAATTTTGAAGTCGGTTTTTAATGTGATCCAATTGTTTTGTTTTATGGCCGAAAATCAAGATACCTAAAAATGAACCATGCATTTTGTAATACGGCTCTTAAAGATAAAGCTGTGGGTAATTCGTCATCGGTGTCATAATCGTAATGAATCGAGGTGAAAACTCGACCGAAGCGTCTGATCCATTAGCGAGAAATACTGCTGGCTTATTAGCCGGGCAATAAAGATGTTTTATACGAAGAGCGGGCGTGTTGATGCTGCTCACTTCTTTAGAAGTTGAAGGCTGTAACATTTGCATTACGTAAATCATGATGGTGATTGACAGGCCATTCAAGAACTAATTATATTGAAGGGAATACTTTATCTATTCCGTTAGAAAGGCATTGTTACAGAAACCGTTGTCAGCAACGCCCGCGCCAGTAACGAAATGTGTAACGTTTCGTAATTTAAGACCAAGGTCATTTTAGCACAACTTTTAACTCTTAATAGTTACGTTAATTATTTAGTCTCAAATTCCTTTAAATAGCAAGTAGTTTATTAAAAGAAAAACAAAATACCCGACTGCAAAATGTAGTCTATGACCCTCTGGGCACGAAGACGAATCTAACGATACCTCACATCAAAATGATTAACCCGTATAACTATGGGAGGGGGATATAGAAACATAAAAAAATACAAATAAACAAACAAACATAGTGCATACATAAACCTGAAAAACATTACCCTCCTTAGGCATCTGGGCAAAATTAACGTGCTTGCTATCTATACGAACGATTCCGTTGTCATAATGGTATTAGCCAGACACCAAGGACGCCTGCGATTATAAAACAAGTCGGCCAACCTACAAGCTTACATTCTATAACAATGATCAACTGTATATAGTAATGTTTTTTTTTTTGTTTTTTTTTTTTTATAATTAAAAATAGGCTTGCGTTGACCGCCAGCTCGCCTGGTGTTAAGCGATGATGATGTCTACGATGGTTGCCTATAAAAGAAGTGGTTGGCTGGAAGAGATAAGGCCGCCACTTGTGGCACTAGCTCGTAAGTGTTTTCTATCTGTTTGCAATTTTTATTTCTGGTGTACACAATAAAGCGACAGTCCCGTTAGCTTAGTTAGCCTTCTGCGCTTGGGGGCGTGGTTTCAATTCCAACCTAGGTCAATCATTTGTGTGATGAACATTTGTGTTTGTTCTAGGTCTGGGTGTGAATATCTATTTAAGTATGTATTAAAAGATATATATGTATGTATATCAGTCTCTGGCAGCCATATTACAAACTTTGCTTAGTTTGGGGTCAGATGACCGTGTGTGCAATAATGTCCCAGATATTTATTTATTTAAAGGGTTTTTTATCTATCTATCAACTGTAGGTGACTGCTATGAGCCAGTTAACCGATACTCAACCGCGGTTAATATTTAGTCCTATAATCAAAAATTCATAATTTGTTTGATATAATGAATGGCAAACAATATCACGCCAACACAGCCTTTATTGATATTTAACGAGTCAAGTTTCACTGTTTTATTGTTACATTTGCTTCATAAACTGTGTTATTGTATAGAATCGTTTGATAAACTACTATGTGCTTTTATCGCGATCTATGTTTGTAAATAATACACTTTCAGTTTTATCGGAGGCATTGTTTGAACGAGGAAAATGTTAAACACTAATAATAACCAAACCCTTTTTTATCGGTAGGAAGTGTAGTTTTTAGTTTTTGTTAAGTATATTTAAATCAGCTTAATGAGCCATTTTTTTATGATATTGACTGACGAGACGACCGAAGTCGCTCGCCTAATGGCTCTTCACGCTTGCCCATAACAGCTGAACGCCACTCAGAATTTTGAACTTCACCAGTTCAAAACCCTGGATGGCAATGCACTGCGCTCGTCAACCCGAGATATAAGCAAATCTCTGTGTGCCCTGTAATTTCGCTGGAAACATTGCCCTTCAATCCGGAACACAGTAGTGTTTGCACACTACTGCTTGGCTACTCAGCGCTTAATTTGTCTCCACTGAAATCTGAGCAAACTTAAGACATGCGCGTCAGACGCGTGCGGCAGCGATCAGCCGCGATGCACGGAAATCTAGCCTTTTTGTTTTATTTGTAGTATTTTTTCTACTAGTTGTACAAAATTACAATATCGAGCAAAAACGAGCAAAAAACTCACGTTTGTTGTATGGGAACCCCTTAAATATATATTTTATTATATTTTTTTGTTTTTGTTGTTATAGCGGCAACAGAAATACATCATCTGTGAAAATTTCAACTGTCTCTGTCACGGTTCATGAGATACAGATACGACGGACAGACAGACAGACAGACGGACGGACGGACAGCGGAGCCTTAATAATAGGGTCCCGTTTTACCCTTTGGGTACGGAACCCTAAAAAGTAGTCTCCGAGTTTTCGTAATGAGTCAATCAGTCAATGCTTGTCAATCACTCAGTTTTGCTTTTCTAGTAAATTTTGGGAATTTTCATCGTGTCAGTGGCATGTATGTCGACTATAAATGATATAAATGATATTCATTAGGTTTCTATTTACTCTATCAATGTACGTGACTATTTAACATTCTTCTATCGGCTGGGTCACCTTCGGCCCCGTCTAGGTCGACAGGCAGTTCAGACCACTCTAGGGGTTGTAATTTAGTGCCGGTGACAAGAATTTGAATAATTACCGTGTTTATTTACCCCTTTCCATTAAATTTTTGACATTGTTCAAATGTGTAATCATTATATGTGTGTGGAGTATTATATTAGTGCAAAAGTCAGAATGCACAAAAAAGTTAAAATATCCAGGGGCAATCTGCAGTTATCGATCGATATCTGCAATCATTAATTTGTAGAACCTGAATGCACCATATGCATTCAGAGATTAATGATGTTAATAAATAAGTAATTTAAATTAAATTCATATTGCTCTAGCAATAGGATAGCGTTTGCACGTGGTATTGTGATCCATTTTGATAACATTTTTTTTTCTGCATGATACTGGGTAACGCGTAATGGACCCCTTGCGGCTTAGTGCACGCCCATCATTAGTTTTACTATGGGACCAACTCTGAAATTGCGAAAAAAATATCAGCTGTCCCATAGAAAACGGCTATTGACATTCGACAAAATGTAACAGCAGATTTATTGTTCGCGGTTTTAGGTTTGCCCCCTTAGTACTAAAGTTGATCGTAATGGTGAATATAACGAACCACTTTCGGCTTAGTACACCCATTCCGCATAACCTTGTATGTATGTAGCTGGCGACCACAAGTTACTCTCGCTTCTGTTGATGACTAATATTATTGTGTTGTTCCAGGTACGAGAAGTGGGAGCGGGAGCGGGGCGGGGGCGGGGGCGGCGGCGGCGGTGGCGGCGGCGGCGCAGGCGGCGGCTCGGGCGCGCCCGGCGGCGCCTGGGTTGGCCGCGAGCGCGACCGTGAGCGCGACCGGGAGCGCGAGCGACAAGCGCGCGCGCTCCAAATGTCGCAGAAGCACGCCCCCGAGCCCGATGCCTCGTCTCTCTTCCCCGCGCCAGTTAAGGTGAGCACTTCATCATACAGTATTCCTAATGCACAGTCTGGACCTCTACCCCGACCAACTGCAACCGATCAACTTCTTTCCCAACGATACAACTGTTGTGGTTCGATTAGGAATATTCTCAATCGACTTCTCAAAAAAGGAGGTTTTCAATTCGACTTATCTTTTTGTGTGTTAACGCGATATCTGCGCCGCTTCACTATACCGCTAAACCGCTAACGGATAAACTGTAAGTAGGTACAGCCTACTTACTCATTTTCACGTACACTAAGAAACTTGCAGCGAAACCAATGAACTAACTAATAGTCAATACGCAAAAAAGGCGACAAGGTCGTCTACTGGGTGAGTTAGACTAAAGGCGTCAAGCCTGATTACTCCAGATGCGTTCGAACCCGCGTCATTAGCATATCTCCCTTTTTGGTCTGATCTGAGTATTAAATCTTTAACCTAGTCATCTAACTAAGAGAACTATTATGATCCCTAGAAATTATAGCAAGCGGTCGCACCGAGTAAATGCTACCTAGGATGTGGAAGAGCTGTAATAAAGTACGGAATAGTTTATTCTAGTTATTATACATAAGTATTGCTTTTTAATGCGAACCGCTAGGGACTGGAATTCTAGCCCTGGTGCCGGGGCAATAGATAGCCCTGGTGCCGGGGCAATAGATTAGCCCTGGTGCCGGGGCAATAGAATACGGCACCGGTACCCCCTGCCTGTAGTAAGAGCCTACTAAAAGGGGACCTATGGGTTCGGGATGGTCAAAGTTGGGGCTCTGACCATCCACTTAAGCGTTCCCAGGGAGAGTACGTTGTGTGAACAACGTTGTCGAGAGTGAAGGGACTGAGACAACACGCAGTTGTCTCGGGAGGAGCCATAGCGCAGTGCTGAGGGCTCCGGTGCGTTCCTCTGGAGATCCCGGAGCCCTCTTGTCAAGCACTAAGGCTGGTCACCTGGGGGGTTTAGTGGGTACAATCCCACATAACCTGGCTGCAGCCTTAATGCAGCCGGGTATCTTTGGAATATTTCCCCCTCGAAAACAAAAAAAAAAAAAGGGACTGGAATTCTTTGCCACCATTCTTATTTCCTGTAAACTATAACCTGGGTGTGTTCAAGGCCAGAGTGAATCCTTCTAGGTCTACGTGCTCCATTTTCTGCCACACCATCGCGAGTTGATGGCCAAAATTAGACCAATTCTATAAAAAAGCAATTCATTATTGATTTACTTACCTATTTCTTAAACCAACTGTTGAGGGGAACGTGCCGGAATACGCCATAATATTTGATTGATCTCTACATATCTCTACTAAAATAAAGTCGCTTTCCGCGTCTGTCTGTCCGTTTATTCGCTAACTCCTCCTAAACCATGCAACATATTTTGATGCGGTTTTCACCATTAGTTAGTTATTTTTTCACGGAAGGTTTACATTACATATTATCATATTATAATAAAACTTACACCCGTGAGAAGGTGGGTCGCTAGTTTGAAATAAAAAAGTTAATTATTAGGAGGGTTCAACCACAACTCAGTTGCAATGACCAATTTTAAACACAGCAACAAAGTCATAACAAACATGTTATCTAGTCTGACCCAAAGAGACCAGCACAAGATAATAAACTTGCACTGAGGTCAAAACTGAATATTTAATGAGCATCCCGACAGCATTACCGGTAGCGTACAACTTTTGGACGTTTATTGCTGGTTTGGACAGTGGGAAAATACCGCCGTGCTATGTCATTGCATACCGAATTCCGTGCGATGCCGACAAGAAGGCTCCCACGAAACACTTCGCCTTTCTTTTTTTGAGATTTATATCTGCGGTTACTTTTACTGCAGACAGCCGTGTTAGGGGTTTCTTAATTTTAAAAGTTTATAATTCACATCGTTGTTTTTTTTTATCATAAATAAGTCCTCGTGTGACCACCAACTCGGCTGTTGGTAAGCGACGAAGTGGTCGAAGATGAAGCCTGGCCTGAGTATTAGGTTTGTTTAAGGCCATTACCATAAATGCAATATTATTGATTTGTTTCTACCCTTCAATGCCTATGGCTCCCACATAGTCACGTATTTACTATATAGAAAAAGGAAAAACACTAGTATATTCCTTATTGTTTACGGTTAATTGCAAAAGAAAAACAAACTGATGATCTAGAATATATCTTGATCAAATAAGGCCAATTCCCAAAATGTTTGCCCAGTTCTTATGTTAATCATCGCGGCTGCGACTAGCTGAGATTAAATCTTAAAGATAACGAATTAAAATTCAAAACTGACTGAAGGCGAAGGTTTAAATGGTAGCAATAATGAAATTGGACCGTTCCGGATTATCTCTTTGCGAGCGTTCCGTCGGTTCATAATTAAAAAAGTTCATTGGTAAAGGGTGGGCGTCGAAAGCTGAAAACGAATACTCTCGTTGCCAAGTTGTGTTTGTCTTGACTGTTACAGAGCAGTGTCTTTACAATCAATATGCTGTCATCATTATGTTTACCTGTTTGGGTTGTTATAAATCCAACAATGAATGTTGTTCTATCTTAAATTTTGTTGTTCGTCAATTATTATTTGTAAGATTACTTGCGCTTGACCGCCATCTCGTCTGATAGCGGTCTACGATAGTGCTTTTGTTTAGAAGAAACCTATTCCCGAGCAACTTAAAAACGCCCAGATTAGAAAAACTGTTACTTTGACGAATCCCTCATTTCCGATATAACGTCGCATAAAGTACAGTAAGAAATTTGGGATCAATTATATTTGTCTACAGAAATTTGTCAATGGTTCTGAAATAACCTAACCTGAAATAAAAGCAAAATCAACAAAAATAATTACTTATATCTACTTGTTTTTTTTTTTTTACATAAATTACGCGTATAAAGTCGCGGGAATTAAGCTAACTAGTACAAAATAACACACTAACTCTACCCCCAGATGTATACCTTTTCCTTTTCGTCGCAGGTTAAATTAATTATCACTTACTTATGCTGGCGCAGCGATCCAAAATATATCTTGGCCTCCGATACTAAACAACGTCTTTCTTTCCTATTTTGCGCAAGTTGACAATCATGAACGTCCAGTTTCTGCAGATGTTTTCCCACTTCATCTTTCCTTTTGTACCTGGGATGGCTGACGGACCTTCAGCTCTCTGGCAGCCCCAAATAAGCCCTTTTACGGCGCGATCCTCTCCCATTCTCTCCAGATATCCAAGCCAGCTGAATCTCATCATCTCAGCCTATCATGTGTTGCTGGAACTCAGGCCTTCTCTCACAGAGAGATGATGGGCCTAATCCACCATGCTGGCAATTTTTAGGTTCTTGGACATACCGTTTTCCTTCACGGTTTTTGAGCCAGCAGAGTCTATGGCAAATAAATTATCAAGCTGAACCTAATGATAAAGATATCCAATGAGTATTTGCATAGTTGTCAACAGGCCACAGTGGTCAACTCCTGATTGAATTGCATTCAACAACAATAAACGTGTTGAATCACTTGTATGTAATTCTATTGTGATTCCACGTGTGTTATGGTTGCAATCGGTGTCACGTGCCAATTGGACGCCACATGTGAGATTAATATTTCGTTTCACATATTCAATCTTATCTCCACTCTCTGAAATATTTTTGGAATGGGCTTGCGTTTAACCGCCACCTCGTCTTATGTTAAGCTATGATGCGGTCTACGATGGAGCACGCTTGCCTTGAAGAACCGATTCAGTTAGTTTTTACATCATCATCATCAACCAATTTCCACTCATTGTTATAAACGTAAAGGTCTATTCAGTGCGCCATCTTTTTCGGTCAAGTGCCAGTCTCGTCCATTTCTTTCGATGTCGTTCGACCAGCGGCTGGTAGTCTGCCCAGTGCTGAGTTTCCTTACCGCTGCCACCATTATGTGGTTGCTTTGGTCCACTGTCCGTGTCCCTTCTGACCATGGTGTCCCGCCCATTAAATATTACAACACACAACATTCAAACATACAAAATTCAACGCAGTTTTCCCGATGATGCAAAGCAAGAAGTAGGTAATTGTGTTTAGCGTGTATGTATGCTTCTATGTTCCCACCTACAACTTAAACGGCTCAACAGATTCTGATAAATGAGGTGTTGATAAATGCGTGTAGGTTCAGGGATGGTCACAAAGAAGGTGACCTCCTCAAAAATACTAGATGACGTCATGTAAAGTGTGAAGAAAAAATGCTCTCCCTCATCTGACGTATCATTGAATATGTCTTTGAGAATGAGGTTTGGTACATATTTTTTGTTCAGGTGTATACAGTTTTCGAAAACTATTTTGAAATAAGACTGAAACTATTGTAAGAATACTCCTTTTTGTGGGTAGACATCGTTTTATTTCAGACTGGACATACACTCTTATAACGTATATTTATACACTTGTACTTTAATGGCTCTTAACACTTTAAATCTATGTACATTAGGGCACAGTAACAATGTACAATATTGAAGGTGCTTACTGCACCACTGCTCAGACCAGAATGCCCAGTCTCGCTCCCGCCTACCACCTGCCATCGCGTCACCCCTTCCCCTTTCCGTCATAGTGAAGTTGGCAACGTTGAGATTCAAGGAAGGTACTAGGAAAGTCAAATAAGTACTCGCGAATTCAATAAAAATACTTTAAACCTAACATTACCTACTATTCAAGTTCCCTGATTATGTAGGTAGGTACATTCGAATCAGAAGACGATCCAAAGCAACCGTTTTATAGAAATCAGTTGCAGCTGTTTTCGCTTTCAATTATTAATTTTCATGTCAGAAGGACATTGAAACGTATTAGAAGCAGCTTTTCATTTGAAACGAACTACCGTTCCGCCAATTTTATGTTACGGATGGAATGGACGTTAACACAAACGACACCACGCATGCAAGCTTTTCCAGACACGTAACTTTAACGCTGTTGCACAAATAACAGTTTCTAAGAAGAGTATCTAGTCGCGGCTACGAATCGCGTGATCGGCTGCAGTAAAAGTGAAGTATGCCGACTGTGGCTGCATTTCCACAGATCTTTAACATTGTAGACACCGCAAGCACATCTACTTGTATGAAAACCCAACTTGGCACATTTTTTTACTGACGTCACAAAAGCAATTTATTGTTAGTTTAATTCCATTCTGAAATCATTCATACCTAAATTATTTAAACTCTAAATTCATTTGTAGCCATTTGACATAATTAGTTTCTAAATATATAGAAGAAGGTATTGGCTCCCGACACTCTCTGACTAGTTCGGCAGCATCTGGGAACAACAACGTTGCTTACTTATTCCCGAATAAATGATTTTGTATTTGTATTCGCACAGCCAAATGCTTCCGAAGAGTTTTTACAGTTAACCTTGACGTAATTTTTGTTGTAATGACGACTGACGTGCTACTGCCAAAATGACGGACATCGAACTGAATTATGCGGCATGATAGTTGGAGTATTAATCATGTTTCCACTGCTGCGACACAGGCCTTCTCTGAGAGAGACAGGATGAGCCCTAATCGACTATTCTGGCCCAATGCGTGTTGGTGAATCTCGTATGTCTTTAAACTATTGAGGTTCATGGACACACAGGTGCTCACGATTATGTTTACCTTCACCGTTTTTGAGCGATGGCATCGAAACTGCACAGTATTAAATAAGTCACTGGTGCACGGCCGAGGATCGAACCAGGTGTCGTCAGATTGTAAAGCGCATATGCTACAGCTCGGCTACCATCGCTCAATAGAGCATTGCTCCAACTTAAGACAGGTCATATATATACAAAGTAGCTGAACTCGCGGGTTCTATCCTGCTATAGGTCTGTGATGACTATAGCCGCCTTAATGTTGTGAGGTGCACACGTGTCTTCAAACAGATCTTACATCAACGTTGACTGCCTTGACAGTACCCACTGCTCAACCACTTTATCCTGATCCCGAATAAGCAGTGTAGGATCACGTCAATCGTTACAGTTGGTTCCGGCGACCGAGACGAGGAAGATCAACTACATCTGGCCGCGCCAATGTCAACCGAGTTCGAGGCCGCGTCTTGTTTACATTTCGACTTATTATTACTTATTACGTTCTGAGTCCTTATTGTCTATCTTTAGCGAGATTCCTTGCCAAGAACGCGTTACGTCACATCACTAAAATGTAATGAAAAGATTGAAAGCTCATCCATATAATTATCAAAGACTAGTCCGTCTCGGCTTCGCACGGGTGTAAGCTCGGACTTCGGCCTCGCTACAAAATATAATATAGCCTATGTCACCCGGGGATAGTGTAGCTTCCCAACAGTGAAAGAATTTTTCAAATAGGTTCAGTAATTTCGGACCCTATTCAATGCAAACAAACAAACAATCAAATCTTTCCTCTTTATAATATTAGTATAGATATGTGTGTGATCTTTTTTGCCTCACACCTGCATTATGTGGAATGAGTCCCTATTGCGGCTTTCCGATTAATAAACACCGGGTTCTTCAAAATGGCTGTTAATAGAATCTTCAAAGGTCGGCAACGTATCTGTGATGCCCCTGGTGTTACAGGTATCCATAGGTGACGGTGATCGTTTACCATCATCGGCCCGTCGCCCGTTAGCATGTTTGCCACGTATGGCATAAAAAAAGAAATTGACTCTGTGCCCTTAGTGTCTATAGCCACATAAAGTCATAACGCGGATGCGTTACGTTATCTGCATGTAATTGGCAATAGCAAGGTTACTAATGCTAAGGCACTCGTTTTGAACGGACAAAATAACTTGGAGCAAGTCACCGCGTTTCGTGCGCGTTTGCAAAGACTATATTGTATCAAATCGGAAGACGCGATTGATTCTTTAGACGTGTTCGAAGTTATTATTGAATACAGCGTTATACACGTTTACTACGTGTTATTGGCGTGGTATGTATTTTCATACAGAATTAGGGCCCTGATGAATCACGATTCACGATACTACATACTCTTAATGTTGCCAAAACGTTATTTTTTTAAGTGCTCCTTCTAATAGCTCTACCAAATTGACGCAACTTGATGTTACTCTGAAAAGAATTAGTCTAGCATCAGGTTGTTATTATGTTTAGCATTAGCGCTGTATTGAATTTCATCTCGATTTCGTGCCAGATGTTAAAAATACTTTTTTTACAACTGACTAGGCATTTGTTTGACCTCAATCTCACCTGATGGGAAGCGATTATCTGATCTCACCTGACGGGAAGCGATTATATGGTCGAAGATGTAGCACGCTTGTCTAAGAAATAACAATTAACTTTTTTAAGGCAAGATGAGTTCTAAAATCAGCAAGCTGATATTTGTTGGTAGAAAATCGAATCGATCGTAACGTCGTAGACTTATTAGGTATAAGTCTACGACGTTACGATACGATTCAGTCCCTACTTCAGAGCGGTGGTTACGATCAATGAAAAGAAAAAAAGAACGGCTGTCAAGGTATTTTTGTAAGAAATTTGTTGTAGCCACTTGCATCCATATAAATCCCATAGCAACTGTGTTAGCAACTGTGACGCTGAGTTCGACGCATTGACATAAATAAGAATGTTCAATCACATATCTGTCACAATACCTAGCGACATAGTTTCCTTCCCATTTCCGTTCTATTTACTTCTCTTTTCTGTGGTTACGAAGATAGTAATGCGCCCTTTTATGCGCTCTTTTGATTTTTAATGGATTAAAAAAAAAAAAACATATAAAATTGCTATTTGAACTTTCAACACAATTTTTAAATGATATAGTTTTATTACTAGGTAAGGAATTAAGTATAATAAAAATATTTAAAAAATATCAAAACAAATATATATTTAAACTAAAATAAGAGGTGCATTTGGATTTTTCTTATTTTTCTTTCGAGTTGAAGTAATTTAAATGTGTATTTAATTAATAATGTAAGTAATAGATAGATGTTCAACAAAATCATATATTTTTTTCTCAGTGAAAACTATAACAACTTTTATAAATGACTAGCCGTCCGCCCCGGCTTCGCACGAGTGTAAGCTCGGCCTTCGGCCTCGCTACAAAATATAATATAGCCTATGTCACCCGGGGATAGTGTAGCTTCCCAACAGTGAAAGAATTTTTCAAATCGGTTCAGTAGTTTCGGAGCCTATTCATTACAAACATACAAACATACAAAAATAGGTACAAATCTTTCCTCTTTATAATATTAGTGTAGATAATAGTTCAAAAAACTAAAAAACGCACTTTAGTTTCTCGTTAAAACAAACGTAAGGAACCCAAATTCGAGGGGTTTAATATTTGTACTAAGTAGTTCATTTAAGTATATACCTTATTTATAGGACACTTCTGTAAATCTCTATCGTTTTCTATATTTATCTTATTTCGGAATACTTAGTCAGCAGACTTAGCATGTGCTAAATAAAATATATTCGTTTCGTTTTCTATGGATAACGCATTTGAGATGTAATTTAAAATTTGTAGAAATTGCAGATGTTACGAACTTCTAAATTAATTATAACAGTATTATACCACTTAATCAGTCTCGGGAAATCTGAGAGGCAGTCCAATCTAGTTCTTGCCTGTTTTATCGCACCTGCGGCTAGCTTATTGCTTTTAGGGTTCCGTACCCAAAGGGTAAAACGAGACCCTATTACTAAGACTCCGCTCTCCGTCCGTCTGTCTGTCTGCCCGTCTGTCATCAGGCTGTATAATCATGAACCGTGATAGTTAGACAGTTGAAATTTTTGAGCCCAACTCGCACTTAGCTAGTTCATTCAGATTTTTTTAATGTTATTAAAAAAATCTGAATGAAAACGTTTCTTTTTTTTTCTTTCCTTAGCGTTTTCTGTTTGTAATTTTTATTTCTGGTGTGCACAACAGTTTCTATCATCTTTACTGTACTATATTGGTATACTGTAGTATAACTACAATGTTACGTTCAAAAAGCTAGTAAAAATAATCGGAATTTACTGTTTTCGTTCGCTTTTTGCAATGTTATGGCAACTGACAGACGCATTCTTTCAGTGGCCGTGCAATACTTGCAATTAAGTCTGCAAACAAATGTCAGAGTCGATTTTAATCTACCTGCTTTTCATTGCCGAATCGATTTTAACCTTTGCAAGTATGTAATGTTATCAGGAATGCAATCTGATGGCAATAATATGATGCCAGGAGGCGAATAGTGGAATTATTCAATCATCCTCAGCTAGAAAATGTCCACTGGAACATCTGGGACATTATTGCACAACCATGGTCATCTGACCCCAAACTAAGCAAACCTTGTAATATGGCAGCCAGAGACTGATATACATACATACTTATATATTTTTAAATACATACTTTAATAGATATTAACACCCAGCCATAGAACATGAACACAAATGTTCATCATACAAATGTTTGTCCTAGATGGGAATCGAACCCACGTCCCCAACCACAGAAAGTAGGTTCACTGCCAACTGAGCCACCAGGGCAGTCTACTGTCACTGCTGAACATAGGGCACCCCCTTAGAACTCCACACTCCCCATTATCAATTTAAAAATACGCAATTTCAACTAAGACTGAAACTTTATATTGATTTTGTTGACATTTATATGGGACGACCTCTGAAGTATGGCCTACTAAACAAAATTGGAATCATCAAAATCAATTCATAATTGGCGGAGAAATCGGTGAACATACATAAAATATATATAAATACAGTGAAACATAGAACCTCATTTTTTTTTGGAATCGGTTAATCGCTCGACATTTTCGAATGTTAAAAAAATAATATTAAGTATCTTGTTGAAATCTTAAGTTACTTTATTTAAGCTGGTTCCGAAACGTGTTGATGTTTGTATTCAGTTTTTAAAAGCGGTTGCTTATCTCAGCCGGCTGGATGCACTCGGGCGACCCACTTTAGTGCACACAACGGCGCATATGCGCACATCCACACCAGTGTAATTAAACTCTCCCCGGCCCCCACCGCCCTCGCTATCACGGGTTCAACGAGGGGACACATCGCTGGAAGGCTTCTCTTGCTCTATGCTAAAACTACATGTACACACACGTACACGTGACACGTGTTACACATATGTAGGTCTGACAAACGCGTGCATTCTATGTATAGAGTTGTTGATAGCTAGCCGTTGGATTTCCCATCAGTAAGTTCTCAAGAGTCAACTTTTTAAGATTTATTTTATTCGAAAAACTAACAGCTACTTAGTTGCACCCTAATGTAGCTGGGTACCATCTATTTTTTCCCCGTTCCACCAAAAATTATGTATCATAGTTTTCTCACAGTTTCTTCAAGTGTAAATATCGAGTCGCTTACCATCAGGCAAGTTGTTGACCAAACATAGATCTATTGTATATACAGGGCTACATGTCATCAGTCAGTATCCTCTTTAGAACGTCCTCAGTACAACAAAACAAAAAAAATATGTTTTATGGCATTTCGGAATTCGCAACAAAAAAAAAACAGATGTTAGCAACAGCCTACATAATAATCATTCACTTCCCACAATATAAATTAAACAGCAAAATAATATTTCGCGAATGTTTATAAATCCTAGAACAAAAGTCAATAAAAGTTATTTGTTTGACGTATTAAAGCCGCCCATTGAAGAGGTATGCTAACTGATTACCAGAAACGCTGTATAAAAAGAAGTATCATGGCTTAAATCCTCTCTCAAATGATTGGGACTGAGCGCACAGGTGTCACGAGAAATATCTATTTCAGTTCTCGAGCTATTTTTACGCGACGCGAGCTATATTTCACTGAACGAGAATACACTTTTGTTTAAAGTGGGCGCTATTAGTAGTTTACGAGAGAATGTGTACTGAGTTGTCGTCCCAAATCACATACATACAAAAAGGAAAACTGTGTAATTATTGCCTTGCGTTACCATTTTGTTCTAGAACAAAAACAACATTTTTTTCCCGTAATTGTGTCGTCAGTTCTATTTTTGCTCCTTTATCTCCGTCCGTCACCCATATCTGTGATATGGTATTAGTCAACCACCAGGCTAACGATCTGATATAACCTCGGGTATGTTTCAGAGCATTGCGTTACAGTTCTTTGTCTCATACTGGGTTACGCAGAAAGCCTGTACTAAGGCGAAAGGGATAAGATAAGATATTTTTTTCCTGATTTAGGCCAGATGCGTTCGCACCCGCCACGCCTTACCACATCTCCCATGTTTTTATAATTTGAGACCAGAGCACTCTAATTTGTCCCTGCGTTATTCATTAACGTAAGCGATAAGTAAGGACGGTACAGTTTGTGACGTGAACACAATAGGAGCCACAATACAGACACAATGTAGTATCGCAGGAGCGGGCGTCTAGACGGGCCTCATTACTCGGCTCTCGCCCACCTCCCCACCCTACCCACTCGAATATCTAATGAAAATATGCCTTTTTAATCGCAAACGTGTACGCCATTTGGCAAAACAATCTCATTTCGAGGAATTAAGGGACAAACGACTCGCCTTGGATCGTTCACATCACTAATGGTCTAGCTTCCACCTATGGAAGATTACTATAGTATCGATTCTTTTTCTAGTTCATACACTATTCGAATACAATTTTATGTAGTAACTAGCAGGACCTTGCTGTTTTATTCGATTGACAGGGCTTGTTTTTTTTTGTGTAAATAAAAAGTAGCCTATACAAAATTCCATTCAAAGCCAAGCCGTTGACAGAATTTAGGGCCGATTTCACCATCAAAGTGAACGCGATCAACGCAAAACTAAACTGGTATAAAGTGGCTAATTGCGTTCAAAACGTCAATTTGGGTTTCACCAACATAAACTTAACTGCGATCAGTTTATGTTGGTGAAACCCAAATTGACGTTTTGAACTCAATAAGCCACTTTATACCAGTTTAGTTTTGCGTTGATCGCGTTCACTTTGATGGTGAAATCGGCCCTTAGTAGAAATAAACAAACATACAAACATTCGCATCACAGCAATATTATAAATACGAAATGTTGTGTGTTAGTTTTTCTAGACTCAACCCTGTAAGAGCTAAACTGATTTGAAAGAAATTTTGTGTGGAGATAGCTTTTATGTCCTGGATAAACACAAATGTTATTTTCTATCCCTTAAAAATTATGGTACATTTAGGATAACAAGTGAAACCGCGGGGTGGTGCTAGTTAATAATATAAGTGTGATAGTTGCATACGTTGAGAACGAGATACTTGAAAACGTCAACTGTCCGTCCGTGAGAAATATTTCCAATGCTGCTTGAATTCCTATTGAGCGTTGTAAGCGCCGCACCATAGAGATCCGAGGTCAATACCAAATGATCTCAATAAACAGGTTTCAAATGGTCGGTCTTTAAATTGAAATGGAATCTAATAATTCCGTAGGCTATTGTAAAAAAATCTTGTCTCCTGAGTTTGATAGAGTCATTGACATTCGCCGATTTGGGTCGATGACTCGTCACCGCTACAAGTTTTATTGCCCCCATATTTGATGATAACTAACGTAGGTAACAGTTTATGGGTCGGTGTTATTATTTTTTATATTGCGTACCCCATCTGCGCTAAGTAATATAACACGACCCTTCTTCGTTCGTCCTTTTTGTACTCCTTTTGCACCCTTCGTGTGAACTCTAGGGCATTGACACGCGCAGAAGTTCGTATTTATCAGGGGCAGAAATCTTAGCGTATTTATCCGTCGATTCTCTACCTGGGGTGGTTTGGGTGAAATCCTATTTGAATCGAGTAATTGACAGTACTATGAGCATATGAGCTCGACGGGGTTCCATGACGTCAATACTCAGAAAATAATAATAAATAGAAGCGTTATACCTACAGTTTCCCCCTTAGCACTTACAACCCCCCTCGCTCGTCTCTTCGTATACAATATTGTAATGTGCGTTTTTAGAACTAGTAAGAATATGTCAGTGTGTGCAATACGTGTTTACTTCAGTTTTTGGCAGACTTTTTTCGGTACTAGGTCGAGTTTAAAGGTAGATACAAACTATGTATTATCAAAGCGTCAATATTACTCGAAGCGAGGAATTCTAATTATCTGAATAATCTATCTCATTTGCATAACCGCACTGAGATCTATAAATGATTAGCTTCGTCATTGATACGCGTTTATTATTTCATTGGCATGATCATGATTAAACAGATTTGATGGAGTGCTGTATATACCTGTTTCCGTAAATGCAAAGATTCGTTATTAACTAACTGTATTGACATTTTGCATGAATTGATTCGAGTTTCAACGTATCTATCTACATTATTATTATAGTTTTAAGGTTTATTATTGTTTGTTAAGAGGTAATCTTTTTTACTATATTAGATATAATATGCAATGTTTGTATGTTAGTTTGTTTAGGTCAAATCTTGCAAGCTGAATTAGAAACACTTCCTCCTGCAGATTTTGCTGAAATTTTGCATAAACCTTTAGTTCTGGTGACAATACAATATTAAATACCCAATATTATAATATTTTCAAAATGGCCGCCGCTACAAGATGGCGGATGGTGTATATTTTTGTCAACCTTGTTAATAGGGTATCAAATGAAAGGGCTCGCAAAGTAGAAAACGATAAAGTAAGTGAAGTGAAGAGTTAAAACAAAGTAAGGGACATCACACTATAATACGATAATTCAATATGGCCGTCGCTTCAAGATGGCGGATTAAATATCCTTAGTAAAAGCTAGAAGCTTGTTTGAAAAAAAACGGTGAACCTAATTTTTATTGCAACTGATATAAGCATACTAAGTTATACAATATGAAACAAAAAGGGTTGGTGAGAGAACAAAAATGAGACCAAACATAAAATCGCGGGAAAAAAAACAGCTGATCTGTAGAAAACGGTCATTGACACGCGACAAAATGTATGAAACAGTAGATTATTTTTCAGGCTTGGTCCCATAGTAAAAGTTGTTTATAAAGATGAGTACATACATACCCTTCAGTGTAACCACGCCTTTGGTTACACGATGTATATTACTGATAGAAACCTATATTATCCGGAGTGATAAAGGTTATGGTGTATTCATAACGCAGGCGAAGCCACGGGCAAAAACTCCCAAATGTTTTGTCAAACTCTGTCGCCGCCTCGTTTACTCCATATTTGTTTTTTCCTTCCTCGTTTTCTATCGTTTTTGGCAACATTTACTAACCGGAAAATAAATACTAACCGTCTCCTGCAATCGTCGCGGCAGACGACGTCGCGTCACCATTTTCTTACTCTCTGTCTTCACCTTAACCGGATTCACTGTACAGCGTCAATTTTCCTTGAGGAAATTTGTGTCTGGTATATTGTTTGTGTAACAAGATAACTATCTGCCTTGTTATCTTTGTTTGACATTTATACCTTCATTTAAACGGTCAAAATATCCCATACAATAAACAACTGTTACTGATGAGATCGCAACCAGGGCCCTTATTATTATAATAATAAAAAAATTGGCCTCTATTCCCTATAAAATAAAGACCATCGCTTAGAGATTAACTTAACGCGCCGCATTACGAATTACGACCGTGTTTGTAGTTAGTGAATCAGGGCCCAGTCTGTACACAATTTAACTATTTTTTTTTTTCGATAATTGTCATTGCGATGTGTTAAATTGTGCGACATGGAATTGTTTTGTGTGACATGCTACTCTTCAATTATTGTGTAAATGCACAGAAATGTAAACGAAAATATATATTTTGGTTTCAACTAAAGGCACCAAGCCTAATTTAGGCCTAATGCATTCGCACCCTCCACGTTACCTTGCCACATCTCCCATGTTTTTCTGATTAGGGTTTTTCTCCTACTATTTAGTATTCCCGTGTTTTGTTATACAGAAACAGTATATTAATCAAATAGCTAGGTCATAGGGTATAAGTAGGCCAAAGACTTGGTTCCTTCAGGAGTAGCTGCCCCCTGGAGTACGTCCTTTTGTCCGGGCGGCGCGGGCGGCTAGGCGGCTGACGCAGGGCGGGACGTTGACTCCTCGGCTGGCGAACTGCCTCCCCCACGTGCAAGATTTATTATACTCACAGATACGAATAACATGTGGCGAAATTCACTTGTACCACCTTACCTTGAGATTTATATCGGCCGGTTCCTAGACACGGCGAATTGTTAATTCCGCCCGACGATGCCTCGAGTGGAAGTACCGATAAGCGAGACTTGTTGCTCAATCTTTACTAGAGGTTACTTCAGTTTTCTTTGAAGCGTTTCTGAAGATGAAAAGTCGTAAATGAAAGTTTCCAACGAGCCCTTTGTGTTGTTAAAAACAGGGAAGGTAAGTTATTAACGCGACAGAACTCTGCCTCAAAACTTTGGCGAATCGATGCTGTCATGAAAATTCATGGCACCAGTAATTGTTCGCGTCTGGTGACCTACATCGCTTCTCAGCCGTGAAGCATCAAATCAAATAAAAAATGGGAAAGTAAACAGCCCTATGAATATTGTGCATATTGCGTTGACTGCTTTGTTATTTTTTCCCGTTTTCAATGCATATTTTTACTCTGACGTAAACTGATTTAGTTGCTTGTGTTGATGCAGTAGAACTATAATTTCAATATTTATAATCGACCTTAGAAGTTGCTTGAAGAGGACCTTAGTTTAAGGGCACTTGTGAAAGAAAAAGTATTTCTAGGGTGCGTGAAACCGTAGCAAATCCCTTTGTCGAATGTGACTAGAGATGACCCGAAATGGAATGATGCGTTATAAAGAGACAGATGGGTTAACGTTTCGACGCCGAACGATCTGTATTAGTCTTCAGGACATCGATACCCTAAGATTACGCGAATACAATAAAAGGGACCGTAAAAGTAAATCGCAATGCGGAAAACGTTCCACTGAAACAGGTTCTGGTAAATGATTTGGCGTTTCAATCAAATCGCAACCTGCCGACCGTCGAAATCAAATATTACGCTCTTTTTATACACTTTTGACCTTTATGCGCATTGTGTTAAAACTGAGAATTATTTATAGTCGGTATATTGTTTCGTGCATGACTATTTGCAAATACTTGAGTTGTATCGGCGGCGGCGCCGGACAAAAGTTATGCAAACAAGTTTGAGACATTCGAACGAAGCGCGTGGTCAAGATTGCTGAATTATAGACATTGCATTACACTCCCCCGCGATGCAGCTTTGTTTGATTTGTTTTACATTCAGTGATCAATTGCACCAGTTGTATTTTAAACATGCTCTTCGATAATTGAAAAGTTTGATTTACAACTTTCGATTCAACGAATGCAAAATTCTGTTTGCATTTGCCGGGAGTTACGTGTAGCAAGATCTTGCATAAGCTATGAGACGGTGAAGCTGCGGATATTAACTCGCTTAATGGAAATCCGTCATAAAACTTAGTCGAAATCCATCGTTGGGGCAGCTCGTAAATGGCTTATTATTCCCGGTCAGGAAGCTTATTTTAACGTAAACTGAATACGGTGTTCGCAAACAGGCCAGCCTCACTGGCTTGTTATTACCACTCGTTAAATATAATTGTATCTGTATCGATATTAGAGATGAAATGGATATTTGGTAACTATCCGGTATCCGGCCTGTCCGGCGGCCTAAACACTTTTCGGCCGAATACCGGATAGCTAGCGCCTTTCCGGCCGAATATTGGATTAAAAAAAAGGTAATTATTTGCTTTATTTACTTAGTATCACTTAAGAAATACAATCAGTAATCACACAATAATTCTCCAACTAAGAAAATGAATTAGTACTCATATTGCACTAAAGGAAAATTGTGTATCTGCACTGTCTGCAGTGTCTACACTGCAATCAATACAATAAGTCAATGAATGAAATGATTGTTAACTTTGCTTATCAACGAAAAGACCCGAACTGGACCGAGTCCAACCGATCGTTCGCGCGCTGCCTACGCAAGCGTGCTTCTTGCATGCACCAAACAGGAACGTTCCGCCGGATATCCAGCGTCCGAATATCCGGTATCCGGCTAAACTGATATCCGTTTCATCTCTAATCGATATATTAAGTAAAGTAGTGAAACCGAGAATTCCCGTGAACCATTTCTGAAGGCTCTGATACTTTTCTAATACAGTAATGGCTGTACAAATCATATTAACTTTTTATTAATGGCAAGTGTTTTTATTAGCTAAATAAAATACAAGCTAACACCAAAAACCTAAATTACTGGCTTATTATACTAATGGACTGCCAATAGACCGTTGAAAGTCTAGAGACAATCCAAAAGCTTAAGTCCACTACTAAGTTGGCAGCGTACCCAGCATGCTGGTAGCATTACCACTCTGAATGGCAATGCTTATGCGATGTGCCAGAAACGCGCCAGTATTAAGGTCACGAGACGCTCTGAAAGATTTTTGGAAATAAGGTGAGCTCCTGGTCCCAATGGCTTTAATGTCTCGACCCTAAACGGCCAAATATGTAACCACTGCCGAAATTGGTATATTTGTGCCGTTTGTGCTGTTCCGTCGAATGAGCCGCCCCACCAACACTATACGAACATTGATTCTTCGATAATTATAGTTCAACGTCTCATTAAACTCACTTTATTGAACAAACAAAATCACTACCAAAAATAGGTGCATTTATTTAATGAGATGACCAATAACATCTTGTTTGTGTTGATAACTGTCGTGATTCATTTGAGAGAGGGCGTCATGACATTGAGCCGGTTTATTTGGGACATGAGACGAGACGCGTGCCACATGGCAGCCGGCCTCGACGCTGGATGCATGACACATATGCTTCTGCACTTTTTTGTCTTTGCTGTCGCCTTTAAACGGCCACAGTCATTATCTATGTGGCGCCTGTATGCTCCAGAATGAATACTCATATCTCGTCTCACTTTGTAATGAAAACTACCAATGCCGTAATTGAAAAGATACTATAGATTTAAGGATGAAGCTTATAGCTTATGGGCAGACCACATCGCTCGAAGAACCGATAACGGATGGGGAAGAAAGGTTTTCGAGTGGAGACCACGAACCGGAAGACGCAGCGTAGGTAGGCCTACCACTAGATGGACCGACGACATCGTGAGAGTCGCTGGCATCCAGTGGATGCAGATGGCAGGTTGTCTTTCAGTGTGGAGGTTAAATGGGGAGGCCTATGTTCAGCAGTGGACGTCTTATGGCTGATGATGATGAAGCTTATAGCTTAAACTGCTGTGGGCTGAATGAGATGCTAATTATGATGGTAGTTTCAACTTCGACGGGTCAACATCGGTAACAAAATTCATTGCTTATATAGACGGCGTTTTGAGGGCAAGCACGCCACCACTGACCGTCGCACTTATAAGAATAAGTAAGTAACGGTACTCCAAAATGGTTGGTTTATTTGAAAATCGGTCCACAATTTTAGTACTGTTTTTTACAATATTGTTGATTCTATAGTGTAAAATATCATTGCGTTATTGTTGTCATTTACAACACAGTTATCAATACAGCAGCGCTCGTACAAAATTGTTCTTGACAAATCAAAAGGCGTATGTACAAAATTATTCACATTATTGGTACTGGTTAACAAACTACTGAGTCAATGCTAATGACATTTTAGTGGGACCACTTCTAGAGCTTCCTCTTCATAATAAAAAATTTACCTCGTTAACTAGTTTACCAATGTCGGAGTAATCGATGTACATATATAAAAAAATAGCCAGAATTGAGAACCTCCCTCTTGAAGTCGGTTAATAAAACGTCAGGTCTTTAATTACGCCAAAATTTAGATCTCAGGTGCTATTAAGGAAAATGTTGTGTAGACGTTTGCGGGAATAATGTTCAGAGTAAATTAACAGGAAAAATGATCCCATATGAAATTGTTATCAGAATTTCGGTATCCTTATATGTGCAATTAAACACTCGGAATTTCCTTTCGTTTCAAGGTCTCTACAATATAATACTATTACTGTCGACATAATGTTCACAATTAACTTTCCCATTCTTGCTTTGTCTTCTGGATATGAAAGAACTGTGTTGTATTTTCAGGTCACCGGCCACAGAGATACAGTCAGCCAGCATATTCAGAGGAAGCTCGGCGACTACCATCTCGCCCAGACCTTCATCGACGATCCTAGCAAGTCCATCGGCATTTGCGCTGAACCACCCAGCCCGGCGCCATGTGAGTACTGTTTGTTTTTCGTTCGGCAACTTATTAATCTTATCTTCTTTCCTATTATACGTATTTTTTCTTTTGTTAGTGGTTTCCAGATTGCTAGGGCTTTCCCGTCGTCTGCCGACGTCATTGGTGTCCCCATTATTTTCACAACCATTCGTATCTCTGCTCATAGTAATCATCGAAATTTGACGAACGTTTTATTTCCCACATCTTCCGTCTCATTAGTTTTGTTTAGACTAGTCAAGAATATATCTGGATATCACATATGATTCCAGTATATAAATAGAAAAGTCTGAATTCCGGCCACGTATTGTTTTGTAAAGCTCTCCATTTTCACACAGTACATTAGTAGCGATCTTCGTGAAAATTCAAATGCATAAACATCCACAGATAAAATAGATATTGCGGGCTCACATCTTTCCTATTTGGAAAATACGAGGGTCTTTCTTTCCTCGAGGTAATATGAACTGTAAGCAAAACATGTGCTCCTCTCGGTCCCACAACCGAAGTCTGTTTTGATCACAGTATTCTATTGCGGACATTCTGCTATCAAAGGCTTCAAAGATCCTCAACTCACAGATCACCCGTGTGGAAATTCCATTTAATTTCGTATAGATTTCCTTGAGCGGTCGGAACTGGAGACTCGTTATAAAACGTGTACATACAAGAAAAGGCTACATTCATGCTGGTAACCTTTGCGGAGTGCACACGGAAAATGTTGCCATTTATCCATGTCTGAGAGAATCCGCCAAATTAAAGTTTATGAAACATTGCGCGGCTCGCGAAATGACCAGAACGCTATTTGCCATAGGTAAGATTTTTAATGCTTTTCATTACTGAACAATAGCCGTAGCTACAACAAAAGTCTCATTAGAAGCGACGTTATAATTCCAATCAAATTGGTCAAGTTCCTCCGCGGTAAACAAAGAAGCCAGAATAGCTGTAAAAACTTTTTATTCCACTCCAGATTATACTCGGAACAGATAATTTCGGGAGAGTATTACCATAACAAAAGCGGATAAGTTATTTGATACGCGGTCGCGGCGCTCTCCCAGCTACTTTACGGAATCTCCAATTTTTCAGGTGAACCCTGGAGTGGATATCCGATATTTTTTCCACCCCTCGCGCCTGGAAACCATTTACATAATCGTTAATTCGGCTCGATTTGTGTATAGTCCCACGCCCATACGTGTGCGATTGTTTGTCTCTTGCCTGCCAACATTCTTACCTGGCTGAGATTACGTAATTGAAAAATAACAATGGCATCATTGAATGAATGAAGTAGAGCAGTATTTGGCTTGGCATTTGAAAAGCGGAAAGCGATGTCATGAAATAGAAATTTCACTTAAACACGGAACGTTTGTTAACCTTGGCCCAGATATAGTGAATATCGTGCACAATATTCGGATTATTTTATTCTGAATGTAGATTTCGTAACAGTCGTTCCGCGTCCAGTATTGCAATTGTTGCCGGAACAGTAATGCAGCTGTATCAACGGAATGATTGTGTAATCACTACCGGTTGTAAATTGCCGAATAGCGCTCCGTTGCGTGCTGTTACTCCAATTTTTGTTTTGATTGACGACACCGCGCGGGTAGCGTGGTAATAAATGATTCAGTCGGAGATTCGGTGCTCTCTCTCGCTCGGGCTCGGCATAATGTTCGCGATCACTCACTTCGTGACGTAACGACTTCGCTCCGGCGTGACGTTGCGTGACATTCGCGAGCGACGTCACACGTCCGCGACTGCCCAGTGAGTGGCCCGAGACTGCGGAACAGTTATGCTCTACGGCTTGTTTACCTGAACTTTATGATGCGCTTCCGCCTTTATGACGCACTCTCTTATTCCCAAAATTAATAACTTTGTTATTCGTATCGCCCGCACGATCCCACGGACCTTCATAATCTCTCGAGATCTCGAAATCACTGTTCAATTTGCAATAAAACCATAAACCCGCATTAGGCCTCGCCAATGTTTTTGTTTAGAAGAGGAAATTCGATAAACATACAAAAAGGTACGCTTAAGAGACAATTTCATCCAAACTTAGGGATTCATCGTTCGGAACGGGAGGGGGTCGTAAAAACGTTACCCCTATAAAAAGCGGGTAATAATGATATTCTGGCAGGAGAGAATAATTGTAAGACAGCGCGTAAACCGGGCTCGGCCTCGGGTGGCGCACTTTACGACTATTCGTTGCTCTCCAAGATCTTAATTAAACCGGTTACAAATGGCTCATCTAGGACCATGTGAAATGTATAAATGCTTGCTCAAAATGCAATTCTGTATTTTCTTTGTGTCACGTCCTACATTATGTGATCCACCCCTGTGTATGCTAGAATTTATCTCAGAAAGTTTTTCGTGTGATTAAAACAAGCTTGCACAGAATGCACGTCACAAAATTAGTGTTTTTTTTTTGTAGTTTTGAATACAAGATTGCATGAAACTGAATTAAATATAGTAAATTAAGGATTGGACGGAGAATGGACTGAAAAGTTGTACGATCTAGCTTGCGGCCGACGTATATGGACACTAGTTCATCCGAATATCTGTCGATTTATTGATTCTATTGTTGTTCTATTATTGACGAATGGACACTAGTTCATCCGAATATCTGTCGATTTATTGATTCTTGTCGGTCATTATAATAGAACAGTGTTCCGGCACGCGACCCATTGCACAATCGCGGAGTAACGCACGATCGCGATACCAATCAATGGATGGGCCGTCCCCGAGTCGCGGCCGTAATGAAGTATGACCCAGTTTTCGCAAACCGGTCGCCAGCGCGCGATAAACCCGAGTAAACATACAAGTTTGATAAATGATTCAAAAAATCGCGAGCGACGCGCGTCCTGGCGCGAGCTATACAAATAGGGGTGCCAAGTGCGAAAAATTCTCCCCATAAAAAAGGAAAAGTGTAAAATAACATATTACTATTCAAACACTATAAAGCGAAATATATACAAAGTAAACTTGAAGTCGACAGCCTGGATGTGTCCAAGGTCTAACGAGCCCCAGGGATATGAAGACAGATGGCAGCCCTGTGAGGTTCGTGACGCGCGACATAAAGCGTTCGTTGTCACCGACACAGGCAACACGACAACGCGCCGCGCCGCTACGACTAATGACTGAAACAAAGCGAAGTTGTTTGTCATCAATGTCATTCCTGTCTGTACGCTCTGAAATCCGTGTTTAATATAGCACATGGACCCTTTGTCTTTTGCCTGATCAGACTTCCATTAACCAGGAAATTTTAACGGAGGTACAAAACAACCTTACAAATAATTATCATCGTTTCAGAACAATTCCTCGGCTAATGCAAATGAAAGCAAACAGTGTAGCTTAATTAAAAATGTTTCAGTCAAATGAAGTAATACCGCCGATGCCGTCAGAGCGACTTCCCGCATGCAATTTGCGTGTTCGCAATGAACATTGAAAGAACAATGGTCGTAGTCGTTAAAAGCATAATTCTCATTGTAATTGTATAGCCGAACTGTAACTAAGCCGCTGGAGGGCTTATCGTAAACTGATGGTTTGTTTGCTCGACCAGTCCGTCACGCGACGCGACACGCTCGCCTTATTTGTGTCGAGTGACCAGTTTCCCTCGTTAAGTTAACCTATTTGACATTATAGTTTACTCACAATGTTGTAAACAAAAAAGACGGTCACCACCTCTGTGAGACTACACTGTTTTTAACACGCTTTTATTAGCTTGGTATGTATCTACGTAACGTAATTTTTAAACGTGATTTTCACCTTTTTCAAAACGTGGATTGATTTGAAACTTTGCACACGCAATGCAATATATACATAGTTCGTCGCATTATCCTTAACAGGATCTTCAGGATTAGAGATTTTAAAGCGTGTTTTTTAGTTTTTTTTTTTTAACTACGAAAATTATTGTATTGACGAAAGGCTTGTTCTTAAACGTCAATTCTCCTGATTTTGAGCGATACGATAGAGCAAGCTCGCCTAGAAGAAACCGATTAAGAAGAGATTTGTAGTCACTGTTCTCTGTGGCGTAAGCGGTAATAATTTTATGCACCTATTGTCATATTACAGAAACACTAAATAGTTTTTGAATTCTTCGTCAGGTTGTTATAAAAATATTCAGGCATAGCTTGTTGAATGCGACTTACGGATTTTTCGAACCATGCTTCAGAAGCGGGATTAACTCGCTGAATAACTGACTTATTGCAACTTCGGAGCACGCCTCTAACGAGATGCATCGTTCTACTTTGGAATAATAAGAGACGGCTGTGCCTTTCCAAGTCACTTTCGAGTCTCGAGCCAATACTCTAAACAAAAGATTTCCAAAGTTGACGCGAAGCAAATCTTGTACATATCTCATAACTTTCGAATCGTCGAGTTTGCGATTGCTGACTTGCCACTGATTTATTGAGTTTCGAGAGCGTGCGGTTCGATATAAGCATTCTTCGTGATATATTTCTCATTCCAGACTCTATATCTTAAGCCCGTTGCAGACGTAACCTTGTATGGTTACAAGGGAAAAGGATGTTCTAAGTTGAAAGGGGTTCATAATACCCATATTTATGAAGAACTTTTACTATGTGACAAAAAATTACTGTTCCTTAAAAAAAGGTCATAAAAAGAGCTATCCCCACATTTTGTTAAATGGGTGGAATAGCTATTTTTTCGTGATTACAATGATGAGTATATGAAACCCCTTTCACACCGGCTTCATACACCCTTTCTGCGTAACCCTTTGAAATATATTCATAAACCTAGAATATATCAACACAAACAAGATTCCTAAGGCTAAGGGATATAGTTTATCTTTAGAATTAACTCTCAATAGCGGAAGCGTCGTTGGTGGTTCCTGCTCTTAAAATTTTTATAGGTTCACTTTCTTTTCGAGCTTTAAGCCTTTGTTGATTTGTGTGGAGAGTCGATTGGTCACGCGTGCGTTGTGTTAATTCCATCAACGGCTTTCCTCGCGCAATGCACTGTGTTCATTACATTCCGATGTTGATTTGATGTGGCTATGATTAATGGCTTTACGCAATGTAACCGATGGGACTAAGCGACCGAGAGAACTTACTTAATTCGAAATTGTTTCAGTTTCCTCTAACATGACGTTTCTTGAGATCAAACCTGTTGCTGGCACATTGAATAAAAACTCATGAATTCATTTATTATTGTACTAGCTGTTGCTCGTGACTTGTGCGCGTACTTTCATATAAAATGTTTAACCCCCTTTTGACCCCGTTATTTCGCAAATCCTTTCTTAGCGGACCCTCTATACATAAGGAATATATTTCTCAAATTTCAACTTTGTAGGCCAGTAAAATTAGCCTTCGCGATTCCTTGATGAGTCAGTCTGTGGTATTTCGCTTTTATATACAGGGTTACGCTAAAAAGGTGCGCTAAGCCGAAAGGGGTTCATAATACCAATTTTATACAACTTTACTATGGGACCAACCCTGAAATCGCGATAACAATATCAGCAGTTTCATAGAATACGGTCATTCACACTCAACAAAATGTATGGAGCAGTTGATAATATTTTCGCGATGGCAGGGTTGGTCCCATAGTAAAAGTTGTTCACAATGTTGAGTATAACAGACCCCTTATGGCAATTACCCCCTTATGCCCCTTTTCGCCTAATCACGTATATAGATTTATTTAGTTAATAAATATAAATTTTATTGCACATTTGGTCCAGCCAGTGGCATAAAAATTAAGTTTTTTTCTAGTGTTAGTGAACATGAATCAATTTGTTTGGATTTATAATACTATTCAATAAATAACTAGGTGCTCGGCCAATGGCCATATTGCTTTTAACTGCTTGCATAATTTAGCCATTCTTGCTATTGGGTCGTGTCTAGCAGGGTGATCTAGCACCCCTCTCGTAAATCGTGTTCAGTCTTGTTTGGGTGTACTAGTTTCAGGACCGGTCCATCTTTAGACTATACTATGTATATGCAAAGATTGTTGTGGAAACGTGTTGACTACCGCTCAATGCAACGCCTCAGAGGATCCCTCGCAAATTGACTTGTACTACATTATTGTGGCCCTAATAGCTTTATTGCTCGTATCTTATAAAGTAATAGCTTCCACTACATCTATTACAGTAATAGAAGTTCCATCATCATCAATATGCCATCATCTGTTGTAGTTACAATATAGCTTTGAAAAATATAACTTAGTGGGTAGTAGGTACTCAGTATTTTTTATCCCCGACGCAAAAAGGGGGGTTTTATAAGTTTATCGTGTGTATCTGTTTTTTTTTTCTTTTTATATTTTCTACAGAGTGACGAGACGAGCGAAGTCGTTCGCCTGATGGCTCTTCACGCTTGCCCATAACAGCTCAACGCCACTCAGAATTTTGAACTTCAGCAGTTCAGAACCCTGGATGGCAATGCACTGCGCTCGTCACCCCGAGATATAAGATGTCAAATCTCTGCGTGCCCTGTAATTTCGCTGGAAACATTGCCCTTCAATCCGGAACACAGTAGTGTTTGCACACTACTGCTTGGCTGTTGAATAACTGGCAAAGGTGTGGTACTTCACCAGGCGGACTTCTGCAAAAGAGTCCTACCACCACAAAAGTTCTCTGTTCTTCTGTTGTATGTCATCTGTTTTTGGCATCATAGCTCCAAAACGGCTGAACCGATTTAGAATTAGTTTTTTGTTTGTTTGTTTGTAAAGAGATTTGATCGAGAGTTTTCTTAGTTATGGTTCAAGACAATCGGTTCAGCCGTTTGAACATTATCAGCTCTTTTATAGGTTTTTATTTAAAATCAACGCATGTAAGTATATAATTTTTCTTTGAGATCTAGGTATCAATTATATTTCCTTATTTTCAAAAGAGTTATGGTTTAATTTGATAAGTGTTTTTACAATTTAAAATATTAATTATATTTGTTGTTCCATTTCTATTGTCGTACTTCCTGTTATCTTTCTATATCTATATATCTTTGTGTTATTGTAGACACCTACGAATTTCTTCCACTATTGCAGTATTCTATAAATCACTTCCTCTGTAATAAATACAATCTGTATTATTTCTTCTCAACTGCCTACAGTTTCAAGATTGTCACGTTCTATTCGCAGACGATTTAAGTTTTATCTCTTCCAAATTTCGCCAGTCATATCGGATTTGACAAGTTAACGCTTAATGGTTCGCCCTCGGAAACCCATTCCAACGGATTCTCCACGGTTCGATGTTCCATTTACACTTAATATCTTAATGAATTCGAAAATAGTAAGTTGTTTCTGTGAGATTCGTTTAAAATTCGCCACTGTCCTTGCGTCATTTAACTCAATTAAAAAAGTTTGTGACGAATTTGTAACTTTTCGGGTATGATAAAGCTTTTTGATTGTATGCTGGAATTATAATGACAGTACCTCAACCTTGAGATTTGTTTGTGTAATAAGTTTGATTGCTGATGAGCCTCTTGGCGCTTCTCTCAATAGACTCCAACGCCCCAAGCTGGTACTTAGCTGATCCATCCCAAAGGTGAGAGCAGTACTCCATGCACGACCGAACTTGTGCTTGGTACAGTGTTAGCAACTGTTCCGACGTGAAGTACCGACGCACCTTCGAAAGGATACCCAGCTTTTTGGCAGAGAGTGTGCATCGGATCTGCATGATCTAATTCCCTCTTCCCCATTTTTCTATCGGACTGCCAGAGGGGGCACGAAAAATCGACACCGCTATATGGTTGATATGCTGAAAACCCGTACAAAGCGCTTTGATTCCACTTTTATTGTGCGAACTGCTAGTCTGTGGAATGCGCTGCCGGAATGAGTGTTCCCCGATAGTTACAATCCGGGTGTCTTCAAATCTCGAGTGAATCGGTTTCTTCCTGGCAAGCGTGCTCCATCGTTGACAGCATCCTTGCTTAACGTCAGGCGAGTTGGCGGTCAAACGCAAGCCTATTACAGAATAAAAACACAAAAAGTAAATAGATATTTGCTTTATAATTTAAAAACGGTAATACGTACAAACGTCAAACTTGGCATAATTATAGTACACTGATATATAGTAAAAATGCCTTGGCATGTCTTTTTGCACTACTTTTTGTACATTAGTAGTTAACAGCTTATGTGGTATGAAACCCTCAGTGCGCGACAATTAAATGTATTTAATTAATTAATTATTAATTAAATTCGACAAATAAAGTAAAACCAGCCACACACGAGTCAGGCTGGTTTTACTTTATTTGTCGAATTCATGATGATACTTTTCGAGGAACATAGATTTACCACTGATATATTCCTCTGATATCATCGCCTCCGTTTATACCAAAGGGAGTGTAACAAAGTAATAGCCTGTTAATATTTGAACTGCTGCAAGTGTCGTAAATAACAAGAGTGAATGTCTCTACTTATCCCACAACTCATTTAAAAGTAGCAGTGTAGTGGCAATAATAAGTAGCGAAATAAAAAGTGGTGCCGTTATGAAGCGTTTCAGTGGCGTTGTTTTATTTAGTTGGTGCTGTGTATCGCCTGCTTGCCGCTAGGTGGCCGCTCTAGCCATTGCCGGCGGAAAATACGCTGTTTGGCTGTGGTTAGGGTAATAAGAGGAGCGAGGGCGTTGGAAGACGTGGTGTTGGTATCAAGGAATGATAATCGAACCCATGCCCCTAAGCTCAGAAGGCAGGTACACTACCAACTGAGCTAACGGGGCTGTCAAATATGAATATGCTCTTGCATCTCATGCTCATGCTGTTAAACAACAAACAAATAGTTGAAGTAAAATACCTCTTTTTCGAATTTATCATGTTGCTATGACCGTGGTCAAGATCTAACTGAAGACTTTGAGAAGGTCCGACGAGAAGAGCGGGTGTTCTGATCTACGCTCATTTGATCTTGCAAAGGGGGCAAAACGCAGGGCTGTTACAACGACAGAAGACCCTGACAGTTGAACAGACTAAACAAAATGCTTGTCTCCTAATCTTGCAAAACTGGATATCCCACGACGTCCGGTTTTTCAGCTCCTTTCTTCCTCAGACCTGCAGGGTGTGTAATGTTCTTCCCCCGAAGGTCTTCTCGCCGAACATCAACAAGAAGCTTTTCAATAAGGGTGTCTACAATCACCTCTCTGGACTGGCAAAGCATCGTCAACGCCGCTAGTGTTGCCGGAGTCCACAGGCAGTTGTTTTTGTAAAAAATAAAAAAACATTTACAAAGCGCGACAAGACCCAAGGCATTTAAAAGCACATGACAAATTTGTATTCAATTGATTATTCAATGTAGGAAATTGAGATCAAAATTAAGTTTGAATTGTGATTCCTTTTATTCCTCTCAACTATTATAGTAAAGTCAGCTGTTTGACAGACTTTTCGCTTCAAAAGGGTACGTTATATGAATACCGCGAGCGCAAATGACCTAGTTCGAGACAGTCAAGGTTCTGTACCAATCATGGTCATTTGTCTGAGGCCACAGAATGACTTGGTTTGCTTCACGTGTATAACGCGTTGATATTTCCAAAATGTTTTATGCTTCCTTGTAACCTTTACTTGCAATTATTGTGTTATATTTTAAATATTACAAGCTTTGCTTAGTTTGAGATCAGATGACCATGTGTGCAATAATGTCCCAGATATTTATTTATTTATAAATCTTTCCGCGTTTCCTCTTATGCTATAAAACAGGTTTTAAGTCTAACTTTATAATGTACAGTTTCGCTGGACGTGCCCTTGTGCATGCATTACATTTTTCTGAGTAATATTTAGCTACCACGAAACATTTTTATGTTACTTATAGTCTTACAAAGTTTTCAGTAAATCTTTTAAACTTTTTATTCTAGCCTTCTAACTTCACATGGAAGTAATTACGGTTCTTTTTGTGTGGATCACATTATTCTGGCTTATATTAGAATTTCAATGTCAGGACTGTGAGAAATTACTCATCTGACTAATTTTCATGCTGTAACAATTCATCAAAATTCAAGTTATTATGAATTGGGGTCTAGACTTTGGGCCTTTGGGGACCGGCAGCACGCCTGAATTTTTTGTATCACTTTTTTCATTCACCGCGGTAATGCCGCCAGCATGCTGGGTATGCTGCTGACCGGTAGTGGGCTTGAGCATTGGGATTGTCTTTAGATCGTCAATGATCTATGGGCAGTCCAACTGATTTTGTTCTGTTTATAATAGGCCAAGTAGTATAGGTTTTTAGTGTTAGTTTGTATTTTGTTAAGTTAATAAAGGCACTTGCCAGTAAAACAAGAATATATACGAACTAGTTTACCATAACCACAATTGCCATAAGTGACCTCTTTGAATTCAACGCAAGTTCAATTGGACTCAGCCGTTTGACCCAGAACAATGTAAAGTATCATTTGTTACGAAACATTACTTAAATATGGACATGGTCCCTTGACCCACTTGCTCCAGGTGCTATAAATTATGGCCAACATTGTAGAAACCATACAAAAGCTATTGTACTCACTGCAGATGAGCAAGAAGTTGCGATGGTAATGAACATTCATAAGACGGAGAAATTGTTTGTGTCGTTTTGACTCATGCCTCGAGTGAGTGTCTATAAAATTGGGCATCGATGCGGCAATAAAAATAAGTACACCATGCGTCATTGCCTTAAACGTTGACATGACTTTTACTTTCATTTGTCCGTGTACAAAAGAAAGACCGTAGCAGTACGTAATAAATACTTGAAATGGAGAATGGCAACCTTTAGACCCACATGTCTAAAACTCATCATTTACACCTCCATAATGCGGATGCTCATCAGAAAAACGTGTGCAGTTCACCCTTGACATTCATTTAGGTTACAGAACGTTGCGCGTGTCTAGCGAATACAATTAACATCTGTAATAGCCTCTGTATTGTTTAAATGCTTGCGGATTTCGACTGATATTGGGGATTTATGAAATAAGGACGGTAAACGCTCGAGTATAGAGTAGGGATTAAATTAATAAGCGAGCGGGCGGTGCGGCGGCGCCGATATGAAACATTTATGAGGATAATTCTTTAGAGGTGCTAAAAGCGGCGTCGAATGTTGTGTTAACTCGCATTGTTTCTGGTAGCTTACTATTGCGAGACTATCATACAATTTTGACTGGAACTATTGCGATGGTGCGTATTTTGAGATCGCAAAACGCTCACGAGCTAAAGTGTGAGGCAGTAAAACATTGTCGTAACATGAAACTGTTTTGTTGTTATCAGTCACAGCTTCTTAATCTCTCGTCTTTCTTATTATTTCAGTTTCTAAAACACAAATGTAATTTATGTAATTTAATGCATATCACTTCCAATTAAAATCTGAAACTTTTCCAGTCTTCTATTAAACGAGAGATCGTATGACATGACCTATTTATCAGCGAGCATATCTTCTAGTTAGATATTGCCGCCTCTACATGCCGATATGAGCTATGGCCTCCGGGGAACTGGGGAATTGATTCTGACGCTGCCCTGGAAAAATGTACAACACGAAATGTGTATAACTAGCGGCTATCACGTAACGCGACCGTATATTGTGGGTGATCCCGTAAAATACCGTGTAGTCCGTTCGGGATAGGGCTGGGCCCGAAGAGTCATTGTTATGAGAGTCTTGGGCTTTATACACTTGTTTAATCGAAACAGAACAGAGCGCCATCTAGATGACACTGCTTTGCTCTTACTTTATACAAATCGTAGTTAAGGCTCCTGTGAGCCTTAGCTTTCTTTCTCACACATTTTCAACATTGTAAAAGATTAAAATTCGCTAAGTAGGAAAAAAAGAAAAATTATTGGGCATTCTTTTTTAGAAAAACATTGTTATCGTTTTAAAGTAGTTTTTACTTTGATTTAATGTGTATATGGCACATTACTACTAATATTATGAAAGCGAAAGTAACTCTGTCTCTCTGTCTGTATGTTTGTCACGTTATCACGGCTAAACGACTGTTCGCATCTCAACGAAATTTGGCAAGAAGATAGTGTGCATCGTAAGGACGGACGTACTTTTGCACCCAGAAATGCAGTAAAACTGGAAATTCGCAAGTAACACCGCGGGATTCAACTAGTATGGCATATATAGGAAAATGTTTCTTAATTCAAACAACTCTTTAAAATTTATGGGGTTCTTCAAAAAGCGAGTTAATAGAGTCTTAGAGGGTCGGCAACGTATTTGTAATGCCTCTGGTGTTACAAGTATCCATAGGCGACGGTGACTGCTTACCATCAAGTAGACCGTCTGCTTGTTTGCCACCTATGGCATAAAAATAATAATAATAATCCGTTTTTCATCCCATAGATCTGGTTTTCTTATCCACAAGTTGTTCACCTCAATAGCCCAGACTTTTATAATCCTGTACTGTACAATAGTTTCATATTCCATTTTATACACATTCCATAATTTTATTGTATTTTTTTTATTCAAAAGGGCCTCTTGGTGTTGGCTTCGGCTCCACCAAATGTCCGGGCTAGACCCGAGAATGTATTTAAATAAAGAGAAATAATAATAATTTATATCTGAAAACATACTGCATAACATGCAACACAACATAGCCATAGCCTGCTGAAATGAACAAGCTAGTCCGGTTCGAATTGCGTAGTTTCCGACACGACTTTGACATCACTAGAACGCGTTGTTGCTTCGCCCCAGTCAAGAATTTATTGGCATTTGACACTGGACGCGTGTTACGTACCACAGTCGCCACTTTTGCGCCCCACTGGCCCTCTCTCCCTTGCTTCCCCCTTGTAATCCATTCTGGTCGAAATTGGCGAGTGTAAGGCGCGTTTTGTGGGTAGTTTACATTTGGGTTTCACTATGAGCATAGTTAGACAAATATAATGCTACAGTTATATAATTTTTTACGGGATATATACCGTGGTAATGTAATGCTGTCTATAATTCAGTTCTTGGAATCTTCATTTAATACGAATACTCAGATTGTGGTGGTGGTAGGACGTCCACCCACAAGTTGGACAAACGACCTAAAAGAGACCACTGGAAAACGCTGGATGCAGGCCGCTTCCAACCGGTCCTTTTGGAAATCGATGGGGGAGGCCTATATCCAGCAGTGGACGTCCTATGGCTGAAATGATGATGACTCAGTGGTTTTATTTTACGTAAGATTTTATCTGGGGGACAATACAAAGTTTAAAAAAACACATGTCATAGGACTACACGTCAGAAGTGATAACTTAAGTATCAATTCACCTATTCTACAAGAATTTGCGCTGTTTTAAAATACACGGTACAGCGTGACGATGACGCGAGTTCCATGATTTTTGTTCACCCAAAAAGTGCTCAACGCGCTTCAAGAAGATTTCACTAAAAAAAAAAGCGTTTTTTTTATTAATTTATTTTTTGTGTTTTATTAAAAGAAAATGTTTCCATTCATATTTTTACAATACCAGTTAAATATGATAAATAGTGGTACATCATATTGGTATTCTATAAATTTGCGTCATTTTCCTTATTCTACTGACGTTACACGTGACGTTGTATGATTAAAAAACGGTAAAAACACCATTATACATTAATTATAATTATCAATTAAAACCCGACTTCAAAATTTGTAAAATATGCAATTTCGTTTCGTGAGTCCAGTAATTTTGTTTTAAAAACCTAGGTACTAAACCGATTTTGATGAAATTTGTATGGGACCAATCTGAAAGTATATTCTTACAAATAAAAAATATATACAAATCGGTTCATAAATGATGGAGTTCTGAAGTAACAGACATTTTAAAACTAATTGAGAACTTCCTTCTTTTTTAAGTTGGTTAAAAAAGCAATAGAAAATGGAGAGCATGAAAGGGTATCAAACACATTAAAGTATTGATTAACATATAAAAGGTTATCAGTATCACGGTCCGTTTTACGTAATTTCATATTATTTCAAGTAAATCTTATCTTCTTTACACTCATATAAAAATATAGTGTCACTGTGTTTGTGGTCGCACTCCTCCGAAACGGTTGGACCGATTTTTACAATCCAAATGCTCAAGCCCACTTCAGCGTCAGTTGGCAGCGTACCCAGCGTTATTTCATATTATTGCGATATTCGCGTACCAAAACTATAGAGTACCTATCTAGTCGCGTCTGCATACAAATATGTCCGGTCTGGTTACGAAATATTACAGAACAGGCATGAGATGGTCTTCGTTGATCAAATGCAAATAGTAGAAATTACTTTTATCTCCCATGTTCTTCAGTACTTGGTCCAAAGTGAGTTGGCCAGAAAGCGGAAAGGTGGAAAAGATCATTTCTTGAAATTTATTATGGTGATCAATTCTTCACCATATGAATATGACTATGAATGGTCCGAGTTTGTTGAAAATAAATGTAGTTAAACAATGGCCATGTATTCATTGAGCAACAAATGTTTCTGAAACATCACGTAGATGTTTACCAGGAATAATGTTTCGGAAACTGTGCCGTCCACATCATCAGTTGTTTACAATATGTCGCCTGAAGGGGTAGGTAATCTCCATGTTTAATAAACAAGTGAAAATGCGTCCACACTCGTATACATCTTTTGCGAAACTGATTTGTTTCTGTGCTCCCCCCAATGCGAGTGGGGAACATAGCAACACGCGTACTGTTTACTGAAACAAAATGATGTGTTTCTGAAATAAAATGATATGTTTCTGAAACATAATTATCAATATAAAACACCGACTTCATAAAAAATTCAGTATTGGACCAAATTGAAATGGGACCATACGGAAAGCAACAGCTTTCAAATAAAAAAATTATCATCAAAATCGACTCACCCAGTCGAAAGTTCTGAGATAACAAATATTAAAAAAAAACAATTGAATTGAAAACCTCCTCCTTTTTAGAATTCGGTTAGTAATGAGAATTTGTTTCAAAACACATTTTGTTTCTGAAACAGTGTTTATTAACAATTTTTGTTTCTCAATGAATAACATGGATTTATCCTCTTTTACGGCAATATCGTCAGTTGACATTTGGTGCATCCTATAAAATAGTCGCTAAACACTAACAATTAATGCGAATATAGCTTTACAACAACTTGCTAGTTGCGCCCATGACTTGGTCTATCTACTGCCGGGAGACGACGCAAGTTACCGAGTTCTATGCAAATGTGGTGCACATGTTCTGGGTATTAATGCTTCCATTGATTCGGTTAATGACGTCCACCGGCGGAATGTTTTGCTCTTTCCTCGTGCTTATCTTCCAATGGTAAATGAGCTGGTGCCTAGGTAATATAGATCGCAATATATTTTTCTTTCAACTACGTATTAATGTTATAATTAATCGCTACAAAACCGATCATAACGGACGTTTTTTTGCTTAGATCCAAAACAGTGAAGAAATGTTAATATGATATCTCATGGGTACACAGTTTCCCTAACGCACTGTTTTTTGTTTTTTATTTAGATATAAATTTACCACAGAGGTTTAATGTCTCCCATTAAGTTTAATGAGTATTATGCTGTAAAAAATTTAGAAGCCTAACCTATTCTAAACAATATGAGACACGTCCTCAGATAGACGATCTCAGGGCGACGATCGCCCAAAGATATTATGAAAGGAGTTATCTACTTTTTACGACACAAGTGGCCACTAAGAAAATATTTCCCCGGCCCATAATCCTAAAGGGTATGAAAGATGTTAGGCTAGGATCAACACGAACGAAACTTATTTATCGGGCAGGAAGTGGCGGCGAATGGTTACCTATAATCTCAGATCAGACAAACAAGGGAAATTCGCATTAGCACAGAATACATATAAGTACAAGTATAGAAGATTCACTCCACAAAATCATTTAAATAAGTAGCGACTCTTGCTACTACACAATAAAGTGCAATTCAAGACATGCGAGCGCTAACTACTTACAGCTATAGTTTATTAAACTAATTTGGATCATATTTGAAATAGCTATACAGTCATGGACCCCGGTGTCCTAAAACTGCGACCAGAACCACCGGAGGATGGGCAGCAGCGTCCTATTAGTACACAGTGAACGTACTGCGATCCCCAAGCCGCCTGCCAACCTTTAGGATTATGGAAACACCACTCTCGTTCAGCAGTGGACGTTTACTGGCTGATGATGTGTGTGTGTGTGTGTGTGTATACAGCCATTCTTGTAACACAGAGTAACTGTCTCCTAAAACATGAGACCTCAAAGTACCGCGCACTGCGTCAGTTTTCAATAAAAGGTCAAGCAGGTTGAGTTAAATATTCAATTGTTTCATGCCGTGCGACGCGGAATCTCGCGTGAACGTATATCCTCGTACAAGTTAACTTATTATCGCACTTTGAGAAACATAATGAGACTGCAAGACTAGTGTCCTCAAGCTGCAAGGGTTATGTTTGCAAAAAAATTGCACAATAGGACTTTGTCATTGTCTTATATCTCGGGGTGACGAGCGCAGTGCATTGCCATCCAGGGTTTTGAACTGTTGAAGTTCAAAATTCTGAGTTGCGTTGAGCTGTTATGGGCAAGCGTGAAGAGCCATTAGGCGAGCGACTTGGCACGTCTCGTCTGTCAGTATCATTAAAAAATAAATAAAAAAATTGGTGTTTTTTTTAATGTTTAATAGGCTTGCGTTTGACCACCAACTCGACTGATGTTAAGCGACGATGCGGTCGATATGAGCGGCCAACGATGATAATGATTGTAATTTTAAAATGACGTTAATTTAAAGTTCACGTTACAATGCCATGTAGCGACAAAACACTCATTGTTTTGATTTGCAACTGTTCACAAACGTGAAAACCTCACGTTGCTTTGTTAAAGTTTGTACTCACAACAATCCATGTTCTGAAAGTCACGTTGTTTTCTGGATGTTTTAAGGCTTGCTTTTGTAACTGAATATTAATAGCTGGTTTTAAACGTTACTACGTAGATTTTTTTCAAGGGCGTTATAAATAACAGGTCAATGCTATCAATGTCAACGCTCTGGGTATTGGAGGTGTCCATAGGCGCCGGTGACCAATTACCACCAGGTGACTCGTTGCTTGATTTTTTTTTATTATGTAAAAAATACGTTGTAGTTATGACAAAGAATGCTGAGTGGCCAGCCTTAATGTCAGAGTTTAGGCCGCTTGAATGTATGACTTGGTTGATATCATAGAATAAAAAGCAACCGGGACCTACAATTTACCTACCGATACATGATAGCGCTCAGTTGTAAATACCACTCGCGGTCACCAACCCGAAGACTCTGTAGAAAAGCATAGGCGAACTAATGCTACGAATTTAGGTGTTCTTATTTCTTCGTCCTTTGCTAAGTCTTTGATTACTCCATCTCTGTTTCGCTCATCTATAGGATCTTTTTTTATTTATTTTTTATTTATTTATTCATTCTTTACAACTATTTTGAAACAATTCTTTTTTTTTTCCTAATTGAATTAATCGAGTTTTTTTATGCCGTAGGTGGCAAACAAACTGACGGCTCGTCTAATAGTAAGCGATCATCGTCGCCTATGGATACCTGCAACACCAGAGGCATCACATACGTTGCCGACCCTTAAAGATTCTATTAACAGCTCTTTTGAAGAACCCCATGTTCAAGTTTAACAGTTTCTTATTTTACCTTAACAGAACTGCAGCAAGGTTTATTTTTATCAAGATATGCATAGCACGACTCGCGCGATGATAATAGCTCGGCTACGTAGTAGTGAATAAATCTTATTAGCTTCCTTATAGCGAAGGGAAAAGCCTCGAGATGTGTCGTCGCGGATTGCATTGACCCGTTTTACGTTGTACACCGTACTGCGAAAATATCGTAATGACTTTCAACCTTGCCACCTACGTAATAAAGTTCACGTATAAGCGACGCAGAAGAGTTATTTAACACACGAAGATGTAATAGCAGGAAAGTAGAGACGCGACGTGTATGCGAAATAAGGGTCGCATAATGAATTCCTCGACAATAATGTAGATATTAAACTTCAACTGGCCCAGACAGCTGCGCACGATAATGTACGCCCACGCTTGACACGAGAGCTACGTGGCTTGATGCAGCATTGCGGCCAGTGTGTGGCGGCATTGCTGCATAGAGCTACGCCAATGATTTACGCTACGCTAGCCTGTAAACGGTTGAGCTGGGGAGGAAATGTGGCTTGCGTGACCGCGAAGTTCGCTTGGCAGCCAATGCACCCGCAGCAACCCACGCGTATGTCTCTGACGTCACATATCAATGCAAGCCGCGCCTAGCGTGCTATATGATAAATGTTGATATATATGGCAGCCCTAGCTAAAGACATGAGTCACACGTAGCTGTGCACAGTTGTCTGTAGCCGGCTTTAAGGTCGCGCTCAGCGGCCAAAAATGGCTCTTTCACACGTCACTTTCATACTCAAGTTTTTTGATCAAGAAAAAAAAAACACTGAGTAAGAATATTTAAAACCAATTGAGGATTGACTTGAGGATAACATTTTAAAAGGTATACAGAAATTTCGTATTGATACTGTACAGAACGGCAGATATAAAAAATAACTCCAAAAACAGTATTTTTTCTCTTTTACCAAAATAACATAAAAATTACTTTGAAAGCGAAAGAATGTTCAATTGTATTTTTTTATTCCTCCTTGGCGATTTTTTTGTCGGTAAAAATGTTGAAAATGGACGAAAGAGCTTATGACAATGACACTAGCAACAAAATAACAGGTCAAAATACGCGTAGCTCCGAATGGCTGGCTAAAATATCTGGCACGATTTCCGAGCTCATAGTTATGGTTATTGTGACAATGGCTGCGGTCTGATTGCGTAAATTGCATGCGGGCTTTTGCAGTGAATTGCGAACACAACGCATTCTCCCATCCGATAGCCGGTTGGCCAGGTGCCTTGTAGAACCAATGCGTTCAGGGCATTTCCTCCGCGACTGTACCGCCGACCGCCACACCGCTACGACCTCGTGCGGTAAACAAAGAGGGCACGTGCCCAGAATACTGTTCATCAAGTTGTTTTTTTTCCCTGTCAGAGGGCCTTTTCGGATGTCACCTCGGTAATCGAGTCATGTTATTGGGTATGACATTTTAAGCGGAAAAGTTACGCGTGGCTGCAATTTAATCGGATGAGATAACGGAGTGGGTATTGCGTCATATCTGGAAGCATTTTTGCAATGTTTACATTTCATTGGTCTCCTTGGCATTTACATAATCATTGACGATCTGTTTTTGGGAATCGGAAGTCGCCTTTCTGCTAGGGACGTTGTTGCAGAAAAATTAAGTACTTATTTGGAATAATCGTAGTCTTATTTTGTTCTTGAAGGTCTTAACGCCAAATAAATATTTAAAATGAGAATGCTCACGTATCACATTGCAATGATAATTACAGTAGTGTAGCCGTTACGGGCGGCTAATTAGCAACATACGTAGAGATCGACTTACGGGCGGGCGCGCTTGCGCCGGCGCACGTGTCAACGCCCGCGGCGCGCGTCATTGGCCAGTGCCCGCCATTGTTTGACAGAACATACCTCCCTTCCCCCACCCCTCAACGATTTGCCCCTCCCCTATGAAATTGTAAAACTACCCGCTTCATACCCAAACGTACAATTTAATTTCAGGAATGATTTCCCAGATCTGCATTCTTTGACTTGCTAACTCCTGCTCCGAGCGTAAGGAAGCGTAAATCTTTTCAAATGAGCGCAATAACGTTTGTTTACCATCTTGTACATAGCCGCTCAATAATATCTTTTCTATAAAAAAATACCTGCTCTCACACATGACACTTCTTAGTCAGAGAGTTGACAGATAATTTTATCGAACAGATTAGCTTACTAATTCAAAGTATTTTTTTTATCGTCTCACAGGTAGTGAGTTAAATCAATAAATAAGATTCATCCTTTAATGTTCCACCCTTAGATGTTAAATATTTTTTTCTAATTCCTTTTGCCTTCGGGAATCTATCTACGCCTATATGAAAATCGATGTGTGTATGTTCCCTATGGACTCGAAAACGGCTGGACAAATTTTGTCGGGACTTTAACTGACAGATAGCTGATGTTTTAAGCTGTTAGCGGGTAAAACACCAGGGCAGCTAATATAAAAAAAAGTGTAATAAACAAGTATGAAGTTGTTTTTTCAACTCACCGATAAAAGAACTGATGATAGTTTTCTGTTGTCTGAACAGATTTTCATAAATCATAGCTAAGAGCACTCTCTATCTTCAAGCTAACAATAAAATTAAATCACAATCGGTGCAGCCGTTTGGGAGCGTCGATAAGCATAATATACACACGTATACAAACTTATAACCCCCCCTTTTTGCGTTGCGGATTAAAAATATAATTAATATCGACAAAGTTGTCGCGTAAAATACACACAAATAAGCTAATTGAGAACCTCTTTGCCATTTATTTTTTAGAAGTCGGTTGGAGTTTTGAAGTTTTCAAATACTTGGCATTTCATTTGAAACATAATACAGCCATCACACCTTATTAGGTGGTGGTATGCTCAAATGAACATTGATTAAAATCTGCCATTGTTCGATAAGTATTTAATTAGAAATGACTTCATAATTACGGTTTTTAAAACTTACCCCCGCTAATTCCTTGAGCACAAACGCCACAAACATTTGTTTTTGAACTTTCGCCGTAGCTTATTAATCTTTGATAGATGACAATGATTAGCCATTATTAATTCAACAGTCATTGTACTCATAATTAAGTACAACTTTTGCTATGGGACCATCCCTAAATTCGCGGAAAAAATATCAGCTGTTCCGTAGAAAAATTTCATTCACTACGGAATAAATATATAACAGCTGTTTTTTTTTCGCGGTTTTAGGTTTCGAGGAAAAGTGAAAGTAGTTATGATGAGTACAATTATCTCCTTTCGGCTTAGTTTAGGTAACTTTCCGTGTAACCCTTAAAGGTAGGTTAAAAGTCTGCTTAGAGTAGCTTCCCATTCATATAAAAACATTAATACTAGAATTTAGATCAGGACGCAGTGTAAAGTTATGGTCTGAAATCAAGATCTAGGCAATAGTCCCTTATTGATGATCGGACTCCGCATATTGGAGTGGATGAAAGCGTTTCCATTCACACCAATTCGCATAGCAAATCGCGTGTCGTTCACAACAAAAGGGACAATGGAAATATAACGGGCCGTCAATTTTGTCAGCCGACTCCGTCAGACGTTATACATCTTTGTACCCTATCCTGATGCCTGAAGGGCTAAACTGGAATGCCCAGCTTTGGATGGTATTGACTGAACAAGCGTGTCCGTTTATTGTGGTGGCTATGCTTGTAACTATCGCCATTTTAGCGTGAAAGAAGACAGTGTTTAAACTCCGTGATAGTATACAGATTCAGACCTGATGACATTGATAACTTAGAATTGCTAACTCATCCCCCATCAGCCAGAAGACGTCCACTGCTGAACATAGGCCTCCCCCTTTAACCACTGTCGCAGACTTCGGAAGCGGTGCCATACATTTTCATAGTGCAAGTATGGTCGCTTCAGCTTGATCACGGCCGCTGCGATCGGTCGCGATTCACGGAAGTCAACCTCTCTACTTTCAGGACTGAATATTCGATATCAATTCGTTTTTGAATGCGAAATAAATTGATATCGAAAAATACACAAATGAAAAAAAAAATATAATCGCCAACATATTTATAGACACCTGTCAATCTGATGTCACTTTACATTACTCAAATAATGACCTTATTGATCTAGATATGAATTTATTTGTTTGTTTTGCAAATACGAAATATTTTATTAGAAATTTTGGGATTTCTGTTTCAGAAATTTAGTGGAAAAGTATTTTTGATATTCAGATAATGTTTTTTAATCAGAGATCCAATTAGCAAATTCTAGAAAATGACAATAAATCAAGCAAGTCTTCTAGAAAATGATAAGCTTGGTCACTGTTTATATGTTTTACGATTTTGGCCTACCGGCGGCGTCGTGCGTGACTACGCTCTGTGGCCTTGCTGTAACCCTGTATAGTTTGTAATTTGTAGGAATTTCTAATTAAACGGCGGCTTTTCGGTTTTCAATATTATTTCTAACTAAAGATTAATTTAATTTCTAAGCTAAATAAATGTCGGTGCCTATGTAGTACTTCTGAGGGTTTGTTCTTGATATAATGCCGATATTACCTTTATCTATATTTCTCTCGTGTCTTCTATCTTGTAGCTCGTGCGTCTTGCCTCAGATCAGATAAACAAGGAAGATATGATAACGTGGCGTGGTTTGTGCGAACGCATCAGGCCTAAATCAGGCTGACGCCTTTAGTCGAACTCACCCTGCATATTACCTTGCCGCCCTTTTTTATCATGTACGTGTAGACTATTAGTAGATAAGTTTATTGATTACGTTAAGCGGATAAACGGTATAATGAGCAAATATTTACTGATACATATTTGAATACGAACGATAATTGTACTAAGGCATATCTCCCTTGTTGGACTGATCTGAGGTCTTTGCAATATTTTACTTTAGGCTGCTTTTTTTGTATATATAGAATAAATCTACCTTTCTAGGTATGCTTTGTTTGTATTGAATGTTTGGAAACATTACCTGTCCTAATAGAATAACTAAACCACTCAAGAACAAAAACATAGTCAAAAAAATCCTGGAAGAGAAAAATCGAGTAGCAAATTTGTTTTGGAACCTCATCGATCAAAATGTGAAAGGTAGCACCTAAAGGTGATTCGCATGAAAGTCTTTCATTGTGAACTCTTTGCGAAAGGAAAGTATTAACATTTCGGTTCATTGATCAATACTGAATAACAATTTATTCATAGAACGATCTAAGCTACAACGAACTCGAATGTTTCTAAAAATAACAATTATGAACTGATTCGATTCATTGAAGAAACTTGGGTCGCAAATAAGTCGAAAGCTATAGAAAAGAGAATTTACTGGAGTGGATTACCCACCTAAACTGATCTTATTGAAGATATACACTGATAAATAAATTAAAAAAAAAAACTGATAAATAAACTGACCTGCAATAAACTGACGATAAAAGTACGTCATTGTTGTTCTAGTTATTACCATTTATAGCAATGACTGAGCCAATTTTTTTCAATGGCCGACTCAGTGGTGCGGTCAAGCATGAAGCCCACCAGTGTGAACTTAGATGACATCGTTGGTGTGTTCTTAATAGCGAAGCTACGATCTATCTATCTATCTATCTATCTATCTCTTTATTCTATATGTACCATAGTGCTGTCATGTACTGACAGTCAAAAATATTCGCAAATACGTATGGTTCGATTTGCCTATTCTAATTTTTCGTTTTCTCGTCTCTTTCCTTTAGCCTTATGTATTGAATAAAGTCATACCGAGAATAGATCAAATCAGCAATTCCAAGAATTGTCACTTCCAGTATCAAGATTTCCCACTTTACGCTGTCTTCGTTCAAAATATAATATCATTTCGAAGTTTACCTCACTTCTTGGCACCACGTTACCAAAAGCGATTCTAAGCATCGAACTTGGCTTCACGGTAGCACCTAAGTCAAGAAATTGTCTGACGACTTGCATCAGCGTTAATAACTTGGTACCTATTTCTAGTACACAAGTTCACATGCTTACTGTCAGATGTTGATTTCCTAGGTTGTCTTAGTGAATTTATTTATGGGTCGTTATTTAAATTATTTACCTAGTTTCTACTGGTTTCGTGTACCTAAATCTTTTCAAAGCTTTTTTAATTAAGTTCTTTGTGTAAAGTTTCATGATCTATAAGTTTAGGATCTTTGTTGTTAATGTTGTTGTTGTTGTAATTTGTATAACGGACTTCACCGTTATACAAATTAATTTAATGTGTAGGTTTTTGTACTGTTGACTTACACTATTGAATTAGGAATTTCCTGTAATTATAGTTGTACTTTGAGTATATGAAATTTTAAAAAAAAGTTTTTAATACACAAAATATGATTATGAATGCAAATCAACAAGTGCTCGAACAAAATTATTCGTATTGTTGGAGCTGGTTAAAAACCACTTGATAAATGTCAATGATATTTTCGACAGACTTATTTTTCTCTAAGTAATAAAAAAGAAACACGTAAATCGTTTCACAAATGGCGGATTAATCGGAGTATATACTTATAAAATATGGACAGAATTAAGAATCTCCCTCCCGAAGTCGGCAAAAAATCTATGTAAGAAAATAGTAAATTGACCAATCACACAGCTACTGCATGCGTGCATGAACGTAATTGAACTGGGATTCCTCAATACCGTGCAGATGGAATACTTAATGCGGTTGATATTGCAGTGAGTTAATGAAGTCATGATCGTGGGACGGTGTTATGGAGCCGGTAAAAAGAAACAGCTGAACGCTTCGCGTGGTTAGACGAACCAGAGTAGAGAAATTGGCACTTATAGATCTTAATGGAAGATTATGGAATAGTGGTAGGTGGGATTGGCTCTAGTTATTAGCCTGATGCGCCAGGGCGCTCTGTCCTGGGGAGTCAGTGGGTCTAAATGGGCTCTTTTATAATTGGGGTCATGCTCGTCCATCTGGCTGGGTTGTGCCCTCTTCCGAGCTTTGCCTAGACAGGTCTAGATCTATTGCTCTTCGAACGGTATGCCCATCGTCTCTGCGTATCACATGCCCAATATTTCCATACCATCTCAGGTGACTTTCAGTCAACTTTTTGATGGGTGCTTATTTAAAGCTTTCCCATATGTATTCCTTACTTTGTTGTAGAGTGCTTGTATGACTTCTCCATTCTTCTATGGAAGTTGTCTACTGGCCCTGAAAATAATTTGATAATTTTGAATGCCAAGTGTCATAAACGATTTTACTTTGAAGATTACGATATGAACTTCAACTAACCAATAAGTCTCGCCGTTGAAAATGTCGAGAAACACGTTTCGGTTAAATGAGAATTATATATGGACAGCTTTTTCATGCGTCACGTGGCATACTGCATTTTACGAACAACAATCTGGTTTTCCTTAAGCCCGCACGCAATGAGACAAATTAAACACTTCACAAGGTCGTTCCCTTGAAGCGGCCAATCGCAGCGTTTCCCCTTTACCTACATTACCCAAAGATGCGTGTGTTACATATCTGATAAGCATCAGTAACTTCCTGAGCGTTTTTCCCCTGGGCTCTATTGAAATTCTCGCCGAAACGATTGAGGCTATTAAGCCGGCAATCAAAATTGGCACAACTACTGTGATGTCCCATTTGATCGGATCAGAATCCTTTGTCTATGTCGACAAATCGTGGGTACCATTTCAGTTTCGAGCTTTGCCTTCGTTGCGTCACGTTTCGATAACACCTTTCATCCATTCAACACTCGCAGGTGTTTCGTGTTTCATTGCATTACTGACTCATTCGCAACAGTTGACTGAACAATCACACCTATTAGTCTTTGTTACAGAAGTGTATCACCCACTGTTACCTGAGTACTCGTAAGTTCATTCCAACTTTTCTGATAGAAAAAAGGTGGGGCTATCTATTTAGAGGGGACTATATGGATCAACTCGCAATCTAGGCGTCGTAACTTGGACTCCTTTGTCCTGATCGCAATCTCCATAAACCAGCTAAACACCTAGCCGAGATTCCCCTCACGAGGCTCCCGAGGGGCGGCTGGGGAGGCCGGCGGGTGCACCCCTTACCCTCCCACCTCTTTTAGTTATACGGGAGTTAAAGTGCCTTATGATTTCGAGACTTTGCCCCGCTAAGGTGATCCCGCTCCTTTATTAATCCATAAAAATCTCGGCTTGTAAACGTTGACACCGAAATTCACAGAATTATTATAAATACGTCCCAGAAAATAGAGGCGAACGCGACGCGACTGGTGGCTGGTTGTAGGAGCGTGTTAAAAATGTCGTTTATAACTCATTAAAGGTATGTTTTGCATACGTCATTCACTGGATTCGTTTCGCATAGCGTGCACTCTGACAACTATATTTACGGTCCCGTGCAAGTTAGTCATGTGTCCCACCTGATTTGTCAGAATTTGATCGGCAGTTGATATGAGATTTCTTTGTTCGCAGGCCACCCATCTCGGCGCGAAAGTGAGTTCAAGAAACCAGCGCACGCTCCTCAAAACGGTCGCATCCACAATCGGCATTACGCGTCATACAACAAGGTAAGGAGAAATTTGCCGGCGACAATGAATATGTTTTCGCTCATTTGGCCGCTGAACGCCAGGATAAATAATAACTGACACGTGTCCTGGTTGCCGAGCAGGGTTGGCTAACGGCTCTGGCTGTGGGAATCGAGGAAATTTTCTTTAACTACGGGCTTAGTGACGCTCGGTGTTTGTTATTGTTACGGTTTCTTTAAACCTATATAGAAGCTTGAGTTTACGAAATTTTCTATATACCCGAGTACTGCTATTCTGTCTACGAAATAGATGCATCAGAACCTGCTTGCAAATGTGCTTAACTAAAGGCGGAGTGTTTCACCGCGCACCAGTAGGTTCTCTGCCAGTGTAGATGTTCTCGCCACCTGCGAACATTATTTACGTTTCGAGCTGCAAAGGCGCAGGCAAGTCGTCCTGAAGACAAATTAAAGTCAATTACTAAAGATGTTAATTAGAAGCACTCGTGATCGAGTCATTCTCTAGTCGGTTCATAATGGATGGCGCGTCGCTATTCCACCCGTGGCCACACGCTGAACTAGTTCATGCTTTTATAAATTATTCATCCCTAGCTAAAGTTCCTTTCGTGATACTTTGATTAGATTACTTACCAGGCAATTCATTGCCTGTATTTGCTTTGTTATGACTTTGTTAAAACCTTCATATAAAACGCTGAAAGACCACAAATAGGCCCTTAGTGTATTTACACTATTTACGCGTAATCTTTCAAAATCTATGGATGAAAAATTTGTTTGAAATTCTATTGTTTCAGAAATATTTAAGCAAAATAATTTTCCTGAAAGGCTCTCATGTTAGTGAACTCGGTATCCTATAAAAAGCCATGGTTTAATTTACAGTTCACCAGCGCTCACGTATGATTGGAAATGTCGAATATCATTTATCTCTTTTGAGATACATTCATGCCGGCGAATGCACTGTGCCTAAATTTTTCAATAAATTCGACTGCTGCTGACCTAAAAATAATGAAAGTCATAAAACTGAATATGAATTTCGCTTTATCGATTCAAGGAAACTATTTCTTATTCTTAATATTCAGAGTTTGGGGTTTTGAGACAAAGACGATGTTCTGGAGGGGTCCAGAATCTCATTGAGCTCTAAATACTAGAAAACCAGGCAATCAGGCTGACCTTCAGGCTAGTCTTTGTAGACAATCAGGCTTTTGGACCTATGTTAATACCTTGCTGAAGAACAGTAAAGGAAAAACATCGTGAAGAAGAACTGGTATATCCAAGAACCTCAAAGTTCAAAGACATATGACATGCACGAGGCCAGTATGGTGGATTTCTCTCTCTGGTCTGTATCAGCAGTGGGAACATGACAGAGTGATAATAATGATGATGATAAAACACTACGCAATCCACAATAGTTCCTGTCTCCAGAGAAAAAGAAGTTGTAGCTTATTTAGGTACTTTATATAAATACAAATTATGATACATTTCTGTTCTGTTGATACAGAGCGATGGTTCGAGCTCAGGAGCGCCAGTCCACCGGCCGCCGCCCCTTCGGATACCCAACGGTTTTAGTCAGCCTCAGGTCAGTAGCATCATCACAGATCACCACCACAGTTGGAAAGTCTTTGGGGAGACTGAAACTCTATAATGTGTGTGAAAAGAGAAGAAGTACCTTCGGTTTCTGTATGACAAGGGTAGGGGATGTCTTACTTACAAGGGAAGCTTCAAACTCCTGTTAATAGTGATTGAATCAGGCGTTACTTTACAGAAGTCCATCTTCAAAACTGTTTTTCCGACGAATCTCTAGTGTAATTCCGCTTCCACGTCGCTTCAAGTACAATAAGGAATTTGGGATAAATTCTACTCTATACATATTTGTTAATGATAATGTTAAACTTTACCTGAAATAAAATATGAATTACATAAAAGAGAGAGAGAGAGAAAAACTTAACCTGTAACAAAACGTCTTTAGGATGCCTCGTGAAGAGTTGAATCACGTGTCGACAAAATGCACTAAGGGAACGGGTATTATTTTTTATTTCCTTTATATTTCAATTAAATTATATTTCTTGTTTCAGGATTTTTTTTTTCTTATTTATGTAATTCATCTTTTATCTCAGGTTTGGCTTAATTAGCATCATTAAAATTTATCCCAAATTTCTTATTGTACTTGAAGCGACGTGGAAGCGGAATTACACTAGAAATTCGTCGGAAAAACAGTTTTCCTATATAAATACTTACCTCCCACATTTTCTGTTAGTTGTGCGAACTGCTAGACTGTGGAATAATCTGCTTCAATGGGTGTTACTTGGTTGGTGGTAAATTGGTTTCTTCTATGCAAGTATGCTCCATCGCAGACCGCATAAAATAAAGTCTGCAAAATGCATCTTTACTTTATGAAATATTCATCTCGAAAGCACAGTAACAAACGCCGTTTCAGTTACAATACAACCGAATAAGTTTATATACAGCACTATATTCGGCCCTAATCGACCGTCGCTAACGCTCAGTCAACACTCCAATAAAACGACATTATGACGATTATCTCCCATCTCTTATGACAATATACCTCGTAATGGAAGATTCGATCTTTAAGCTTAAGCTACTGGAGGCATGAGGAAAAACCTGGTGGCATTTGCGGAAATATGTATAAAAAAATGTCCCAGATATGTATGACTCGCGAATCATTGCAGAATTTTCTCGAGCTTTTGAGAAAATGCGGAAACAGCTTTTATTAACAAATTAAAAACATAATACTATTGTTTCAAATGCGGAAGTGCGTTTCTTTTACACGCAACAGTAGAGCAACGGAAAGACGTGAATTTTTTGCATACAAATAATTGTCCACGCGCCCGAGGGACGCCGTCCCGAGGGATTGTCCACGCGGGTGAAACCATGGGGCGCTGCTAGTATGTTACAGCTCTGTGATTAAAAAGAGAGGGATCTTGGTGTTTTTATCATAACCAAGAGTCCTAAGAACGGAACTACTTTTAATATATAAAAATCTCGTGTCACGGTGTTTTTGGTCGCACTCCTACGAAACGGCTCGACCGGTTTTTATGATTTTTTTATGTATATTTTGTAGATATGAGAATAGGTCGTAAATTTTTTTTCATCAACATCATCACGGTGGAACCGTGGGACGCAGCTAGTAATTTTATAAAGTTAAAGATGTGAGAATAAAAAGAAAGATGGGCCAGGATCGTCACTCAGTCTCAGCCTTCAGAATGCTGATAGCGTCCTTGTTCGGCCTAGAATTAGGTGGCGTAACAATCTTCTCTTCTTCCACCCCGATTAGCCGAACTTTACATGATTGGGAAGAAAGAAATGCGAAAAGAGAGAGGAGACAGGCTGAGCTAAAAAAAATTAGCTTGATAAGCTTTTGAACTATCAAGATAATCTGGACTCAGAATCAAAGACTGCCTCGGTGGCTCAGTTGGTAGTGATCCTACTTTCTGCGCTTGGGGGCGTGGGTTCGATTCCCATCTAGGACAAACATTTGTGTGATGAACATTTGTGTTTGTTCTATGTCTGGGTGTAAATATCTATTTAAGTATGTATTTAAAAATATATATGTATGTATATCAGTCTCTAGCTGCCATATTACAAGCAAGCTTTGCTTAGCTTGGGGTCAGATGACCATGTGTGCAATAATGTCCCAGATATTTCCCTGGGATCCTATCCTCAGATCCTGACTTGATGACAATGGGACCAAATTGGAAGTATACCCTACCAATCATAGAGTCACGTAGTCTTGTTAGGATGTTTATCATGACCAGATACAACAATTTTATACTCGCTATTCTTGTAACGTGGTAAATGGAATCAGTGTTACTTTGTATGTCTGCACTTTAGTTGAGATTAGAGGGTTCTCGATAATATGAATCCCTTGGCTCCCGGCACTTGTTTGCGTCATGAACTTTGCTCTTCCCACGCCTATACCTCACCAGAAGGATAGGGCAACAAGTGGGCGTTGTATTAACACCAGATAAAGATTTTTGTACTCAGTTATATAAACTAGAAAGTTCAAAATGTTGCCTATTTAAATCCAAAAATAGTTACGAGTAGATACATGTGAATTTATACGTGGATATGAGTTCAGATTAGCTTTAATATTATATTTACTGGAATTGTTTCATTAACTATGTAACTTTTACTTGACAAGGCAAAAGGCGAGGTGGGGTATATCCAAGCCATGCTATTTAAAAAAGATATGTTTTCGGGATTGCGATTTAATTTTTTTCTGTGAAAAATATGTATTTCGAATTTTTGTGGGTGTATACAGGGCTACGAGGAGAGGGTGTACTAAGCCGAAAGGGGGCCATAGTGCCCATTATTATAAACAACTATTACTACGGAAGCAGCTCTGAAAACGCGTTAAAAAAATGCTGGTCCATAGAAAACAGTAACTCAAACTCGAGAAAATGTATGGAACAGCTGATAGTTTTTTTCGTGATTTCAGTGTGAATCTCATTACAAAAGTTGTTCATGTTGGATTATAACGAACCCCTTTTGGCTTTATTAGTACCCTCTTTCCGCGTAGCCCAGTTTAAAAAGTTAAAGAAAATAATTTTAAATTGTTGTTTTAAAGTGTTGTTTTTTTTATTTTAGCTTGATTCCGTTTCGATTTACTATTTAAATTTTATAGATAAAATTCATAGCGGGCGACTGTAGCTTAGTGGAGAGAGCGCTCGGACGTATATGATGTGGCGCATGATCGAAACCTGCCGGTCGTAAAAAAATATGTGTTTAATATGTTATAAATGTTTATCGGGACTTATTGCGTAATGTTTTATTTGTATTATTTTTAAAACGTGTGTTCAAATCGCTAAAGTTTAAAAGTTACTGCTGTGTATAACATTTAGGGCCTTACTTAAAAACGTTACTCAAGTTGACATACGCTTAAATATGCTCCGTCTTGTTTTCGCGTGTGACGATTGCCGTCAGCGAGAAGTTGAGATAGCATTTTAAAACATAGATCAACTTGAGTAACGTTTTTAAGTAAGGCCCTTAAATTATAAGTAAATACATATAACTACTTAATTAATAATGCTTACTTAACACCACTTCACTATATTACCTTATCAGATATTTATACGTTTTTCCTGCTTCGGCTCGTTCAATACTTAAAAACTATAGGACCAAAAAAAAAATTCAACAAATTCCGGGCTTGATAAAAATATATAATTTAAATTGTTTTATTATAATAGTGTTTTACAAGGTATAGGTACTGAGAAGTATGAGCAATCTTCACAAAGGCGACGGTATTAACTTTTTTGCCTTTTGTAGTTATTCCATACAATGAGATCTTTCTCAGAAGATGTTTTTGATATTTTGTGCGTACCTATATAAAAAAAAATACGCCTACAATTTTGTTCACAAGCTTGAATTATGCTTGGAGTTATTTGACAGTTTGTTTACGTAAATCAGAATTATGTTTATGACCAAATAAAACTCGTTTTAACGGGGATAATGATTGGAGGTTTCTTGTGAAATCAGATCAAAAGGACTCCATAAAACTGATGTAAATATGTTTAATACTTGCAATATGAATGACCGCGAACCGAAAGACGCAGCGTAGGTAGGCCTCCCACTAGATGGACCGACGACATCGTGAGAGTCGCGGGCATCCAGTGGATGCAGATGGCAGGTTGTCGTTCAATGTCGAGGTTAAAGGGGGAGGCCTATGTTCAGTAGTGGACGTCGACGTGATCGTCGAGAAACGATTACAATATTAGCTTTAAAGAGTAAATCAGGCGAAAATTTTAAAAACCTTATATTTAAAGCTGTATCGCCGGGCACGCAAGTTTTCAACATTTTTGAACGTAAAAAATCACAGAATGAGAATTGAAAAAAAAGAACGATTGTAAAACTTTATAATAACATTGTAAATAGAAAAAAACGGGTTGACATTTTATACGATGGCGGTGGAAATAGAAAAAAAAAAGTCGAGGTTTTACTAATTGCAATGTTGTTCTGGCTTTTACGTCAACTGGACCGTCCCCAAACCCGCGAGATAAGTGGACACATTCTTTTTTTAAATTATTTTAAACGCGGGTCTAAAGGACCCGCGTTAACATAAAAAAAAACAATTGTATAATTTCTAATTTATGTCTGAAACATTCACTGACAAACATTTTAACATGTCCTGTCCAACTAATAAATATCAGTTAGTTCCAAAGAAACTCTTTCGCCAACACCATATTTCCACCGTAAAGCAATAAATCATATTTCACAAGCGGCTGTAAAACGGCCCTTAAGTTAATCGCTCTTGTGCTAAACACATGAACGCATAAAAATATTTTTTCTTCGAACGTCGTGCGTGCTTACGCTACGTTATCTGTGCAAATCAGACTTACTTCAGGTGTTTTGTCCATTTGAACCAAATAGGTACTAGAGAAAATGCTGCCCGAGATAGAGTCAATTGGAGAAGAATAGTGTCTGCCCTCTGCCCCGACTTGGGGCTTTAGGAATCAAAGAGAGAGAGAGAGGGGTACTTGAGATCAGAATGTAGGTACACACTTTATGCCTTAATTTCATTTAAAAAAACTACATATATTTAAAAAAAAAAAAAAAAAAAAATACTACATATATTTAGTTTTTTTTCTTAGTCTAGGATATATTTATGTCAGAAGAGATAAATGGAATTTAGTGTAGAATACAAACTTTATATCCAAATTTTATTTGACAAAATCTACATATTTTTAGTTTTATTCCTTACCTGTTGGATATATTTATGTTAGGAGAGATTAATGGAATGTTTAGGTACACATTTTCGGCCGTACTTATAAACGCTACTTAAGTTAAGAAATCTTTAAAATTGCTGTCTCGTTTTCATGTTTGACAATATCCGTCAGCAAGAAGTTTACAGAGCAATTTTTAAGCATTGCTTAACTTAAGTAACGTTTATAAATAAAGCTGTTTATATTTTAAAAAAATACTTATTTTTATATTTTTTCCATATCTATTGAATATATGCATTTAATGTTAGGAAAGAATAATAGAATGTAGGTAGGTACACATTTTATGTCCTAATTTTATTTGTAAAAACATACATATTTTTAGCAACCTACATAAATAATTTATTATTTAATTAACGTTGTTAGATATATTTATGTTAGGTTAGTTTAGGATATATTTATGTTAGGTTAGGATATATTTATGTTAGGTTAGGTTAGGAGATATTTATGTATAACTTCTTGGTCCTTTGTAATTTAGGAAGTGACCAGAGTGAATGGCGTAACCAAAGAGAGTCAACCCAGCTAGGCGTTGGTTATTAATAGCTGATAATGCTGATGGTAATATACTCACTTTTTCAGCAGCTTCTCACCAGGAGCTAAGGTGTCACCAAACCTAATTTAATATTTATTCAAAGGACATTAAGATCATTATTACGTAAGCAGGTAGAGACAACTTGTCTGAGGATTTAACTTCAATAGTTAGTTTCGACATTAGCGTGATCTATTGTGCTCGTATGTAAGCTACAAAAAATTGTTGTGAAAATGACAATGGAACAGAAAATATAAATGAAAATATTTTGTTTACAGAGTGGAATCGATAGCAGTCAACCGCCAATAGAAAGTATTTTAAAGGTATGTCTCATTTCACAATAGGCATGTGTCATAATTTTTGTATATTACCTCTACCTAGCCCATCGAAAAAAAAAACAAAATTGGAATATGTTCAAAAATAAATAAGTTATAAGTATTTTAATTTCATGATAGACAGAGAGCGCTCCATAGCACTTTATGACGTCAAGCTGTGCGTGTGCCATACAAATTCTATTCTAACAAACGCTTTGCGGGAGAGGGACAGAGCATCCGCTCATTATCACCAACAAAAATTTAAATGCTCATATCTCAGAAAATTATTAGCCATTTAAATAATATTTTTTTCGGGCTGTGTAATGTATTTAATTATATCCTTCGCTAAGTCTGTTATTTGCAATAAATAAAACATTAAGACACATGCTATTTTCGATTTCTTCCTTTAAAAGTTCTTCCACCCGAAGGTGGCTTTTTCGATCTGGTGTTGTTCGATTGATGTTCTATCGTGTGTATGAAAGGACTGGTGTGAACAGTTGAACAGTCTGTTTAAGTATCTATCAAAAATGACCAAAATGTTTTTTTTTTCGTATACATAATAATTGAAATATATTTACAGGAAATGAAGTCTATTCCAACGCCGCTTACTGTGATAGCGGCAACACCAAGGAAAGAATTAGAAAATAAATTTATTTTTGACCCGCACACTAATAAGGTAAGAAAAAACACTTTTAATTAACAAGCTTTATCGTATTCTTCTCAGCAAACCTTTTCATTTGATACCCATATCATGATGGTAGACAAGAACACTTTGATCGCCATCTTAAGACGTCCGCCATACAATATTGAATTTATCATCTAGGACCAAAGTGCTTGGGAAGACAAATCCAACGAACCCAAACTAGACTTGTTTACGTTCTTTCGTTTAGGAGTTCCTATGGTCACCTTCTGTTTCCATCATCAGACCAGCTCGATGGTACCATAACATTGCATTGTCACCGAACTTACATAAGTATGCCAAATTTCAGCTCAATCGGTCGAGAAAAAGAAGTCTAAAATTCAGTTGCAAGATTTGTCTTACACATATCTACCTTAAACCTTAAAGACTGAAATGACGATGAAGAAGAATTATATATGTAAAGAAGTATAGAAGACGGTTTATGTGTTGCAAGATCACAAACAGGCATTGCATAAGTAAAGCCGAAAATTTAACTCAGATCTATCTACTTGGTACAGAAAGATTTGCCTGATAAAGATCTGTGGGAGATCCATATTTTCTGATAAGGCGTGAATAATAATGACAATACGTAAACTTAGACGTCAATGTCGTTGATTCTGATGTACCATTCTCTAAACTAAACTAAATGACAGCTCTAAAATTGTTTCCAACCTTTTCTGACGTATTGAAATGAAAAGAAAAGCCGATAATTTCAGTCCTGTCAAATTAGTTTAGTTTAGAGAATGGGACAACAGAATTGACCCCATTATCATCATTTCATTATGGAAACTGACGTGGTTTTCAAAAAATTTATTCATATTACACGGGAATTACTCACGTAGTCTCTATAGTCGGAGTAACCGGCCTAATCTTACGTGAGTAATTCCCGTGTAATAAATAAAAAAACATAATTTCAATTTATTTAGTCATAGTCATTTTATTTATAAATCCAATTTACCAATTTAGTCTCCTCCCTCTTTCGCTAATATTCCCTGTTTACCAGTCTTATCCATGTATCTCGGCAAAATTTGGTTATGTCATTCTGTCACCGCTGGACTGGTCTTCCGGGGCTGCGCTTACCCTCGCGTGGTTACCATTTCATCAGAGACCCACTCCACCTGCAATTGCCGCATCTGGCTAAGTGTCCTGCCCAACGCATACGGGACGTGCTTGTTATAAACAGAGACTAGCTTGCTATAAAGTAGCCAATTTACATATGCTTTTGCATATATTCAACCTCATAGTGTAATGCGCAATAAAGTTATTGATGCGCTACTCACGGTTAACAATAACGAGGTAATAGTGCACTAAACATATTATAACATAACATTCGACCTTGTTTGTACGTTAAATGGATCTTCATTCAAGTACCCTGTAATGTTTACCACGAACTTATAATTTGATATCGAAGTTCAGTTTTTTTTACACATTCAGATTATTCAAAATCACTGTCAAGAAAGGACGCTGACAAGTTTTGATGCTCACAAGTTCTCACTTCACGTGCGTTGAGAATGTGTGTCGTTCGTTCGACGAACGATCGTGAACGCTGTCTTGCCTTCTATTTTATTTGGTCTCCCTGGTCTTCCTGGTTTTCTATTTCCTTCTACCTTTCTCTCATGACGGTCTTCGTTATTCTGTCATGTCGTACAAGATGGCCAAACTTCTCATCTTCTATATATCTCGTCTCATTATAATTCCAGCGGTACAAACAAATACTCGAACTTAGTATAAGAAACCGTGACCAAGGTTGCACAATAATCGCGCAAAAACACGCGCGGACACACCTTGACGGACGCTGTCGCAGAACAATAGAACCGTAACTTTAAAGCGGTGGAGAGGGGAACCCGTAAATTCACTTCAGAGCGGTAAATTACCATATTATCTTTATTCTATTCTCTACATATTTATCTAAAACAAAGTCACTCAATCGCAATGCATGTCTCTACAAAAGCATTGTAAAAGCTATTGAAATTCATAACTAGCGGACGAAGCCATGATCAAAAGATCACGACTTCGTCCGCCTTGCAAAACAATATAATTATTATCCTAGGTTACTTAACGATGTGGTTTTCCTTCAGTGAAAGATTTTTTTAGAATCGGTAAATCAGTTAATTACCAAGTAATTACTTCCTTCATACATACAAAGTCACAAACGCATCTATTTATTATACTGGTGAAGATTATTATTCCAAACCTTTATAGTAGCGGGATAGGCGTTTTCTTCCTAGTCTTCTCTTCTTTCTATCCTTTCAGTTTTTCACTAATTACATCCACGTGTATCTCGCAATGCATTTGATGTGTCAATCTACCATGCAATTGGTCTACCAACTTCATTATCGTTATGCTATACTGACTGTTGTCCACGACTTCGTGCGCGTAGACTTTCATATACTCGTACACTCCCTTTTGTTCCCATTAATTCGAGTTTATCGATAAATCCTTATCGGATCTCTACACCTCATAAGGAATCTACCTGCCAAATTTCACCTTCGTGGACAAGTAGATGTCGAGATGAGTTAGTCAATGAGTGAGTGTGTATTTTGCTTTTATACATTTATATGTTATACATCCATTTTATCTCTAGACGACGTGCATATTCATGGATATTATTGCACTCTTTATTATAAAAAAAAACTTTTACTCTGGGACCAACCCGGATATCGCGTTTTTCTATGGAAAGATTGATTATTTTTTGCGATATCTGTGGTGATTCCGAGTATAAGTTCTTTATAGTGATATCTATAAGAGATACACCCGATATACGAGTAGACACGAAATGTTATTTAATTTTTGTAAGTTCTCTGTGAAGCTAATTATGTAGCTAACTGCTATTTTTCTCATTTCACAGGTGCAAGAAAATCCACAACTAAACAGTACCGATCTCAAATCACCTCTTCCAAAGCCTGGTAAGTGATTTTTGTATTTCTCATATCTTAATGTTTAAGTATACAGACAGGAGACAAATGAAAAAATGATAGCGTAATAATCATAATTAATATATTAATTATAATAGCGTTCAGGTAGTTGTGATCTTGTGTCTTGGTTCGTTTGCCTTTCTTGGATTATTGGAAAACAATCTAGAATATGTGTTGTTATCTCTATGCTTATCTGTTACCAAGAAGATCAGATACTAGATGACTAATTTGCTAATTGAATAGTGAGATGACTCAAACCATTCTTGGCTACAAGTTTACAGGATGGTCAAAGTGGTAATTGATGTTGAAAAGTTGATTCTTCATACCAAACGCTCCACAAAAATACCCCATGCAAGTTCTGCTTTTTTTTAGTTTTGAGGTTTTTTTTTATCCTATAATAGACAAAAGATTTTTTGGGTGGTTTTTGTTATATTACGTTTGTTATCGACACATGAGGGAAAAACGCAGCTTAGGCAGAAAATCCTTTAAAAAAATTTACTTGAAAACTACAAAAAACGTAAAACATGCATGGGGTACTTTTGTGAAATCTTTGGTGGAACTTTTTTTTTTTCGTTTAGACGTCTCTTTTTGGAACACCTATATGTTCAAGTACTTATGCACTTCTATGTCTTTATGATGTCTATGGCCATCTTTTATAGATTGCAATCTTTATCGTTTAGCTTCATAACCACCTTGAGGTGACTATGAAGTACTTCCTCATACAGGTAGCTATTAAAATTTCTCGGATCTTATTAAACTAAAAAGCATTATTATTCATTATGCGGTTTTCCTGTTTACCTCTTTATACCAACATATACCTAGGTAATATAATTATGTCATCTCTAAGACACATTGATGTCGATTATGTTGTCCCATTTTCTATAATAGGTAAACTGAATTTAGTAGCTCTAAAATATTGACATCCATATCTTACATATTGGAATGAAAAGGGATGAAAATTTTAGTGCTGTCTGATTTGATTGATATATAGATAGATAACTCTTTATCGTTCACACCAAAAATGACATAGGTAGACATGATAAGATACAACTTAAAACTAGTAAAACAATTGGCGGCCCTATCGCTATACGCGATCTCTTCCAGGCAACCTTTAGTTACGTACAACAGAATCTCCTTTATCAGCCTTTACATCTAAGTTATATTAAGTAGATAGATAATTAGCTATATATATTTACTACGTTTTTGGAGAACGAATAATACTAATAGTCGCATCGCACTTAACATCAGGCGGGTTGGAGGTCAAACGCAAGCCTATTTCTTAACAATAAAAAAGACATATGAGAAATAATGTTATGGTGTTTAAAAAAATGTGGCAGTCAGGCTAAATAAAATCTGGTATAATGATCAGGATTAACTATGATTAATTAATCAATTTATCAGAAAAGGTAAATGGTTACTGATGATACGTTATCAGTCCTTAATCGTCATTCTCTGCACAGTTCGTCGATAAGCGCATTATCCATCATGACCGCTTTCGTAAAAACGTGCGAATATTTAGGCCCCCATCGGCATACATTTCCTTTATTATATGATTGATATCAATGCTTAAATTAAGTCATTTGTATTCCCCTGGTGGGTGTTCCGCGTGAAGATTCGCAGTAAAATGGGTGCGAGGTTGTTTTATAAGGCAATAACCTTGTAGATCGGTGCCCGCCTGCCGCCTGCCGCGCCGCCGCCCAAGTACCCGAGCTAGGCGCCCACCCTAACCCGCCTGACGTGAACTCACTAAAGGCGCATTAACCGATAAAAAAACCTACTCAGTCCGAGAGACCGCTAATTGGCTCCTAACTCGACCAATTCACTCGGTAACCGATGAAAAAGTAAACAGAAAAGCAAAACTGTAAACGACCCCCCGACATTCCGTAAACAAAGCCACGTGAAACAAGAAATTGCTCGGGCGCCGTTATTAAAATTAATAGAAGCATAAAATCCGAATTCTAATCAAAAAGAACAGCCGTTAAAGACAAAACGAACATCTGTGTACGTATCGCGAATAACGACGCACAATGGTCCGCAATTCGAAAAGTTTAGTCCGAAAAACAATATTTGAAAAGCCATTTTGCACGAGCCCGTTAAGGTTGACTGCACCTAAATAAAATGTAGAATGAAATATTAAGAGCCAGTTTACACGTATCGGTTGCGCGGATCGTCGGCAGCGCCACCTGTCGTCGACGCGAATAAATAAATTGCGAAAAAAAACCGAAACAAACGAGCGACCTGCACAGACTATGCACACAATCACAAAACACATAAAACAACGAGACGCCGCGAAAATATTTGCGCTTGCTAACTGAATAATAATGAATATAAAACAAACGGACCCAACTGGAATTATTTCAATGTATTTTCTGCTGGTGTAAATGTCACTTACGCTAATTTACGAGAAGCGTAATGATCAATTTATGTACACTTTTCTGTCGCGGTCGGTTAATCTCGCTCGATCGACTGTTTACAACGCTTTCTTTTCGTTAGTCGCTACACTATCTGTAATTAAGAGCCACACAGCGCGTTAACGACTAATCGTTATGTCAATGTGGCAAACAGTTTCTATAAGAAAACAGTAAGACTATTCAGCTCTTCTATTTATTATGTGGAACCGAAAACGTGTATGGTTAAAGTCGAGGTCTCGTTAAATCGACGTAATTTTGTGCCGTGAGAGTCGGGAACGCTCACCTGCCTCTAACCCGCCACCAGCCGGGACTCAGGGACGAAAAGTAAAATAATAAACACTGGCCAAGTGAGAGACGGACTTGCGTTTCGATGATTCCGCATCCAAAAATGTATTTTCATTCACTCGTTCGCCGGTGTAATTATTTTTATTGTTTTATTTTGGGATTTGTACTATAATCTGCATCACTTCTGTGGTGCTTTTTTTAAACTATTCAAAGACAAAAAATACTTTTTTGTATATTTTTTACTTTTTCATTTTTATTTCTTAGTTAATCTGCCGTAACATTAAATGTTCTGTGAATTTTCTTACTGGGTATCTATTACGGTTCAAAAGATACAGCCGTTAAAAGGTATGACATGCAGACATTTTCAATGACAGACTTTCCCTTTGGGTACGGAACCCTAATAATACTTCACGATTAACGCAGATTAAAACCGTACGGTTATAACTACATGCGATAACGAGCGTTCTGAACGCTGCTTAGCTCTAAATAATACCTCAATAACAATTTTATACTTTTATATGTGCATTTCGCAGTACACAAAGTACCCATACACCAATTAAAAGTTAATTGATGCAAAGGGCTCTGTAAAACTGAAGTGTTTCGAAAATTGATTTTGTTATCTTGATTCTGTAACGGTTAGCAATCGTAAATCTTACCTTTGGCCAGTCGGCCATTCCCTTATGTTTCTTTCACTTGGTGGCTTGATGGTATTTAATCCTAACAAAAGCACCGAAAAATTGCGTATTGTGTTGTTTATATTGCAGACGCGGGTTGTTACGTTCTACTCACTGAATTTACTCAATTGTCGCCCTTATTCAGTTCGTTTCAGATCTCATTCGTTTAATTGTTTAACTGTTTGTCTCTATTGCACGTTGCGTACTGTGCATACTTTGGCGATATTGCGTTTGCTTTTGCGAAATATTTAGTGCTATTCAAATAAAGATTAAACTGATATTGTTTTTTTTTGTTATGTGTCTGGCCACAGAATATATAATAGTAGAAAGGTAACTGATAGAAGAGAGTAGGTAAAGGACGGGCGCTTTTCAGGTGAAGTTTGCCATTTTGTCCCATAAAATGTGAAACAAAAAAATACGGGCCTTTGTATTTGAATGAGCTTGGCGTATTCTGCGCACTCTAAAAAGAACCCCTGTATTTTGAAAACTATACTTACATGCAATAATGGAACAATCATTCTGTCATTATTTTGTATCTTATATTTTAACGGTTACGAGTATGTTGTAGTATTAGTGTGTAAGTCAACGTCTATTATGTTGTCGATAGCTGAGGCCGTCGGTAGTTCGGCGCCCGTCGGAATCGGGATTGGAATCGGAGCATGCCGGTGACACAGGCTCCAGCGTTAGTTTCCAGAATTAGATTTCCTTTTTTTCGCTCACTGCAACCTGACTGACAATCCTTTGTATTTTTTGTGTCTGCAAATCGAGAGTCGATAATAGATCTAGTTTAGTATTCAGTGGGGTGTGCTCTGGAAAGCTTTTCATGGAATATTTAATATATTATTACTGCTACCTCACCTGCCTCTCTTCTTGAGATGGACATGAGACTGACGGGGGCACAGACAATATAGATTGCTTTAGAATCAGCCTATAGACCTGCTGTATTAAAGCCTCAAATGCTTCAGTCTTTATATCACCCTATTACATAACTATTTCTTATTCCTATTAAATTTCACGACCGTAGCCACAATTCTTATCTAAATAAATAAAATTAAAAACTGTTCGTTAGTGCTTCGTCTGAGAACGGCTGGACCGAATTCGCTTTTTTTAATGCTCGTAGTAGTCCGAATAAAGTTTTAATAGAAAGAAACGTTGGAAATTTGGACAGGACAACGTATGTCGAGTCATCTAATTAAGTATATTAAACACTAGCTTTCTCCCGCGGCTTCGCCCGCGTTTTCATTCATATTGAAACACCTATGTCACTCAGTATAGCTTTCTACCAGTGTTCGTTTAGTAGTCCCATAGATTACTTCCTACAAACATACAAAGTCACAAACTTTACCTCTTTATATTATTAGTGTAGATTGCTTTTCCCCATGGAATACGACAGTATAAGAAAATATGATCGTAACTGATACCGCAAACATTGTGGCTGCAACTTCTTTCAAAAGTACACATATCACTTCTGTGAAACTTTTTATTTTGTCACTTTTGCAACTGTCCGCGCCAGTCGAGCTCGGTTTCCAAGCTTTATCCTCTATTTTGTCGATTGAGCAACTTGGGTGCTTCGCTTCCTTCCAAACCAGAACTGTTTGTATAATCTTTATTTATTTATAAACTATGGTTTCCTTTGAAGATTTGAATTCATTAAATCTGTTATGTAACTGTTCATTGTACAGTCACAATGTGAATTGATATTATAACTATGTTGAATTTAATTTTCTCGTCGCCATTTAACGGGACGAGTGACAACTACGGCAGCTGAATGCGTACTGGTTTTTTTCCAAAAATTGTAGATGCAGCTACCGCGTACTATTATTTCTTCTGTGCCACCGCATAAATCATCATCATCAGCCTGTATTAGTCCACTGCTGGATAAAGGCCTCTACCAACAGTGCAACATTTATATTCATACATTTATTTATTGATATTTATACATATAATAAAACCGTAGAGATATAAAAAACACAGGGCGTCTTAAAATAAGTAGCTGAATACGTTAAGACGGTTTTTGGAATTTATGTCTGTTTGTTTGTTTGTCCACGCATATCTCCTAAACCACTGGACGGATTTAGATACGGTTTTCACGAATATGCTTAGTTATTACCAGAATGTTATTTTGCGCAAGGGCTGGATTAAGGGAAGAAAAAAGGGTTGAAAGTTTATAAGAAAATCTACGCGTACGACGTCGCGGGTAGTACATAAATATTACCAATAATATCACGGTAATGTAAATGAGTTGTTTAATTTGTATCATAGTAAAAAAAAAACTAATGTAAATTAACAATATTGGCACGCGTTATTATTTGTATTACAACGTGATGTTTTTACGTTCAACAGGCTAGGCGCTTGACCACAGCTCGCTTGTGATGTGTTACGGGTTTTTTCTGCATAGCAAAATATAAAATATCTACGTCTACGATTTTCCATGGAGTTTTATTTATTTCATAAGACTGAATAGAGTTTTACAACACAGATCAGAAAAGTTACAGATTCCAAAGAAAATCGACATCCGCCCTAAAAAAATCTGACAAGCGATCGTTTCAGCTAAAGTCTCATAATTTTCAGTCACATACTTAATTTGAAATAGTTCGAATTTCAAATTGATTTAAACCTTTTTATTTTCGCGTTCCGCTCTTTTTTCGGAGTTGCTTTTCTCTTCTTTTCTTATCCGTATTTACGAGCTGAAACCTGCCTTTACCGCGAGATCTCACTTTGATGTTTCTTTCTTTATATCAGTTTGTATCCATCGCCGCTTTATTTTAAAGTTTGACCCGTTTTAATATAATTAATTACTTGTTTGCCGTCTTGGAATGGTGTCTGATTTATATTATAACAAGGCTAGAAATTATGTGGAATTACTAAGAAAGAAGATCTTCAAGCCTTAGACTAACTTATTTATTATTGTTAGCTTGTATTGTGTTTAGTTAATAAGGGCACTTGCCCTAAAAAAACTGACTTCATAAAAGGTTCTATTTCAGTCTGTTTTTTTTTAAATGTGTGTGACGCTTTATTCGCTTGGCTGACTGTTAACAAATTTTAACGATCCTTTTTTCGGCCCTTCCATCCTTCCTAATATTCCACGTCTAATGGTGGAAAATTAAGGGATGAATGCCGTTTATTGAACTTTCCGTAAAGCTTTTTTTTTTGTCAAAATATATTATCATGTCTTGAATTGAATTAGAATAACAACCTCTCAATTCTATGATCTAGAATTGGCACAACACTTCTAGGTCCTCGGAATTTGTAGACACCGGAACTTTTTCTTTCGGTCTTTTCTTAAATAGGTTTTTTTTTGTCATATAAAATACTAGCAACCAGCCCCGCCTTCGCACGGGTGTAATTTAGAAGAAAAAAAAAATCGGCGGCTTTATTGCAAAATATTGTTTTTTTCTACATACATAAAAACTTAATTCGGATTTATTATACTGTATAGAAACCGTCCGCGAAAAATTATCTAACTGATGGTGAAAACCTTATCAAAATTCGTTGCGTGGTTTAGGAATAGTTAGCGGATATACAGACCCACAGAAAAGCTACTTTATTTTAAACTAGCCGTCCGCCCCGGCTTCGCACGAGTGTGGGCTCGGCCTTCGGCCTCGCTACAAAATATAATATAGCCTATGTCATCCGGGGATAGTGTAGCTTCCCAACAGTGAAAGAATTTTTCAAATCGGTTCAGTAGTTTCGGAGCCTATTCATTACAAACATACAAACATACAAAAATAGGTACAAATCTTTCCTCTTTATAATATTAGTGTAGATTTAAACTATGTAGAGGAGAGATATGACACCGCCTGCGAGACTGAGACTGTGGAAGAGAAGGTTATGTATATAAACTCTAGTCGCCATATTCATGTTGAAATAGGTAAAAACAATTACTGACTAATAGTACCAAAGATATATCGTCACTGACTTAGTACATTGCATGCCACATAGCAGAATTGTTTTCCAACTTTTACGATTGCCGAATCGTAAAAATGTTCCTGTCCTCATCTCTAGCCGGCGGGTCCTGTCACCCCAGCACGAGGGCAAGGAGTTCGCCACCCCCAACATAGTGTCCCCAGTAGGGAATCAACACCCTTATTAACGGGAAAATGTTCGTTTTTATGACGGAATTAAAAACGTTACGACTGGGGTGAATTAAAAGGCTGACAACTTTTCAAAATCATTTGCTGTTTCAATTGTTAAATGATGCTGTTATAATTAATCAAAGCTTTAGAATATATCTGAAGCGAAGAAGTTATCACTCATATAGAATTTCTAGTATATAGATCTAACCGTTCCTTCCGCGTAATCTATACAATTCTCCAAATCGCGCTGAACATAATTCAAACGGAATTGTTTCAGACAGGTGTCACGCACACATACATGTTGCCGCCTAGTTTCCTTCCATCTTGATACTTACCTAGTTTCCTTTCTGCATCGTAGTTACTGTGTCTATGAGTTATTGTGTGGGGGACGTGTCTGATAAATAAATCAGTATTTAGGTCATTGAAAAGGTTGTATTCAAGCGTGTACGTTGTACTACTAACTACCCGACGGAATATTATGCTATTAAAGTGTCTTATAGTAGTATAGTCCTTGTTTAAATGATAAAATCAAAATTAGCTGTCCGATGTTGTTTTATTCAATACTGGCTACGCCCTGCGATTTCACCCGCATTGGTTGCTGCTTATATAATCAGCTATCTGCCAGTGAAAGTTCCCTCAAAATCGGTCCAGCCGTTTTGGAGATACATACATCTGACCACAAACTAAGCAGCTTATTTTATGGCTGCCAGAGACTGATATACATACATATATATATTTTTAAATACGTAATTTGTACGTGTTTGTAAAATGTGGCGTGGAGCTAATTAAGCTAGCATAAATTTAACTTCTCTGTCAATAATCCTTATCTTGAATACATAAAAAGCGATGTGTGTGTAGAAGAAGAAGATATCTCTTTACATCTGTAAGTAATGTGTGAGTGTTGAAAACCGTGTTTCAAATAACTTTAGGTCAGAAAGCTATGTATATATTCGAGAACACTGATAAAACAAAATTGTTTACAAAAATCCTCTTTCTACGACACATCGTGTTGAGATTTTATTTTTCTATATTTTTAAATTTTTTGTGTCATTGTGATGAGTGTTGATTTGGCTATTTACAGCAAATACGTTTTCTACCGTCATATCTACTCGTACGATAAATATATTGTGCAAAGTCCAACGTATTGCCTCATTAGCAAAGATTATAATTGGAAATTATTTATATTTGTTAAGTTATTTCAGCATTTACATTTATAGCAAAGTTATATAAATATAAAATGCATTTAAGTCTCTACATCTCCATGAAGATTACTAGTAAACATTATATAGTGTTGGCACCTGTACTCATTAAATTGGTTTTCTTTAATATTATGCTGTCAATAATTTGTAATCTATTAGACTTTTAAAATGTTAAAGAGTGGTTAAATGAATCATTCGTTCCAATTTAATAATCTTAAACAACGCCAGGTGCAACCCTGAGACCTTGTTTTCATATTCCTTTTTTGTTGTAAAGTCTGCTTTTTTTTTCACAAAACACTACTATTGTCTTAATTAAACAGTATTTAAACACTGTTTTAAACTATCACGGTTGTACACTAAAGTTATCTTCTTAAGTTGTCTTCCCGTGAACATGGTGCATGTAACTGCGCCGAAATATCGGGAGCTCCTTCCACAACCTTACCACGGTAAATATCCCGTAAATAATCATATAACTTTAGTAAACAGTATTTGTAAGGAAATTTTATATTAAGTATTATAATAGATATATTAAACTTAACATTTGTTTTTGACGTAAATCTAAGTAAAGGCAAGACAAACAAGTCAAAGCGAATCTAGTATGCATGAAAGAGTTTCGCTAACTTTTATAACATAAAACTTGGTACCTAACAGAATAAGTTACTTCCGCCGTTAGAGGACCAATTTTTATGCTAGCTTAGAACTTCGGGAACTCATAAAGAAACACGAACTCAACGTTCTGATATGCATTAGCAAACTTAGTAGATGGAAACATGGAATAGCGCCACGGAGAAGTTTTCTACATTTCATAACATGTGACTTTAATGAAGAAGCAAGGCCTTAAAGTGTGGATCAGTACTGAATTACCTACTGCTGGAGACACGTATTCCTTTTATTCTGTCTCTCTTTTCGATCGCTTGCTGATAGTAACCATCCGTTTTCTTATACCAATACTTAAACATTCTTTCTTCTTTTTGATATGATTATGTATTCAAAATTCTTAGTTTGTGTTATCAGTTCCACTATCTGCCTTATATCCAGGAACGCAACTCTGCATATTTTTTTTATTCTGTAATAGGCTTGCGTTTGACCGCCAACTCGCCTGATGTTAAGCGACGATGCGGTCTACGATGGAGCACGCTCGCCCAGAAGAAACCGATTCACTCGAGATTTGAAGACACCCAGATTGTAACCATCCGGGAACACCCATTCCGGCAGCGGTTTCCACAGACTAGCAGTTCGCACAATAAAAGTGGAATCAAAGCGCTTCGTACGGATTTTCGGAATATCAACCAATTAATTTACATCGTATGCCGTGTTCAAAATAAGTTTCCTTACAGTGGCTACAGTTCTGAACTCGTGGAGTACTTGTACTCCTATTAATGAAGTTATCGGGTCTAATACAAAACTCATTTAATATTTCACCACGGAATGATTGAAAATTAATTATTCATTTAATTTGAACCGACATGTTTTGGAAACAGGAAGTATTCGTAGGTGCGTGATCTAAAACGCGTGTTGGATTACTGAGAACGTTGCCTGTGTTTTTATGGATGTCACGGGTATCACCATCTCGTGATATCACCTAATTTCAATTGATTTGTCATAATTATATTCAAATTTTCAACGTTGACTGCAGAGCCAATGTGTCATTTATTTACTAGTCTAAGTCTATTATTTTACATTAGCCCAATTCATTCATATCAAATACCTTTTCAATTTTAATTGGTTTATCATAATTATACTCAAGCTTTCTACGTTACCTGCAGATCCAATGTGTCTTTCTTTCTGGTCTTAAGTCTACTAATCTATTCTATATTCGCTCCTCATTTATCCAAAGACAATCTTTCATAATACCTTTAAATTAAAATTGGTTTGTTATAATTATATTCAAACTTTCAACGTTGACTGCAGATCCAATGTAGTAATTTTTAAACTTTCGCCATTTGAACACATGTTTCTTATATTTATCGGGAATTATCGCGCAATATTAAATATAGGTAAAAATAGATACCTTTCGCTCGACGTTTCGACCATGTTACAATGCCGTGGTCACGAGCTGACTGAAAACTGCGGGTGAGTCCGGCGAGAAGTGCGGGTATTTTGTTCTCCTACCCTCACTTGATCTTGAAAAATTGCAGGGTTGTCACTACACCACACAACACTGACTGTATCGGTAAAAGTCCTAGTACCTACACCATGGTTTGAAACGTGTCCAAGATCCAATGTGTCTTTTATAGGCCAAGTGTATTTATTCTTCTACATTCGCTTCCAAGTATTCCAAAGACAATATTTCAAATCGGCTGCACTGGTTACTGCATTGAATGCATATTCCCTAATATAAACTTTTCCGCCGTAAAGTTGGTAACGCTGCACTCAGGTTCAGGTGGTTGCTAAATCGCGATAGAGTTAGGAATATTCGATAGTTCAATATGTTGTATTTTCATAAGTCCTGTTTTATCCATCAATGAGCATTTTCCCGTTTTTCCCCGTGACAGTTCTCGTCGGCGAGAAATTGACAAAATACTTTATGGCATAGGTAATGTATTATTATGTATTAGGTAATCAATCATGAGTTAGGATTTAGTCTATAACAGTTCATGGTTATCACATTTATCGGTAAAATTTGCTATGAGATAAATAATGTCGAATAATTTCACACATTTTGTCATTAACATTTTCTCGTAGTTATAAGCGATTAATCGTTTCATATTACGCATAAAAAATGTTATTAAAGATAATATCATTTATTTGGAAACTTCTGCGAGTACGTTAGGTAATACTTTCAATTAAATAATAGCTATCTATAGCTATACTGTTGCTTTCGTCTGTCGTTACATAATCTGAAAATCAAATTATATAGTTGTGTAATTTAGCATAACGACAGATAGCATCTATCAGTCTATCTCTCATAAATGTACAGTCATCGTTAAACGATTGTTTTATATTACACAGCTGTTTATTGTCTAAAATTTTAGCCGATATATTCGCCGAACCATCGTGAATTGCAGTTTGGATTTTTTGCGCATCTGCGAATGATATTTAGTTAGCAATTTCCATAAAGGCAGAAAGCGCTGTGTCGATAGCCTACGGCGGTGGGGCGTTCATCAAATTGATTCGTTCAATTAACTTTGTACTATCCCGATTCCCGACGTGGATTGCTGCTTTTGTGACGTCAGTAGTTTTTGTGATTTATTTTTTAAAGGATTAAGTATAATTGTTGCCCGACGCAAAAAGGGGTGTTAAAAGTTTTTCGTGTGCTGTCTGTGGCATCGTAGGTCTCTAAAGGCTGTTTTTTTTTTTTTGGTATTTGAAAGGTGACTTGATTGATAGTGTTCTTAGCTATGATTCAAGAAAAACGTTTGAAGATAACCACCTCCTTTATAGGAGGTTTTAGAAAAAATACCTTTATTCTTGTGGTTATCATAATTTTGTATACTTATAAGTACAAAATATTCTTTAGTCCGTCTTTTAGCTTTCTACTATTGACAAGATATCTGCGTATTAGATCTCGAAATTAACTATCAAACTTTCGTTCCAGTCTTCAGTTAATACCTTTTACCAACAAACTATAGTTCAACTTCAGAACCTTCAGGCAATAAATCGCCAACAATATGCTCAAAACTGTTAAGCTTTTCCACAGTCCATTTGATATCGCATCCGAAGCGGTTCCGGGCCGATTCCGGAACGGCTTCGGGCCGGTTATTAAGCTTCGCGATAAGTTTCAAAACGGCGCCAGTTTGGAGGGAAACTTTTCAATGGGATAGTGTATACTGTTACCACAAATAGGGATTAAAAACTCGCGGATCTTTCCCAATAAACTAAAAATTGGAATTGGTTGGCATTTCGGACACTGAAGCTAATACTGACTTACGAAGAATTTGTTCTCTAGTAACTACTTGACATATTAAGGTATTATTGCGGAAAATGTATCCTTGGGAGTAATGGAATCAAGAATCGAGAATCTCGAGATCTTTGAAGTGAAAACTTCTTTAGGCGGGTTGAGCACTTTTTGGATGAATAAAAATCATGGAAATCGCGACATCGTCACGCTGTACCGTGTATTTTAAAACAGCGCCATCTCTTTTCTACTTCCTACTTAAGTTTTCACTTCTGACGAGCAGTTCTATGACTGATGTGTTTTGTTTTGCCAATACCCACAAACACTTGTTTCGTAAAGTTATATACACAAGAATTAAAGATTTTTGGGAGAACAACAAAATAATCGACAACATAATGTAGCCCACGACACTCATGAGGCATGAAGATGAATCTCATGACACCCTCACACTTCAAAATCAGTCTAGTTGGTGGCTATATGAGGTAATAAAAAACATTACAAATTCATGCGCCTGCACCTCTTTAGTCGGGTAAAAAGCAGAATACAATCCAAAGAAAAAACGATAGCCTACATTTAGCTCAGTTCAACCGCGAAGGCAAAAAGACGATTGCGACCATCTAGTGTTGCCAACTCGATATCGGGTGATATAGGTGGGGCTAAATCGACTAGAAAATAGGACTGGATTAGTCAATATTTGCTAAAATGGTGCTAGGTTGCTAAATATTATTAAAAGTACTTGAATTTATAATATAAACTGTCTGCCTATTGTGCAGATTACTACAAATTTTGGATATATGTAATTTTTTTACTAACACAATATATGAACAAGCTTTTTGATATAAAGAAAAAACTATTTTTGGCAGTTTAAATGTAACTCTTGTAATGAAATAAATACATAAAGAGTACAATATGGTTCATTCCCAGGTTGTCTATGGTTTTGACGGATGATCATTTTAGGCTAGATTTATGGTTAGGGGCTGAATTATTATTTACGGGGCTGTACAAGCAGACAAATGGCTAAATCAAGCCCCGATAGGTCTATACTGGCAACCCTGCGACCGCCTCCCCCGACTAGTTTTATTAATTTACCGCCGCTAAACGGACTTATTCAATAACAAAGTTGCTTATCTTTTGCCAACTCTTAATTAATGCGTTCATTTCGCATCTGACGGAATCCAGTTGCTAAAGTAACAGGATATATATGAACTAATCACCACTTATGTTTGCAATGCAATTAACTAATTAAATTCTGGATATCGTCTCGTACAAAACTGCAAGTAGGTACCTACTTGCTATACTATCGTCCCTAATAGGTCGTTTCTACTCGCGGAGTACTTAGTTCTTTTTTTAATTACAGCCGGTAAGTGTTAAATAAAACTTTTGAAAGAAATAATGACCGTTGACAGTGTTCTTAATGGTAATTAAAATTTGATAAAGATACGAAAGATACGAAAAGTAATGTTCCTTAAACGTAAATAACATTAAAATGTACTAGCTATTTCCCAATAACTTACATATTAAAAGCAGTTTGAAATAGTTTACGAAGGCGGAAGCCCCGAGTTGCCGGGAATTGAGAAGTTAGAAAAGTGGGGTTTCGCAGCGACCTTATTTCCTCCCAGCGACGAGTTTTCTAGACGTCCTGTCGGCAAAGTCGGTATCGATACTCGATACACTGAAGAAAAGGATGCTAGAATCTATTACTTGACAAGTTGGAGTTATTTTTTTATGTCCGCCGATATTGTCGATGCGCCAATTTAGATGTGGATCGCCATCTATCGGGCTGGGTTGGAAGCTGTACGGCACCGAGCGAGCCTCCCCATCTCCCCGTTAGTGATGGGAGCATGGGGTGTTCACCCCGTCCGCCGTGACGTTACTACGTAGTACGTTACAAGAGGCACAATTCACAATACTACGGTTTTGACTATGCACATTTGTGATTTTGGGAAATCGATTGAGCGATCGTTTGCAAGCGGCTTGTCATGTCTACCTCGGAGCACGCCCGAAATGCTACGCCCGAGGCGTAGCATTTCTACTGTAGCTGTCGTCGGGAAAGACATAAAAAAATTATTGGCGCATCTTTTCTGAGGTTTTTGTTGTCAACATTACATAAATGTTATGTATTATCTAAACATATTGTGACAAGAAAACAAACTAGAAAGAAAAAAACTCATAACCAAGGACATAGGAATACGAAAGCAACACTTAATGATGGACATAGAAACAGAAACAGCAAGTCACTTAACGGTACAACCGAATTAGTTTCAAATTTGATGCTCAAGCGTCGAACGAAATCTTTCCCCATTTAAAAACCAATCATTTGACTTCCGTTTGAGTTCACAACACCCGATCGAAAACGCTTCGCTAGTTTTACCGGTGTGATAGACTGGTGTAGCCCGTAGCTTAGACCCGCCCTTATCTAGTCTATTTCGGGAGTAGACAGCGCGCCACCACCGCTCCGTGGAGGTAGCGCCAATAATATCCGATACTCGTGTATAATGGGGCCAGATTTAGATCATCGCTGATGCAGGTGACTTTGAATGTTGAATGAATTTGGTCCGTAAGCTTACCGTCATGATTTCACACATCCGAAAAAAATCCCAGTGTCATGACCAGCTTACCATCAAGACTCAGGGACAATATTTGTTGAAACTAATTATGATGGCAGCTGTATCATTCTAAACTAGCATTCGAAATATTTAATTAGAACTGAAAATATTGATTCACAGCTTTTCTTTACAACTTGTGGCTTCCAAATGCTGAGAACATTTCCCTTCTTGTCTCGAATGCTACCTTTCCAAAAATACTCCCAGGGTAACGGCTGCTTCCGTATTTATCACAAGATGAAATCTGTTGTACCCTTAGTGCAAGATTTGCCAATTTTCGAAAACTTTTTTTGTTTTCGTATTGTTCTACTAATCTTGTACGAAGGGTAGGCGAAGTTTAGGCTGCGTTTTGCATTCAACATACTATTCAGGCGTTATGACCTGCGAAGGTGAACCAAGAAAAAATACGGTCACTAACAGCACGTTTCTAAATATCGTAGGTAGTGATTTCATCACAGTACAAAAGCTCATTATAATACAGCACAATACTTTAATAATAACTCCATAGTTACAAGTCAAACTTCTCCAGTACACTCGTCTACAACAATGTATATAAAAATTATATCTTAATAATATTATTATGTAGGTATGTGCATCAAATTAAAATAATGATGTATTTAATAATAATAAAAAATGAAATACGAACAAAAATGTCATTACAATAATAATTAAGTATGTCAAATTCAATTCATCAATCGTTATTTACTAAAGCACCTGAAATATTAATGGAATCATCCATGAATATTTCAGGTATTAATGGAATCATCCATGAATATTTCAGGTAGTTTAATATAGCCATTAAAATTATAATATTGTTGGTCAAGGAGCCAAGTTTTTCATATCATTTCATTTCCACATTATTCCTGCACTAGTGATCGTAGCTTTATGTTAACCCCTAGGCTCGGTCAACGATGACCTGAGGAATATTTAAAGGGTCGGAACTAACCGCTTCCTCCAGACTGCTGACAAGGCAAGTGTAAGCTTCAGTGAATCCACTGAATGGCCAATCAAGTACCTATCTTCAATGGAGGATCATTCAATCGTAAGTTACATGAATAGTGAAATTGAAACTAGTTTACCAGAAATCTAATGACTAAGGCCTTACTTAAAAACGTTACTCAAGTTGATCTATGTTTTAAAATGATCTCTCAACTTCTCGCTGACGGCAATCGTCACACGCGAAAACAAGACGGAGCATATTTAAGCGTATGTCAACTTGAGTAACGTTTTTAAATAAGGCCTTTATAGGTAATATCTATGACGTATTAGTTCCTATAACGAGGACGGTTCCAAGTTCAATTTTTTTATTTATTTTTCGATTTTCCGCTAATTGAAGACCGATAAAAAAAAAATGTTTGGTAGTACTTTCAATTTGAACTTTTTTTGCGTCATAACCCCTTTCAATTGTCAAAATTCTGACACTTGTGATCCCGATCAAAGATCCATAATAAGGCAGGCGACTCTAGCAATTACCTTCCTCTACATTCGGACACAGTGACGAATACACAAACACTGCAGCAGCTAAAAAGGAGGTGTTCTAATATAATTCTTATTTGTAGTCTCATTTCGTGATATATATCTAGTTTGTTCTTTAATATAAACAAGATACTTTTGAAATATTGTGTGTTTTTGCATTATCATGCACAAAATACCCAGTCTTTTGGAACTTTATAAAGGTAAATTTAAAATAACAGCCAGCTAGTAGAGTTTAATGGAGTTAGTTAAAGTTAGTCTGCAGTCCACAGAGATAAATAAAAACTGTTTCATTCGTGTCTCCTTCGCCAAAACAAATGATATCAAATTGAAGATTTGTTACAAACATGTGAACCTTATATTGACTTTTGTCTTGCTCTCTCATTATCCGAGAGAGCGAGAAACAATTCAATGTAAGGTTATTATAAGATTGTTTTTAAGATAATGGTAACCCATCTGGAGCAGGTACGATCTTTACTTGTTCAGTTACTGTGATCTGGTTTCGTATTGCCACTTGGGATGAATGTTTCAAAACAAAGGTGCCAGTGGGGAGTGGGAAATCATTTCGCTAGGCGCGTACCGCGGACCCTACACGTTTCTATTTACACCGACCAACTTATATTGAACATTGTGAGGGAGCCACTATGATTATTATCTTAACGAATCCTGAGAAAAAATATAGTTCCATTATTTGGCCAATTGTTATGTTAGGAACGGTTTTCTAAAGGTTCAGTGGTCAGGATAATTATTTTGTTTGAGGTCTTATTTTAGAAATTGAGGAGAAAAATTTGTGTTGCTTTTGTTAACTTGTAAACTATTTTTTTCGCAATATTTAAGTCCAAAGGTTTTTCTTTATTTTTTCCTAAAATAAAATTTTACAACGAATTCGTCAACAGAAATACATACCTCTAACGCCATCTAGCGATAAATACGCAGTTCCACATTTTGCCAACAGATGTCGCCGCACAAATTTTCCTCCAAACGTAACAGTTTCATTCCCGTCATAAAACTAAAACTACCCAAGGCAAACAAAGTCCCCCCTATTATATTATTAACGTGCACCGTGTGAAATACAAGACGTGTGTGGCAGGTGGTCATTAAGTGCACAGAGTACTAAATCCTAGCAGAGAAACAGCTGCTGCGAACGCAAAAGTGAATAGTTCACTTATACGACACGCCAGGTTTCAGGGACCGGGGTTCCTGAATCTGGGCCTGCATGCATTTACAAGAAAGGCCCTAAGTCACTTGATGCTATGAAGAACAAGGTTGTAATTGTTGTTGCCAATGCTTAAATTTCAGTTTCAATATTAACGCTACCGCGTGTCTAGATCTAGCAAAGACGAGCAAAAAAATAAATCACGTTTGTTGTATGGGAGCCCTCTTAAATATTTATTTTATTCAGTTTTTTTAGTATTTCTTGTTATAGCGGCAACAGAAATACATAATCTGTTAAAATTTAAACTGTGTAACTATCACGGTTCATGAGATACAGCCTGGTGACAGACGGACAGCGGAGTCATAGTAATAGGGACCTGTTTTACCCTTTGGGTACGGAACTCTAAAAAATACAGTGGAAAATAGAACCGTCCCACTTTTTTGAAGTCGGTTAACTATAGGGTAGTTTTGTTTTTTTGAAGCTATTTCTTTACCCGGTATTACGTGGAAGTGTTGTGTACGGTGTACGCGGAATATTTGAGCAAGCGCAGTCGCGTTCGGCGGCCGAGTCGGTGGTAAAACGTGTATCGTTATGGGGCCTAGCGCCTCCCTGCTCGGTACTACATGTTCTCGAACTTTGGTCACTCCGATCTTAAACGTAGAAAAAAGACATCACCATACGCAAATCCATCTGTGCAATTATGTCCCAGATATTTATTTATTTATACGATATCAAGACTTGTATAATACTTTTCTCAAAACTTAAATGTATTTTCACGTAAAGTAAATATTTTGGGGGTACATACGTATTTTTAACCGACTTCCAAAAAGGAGGAGGTTCTCAATTCGAGTGTTTTTATTTTTTGCCTCAGAACTTTCGACTGCGTGAACCGATTTTGATGATTCTTCTTTTATTTGAAAGCCGGTGCTTTCTGTGTGGTTCCATTTTAATTTGGTCCAGTTCTGAAATGTTTATGATGTCGGTTTTTTATGTAATTATTTTCAGTTTTACATATTAAAACGTTCCATAGCAAGCACTTTTTGAAATGAACATTTCCAGATGGTTTCTGTTTGTCTATGAGCTTCACATATACCAGTATACCAGTATACCAGCCATCAGTCATGATATCTATCTGCATTTGGAAATGTGCCTAGTACTAAATTATTAAATTACTTTTTCTATAACAATGTGAAGTACCTGAAGGTTCTAGAATGAAGAACTAATATAATATGATTAATTATTTATAAGTATACCTATAATTTAATAACGCTTATTGAGCTGTTAAAATAAAATTAAAATTTTTACCGTGAACCAATTTTAGTAACCCCGAAAGTATGGTACATTTTCTTTACTCTCTCTTTATTATACAAATATAGTATTTAAAAATTAAAAATAAAATACCTAGCCACATATTTCCTCAACATTTTTTTTAACAACCGAATTGAGAACCCCCCCCCCCCTCGTTTTTTGAAGTCGGTTAAGAAGCACTCTCAGCTTATAAGATCCCTCTATTTACGTCGGGAATTAAAAACATTTGCAAGCATTATGTAAAAAAAAAAAACTGTTTTATCGGTTGATGCGCATGTGCACCGAAATATCAGAAGCTCCTTCCACAACCTTACCACGGTAAATATCCCGTAAATAATGTTAAATATTAGATATTCTAAAAATAAATAAATTAGTAAGTTATAAATTGCAATATTACGTAATGAAATTCTTATTCAACATACATTATTAATTCCTTTAGTCAAATATTATTACAAATACAATACACTTTTCAATAGTAACTCCTATAAAAGTCACAGAATTTCCATAGGAAATGTTTTTGGCGTTTTGATATTGATATCCACATTCCTTACAATACGATCAAGTCAAGTAATTTGTATCAGACTGGGATTTAGAAAATCGGCGCCTGCACATACCATTATAGTGTTAAATTATTGTTACCTAATTACGTTAACTATAAGATGGATAAGACACTACTTCAAAAGCACAAAAGTACAAATTACGAGAACAAACTTTACATATAGCATTCCGTATTAAACTTTTGTTAGCAGTTTTCACCCGCGTGGTGATGAAAAATTATGTTAATGAAAAGCAGCCCAAGTTACTCCTTATAACATCAGCTATCTGCTAGAAAAAGTCCCGTCAAAATATGTCCAGCTGTTTTGGAGTTCAATACATACATCGCCTTTAATGAAATAAAATAGTTTAATGTCCAGATTTGCATCCATAGCTTATTAAAATTAAAATACAAAAATTATACACATTAAAAATAAAAAATAAAGATTAATCAACACAATAATTACGAAGAAGTAATAAGTATGAAGAAGAAGAGTGATGAAGATGCGTGTTAATATGTATGAAGAAGAAGATAGTAAGCTCACCGTCACAGTAAAGCTTCGTCTCGAGAACCGACAGTGGCGCTTCCATGTGATAGAGGTCGCGGAATACGGGACACAGGGCATTAGAATGCAGCGCGCGTGTTTTCCGCTCCCCGTACGCTTCCTTGCGGAGACCCGCGTCTGTCCTTCGCAATGGCCACACCTTGGACCCAGCGCTTCGACCAATATTCAGTCAATGTTGCTAATGGTCAATCGTTACATTTTTGTATGTAGCTTCATAACTAAAGTGCGGAGTGCGCCAGGCCTGCTAATACTGCTAGACTAGCAAGCCAAATGATGATTACACTCCTGTTTTGATTGGGATCTGTGTATTAACATATTTCTATAACAGCAAATTAGGTTACATTATATTTTATCTTGAATTAAACCACACACAGTCCAATTTTTTGTGCTGAGCAAATTGTTTCATTCGTGTTGCTTTGCTTTGTTTTTAAAAGAATGGCTGAGGTTCTGTATTATTGATGGCGGATTAACTTGGAAAACGTAGTTTTGTCCAACGTTGGATCACATATTATACGTTCCCAGTATCGCAATGTCCACACGTTTCTCCGTGTCGGATGTTTCGGTTCTTATTGGTGGTCTGCGGTCTCCGGACTCGTGGGCGGAGGAAATTATATGAGCTTAGATCAAATTGAGTCATAATGATAGTACTGTTCTCTGGGAACGTTTCGTTTTCGAACAAGAATGGTGACGAAATAGATGCCAGGTAGAGTTGGAAATTGAACTGTAGAGCAATACTTTTTTTAATTTTGAAAGCTGTCACTGTTGATCGCTGATTATGATGCAAAGAAACAATTTTAAAGGGTTTAGATAAAAGAACCTTTATTGTGCGAACCGCTGGTCTGTGAAATGTGTGCTAGGTGTTCCCCGATAGTTAAAATCGGAGTGATTTCAAGTTGCGAGTGAATCGGTTTCTTCTAGGCAAGCATACTCCACCGTAGACCGCATCATTGCTTAACATCAGGTGAGGTGGCGGTCAAACGCAAGCCTTACCTTCTTCTTTTTATACATGAAAGTCCCTATATAGACTTTGAAACGGCTGGACCGATTTAGACGGGACTTTAACGGTAGATAGCAGATATTGTAATTAATCCACGCAGCGCAGCTAGTTAAATATAAAAAAGGTAAATTGGTGAAAGGTCCTAAAAGTTAATAAAAATACAAAACTGACATCGAATGTCTCATTTCAAATTAAGTCAACTAAATTCTTCAATGTCGACTCTATTGTAAAAACCAGTACGTTGTGTAAAAGATTTTAAAAGTAAAGCGTATCGATGTTAAATTTAAACCAGACAACAAATAAAGCAAAACGCCAGAGACTGTTGTTATGCCGTATAATTGGCGGTAACACATAAAAATAAAGGAAGAAAACAACCGAATCTAATCACACAAACAGCCTCGTATCATGCACTTCTCTTTGTTTAATCTTCCTAAGCTTTAATATGAAAGACGATTCCAATCCACAAGGACGCCTATCGCCCTCTGTACTCTCCCTACTTGCAAGAACGTCTTAACTACATGTTTATCGCGCAATCTATTTAATTCTCTATTGTTTTCTGCAAAGAGCTACTTTCCCAGCTTTCATGTCCCTATCCAACGACTCAAATGGCTGTAAGAACATTAGAAACACGACGGAAATTCAACTTTACAGTATTGTCATGAGGTTTTACTTCAGATTAAACCAGTGGTCAGTTGTTGCGGAATATTTCCGGTTAATAACGGATGAAAATAATGGCGTCTGAAAGCTGAAGGCGAGGCGTCGCACTTTTCCGCTTCTGCTGGGAGCTATTTTTTGTCCTCGAGCCTTCTGCTCCGCTTTTCGGCGATTTTTTGGGAAATCTTAACGTTTACGGTTTAAAAGGCTACGGCTTTTTGAAAAGCCCAACTCGACTTTAAAACGGAATTTCGAAACATTTATTAGCGGCCCATGAATATGGTAGTCACTACTAGTCACACGTTTTTATTGCTGTTTTCTCGCACCGTGTTTTCGTTAGCGGCTTAAATTGACCTTTGTCGCTAGTTAAATAAATTACGCTTAAGTTGACAACTCAGCGACAAATTTTCCGACATTTTTGACCCGGTAAAAAGTATAACAAAAATTGTTCACTGAATTTTGGCCCCACAGTCAATTCTTTGCAGTGATAAAAATTTTTGCTCAACAAATGATTTTGATTGATTTAATTTGATTTTGATTTCAAATGTTATACATAAATTTGATGGCAGGAAGGATTCGAACCTGTACTATCTAGCTAGTCCATTTCTGAGTCACGCGGAGCCCTCACTTCAAGTGTTCCATTCATAATTAGTGTACCCACACTTCAAATATAAATAAAATAAATAAATAAATATCTGGGACATTATTGCACACACGGTCATCTGTCCCCAAACTATGCAAAGCTTGTAATATGGTTGCCAGAGACTGATATACATACATATATATTTTTAAATACATATTTAAATAGCTATTAAAATAAATTTCGAATAATTATCAATTAAAAAAATATTCCTCACAAAATTAATATGAAATGGAATCAAATTCTGTTTTATTGGACGGATTTGTGAAGAAACAAAAAAAAACAATTGAATTTAGAACCCCCCCCCCCCCTTTTCTTTTTGAAGTCCGTTAAAAAAGGTTTATACTTAGATTTTTGGCGGGTTGTTAATTGAGTTTTAGCGGTTGAGTTAAAACCATGTTCAAGCGCTGCTTCTCAGTTTTCTGCTTAACATGATGCATGTAACTCCGCCGAAATATCGGGAGCTCCATCCACGATCTTATTACGGTAAATATCGTGTTAATATATATATAACTTATATAAAATTTCGCATCACGGCGTTTGTGGTCGCACTCCTCCAAAAAGGCTCGACTGATTTTTATGATTGTTTAATGTTTAATTATGTTAAGAACCGATAACCGATTGGGAAGAAAGGAGAGACCACGAACCGGAAGACGCAGCGTAGGTAGGCCTCCCACTAGATGGACCGATGACATCGTGAGTCGCGGGCATCCAGTGGATGCAGATGGCAGGTTGTCGTTCAGTGTGGAGGTTAAAGGGGGAGGCCTGTGTTCAGCAGTGGACGTCTTATGGCTGATGATGATCATGATGAATGTATTTGGTATGGTTAAATTATTTTTCATCATCATCATATTGAATATCAATTGTGGTTGAATTAAGCTCCTAATATGCGTACTGTGTAGAGTTCAAACGGAGCTGGACCTTGTATAGTGATTGGTCTTGTGATTTATTACTCACTGAAGTTTGCGGGTCCTCTTTGTTTCAAGTTTTTAGCGAAATTTCGGACCAGGGCCGTTATTTAAATTAACACGTACCCTTTTCACCGGTCTGAATTTGTAAGTCATCTACGAACCCTTAATCCGGATCGATGTAACGTCTTTGTATTAACTTTTAACCCTTTTTCTCACGGTGAACCCCCATATTCAAACGGAGTATAAAGTCGCTATAAATGACTGTGTTACGTGCACCAGTCTGAATGTTTTCTGTTGACCTTGTTCTATCCACCCTTCTTTGGTGGATAGAACAAGGCCAACTGATGAGGGTGCTAGGTGAATTCTGCAGGCGGCAATAAAAATCCCGTGCGACTGAGTATTGGCATTGGTAGTATACAAACAATTAACGTCACTAGTTCGCTTTAAGCAGTCGGAGGGAAGTAACGAATTCGACAAATTTTAGTTGGTCGCTAATCTATTTCCTTGGCCTCCGTATCCAGGGCTATCTCATTCGGCAGCGTTTACTCGAGGGTCAGTGCCAATGTGGCAAAGTTAGATATGCATATGAATTAAAGCCCGAACGCGAGAGAAGCGCCCCGTTTAATTTTCCAATGTGATATTAATTTTAGGGTAGCGATTTCGCTGTGCTCATGCGGAGCCCCTCCGTTGTTGATGACCGGTAGCGATAACGTGGACCATTATCATTATTAAGGTTTGCCTTTATAATAGATTACTGAAGATAAATACACTGAGGCGTTTATGGACGGATGAGAAAATGAGGGCTAAGGCGCGTGGCGGCGGCCTATACGTGAGGCAATCAGTACGGAGTTTTTCTCAAACATTACTCACGTAAAAATGTACGTCAATATTTTGTAGTAAATTTCACATATCAATAAAACGGTCGAAATCAACCAAAATTTGGAAAAAAATTACTAGAAGGCTATGGCTTGTACTATGAACCAATCAAATGACAGCTTTTTTTTTTTTTTAACTTAATCAAATCTCTTTGTACATTAAAAGAAATACATACCTTCAAGATATTGTACGAGACATACATAACCCGCCGCTTTAAAAACGAGACCTCAAAGTCTTATTTTCCAAGTGGGTTCTTCAAATGGTCACATTTTCGATCAACCTTGAGGAAAAATAATGTTGTTTGTGCCAAATTCTCGGTAATGTTTAGGCCTTGTGAACGGAAGTCGTGAAGACTATTGTGTTAAGGTATACGCGAACCTAATAATTACGAACTAAAATGATGTCACACGGACCATTGACTGCCAACAGTGGTCATTAATCGTACTCTTGTGGAGGATGCGAGCAAGCAGACGTCCGCGTCTTAAAATAATTGCCTCTACATTCACAAGAGTACTAAGCCTCGCTTGTTAGTCTAACCGCCATTTTGATTGTCCGAAGCTATTCCAGGGCCAAAAGACCATCCTTGATTCTACTAAACTAATTGTTAATGAATTGCCGATTTTTTTTCACTTTTGACACTTTTTGTATTCTACTGACTCCAATCTAATATTAAAAAGAGGAAAGATTTCAATTTTTTGATTTGTGTATGTTTGTAACGAATTAACTCAAAAACTACTGGACCGATTTTAAAAATTCTTTCACCACTAGAATGCTACATTATCCCTGAGTAACATAGGCTATCTTTATTACTAGAATTATAAAGACGGCTAAGTACGATAGTTTTTTAATTGTGACCATTGAATAACAATCGAAAAATCTCTTACTAAATCTATTACAATCTTAAATTTAACAGACTACAATTTTTAATAACAATTGTTATTGAATTGTAATTGCATTGTTTATGAATGTTTTTTCTTAAAAAATAGTAGAATCGGGGCCCTGTTTACTGGCATTTGACGGTCTGTATTCGATTAAGTGTTGTAATCATTTCAGAAACACTCAATCAAAATCGTTCAACCAAGTCAAGTTCAGGAACTGGGAAGTAATTTTACCCGTTACTGAAGTTTTCGCCTTTGGTTTTGCGGCTGGTATTGCGTAAAATTATGGACTGAATTCGATTCGTATTTAGAAATTTCACAATAGAGACCTTTGAAACTACTCGGCTTCTCGAAAGTTCGGATTTTCAACGTTTCCGTAGCTATGGATTGTTTTAATAATAAACTATGGTGTTATGCTTTGACTTGGGCGTGTTTAATCACGTCCTTTTAAACATTACAATCATAATATTACAATTGCGAAAGCGTGTTTGTTTGTTCGTCTTTCACGCAGTGATAGAGCGAGCAGTCTACGGGTCGATCGACGTGATTTTTTTGTTGGAGATCTGGTGATTGACTTACGATAACTCTTATCCCAGACAAAAAGCCCGGCACGATCCTTGAATGAATATCTACGCGCTTGAAATCACGTAGCTCAGCTAGTTGCAAAGAATGAAAATCAAGTCAGTCAAAGACGCTTTATTGGAAGCTTCTGAACTGTCAGACAGGAGTACGTTTAGTACCTTTCGTTATTATACATTCTGGGTTTATCTGACATGTTAAAGGTAAAAAGTTAAATTGTCACGGCGTTGCGGTGTCCGGGATAGGGCTGTAATTGAAAGGCGTTCGTTGGCCTTGTTTCTAAGGGCTCGTGAATCTTTTGTCTCCATTCGGAAGTTCGCCCTCGGTACTTTCCATTGTCGCACATTTCCGAGAACTCGAGCAAAACGACCTCTTTAAAAATTAAGCAATATTTTCGCGCTATCCTTTAATTGGTTTCGAGAAAGTTCGGTTCGACTATAACTCCAGAATAATTTTCAAGCTTTCTCGCATTTCAGAGCGTCTTTTTAACAAAGCATCTCCACCTTGTCGGAACTCAATAGCAGCGTTTCTAGAAGAATACTAAGAACCTGTACCTGACCTTTACCTTTGATCGCTATCTGACAAAATGTTGGAGCTGTCGAGTCGATCGCAAATCAATTACCGATATGAATATTCAATCGCCGTATTTTCTGATTGAAAATGTATCTCAATATCCGAAAGCGTTATTAATTCGTATTATTCTTAACTGATGCATAATCGGCTTTATTCAGAATGTACTGTACAGAAATAGTGTGGTTGCTGCGAGCTTTACAGCGTATATCCTACGCGTGTACTGTCGATGTGTTTAACGCCTATTCTGTGGATGAAATATTTATATCCCGAAGGAGCGACAGCACATTTCCACCGTGGGCTATTTAGGGATACGGATTCATCTCATAAAGAATTCAGCGCACTGGACAACCGAGATAGAGCAATTTGAGGGCTTTTGGAGATTTAACTGGCTTCGGAGAGCATTAACATGAATGTAATAAACAATGATGTTTATGAACTGGAGTTGCGTGCTATCAGCATTTGGATTCAATAACGAAGCAATTTTAACCTTGAACACATTCTTCAGACCATATTATGTACGATTCAACCGCTAAACATTCCCAAGGGCAATAATACTTGCCCCTATCCAAAATTCTAATGAGCATTACCATAGTCGGAATAATCAAATAAACATCGATTGTGTATCCACGCTATTCCAACGCCTATGCACTATGTGCATCAGACGCCGCGTCCGAAAGGCGCGCGGTCAGTACACTCGCGATCGTCGGTGCGTCGCGACGTTAATCACTCGGCACTCCCGAGCGCGCGTCACTCCCATCGACAGTACCACGTGCGTACAACTAAAATAAATAAACGCACCTCGTTCGTACTACATGCGCGTGTTTGTGACTTCTTGCATTTTACTTCACGCGGCCGTTTACTCGAAGACTTTGATTGTTTTCGAGTTTTAGGGCTCGCTCATGACTATGACTCATCATTTGATAGATTGCCTTATTCACTTTTACGAGTATAGTTATTTTGAACAAATATTTCGTAATATTTAGTCCAGCGTTCTAAAGCATATTCGTCTGGAATCGATGCAAAGCAAGCATGTTGATGTGAGTGAGAATAATCAAACCCCGATTCAACCCCCCTTCATTCAGCGCGAGTAATAATAGCCGGCGAGTGAGGGTGGGGGAGCGTGCACCCGATCACGTACCCATCGGCGGTGCATACTCCGAAATAATACCTAAAGGACTTGTATTCCTAGAGGGTAGGGTCCTCGGAACGCGCTTAGAGTTTCCGTCGGTGACTGTACGTGCTAAGTAGATTCCGATTGGTCTGCTTCAGTCGCAGATAGAGGATGTTTACATTGAGCTGTTGTCAATAACAGGACAGTATTGTCAACTTTACGCTGCTCCTCGTTTGTTATGAAGATACAAAATAAAATACTTTGACGTTGGTACCATTGAATCCGGAATATGAATCACACTATTCAATTATTCATACCCGTTCCAGTTGAGATCTTTATCGTTGGGTTTGTCTATTACGAGATACGTTTCAAATTCCAAATTATCAATGATTCGTCTTTTTAAAAATTTCTTCCCAAAGATGGTCGTCTAAATCTGTAACTTCCTGCTCTCTGGTAGCGATGAATGAACAAACGCAATTCGATAAACTTGCTCGGAGACCGTGACCGAATTTGATTCTGCTATTAAAATTGGTCATTGCACTTGCAGGCCACGCTCGCACGGTCCAATCCCTTCGGAATCACCCGCGTTTGGTCGGCCGACTGATTGATCTACTAGTTGATAGATAGTGGTGAGACTTCGAGAAATACGCATCGATAATTTCTTCTAAACGTCTTATTTGTTATTCATTTATAACTTCGGTATTCTTGGAATTCGGTTTATCGCTGCTTTAACTATCTGTAATTCTCCGATTTACAATTTGATTAAAATATTAATGATTATGAAAACCCTAAGGAGGTAATTAAATTTTATAAGAAGCCAAATTAAATAATAGAGATTAGATATTATTTTATGCCTGAAAATTTTATAATTCTTTATACTGATTTATGCGTTATCTTTATTCAGTGTTATAAATAGCAGTTATACTCTATTAATCGTTTTAATTTCATCCCTATTCGATTGGATAGAGGGGTGGCAGAGCTCCTTTGTCACCACCTGTCTAAGTAATGGGTATCGGAAGAAAGGAAACCGAGCCCGCAGTTGTGAAACAGCAGACAGGCGGCGCGAGCGCATCTGCCGCTGTCTTGGCGCCAAAACGCACGTGTTCACTTTACCTTAGACCAAAGTACCGTCAAAACCTTTTAGTTGAAGACACCTACCACGTTAATAACGAGACTTGTGTATTCAATAATATTTGTTTCTCAAACTTCAGTTGACGTGATTACATTTTCAGTGCACCAAAACGTTTACTGACAAATTTTCCATTCAGAACAGTGTAAATGATAAAATGTTTGTTTTGAAGCAACAAGTGTGAGTGAAAAGTGACAATGCTCGGATTGCTCAAATCAGATTTCGGATATAAGAGTCGGCTGACTTTGCTGCAGCAGCTGATTGACTGCGGAGACGTACTGCTTGGGAATGAACTCGTATACGGTATGATTGTTACTTATGTGTGTAGTTACAAATAAGAAAAAGAACCCTCACATGATTAAAGGGGGCTGTAATGTTCCCGTCTTCAGTTCTCACGTTCGCACATATTCGTATTATTGAAGATATAAAATTTTGCTTGTTACCATGTTATGTACATCGATTTAAAAAAGATATCGTGAAGTAAATTATTAGTTTGCATTGATAAAACTTTGTTTTGTCCCTATTTGCAAATTCACTCTCAGTGATTTTATATCTTCAATTATGGATAAATGCGCGAGACTGTGAACGGGAAGAGCGGCCTTAATGTCATCTTATACAACAAAGATCTCAAAGCAAAAGCTCTACTAAGATATGAACGCACTGTTATACTCGTATCTAAAGGGACTTTGTATCCGCTTCACCAGGATTGTCATATCTTTAAGTAGTGCGAAGAGATAAAATTGTCTCTCCATTCCATATATTTATATTGATCCACTCTTGGTCGTGATAATGAGCGCTCGAAGGAAGTAGGTCAATACCATTTTTATCTCTACATTATAGAGGACTTTTAGTCAAAACTTATCAAGTAAACATATCCTTGCAGCAATTTATATTATTTCAACAACACGACACCATTATTAGCCAATCAGACAAGAATGTATATCAACTCGTCAACTGTTACATAAACATTGTCAAACTTAGTCTATTGAATCCGAGAATGCCTTCAACAAACACATATATTTCCCATCACAGGTTCCCAACCGTAACTAGAATAATGTACGTGGATACGAAATACAAGCGACATGAGATCACCTCGCTTGTTGTTATTAAAAACGCCATTTGTTACGTCACTTCCTTTGGAGGAGTAATAAAACGCTACGGTGGTCGGGATCCAGCTGAAGCTTCGTAGTTTGAAGTCAGACGGTAGTGGTGGACTCATTAGCATTCGCAAATACATTTCATGTATGAATACAAATAAAGCATATGACGTGCTTTGCGAAGCCCTCCAAATGCTAAAATACGTCATTGCGTGCTTTCACCTTGACACTTGCAACTTATTCTCCGGAAAGTGCGAAAGCAATATAGATTGCTATAGAATATAACCATGAATGCAAATTTTGGCATTAGTTCAAAAACAGTAAGTATTCTTAAATGTGTAAATTTAATTCACTCTAAAAGCTTTATAATGTATGTATATTTTTCATAATTAGCATAACAATAATTTTAAACGTGCTGGTGCAGGAACTGAAATTAACTTTGTTTAAAAAAAATAGCATGGGGCCATCACTATCACACAGCATTATTAATGCAGCGCGCGCAGTCGGCCGGCCGTGCGCACGCGTCGATCCTATCGTCTTTATTTATTGGCGCATTGTCCCGCGAATTTAACCGCTTTTAATTAGATATTTTTCAGTCAACACCAATAAATTGTATTGATTTGTAGTCGTTGTTATTTTGTTTTTAATGACAAATGTGCCAACTCTCTTCTCTAAGTTCGCTTAACCCCAAGAGCTTCTTTACAGCAGTTAGCTCACACTATTGCGGATAATTATGTAATACTTATTGCTCTAGCTATATAAATCTTTAGAAACATTCTGCTCTCATATTATTTTACGTCTTACGATCGTCGATGAAATACGTATTCAGTATTCATATCATATTCTCGAATCTATAGCACGTGTTTACCAATGTATTGTCTGTTTTATCTAAATTCTCAATATTTTGACAGAAATTATAACATTTAACGCAAAACAACGATTTATCTGGACACTTATGGACTCTTGTAAGCGAAATGTAATTGATAACGGTATCAATTAGGTTGTTTAATTGAACATAGTTATCGGCAATGATAAATCATAAGTTTTATTGTTTTGAAACTGATTCAAATTAAATAAAGTAAGCAAAGTATTTACCTTAATGGTGGTTGTGACGGTAAACGCAGTTAAAACAGATGTTTACGGCGACAACAAACAGAGAGACGACAGAGGATCATAAATAAAGGATCCTAAAAGTTAACAAGACAATTGTCTCAGAATATGTTGACAGATCAACAATGTGACAGAATTACGCATAAAAAGCTAAACAGTTGAAAATATAGCCATAAATTCAAACGCTCGTCCTTGACGACTACAATTTCGTAACTAATTGGTCAGAGTAAACAAAGAACTGGGAAAAGGACCGAAAACTGTAAATCTTAGGTACCCTTTTTTGCAGAAGTGACTCCAATTTCTTTGGGCATTTCTTGCATTCACCACCGACTGTACCGAGTTTGTTTATCCTAAGCGGAACCTTTGTAAATGTTTACATAATACCTCCTGTGCCATCGCGGACGCTTCGCTTTAATAAATTATGGATCAACCAATTCCAGGAACATAGAAATTTATAATTTATAACGAAGCCGCAATTTAGACAAAAATTAATCGAACCAAAGTCCAACCTTACTACACACAGCTCTGTCTGGCCCTAATACATTGGCCCTCAAAGTAATTAATAGATTTCCAATTTGAAGTTTCACATTTATATATTTTTCAACTGAATCAACTGAATTCGGCTTTCAAGTCTGCAAAAATACTGAGTATTGAGTATATGGATTCAACGCTTTTTGTTTAATTTCACGAACAATGGTGATGCCTTTTATAATTATTGCTACTTGCAAATAACTATACTCGGCTAGAACTTTTATACGGAACATTAGAACACAAACTACAATATTGTTCTGAGGCATATCTTCCTTGTTTATCTGATCTGTGGTTTTGGTATATAATAGCACATCTAATAGTCATCTAATCTCTGGAATGTGTGTATCGTTTTATATCCACCTACGTATGCGTTTTAATATCAATAAATTGCAAACAATTGCGCAGTGAACAAGAGTAATCCACTATTGACCTATTCTGTGTCTAATGACTTTTGTTATTTGCGATAGACTCTAATAACTCTAACGATAATAATAATTGTACTAAGGCAGCATCCTTGATTGTCTGATCTGAGGTTCCTCCTAAATTTATTTCACATAAATCCAACTAAGGTAATCGAAGTATCTAAGCCTTAGAGAATAGCTCCGAAAACTTAGAGTCTAAGGTATCTAGGAGGCGCTATTTTATTTGAGAACAGTCTCAATCGAAATCTCCGAGCATTTGTCACGAGGCCTGTTTAGAACCGCCGCACAAGTTCATTGTTTGAACAAGTGAGTGTGTCGGCTCATTATGCGAGTTCACCGCCGTCCGTCATGCGTGTCTTCTTTGTGCGGCGACTCGCGATGGCGACGCATCACCTGACCGATTCCCATCGTTCCGATCCACTCGAGTTCACGGTAACGGCACTCGCCTTCCCAGCTTATGAATATTGTGCTTCATGGGCCCTTTCAGACTACGCTATAATAAGTAACATTATCGCTTCACATCAGGTGAGGTGGCGGGTAAATGCTAGCCTATTATTGATCAATAACAAAAAAGTCATAATCTGCATGACATATTTGTCATCAGGCTAGGTGGCCTCAAGTCTATTTATTTATTTAAAAAAAACTGTCTGAAGCTAGTTCTCAGACTCCACCGCAACAAATCAGAGTTTGTATTATATGTTTTCGAGTTGTTTTTTTTTTGTATGTTCGTCATTTACTCCTCCGACAAGGGTTGGAGAGGTTGACCAGCTAAACACAGTTGTATAAAATCTTGCATTTCCACATACCATTACTACGAGTATAAGGTGGATGACAATGTCCACAATGTGGTAAGCGTTGTACTCCGTTTTTTTTTTTTAAATCTTTGTGCGTTTATAATTTTGTTCGAAGATAACTTGCGTTCCGTTGATCCGATCATGAAATTTTTTAGACATGTAGTTCATTCCAATACAATTCTCAAATTATAATATGAGAAAAATCAGTGTAGAGATTGCAAAGATTTAGGGGTCGCAAGGTTACAATTCGGGGCGTCTACAATAAGTTACATATTATCTTACCTCACACCTAGGTAGGGGGGTGCCCTCTACCTTGAGAGGATGCAAATGTGTGATCGTGTCTATAAAAATGGATGTGAGCGTTATTTTCATGTCGTGTTATTGAAGCTATATCGTGGCAGGCGGAGAATTCTGCGAAGCTATAAGATATGAAGTGTAGTCTGAAAGACCTTAAGTGCTTTGACAATGGCGATTTGGTACGTGCTAGAAGCAATCAAGATTTTTGGCTTTAAATGTTTTTGAGGTCAACGGTGTCTGTAAATTCTGACTCTATGATACTAAGTAGTAAGCGAATCAAAAGGTTTTTTATTCACCATCGTTTTTTAATTCGTCTATTTTGATTCTACCACTCTCTTTAGCGCTTTGCTTGTCGCGTCTTGTCTGGTCGTCTTCCTGATGTCAGATCTCGTCATCCTCTGTCAGTCCTTATGTTTCTTTTATTATCAGTGTAGTGATCAATGAGTTCTTTCTGACACCGTGATCTATCAATCACAATTCTGTTTTCACCCTTTTACAATCCTATTTTTGATCAGAAACAATCCTGTTTTCTATCAGTTATAATCGATCTTCTCCGCCATTTCTTAATTTACCAAATAACTCCATATTTCCTTTGAATCTCTTCAAAACAGTTACTAAAACAGCACAATCTCTCTAATCTACATGTTTGTACTAAACGGTATCAATGCGACATCACGGGGCTTGCAGTCGTAGCTACGGAATACATAATAAGGAACAAACACACTAATGCACAACGCCTAGTTATATAAGACTCGTAGACTGCACTATAGGATTCACGGTGCAATGTATGGCACGACACATCGACGCGACACAAAACATTATCCGAATGCCCAATTCGGGCGTATGTATGCATGTTTGTTTTTATCGTTTCTGTATTTCTTTCGCCTAAATAAATTGACTGATTTTGATTTGCGAGGTGTCGTTAGATTCCTCTATTATGCCCAGAGTGTCATAGGTTACATTTGCAGTTGGGTTCTTGGTTTATAATATAATTGTTAATTCTTCTTACCTCATTGCTGACAATGATAATATGCAATTTTTAGCTAGTGTTTAATGTAGTAATCATCTACGTGGGCACACGAAATCTGAAGATAAATTGTCTATTCATGTGCAGAATATATCAAATAGGTGAAAAGATGAAGCCAATCGTGGTGGATTGAACTTGAATCAGTACGAGAGAGACTGACAAAGGTGACAGAATCATTCCACCTTATTCAGCATATTACCACTAAGGGATTGGCCCTTTTGAAATAACAATGACTTTGATAAAGTCGCAGAACAAAACGACCGGGATAGTAATTTTAAAGAGAGTTTTAATAGTATTACAGTTGGACTACTTGTAGTGATAATGATTTCTTAGGTTTTCGCAATTAGTATACAATAACATCAAACATAACATTTCTATAAACATCCGTCATCTAGACGTCGTCTACCTCAGACTAAGGTCACAGCAACGTGTTTGAAACGTCAGGAATACACGCGATAAAATACTAACAGTATTTTTTTATTCTGAATCTAAATCAAACCTAAAAAAAAAAATAGCAAGGTAGAGCACAATAATAAAAGAAAAGTGAAAAAGTAGGTAACATCGGGACCCGAATGACCCGATGTCAAGAGTTACAACGATGCAGTATCTTAAACGTCAATGACTAATTTCATACACAATTTGTCGCTTCGCGTTGCGCATGCTTCATAGTGAAGCGTTACCTTAATCCACACTGGCCTGTATTCCCGTACATACGCGGCCAGATATGGCGGGCTCGGAAAGATATGGTCGCCAGTAAAGGGGATTGTTGATTGGTGATGTTCCAATGCTGACTAGAGATGATTAAGACTGATCTATTTTTTTTAACTAAACACAATACGTGGAACAAAAGTTTTTTTTTGTAAAAGAGTAATTTCAATTCTTAAACCACTACGTTGAAGAGCTGAAGCGAGTAGCGAGTACTCTTACGTACAGGGTTACGCAGAACGGTGGTACTAAACCAAAATAAGTATATTAGCCTCATTATGAACAACCTTTACTAAAATCGCGAAAAAACACCTGTCCCATACTAAAATATAATTCTCCTCACTTAACGAAATAAATGGAATAGTTGGACCCTTGGACCCATCTTAAAATTTGATTATATAATAAATGTGTTCCGTGACCTGGTTTGGGCTGACTATCACCTATCCGCGTAACCCTGAATAAACTGGTAGATTTGTGAAGGAAGTTCCTACTCATTCTAAACTTAGGCTTTTTTGCAATCTATTAGTTTTATCGAGGACTGAAACCCACAATGCGTATATTATGGCCATAAACAAAACATAGAAGAAACAAAGACATTAAACAGAACTAACTAGTTCTGTCTACGATATATGAGACATAACACCTTTGTGTGTAACATTGTAAGGATTATTGCCACCAGTGGCATAGCTAGGTAACCAAAGGCCGTGGTGCAAAAAAATGGGGCCCTATCTAAACTGGGTTAGGTTTAATACCATAATTATTATTTTAATAACCAAGTAAAAATATAAATACTAGGTACAAAGCTACTTTATCATCAGCTCTTTATTGTGCTCTAAGCTACTTACTACACGACTTGTGTGTATGAAGGGTTTTTTTTCTTCTAAAGTTCAGTTTGAGGGTTTTTGGTCAGGGTCCGAGGGCCCCCTGAGCTTGAGGGCCCCGGTGCACGGCACCGCCTAGCCCTCCGATAGCTACGCCACTGATTGTCACCAACGTCTGTAACATTAATATTGTGTACTTTGCCTTATAATCGTGGGTGGTCATTACGTAAGTTTTCGCTTCGCTCGGTCGAGCGCTGTTCGCTCGAGAACAGACCTAATGCGTTTATGTTTACAGTTTAGCTTGTGGAGCGTATGTGGAACAATAGCCTAATAGATTTATAGCTTCTGAAACAGTCGTGTGACAACAACTCGGGAATTAGGTTGTTTGACGTAGACAACGCACTAACAATGCCTCGGGCAGGTGGCGATGACCACTTACCATCAGGTGGGCCGTCGCTTGTTGGCCACTTATTCTATAATAACAAATATTAACTTAAAAAAAAACAAGTTAAAAGAGCTGACTATTTTTTTTATCGCGTATAAGTCCGCGTTTGACCACCAACTCGCCCGTTAGTAAGTGAAGATGTGGTCGAAGATGAAGCATGCAGACTTAGAAGATACCTATTCACTCTAACTTCAAAAGCCTGAAGAGATTTTCTTGAATTTTATTTTGATTTGAAATTTCTACTCTCGATCAAGTCACCTTTAATAAAAATACGGTTTTGTCACACACGTTAAGCTTAAAACACCCCTCTTTTTGCATCGGTGGTTAAAAAAGTTAATTTAGTGTAGGTAATAAAAATGTCAACTAAAGAACCATTGCCGCACCATGACCTTTATTTTGAAAATATCATTAATGAGTTTTCTGGATAAAAAGCGTTTAAATGAAACAAAATTAAAATCTACCTATAATAAAAACGTAGAGCTAAAAAATCTGTAATTGCGAGATAAAAACACACACAGGGCTTCTTAAAATAAGCAGCTGAACATGTTAAGTTTTTAGAATTTTTGTCTGTTTGTTTCTTTGTTTGCATGGGCACATCTCTTAAACCACTAGATGGATTTAAATACGGTTTTCACGAATATGCTTAGCTATGACCAGATTGAAGGCTATGTTATGTGATGCGAAAAAGGGTTGAAAGTTTATATGAAAATTACGCGTTACTAAGTCGCGGGCAACAGCACTACTACTATCTGTACATACATAAATAAATAAACGTAATAATTATTATCAATAGCAAATTTTTTACATAAGCTGCTACTGTTTATCACAGTATCTTATAATAAACTTTCGATTCACAAATCTACCTCTTTGACTCCTGACATTTGACTTAATCTTTTTGGTGAACATTAGTCTTCATTTGACTTGGCTAGATTTTAATCAGACGCATCCATAAGTACAAACCACTAATTCACAATGCCACAATGGAGTAACTATTACAAGTGGCTATATTAAGCTGTCATTGCCAAAAAAAGTGTTCTGTCTGTTCTAGAGTCGACCGTTTCAGCCCACTACAGATTAAAAAAGAGCAGATAGACATCAGCAGGCCTAGCACGGGCCGTGGAAAAATTGTCTTTCCACCGTTTTTATCCGCGCGTAGAAGCGACAGAGCTAGAATATGGATATGTTTGTCTCTTTCTAGCGGGATAAAAACGGTGGAAAGACAATCTGTCCACGACCCGTGCTAGGCCTGCTGAGGGTGATAAAATGAGACGGCACCGAAAACCTTTAAAAACATCCGTTATTTCTGACAGTTGGAAGAACATAGTTCTGTAACCATCGATAGATGAAAAATGTATTAATTGAAAGATTGATAGTTACGTTTTTTTAAGAATTGTAATATTGCCATTACATTATTTGTAATGTTGCCATTATATATTTATATTCCTGGTGGAAGCGCATTGCTACCCAAACTAGGAAAACCTGTGAGATGGCAAACCAATATCCTCCGCTAATGGTGCTGACGAGACATGATTCTAATTTTTTCGCATTTGTTCAATGTTCACGGGAAGACTAAAGAATGTGGTTGGTCGAAAAGTTTAAAGTTAGGTGTAGATAAAAAGATCTACTCTCTTTTTAAGTCATTTATAACTGCGTCGTAATATCGGGAGCTGCATCCACAACCTTGCCACGGTAAATTACCCGGTAATAATCATTTAACTGTTGTGAATAACCGTGATAGTATAAAACAGAAGTATACTATTATTGACTTTCGTACATTTGATGTAATCAGATAAACTACAGTGCAATTATAGTACGTAGACCGAAAGCGTGAGTTGTCCATCTGCTTCTATTAGTATGCCCCAGGTGTCACCCCTGATGCCGATGACCCCGAGGAGGCTCGGTCGTTGGTACAGCCGGCGACTTTCGCAGGGTTGCCTCGCCTCACCCATTACGTCGGTCTGGAGGAATTATACCCCAAGACTCCAAGGTCATTCGCTTTAACAAAATGTACATAGATACTATTGGGTGGGGAATGAGTTGTTACTTATTCTGTAAGTTGGCAAAGATTGTTTTAGCTTTTACGTAGATCTCGTTTTGGGTCGTATTTTATGAAATAACATCTGCGGTCTGCACGTAGTTTTCAGCTTCATTTTGTATATATTGTTGAATGAACAGTAAAATTGTCTTTTGTATAAATTAATTATTCATACAAAAGTACTTTTCAAGATTCACTCGGTGTTCAATGTTCAGTGATCTGAATTTGACATTTCTGTCTGAAAAGATGTGAAGTCCAGAATACGGAGTAACTATTTAAAAAGTAGTTTCATGAAATTTGCCTATTTCTATGCGCTAAAATATGTATGATGTATCTAATTTGTATTTTTGTATTTGTATTTATACAGTTAGAACGGTTAAACACCAATTACACTAACGATAGACAACAAAACAATAGTATATCTACCATTAAATTATTTCTTCTCTCCCACTTCTTGGCAGTGACACAGAACAAATAATAGTAGCAATGGTGTAAGACTGCTTAATTGTGAGTCAAGAAACAGAACAACAAACAGAAAAAAGTTAAACAGAAGTATCTTCCCAGTTGGGGCGCCAAATTACGTGCTCTCACAGGGATGCTATGAGAAAAGTCGTGTTTACACAATGCATAATTACGAACGCACGGCCGCCAGTCGGGTTCAAAGCTCTATGAGCATTTGGAGCTCTCCTCGTCGGCTACTAGAAGTACAGTCACGTCAAACAGTTAAAACAGACTGTTTTATATTTGGTGTTCAAATAAGATGTACCTGACATAAAACTATTAAATTTTGACGTAAAAGTAAACGGAAACGGATATGAACATCATCATCATCAGCCAGAAGACGTACACTGCTGTACATAAGCTTCCCCTTAGACTGCCACACTGAACGATAACCTGCCATCTGCATCTCTCACGATGTCGTCGGTCCATCTAGTGGGAGGCCTACCTACGCTGCGTCTTCCGGTTCGCGGTCTCCACTCAAGAACCTTTCTTCTCTATCGGTTATCGGTTCTTAGAGCGATGAGGCCTGCCCATTGCCACTTCAACTTTCAAATCCTAGCAGCTATGTCGGTGACTATGGTCCTTCGGATAACATAATACAATTATCTTTGAACAATTGAGCATATTGGTCGGATTGGGCGAATATGAACAAGTTGGTATTTAATTTTGTTCGTAAAACGACTTCTGAATTGTCTTAGAGATTGTGTAGTATAGTAGCGGCAGACGGCATTCCGTCTATAGCCTCCTAATCTGTATAGCCACTCGAGCTCTCAGTAGGCCATGAGTAGGCCCAAGCAGCTTACTCTCCCCTCGTCAGTACTCGAAATGTTTACATTTCCCCATGCCTATGTCAACACGGACCGCACTCGAGATGCACTCACCACTTACATGCTATGCGGCTGTTAGAATCTTTAATTAGAACCCATTTGTAACGTCTAGCTTCTGACGCGGTCACGATCGATCTTCGGTAAACAACTTGTTTTGTAACTACATCTCCACAAACTTAGCTGTTCTCGTAGACAAAATTAGGTTTCAACATTTCCTAGAATAGTAGGGACACTGTCCAATTAATATACATAGATTTTATGGTCTTTGACTACATAGCTGATCAGATGGGCAATATTGGAACAATTTAATTGACCATGCAGTAGGGTAGTAAGTATATAGTAGTGTGTGGCACAACAGGATTCCGTTTTCATTTTATCATATGGAAATTGAATCGAGACGAAAATGACAAATTCCAGAGATCGCACAGAGAAAGATTATAATGCAAACAACACGAGGAACGAATGCTGATACGTCAGAATTTACTTCATTTGCACGTCTCGGTCAAAGTCGACTTGGTCCGTCGGTAAGGAATTTTTCAAAGCATCCAACATAAAACAGACAATATTTAAAGACATCAGTTAAATTTACAGAAAAGTTTACCCTTTTATCGACAGTCGACATAAGTTTTGTTTGTACTAATGGTTTTATTTATTGTTGTTGGTACGTTTTCGTTGTAACGTTTTCTTATAATTATAATTTCTCAGTCCCGCTGAACTTAGCAGGATTACCATCTTAAGCTAATAAAATTTTTTCGTTTGGATCTTTAAAAAACTCTGTTATCTACATTCAACTAGTGTATTATCCTTATTCCTTAGATTGTCTTGTGTAGTATAGATTTGATATTTGTAACAATTCATAATATTGTCGGCAAACGTTTCTCATAATGCTCGAAATCTGTCGGTCCCGCTGATGCCGCTGAATCCGTTGCTACCTCGGCAGGATTAACATCCGTTGCTACCTTGGCAGGATTAACATCCGTTGCTACCTTGGCAGGATTAACATCAAAAGCTTGTTCATTTGAATCTTAAAGATAAGTTAACCCTTTTATATTCATTCAAATATTTCAACATGGTGTTTTACACTTACCCCCCTAGGTTGGCTTGTATAGTTGTATATGAATGTTTTGATATTCTTAACAATTAATAATATTGTTGGCAAACGTTTTCTCATAATTCGCACGTTTCTGTTTATTCCGCTACCTCAGTAGGATTTACATTAAAAGCTATTAAATTTCTTCGTTTGAATTTCCCGGAACTTCGCTGTGAGAGAAACTCGAGTTAGTGCTAAATCTTATAATCTCGCCTACATCACGCCGTGATACGAATTTAGCGGAACTTCTCCGAACTACTCCGAGTGCTATTTTTTTGCATGTAATTTTTTTCAAAATCATTATTTTTTTGCATTTCATTGCACTGCTTTTTAGTCGTTAATAATACAAAAAAAAAAACAACCGACTTCATGAGTAGTTCAAATAACGGAATTTATCCCCTAATTTTCCACCCTTAACGGTGTTATATGTTATTCAAATTTAAATGGGACTACCCTCGAGATATAGCCTATCTTCTTCCTTCTTATGTATTAAAAGCTATGTGTGTATGTATGCATGTTACTGATGGACTCCACAACGGCTGGACCGATTGGCTTGACTTTTACTGGCAGATAGCTGATGGTGTAAGGAGTAATCCACGCGGGTGAAACCGCGGGGCGCAGGTAGTTCAATGTAGATAAAGAATGTTTAAATTTGGTTCACAGGTGGATTGGTTTGGTTGGTTTGATTTGGTTTCTGTTGTGGTAGGACTCTTTTACAGGGGTCCGCCTGGGGAAGTACCACACCTTTGTCAGTTATTCAACCGCCAAGCATTAGTGTGCAAACAGTACTGTGTTCCGGATTGAAGGCCAATGTTTCCAGCGAAATTACAGGGCACACAGAGATTTGACATCTTATATCTCGGGGTGACGAGCGCAGTGCATTGCCATCCAGGGTTTTGAACTGTTGAAGTTCAAAATTCTGCGTGGCGTTTTGAGCTGTTATGGGCAAGCGTGAAGAGGAGCCATTAGGCGAGCGACTTCGCTCGTCTTGTCACCCAGTATCATAAAAATAAAAAAACAGTCGGCGAAGACATCTATAATACAAGTATAAATGACTGCCCCGGTGGCTCAGTTGGTAGTGAACTTACTTCCTACGCTTGGGGCGTGAGTTCGATTCCCACCTAGGACAAACATTTGTGTGATGAACATTTGTGTTTGTTCTATGTCTGGGTGTTAATATCTATTTAAGTATGTATTTCAAAATATATATATGTATGTATATCAGTCTCTGGCTGCCATATTACAAGCTTTGCTTAGTTTGGGGTCAGATGACCGTGCAATAATGTCCCAGATATTTATTTATTAAAATTATTTTTTTAACTAATGATCTGATAACCCTCAAACGGCTGAACATATCAAATCAAAATTGATTCAGCCGTTTGGGAGCTACGATACCACAGATAGACACACACCTTAAACTTATAATACCCCTCTTTTTTTGCGTCGGTAACAACTATGTATTTTTTTTTCTTTGCAACATGGTAGTAGCATTTTCAAGTACAGTAAAATGAAAGTAAAAACGTCTACGAGAAAATGTGAAAAGGGCAATTCATACACCGCGGCAAGCGTTTCTTCTTTGCTTGGACGAAAAAGGGAGAGTATCACCTTGCTTTTAATGTACTGAAATGTCAGCTTGAACAACTGGACGATAAATTGTTGTCTTTCAAAGAACCGATGGTTACATAAATAATATATTTTCACAGAATAAAAATAACCATTGACCACGAAACAAGACCTTCCTAACCTACTTTTAGAGCTTAATCTCGTGTATTTAGTTTTATTCATGAATACCTAACATCTCTTAAATATCCGCGTCTATGTATTATATTCAGCTCTCCGTTTCGTAGTGCCTTGAAGATACTTAGGCCTCGTTTATGCAGGCGCGGAACGTTGCGCGGAGCGTAGGGCAGTTCCGCCGCGGGTAGGGTTACAAAATAGTCTTCGACCTTTGTCTGGACTTTGTCCGGCTTTGTATTTTGTCCGCTTTTTTAGCTTGGGCGATGTAATATGAGTAAATATTGATTAACCAACACGCTAAAATGTCCGACCAACGACTTTTATTGAAATACCCGGCTATAATCCAGGGTCCTGATTTACTAACTAAAAACACGCTTGTACCTAAACCTCTAAAATGATGGCCTGTATTCACTAGGGAATAGAGGCCAAATTTTTTGAGCTTAACTTAACGCGTAGCGTTACGTGCGTGTTTTAGTTAGTGAATCAGGGCCCAAGACTTTACAAATTATGATATGGTTACCGTAGCCGCGGGTACCATCAAACGTTTTTGCGTGCAAGCTCGCATGCATGGCCGTATGTTCGTGGCGCTCAACTGCCCATGCAACTCCGTAAGGCCCAAGTCGGCCCAACGCCGACTGGAGTGGAGAGTCAAACTAACCAACGTCTAAGCGGCTATTGAATAGTTACATCAGTTTACGATAGGATCAAATGTGTACCTATTAGAGTCTAGAGAACAGTGGAATAGCGGCGGATCAGTCTAAAAAATTATGCCTTCCTTGTCTCTGGTTACGTAGTTGCAGTTGAGATGGCGGCTGATTTCGTACCTACACAGAAATATGTCATCGCTCGTACCTGTATCGAACCAAACATAATTTCGCTTCGATCGTAACTGGTTATGAAACTATGGTTACGTAGGCGGTTGTAGCTGTTTTGAAAGTAGTGGACTTTTCAACTGTTTTGTAAGCCGCAACTGCAACGTGGCTATGTTTAGATCTTAAGTCGACGTTTGGCCATGATGCCGAAGCGCCGCGCGACGCTCCGCTTATCCATAAACGTGGCCTTATACATATGGATCCTTGGTACTACGTAACGTTGACCGTGACCTATCACCCCGAGCCAGACTAGACCATAAATCAAACACTGTGTAATGTTACAGTCTGTCTGGATCTCTACCTATATTAACTTCAACTGCGAATAAAATACAGTACAGTCCAACAAACTTGTATATCTGTACAGTTTTGTGAGAGAGACACTAACGAATTTTCTTAACAAAACTGACTACCATCAGATAAGATTTCCTTTAGTTTTTTTATTTGGCCAACTCTGCAGATAAGTTGGTTGCCATCTAAGGTTTGCTATGTATGTCTATTTGTAGCGATGAGTTGTGAGGTTTTTTGTTTTGCACATTACATTATCCTAGTACCAGTAAGTAATTGATTACAAAAAGTGTGTGGTAAAACAGATTGAACTTCAAGACCTAGTTAGCTAGGTGTCTAAATAATATGAAATATATCTCAATATAAAAAACCGACTTCAACAGAACTGGACCAAATTTTATATTTTATCTTTGCTGTGGATATACGCTTAACAAATAATGTTTTGGTAGGTTCAGGTGTCCACTGTATAGGTACTTTGAAAATTGAGGTCTAAAACCACAGTGCTAATTCATGCACTTATATATATATAACTAAGTATAAGTAGAAGTTATCAACAAATGAACTATTAGTAGGTAAAAAAGTTCAATAGGTACCTAAAACAATCGTTAATCGGTAGTTATCTACTAACTGAAGATTCGGCCGCAATATATTCGGACACCGTGCCCGAACCCTGCATCACTATAATTTTCACTTCACAATTGACATCTGAATTTTTTTAAGTGACATAAGTGCCAAAATATTTGAAAAAAGATTATAGATAAATATTTATTAATAGAGTTATATGATTATTTACGGGATATTTACCGTGGTAAGGTTGTGGAAGGAGCTCCCGATATTTCGGCGCAGTTACATGCACCATGTTCACGGGAAGACAACTCCAACTCACAATAACAACATCACATAACTTTAGTGAACAACCGTGATAGTTTAAAACAGTATTTATTAATAGGTTTGACCCACAGAAAAGTATATTTTTTTTGTTTAAATTAGAACGGCTGTCAATGCATTTTTGTAAGAAATTTGTTGTAGCCACTTGCACTCATATAAACCCAAGCAACTGCGTGTTAGCAAATTTGACGCGGAGTTCGACGCGTTGACATAAATAAGAATGTTAAATCACATCTCTGTCACAATACCTGGCGACAGAGTTTCCTTCTCATTTCCGTTCTATTTACTTCTCTTTTCTCTGGTTTGACCGCACTAAGAGTCTTTCTTGTTGGTCTTTCGCTCGTTTTGTAATTTATTTTCCTTCTTCGTTGAGCGACTACAGCTACTGTGAATATTGGAGCTATAAACAAAACGAATCGACAGCAGATTGCAGTTAATTTATAGTGTTAATTGCAATTTAACTGTCGTTTGCCGTTTTACTACTTGTATTTTTTATTACCATTGAAATTATAGTTTGCAACATTTTACTAAAGACACAGAACACAAAGTACGAGTATGTAAACGACATATTGTTTGTACATACAATTTACCCAAGCGATTTTTTTTATTGTGTGGAATCTTATCTATATATTATATTCATAAATATGTATGTGCAACACACACTAGCTAGCATCTCGGATCAGCTTAGTCTTTCTTTACTATCTACACTAATATTAAAGAGGAAAGATTTGTATATATATTTTTTTGGATGTTTGTAACGAATTAACTCAAAAACGACTGGACCGATTTTAAACATTCTTTCACCATTAAAATGCTACATTATCCCTGAGTAACATAGGCTATATTTATTACTAGAATGTTACAAAAAACACCACCCGTGCGAAGCCGGGACGGGCGGCTAGTTAGTTATATTCATGGTTTTGGAGGTCACCACAATCTCAAATCCAGTCAAAACAAAAAATCTAACATCACAAATAACAAACAAACAAACCAACAAAACAAACATCGTACAAAAAATCAAACTTAGCGAAAGTAACTCTGTCTCTCTGTCTGTTTGTTCGCATTTTACGATTAAAAGGCTAAGCTGATCTTAATCAAAAATTTGGCAGTGCAAAGTTAGTGTACAATATCATGAAGATAGGGGATGAATAGGGTAGTAGGAAAAACTGGAAAATCGCGGTTAACATCGTGAAATTCAGCTAGTTTATTATAATGAGAATCAATTTTACAGTAAAATTGGCATCATCTTATTACTCTAAGATATTCTAGATCGTTCTAAAATATTCCTTCTCTTCTATTACAGGTCTGGACACCCGAATATCAAACTCTCGAAGTTCAGTTTCACCGTAAGTAATGAACCGGTCTCCTTTCGGCAACATTATAGCAGACCCACCAAAGTGTGGAGGAGCGGAAGAGCAACTTTTAGACCATTAGAAAATAATAAAAATGAAGCTACCATCAGATCGTCTTAATTTTGTGTAGTTCGATTGGCCAGGATGACATTGCAATGAGGCGGAGGCTTCGATCAAATAAATACAAAGATGCCGCAATGACGCGCTAATAGCGGCAATATTCAATCTGGCTGGACTCAATACGCAGCCAGATTGGATCCACAGTCACGCGATAGTTGCACAAGCCGTAACACACCGTAAGAGCCGTAACAGACACGTCAACTTGGCTGACGAACCACCGTCTGACCAACGGGGGAGAAGTTCCCACATGTGATTAAGGCATAATCGCTGTCTTGCTTGCTCAACGACGGTTCACGAGTTTTGACGATGTTGTGCAAATCGAACAGGCATTAAGAGAACTGAGCCATAAATGTATAATTATACGGTTGGTTTTGGTAAAATAGTTTTGTTTCGATATAAATTGTATACAGCTATGTTTATATATGAATCTGCGGACGTTTATTGACTAAAATTTTCTACGCGTTGTGACTTCTATGTATAATTTTTCGAAGGGTGGACGCCAATACAATTGCACATAATTGACATGATGTGACAGAGATATCAATTTAATACAATTCTACTGGGTAACGCGGAAAGAGTGTTCAACTTTTACTATAGGATCAACTCAGAAATTGCGAAAAAACTATTAGCTGTTCCATAGAAAACGGTCATTTGTACTCTATAAAATGTATGAAACAGCAGATATTTTCGCGATTTCAGGGTTGGACCTATAGTAAAAAAAAACAATATGATGGTTATAATGGACCCCTTTTGGCATAGGCATAGTACATCCTTTCACCGTAACCCTGTATTGGTGAACATTTTGCTGCTCTGCTATGTGCAAACTCAATGCATTGTCACTCACATTTTATTGCTCTGTTTCTCTCACCTGGTGGTGGTCAGCCCAAAAGCAGTCTTAGGCTTGGGTGTTATAGTGTGATCTTGTTTGCAGTGATGTTGCGCCAATCAAGGAGGTCGGCCTCTCGGAGAGCGATGAAGAAGTTGTGGCAGCCGCCCATCGGATAGGACCGTGAGTTATCATGTTTTATCGTGTCTTGTGCAATTTGTAGTGTGAACAATAAATAGTTTATCTATCATTTGTTTAGCCTTCTCTAATTTATGTTGCCGGCACAGCGTACATGCTATTTTTATTTTTGCCCGTAGCGTCTGTCATTGTCAATGTCATTACATCATGTTTATATTAATTTACAATCAGCTATATGCAATGATGATGATGTTGTTGGACCGATCCATCGAGCGATGGTGGCTAAGCGGTAGCATGTGCGCTTTACAATCTGACGGCACCCGGATCGATCCTCGGCGCTGCACCAATTACTTATGTAGTACTGAAATAAATTATATGCTGTTTCGATGCCATGGCTCAAAAATGGTGAAGGAAAAAATCGTGAGGAAACCAGTATGTCCAAGAACCTCAAAAGCTTAACGACATATGACATTCACCACTCTCTCTCTCTTTTTGAGATGAAGCCTGTACACAGGTAACAGCATTCAGCAGTGGTAACATGATTGGCTGAAACGGTGATGTACTTCATCAACCATCCTCTCTTCTTTCACACTCATGCTCATCCATTGCCTCTTGCTATAATAGGACCTTGCTGTGACTGTAAAAAAATGCTACAAAACATTGTGGAATGCCCCTTGTATTAGCTAATTGATGTTAGAAAGCATGTACTGTGTTAATTGATAAACTGCTACACAGCTTTACATCGTAATCCAATAAAGTAATTAAATCATTATCAAACAGCTAGAACTTACCTAATCCATACTTACATGATCAATACCAGATAAATTATACGAGTTGGGGTGTAGCTGTCGTCATTATCAGCCTACCGTGTTCCCATTGTTGGGATACATGCTTTCTCTCAGAGAATATTGGTGAATGTAGCTGTAATTGACGGATAATGTATCGAATTGTAATGCACCTTTAGCAAAGCTTAGGGATTGAGCAGAGCTGGGTAGACATATCTCATTTTTTCAAACAATAATAATAGAAACAATTCAGAAATTTGACGATCAGAGGCACTTGAACCTGTGCAATGATCCTGTTAAATATCCCCATTGCCTGAGCTACAGTAATTTTCCTCTCGGCCTCTAAATACTTGAACAGTATTTGCAAGCTATCTATGTATTGGGGACGCCATCTATGATGATTCTTGCTACATGCAAGTAGATACTCAGATAGCACCGTTTCATGCCCCAAAACTAACTGAGAGATGACACTTTTTGCTAGTTCGAACCTAATTTATCAGCTAATTAATTAATTAATGATACTTTAAAAATAATTACAGTACTTATGTTATTGTTATAGCTATGTTTAAATATTTTCATGTTACAAGTAGAATTTATAAATTGAATGCACTAACAATTCATTTATAATTGTGTTGTATAATTTTTCTATTTAGTAATTATTTAATTTTATCTTGTTTATTTTTACTTTCAAAATTCTAATCATAAAAATTCTTTATTTTAGGCATACCTAGCATTTAATACATAAACATTGGGAGAAGCCACTGGCTTTCGAAACACAGTTTTTTACTAGTTCGGAGCCAGTGGATTCAATTATTTGTTTGTATTTTTCCTTATGCCAAATAAAGATTATTATTATTATATCCCTTTATTGCATAAAATTCTCGGGTCTAGCCCGGACATTTGGTGGGCATTGGTGGAGCCGAAGCCAACACCAAGAGGCCCTTTTGAATATAAAATACATGCAACTATAAAATATGTATAAAAAGGAATATGAAACTATTGTACAGTATAGGATTAAAAAAGTCTGGGCTATTGAGGTGAACAACTTGTGGATGAAATAACAGATCTATAGAATGAGAAACGGCACCTGCCTTATCCTGTCTCATCTCAAAATATATTTAGGCAGGTGATGACTTGCCACCCACTGAATGGGCCCCCCATAAAGGCTGCCGTATCTTGGCACCGGAGGGGCAACATCGGCGTGGGTGGCTTAGGGTGTAGAGAGGTGTGCTGCACTTTCACTAAGAGCTACTCGCGGCGTTATGCCCTTTAACACTTCCACCCTGGAGCTTAGGTTCTTAGCTCTTGCGGTTTCCACCCCTGGACGGCCGGTTAAGGCAAGCCAGGGGTCAGGGGTCTCATTTAGCCCCATGGAATGGGGGTACGCGGTGTCGCCACTCACCGACGGCTCGCCATAAAGCCGCCCCTGCGTTTTATTATTATTATTATTATTAATTTTGAATTGAAATGGTGGACCATTTCAACTACTATTGAAATTTTACTATGTAAAGGATTTTTTGTTGGCTGTTAGTCTGTAACATTTAAATAATAAGAATTACTCATAATAATTGGATGTTAATCGTCAAACCGTCTTGTCCTCAGACCACTGTCCCCAATCGGGTCAGGCAGCCCTACATCTGGCAGTTCTTCCCAGTCCGATTCTGAGTCGGAGTCTTCATCTGCGGAGTCAACAGCTCCAGTTCCGGCTGCAGCGCTCGCTCCGGCGCCCTCCGCACCCGCGGCCGCCGCTTCCGCACCCGCGCAGCGCCCTTCCTGGAGCCTCAGCAACTTCGCGCCGCCGCCCGCGCAGCCGCTCGACCAGCCCTACGACTCGGGCAAAGAGCTCAGGCATGCGCTCGCCGATGTCAAGGGCAAGCCTGTAAGTTGATATTGGATCTGTATTGTAGATATTGTTTCGTTTGCTTCGCAGAAAAACTCCCAATGTTTGTTGTTTTACATTTGATAAATGTTACTCAGTATTGTTTAAATATGCAATTGCAGCAGCGTTGCTTGGGACCTTGTATTTTTTAAACAAACTCTACAAAGTCTATTTCAATTACTTGTGTTAGATATGTGATTTAAAATGAAACTCTGCTTAGGCTTTGTAGCGGAAAATCACGATCCTTAAGAGCAAACAATTTTTCAAGAATCTTCTTCATCATTCAAAAACTACGGCATAGCGGCCAGATCACTGATTTCTTGGACTGTAAACAAAATACTTCTTTATTCTCTATCTCTAGAAATTAGGTCATACAATCCGGTTAACTGGATACCGAAAAACCCGGATAACCAACAATTAGAAGCTCTATTTTTTCTACTTATAAATCCGGATTTTCCGATTTTTTTCTACGATTTTACTTATCTCACACAAAATTCTCAAAATATAGAATCAAGAAATGCAGGATTGAAATTAGTTGGACTGAGGTTTACAATTACAAACAGTCCACCTTAAAAAACAATTTAGCCGATTAAAAAAAAAAACTGAAAAACTCAGTTTTCCATTGTCATGTCAGTTTTTGCACGACCTACTTGAAATATGGAGATATCAGCTTTTTAAACAACAATCACCGAGACTTATATCTTGATGACAATAACGTTAAATTCAAATGTAAATAAAAATGCTATAATTACCTGATGATTAAATACGTTATTATAACGGGTTCTTCTCTAGTTGACTCGAAAAGAAGAATTAAAAATCATCTCGCAATGAACATTGATTAATTCTAAGAAAGTTGCTTTGGACAGCAACGGGCGCCGGCGTCTTATCACCGCAAATCATCATAGTGATTCCGTGAACATACTTGCAACATAAACGTAACACGACACGCACACCACTGCACACTAATCATTCCCAGGTGTCCACTTGCAAAGATAAACATTCCCCTAACATGGACGCTGAGTCAGCGTTCTGTGATATCCAACGAGTCCTGTTCACTAGATTCTCTGGCAGTGGACTCTTGTGTTTCGTTGATTTATGATAGTGTTTCTTTTTGTTTTAAACCTGAAAGAATTCTTTAAAATCAAATTTTGAAACAGAATTTGTGAAGTATTGATAAACGCTGTGGTCTTTTTTAAAGTTACTTCTATATCTAAAAAAAATACTCTTTGCTGCTTGGACTCTGTTTTTGCTGCAGCTGATTCTGTAAAACATTATGCGTGTTTATGAAGTGTTAGATTTTAACTAGAAATTCAAAAAAGTATAAACCCGGGTCAAGTTTATCGGCTTTTAAAATTGATATTTATTACAACCGGCGATCCTACCCAACTATCAATGGATCGGGACATATTCGACATAATAAATGAAATCCTAAACCGTATAGTGAACAAACGAGAAGATGATGTCAAGCAAAAATGGATCAAGCTAGCCTTCTTCAAGTCCAATTTGAGGACTGCCCTAACAGGGTTTGAGGACAGTCTGCGAAGCCAAGTACCTCAAGAGGAAAGGAGGAATGTTTTAGAAGAGTTTTACAAGCTGAAAGATGGCGTGTGGCAGGCTATTGGAGCCCTGCACGGGACTGTGGGCTCTACATCTGTGGTCAATGAGGTTAGAAGGATAATATTCCATCCAAAAAGAAGGAAAAGGGACTTTGTTAAGTCTAGTCGTGAAAGTGATCGCATGGCATCCCGTTCGTACGCATGTTGCGAACTAGATGGCGCACGTTGGGTGTCAAAATTATAAATCACAGGCAATGAAATAAAGGGGTCGGTCGGTCTGTCTGGATTATAAAAAGTGTTGATGACCCTGGCTGTACAGGCAGAGAACGAGAGATTCGAGATAGGGGCGATAAGTCCTGCACTAACGTCCCGATTGGGGTGTATTATCAATTTTCCCCTACCAGGATCTACCCAAGCCAACCCAGCTCCTTGAAATATCGTAGCAAGGCTCTGGGGCCTGGTACAGTTGCTCCATTGGCGTGATTGGAAGTATATTCGAAAGACGCTCTTGTTAGATCTCCCTCGATCTGCGCCTTACCTCGTCGAGAGACCCGAAAGTACAAAGCCGGCATTAGAGTTAAAATACTAGAAACAAAATATCTATACTATTCTGGCTGCCAAAAAAATCTGATATCTATAATTTAATTTGACTTCTACGAGTTTTGAAATGCCACATTCAAAAATGCATTTTGTTTTCCATCCAGCAGAGTCCATTGTCCGACCTGTCGGACTCGGAAGCGTCGTCTCCGTCACCGTCGAGCCGGCGGCGGACGCACGCCAACCGCACCTCCACCGCCTCCAGCGATGACGATACTCCTTCACATCACACGGTAAAAGCCCTCTTTTTTGCTAGACAAAGAGCGCACTATACTTACTAATGACGTCACTTTGTGAGTACGCCATACAAACTCCATAGTATTGACAATCACTGCGGGAAAAAATCTGCAATCTTGCTTGCTTGAATGGTGCATGCACATGACTCGAGCAACTTACGCTAGTGACGGAACGGACGTGCGTGTACACATGCCCTCCATTATACAGATGTTTCATAGTTGGATATTTCTCTGTTTCATTTTGCGTCATTAGATATTTTGCTACTGAGACGTATTGATCGTCACTTCCACAGTTAAGCCAAGTTGGAATGTGCACTCACCATTAAAATGTGGTTGTATTTTGTATGATTTATCTAAGTAATTATTGTATATGTCGCAGTCCCCCCGCGTGCCCCGATCAGCCGCGCCTACGCCGACGCAGAAGCGCGGGCGGCCACCTAAGCCACGGCCCGAGGAGCGTGCCGAACGGCCGCCCAAGAAGAAACGCGGCCGCCCGCCTAAGACACGCCCGCCCTCGCCGCCCCCGCCTCGCCCACACCCCACTGACTCGGAGCCAGAGCCACCGCATCATCATTCCTTGCAGGAGACCAAAACGCATATATTTCGTAGGGTAAGTGTTCCCTTTTTGTGTCAAAGATTAATTTGAGAAACCTTCATCAGATGCAGATGTTTGGCCACCGAGGCGGTTAATTTTCCATTGTTTTTGCTACATCATAGAATATCCGCTTCGGGATATCCCCACTTAGCCATGTTGGAATAGCAACCGCCCACTGGGGTCCGGGGTAACTTCCTTAAGGGCTACGCTAGGTCATTGATTGGGGGTCTGGATGAGTGTGACAGATAAGACGACGTCTTGAATATGATGTCGAAAAGTCTTGAATCTAATAATCTTTGGTAAAGACTAAAGGATTCCGAAGAGTTTTCAAACTTTTATTTTACTCGTTCTAAAATGTCGCTCACTGACCCGGAAAGACCCAGAGCGTTCTGTACCAACACGAAACAAGTTTTGTTCCCAATTAGTTACGATTTTCACCCATTTTCAATAAGGAAAATCTAACACGTTTATTTTCACTAGAAAATTCACTGTCAACAAAAACGTCAACGGTCGGACAGTTTTTTTCCTTCCGAGCGGCACCTAGCGTACCGTGAGCCCAAACTTTGTTCCCAATAAAAAGGCGACAATTGAAATTCGCAATGGGTTACGAATGGCTAATTTCTCAATTTCTATATTCAAATGTAATGTAATCGTTCATTCCAGGTGTTTACTCCTAAAAAGAATGACGAAGGTGGAGGCAAAGGTGGTAAAGGCGGGAAGGGTAAAGGCGGCAAGGGCAAGGCTCAAGTGACTGTGATCGAAGTAGAACGGCCTGACGCTGCAGACGAGGCAGCGCGGAGAAAGCGGCACGAAGAGGCTCTTGCGAGAGTTTCTCCTCCTGCGTCACCACCAATCCGCCGCCGGCCCTCAAGTGAGAGAGATCACCGCAGAGAAGATGATCGCCATGATCGGCAGCGACGAGACAATCGCCCAGAGCGTCGATCAGGACATGACAGCGATCGGAGTGGCAGCGATCGCCTTTCCAATGATCGTCTCACCGTAGACAGGATATCGGAGCGCTCGTCCAGCGATCGGACGTCCGATCGGTCGTCGCTGAGCGATCGATCGCTTGGCGACCGCCTATCTCTGTCGGATCGACGCTCTACGGAGCGGCTTTCAGACAAGTCGTCTCTCGACCGCTCCGCGGAAAAGCTTGCGCAAGAGAGATTAGCGCAGGAGAGATCGGCACAAGAAAGGCTGGCGCAAGAGAGAATGGCGCAGGAGAGAATGGCACAAGAAAAGCTGGCCCAGGAGAGAATAGCGCAAGAAAGGCTTGCACAGGAGAGATTAGCGCAGGAGAGACTTGCGCAAGAGAGGATGGCACAGGAGAGACAGGCGCAGGAGCGGCTTGCACAAGAAAGACTGGCACAAGAAAGACTAGCGCAAGAGAGACTCGCGGCTGAGAAGCTTCACGAGCGACTCGATATAAAGCCCCCGATGAGTCGGATTCCGGAAAGCAAACTCGATCGACACGATAGCAAGATGTCGATCGATCGGCTCACCGACAGCAAGATGTCGATAGACCGGGTGCCGGACAGACTGAGCGACAGCAAGATGTCGATGATCGACAGTAAAATGTCGATTGACCGACTCACGGACGGAAAGCTGTCGATCGATCGGCTGCCTGACAGCAAGATGTCGATCGACCGGCTGACCGACAACAAAATGGCAATAGATCGACTTACGGACAGCAAGCTATCGATCGATCGGTTGACGGACAGCAAGCTGCCGCTCGGTGACCGGTATGTTCGCGCCGAAGCGGACGTCGGGTCGGGTCTAAAGCCAGGCCGCGGTTCCGAGCGACTTGAAGAAGCCACTTCTATCGGTGAGTACACTAATTGGTACATCTCTCTTCTCATGTTTCTCTTCAAAATATATACTTTAAACTAGCTCATGCCCGCGACTTCTCGCGCGTAGATTTTAATAACATAAACTTTCAATCTCATTTTGCCCTTCTTAATTCGGCCCTTTCACATAATCTCTTCTTAGCGTATCTTTACACCCTGTAAGGAATATATCTGCCTAATTTCAGTTTCGTAACCGAAAGCTAACTGAGCGCCTATATTTCAGTGATTGCCTCCTGATTGGCGCGACAGCGGCGCATCTACACGCCGCAACTTATATTTTATGATTTTACTGTATAGTAACCCTTAGTTATCAAGATATTAAACTATTTTCTGTTAAATATAGCCATGCTCTCCGATTCCAGCACCGATTTAGGCAAATCATGAGAGATTCTTGAACCCAGTCCTAATACACCTTCAGGGCTAGCATGCGCTCCGCGACCAAATTCTGTCGACTTTTTTTATCGTGCCAAACCGAGGCAGAAGTATATGAAACCATAGGCATCTTGTCACGTTCTCGCTCGACACTGTGACGACAAGATTTTGTTGCGGTGTGCATGCTAGCCCTGATGGTAACTTGTAAGTAATGTTGGTTGATGTTTTTTATAGTGTCGGAGCGGCGCAAGTCGCGCGTGTTGGTCCGCGTGCCGCTGGCGCGGCTGCGTGCCGACACGCTGCGTGCACTGCAGCGCCCGCGCAGGCCGCAGCCCGCGCGCCGTGCGCCGCCGCCCAGCGAACAGGTACTCAAACATTTTACATTCGCTTGTGTTACACAATATGCTCCAATGAGCTGTCTTCACTTCACAAAGTTATTAAATAATTTCTTAAATTTATGTATGTAAATAAAATCGTAAATATTGAACTACGAGATGATTAAGTTTACTAAGTTATCTAGAGGGATATTGCCCTAACAAGTTGTTCCGGCTTGAAGGACCAGCAGGATTTTTTCCTATGTGTTATAGAAAAGTTTTTGTTAGCTACACTTGACTCCTCTACTTTGCTTGGTGGCGTGTAGATGGCTCCAAACGTGACGCGATATCATATTGTGTATAATCTAACCGCACATACCTACGGTTGCACTGCGCGTTCGAGCCGAGAGCAAAAATTGAATAGGGTAACGAGGAAGCAACGAAGGATTATATTTTTTTTACGCGCGCGTCTTTAGCTTTGCTGCAGCAACCCGTGCAGCAACCCGTGTCTGTTGAGAGTACATGAGAATACATTTACATAGCATGATGTAGTGTATAAGTACTAGTATTATTTTTTTAAAGCCCCGGCCAAAGTGCTAATAGTCTTCAAACCATAGGTATGAACAAGAAGTCACCTTTTTAAACAAAGTAAAAATTGGTTCAGTCTATTGGTAGCTACGATGCCACAGACAATGAATGATAAAGACGTTAAACTTATAATATCCATTTCTTTGCTTCGGGGGTTAAATATATATCGTATTTTTTCAGCTGTGTAGTGTAGCGGCCACGAACCATGAGCGGACGGGTGCCGCGGCCGGCGGTCAGACGCCCATCTATTACTCGTACTTCGAGCGGCTGCCGGCCGACGCCCTCTCCGACGAAGAGCGGGACCACAAGTACGTATTTACTTATGATAGAGAAGCATACCTATACTAATCTGAACATCTCGCCGCAGACAGGGTCATATCGAACTAAACATGGTGTTTAAATAAAAGGCTCAGTAGTCTAATGATCTCTAACGCCGAACTACTGAGATAAGCAGTCATTTGTCCAGTCATCTGTATCGGAAACAGTTCAGTAGTTTGACTGTCTATTGCAACAGACTACTGAAGAAATAATCGGAGTTCTATAACTATGTATGACTATTTGGCTCAGTTAGAGCATGTCTACTCATAAGCACGAGGATTCCCTGCCGAGGAGAGTTGCCGTTCCGAGGAGAGGATGTCCCGGGTTCGATTCCCGTCAGGCAGATTTTTGAATGATGGTTTTAAATAGCTGCTGGGGTTTGGGTGTAACGAATCAATAGTTCAGAATATGCTTCTTAGACTTGAGCATCGGCGGCAAACCAGTCTATCGGTTTTTAATCCGATACATTTCGGAGAGAGTGCATCGGATCTGCATGATCTAATTCGTTCCTGCCCTTTTATCGGACTGCCAGAGTAGGCACGATAATCGACACCGCTTATGATTGATATTATGAAACCCGTATACCCGTAGCGCTTTGAATACACTTTTATTGTGCGAACTGCTAGTATGTGGAATGCGCTGCCTGAATGGGTGTTTCCTGGTAGTTACAATCTAGGATGCCAAATTGCGAGTGAATCGGTTTCTTGTAGGCAAGCGTGCTCCATCGTGTACCGCATCATCGCTTAAAATCAGGCGAGTTGGCGGTCAAACGCAAACCTATTGTTAAATAAAAAAATCGGTTGGCTGTAAAGTCGGTTTACAGACGATCATTTTACGTGATAACGTATGCGTCACAAGCCGAACGCTTAGGCCAATCGTGCCTCTCTATCGCTTGTTCCGCGTTCTCACTTGCACGCTCGGCGCAGGCGGAACGTGACAATGAGTCATGCTTTTTCGTGCGTGCAGCTGACGTTCATCCATTTATAAGACGTTAACACGTCAAAAAAAAAATACTTGTCCTTGTCTTGTGTGTGTGTTCCATGGCATCCCTTAGGAACCCTTGTGGGGGAGCTATGAGCGTGTGTATGAGCATTATTTTATTAACTGTCTCCATCAGTTGGTAGTAAACCTAACTTCTGTACTTGGGGGCGTGGGTTCGATTCCCAACTAGGACAAACATTTGTGTGATGAACATTTGTGTTTGTTCTATGACTGGGTGTTAGTATCTATTTAAGTATGTATTTAAAAATATATATGTACGTATATCAGTCTCTGACAGCTATATTACAAGCTTTGCTTAGTTTGGGGTCAGATGACCGTGTGTGCAAAAATGTCCCAGATATTTATTTATTTATTTTATACGTTCCCAGATACTACTTAGAAGAAGCAACCCGACTGCGTACTTCAGCCGAAACGGAACAGGAGCCACTCACCCGCGTCATGCTTTACCTTGAATCGGTACTGTGCTTCGTCCTGACCGGGCGAGTACTGGAACTGGAACTGGACACAAAGCAAGCGTTCACCATCTACAGAGAGACTATCGAGTACATCAAACTGATACACTCGATGCCGCAACGGTACCGAGCATCGCCTCACGATACCTTCAACAAGCTGGATATACTTGGGTGAGTGGAATTTGGTTGTACAAAGATTTAGGTTGTCAAATGTACTGGGTTATACAACGTATTCAGCTGTACAACGGAGCTCATTACAACAGAAATGCACCATCTATAAATATGCTATTGCGTAAATTAAACTAATTCACTCAATGCTGAAATGGTACCGAGCATCTCCTCATGATGTCTTCAACAAGCTCGATATACTTGGATGAGTAGAATTTGGTTGTACAATGTTTAAGGTTGTCAAATGTACTGGGTTATAGAATGTACTAAGTTGTACAACGGCGCTCAATCCAAAACAGAAATGCACCATCTATAAATATGCTATTGCGTAAATTAAACTAATTCACTCAATGCTGAAATGGTACCGAGCATCTCCTCATGATGTCTTCAACAAGCTCGATATACTTGGATGAGTAGAATAGGTTGTACAATGTTTAAGGTTGTCAAATGTACTGGGTTATAGAATGTACTAAGTTGTACAACGGCGCTCAATTCAAAACAGATATGCACCATCTATAATTAGGTTTTTGCGTAAAATATTGTAGAATACTAGGTAGTAAAGATTACTGGGTTGTTATTATTACTGAATTCGCTGTGTGGTAGGATAGAAAAATTATCATGTGTTTATTTTTGTATCTTATGTATATTTTAACGGTAATCATTTGTTGTTTCAGTTTGAGGGTGCAAGCTCTCCTGTACCTGCGAATGTTCAAAATGTACAATCGGGAAGTGAAGGAATATAACAAGATCGTTACAGAGTATCAACAAAAAGTGAGTTCACGATAGACAAAATGCAAATATGTCGCAAACTTAACATTGTTTCGGTCAGTCACTTTCATGATCTTATGTCATTGGTTACCTCCTATAGATTCCGCATTTAAGACAATCGATGCACATCACGCATCAATGCAAAAAGATCTATAAATATCCACTCTTATTGGCAGGGCCGGCCTATTGGAGGCCCTGGGCACATTAGGATAATGGGCTCTATGACCTTGACAGAGCACTATTTTGTTAGAATATCTAGACAAAAAAGTAGATTAGCTGATTTTTGGGCCTGAGTAGAGTAGCTTTGCGCACGCAAAAGTTAATAAGCAAGTGGGTATTGTAGCGAACACAAAAAGCCTGGGACTAGAGCCCAAGCAAGTGCAGAATCTGGGGAGGGTTGCAGAGGAGCCCAGCTTGTGCGCTCCATTCCTCAGTAGTCCCTGTGTGTATGGTCGTTGTATGACTAATCTCTCTACATGAAAGGTTCCCCCGCAGCCTGCGTGCGCAGAGTCGGCGTCTCCCCTGTCCCCGACCCCCTCCCCCGCGGGGTCCGTGGGGTCGGTGGGGTCGGCTGCTTCTGCCTCCTCCGGATACTGCAGCATGGTGCACTCGGTGCCGGCGCACGCGCATCAAGCTTTACTGCTGCTGACAAAGTACTACGCGTTCCTGTACGTTGCGCACGACCTGTGGGAGAGGGCGGACGGACTGTGTCGGCTCAAGGCTAACCAGGGTGAGTTCACTATGACACTACTACTCTAATACTCGGATTATATCTTAAAAGAAAAATAATTATCAATATAAAAAACCGACTTCATAAAAATGTCAGAACTGCACCAAATATGCTTCATCTGTCCCGTATAGCGCGTGCATTCATTAGGCACTATCGGTTTTAGAGAGCGCATGCCTGATTTAGTACTGAGGTGTTCTGACAGATGGCTCTTATAATAATTATTGTGTGGAAATTACTTTTTAATTGTTACATTGTAAAACTGGACCAAATTGAAATGGGATCAAACAGGAAGCACCAGCTATCAAATAAAAAAAGAATCATCAAAATCGGTTCACCCTGTCGAAAGTCTGAAGTAACAAAAAATTTTTTAAAAGCTTCGAATTGATAACCTCCTCGTTTTTGGAAGTCGATTATAAAACAGATCCTGCCTTCATTTCGATCTATCTGCCTGCCTGCCTGGGTGTACCATACCTTGACTGTACGAATTTGAAACTAGGATTCTAAACGTCAGTGTACGAATCATACCTCGCACCTACATATTAACCGTGATAATTTTCGATTATTTTTGGCATCTCACACAAGAGAAAGCAAACGCCACTAAACCCCACTATGGTCTGCACCATCACAAACCAACACAACCTCAGCAACAGAGTCGTTTTCAATTGGAACTGAGGATGTGGTCGCATCCAAATCAATAAATGCGTTTAAAGACAAACTGGACAAATGGATAAGAATTAAGAAGATAATCTTAACTGATAAATACTACATTTTGACGCTATATAGGCACATCAGCCTATTACGGCTCGCTTATAATCTTTTTTTTAATATATATTGATTGGCAAGAAGGGGAAAAGTTTACGCTTATTTGTATGAATGTGATACATATGTAATTACTATTTACCGATATTGCTATGACGATTCGCGATACGCAATAGAATCCAATGTTTACGCTGTACTTTTACTATAAAAAAAACTGTTATAATTACTTTATAGTTTGGAATGTTTGCAATCTACATACTTAAGTAAAACATTGTAATTTCTCACCTAAGTGAATAATTGTAATTTTTTGAGAAAATAAAATCTTAAACCATGCACACACTACTGACTGACTCGTGAGGTCGTAATCACCTAGTTCGATCCACCCAAAGATAATATAACCACAACATCCGCGCATCTTGTGCACGACGTAAGCGACGTCGATCGCGCGTGGGGGGGGGGGGGAGGTATCGTATGGCGCTTGCGATTGGAGAAATCAAAAGTCATTCATTCAATTCGCGCCTAGGATTGGCCCGGCATAGTATCTTTTCATCACGGCGTGGTAAAGGATGAGCTGTCAAGTGTTTATATCGTCATTGGATCCACCAAAGAGAACTAAATATTGCAGCAAAGGTCAATTCTCAAAATATTTGCCAGTTGTAGCTCTTCTTGTAATCTTTTGTTGTAGTTTCTACAAAACTTCGAACTGAAAGCTAGGTGTCACTGTTTCTTACAGCATTATTTCAATTTGCTTGTCTTTTCTCTTGCAGTAAGAAGGAGATAGCGAGAGAAAGTTCAAGTTTGACTGCCTCGGTGGCTCAGTTGGTAGTGATCCTACTTTCTGTGCTTGGGGGCGTGGGTTCGATTCCCATCTAGGACAAACATTTGTGTGATGAACATTTGTGTTTGTTCTATGTCTGGGTGTTAATATCTATTTAAGTATGTATTTAAAAATATATATGTATGTATATCAGTCTCTGGCAGCCATATTACAAGCTTTGCTTAGTTTGGGGTCAGATGACCATGTGTGTGACCAATAATGTCCCAGATTTTTTTTTTTTTTTTAAGTTAAAAATGAAACATCTTTATCGAATCAAGAAATTCAAAATTCATTAATGATCCTCTTTCTATTCCAGATCTATTCATCGCAGTAGACCGCAAGTGCGGTCCTCTCTCGCTGTCATCCACGTTCCGGCACCTGGTACAATACGTGCGGTACGCCATCACCCTGCTGAAGAGCGACGCACGCGCGCCGCGCGACTGACGCACGGCGCCGTGCGACCGCCGCACGTACTACCAACGGATCAAACTGGAGAAACCTTAGTACTACAATCCACCATAGCATGGCAGCCTTCTGACCACGGATACTGAAAAGCAGCCAAAAGATCGAGCAATCTAAAATCACAAAATGTAGCCAAAAGTTAGTGCTTAAAGTTTTGTGCATGATCAAAGAGTGCGTTTTACGGGCGACAGCAGTTTAATATTGGAATTAATGAAATACTCCGTGCAGACAACGGCTGAGAATTCATAAAAAACGTTTGATGCTCTGAATGACCATGTTTATCATACTAACTGACTTAAAAACGTGACTAACATTTATGAAAATCATTATCACCATAAATACTTGTGACTTATGGAGTAGGTACTTGATATAACAGAACATAAAGCTAGCATTATTTTAGTCAGGTGTGTAGACTCGCCTTACAATCGCAGGTCTGCGAGCTAATTCTCAAGCAATAGATATTATAACTGTTACCCGTTACTTTCATTTAAATTGACTAGGGGGTGATGAGGTCAGAATTAGTGAATTGCTCTAGAATCAGCCCGCTGTTATCAAAACTCCATGTGACCTTTCCATACAAACGATAGCTTCCATCACCACGCCGGGTGTCTGAACAGGCGGCGAATCGATCCAAACAAACTGTCTTCGCGATACATTCTTCCCAAAAACGATTGTAAAAATGTAAGAATTTGTAAATAAGCTTCGTTGCCTAGCGACGAGTACGCAAATCGGAACTGCGTTCCTTTACAACCGTTGAAGTTGAAGTAATATAATAGCAATACAACGCAGAGAGATAATTTACATGTATTAATTTTATGTACAAAACTATATTTACCATTGATTTTACTTTATTTTATGTGGGTTAACATTGACCTCCTATGACGGCAGCAGTTTCAATTCGCTATTGAAACTCATATTGTCAATTAATTGGTACCAAGGAGCTTTTGACGATGATGAATTAGGGCACCAATGTTAGCCTTCAATTGAAATCATCACTATTTAGAGTGACTATACTGTATTTCCATCGCCTCCGCTCGAGGAAGGTTTGGAGGAACGCAGTGAAATTGACTCCGTATTTATATTAAGTGATAGAGTAATCATATCTTTAGTGTTTTTCGTTGTAGTAATCTTCCCTATAGAACTATTTTACAATGTTTCTTACTTCGGGAACATGTAATGAATTGTTTGTCTAAATGTAAATGGAGGTTATACGACAAAAACTATGTTCGCACGCGGGCCAATCGAGGATATTTAAATATCTCAACATGTATGGGATCACTGTAGTTCTTCGCAATATTTACTTTCTCTTTATATGGTTTCGCTTCGAGTGGCCAATGGAATGAAATATTTTTATTTGTTAAAATTAATTTATATTTTAGTTCAATTAATCGACTACAATTTGATCAAAAATTATGTGCTGATTGAGGCAAGCGGTCTTTATAAATCAATTAATCGTGAAACTGAATATATTTTCGTCTCAAAACATGATTGGAACATCCGAGCTTGAAGCCTTCCAAAATGTTCCTATCGATTGATTTGGTTAGCAACAGAACAATCTATAGAGCAAATCGATTTATTTTAAAATAAGATGGAAGCAAGTTTTACTTAAAACATATCAAATAATTTGGACAAATAGTATGTTGAATGATTTGAATACAGTAATACTTTGATGAGATACTAGTTTATTACGGTGAGGATTTGAACGCAATCTACGCACGTAATGATCTCTGCTTTTGAGGTGTTTGAAATAATTTTGAAGTGACAATAATGCCCCGGTAGAAGTTCGCTAGATTCGTTTGTGTAAATGTTAAATTGGAAAAATCCGAGGCCAAGTGCTGTTTATCGTTTACTCTTAAATCAATTTCAAACGAACACAGTCAAATACAGAACAAATGATCGATTTTTCAATTTAATTTCGTAATAAATATTTTAAAAAAGTTCAAATATTTTTTTAATTAAACTTTTAAAGAGTACAATTTAAATGACTTGAATCAAATCGGAAACAACAAATTCGCCGTAACACCAATAATGAATTATTATAAATATATATTTCTCTCGGTTGTTTATAAAATTTATGTTGTGATTGTATATACATAATATAATTATATTATACATTTTGTAATGAATATACATGTTAGTGCCAGATAGGTTTTTGTATGAACATTTATAGTAAAGATAGAGGGAGATAGCAACAGAGCCGTGCGCAGAGACATAACATAACGAGGAGTGAAGTTCAAATGTTAGTGTTGTTGGTAATGAAGGAATGACAAGAGATGCCTTGTACATAGTATATTATCATAAGAAATGTGTAGGTTTCATTCTATATTTTAATTTATATGTAAACTATATTTATAGATATATAAGTGGACAAGGATTTAACATAATAAAGTTTGTATAAGTGTGTGTGAGCGAGGTGTTGTGAGGCCTGGCGTGTACAGTGTGACTGAGAGGGGATCTTCCTTTATTTTATAATAAGACAATTATTTTTAATAAATTTAATATTGTAAATGTGTGTAGATGAGCTTGCAGCGTTCAGTTTATTAGTATAATTATATATTAGGCGTCGGAGCGCCCGGTATAAGCAATAATTCGCGATGCCGATGTTGTTATTTACCCACGCTAGTTACCGGTTCGACGGTGCATATGCGCCAGCGCATACCTCCTCTACTTAAATTATATATTTATTGGCAGCCGCAGATCTATCTCACTGACGATGTCACGGTTGCTGTGGAAATAACACGTAATAGGCGTCCATAAGGACCAATATTAAAATAAAACTCGCGTTACCAGCAGCAGCTACCAGCATGCAGTTGTATACAGGGTTATTGAAAATTATCTAACAACCTCTCGCAGGGATATTTTCTTCATCATCCTAACAACTTTACATAGATATCGTTTATTTGAGACAAAAAAAAAACAGAAAACTCTAAAAAAAATAAACCATTAAGAGAACAATAAGGGCCTTACTTAAAAACGTTACTCAAGTTGATTGACTATGTTTTTAAATGCTCTGTCAACTTCTCGCTGACGGCAATTGTCACACGCGAAAACAAGACGGAGCATATTTAAGCGTGTGTCAACTTGAGTAACGTTTTTAAGTAAGGCCCTCAATGTTTTTTTATGTCACCAACCGGCCCCACCTCAGCATGATGCCGGTAGATCACAAAAGGCGCTGGTTAGTTCCATGTCTTATAATTCGGCTTTTTTTTCTTCCATACAAAAAAAAAAATTGTCTCTAAATGGCAAATTTCAAATTAGAAGTAAGGCGGGGACTATGTTGTAGCTTAGGAGTCAACCCATACAATATAGACAAAAAAAAATGTATTATTGTAAAATTTCAATAAACATAAACAATGTCATAAAATAAAATAATTAGTTTTCCAAAAATACGAATACACTACATTTTTATCAAAATATAAGTACACTAAAAATAAAGGTGACAATTCTCAAGGCCCATAATATAGAGACCAACTATAACTAACGAAAAACAATACATATATTATTATTTTTAGGAGGCATCCAAAGTCAAATCAAGTGTGACTGTCATAGAACAATAGTTGTTAAAAGTGGGAAGCTGCCTACTAGAAGTTTATAGTTAATTACCAATAACCCTGTATAATAATTTCGTCATAATAATGATTGGTGTGATCTGCTGACGCGTCATCTTTCATTGACACAATGAATTGTTTAGCATAATTACTGCCCTAGCACATCGACATCAGAGACAAATCGGTACTTACCCGCACAAATATTTATTTTTAGTTGTTTAATATTTATTTATTGTGGCAAATGTATTTATTTCGACACGGAGCAAAGTTTACTTAAATCGAAAATTTAATGTTAACTGAGGCAATGTATTTATACGCATTTTACAAAGATCTGGTTACGCATGTGCCTCACGAAGAATTACTTCATTCTAGGTGATTCTTGTTTAAAAATCTGTGCTGATATTTATTTAAATTTTAGTTCTACAAATGTATCTCGATCGGAAACTCTCATCAATTTGGGTTTTAAGGCTCTTTAGACTACGCTATAATATATCGCATCATAGATTTATAACTTTCTTCGCACTGTCTCCCTTTTTTTTGTAATGCAATTCATACGCGACAGTATCGCTCGCATAAATTTTGTATTGGTGCGTTCAACACTGATAACAAATAATTGTGAAACTATGATCTTAGATAATGAAATAGATGAGAAATATTTAAAAAACTAATGTGCATTTTGATAAAATATGAAAAACATTAATTCGCCATGATAAGTGAAACGCCAATCACAGCAAATGACGTCACGATTATGAAAACAAACGCTTTTTTGTTTGAGTATTCAGTAATGGTTGACACGAAGTAAGATTATGATGTTATACACAAATGCAGATATTTTTAACACGCTGTATTAGCTTGGTATGTATCTATGTAACGGAATCTTTGAACGTGATTTTCACACCTTTCAAAACGACGGATTTATTTGAAATTTTGCACACTTATCAAGGACCGATGACAATGCAATAATTTAAATAGTTTTGTCCCGTTATCGTTACCAGGATCTTCAGGATTTGCGAAAAAGGCGTGTTTTTTTGTTATTCAAAACTGCGAGAATTATTTAGCACGGAATTAAATGTTGTTTTTTAGAAATGTGCATATATACTTCGACCAAAATAAAATTAATGAACGGGCCCAGTAGAAGCGCATTTTTGAAGATTACAAAATAAGCGCCAGCGCTCACTTCGTTTCAGTTGGACTCTAGCCGCAGGAAGTGAAACACGAGTCTATTGTTACGCGATAACGAAACATCTGACAAAATTATGAATTCGTATTCTTTACCGAAGTGTAAATACACAAATAAAACCGATATCTATTTTTTGTAACAAATATACTGTACATTTTTATAATTAGGTGTTGAAGTATATGTCCGACGGTTTTGACTCGTTTTTACTGATCAAGTTCAATGGTTAGGGCCTTTCCGTTCATTATATTTTGGTCGAAGCATATATACATAATTGTTTATTGCCAATAGCAATACTTTGTGTTACAAACAGGGGACAATGCAGGGAAAGCTATGAAGCTATGATACTTTACGATGTATCGTAGAGTAAGTGTTTAAACACCTTTAATATTATTTTGTTATCGTTCTTAGTTTTAAATTCTTTTTGGTTCTGTTTTGTTGCATGATTATTTTGTTTTTATTTTTATGCCATTATTTGGACTTTTTTTTGTCTTGGATAGTGTCATGAAGGTCATCGATGAAATTTTATTGTAGTTTTGCACTCGCATTATTTAGACAATTAATTACTTGTAGATTAATTTACATAATATAATGATTTAGCATGAATATTATCAAATTAAAATGAATTTTATTTGGGACGCTCCCCGTAAGGTGTTGCCCAGCTAGATTCAAAATGTGCTTCTTAGAGAAATCCTAATCTTCCTGCACATTAGTATAATCATTGTAAAGTCTACAAACTTTGGGAATTATTCTAAAATCGCAAATTGTGCGTATTGAGACCAAATTATATTGACAAATATATTAAGTTGATCAAGTGAGCGCTGGTTATTGAATGTTAGGATACTTTGTTTTTAGGAAATTGTAACATACTGTTTTCCCCGATTTAAAGTCAGCGCCCATTAGACCAATCAACTCCAACTTGGCTATATATTTAATTGCTTTTTAGCCAGGTTGCCTAATGGGCGATGGCCTTAAATAGCATCTTGTGTTGATAGCATATAAAATGAATTGTTTTTTTTTTATTATTATTATTTCGCGTTAAGAATTATGTATAAATTTGTTTTCCTCTAATTTTATTTTTTGTGTAACTATACCTTATGTTATTGATTATTAGAATACAATAATTTTTATGTATGGATAATTTTTGTTTTGTTTTTCCTTGTTTCCTTTTCTTTTTATTTCATTTTGGCGGTTTGTCAACTGGTTTATTACAATAATATTCATAATAGGTAGGTATGGCAGTTCTACCAAACGATTATTAATATAAATAGGCATATTTGTAATGACTGAATGTGCTACACTCACATTAATTAGAAAATTTATGGATAAATATGTTTTTCTGTTGACACAGTTTTTCTTTTGTTGTACGGTACTACACCATACCGAAACTCGACTTACTGACTCAACACGAAATCTTGAAAATGATGACCTACAAAGCTGAAATTCAGCAGGCAGATTCCTAATGAGGTGTAGAGGCTCGCTAAGGGTTGAAATAAGGGTGCAAAAGGGGTTTGAAATGTTATCTTAAAGATTGCGTACGAACGGCTAATAATATACACCAAACTAAACATCCAAACAAGTCAATTTAGCCATAACAAGACGCAGAGACATTTATAAAGCTAAGAATAATTGAAAGTACATTTACATGTCGCGCGAAATCGAGTGTTTTAAAAATAAGTCTTGTGCTAAATGAGACACCCCCTGTGTAAATTTTTGGCTATATAAAAAATCCATAAATCATTTTTTTTATGATACTGAGTGACGAGATGAGCGAAGTCGCTCGCCTGATTGCGCTTAACGCTTGCCGCGACTTCAACAGTTCAAAACCCTGGATGGCAATGCACTGCGCTCGTCACCCCGAGATATAAGATGTCAAATATCTGTGTGCCCTGTAGCAACAAAAAAAATTGAATTCAATACGCATTTTACTCGAATATTCGTACTTTGCACACCGTATGTATACCGTTCCAAGCTCTTGCCTAAATGAATGTGTATTGCCATTAACACTATAAGTGCTTATTCAGGCCACCATACACGGCGTTTAAAGACTAGTAATACATTAAATTATATAATTATTTCCGGGATATTTACCGTGGTAAGGTTGTGGAAGGAGCTCCCGATATTTCAGCGCAGTTACATGCATCATGTTCAGTCTGCCCGTGAACATGATCTTTATCAAAATTATATTATTATTTACGGGATATTTACCGTGGTAAGGTTGTTGAAGGAGCTCCCGATATTTTCGGCGCAGTTACATGCACCATGTTCACGGGAAGACTGAACATGATGCATGTAACTGCGCTGAAATATCGGGAGCTCCTTCCACAACCTTACCACGGTAAATATCCCGTAAATAATCATATAACTTTAGTGTACAACCGTGATAGTTTAAAATAGTAATACATATTTTTAGATGACAGGCCTCTACAATATACTTACCAGAGAAAAGCCATAGATTACTCCCTAAATAAAATAAATAGTTATTGCAGGTGGAGTACCATAATTTCAAAAACATTCTTATTATCCTTACATTGAATTTTGTCTCACTCTCTCTCTCTCTCTGCTAATGAGAGACATGAGAAATGAGAGACAGAGAGCAAGACAAAAGTCAATGTAAGATTATAAGAATGTTTTTGAGATTATGGTAACCCACCAGGTCAGTTGAATGTCATGAGATCACTGCATGAAAATAATATTCTGTATTTTTAGACTTCTTAAATCGTGGCCATAGTAATTAATGTCCTGGATCACTTTATAAAAATATGATTATTTATTTATTTTTAGATTTTTTAAGCCGTGGTCACAGTAGGTAATGTCCTGAGATCACTGCAATTTTTTTAGCCTTTTTAAGCCGTGGTCATAGTAAGTAATGTCCTGGATCAATTCATAAAAATAATATTATTTATTTATTTTAGGGTTCATAAGCCGTGGCCGCAGTAAGTAATGTCCTGGATCACTTCATAAAATTATATTTACTGTTAGGCCGCGGCCACAGTAGGTAAGTGGCCTGAATAATCACTGACACTAACATTTCACAGTTAGCACAAATACTATTTAGTAAGCCTTTATAATGCCTCATTAGTATACAAGCACTTACTCTTAATACCTCAAATCGATGGATTCAGTACAGTTTGGAATTAGATATTAGTTCACATTAAAATACGAACATTTACTATAGAAGTAGAATACAAACATAGTGCAGCCGAAAAAGGCAAGAGAGAAGACAGCCCATTTGTACGGATGTTTTTACCCAAAGTGGACATATCCTATCAGTTCTGTTGTTTTCTTCTTAACTTGATGTTTGCAGGATATGGTGGATGTTTGATGTTTGCTCTTTTTAACCCCGAACCAAAAAGAGGAGTGTTATAAATTTAACATGTCTGTCTGTGGCATCGTAGCTCCCAAACGGCTGAATCGATTTCGATTTAGTTTTGGGTTATCGTATGACACTTGTGATTGGAGAAAACAAAAGTCATTAATTCAATTCGCGTTTAGAATTGGCCCGCTCTAAAAATATCCTGCTGAAAATTTAGTAACTTTTCATTACGGCGGGGTAAAGGGTGTCAATATCGTCATTAGTTTTATGTGACAGAAATGCTTGACGCCTTTTCTTAATGCCTAGCGACTTTACTCATAATACCACGACAATAATGAACCAAATGGCGAGCATGTTTAAGAAAAAAATTCAACTCTAACTTTCAACGGTTCATGAGATACAGCCTGGTGACAGACGGACAGCGGAGCCTTAGTAATACGGTCCCGTTTTACTCTTTGGGTACCCTTGTGGTCCGTATGTCCGTCCGTCTGTCACCAGCCTGTATCTCATGAACCGTGATAGTTAGACAGTTGAAATTTTCACAGATGATGTATTTCTGTTGCCGCTATAACAACTAAAAAACAGAACAAAATAAATATTTAAGGGGGCTCCCATACAAAAGTGATTTTTTTGGCGTTTTTTAGATAATGCTACGGAAGCCTTCGTGCGCGAATCCGACTCGCACTTAGCCTGTTTTTTTTAAGCATGAACCTAATCAATTTCCCAATATAACTGCTAGATTAGATTGAGTGCCTTTATATTTTATCAAACTGTACTGAATCGGCACAACCTAAAACACCAAGATTCTAACACTGAATAAAAGATTAGTAGGTATGAACATTTAATAATGTTTGATAGTCGCTAGTTATCGCTGCAAGCTCTAAAATCCACTGTGCATTCCACACGCGCTATTGTATACGATAGATATATCAGCGAATTATATATAGGTATTAGGTATGTATAGTATTATATAGACATAAAACAGATATCTAACGTTATATATAATTTGAAACCGAAAAACGCCATCTACTACTTATATTAAAGTAAATTTTATTGATACATGCCTCTATGCTTTCATTATCTGAAATTAAATAGAAATGGATAAACTATTCATAATTTATTTGATTGCACTTTTTTAACCGACTTCATAAAAAGAGGGGGTTCTCAAGCCGTTTCTATTTTTTTTTAGTTATAAACCAATTGGGAAAACTGTTTTTATTTTTATTTGAAAAGGTAGATATACTTTCAAATTGATCGCATAGAAATTTCACTAAAATCGGTTCAATAGTAAAATATCGGTATCGGTACCGGTATTGGTCGGTCGGTATTGGTATCGGTTTTAAATCAAAATAACAGGAAAAATATGTCATCCAAGTTAACGAGTGTTCACTAATTTTGAAGTCGGTTCAATTGATTTTCATTTTTCAATTGATAATAGGCTAGATGACTGTCTTTTTAAATGTAGTTCATAAATATAGCGGATTAATGAAAACAAAATGAAAATCTGATCTAAAATAAGCAACTTATAAGCATTTTAATATCATGATAGACAGAGAGCTCGAAACAGTCACTACTTTGTACGCCATATAAGTTCTATTCTGACAAGTATAGTGCACAGAGGCGTGACGTCTTTTTTGTTTACCTAGTGGGAAAGCGACAGAGTTTTCCCTACCAAAAACATTAAAGGCTTATATATCAGAACATTAATAACCGAATTAAATTATTTTTTCAAGAAACATATTATATTTACTTCAATTCTTCATCAAAGCTATTGGTTTTAACGATATAAACATCAGTCATCTACCCTATAGTATTATTGTTGGAACATTTTGGGTATCGAGATACACAATCTTTTATCCGCAATATAAATTTTAACTACCTATGCTATAAAATGGTCCCAGAGAAGGAACTGTCAGTACCTCCTCGCGATGGCTTTAGATTAAAGTATACCTAATTAGCTAAACAACATTTGTTATTAATAATTGTTGATAAATATTAACAGATGGTCTGTTTCACTACCTAAATCTGTAAGTATACAACTAAGTAAGGTACTTTTGTATAATACTGTAAGGTGAGTTAAGAGTATTGAAACAGGACGGAAGATAAATTTAACACTAATATACGGAATAATAAAAACTGATCAACTAAGGCCCGATGTCCACCTAAGCAACATGACATGTGACCTGCGAGTTATGGGGCGCGTAACTATTCGCATCGAAAAATTAAATCGCATTTGTATGGAGTAAAAAGTTACGTAGTGTCACGTCGTACAGGTCGCCATCCAAGAAATTTATCTAAGATTGGTTCAATACACAAGCAAAAACTTACAGCTAACGACTTAGCCTTTTGATACTGCCATGTTGTGACTGACTCCATCGGATGTCAAATTTCAAGACTCTGGTACAAATTTGGGTCGATTTTAAGTTCTGATTGGCACTGAACTGGGGCCAGTCGCAAAGGTTCACATACAGGGATAATTTAGAATTCTACAGAGCTAAGTGGATTGGTGTGCGTGTCATGTAACTAATTCCTTAAGAAAAATATAACTGAATATTAAAATGGCAACGTAGAATTCTAATTGCCCTTGTAAATATACCACTGGTCAAATGTATGTACCGTTTTAAATAGCATAGTCTCGATTTTGCAAGGGTGACCATGTGAGGGGCTCAAATATTGAAGAACGTTTGATTGAACATGAAACCTTCAATTTCTTATGTGGATTACTAATGTCACCAGCACGCGTCCTGGGGTAGAGCGAGCAGCGGTCGCTTTAGAGCAACCTCCCTCCACTGCACCCCCCTTTCTACCCCTGCTTGCTTGCCCTTGCTTGTTGGGGCCTAGGCGCCAGATAGCAAGGGGCGCCAAAATGACAATAGTTTCAGAAATGAAACGCGCCGAAAAACAATCTCATTCTACCCTGATCAAAGACTAGAGCCGGCGCTGAATGTCAATCACTGTTGATCAGACACTCTTCCAAACAGATCGGTCAATTATTCGATTGCCCCTACTGAATGGTCTCTCTTGCGAGTGTATATTCTAAAGATCTAAACTATAAACCCAATTCTAAAGTAATATCGCTTGAGTAATAAGTCGCATAGTAATTATAGGTACATTAATATTTTATTATACAATATTTTTGCAATACTTTTGACTTTTGCATTAATGCCGGTTTAGGTGTGTAAAGCTATGAGGGGATAGCTGTTTGTTACAATAGCTTAGACGGACAGACGCGACGCGACACGTCGGCGTCGTTAAGTCTGAAGCCGTGTATAGAGCTAGCGAACTAGCGCACGTGAACAGGTTGCCTCTCGTTTTGTTTCAATCAAAATGAAAGAGAGGCAACGTATTCTCTTTCCCTAAATCTATACACGGCATGAGATGAGGGGAATTGAATTTGACAATTTGTTTCTAGTTAAATAAAGTTCAAATGGTAAAAATAAATTGTGCCTTAGTGACAATTTCTCAAAATTCGGGAAGTCTCGAACACAAGACGCGCTTGGAGATATGAAGCGTTAATTCCGTTGAGCGATTCGGAAGTTAGCTTTGAGTATTTCTATAGTTGCACTGTAATCTATGCACGTGTTATAGCAATAGTTCTACTGAGAACCCCTTCTGAGTTATAATTGTACTAATGACGCAATAATGTTTACAATATTTTGTTTATTGGATGTTGTGGTTGAATATTGATTATATTTACATTATATTATACGTAGAGCGGTACCTATCTATATGTCGTAGCAATAATTTTAAGTGAGGCAATAAGATTAGTGCATTTGCTTTTGTGTCACGTTACGGATCAGATTGTATTTATATGTAGAGTACCCTGTCGGATGACGCTGTACACTGCTTGACACTAAACTACGTAAAATAAGTTCAAATTCTTGAAGTTTTAAAAGTATATTTTATAATATTTCGATCGAAAGTAATAAGTAGTGTTCGAATATGGATGTCGCGTCGGTGTTCACGTTGTTTTGTCTTGCACGCGAATTACTTGTTACGAATTAGGTGTTATTCGCGCTTCCTTCTTCGACTACGTTGTTACGTGCCTAATTATTATTGTTTGCACAGTGCCGTAATTGTTATTAAAAAGCAGTATTTTTGTTTTGCTATTCATTAAATTTTGTTGAGTTTCTACCGTATATAATGGTTTTTAACACGCTTTTATTAACTTTGTATGTATGTACGTAACAGTATCTTAAAAATTTATTTTCAACTACTTCAGAACGTCAAATTGAATTGAAATTTTGCATACTTATCAAGGACCGATGACAATGCAATAATTTAAATAGTTTGTCCCATTAAAGCGTGTTTTTAAATTTTGGTATATTAATTAATTATTTTACATCTATAATTGACACAATTCGTTAGATTTTAAACCTTCACCTATCATGACTTTAGAGCGGTTGGTAACAATTATGGCATTGTCTTCTTTATAAGTTAAATCTTCCTTCTAAGTTACCTCAGTACCTAGCTAAGACAAAGTGCCAAGAGTCGCAACCCTCTAAGTGCAACTTCTTCTCAATTATTGTATCTTATTTACACATAATCATATCTGCGCCTAGTATAAGCAATTAAACACCAATCCTATGTCGTCTCGCTTAGCCAAACTTAATCATTGTGGGATACTTTGAATCATATATATTTTGGTATATTTTGTGATTTCAGGACAGTGTTCTATTTTTTTTTTATGAACATTTCAAATCGTAAGGTAGAGATATAGTGGACAATGATTAAGTACATATTTTTTCGTTATTTCCTCCTGCAAGTTTTACAGCAAAAAATATATATATGAATTTAAAGTATCCCTTTACAAAAAGTGAGAAATAGTGTATAAACGAAAAGTTGTAACGATAAAATAGCATGTTAATATTATATTAAGTTTTGTAGTGGATGTTTTATTCTCGATATAAAATACCAAGACGGTCCTCGTGTGAGTAAAAGTTAGTAAATGAAATTGGTGTGCATTCTGGTGTGATCGATTATTTCGAGTCGATTGCACCGCGACTCGATTCGAGATGCGTGATCGATACTTTATCGATGCAGAAACGTCGGGCCTTCGCTGTAATTTAACTAGCGGTTCTAGCCGGTGTTGATTTCGTTTGTAGAAGCGTGTATAAAATAAGGGACAAACAAATTATAGTATAAATTGTTTACCAATCGCCTGTCGGGCGCTAGACGAAAATATTATTTTTCTTAGATCACAGTATATTGTAATAAAATGGTAAAGTATAGAAGTATGGTGGGCTCGGCGACGCGGGGCGACGCGGGCAAGTGCGGCACTCGATGTTACAAAACGATATTTTTTTACTGCAGCCTGAAGCGAGCCAGGCGGCGCCCTGCCCACTCATATTTGTTATGTTTAAGAGGAAATATCTATTGTCTAATCCGAGGTTAAACTACCGACACTTTTTTATATTACAATAATTATAGAAATTATTATTGAACCTATCGTTTCATTTTTCACGTAATCTTACCCGCAAATCTGCGTTTAGATGCCGCGTAGTTATCTACTTTGCGTGTCTCTTTGCCGTTTTAAGTTGGATTACGGGTACCCATTTTAAGCGATTCTGCCGTGCAAGTACCGTTCTTTATCGATCGACAAATTTGACAGTTAAATCGTCAAATTTGATGAAATGCCATTTGATCCGTACTCGCTATGATCGATTCCATGGCATATTATGGAATTTGATTTGTCGACTTGCACTGATGTTCAAGGTGATGCGTAAAGTTGCGCGAGCGCAGACCGTATCTCGACTCGGTTCGCGTTCGCGTGATTTTCCGCACTGCGCCGTTTCGAGCCCACGTTAAGAGTTAGTAAGGCCCCAGTCACACACACATCATCAGCCAATTAACGTCCACTGTTGGACAAGGCCTCCCTCATAGAGAGGGGTGTTGCCATAATCCCCACGCTTGGCAGGCGGCTTGGGGATCGCAGTACGTTCACCGTGTACTATTAGGACGCTGCTGCCCATCCTCCGGTGGTTCTGGTCGCAGTTTTAGGACATACCCGGGTCACAAGGCGCCAGTGCTCCGACTTACGAGTAATTCAGTTCGATTTCCGTCGTCGGTCTCGAGATATAAGCGTTTAAAGTTTGTCGTTGGATTAGGAAGCGATGCTTGCCGCAAAGTGCTTGTCAGCAGGCCCCGCTTTCCCACTGGGCACGTGCCCAGGGCCCGCGATTGATGGAGCCCCTTAGTTCTTGCTAGATCACCAAACGATAACCGATATTTATTACCGAAAAACATATTTATTTCCAAAAAATCAAAGGATAATGACTGACACGCATGCCTTTCCATGCGCAAAGCTACTCTACTCTCGTCCGAAAATCTGTTTCTTTGTCTATTCTAACAAAATAGTGCTCTGTCAAGCTCATAGGGCCCCGTTATCCTAATGTGTCCAGGGCATAGACTAGGTATAGCTACTACGTAACCCAGACTTGTAGTTACGATTATTTTCAATGGAAACAATTCAGTCAAATACCTGAGGGGCGGGGTGAGGGGTTACTAAATGCTAATTGGCCCATTAAACATCAGTTCGAAATGTAAACAAAGCATAGTGATGGCGTACCTACGGTATTGGTCGGAAATGACGTGAGGTTCAATGGAATCAGTGGGCGTGTTTTTTTATATCAGTAGTAATGTCAACTGATGAAGTGTCAAACATGTTCGCCCTGCATTAAATGTCTAGTTATAGAAAGTCTTTGGTCCAGGGCCTCCAATAGATTAAAGACGGCCCTGCTTGTCATTACGGAGTTTGTAAGGCGTACCTATTTACTTAAACATCTGATAAAAGAGCTGATCATTTCAAACGGTAGAACAGAATTTCTTGAATCATATCTAAAAACACTCACCATTAAGTCAACTTTCAAACAAAAACAAAATCGGTTCCGCCGTTTGGCAGCTAAGATGCCACAGACAAACAGATACACACGTCAAATTTATAACACCCCTCTTTTTATGTCTGGGGTAAAAAATGAAAGACAATATGAATTAGGTACTTAACGTTTATTAAGAGGTCTAGTTTCTGACGTGTTTCTTCTTCTTTTTCTTCTTATTGTTGTGTGAGTCGATGAGGTCATCGATCTCTTTGCTGTCATCACCCAGCCGCTTCTCGCCGCTGGAAATGAAACATTTTCTTAAGGTACAAATAGTATTTTATTTTAGTTACTGCTATTTACAATAAACACGCTCGAAGAATTGATGACCAATGGGGAAGAAAGGTTCTTGAGTGGAGACCACGAACCGGAAAACGCAGCGTAGGTAGGCCTCCCACTAGATGGACCGACGATATTGTGAGAGTCGCGGGCATCCAGTGAATGCACATGGCATGATGTCGTTCAGTGTGGAGGTTAAAGGGGGAGGCCTATGTTCAGCAGTGGACAAACATGACAATGCTAATATCTTCCTTAATTTAGAACATATTTCAGTTTTGTTTTAGTGATCGGCTCTATTTATTGTCAGTAAAAATAAAAAATAAACTTTATAAACTAACAGTGAGATGGACTAACAGTGTTTCTGGTTTAAGACTAAGATGGGCGACTTCCAAAAAGGAGGCGGTTATCAATTAGACTGTATTTTTTAATTTTTTTATGTTTGTTAGCTCAGAACTTTTGACTGGGTGAACCGATTTTGACGATCCTTTTTTATTTGAAAGCTGGTGCTTTCCGTTTGGTCCCATTTCAATTTGGTCCAGTTCTGATGAAGTCGGTTTTTTTTATTAATAATTATTTAAGTTTTTTTTTAATGATACTGGGTGGCTCGCCTGATGGCTCTTTACGCTTGCCCATAACAGCTCAACGCCACTCAAAATTTTGAACTTCAACAGTTCAAAACCCAGAATGGCAATGCTCTGCGCTCGTCACCCCGAGATATAAGATGTCAAATCTCTGTGTGCACTGTAATTTCGCTGGAAACAATGCTCTTCAATCCGAAACACAGTAGTGTTTGCACACTACTGCTTGGCGGTTGAATAATTGGCAAAGGTGTGGTACTTCCCCAGGCGGACCCCTGCAAAAGAGTCCTACCACTACAAAAACAAAAGTTACACACTACGTTATATACTATTAGGCTGTAAGTTTTCCTAAAAAGTAATTTACTAAGAGTTTTACCTCTTGACGGAGACGAGTTGTTTCTGCGTGGAGGTAGCCAGAGCCTGTCCCCAGTCGAGGTCATTGCCCTTGATACGGTACTGCGCGAGATCTTCTCCCATCAGTCGAGATAACTCCTTGCGCTGTTTGCGCTCCAGATCCTACGACACAACATATTATTAAACACACAACACACTCAAATAATTTAGAAGCCAAAAAAGCAGAGCTGCTTTTTTGGGTTCCGTACCCAAAGGGTAAAACGGGACCCTATTAATAAGGCTCTGCTGTTCGTCCGTCTGTCACCAGCAAAGAAAAGAAAAACTTTTTTTGTTTAAATTAGAAGGGCTGTCAAGGCATTTCTGTATGAAATTTGTTGTAGCCACTTGCACCCATATAAACCCATAGCAACTGTGTTAGCAAGCTGTGACGCGAGGTTCGACGCGTTGACATAAATAAGAATGAACATTCTTATTGATGTCACAATACCTGATGACATACTTTCAATCTCATTTCCGTTCTATTTACTTTTCTTTTCTGTGGTCACCAGGCTGTATCTCATGAACTGTGATAGTTAGAGAGTTGAAATTTTCATAGATGATGTATTTCCGTTGGCGCTATAACAACAAATACAAAAAAAAAAAAAACAATATTTAAGGGTAATACAACAAACGTGATATTTTGCTTGTTTTTGCTCGATATTGATAACGGCAACAGGTAGACGCTTAAAATATTCACAGAATATTTAGTTATATTATTCACTTAAAAAAAATTAAAATTATATTTAAGGGGGGCTCCCATACAACAAACGTGATTTTTTTGCAGTTTTTATAGATAATGGTGCGGAACCCTTCGTGCGCGAGTCCTACACGCATTTGGCCGGTTAGTATTTACTAAATGAAGTGAATCCAGCAAGGCTGATTTGCGTGCCGCAACAAAAAAGATCGACTCTTATCGTGTAAAAGCAAGACTCGCGTATACGAAAGCAAAGGTGCCTTTTCAAGTTCTCTGTCAACAAAGTGACGACAATATTTTGTCGCGGTGCCAACGTTAAGCCCATAGCAGACCATGCGCAGTAGCTTGCGCAAGAACTTGCGCGAGGACCGACTTCACATCGTCTGCAACGAGCTACAACACTTTTTGCTTAGTGCAAGTGGCAGTGGAAGTGTTTTGTAGCACCCGCGCTAGTCCTTGCGCAAGAGAAGTTTCGTTTAGCCCTGCTGGTGTTACTACACCAGCAGGGCTAAACGATTCAAACTTTAAGTCGGGAAATAATGTTTGGGTACTTAACAAGGTAGAGCTTTTGAAAATGCAAAAATTCTAGCGATAAATATTTACTATAAGTTTTTATCAATGTATTCACTTTTAATATCATTTTTTTTTTACTATTAAGACCACAATAACGTCAACGGAAGTGGGCTTGGGCATTTGGATTGAGGTTTGTATGCACGGATTCCGTGATCAGCTGAATTAGCTACGGATCTCGGAGAGTTGTATCCGTTGATACCATGATCCGTTTCGAAATTGATCACGTTTTACAGAATACTTTTTTTAATATGTTATTTCCCAAGAGGAAATAAGTTTGAATTAAAATGATAATATATTATTATGAAGTGTTATAGATAGATAGACGAGCTAGTGCCACAAGTGGCGGCCTAATCGCTAAAAGCGATCTCTTCCAGGCAACCATTATGTTATTTTAATCAACAAACCCCAAGTGGGACGTCAACGAGGGATTTCTCGCCCCCATCCCGGATAAGAATGTTTCGTATATATATAGGTCGGAGAGCATAGTCACATAGGATACTTATTATCCCGAAAAAATAATACGATTCCTGAGGGTATATTCCACTCGAGCCAAAACGCGGAACACAGCGGGCTTTTTTTTTGTTGACGGGGTGGAAATCTTCAAAAGATACCCAGCTGCATTGGGGTGTAGCCAGGCTATGTGAGATTGCACCCACTAAAACCTCCTCGGTGGCCGACTTCTGTGCTAGACGAAGGGCACCGGGATCTCCATAGGAGCGCACCGGTACCCTCCTAGCACCTTGCTGAAGCAACACTCCCTGGAAATGTTCCATTTCCATTTCATTCCTTTACAACAGCGTGGGCCACACCACGCCGTTGTCTTCCCTGGGCTTGCTGAATGGGAGGTCAGATCCCTAAATCTGACCACCCACAAGCCCAAAGGCTCTTACGACGGGCAGGAATACTGAAGCAGTATTCTAGGACCCCGCCTCCAGGGATAAAAAAAATAAACCAGCCTAGTGCGAGTAGGGCTCGCGCATTGAGGGTTCCGTACCACCACAAAATACAAATAGTCAACATCCATCCCAACACCCAGGTGGTCACCCATCCAAGTACCGATTGCACCCGACGTTTGATTTACTTGTTGGTGAATAGAAATTGGTCACCGACTCGCACTTGGCCTTTATTTATTATTTACTGATACTTTAGAATGTGTACTATAATCATGTCAACTTTGACGTTTGTTCGTATTACCGTTCCAAAGATACAGCCGTTAAAAGATATGATAGACGGACGGACGGTCAGACAGCGTAGGCTTAGTAGGATAAGCGTAGGCGTAGGATTACTAATAATAAGGTCCCGTTTACACCCAATGGGCACGGAACCCTAAAAAACAAAATGAACAAAATTACCTCCAACCAAATTTAATGAACCTTCAAATGGATACGGAACCCTAAAAAAAACAAAATTTTCTTCAACCTTTAAATGGGTTTGGAACCCTAAAAACAAAATTTACTGAACCTTTAAATGGGTACGGAAACTTAAAAAACAACATTTTCATCAACCAAATTTATTGAACCTTAAAATGGGTACGGAACTCTAAAAAAAAATTCTTCAACCTTTAAATGGGTACGGAACCCTAAAAACAAAATTTTCTTCAACCAAATTTACTGAACCTTTAAATGGGTACGAAAACTTAAAAACAAAATTATCTCCAACCAAATTTATTGAACCTCCATATGAGAACACCAACAGCTAGAAGAACACCGACCTTGGCTGCCTTGGAGAGCTCATCCTGCAGGCTCTGCTGTACTGGCGCGTCCACCGATGACTCTTCCGCTGTCTTATCTTCTATGCCTATCTCCTTAGCCACGGACTGTTCCACAACTGCATTGAGGGCTGCGTAGATCTTCTTGCACGCTTCGTAGAATTTGGCCAGGATCTGAGAACCGGGGAGGCCCAGTTCGCTCGCTATGTCGTCCACGTCTTTCATTTGGAAGCCCATAGCTAGAAAGACTACCTGAAAAATAGATATATAGAATAGATGTACGTTTGGCCACCAACTCGCCTGATGAATTTTATCAACCGACTTCAAAAAAGGCCACTTTGATCCACTGTTTTTTTTTTTTTAAGTTTGTTCACCGATTTCTCCGTTAATTATAAACTGATTTTGGTGATTCCTTTTTTGTTTGGTAAGCCATACTTCAGAAGTGGTCCCATATAAATTACATAGTACTGTTTAGCAGTTTGGTTTTTAAATCAAAATAACTGAAAAAAAAAAAGTCATTAAAGTAAAGGAAATTGCGTAATTACTCACTTTGAAGTCGGTTTTTTTAATTGATAATTTAACCATGAGCGCAGGTGTATTTTTTATTTAGCCATGAACGCAGATGTATTTTTTATTTAGCCATGAACGCAGATGTATTTTTTTATTATTAAGTATGAGCGCAAGTGTTTTTTTTATTTTTAGTTTCCATTCGACAGTGATGTGTTTTTGTCAGAATAAGGCTGGCGCAGACATAAAAATTGCCGTTTGGGGTCAAAAAGTTTGATGAAATTTCAATGGGAAATCTGAAAGTATATCCTTTCAAAATGAAATCGGTGTATAAATGACGTAGTTCTGAGGTAACAAACAATACAAAAAAAAACTAATGGAGAACCCCTTCTTTTGAAGTCGGTTAAAAATGTATTAGGACGTCAGGTTGTGGCTTCGCGTACTGGTATGTTTGATGCAAATTGCAGTTTTTTGTAAAAAAAATATATCGAAATATTGCGCTTGGCAACTAACTCTCCTGATGTTAAGTGATGATGCGGTCTACGATAGAGCACGTTTGCTTAGAAGAAACCGATTCACTCTTGACTTGAAGACACCCAGATTGTAACTACCGGGGAACACCCATTCAGGCAGCGCATTCCACAGACTAACAGTTCGCACAATAAAAGCGGAATCAAAGCGATTCGTACGGGTTTTAAAAATGCCAACCATAAAGCGGTGCCAATTTTTCGTGCCCGCTCTGTCAGTCCGAAAGAAAAATGGGCAGGAGGGAATTAAATCATACAGGGCCCCGATTCTACTAAACCAATTGTTTTTAAATTGTTAATGAATTGCCTCAAAAATTGACTATTTGACACTTTTGGTATAGATAAAGTGTCAAAATTGAAAAACCAATTGTTTTTAAATTATTAAAGAATTGCCTCAAAAATTGCCCTTTGACACTTTTGATATAATTATAGATAGTGTCAAAATTAAAAAAAATTATACAATTCATTAACAAATGAAAAACAATTAGTTTAGTAGAATCGGGGTCCAGATCTGATGCACACTCTAGTTACCTGGTGGACGGCGTCCAGTTTGCATGACAGACTGGCGTGGAAGAGCAAATGCGCTAGTGGCGCCAGCAAGTCAACTACGAGCCTGTAGTCCGCTTGCTGGCGGCAGTACGCCTCCAGCCGGGCCAGGTCGTGCCCCGACAGGTGCTGGCTTATCAACTGCTTTGTTACAACTGCCGAACAATTTATACAAGGTAAGACAAACGCTCTCAAAAACAAAGCCTGATGAATAGTACTGGCGTTTGATACGATATCACAAAAAAAAAAAAAAACTCTCCTCATGGCATCCTTGAAAAGGTCTTTTAAAATGAAGGTAAGGTTTACTACATAATTTTTAGGGTTCCGTACCCAAAAGGTAAAACGGAACCCTATTACTAAGACTCCGCTGTCCGTCCGTCTGTCACCAGGCTGTCTCTCATGAACCGTGATAGTTAGACAGTTAATATTTTCACAAATGATGTATTTCTGTTGCCGCTATAACAACAAATACTAAAAAACCGAATAAAATAAATATTTTATGGGGCTCCCATACAACAAACATGTATTTTTTGCCGTTTTTATAGATCCTACTCGCCAAAGACTTTCTATAACTAGATATATAATACAGGGCGACATGTTCAGACACTTCATCAGTTGACATTACTACTGATATAAAAAACACGCCCACTGATTCCAGTGAACCTCACGTCATTTCCGACCAATACCGTAGGTACGCCGCCATCACTATGCTTTGTTTACATTTCGAACTGACGTTGAATGGGCCAATTAGCATTTAGTAACCCCTCACCCCGCCCCTCAGGTATTTGACTGAATTGTTTCCATTGAAAATAATCGTAACTACAAGTCTGGGCTATGTAGTAGCTATACCTAGTCTGTGCTACTCGCACTTGGCCGGTTATTTTATATCGACACGCTCTTTGCTTTTTTGAAACTGCGAAGATTACAAGATGTACAAGGGACGCATTTTGTATGTGACTAAGGAATAGCCGCTAGAAGAAACTTTATATTTTAGGTGGGCCGATCCCGGCGGCACTGCAATGCCGGGCCGACCCGTGACGGGAGTGGAGCGAGCCCCGAACATCCCGTCGAGTTAAAAAAATCAGTTTAATATACTGGTCCCTCAATGAGGGAACTTTCAGATATTAAGCTGAAAAGAACAGATACTACACTTTGATCTTAGCCAAAAGGCCGAGAAGCGATAACTGGAAAACCGACTTTGAAAACCCTAATCAGTTCGCGGAGAATCTCGTCACCGCGGGTTAGGTTTAGCGGCACACTAACGCCATCTAGTTTTTTTTGGCGGAACTAAATTAAGACCCTGACTTGATAGACAGACTAACATAATTATTTGTAGAAGTGGCCAAATGATAGAATTAGAAATAGTTTACTCAGGCAGTCAGTTTTGTTCAGAATATTCAACTGTGGCCCTCATTGAAATCTAAAGATAATATAGGCTCACGTCCTGCAGTGGGCTTAAGGTGAAACGTTTCACTTAGGGCGGGAAAATCAAATTTCAAACAGTTTTTTTGTCCTTGTAGCTAGGCCGGGTAATTATTGTGAAATGGCATAATGTTCGCGAAAAGTGTTGGTTGTTCTTTACATTATCATGTACAGCTATAAATCAGTTACTCACCATATTACTTACATTTGGCTAGAAACCGTTTGAAACAGCATAAATTTGTTTATTGGCAAATGTATGTAATAATGTGCATTGGAGGTAAATAACTTTACGCGAGTTTGTAAAGAATAATTATCAATTTTCGCGAACATCATTATCTTTTACAATAATTACTCGGCCTAGCTACAAGAACAAAAAAACTGTTTGAAATTTGAATTTCCTGCCAAAGTGAAACGTTTCACCTTAATGAGTCAATAATGACCATGATGATTTTACTTTCACACGACATTCTGATTTGAGTTATACTTATATAGATTGGGATATCAACATGGAAAATTCAGCAGTTTCCCAAAGTATAATTATCAATATAAAAAACAGACTTCATCAGAACTGGACCAAATTAAAATGGGACCAAACGGGAAGGACCAGCATTCAAATAAAAAAAGAATCATCAAAATAGGTTCACCCAGTCAAAAGTTTTGAGGTAACAAACAAACAAAAAATTCGAATTGATAACTTCCTTCTTTTTGGAAGTCGGTTAAAATGTATCCCAAGTCAATTAAAACAGGATTAAAGACAGGGTGTTAACTCACTAGGCTTGTCGCATTTGACGTTATCATTGAGCAAAGTAGAGATGGCGAGCGCGGCGGGCAGTTTCCGCAGCTGACGTGCGAGCAGTCGGGAGAGACGGCGCCTGAAGTCGCCGCTGTACGCCGCGAGCCACGAGCATTCGCGCAACCCACGTAACATTATGCATGAATGTTCGCCTGTCAACTCGTTGGCTTTTTGACTGGAAACGGATACATTTGATTAGATTATGAGGTGTGTCAAACACAACACACACAACACGCATTTGACACCTTGTGTCAAATGCGTGTTGCACACGGTGCAAGTATCCTGCGCAACTTAGAGCCTGGGCTGCGATTTTTGAATCGCTCGTATGACTTTTTTCATGCGATGTGATCAACTTACGAATGAAATCCAGAAAAGTCGTATTTTTGAACTAGTCATATCACTCGTAACTGTACGAGTGGTTTATATCATGCGAATAGCTTTCTATCGATAGAAAGTCTGACAGATGTGAAAAAAAATGGCGGATACACAGAACATATGATCATATATATGTTTTTTGGATGAGAATTGCGATGTTTTTTTGCAAATTACTGTATTCATTTCCGATGTTGTTTTATATTAGTGGCTTGTGAAGGTAACTCACTATTACATACTCCGCGGCACAATAACGTGCAAATGCAAAACAAGACATAAAATTAATATTTAGTATTTTAATTCTCTTTGCTTTGTTGTCAAGAAGCGACCAACTTATTTAAACAGTTGGTCAAATGTTGGAACTATAACCATTCTACGGATAGCTGTCAGTTTGGTTACGAGAATACGACTGTAGCGCCTCTACTCAAATGTACAGATAAATTGTTCATACTGTACACAGACTACAAATAATCAACTGTTTTTTTTTTTATTGACGTTTCTTTACTTTGCGGAAGTTACCGGTTTGCCGGTTATTGTACAAATCTGTAAGGTGCTGCGTGAAATGGAAAAATATTAGTGTTTTGTAAAAACACGGCAACCCAGAAGTCGAGCGATTCAAAAATACCAAAAAACTGGATCACTCGCTTTTGAAGTCACCGGTGATTAGTTGCGTATGCGAATAGAAAAAGTCCTACGAGTGATTCAAAAATCGCACTCCAGGACACGCGTGCGAGAGCAGGAAGCACGTTTGTTACACGTGCAATCCTGCGCAGGTCACTTGCATCATGTGCAAGACGCCTAAAGAACAATAATTCCAGTGAAAACGTGCAAGTAAACTGCCCGTCTCATAATGCCACCATGGAGGTGGCAATATAACAAATTCATACAATGACGTTCGTAAAACGTTCTAAGAAGTAAAATTAAATGGGAGCAAAGTTTGATAGAATCTGGATTATTTCTACATGGCCTTATCTTGGGCGAAGGGGGAAAAGAAATTCTTACAATATTTTAGTCGGAATTAGTTTATGACTGATTCGTTTCCTTACTTTAATATTGTTATCTTACCATTACATAAGATATAAGGATTATTATAGCATTGCCATCCAGCGTGGCAATGCTGCCAGCCTTCTGGTCACTTTTTCCTCCACCGAGGGGCTTTTACATTACTCCTTTTTTAAATAATGTTTTTATTTGTATATATGTAAGTATAGAATAGAGCATCATTTAGTCTTTTTATTTATTCTTTAAGTAGTGATTAGTATTCTAAATGCATGACAAGTCCCTTAAAATCTAGCCAAAATATGTACGCAACACGCCTTATAATAAAAAAAATAATATCTTAAGAAAACTGTGTATTACCACAGAATACATAAAGTACAAGTACAGAAGGTTCACTCCGCAAAAGCATTTAAATAAGTAGCGACTCTTACTACCACACAATAAAGTCCAATTCAGGACGTGCGAGCGCTAACTACCTACTGCTATATTAACCTGCAAGTTGCCTCTCTGTCTTTCGCGTAACTCTTGTCGCGTTATCACTGTCTGCCGCGCGGCAGCGGGCACGGCAAGGCCGACAAGACGACTACTTGTAGTTTCATACCTAAAGTGCGGAGTGCGCCAGGCCTGGTATTACTCACCTTAAATATACCGGGACATATTTCTGTGATTTCCAAAACTTGAGCAGATCTTCAGTCAGGCCAAAACTAGTCCCTAAATAGTCCAAATGTTCCGCTCTCACTTCCGTCAGCCGCCTCAGGAGGGTTGGGGGCTTCGCTCTGGAAATTAAAAATAATAGATTTCAATATTATCAGTGCCTTCCGATACTCGTGTAAAACCGGATAACACTCAGCACTATGCAAAACCATTCACGATCTACCACAGACAGAAAAGGAGTCAGAAAAAGTATTACTTTTGCATTACTCTAACATAAAATGCGAATTTCTGTCTCTATATACGTATAATGATATTTGTAGAATCGCAAGTCAACATAAATATGGGCCCAACATGGTAAGACATGGTTAAATATTACATTAGGGGCCTTACTTAAAAACGTTACTCAATTTGACATACGCTTAAATATGCTCCGTCTTGTTTTCGCGTGTGACGATTGCCGTCAGCGAGAAGTTGAGAGAGCATTTTAAAATATAGATCAACTTGGGTAACGTTTTTAAGTAAGGCCCTAGAAGTAGCGACTTCATCATTCAGCTAAATACCGGATATCCCCACTGTAGTACATTAGCTGGTACCCATCTGCAACGTACCTCAATGCAATAGTTCCAGTATGTAGCGTGTTCTGTCTGTTGGCCGTTGTGTCTTCATCATCAGACTAGTCTTCAATGAAGCACTGGATATCCCCTCTGTAGTATGCTAGCTGTATAATATCTATAATATAACACTTCACGTACCTCAGTGCAATCGTTTCAGTATTTAGCGTGTTCTGTCTGTTGTGACTTCATCACCAGACTCGTTTTCAATGAAGCACTGGATATCCCCCATGTAGAATGCTAGCTGTATATCACGAGTATCTGTAATATAACACTACACGTACCTCGGTGCAATAGTTTCAGTATGTAGCGTGTTCTGTCCATTGGCCGTTGTGTCTTCATCATCAGACATGTTTTCATCTAAGCACGGGATATCCCCACTGTAGTATGCCGCTAGTTGTTGTAACGCTCGCTTGCCGTAACCCATCTGTAATGAAAATATAAATAGTCCTTATCTGGTCCATCTTTTCTGATCAGTTTAGTTGGAAAAATGACTTTCATAACAGACGTCTAGGTGACAAGCAACAACAAAATATATGTATATATATATACTTTCCCGATATATACTCTGATCTACGGTGACAACTTCAGATTTCACATCTTACTGGAAACTTGACAGATTCAAAAGTAATAGGTGCCAGAGCGACAAATGTCAAAGTGTCATGTAAAATGTTAATGACAAAAGCGACGGGATTACTCATCTTCACTTTGACATGTGTCAGTATTTTTTTTAATAAGATGGCAAAAAATATCTGTTGGCTCACTCTCACACCTGCGAGCGATGTGGCCTGCCCATTGCCACTTCAACTTGCTATTCTGAGCAGCTATGTCGGTGACTAGATGGACCGACGACATTTTGAGAGTCGCGGGCATCCAGTGGATGCAGATGGCAGGATGTCGTTCAGTGTGGAGGTTAAAGGGGGAGGCCTATGTTCAGCAGTGGACGTGTTCTGGCTGGTGATGATAATGTCGGTGACAGTGGTTCTACGACGAATATCCTCGTTCCGGATTTTATCGCACAAAGAAACTCCAAGCATAGCTCTGCCCGCTGTACGCAGGTAAAGACCACATCTTTGTACTGTCGTCACTGACAACACACTGGTTAAAGACCCTTGTCTTTATGCCCTGCGGTATTTTTGACGAGAAGATGACATGCAATTTCCCGAACACTGCCATCAGAGTCAGTTTGTCTCAAAATAAACTCTTCTTTATTCTGTACTAGCTGCACCCTGCGGTTTCACCCGCGTGGTGATGAAAATCGGTGATGATGATGAAAGTAGCCTATGTGTTAATCCAGGACAAAAGCAATGTATATTCCAAATTTCCTCCAGCCGTTTCTGCGTGATTGAGTAATAAACATCCATCCATCCAAACTTTCACATATATGATATTAGTGTGATAGTGTGATTAAATAAATAAATATCTGGGACAATATTGCACACACGGTCATCTGCCCCCAAACTAAGCAAAGCTTGTAGTATGGCAGCCAGAGACTGATATACATAAATATATACCGTCTTACCACAAAAAATATTTAAAACAACGCCTAGACACCTGTTTAGCTAGACAGCGTCTAAAAGTTAAATACCGTTTTAACAGATGTTTTATTTCTTCTACCATAAAACCATGTTTAACATGTGTTTCCTTAAACACAGCCTAACTTGATGCATACTTTTTCTAATATGGCAACAATTAGAAACGTTTCATTTTATGCAGAACCGATTATGTGAAATCAATCCATTTTGGTGTCTAATTTATTTTTATTATGGATAGGTTCATGTCTGACCTTCGTTTGACGACCAAATTATCATTATTTGGGGCTTATTTTGGACAATTTCCATTTCAATCGGCCGAGCATCGAACAAAAAAGTGTACGTCCTGTGGCATTATGGTATAACTATAGGATGACCGGAACGTTATTAGTGTAGAAAGTTTGACAAATTTATATGACGTTGAGAGTTCTGTTATTCTCTTGAACAAAGGACCCATAAAACACTTAAAACGTCCTTGGTTATTCTGTTTCTTTGGTTGTAACATAACATAGCATAGCTATAACATAGCTAACGCGATAAAAATATAAATTTGAAGTTATTTTATAGTTTTTGTGATTTGTAATGACATCAAAGCTAAATAAATTCGAAATGGACAAGAAGCACAGAGATCGCGGGAGCAATTGTCCATAAATTCTAAGTCCAACAAGTCGTTATCATCGATAAAATCAATAGGATCAATAAAATCCATTGTTTTATTAGATAAATTCACAAGCAAAATGATTAAAATGGACAAAACTGAGATAGACACGTCTTAAAACAAGTGTTGGGGGCTGTTTAAATTTAAACAATGGCTAAGGCATGTCTAACCTTAGACGAGTGCTAGACGTGGATTTGTGGTACGACATTTGTGAAACATCTGTTCAACACATGTCTAAAGCGTTCTTAAATCTTTTGTAGTAAGACGGATATTTTTTAAATACATACTTAAATAGATATTAACACCCAGACATAGAACAAACACAAATGTTCATCACACAAATGTTTGTCCTAGATGGAAATCGAACCCACGCCCCCAAGCGCAGAAAGTAGGTTCACTACCAACTGAGCCACTGGGGCAGTCAAAGACAAAGTTCTGTATTAAAGCCGTGGTTACCTTACCCGTTGGTAAGAAGGGTGCGTAGCTATCCTGACTACCCTAGCGCCGCATAGCTTGGGAAAGTCTTTGTCGCCAAACTGTTCGCAGATGTTCCAGGGTATGAGGTCGCCAGCTGCTTTCCGACCGCGCCCGAGGCTGTCACGGACTGATCTGCAATAGTATATAACTTTAAAAATGTTGCTATTTGAACACATGTTTTCACTAATCAGATAGGTTTGCGCGAAACACATCCAAACTATATGAGCTCTCTCACATTTTCTGACGATAAAAATAACGATAATTAGATTTTTGGTGTCCTGGTGGGTTGCTCGGTTAATGAGAGGGCAAGACCAAAGTCAATGTAAGATAATATAATTATAAGAATGTTTTTGAGATTATCGTAACCCACCTAATTCTATTAAATAGATCTACCTATAGAAAAATAAATTTCTATTAATTTTAATTTTAAATTAATTTCATTGAAAATAATGGCTCCAAATTTTGGAAAAACTCAATATATCAACGTATAACGTATATGTACGTTTATCAGTCTCTGGCAGCCATATTACAAGCTTTGCTTAGTTTGGGGTCAGATGACCGTGTGTGAAAAATTTCCCAGATATTTATTTATTTATTTTTATTGCCTCCAATTTATAAAAGTAGTTTTTCGTTAAACTCTCGGCCGGTAAGTGTGAGAGTGGATTTTGCTAAGTTACAGACATAAAAAACATCGTCATCATTTCAGCCATAAGACGTCCACTGCTGGACATAAAAACAATTATAATGTATATGTGTATGTATGTATGTGTGTATGTATGTAATGTATATTTATGTATGTGTGTTTATTTGTTTTGTATTCGTCTTATTCATCTTGAAAGCGAGCGAATGTGACTATAAAAAAATCGGGGAGAGTGGCATAAACAAAGTGAGGCAGTCAACAGTCAGTTACTTAGGACTGATGATGATGATGTATTCGTCTTGACAACTACGGCTTTATGTTTTTCGTTTTATGCCCGAAAATACGAATACTTAAAATTGAACAATTGCATTTTCACGGCTCTTAAATCATTGTACTGATTAACGATGGGGAAGAAAGGTTCTTGAATGGAGACCACAAACCGGAAGACGCAGCGTAAGGAGGCCTCCCACTAGCAGTGGACGTCTTTTGGCTGATGATGATGATTGTACTGTATTGAAGCACTCACTTGTCAGATATGTTTCCCTCGAGGCAAGTTTGGACGACGCACAGTACTTCAGGCATGGCAGTTGAATTCGCTGGTGTGGGAGCGAGAAGGACAAACAGGCAGTGCGCGGGCGCATCGGCTAATAGTTGCAAGTCGTTTGGACTGTTCTGTAACATTACAACAAAGTTTTTAGGCGTCAAATATGTGTTACATAAATGTTTTTCTGTTAACAGACAAACATACACACGTCTATGGCCAAACGGCTTGACCGATTTTGAAAAGTAAGGTGTCGTTGGATTCGTCTCAATATCAATGCACATAAGCTATAATATATAGTACTCAGATTTTTTGTATTTGTTTTTGTAAGAATATAATCATGATCAAATCAGTGTCATGATCATCATTTCATCTGTGAATCACACTGACAGAGCCATCTAGTGGGAAAGACGCTAAACTATCATGCGCGACGCGATGTCGAGTCGAACACTTCGATGGTGTTATTCACACTGGCAGTCATCTACCGGGAAAAACGCCAACTATCATGCGCAACGCGATGTCGAGTGGAACACTTTAATGGTGTGAATCACATTGACAGAGCTATCTAGCGGAAAAGACGCCAACTATCATGCGCGGCGCGATGTCGAGAGGAACAATTCAAAGGTGTGAATGACACTGACAGAGCCATCTAGTGGAAAAGACGTCCCTCTCCCGTATCTCCTCACCATCCCGTGCGCACGCGCGTCAAGTGTAATGACCCTTCGAGTTTGGGCTCATTTGGTTTATTTTGTTGAGTCACATAACCATATTTTTTGTTTTCTTAGCTACAATTAACATATATTTTTAACTGTAATATAATTTGTAAGAAAATACCTTGTAATGACTGGAGACGTATATAGCGACGAGACGGTGTAAGAATGCCTCAGCCGCCTTATGATAACAAAATAGAGCATCTCTGTTGACTCGGTACAACTCGCAGGCGGCGGGGGGCGGGGCGCCCGCGCCCGGGGCGGGGGCCGGGGCTTCTAGACACAGGAGAGCGTTAAGCCATGCCTCAACTGGGTCGCCCATACGGTACCGGATTGGTTCTTCGAGTTTTATCTGAAAAATTAATGCAATCCACTTCGTAACATGCAGTCTATGGGAGTTATATGTATTTATTTATGGCATGTTTCAGACAGACAGACAGACGGACACATCGGAGTCCTAGTAATAGGGACTCGTTTTACCCTTTGGGTACAGAATACACATTTAAATACTTTTGTTTCACAAAAGTATTTTTTTTTACCTCACACATGCCTATTGGAACGGGTTTCACAGCTGACTAATGCCATCTCATACATTCATCATCATCATCAGCCAGAAGACGTCTACTGCTGAACATAGGCCTCCCCTTTTACCTCAACACTGAACGACATCCTGCCATCTGCATCCACTGGATGCCCGCGACTCTCACAATGTCGTCGGTGTATCTAGTGGAAGGCCTACCTACGCTGCGTCTTCCGGTTCGTAGTCTCCACTTAACCTTTCCTCCCTATCGGTTATTGGTTCTTCAAATTTTAATAGCTATGTCGGTGACTCTGGATCTATGGCGAATATCCACGTTCCGGATTCTATCGCGCAAAGAAACTCCGAGCATAGCTCTCTCTATTGCCCGTTGTGTGACTGAGTGTTTCCAAAAGGCCACCAGTTAAGGACCACGTCTCAGTACCATGTCATCACTGGTAACACATCTCATACATTATGTTGCGGTAATGTGTAATGTCCGAAGGTGCTCATCATGCCAACGGCTACGAGACGGGCCGCAGCTGTGGTCGACAGCACGTCGCAAGGTGGCAAGGTACTAACCTTGCCATTTCAATTGTTACTAAATAATAATAATAATATATTATACACACATGCTTCAATAGTTTTTTTTTATGCCATGATGATGAAGGTTCATATTACTTACAGGAGGCGGTGCCTTATGCTGTGTTTGCAGTTGCGCAAACAGTTTGAGCGAAAGCGCTCGTCCCGTGCCTTCATAGCCCGATACTGTAGACGATAATAGCGCTAGTGGTGCCTTCTGCGCGGCAGCTGACACGTGAACTAAAGGAATGGCAGCAGCCTCATCTACGAGTACTAAGTCAGCGGCTGACAGCAGCGAGTGATCGTCTGGAGTTATGTACTGGAAAGAAAAATAAAACAATTTTTAACCGACTTCCAAAAAGTAGAAGGATCTCAATTCAACTGTATTTTTTACCAAATTCCATGTTTGTTACCGCAGAACTTTTGATTGGGTGAAGCGATTTTGATGATTATTTTTTTATTTGACTTCAGGTGCTTCCCATTTGGTCCCATTTTAATTTGGTCCAATTCTGATAAAGTCGGTTTTTTTATTTTTAGAATTATTATATTTTTATTTAGTTTGTTACTTCAGTACTTTCGACTGGGTGAACTGATTTTGATGATTCTTTTTTATTAGAAAGCTAGTGCTTCCCGTGTGGTCTCATTTCAATGGTCCAGTTCTGACATTTTTAAGACGTCGGTTTTTTATATTGATAATTATTTCTAGCATATTACAAAAATAAAAGTTTAATAAAAAACATTCAGTTTTTTTTCTTTAATTTGCAACCTTACGGCTATGTTACAGGGTGGAAACTTTAGTCAACTTTTTTTCCAAAGCAGAAACTTTTTTTATTTTTTTTCAAAGCAGGAAGATAAACCAGCACAGACCATTATATAGAAAAAAAAAAAAAAAATTACCTGCACAGTTTGTCGCGAATTTCTAGCGATGTTAATCCTAACGATCGCCTTCTTGAAGTCGGGGTTGGTGGAACGCACTATATTGTAATCTATGTGCTCCTGGTACAGACACGCGTCTAAACCCTGTGAAACAACACTTTATTATTATCTGGCAGTCAATAAAAACTAAATCAAAATCGGTTCTGCCTTTTGGGAGTGTCATAGACAGACACTCCGATTTACCGATCCTGTGAATAGATTTCTTCAAGATCAACATGTTTCATTCTCAGCCACACCATCGCTTACCATGAGGCGAATTGATGGCCAAACGTAGATCTATCTATACTAATATTATAAGGAGGAAAGATTTGTATTTTTGAATGGATTTTGGGTGTTTGTTACAAAATAACTCAAAAACTACCGAAACGATTTAATTATTTTTTTTACTGTTGTGAAGCTACACTATCCCCGGGTGACATAGGGTATATTATATTTTGCCGAAGCCGAAGCGTGCGAAGCCGGCGAGGGCGGCTAGTACTATATATAAATAAAACATACACTTATAAAACCCCTCTTTTTTTAAAAAGCTTTAGAGCTTATGCCACTCTAGAAGTACGATGATAAAAACGTTACGCCGGCATCAGGTCAAACAGTTCTTCAGAACACCTCGCGTTGTAAATGGGATAAATGATACAGAGACCCAACTTCTCTGCGTCTACCTTTGCCTACCTTTAACACAAACTCGAACAATGTAATCAAGTTCTCCGGATGAGGTGAAGTGACGTAAATATTGACGTAGCCGAGCGCAACAGCTGCCGCGATCGAGAGGCCCAATGTGGCTGACTTGCCGCGCCCACGCGCCGCGGTCAGGCAGTGCGGTGGCCTGAAATATACATGGGAAATAATGTCTACTGGGTTACGCGGAAAGAGTGTACTAATCCGAAAGGGGCCATAGTACCTATCATTATGAACAACTTTTACTCTGGGAGCAACTCTGAAAACGCGAGAAAAATATCAGCTGTTTCATAGAAAACGGTCATTGAATAGGAAACGGTCATGGATAATTATTCGTTTTATTAGAGCTGGTTTAAAAACGACTGAACCACTGAACCTCTACAATAAAAAAACTTAGTGGCACATACCGGGATTGTTTATCAGCCAGCGTGTTGATGAGAGCGACGAGCGCTGTCGCCTGCTCGTAAGTGCGACAGAGCGCAACCAGTGGGCCTGCAGGTGGCGAGTCAGATAGAGACGACACTAGTTCCGTCAGCTTCGGGTTTACACGCTGAAACAAAAGTATGTTTTTATCAATTGTCATAGCTCGCTCGCGCATTTCTACCCTAAGCACCGGACGGAATGATAGCATTCCTATGTAGGCGCGATCTAAGCGCCTGAATAAGTACATGCATTAGAAACTTATTGTCAAATCATTAGGGTGGATATTTGCATCCAGGCGAGAAGTGGCCTAATTAGATAAGGCCTTTGACAAGACTTTCTTACCTCAGGTACAGCATCCACAGGTTCAATTTGCGCCGTCTTTGAAGATATCGGCAGAACTGTGAGCGCATCGTCCAGAACCAGGCATCGCGGGTTGTCGGTTAATGACAGTAGGAACCTTTCGTTGAATCGATTCACTACTGTGTCGTGAGCTTCAGTTTTGAACCTGGAAATATATACATTTATCATAATTAAAATAAACTACATAAATTAAATGCAATATATTTATACATATGCATTTAATTATTTGTATTATCAGGATCGGTTAACAGGATCATCTGTCTGACTTCCGCGTCCGTAGGCCTGAAGATACTTGATTCATTGGTCATTGGCTTCATTTTTTACTGATTTCAGGAGGGAAAGACCATTATGGTCATAGTATTTTATTGATAATAAATTGCAATTACACATCATAGAGAAAAATAAAATAAAATTCAATAAAAAAAAATATGTGCTTATTAGTGCGACATTTGACAACCGATTTAAGAGTGTATGCTGCTTTTTTATTACGTAGAGGAAGCTTTCGAGATGGTCCTGCATTTTTTTATTAATTTTGGCTCAGTAGTTTTGTAACCATCTCTAATAATAATACGAATAATTTTGTTTAAGCGCCTGTTGATTTGGCAATATTTCAAATATAAAAATTACTTTCTTTCTAACAGTATATAATCTATTCGGAATAGGTTTATTTTTTTTGTAAATTTTTTAGTTGTGTTATACCTAGAGTGAACATCCATGGTGATTGAATGCAGCTGTCTCAGGGAATCCATAGTTTTGAGTAGGAAAATGATGAGACCACCACCTTCCACTGTTTCTATCGTGCGTGCCATCAAGTTAGGTGTAAGGGCTTCAAAATCCTGTACAAAATAAATAATAGTACATTACTTTAAGGGGGAGTGAATGAACAGATCTTAAGCAAGGGTATATAGGTTTAAGGGATTTAGGAACTGACTGACCCTAGCATATGTGGGGAATTCATAGATATAATAATGCTTTACAATCTTAGTTCTGGACTTCTTCTACATTGTGTTGGTGAACAAAAAATTTATAGTTATGGCCACAGCAAAAAAAGGTCTTGTAATATCCAAGGATTGGAGCCGGGGGTGCACATGTGTAGGTAGGACATGGTCTGTGCAGAAGCTCCACAATGCCACTGTGTCCTCTCTCTGTATCCCCACCTAGCCTGGATGTCCCTGCAGTGACCCACTTGCACTAGGGATTGAGACAGTAATCCTACAAATGTCAAACTTGGCATGATTATAGTACACACTCTAAAGCAGGGTTTCTTAAAGTGGGGTCCATGAAACGAATGCTAGGGGTCAATGACGCGAGTGCTAGGGGTCCATGACGCGAGTGATAGGGGTCCACATTCCCGAGGTTTATGTACTAGAATTCGTTTGAAGTATGCAGTTCTGTTATTTAAATAAACAAAACCAAAAATCAAGTAATTGTCAAGAAACACTGTTTTCTTATTTTAAAATTATCTTCGCTAGGGGTCCGTAGTGTTACTGAAACGTTGAAAGTGGTCCGTGGCTACAAAAAGTTTAAGAACCATTGCTCTAAAGTATAACAACAAATAATAAATAATGGCAAAGTGAGAGTCTGAGACAAATTTCAGTTCATTACCAAGTTAAGCAACATCATCCGGTTACTTGGATGACCTCATCATTTCTTTCACCGAATCAAAATTGCATATTTTACTAATTTTGAAATCAGTTTTTTTATGTTGATAATTATTATATTTCTTGTCTACCACTTAATTATTATATTTAGCTTTTGATCTACCTACTAGACTCACAAGAGATTTCTTTAATTTGTTAAATATGTTAGGTTACAAAATAAAGTGTTTTTTTAAGTAAACGTATTGTATTGTATTTTGTGGTAGTACGAATTTCTCAGCATGTGAATCCGACTCGCACTTATTTTATTAATTCTTATACTACTTCGGTTTATTAAAAGAAAATTTGACAACATTGCTTTTGCACCCAGCACTGTCGTTGCTGGTCCTGAACATTACACACCTGCAGTACACAAACTCCGTATGTCTGTCCGAGCATCGCATGACTTTCAGAGTAATAGCGTCCATGTATAGTCGTGGCCACTCTGAACGAATCGAACAGTGATTCTTCTGACACTTCCAGCTTGCCTGCCGCTATCTTCTTTGCTCTTTTGCGGCCATGACTTAAATCAGAAATACATTACATGAATGTAATTAAATAAATACTTTTTCACTTCTCATGCTCGTAAAGTTCTTGTTTATTATGCCTTGTGTAAATGGACTTAAACTGCTTTGCATGCTCTAGTGCATAAATATCTTCTTTTTATAAACCAACACACAAAAAATAAAAATGATCAGAGATTCCATTTGTATTATAGTACAAGTACAAAGTTTGCCTGGGTCTTTAATAATACTCATAAATCAGCATTATATTAAAGACCCAGACATAAATATTGTTAAACAAGTATAAATTGAATTTATTTTTAAAACCCCTGATAAAAATGCTGATAATCTTAAAACGGCTGAACAGATTATCTTGAATCACAGCTAAGAACACTCAATCAAGGCATTCTCAAACAAAAAAAAACTAAATCAAAATTAGCTCAGCTGTTTGGGAGCTACGATGCTAAAGACAGAAACACGTGTTAAACTTACAACATTCTTGTTTGGGTCTGCGTTTAAGGCACTTGTGTTTCGTGTTGTGTTGTAGAGTTAGAGCACTGAGAACTGCTCGGCAAGGGCCTCCCCCTGACTTCTAAAGTTGGCGGTCTTGCGCTGTAGTATTCCAACCTAACCTTTATATTTAGCCATAACCTTTATATTTTCAAGTAGTTGATAAGTTTACATTATAACTTTGTGAAGTATAGACATATACCTACCATCTACTTAAATGGTGTAGATCCTTATTCCTTACAAGTCAAACATGACAGTCAAGTTTGTCATGTACCTATTTCAGTTGATAATATTAATTTATGTTTTCCATTAATATATCTATTTAAAACTGCCTCAAATAGCTTTATTTTATAAAGTTACGTAAACACTTACTTGCTAATAGCTTCATCCTTGTTTTTGTAGCACCATAGAACAGTAGGCCTGGCTTTTACAGTTGATTTCACAAGCATATCATATAAAATAGGGACCTGGAACAAATGTAACTCATTGATGATTTGAATGTTTCAAGATTCTATAGCATGATTGATCCATAAAATAACGAATAATACATGAAACATTAAAGAAATGCTGACTAGATTTACTAACCTGATCTCTACCTTTGTCTCCGACTAAAAGGATCATGGTCCGGTGTCCCAGCTTAACTCCATTTTCTATCATAACCCTGATACGGTTGTCTATCTTCTTTTTTACCATTTTTGAAATGTTTTTGTATATTATTCAAGTTGGGCACTTTGTATACTTTATTTATAACCTCAAAAACTGCTCAAAAATGTATCAGTCAGTCAGCATGTTGGTTGTTGATGACTTGTTTGTTGTGACATTTCAAAAAACTTTTTTTCTTCCTGTGAAGCATTTGCCGTCGGAAGTCGTACACATTTGCCAGTATAACGTTTTTGTTTAGTCATAGACATTTTGACATTGTACACACTATGGCGCGTAGAGAGAGTATTACGTTACGCAGGCGTATTATGAAACTTTGATCGGGGTCAGTCAGTGTTAGAATTGACAGAATTTTGACACTTGAAAAGGGTTATGACGCAAAAAAAAAAAAAAAAAAACAGCGTTGTCTATTTCAAATTTCATACTACGAAATTGGAAATAGACAACGCTTTTTTTTTTTTGATATAATTTTGACAAGTCGCGATCCCGATCAAAGATTCATAATACGCCTGCTGATTATTACTATTCATTTTATTCTGTTCTAGACTGTCTTCTGTGATGTGGATCTGCTTCTAAACTCGAGCTAGTACCGAAAAAAGTCTGCCAAAAACTGAAGGGGGTGAGGAAAACACGTATTGGACACACTGACATATTCTTACTAGGTCTACAAACGCCTTAACCTAACGTATTGAGCGCAGAGAACGGCAAACGATGTGCTCATCAAAATGTAAACGAATGGACGACCGAGAGGAATGTAAATGCTAAAGGGGAAACAGTAGCCCTAGTACGAGCACTTGCGAAAAAGTATTCGTTCCGTAAACGATAGCAAAATTTATGAAAAATTGAACAGTGCCTCTATAGGACGAGACGTAAAAGGAAACTAAATTTTTCATACATATTATAGCTGTACCCGCGACTTCGTCCGTGTTTTTTTTTTAGAAAAAATAGCCTATGTCCGTCCTCATGATACATACTATTACCTCGCAAAATTTTAACAAAATCGGTTAAGCCGTTTATCCATGATTATGTAGCAAACAGACAGACGGACAGAGTTACTTTCGCATTTATAATATTAGTGTGGATGGATGCCGATTTGATCTCATTGATCCCGTAGCGCCTGAGACCTTTGCTTTGCGTAGTGAAATATTGACATGCATCGCGGTTTATCGCATTTGCATCGAACCTGCGATTGCGCGATTTGCGCTTGCATAAAATACTGTATCGTGCTTGCATCGATGCTGTATTCACAGACTTTTAATTATGTCTGTGGCTGTATTGCTACTAAACCATGACATTGTAATATTATTTATACACACTTGTGTAGATAGATTTGAATGTATTGTCTTCTGTGACCGTGACCAAGGATGATTTTAATTAGAGTAGAGAATTTAACTAATAATTGTATATGATAGTCCTTGCCGTGACCTAGGTATATGATTCCTTCGATTGCAGATGGACTGCAAAACGACAGTCGCCGTGCTTTTCACTTGTTCTACTTACTTAGATCTAAAATAACAAACAACCGGCCAAGTGCGAGTCGGGCTCGTGCACTGAGGTTTCCGGACCACCACATAACTTATTAGCTACGAGAGTACAAAAAGTAGTGCAAAAAGACATCATCCCATCAACGCCCAGGTGCTCACCCATACAAGTACCGATCGCGCCCGACGTTGCTTTACTTCGGTGATCGTACGAGAACCGGTGTTGAACAGTGATAAGAACTCGCACTTGAACTTTATTTATTATTTCTTGTTATAGTTTAGAGTGTGTATTAGAGCATATACAAAAATACGTAATGAGATACTTTTGTTGAATGAGGATCACTTTAGTTTTTACTTTTTGACTTTATTATTATTTTTTGCCGTAAAACGGTAGGATAGGACAGATGGACGGGCAGAAATACAGACGGACATACAGACAGCGTAAGCTTAGCAATAGGAGCCCTTTTACACCCTTTGAGTACGGAATCTTTTATACATTTTGGATACCCAAATCCAGTAAATTCCAGTATCTCCAGGGCCCTGATTCCATAACTAAAACACGCACGTAACACGGAGTGTTAGGGTAACCTCTAAAAATTTGGCCTCTATTCCTTAGGAAATAGATGCAGCCGTTAAAAGGTGGCAGACGGACAGACGGGTGGACATCTCGTCGTCGTCAGTCGTAAATCTGGCAGCACTGTGCTAAATAGACAAGACGTCTAGAGCCAAAACAAAACTGACAATAAATAGGAAGAAAAAAAAAACTCTGACTTTTCATCTTTTCGTTTTCGTTTGGTTTTCGTTTCGTTTCGAGTTCGGAGTTCCGATTCCGATCCGACGCCGGACTCGAAGAATTGAATTAAGTTTAATTTTATAAATTAATTTCATGTCATTGATGTGCAGTTATTCAAACATCATGTTAATATAAGTAGAATTAGGGTCAATATACGTTACTTAACATCAAATAAAGTCAAATTTTTGTGCTACCAGTGGGCACGCCATCCGGCGATTGTGGTTACTAAAAATGGCTAAACCACAAATAAATACTAAATCCCGGAGCTATTTGAGGGATAAAGAGGTATTTCTGAAGGATTTGAAACAGTTTAACGATAGTAAAAAGTAAGTATGCCTAGTTTTGTGTCCATCCATTTTTGTGTGTTGTTGCCCATATCAGGTCAACTACCTATTTCTATGTATTGTATTTTCGCTTCAAACAACATTTCATATTAATAAACACAACATTTAAAGCGTTTAGGTACTAGATATTCAAATCAAAAGTCAATATTTTCCATAAACTGTTTTGATCACGAACACCTATCTATATCTATACGCGATATCTTTACAACCCCTTGACCGATTGTGCTCAAATTCGAATCAGTTATATTCTATTTGCATGAACTACTTGCTTACACAATTTCATGAATATCAGATCAACAGTTAGCAAATTATCGCCGAGCAAATATACATACAAATATAAATAAACAAACGCCGCGATTTGTTCCTTAAAAGCCGTAATAGACGTACATACCACTGTCTGATCAACAGGAGGGAAAGAGTTTTTTTTTCTCTTGGTGGCTTCTTCGTCGTACGTACGTCTGTAACAGCTATTAGACTCACATTGATCACTCAAAAATAAAGTACCTATGTATTTACTTTTTAGAATTAATTATTTAGGGTTCCGCAGCATATGAAGAAATCCATTTAAGTTTCATTGTGTCCATCTTGGCCATAATCCTGTTACTAGAGCTATAGTGTAGAAATTTGGTACTCCTACAGATAGTTTACAACATCAGGGAAAATATTAAAATGTGAAAAAAATATTTAGGGTAGATATAACAATTATTGCCCTACATGAAAAAAAGATTGAGTGATAAACGTTTATTTACAATAACTTAAATAACATTTCAATAAATAAAAAAACTACATATTAATACTACTATGTACAACTAAAAATATAATATATACAAAAAATAAAAATCTAGGCGAACAAATCGCCACCATGCGGCAGGGTTCCCAGAATGCTGGCAGCATTGCCCCGCTGGATTGCGAGGCTTAATTTTTGTGCGAAATATGCTCCAGCTCTGGGATCCCCCGAGGCGAGAACCAATCTTGTCGAAATATCTTTACAAAACTTTTTTGTATCGGACGACCACGGGCCTAGAGTCTCTACAGCTAATGCGGAAAACTCATAATGCGCGCTCAATTGTGCATATTTGCGGTGTTTTAATAATTGAGCGTTGTCAGCCGCGGCCCCGACGTCTCGAGCCAAACCGGAGAGATGTGATGGCGCCAGGGTGTCCACGCACGTAGCGTCCCAGACAAGTGCACGTCCGAGACACCACGGAACTAGGGTGGCACCATCTGGTCTCTTGCCGTCATCTCTCACCATTCCAGTGGGCTCCAGCGTCGAGGGCACGGAAGCTGAAGAGAGTGCCCGCCTGACTAAGTCATTGATGGCCCAATGACGAAATAGGCGGCCAGCACTCTTCGCGCACGACAGCCCGTGTCGTCCGAGTTGGTCCACGCCTCGGCCGCAGTGGCAGCGGTGAGGCTCGCACAGTTTTACGCCCAAACGCAATCCCACCACTACTCGTAGGCTGCTGGGGTCAAGGATGGTTGCTAGGTTGTCGGAAGGGAGGGCACGGAGCCAGTGACCTGATTCCACTTTGAGTGATAAACCAGTTTTATGTCATTTAAAAGTTTTTTTTAGTTTGATTTCAGGATGAATTATGTTCTACTAAATCAGAAGGAGTCCATACATACATACACACATCGCCTTTTACATATATAGTTGGATAAAAATTTGTTTAATTTGTTTGTTCCAGTATAACAGTGAAGCCACCTATCGTCAATGGTATCGAAATTGATTTGTACTTGTTCTACACTCTAGTACAACAAAGAGGAGGAATTGGCAAGGTGAAGTTCTTTAAATGTTATAGATAGACTATTAAAATTTTTGTCAAATGGCTTGATTTGAGCCTGCGCAAACCAGGAATGGGACTGTGGATATAACACAAACCAAGCAGGGGACAAAAAGACAAACTTACATGATTTTTAAACGATTTCCAAAAAGGAGGAGGTTATCAATTTGACTTTTTTTAATGTTTGTTATCTCATAACTTTCGACTAGGTGAACCGATTTTGATGATATTTTTTTTATTTGAAAGCTGGTGCTTAAAAGTCGGGTTTTTATAATATCAACACAAAAAATTATTATGTAATATTGTTCTGATGAATTTGATGTTAAAATACTTATCATGTTATTTTTCTTGTTAATAATAACTTATATTGAATGTGATGAATTGGACAGGTTAACCAGAATGATGTTTGGGAATCGTTTTTGCGACCGTTACGGCTTCCTCATCCATGTATCAATGGGTCTACTCTACTACGAAGAATATATGGAACTCATTTGGAAAAGTAAGCACATACATAATATTAGGCGTACTTAGCCTGTTACTATGGGGAAAAGAAAAAAAAGTTGTTCAATTCAATTTTTAATTATCGTGACACAGGTGGCTCATTTGTTAGGGAACCTACCTTCTCTACTTTGGGGCATGGGATCGATTCCCACCTAGAGCAAACATTTGTGTTTGTTCTATGTCTGGGTGTGAATATCTATTTAAGTATATATTTAAAATTATATAAGTACGTATATCAATCTCTGGCAGCCATATTACAATCTTTGCTTAGTTTGGGGTCAGATGACCGTGTGTTCAAAAATGTCCCAAATATTTATTTCTACCTCTTGACATTGTCACAATGTTCTTAGGTATGACAATTAAATACATTATGGTATTATTTAACAGTTATGCAGCTATACAATGGCTTTGTAGGTATACAGTACAAAATTAATAATAACTGGAATTTATAATAATTTTTATAAATAATCAGGTAAGCTGCAGCTGTATAGGGGCTTTGTCAGAGATTATAACTAAGAGTATACGAAGCTAAATAACATGAACAGAATGAGCAGAGTCAAATTATAGGCAGTTTTTTTTTATTGCTAACATATTGATTGCACTCATAGTAAGCATTTTGTGTGCCTGTTCATAATGATGCGTATAAAGAACCCCTTTCGGCTAAGCATACCCTTTCTATATAATCCTGCATACACTTGTTATAATATGGAAACTGCATAACAACTCCTTCTGGTCGCACACGAGTGCAACACCCTGTATACATAACACATCTTATCTCATTACTAACATCACTGAACCTCAAATTGTAAAATGACCACCACACGCCATCTAGGTACAATACCAATAGTCACAATCGTGCCAAAAAAAAAAAACGAAACAAAACTCGGCGCACGCTACGCATTGCGCTGACTTTTTGGTTAGTTGTAAGGCAACTGCGATCCGACTACTACTCCGCGCGATGCCAGTGCTACTATGCCCTAGCGGACAAGCGACGTTGAACACTATGCAAGCGACATAACGTTTAAATTGAAGTATATGTTGCATTGTGAACTATATAATTGATGTCTACCTATGTACAATGACGCTCAGACGTTTATTGACTATTTTCACATAAAGATTGTGACTCAATAGCTGTTGTATCTCTATGCCACACGCGTACACTTTTGATTATAGCCCAGCTGACAGCAGAAAAAAAAAATGAATAAATATAAAGATTTTAAGTCATCGCTCAAAAATCTCCAAACCTAAGGTAGACTACAATTGTTGCAAGCTAAATTCGACATTGTCGTCACTAGGATTACCATTAGTTTGGCGGTATATCTTAAATTGGTAAACTCCAGATACTTGTTGAGAATTTCCTAATAGAAAATGTGTTTGTAAATCGTTACAGATATGAGCGAACTAAAGGTCCCCCCGGTCGAGATGATGACATGGAACTCGACGAGGATCCAAGACGCGGGCGTGGCGGCAACATGCCCAGAATTACATTCAGTGGTGGTACATATATTTCAGGTAAATCCATTGAGGGCCTGTCTCATCGCTTCCTAGATACTTTGAATATCTATGCCATTTCTTGGACACTCTAAATACATACATTTTACAAGTAATATTATTAAAAGAAACAAATATTAAAAAAGCGTTTTTTACAATACCATGATTGTTATGGCAACCTTGTGTTAGCATTTTTTTTGTGCTATTGAAATAAAGCTGGGATTTTAAAAAACTCAGATCGATTCTTGGTCAGAATGCACGCATGTGCGTTTCAGATTGCGGTTGGCATAAGTAAGGCTGATAAATTATAGTATGTACATACTACAAATACATTATGAAAAGAAAAACAAAATATCCGACAGAAAAAAAGTAGCTTACGACTCTTTGGTTAGGAGGAATTTAATTCAATTGGTCAAGCCGTTAAGGCTATAGGAGGTAATATAGAACTTTAAAAAAATACATTCAAACATATGTTCAAATAATATTACCCTCCTCTCAGGACACTTAGATAAAAAAAAACATCTTGACGTCACCAGTGGGATGAAAAATCATATCTGGTACAAGTTTTTTAAAATATTGGTCTATTCCACCTATATTGGATGTTAGACCATGATTATAGCTGATTTATGGTCCATAAGAAATTGAATCTGACTCTGAGATACAATTACTTTTTCAATGAGAGTAAGAGCTCATGGTTTGTATATTTTTAACTTCCAGAAAGGGCTAGCATCCCAGAAATCCAGTAATTTAATTGAACTATTTTTAACCCATGTTTTTTTTTCGATTATCTTTTATGTACGTACACCAATTACTCCGCCATTTGTGAACTGATGTACTTATTTTTTTTTTATTTTGAAGGCTGTTTTTAATATTGATAATTACCAGTATTCATTTCTTTATCTTTTAGTAAATAGATGTGATGACACAGGCCCTGAATGTAAATACCTACCGCATTGTCTGTTTTTTTTTGTCTGATTGAATTTTTGTGAGGTCTTGTGTGAGTGCTTGAGTCACTAACAGAAAAAGTGAGTGATTTTGATTATCTCAAAAAAATGGAAGAGTCAATGTTTTGTTTCCATATGTGTGCAGTTTGTTTTTTAAAGAATTCTATACAGAAAATGCATTCATGACTGGGGAATTACTCATAATTATCAATTCCTATCTTATTCAATGCAGTGGAATAAACACTTAATTACTTACTAAGCTGTAAATTGTAACAGTCAAGAGCGGTGGTGTTACGAGCGGTAGCATGTGCGCTTTACAATCTGACGGCACCTGGTTCGATGCTCGGCCCCGCACCAATGAAGTTGTAGTGGTAAGACTCTTGCAGGGGTCCGCCTGGGGAAGTACCACACCTTTGCCAGCTATTCAACCGCCAAGCAGTAGTGTGCAAACACTCCTGTGTTCCGAATTGAAGGGCAATGTTTCCAGCGAAATTACAGGGCTCACAGAGATTTGACTTCTTATATCTCGGGGTGACTAGCGCAGTGCATTGCTATCCAGGGTTTTGAACTGTCGAAGTTCTAAATTCTGAGTGGCGTTGAGCTGTTATGAGTAAGCGTGAAGAGCCATTAGGCGAGCGACATCGCTCGTCTCGTCACCCAGTATCATAAAAAAATAAAAGATTAGTACTCAAAAAATTATGTGCAATTTTGACGCTATCGCTCAAAAACGGTCATAAGGAAACAGATATGTCCAAGAACTTAAAAAAAGTTCAAAGTCATAACTGCGACATTCACCAACATCAGTGTAGCCGGCATGGTAGATTAGGGCCCATCCTCCCTCTCTTTGAGAGAAGGCCTGTGTTGTGTCCCAGCAGTAGGAACATGATAGGCTGAAGATGATGATGATGGAACTGTCACAGAATTAGTAGTTAGTATAAATTCCATTGAATGCGGTGTGTGGGTTTGCTATGTTATTATGTAAGCTGTGACTTCTCAAACTCCAGAGCTTCATCCGTTTGTGTAAGTAGGCTTTTTCTTTTGGGTGACGGGAAAAGCGACCACTCATCTGGTTGTTAAGAGTCTGGAATACAAGACTACTTACAACAACAAGCAGCAACTTATAACCAACTGTTCTTTGGACTGCCTTACAAGACAGGCTGCAATATACCGTAAAAAAAGTTTGCCATAAGCTGACCTACTCAGGTTTTCCTACAACTTTCAAATTCTTTGCTCCATACAGTAAAACAGTACTTCTCTGTAAAAAAAAACTTGTGGCCGAAGTCTTGGCCAGTAAAATATTGTATGTAAGATGTAATTTTTTTTTCAAGTAAAACATAGATTTATTAATACATTTAAAACAAGGAAGGGTTCCTCAATTAGGTTGTATGTTTTTTTAATGTTTGTTACCTCAGAACTCCGAAATTAATGAATCGATGTTGAAAATTAATTTTTATTTGTAAGGATGCACTTTTTGATTAGTCCCATAGAAATTTCATCCAAATTGGTTCAGTAGTTTGGTTTTTAACTAAAAATAACTGGAATAAATATGTTATCCAAAAAGCATTGCAAAAGTTGTCTTACCTGCTTTTTTTTATTGGGGTACAGTGACCATCTTGATCGAGTCATGCGGTACCAAAATCCCTCGTCTGCTCTCTTTGTTCCCAAAGTGAACCTCACCGATCAGTCTTGACATCATTCAATGATTTCTAAGACATTGATATGATGTCTTAGAAACAAAGACTATGATGATGATGATTGTCTTGTTTGTTGTTGTGTGCATTGTAGAAGTTATATTAAAACTGGCTGACAAGAGTTATTGCCTACAGCATCGGGAGAAGCCCTCCGCACAGCCACCAAGCCAAGCCCGGCGCCATCCGAGAGGCTTGCCCTATCACTCCTCTCTCCAATGCCAAATGAACAAGACTTCGCCGTCAACGTGTGTACAGTGCTGGCTGCTGACCATTCTAACAGGCTTCCTCTTTCTACTACTCCGCATATACTGGACTTTCTGTTGGCACACGCCGGCGTTTATAACCACTGTAAGTATTGATTGTATGGAACCTGATAGTTCCTTGGAATTTGCATCTATCGACATAGACACCACACCTAACCATAGGTATAAATGGCTTAGTTTATTATATGTGAAACGCTACTAAAACCATACACTGTGATAGTTCAAATTTATAACTACTGTATGTATTGATCGTGTAAGGAACTTGGTCGTTTCCATGGAATTCATATTTATCGACATAGACACCCAGCCTAACCATAGATATAAATGGCTTAGTATATTATGAGTGAAACACTACTAAAACCATATATAGTGTGATTATTGAAAATATAACTACTGTAAGTATTGATTGTGTATGAAACATGGTCGTTTCCATGGGATTCATATTTATCGACATAGACACCAAGCCTAACCATAGATATAAATTGCTTAGTATATCATGAGTGAAACACTACTGAAACCATATATAGTGTGATAGTTGACATTTATAACTACTGTATGTATTGATCGTATAAGGAACCTGGTCGTTTTCATGGGATTCATATTTATCGACATAGACACGAAGCCATAGATATAAATGGCTTAGTATATTATGTGTGAAACACTACTAAAATCATGCAGAGTACCAGTCAAAATTTTCCACCAACAATTTTCACTTGAGAGTTTTGGCGCCAACGTAACGAAACGCAACGTAAAGAAATTGTGGCGCCTTTTTGTAACATTTTCTTAATTACTGCGTTACCTACAAAGTTCAAGGAGTAGTAAGCTGAAGTGGCAGTAAGCCGACCACATTGCCCGAAGAACCGATAACCGACGACGGGGTAGACGAGTTCAAGACGAGGCCACGCTTAGGCAAACATAGTGTAGGAAACCCTGCGACCAGGTGGAGTGATGCTCTGCGTAAAAGGCGGATAAAAACCTAGTGCTGAGAATTGTCAATCGCAACTTTTCGCCATCACCTAAACAGAAACAGAAAGTTGCCGACATAGCCCACCGGATTGGCAAGTTGAAGTGGCAATGGGCAGGGCACGTAGCATGCAGATCAGATGGCCGATAGGGCTGAAAGGCTTTCGAATGGAGACCCCGGACCGGTAAGCGCAGCGTAGGACGTCCACCCATGAGATGGACAGACGACCTAAAAGAGACCGCAGGAAAACGCTGGATGCAGGCTGCTTCCAATCGATGGGGGAGGCCTATGTCCAGCAGTGGACACCCTATGGCTGAAATGATGATGGAACAGAATCGCTTAAAACAGGTAGCCGTAAGGCTGCAGACTTTTTAATCGTCTGTTGGTCAAGGCTGACCAATTAATCATAACACTACTATCTCTTCCAGCGAGTCTTCGAGAGACCATCGGCCGTTCATACTACGAAGCCCGAGGGCGGTACCCGGACGAGTTCTGGAGACTCCGTGCTGGCGGTGGCGGCGCCAGGGAACTCGCTGACGAAATCAAGTTTATGCAAATTGGCGTCGAGCAACCTGAGCTAATGGTCCAGGCTATGGCAGCGCATAATAATCTAACTGATTGCTTGATGAGAGATGGGTCTGATGATGAAGGGTCAGAGAAGGCTATCGGGGAACTGGTAAGTACATTTTAATGAATAACAAAACACATTAAAAAACCCAACCATAAAAAACAGCTCGGACAATAGGTAGTTGATTGAATCGCGCGTTACTTTGCGGAAGTCCATCTTAAAAATTATCTAATAAGGTCCTATAACGGAAGCATCATAGGTTTTTCTTTTCATTTATTTAATTACCTTAATTTTTTTTTAGTTCTAATATATATATTTTTAAGCATTTCCTTGCACTACATTGATATTTGTATAAACTTTTGGATAATGTAACACTTTATTGTAAACTAGAAGTATATCATTGTACCTTTGGAAGATGCTGCCTTTGCAACACAGTGTTTTCACAAAAGCAAAGGCAGAACCACAATTTTTTTTTGTACACAAGTGTTTATCAATAAATTATGTTTATCTTTAAAACCGTTTTTTCTTACGAATCTAGTATAATCCCGCTTCTACGTCGTTTCAAACGAACGAGCGTTTGAAGTGACATAGAAGCGGGATTGCACTGGAGATTCGTCAGAAAAACAGACCATCGGACCATAAGGTATTTGACTGTATTAAAATAATAATTCATGCTGGTGTAATCCTAGATTATTATATTCTCGCAATTACAGATTTTTTTATCTCTACGTTTTTATTATATGTATGTATAGATATAGATCGATATTGATAACTCGGTCACACCAATTACATTAGTATCTCAAAAATTAAAATTAAGTATACATACATTAAAAAAAAACACATTAATTACTTACAAAAAAACAACATGAAATCTTAGTCACAAAAAAATGTTATAGTACCTTCCAAAGTTTGAACTACAGTTTCCATAAAGCCATATCTTTATCTATAAATTCCAGCAAGATATCCTCGAGGACTGGGTGACGGAGCCATCCGAAGAGAGCTCCCTATTCGCGCCCGAGCTAGTTGGCGGAGCGTCCTGTGTTTACACACAGCGTGTGTTGCAAGTCGCCTCTATTGTTCGCTCGCTGTCTTTCCATGAAGACAATGTGCATTATCTAGCAAGGAATACCACACTCATAAGGTAAACTGTGTTTTGACTTCTCTACATATTCCACACAAATAAAAATATTTTAAAAAACCGGCCAAGTGCGAGTCGTGCTCGCGCACGAAGGGTTTCGTACCATTATCTATAAAAACGGCAAACATTTCACGTTTTATGTACGGGAGCCCCCTTAAATATAAATATTATTATTTAATTTTAAAGTGAATAATATAACTCAACATTCTGTGAATATTTCATTTCTACCAGGGCTCTTATTCCGCACGGGCAAACGCGCGGTATCGTGGCTACATTAAGTTTACCTCAAAAAATTGGCTTCTCAATTACTAAGGAAATAAAATTCAACTTTTGGAGGTTAACTTAACGCGCCACTATAGAGCGCGTTTGACCGTGCAGAATAAAGGCCCTGTTGCCGTTATCAATATCGAGCAAAAAAATCACGTTTGTTGTATGGGACCCTTAAATATTTATTTTCTTCTGTTTTTTAGTATTTGTAGATATAGTGGCAACAGAAATACATCATCTGTGAAAATTTCAACTGTCTAACTATAACGGTTCATGAGATACAGCCTGGTGACAGACGGACAGACAGACAGAGACCGACAGACGGACAGCGGAGTCTTAGTAAATCCCTTTGGATACGGAACCCTAAAACTAAACCAGGTTTGGGAAATAAATTCTAAGGTTAACTATTTCTAAAGTTCAATTTTCTTTGTAGATTCTTGTTGCTCTGCGCAAACTGCTGGGTCGGTACTCTCCGCCAATCGGGTTTGGATACACTCGGAAATATTTCCACTGAACTCATTATCAAGGTAAATATCATATGGTATTGTTTTCTTAGATCACATGCTGAAGAGATTTTGAGGAAAGCTTATTTTATTCACCACTGAAAACAGTGACAGCCCCGTTAGCTTAGTTGGTAGTGAACCTGTCTTCTGCGCTTGGGAGCGTGGGTTCGATTTCCACCTAGGACAAACATTTGTGTGATGAACATTTGTGTTTATTCCATGTCTGGGTGTTAATATCTATTTAAGTATGCATCTAAACATATATATGTATGTATGTATATCAGTCTCTGGCTGCCATATTACAAGGTTTGCTTAGTTTGGGGTCAGATGACCATGTGTGCAATAATGTCCCAGATATTTATTTCTTATTTTTATTATTTATAGTAAATTGCTACGCGCTCCTTGCCAAAACGAGTAATTAATGCACTCGTTTGTTGCAGTTTAGCGCCTTCGCGTGCGCTCGGGCACCAACATAACACTCGTGCATTAATAACTCTGCACTCGATGCAACAATCTACTATAGTTAACACTTGAGAAAGAATGAAAGTAAATACATTTTATTCGACGTTGCTTCAATAAATATATCTAAAGGATACAATCAGCAGGAGCTAGGTTATGACGTTTGAGATAATATCACACATACCCTCAACAAGTCAAATGTGGCTTTTATAAAAGTGTGTCATCAAACTCACTATAAGACGGCTGAAGTTCGGCAAGGACTAAAAAAGGAAGATAATGACCAAGGGATATTTACCGAAATAACACTCGTGCATTAATAACTCACTTTGCGCTCGATACTATTGAAATCTACTATTGTTTTGACTGCCCCGGTGGCTCTGATGGTAGTGAACCTGCCTTCTGCGCTTGGGGGCGTGGGTTCGATTCCCACCTAGGGCAAACATTCATGTGATGAACAGTTGTGTTTGTTCTATGTCTGGGTGTTAATATCCATTTAAGTATGTATTTAAAAATCTTCTTCGGGTACCATATCGTAGCGGATATTGGCGACCACCACACGAAACTCTTCTCTGTTCTGTGCCAGTCTACAAAGACTGGCAGCGTCTTTGATATTGGTCCAGCTCTTTAGATTGTCACTCCATGTTATTTTCCTTCTCCCTCTTCCCCGTTTTCCTTCCAATTTCCCTTCCATGGTGTTTCTTAATATGCTATACTTCTCGTGTCTATAAATGTGACCAAAATATGCTGTTTTACGTGTCTTTACTGTGATTAGTACTTCCAGTTGTTTACGTATTCTATTAAGAACTTTTTGATTTAAAAATATATATATACATAATTATATGTCTCTGGCAGCCATATAACAAGCTTTTCTTAGTTTGGGGTCAGATGACCATAAGTAAAAAAAAAGGTTTAAAATCATATCTAAATCATTTTCAGGACCCAGCTACGTGCCTTATATCCAGACATATCTTGTCGACCATACAGTCGGCGCTCGTTTCTCCGGACCGCGCGAGAGTGTTGGCAGCTCTAGAACTGCTCAACAAGTTGTCACAAAACGAGGCCAATGAAGACGCTCTGCTGAAGGCTTTGGAGTCTAAAGTAAGTCATATCACACTAATATTATTTATATACTGATAGGACAAACATCCTAATATTATATACTTAGAATCCGCGTATGCGCATCTAGACTAAACACTAGACAGGTATTAGTAATGTTTCATAAGGAAGTGGTGTAGGTTATGCGAATGGGCCTCAGATCAGACAATCTAGAGAGATATGTCTAAGTGCAAAATTATTGATTGTGTTTAAACGTATCCGTGTTTCATGCATTTCTTTCACTATATCGCCAAACCGCTTGACGCAAAATCTAAGTACTTACACACTTACTGATAGTACCAATTAAGTAATAGTCCACATGCAAAAAGGCAGGAATGCTATCTGCAGGGTGAGTTTGACTGAAGGCATCAAGCCTGATTTAGGCCTGATGCGTTTGCCACCTTATTATTTTTCCCTTGTTTGTCTGTTCGGAAGAATGGGCATATAAATATCTATCCATACATCATAGGAAAATGCAACGGCCGAGACATGCTTGCTAAGAAAAAGCCTAAAAACATCGTCCTTGTTTCAATTTTTAGACGCCTCGATTAACTTGAAACGTCAGTGATAAAACACAGTACCGTTAGTAGAAAGATGAAGAAATGATCTCACAACTAATTTTGCAATGAAAAATACAAAAAAATAAAAATAAAATACTTACAGACAAAAAAAAACAAACGATTTTGTTGGTCAAACGCAGACTTATTCGCAATAAAAAATATATATAAAGAAGTACCTATTCTTCTATTGTATTCTCTTTGGTACGTATACTTATGAGAAATAAATTCTTTCAATGTCACTAGCTTGATGATCAGTCACAAAATTGACATTCTGTCATGATCTTGTCGTGACTCCATCACAAAAATAATCATAATGTAATGAAAAAATCGTGAAAACTGAAAATTCTTCATCAATGCCTCTCAGTAATGCAGCAAAACATAATTTAAGTGGAAAACCAACATCAAAAAAACCTAGAAAATGGATTTGGGTTGTTTAATTTTGACATTCATCATGCTAATGCAAATGAGTTTAATCTTGCTAATGCTGAACCCCGTTTACGATGTCCGGAAGCTTATCGCCTACATTAATGATCATACAGTCAATTACAAGAAAATGTACTACATGATAGTAGCCATTTACTTCACGTCCGTTGTCTTTTTGGGTATGTACATACCTCTACAGAACATACACACGATGATCTTCGGTGAATTCTTGAATGATTACGAAAAGCTGATACTCTTGAGCAGAGTGGAGAAGAACTATATAATAGCAGGATTCTCACTCTTCTTAGTCGTGGTGATGTACGGGATGAGAGCGCTTCTGATGTACACAGCAAACCTGGCCCAGATCGTAGAAAAGACGAGCGAACCTGTAGTTTTCCAGACTGATTCTGTAAAACATAATCTCAACGATGAAAACTTTCTACCGAATCTGCTGCGAGTGAAGAGGTCGATATCTTACGAAGCGTTTCTCTGTACAAACGAGCTAAAAGACGATCTGATAGCAATGATGAAGAATTTGAAGTACCATCAATACAAAAACGTCGTCTCTAGTATCTTTGAGATAATGGGCAATAATCAGAATGTGGACTTTTAATAGGCCGATGAAACTATTCAGATATGTATCAATAAACTTGTTTCCTTCTTAAAAGTTTTTTATTTATTCAAAGTGTTGTTCTACACTTTGCTACTTAACACTATGCTGAGTTGACAGCAAGAATTTTACATGGACTCACAAACACTCAAGAATTTGGAGGCACATAGAAAAGCGACCGTTCAATCTTGGCAAGACACACACTCTAAAGTAAAACGACAAATAATAAGTAATGGCCAAGTGCGAATCGGTTTCTGTTCACCATTTAGTTAAGTAACGTCGGGCGTGGTCGGTACTTTGATGGGTGACCGCCATGGCCGTGATGTTGACATTTTGCACTACTTTTGTATTTTGTGGGGGGAGCCAAGTGCGAGTCAGGCTTGCGCACTGAGGGTCAGTGCGCAAGCCTGACTCGCACTTGGCCGTTTTTTTAACTTGCTTGTCTAACAATAGTAATGTCGGCTGTTTTTGTTGCAGGTTTACCACGACGTATGCGCCCTACTGACGCTCCGCGATATAATGGTGTTGGTCTGTACGCTAGAGTGCGTGTACGCACTGACGTCACTCGGCGACCGCGCGAGTGAAGCCGTGGCGCGCGTGCCGGGCCTGGTGCACACGCTAGTCTCACTCGTCACTGTCGAGGTAAACTGTACTCTATTGTTACTTCTATAAGGTTAGGTAGGTGGGGGGTGTGAAATAGGGTTCATGATTTCTCGAGCTTTTCAATTTCTCGGGTCTCGAGAATTCTCGAGGCTTCTCGGGTTGCCGAGAAATTTACATTTACGTACGTTTTCTCATATTATTTGGTTCCAATAACGTCAACAAATTCAGTGGTTTTCCTCTCAAATAAAAGTATTGAATTAATTATAAAACTTTTATTGATTATATTCAAAAACATTAATATTATGAATAAGCTAATTAACTTCTTTTTTTTAAATACAGAAATAATATTATTCAGACTCATAATTATAATGACAGCACCATTTATGGCATGTTAATTAGAATAAAAACAAATGAAAACTTTGCAAGATCAATGGAACATCTCACGCTGAGAAGCTGAACATACAGACAGACAGATACATAACAATTAGGTCAGCTTACTCTGTCTGATGAAATATGTATGCCTTTAGAAAAACTAAAGCATTTATAGCTTTATCAGACAGCCGGTTTCTTATTTTATTAACTATATTTCCTGAAATTGAAAACACTTTTTCATTTTCAGTTGAAGTAGGGTTAACTGAAAGCAATGCTTTGTACATCGATTCTAAATTTGGTGACCTTTTTCCAGTCTGTTCAAAAACTAAGAACTCTTTCTTTACTATAGATTTTGACAGTGCCACTGCACTTGCCTCCTCATTTGTTGAAATGCCTTTAATTGGTGCATGATTTCTCGAGTTCTCGAGCTTGATTTCCCGGGAACAAAGCCCAACGATTTCCCAAGAATTCTTGGCTCGAAAATTCCCGGGAATGAACCCTAGTGTGGAATGTCCTCTCACCAATCCTAATCGCGCCATCTTCCTCGCACCATGATTGACATTGACACTGAGAAGTGGCAGAGTCCAGCAGTGGACGTCTTATGACTGAAATGATGATGATGATTAGGGGATGATGTAAAGTCATCATCATCATAATAACCACAACTAAAGGCGGGAAATTATGGGATGGATCCCTTTTATTATAGCTTATAGCTCCGTGTTGACTTCGACCTCTCTTCTTTTATTGGAGACCGCTCTTTAGTTTTTAACCGACCAAAAAGGAGGACGGTTCTTTGCTTCACTGTATTTTTTTTAAAGTATTTTCACCGACTCTCCGCCAACTGTTGACTGATTTAAAATCTTTTGTTTGGTAGGGTATGCTTCCAATTTGGTCCCATTATCACTAAGTCAGGATCTAATGATGGGATCCCAGGGAAATCGAGGGCAACCCTCAAATTATATGGGCACATTACGTTTTTTCAAATATTTTTGAAGCAGTTTTTAATGTGATCCACTTGTTACATCGTATTTTCACATTCATATGCAGATAGTAGGTTGTTCTTAATTTAAAGTGGGTAGTTTATGTGTGTGTTTGGTTTATTAACCGACTTCCAAAAAGGAGAAGGTTATCAATTCGACTGTGCTTTTTTATGTTTGCTACCTCAGAACTTTTGACAGGGTGAACCGATTTTGATGATTCTTTTTTGTTTGAAAGCTGGTGCTTTACATTTGGTCCAGTTATGATGGAAGTCAGTTTTTTATATTGATAATTATGTCATGACTGAGTAAGTGCTCCGTTTTCTCGATGAAAATAAATGTATTAATAATATGATGGTATGACTTCCCAGGCGCAAAGCTACGGCCCGCGCGCGTGCATACTGATGCGAGTGGTGGAGACGGTGAGCGGACCGGCCGCGCTCGCCGCCGTCGCTGACCAACAGACGAACCCACAGCCACAGGTGCCTAACAGTTACATAGGCCAAAACGAGACCAAAACGCGCGGCTATTACCTTGCTCGCGCATTTCAGAACATGTTTATATATTCTTCTAAAACTGCGTGCTTCATCTTAAACCACATCGTCGTTTGTCAACAGGCGATTTGTGGTCAAATACAGAATTATTCGGCCTAAAAAAAACTACAAAAATAAAATAAATATTCATGCATTCAACATGTAAGAGCGTAGCTCTTGTCGGCGGAGTAACTTCCAGGCTTGACGGTCTTCTGCCAGCATTTTCACCTCCCTGTACGACATGACATTTGCCTTCTCTTTTATTTGGTTTAAGAATACTCTTCTTGGTCTTCCCGGTCCTCTCTTCTACCTTTCTTTCTATGATGGTTTTCATTAATTTGTCATGTCATACAAGGTGGCCAAACATCTCCCCTCTTCTACGAAATAATTTTTTTTTTTTATCTTTATAAAAAAAAATTAAAGCTTTTTCGCAAAGCGAAAATGTCGCACCTAATAATTTTTTGAAAGTATGTAAACTTGTTTGAATTAAAATGTTTTTTTTTTCTGAACATTTGTAATGTATTTTTTTTATAAGTTCAGTTTATTACACACTGTTGTTACACAGACATACATAATACATTCGTGCATGTAAAGAGAGGACACGGTTAAAATATTAATATTTTTAAATATTCATGTCAGTGATTTCCTAGGTCCTAAATTGTAAAAAGTTAAGAATTGCTCTTTTTTTACCGACTTCAAAAAGGTAGGACGGTTCTATGTTCAATTGTATCTTTTTTATGTATGTTCATCGATATCTACGCTAACTGTGACCGATAAAAAAAAAACTTTTGTTTGGTATGGTAGGTATACCACAGAAAAGTTTTTTTTTTTTGCATATACTTCCAATTTGGTCCCATTGACACCAAGTCAGGATCTGATGATAATCGAGGGCAACCCTCAAATTTCATAGGTTACTTATTAAGTGTTTCATATATTTTTGAAGTCAGTTTTTAATATAATGTGTTAACAAAGAGAAGTGTGGACTTGTTTTTGATACACATACAAATGTTGACGATTTAATTAATATTGTGATATCAATAGGTGCAAGTGCAGGCAAAACCGGTGGTGGAGCAAGTAGCGCCGGCGGCACCCTCCCCGGCCCCCGCTCCTGCCTCTCCCGCGCCTGTCAACTCGCTACAACAGTCGCACATGCATCAAAAAACTGTACAGGTGAGACTGGCGTCTTAAGGCCCTCTTTTACAACTTTTTAAGGCGCTCTTTTACACTTTTTAACCGACTTCCGAAAAGGAGGAGATTCTCAATTCAACAGTATTATTTTATTTTTATGTTTGTTACCTCAGAACTTTCGACTGGTTGAACCGATTTTGATGATTCTTTTTTTATTTGTAAGCTGGTGCTTTCCGTGTGGTCCCGTTAAAATTTGGTCTAGTTCTGAAATTTTTATGAAGTCGGTTTATTGTATTGATAATTATAGCAGTTTTGGTCATTCTAGTTTAAAATTTTGTCTACTTCCATTGTTAGCTCAAAATAAAAATAGTGTCATATCAAAATTTAATGTTTAATCTAGGGAACCGTTTAGACTGAAACACGATTAAGGACATTTCGCTCGATGGAAAAAATATGAAAGTAATGCGATTCGTACGGGTTTTAAAAAACCAAGCATAATATCATTGAATAATTCATACTTCTTTTGAGCAATGGTTCATAGTCATCCTTGGCTTGAGTGATTATAACTTTTTTATTCATTTGTACAGGAAAATGAAAACTTCGCATTAGCGTGGCTACGGTCGTCTTTTGAACCCCTTCCGCCCCACGACAACAGCACTTTCGAGGCGGCTGAATTGTACCGTCAATATATGGCGTGCTGCGCGAAACTCGCCCGTAAGGGCGTCATAGCTCCTCAACACTTCCCGCGACTAGTCAGGTAAGAAAGACTAAAGCAAGAGTCAACACTAATGTTTTGCATAACTAACAATTTTCTGTGATTTTGGCAGCGAACAATATCTTATCTAACTATATATATATTTATATACAGTACAATCTCACTAATCCGGCACTATTAAAAACTGGAGGGTGCCGGATTATTGGAATGTTCGGATTACTGGGTTATACTGAAAAAGTCATCGGTAATAAATAAAATAAAGCATTTCATAGAGATTTATTTGACATTTTTAACTATAAACTAGTCTCACTTGAAAGAAACAATACGTTAGCATGTGCACGTGATAAGTTTTGAGGTTAGACTGCTAGTCGATGACGCAGCGACCAAAGCGCACAGGTATAGAGGGGAAAGGGAGGCGTGGGCGGAGGGTGCCGGATTATTGGACGTGCCGATCTATCGAAGTGCCGGATTAGTTCATTTATACATATATATATATATATATATATATATATATATATATGTATAAATGAACCCCTATTTCTTCTGGTCACGCTATAACTTGAGAACGGCTTTATCGATTTCATTTTTTTTTAGATGTTTTCTAATACTTCGTAGAAGGTACTTTACGCTTATATTTTCATGTACACTTTCAACTCTTTTTTTCTACCTTAATTCGGCCCTTTCACAAAAAAAACATAGCCTACACTTCAATTTAGTCACAGTTAAGCATATTCGTGAAAACGGCATTTGAATCCGTCCAGCGGTTTAGGAGATGTGCGTGGACAAACAAACAAACAGACAAAAATTCTAAAAACTATCTTAACGTGTTCAGCTGCTTGTTTTAAGACGCCTTGTGTGTTTTTTTGATATCTCGCAATTACAGGTTTTTTTATCTCTACGTTTTTATTATATGTATAGATAGAACTGCCCTCCTTATAACATACTAGCCGTCCGCCCCGGCTTCGCACGAGTGTAAGCTCGGCCTTCTGCCTCGCTACAAATTATAATATAGCCTATGTCACCCGGGGATAGTGTAGCTTCCCAACAGTGAAAGAATTTTTCAAATCGGTTCAGTAGTTTCGGAGCCTATTCATTACAAACATACAAAAATAGGTACAAATCTTTCCTCTTTATAATATTAGTGTAGATGCAGAACTTGCAAAATGGCGGTTTCGAGAAAAACGCGGGAAACGTATTTTTGGATATACAAACAACAATGTGTTATGTTTTATAATTTTTAAGTGTATCTAAAGAACAAGATCAAAATATATTTTTTGTGCATAGATTATCCCCATGGGATACCATTTCTGCAAAAAGTGACCCAAAAATGTCGATTACTGCAAGTGGAATTAGTAAGACAGAGATAGACAGGTACATATTTCTTTGCGGAGTGAACTTTCTATGTACTATTATGTCTTCTGTGCTGATGTGTCAAACAACACTCACCTAATATTTATCCAATCGTAGGACGGTATTCGGCGGCACAGTAGGTCCCAACACTGCGAGCACGTCCACGGGTGAAACGCAGCAAGTGTACGTCGGGATCCGGTCGAGGAATCCGCAAAACAGAGCCAACGTTACTCCAGGTATGTTGAAAAAATAAATTTATGAATTTTACTATACAAGGTTATAAAAAATAAAGTAAAATAAATAAATATCTGGGGAATTGCACACACGGTCGTCTGACCCTAAACTAAGCAAAGCTTGTAATATGGCTGCCAGAGACTGATATACATACATATATATTTTTAAATACATACTTAAATAGAAAAGATCGCGGTTATAAGTAAAGATAATATCTAATTGGCTTGGGTGTTTTGTAAGCCACGTCCGTCGCTTGGGGGAGTATCGTATGACGTTTGTGATTAGAGAAAAGAAAAGTCATTCATTCAATTCGTGCCTAAGATTGGCTCGCTCGAAAAAGATCCTGCTGAAAATTCAGTTCAGTATCTTTTCATCACGACGGGGTAAAGGATGAGCTGAAGTGTTGTGAAAGGTTATTAGCTTCGGGGTTACTAAGACGAAAAAATGTCATTGTACTCATTATGAAAAACTTTTATTATGGGACCAACATTGAAATCGTAAACAAAATATAAACTTTTCCATGGAAAATTTTCATTCACACGCAGCGAAATGTATGGAACAGCAGTTTTTTTTTACATGAGTATAAACTTTACAAAGCTTGTAAGAAAGACGTTGAAAATGTCTTTTTAACGGACTTTAAAAAAAGAGGAGGTTATCATTTCGACTGTATTTTTAATGTTTGTTACCTCAGAACTTTTGACTGGGTGAACCGATTTTGATGATTCTTTTTTAGGGTTCCGTACCCAAATGGTAAAACGGGACCCTATTACTAAGGCTCCGCTGTCCGTCTGTCCGTCCGTCTGTCAGGCTGTATCTCACGAACCGTGATAGTGAGACAGTTGAAATTTTCAAAGATGATGTATTTCTGTTGCCGCTATAACAAATACTTAAAAACAGAATAAAATAAACATTTAAGGGGGCTCCCATACAAAAAAAAACCTGATTTCTAACATTCGAGTATCTTGATTTTGCTACTCAATTCTAGATGTCTCCTAATGCGTTCAAGGCATTACGATACATTGCATTATTGCCGCTACTCGCTCATAGATGTCGTGGCAATACAAAAATTAAATAAATAGGTACTATTTTGGTTATTATAGATAATGGTACGGAACCCTTCGTGCGCGAGTCCGACTCGCACTTGGCCGGTTATTTATTTGAAAGTTGGTTCTTCCCGTGTTGTCCCATTTTGGTCCAGTTCTGACATTTTTATGAAGTCGGTTTTTAATATTGATATCTTGTTCTTTGTTCATAGCGAGTCCTGCTTCGCCGATACTGAAAGCGCAACTGACGAACAAAGCCGCTGCAGAAGCCAAAGCTGCAGCTTCTCAACCACAGGTAAGAGAGAGGAGAACATTGTAGATTGTACAACGAGTTCATGAAACAAGTTATTTGAGCCGAGACGTTATCAGCCCGAGCCGAAGGCGAATGCAGTTTATTTATTTATTTAAGGCTCAACAGGCACATAGCACGCAGAACAGATGGCCGATGGAGCCGAAAGGTTCTCGAGTGGAGACCGCGGACCGGTAAGCGCGTAGGACGTCCACCCACAAGATGGACAGACGACCTAAACGAGACCGCAGGAAAACGCAGAAAACGTATGCAGGCCGCTTCCAACCGGTCCTTTTGGAAATCGATGGGGTAGGCCTATGTCCAGCAGTGGACGTCCTATGGCTGAAATGATGATGACGATGAAGGCTCAACAAATAGTATACAACATAATTATCATTACAAAAACCGACTTCATAAAAATGTCAAAACTGGACCAAATTGAAATGGTACCACACGGGAAGCACTAGTTTTCAAATAAAAAAAGAGTCATCAAACTCGGCTAACCCAGTCGAAAGAACTGAGGTAACAAACATTAAAAAAAACAGTCGAATTGAGAACCTCCTCCTTTTGGAAGTCGTTTTTTTTTGCGAGTTTTGTATTAGTATTATTGCCATAAAATATAGCGTACAACACTTTCAACAGTGAGGCGAATCAAACGATATCTCACAATTTGAAATCGGGCCAACCGTTTCGTTCTGTTGCTTCTTGAGGTTGGTTTATTACCCAGAATAGGCGATAAAAACAGAACATTGTGTAAATTTTAGTTTTGACTGATGATAGGTACTATGTACTTACAATATCACTTTCATTTCCTCGCAATTAAACTGAAACGGCTCAGGTTGATAAACCGCCCGCTAAATAATCGGCTCCAGTGTGGTCCCATTTCAATTTGGTCAAGTTCTGACATATATATGAAGTCCATTTTTTATATTGATAATTATTGATATGGTAATCCTATTAACATACCCTTGTCTTTTTGTTTTTTATATTATAACTTGCTTATTTCTGTTATTCTTGTTGTATTTAATTCCACAGCCGCAACAAACCCCTACGCACCCACACCTCTCCCAAGCACTGGAATCGAATCCAACAAACACCACGCTGATAAAACACCTGCTCGCCCATAAAGTAAGCCCTGCGCCCGCGCAGCCGCAAGTAAGTTCACTAACAGTACTAACTGTAGTTTGCACTGGTGTGGTACGTCTGTACAAACAGCAAAGGGAAGAAAATCTTGATAAGCTAATGGCATTGTTGAATGTCATAATACAGGGTTACGCGGAAAGGTTGTACTAAGCCGAATGGAGTCCGTTATACTCATCGTTATGAACATCTTTTACTATGGGACCAACCCTGAAATCGCGAAGAAAATATCAGCTGTTCCATACATTTTGTCGAGTGTGAATAGTCATTTTCTATGGAATAGCTGATAGTTTTTTCGCGATTTCAGAGTTGTTCCCATAGTAAAAGTTGTTCATATTGATGGGTACTATATCCCTTTCGGCCCCCTTTCGGCTTTAGTACAAGTGCTAAGTACATGAGTTTACTACATATTTCAAAACATTCTCGGGTCTACCTTGGACATTTGGTAGGCATTGGTGGGGCCGAAGCAAATAATTTCTATAACTAGACATTTAATGCAGGGCGAACATGTTCAGACACTTCATCAGTTGACATTACTACTGATATAAAAACACGCCCACTGATTCCAGTGAACCTCACGTCATGCCCGACCAATACCGTAGGTACGCCATCACTATGCTTTGTTTACATTTTGAACTGACGTTGAATGGGCCAATTAGTATTTAGTAACCCCTCACCCCGCCCCTCAGGTATTTGACTGAATTGTTTCCATTGAAAATAATCGTAACTACAAGTCTGGGCTACGTAGTAGCTATACCTAGTCTGTGAATATACGACGAAAATACGTTTCAATATTTTATGTTAAAGTTTACGTACAATATGGATATACATTTTCCCAAAATACAGAAAAGACAAAAGATGAGACGAAATACCCCATGGATATGTCCCGAATTAATTAACATACAGCAGGATATTCACGATTTGTACATACTGCAGAGACAGTATCCAGAATCTATAGAGCCAGTTTTAATTGAAAGAAAGATCCAAACAAGAGATGAACTTTTACTTAGTAAGAAAAAAGATTATGTAGACAATCGAATTAAAAATTCAAAAAACCAAAAAAAAGAAGTCTGGCAAGTTATCAAAGAAGATACGAATAAAAGCAAAACGGAGTGGATTTGGAACCTAAAAGATAACGATAAACAAATACCTAACGAATGTATACCGGATTACATTAACAAATATTTTATATCAATAGGACAGGAACTAAAGATAAATAACAGGCCAAATAGGTACGACGCCATCCAGTTTTTGAGAAAATCTTTGAAGGAATTACCGGACTTTGAAGTACCTCAAATTTACCCTGACGAGTTATTGAAACTAGCGAAAAATAAGATTTATTGCTCACATACTAAAGATATTTTTGACATTTCGGGAAACCTTTTATACGAGACAATGCCATTTATTTACATACACCTCACATTTCTAATTAATAATATATTGAAATCCACTATTTATCCGAACGTGCTAAAGACATCACGTTTAACTCCACTATATAAGGGAAAAGGCGACACAGACGATGTACAAAATTATAGGCCGATCACAATTGTACCAACAATATCCAAGCTGATAGAATCTGTACTATCGGAAGCAGTCATGAAACATCTAAATAAAAATGGAGCACTCTCTGATTGTCAATTTGCATACCGAGCTGGTAAATCTACGACTTCTGCTACTCTAACTGTCATCGAGAAAGTCACATATTGCCTAGAAAATAAACAACGTGTAGCGGCCATACTATTAGATCTTTCGAAGGCGTTCGATTCGGTTGACCACAACCTACTAATTGACAAGCTTGAAGTGTATGGATTCAAAAATGATGTAAAAAAGCTCATAAAATCTTTTTTAACAAAAAGGCTACAGACAGTAGAAATAAAAATAGATGGTAAAGCAATAAGATCCGTAGCGCAACAAACTGGAATAGGCGTTCCCCAGGGCTCATCTTTTGGAAATGTCATGTTCATAACTTTTTTAAATGACCTAGCACATCTAAATATTAAAGGGGACATAATACAGTATGCTGACGATACCACAGTCGTAGTCTCGGGTAACTCGATAGAGGAACTTCAGCGAAATATCGGTGAAACACTTCACATACTAAATGAATGGTTTATCACGAATGGCCTAAATCTTAACACTAAGAAGACAAACATCATATTCTTTAATGCAACCTCACCTTTGATTAGTACTGTACCCATAACCACCAGCTCTGGAGAAATACTACAAAGTGTCAATGCCGCTAAACTTCTCGGTTTCGAGCTAGACTCCACACTCACGTGGAAGGAGCATATAAGCGCTACGTGTAAAAAGATGTCGAAAGGAATATATGCTCTCAAACAACTTAGACATATAACATCAGAATCGCAGCTCAAAGAGGTTTACTATGCATACGTACATTCAACTTTGTCATACGGGATACTTCTTTGGGGCTCTTCCACGGAGTATGAGCGAGTGCTAAGGATGCAAAAACGAGCCATCAGAGTGCTAACTAAAAGTAAACCTAGAGACACGTGCAGAGACCACTTCAAAACTTTATCTATAATGACATCAGTCTCAGTGTATATTTTTGAGGTAATGAAATACGTCCGATCAAAATTGCATGAGTACGAAAAGAAAAATAAACCTAAGACTCGAAACTGTAAAAATAATAACTACCTATTACCGATACCGCACAGGTTAAAGATGGTTGGAAAATTACCAAAACTGATGGGACAAAAATTGTACAACAAACTACCAGAACAAATTCAACAAATAAAATCAGAGGGAAAGTTTCGTGACAATGTAAAGAATTTGCTTCTATCTAAGTCTGTCTACAAAATAGCTGAATTTCTGGCAAACGACTATAAAGATTATCAATTGCTAACAGAGACTCATGTTTAGTAATATATTGATTGTTATGTATTTTGATTTTGTGCCTTATTATTATTGTTTTATTATTATGTTATTATTATTTACTTTTAATTACTTAATGTTATTGTCTGACAAAGCCCCTATACAGCTGAATTAATATTATTATTTTTTAATTTATTTCACTGTTGTATCAGTGTACCAGTCTGACGAGGCCCTTATACAGCCGACTTAATTATCGCTTAAGCGCATAGATCTACCCTCATTTTTTAATTATTATAAATTGTCGTTTGCTGAGTGAGACTCAATGGGTCTTACTTACCTTCAAAATATTTAATTGTGTACCAAATTGACGAGTCCATAATAGAAGCATTCGTAGTACATATTTTTATTTTAAAAATTATTACAAATGTGACTTTATGATAATAAATGATATTCTATTCTATTCTATTCTTTCTGTGGGCCGAAGCCAACACCAAGAGGCCCTGTTGAATACTAAATCGAAAAAATTTACAGTTAAATCGTAATCGTAAACAGTAAAGTTCGATAAAATGCCATAGAATCGACCATAGCAATTACGGATCAAATGCCATTTTATCGAATTTAGTGATTTATCTGTCAAATTTGTCAATCGATAAATAACGGTACTTGCACTGCTGATATTGTAGCTTAACAATCTTAACGATTCTAGGGGGATAACCGTGTCTGCGAGGTACAGTTTTAGTGCAGGGATGTTTTAGTGGGTGAAATCCTATACAACCTATAAAAACCAAATGCATCAAATATAACTATCAATATAAAAAACGACTTCATAAAAATGACAGAACTGGACCAAATATGCGCCCTCTATCTCGTAGTGCGTGCATTAATTCGGCACTATCGGTTTTAGGGAGCGCATGCCTGATTTAGTACTGAGGTACGTATAGTACTTTAGTAGTGAGGTAGTATGTTCCGACAGATGTCTCTTATAATAATTTTTGTGTGGAGATGACATTTTAATTGATACATTGTAAAAAATAATGCTTGGTCGAACTGGACCAAATTGAAATGGAACCAAACGGGAAGTACTAGCTTTCAAATAAAAAAAGAATCACTGTTTTAAACTATCACGGTTGTTCACTAAAGTTATATGATTATTTACGGGATATTTACCGTGGTAAGGTTGTGGAAGGAGCTGGATGTTGTCTTCCCGTGAACATGGTGCATGTAACTGCGCCGAAATATCGGGAGCTTCTTCCACAACCTTACCACGGTAAATATCCCGTAAATAATCATATAAGTAACTTTAAAAAAAAGAATCATCAAAATCGGTTCACCACCCAGTCGAAAGTTCTTAGGTAACAAACATAAAAAAATACAGTCGAATTGATAACCTCCTCCTTTTTGGAAGTCGGTTAAAAACCAAATCAAATAAAATCAAAATCATTTATTGAGTAAAACTTTTTTGCGTTGAAAAGAATTGTCTGTGGGCCCCAAACTCTGCTCAGCCTGTGTCTTCTGGTCCGATGAGTAAGCAATTCTTGAACTGACATGTCGCACGCGCAATGGAATTTACAATACAAAATACCAATATGGACGGATAAAAATACACGCATCTGTCTTTGCTTTTGCTACGCCTTCACTTCGCTGTTTGTGCAGATTAAAAAAAAAGTCTTGGCTCCTTACCTGTTACAGATGATTATAGATAAAAATAGACGATCGTTTTGCTATAAAGATGCATTGCTAGTTATGGCCAAAATGGTCTAAGTCATTAGAATATAATAATTGGAAAAAAATGTCAACGAGTCATGTTATTTTTAATTTTAATATAGAGAAAATTTTCCAAGGAAATTAAAGAAAAAAGACGTGGTGTGATCACTACGCGAGTTTCACTCTTACAGAAGTCAATGGTATAGCAGATATTGTCAGCGTGTTTCGGATTGTCCCGATCACGGTAATCAGAAACTGAGGTATAAAAGAGAAACGTTTGATCTAACAACAGCATGCTGATTGGATTTCTAAACTAAAATTGAGGGCTGATTACGTACGCTGTCAAGTTCAATCGTAATTAGAAGAATCACCCACTCAAATATCCGCTTTGCTTGATAATAAGAGGCGAGTACAGTGCGAGCGGGGATGGCCTGGGGGGTAGGGGGGGCGGTTCAAGAACCGCTTTCTGTTAACGTTAACGCCTGCGGAAAGATAAAATTGTATGAAAATGACATTAGCAGTCACGTGACATCTCTCAATCTAATGTCATTTTTATCATTCCGCACGCGTTAACGCTAACTGAATGCGGTTCTTATCTATACCCCCAGATCATTTCTTTTCGCCCTCGCCCCATATTAATATCCACCTTAAAAAGAATAGTTCTCGCAGTTTAAAATAAAACAAAAAAATTACACGCTTTAAAATCGCTAATCCCGATAAGGATAATGGGACAAACTATACAAATTATTGCATTGTCATCGGTCCTTGATAAGTGTGCAAAGTTTCAAATCAATCCGTCGTTTTGAAAGGTGTCAAAATCACGTTCAAACATTCCGTTACATAGATACATGCCAAAGTAATAAAAGCGTGTTAAAAAGATCTAGAGTGATCGGGATTTCATTAATTGAGATTGAAGTTTGACGTAAAGTAAAATCGCTCTGCTGGTCTTATTAAAAAAAAACTAAATTCCAAAATTGTTTTTTGTAGTGGCTGAAATTCTAAAAAGGCATGTTGAAGTAAACTTAGAATACTAACAACAGTTGAAATTAATTGGCATGACTTGTAAGCTTATTTGATAAGCATGATGTCTAAAAATTCTATTTGAAGATATTAAAAAATTACAAACGAAAACTAGCTTTGTGTTGAACACACTAAAGTTGAAATTTGATTTACACCCTTATGCAAGAATGACTTGACTTCATGGGCTTATGCAAGAATGTTCGATAAGTTACCAAAGTTTTCTGTTAACTTCAAAAACGAGACAGCACATTTTTGTGATAAAGATTTATTGAACGTTTCTGAAAAAGACCGATAAATTTTCTTGATATTGTTCTATAATTTTTTGATCATGTAGGTGGCGCAAAGACAACAAAATCAGCAAAGAGGTCCTTCTACATCGAATACTGTGGTTGTGCAACCTCCTTCACAGGTAACTTAACAGTCGCTTTTTTAAAAATTAGTTTAAAATGTCTTACTTTAAAAAAATATGTGTTTGACCCACGTTATGCAAACCCTAAAATGGGGCTCGCTTACCTAGAAAAAACTTGTTTTTTTGTGCGTATGTGAGGAATGTCCATCATGTTGGGCACACGCAGGGAATATCCACCATGTTGTGCATACAAGGGGAATGTCCACCATGTTGTATATATGAGTAGAATGTCCTGCATGTTGTGCGTATTTGGGAAAGACCCACCATGTGTACAAACGTGAGGAATATTCACCATGTTGTGTATACGAGGGGAATGTCCACCATGTTGTGTGCATGTAGAGAATATCCACCATGTTGTGCATATGATTGGAATGTCCACAATGCTGTGCATACTTGGGAAATATCCATCTGTTCGGGTTCTAAATGATATTAAAGTATGTCTGTGTGTGCTCTTTGGCACCCCCACAAATGGAACTAATGGGGAGGGGTGCTATGAATGAGATACATTAAAAAACGCCGGTAACTTCTTAATGGTATTTCCCTTATTTTTTCACGGAAAAGTGTCTTGTGTCGGGGAAAAGATCTTGTTTTTTATTTTTAATCGCGTATAAGTCCGCGTTTGATCACCATCTCGCCTGTTGGTACCTAAGCGACGATGTGGTCGAAGATGAAGCAAGCAGACTTAGAAGATACCTATTCACTCTTACCTTGAAAAGGCGTACTGCTCCTATGCTATTTGTAAGATCGGTTAAGTCCAGTAACCATACTAAGAGACAGAAAGTGTTACTTTTGCATTTCGCAACAAAAATGTTGACTTTGTCGATTAGCCTGAAATTGAGGCACATATAATGAGACTATCAGTAAACATCAAAAATCATAGTTTTACCACTAACTTCTCTGTTTGAGGCCATGGAGGTTGATCCGGAAGCAATGATCAAATGCACGGCGATCACACCGGGCGGCATTGCCAGTATCACACCCGCTGTGCAAGAAAAGGTAACAGAAAATTACAGAAAGAACTTATAACGATAGACCACTCCTGGAATGCTCTCAATAATCATAATGGCAGTCTTGATATCACTATCAAGACTTTACACTGTGTTTTTAGGATTTCGTACTTCAAAAGGAATAAAATATAATAGTAAAAAAGATACGATTTTGCAGTTGATAATGGGACAAACTATTTAAATTATTGCGTTGTCATAAGTCCTTGATAAGTGTGCAAAATTTCAATTTAATTCGACGTTTTGAAGAAGTTGAAAATCAAGTTCAAAGATTCCGTTACATACATACATACCAAGCTAATAAAAGCGTGTTAATAATGAAGATCATTTCGTTGTCCGTCAGTCTGTCTGTCAAGACTCATGGAAATAAAAACTTATAGTGTACTTTCCGTTGACCAAGAATAATGAAATTTTGGTAAGAACCAGTCTCACAGCACATATACAGGAAAAAATACGAAAGTTGTTAATTTAAAGTTTTTGCTATTACAAACATACATTTTGTATTTGTTATGTATGGGAGTAATAAATGGTATTTTTTAACCCTTTAATAAAAAAGTTGATAATCTTTAACCAGTTGAACAGATTTTCTTGATCATATCTAATAACACTGTCAATTTTGTCACCTTTCAAATAAAAAACTAAAACAAAATCGGTTCATCCGTTTGGGAGCCACAGTCAGTCCCATCAATGACATATACATTATACACGTTAAACTTATAACACCCCTCTTTTTGCGTCAGGTGTTAAAAATAATAGGTTTTCATTTTTATTCACAGGTCATCGTGAATGCCTCAGAGGAGATGTTAGGTAAGACATACATAATACACCTACATAAAAGCTTAACGAAATCGTTTATTTTGTCTTTGCCAAAAAGAAAAACTCAATCCGATTCATCTTTGTTTCCAGTTTGTAAAGAAGAGCCAGTACAGATACAAATAGACGAACAATCGCAACTGACTATCGTAAGTCGTTTTTTTTTCAGTCTACATGACAAGCAAGCTACACAAAACATAATCACTCTTTTTAACTGACTTTAATAAAGGAGGACGGTTCTATGTTTCACTGTATATATATATATATTTTTTTTTTGACTTTGTTTGGTAAATCAAGTCTGGATCTGATGATGGGATCCCAGGGAAATCGAGGACAACCCTCAAATTTTACAGGCACTTATTACGTTTTTCATATATTTTTGAATTCTGTTTTTAATGTGATGCACTTGTTAAATACCAAGGTATTTACACCGAACATGGGTATCTCCTCTCAGTCTACATGACAAGCGAGCTAAACAAAACATAATTACTCTTTTTGTTTATAATATACGAGAATTTTGTGTATACTATTTGGGAACGGTTTCTTTTTCGCGATTTCAGAGTTGCTCCCATATTAGAAGTTGTTCATAATGATGGGTACTATGGACCCCTTTCGACTTAGTACACCCTTTCCGCGTAACCCGGTATAGGCATGCACTGGTACCCTCCTAGCACGTTGGCAGCCACGTTGGGTTCAACCACATCAGTTTCCATAGTATAATTACTCTTTTTTTACAGAAGACAGCCCAAAACAAAATGCTAGCGGACCTTCTTGAAAAGAAATCGAACCCTCCAGTGCAAGTGGTACAAATGGGTTCGTCCATCAACGCCCCCACTATACAAATCACAGAGACCGGTCAGATAGTCCAGGTGAAGTCTGATCAGACACCGGTCATTCAGATCAACGAAGCAGGCGTGTTATCGCAGGGGAATCAGTTCTTTCAAATAAAGAATGAACAAGGTGAGTAAAATAAAGACTGAGCTAAGTGAATGAAATAAAGAACCAACTAGGTGAGTGAAATAAAGAATGATGATTTGAGTGAAATAATGATGATTTGAATGAAATGAAGAGTGAACATGGTAAGTGATGAACAAATGAACAATTTGAGGCAACATTATAATAGAAATAACGGATTTCCCAGCAATGAAATCAAACCCGCCTGTGCAAGTTGTCCAACTGGGTTTGTCCTCAGATCAGATAAGCAAGGGAGATATGCCTTAGTAAAATAATTGTAGAATAATAATACAGAGACATTTGAACGCGAATGTTTATTTGTCAACATGGGGTTCTTCAAAAGGCGAGCAAAAAGAGTTAAAGGGTCGGCAACGTATTTGTGATGCCTCTGGTGTTACAAGTATACATAGGCGACGGTGACTGCGGTGCTTACCATCAGGCGGCCAGTCCGCTTGTCCGCTTTTCCCAAATATGGCATTTAATAAAAAAAACATAGTTGTTTAAATAATACCACCGCCTGCCTGCGTGCAATTTCTAACATTTTAATTTTTATTTTATATTAGCCGCCCCTCCCGGCTTTGCACGGGTGGAGTTTCAAAAAAATACTTGTAATAAATATTGCCTATGTTACTCTGGGATAATGTAGAAATCGAATGGTGAAAGAATTTTTTAAATCGCTCCAGTAGTTTTTGAGTTTATTCGTTACAAACATACAAAAATCCATACATACAAATCTTTCCTATTTATAATATTCGTTTAGATAAAAGAAATTTTTTTTTGCTATTCAGTTACTTACTGTTTACTTATACAATGGAATCGGTTTATATATTTTTTTAATAATGTAATTTATTTTATTTCCAGGTCAACTGATCCAAATCAAAAACGACCAAGGCCAAATAATCCAGCTTAAAACTGACCAATTGCAACAACCTTTGCTTCAATTCAAAAACGACCAAATTGTTATCAAGTCTGAGGGGAATGTAGGACAACTTGGCCAACTGATTCAGGGACAAGTTGGCCAACTGTTCCAAGGACAGGTTGGACAAAGCATACAAAATATTAAACTGGAAAAGGACATTGTGGAGCATGTTATAACCGACCATTCTTATACTGAACCACCGTCGAAGAAAATAAAGTTGGAGGAAAAGAAAGAGGTATGTCCCTTGGGAATATAAACCCTAAAATGTGAAATAAGTATTGAATAATGATTACTTAGCTGTGCCTCCGGTTTTATCCATTGTTTTCTCGTTTTTTCCTATATTTTTTTGGGTGAAAAGTATTTTTAAGTTGTCAGGGGCATGCTGACAAATTGCAGACTTGGTCGGGCGGCTATTTTCATATCAGCTATATGTTCTTTAATATAGATCAGGGGTCTCCAAACTTTGAAGCCTTGGGGCCATAATATTTTTTTCGGTATGTTGCAATGGCCGTAACAATTTTAATTTTTCTGCCCACCTAAGCAAACATAGGCTTTTATTGCATTTCAATTACTATTGATTGTGTATTGTGACACGTAACTACATCTAGTGTCGAGTAGTGTAGAGTACTATGTACGGTTCTAGGTACTATCTATTTCAGCTACAGTCTTCAGTCCTTGTGCGGAAAATGTTTGGAATTGTCTGAATTTCTAAGACCAGTCATATCAGTTGTTAATTTTATCAGATCCACAGGGCTGAATCACCGACAATTCCGCGTGTTTCAGTTCCTGTCGCGGGCCGGATTGATGGCAGTGGCGGGCCGGATTTGGCCCGCGGGCCGTAGTTTGGAGACCCCTGATATAGATTGTTCACTTTGTTTGCTCGATATAGGATGCACCACACTCACAATTTATACACTCCTGGAAATTGTATTTCCATCGTTTTTCCCTTGAGGAGACAAACATATACCTATCTAGATTTGTTGTGTCTACGCGCGGAGAGAACGGTGGAAGAATTTGTCCAGGGTCCGTGCTAGGCCTGCCGCATCTCGTAAAGGGATATTAGATTGGTTTGTTTGTATTCAAACAGTCATAGTGAAAAATGACACGCTTAAGCAGCAAATATGTTTTCTTAATTTTTTCACCCTATTCGCAAGTGACAAAAATAGTGGCTAAAATTTTTAAATGGCTGGATGGACCGAATTGAGTTGGACATGGATCGCAAGTTTTGCCTACTGACCTCCAAACTTCAATACGAAGATGGCACTTGATGATGAGGCAAGTGAGCAAGTTGCTTGCTCGGAGTTTCGCGTCACTTTCTGCTGGCGAGTTTCTCAAGCTATATCGATCTCTATTGACAGGGTGCATAGGGTGGATGTTCGCATGAGAATTTGGCAGCTATACGATTTTTGTATTGCTAATTTATTTATGCAGGCCGCACCTCAAGAAAGCGTATCGAAGACTGCTGCTAACTTGTACGCTGCGCTCGCTGCCTCTGCTTTAGAAGACGAAGAAGATTTGGTATGTTTAATTACAGTCTTATTTACCTCTTTTTATTCTACTAACCATAAGTGCTATCACAATCCGGCTAGGCAAAGATCTAAGGGATTTATCGTAATTAAATTGAAACTTTTATTTCCATGTCTTTCCGTAACGGCGATAATTCCATAGCGAATAAACCACGGGATGCTGATAGCAGCTGCGCTGCAGGCGAAGGTGGTTGCATACTAAATTGGGCCTTATTGAATGTACATCTTTTGACCAGTTATGATAAAAAGCTCAGTTTAAACAATTTAATGAAATTGGACGAGGTTGATGGCGCGCAATTGCTTCGTTTATCTTGTTAACGCTAAAGAGAAAATAGGAAGTTAGCTGTAGTTCCACTTTTCACCACGTTGTACTGTAGATGGTTCAATGCATGAAGACCCGGCTACTATTTTACATATACCCGGTTTTAGATTTTTCAGCTGTAAAAATCGGTTTAAAAAACCCAAATAAGAACATTTTCATTTTATTTATATTACACGGTAATTACTCACGTAAGCACGCATATAGGGATATTGGGATATAACCAGTTTATTGTAGGCATCGGTGCATATTTTTTTCGTCTTAGTAAACCATAAGCTTATATCCCAATATCCCTATATAATCAATTATAAATTGATTATATAGGGATATCCCTGTATAATTTTGAAACGAGTTCATTGTAGGCATCATTATTATTCATTTCCGCTTAGTATATCCCAGCCTTATAACCTTCTAGTGCAGGTGACGTTTCTGAGACCCGTATTTTAAAATATGTTAATAAAAAGGTGGAGCGCGTTATCCTGTACTAACCGGACTGAAATAGTTTCTTCTATACTGTAATTTGTAACTAACACAAAGGATAATATATTTTATTGATGCTGTAGTAATGTTCATAATTGTTCGACAGCTGCCGCCGCTCCAGCCGAAATTAGAACCAGTAGAGGTAATGCACTCATCTTATTTTAGACTAGCTGCGCCCTGCGGCTTCGTCAAAGCAGACATTCCCTCGGGAACCGATTATCCTTAGCACGATCTTCAGAATTTATCTGAAGATCCTGCTAAGGATAATGGGACAAACTATTTAAATTATTGCATTGTCATAGGTCCTTAATTAGTATGCAAAGTTTCTAATCAATCCGACATTTTGAAAGGTGTGAAAATCACGTTCAAGTATTCCGTTACATAGATACATACCAAGTTAATAAAAGCGTGTTAAAATCATATGACTATCACTTTTTTTCACTCCTTGCTGCATGTAAGAGGAACAAACAAACAAACCAACAAAACGTATAACAAATACAAACCCATTTTCGCATTTATAATATTACTAGCTGCGCTCCGCGGTTTCACCCACATGGTGATGATGATGATGAAAAGTAGCCTATGTGTTAAGCCAGGACATAAGCAGTGTATATTCCAAATTTCATCCATATCCATCCAGCCGTTTCTGCGTTATTGAGTAAAAAACATCCATCCATCCATCCAAACTTTATGATATTAGTGGGATTATAGTATGATAGCAAGTCAGTTGTCATAAAAGAGCCTATATTACGGGTAAGCTTACTTATCAGTAGATTCACTATATTCTTAATTAATAATATAGGTAATGTTCGATAAGCAAAGGTATTGGTGAAATTCGATAAGCAAAGGCATAGGTAAAATTATATAAGCTAAGGTATAGGTAAAATTCGATAAGCAAAGGCATAGGTAAAATTATATAAGCTAAGGTATAGGTAAAATTATATAAGCAAAGGCATAGGTAAAATTATATAAGCAAAGGTATAGGTAAAATGCGATAAGCAAAGGTATAGGTAAAATTAGATAAGCTAAGGTATAGGTAATGTTCAATAAGTTAAGGTATCGGTATATGCTATCGCTCAAAAACGGTAAAGGGAAACCTATATTACGTCCAAAAAACTCAAAAGTTCAAAGACATGACAATCACCAACATGGGCCACATGGCCCATCCTCTGTCTGAGAGAAGGTCTGTATCCCAGCAGTGGGAACATGAAAGGCTGATAATGATGATGTTATGGAAATGAGAATGATTAAGAACTTTATAGTCGTTACTTTAGGTACATAAAATGTCTTATTATTGCCAAGTTTGAAGCTTGTGTTGTAGTAACAATGGCTTGTTGTTTATCGCAGGTGCAACAACCAACGATGCAAGTGCAGCAACCAACATTGCAAGTCCAGCAACCCACTATGCAAGTGCAAGGCAACACAATACAGGTTTATATTTCTAAATAATGAACTGTTTGTAAATTTAGAGAATGAAATCTAGAATTAATAATAAATAATAATAAGAGCTAAGAATCTAAGCTCCAGGGTGGAAGTGTTAAAGGGCATAACGCCGCGAGTAGCTCTTAGTGAAAGTGCAGCACACCTCTCTACACCCTAAGCCACCCACGCCGATGTTGCCCCTCCGGTGCCAAGATACGGCAGCCTTTATGGGGGGCCCATTCAGAAGGTGGCAAGTCATCACCTGCCTAAATATATTTTGAGATGAGACAGGATAAGGCAGGTGCCGTTTCTCATTCTATAGATCTGTTATTCCATCAACAAGTTGTTCACCTCAATAGCCCAGACTTTTTTAATTCTATACTGTACAATAGTTTCATATTCCTTTTTATACATATTCCATAATTGTATTTTTTAAATTCAACAGGGCCTCTTGGTGTTGGCTTCGGCTCCACCAATGCCTACTAAATGTCCGGGCTAGACCCGAGAATTTCATTAAATAAAGTGTAATAATAAATATATGGGACATTTTTGCACACACGGTCATCTGATCCCAAACTAAGCAAAGCTTGAAATATGGCTGCCAGAGACTGATATACGTACATTTTTTTTTAATACATACTTAAATAGATATTAACACCCAGACATAGAACAAACACAAATGTTTGTCCTAGATGGGAATCGAACCCACGCCCCCAAGCACAGAAGTTAGGTTCACTACAAACTGAACCACCGGGACAGTCAAATCCCCAAAATAATATAAATCACTAATGTCCAAGGAGCGATGGTGGCCGGGTGGTAGCATGTACGCTTTACAATCTGACGGCACCTGGTTCAATCCTCGATTGGTTGCTTTTACCCTGACTAGCTTGGCGTTTTCAGGTTCAACAACCGACAATGCAAGTTCAGCAACCAATGTTGCAAGTACAACCAATGGATGTCCAGAACATCATGGCTTCACAACCCGGACAGCTTATCCTACAAGGTAATATTACAATAGGCATGTGGCCTAATGTTTAATGTTTAATTTATTACGAATAACAGGCTTAGCGATGAATATAACTAAATACATTACACATACTGAAAAAAATAATTGAATTGGCTGATTCATCTCTTAGATATGAGCGTTTAAAGTTTTAGGTGGGGATATAGAGCGGATGCTCCATCCCTTTCTCGCAAAGTGTGTGTTAGTATAGCATTTGTATGCCGCGCCTGAGGCATGACGTCATAGCTCAGTATAGTGCGCTCTCTGTCTAGCATGAAATTAAAATACTTATAACTTATTTATTTTTGAACTAATTTAAATGTTGTTTTCGTTGATAGGCTCTATTGTTGATCAGCTTTTTTATCAGATAATAAAAAAAATATGTCATCATGCCTATTAGTGATTTGTATCTTAATCCCAACATTCAGCTGTCGGCGAAGGAAATCATCTGGAGAAAGCAAACTTGGTGTTAGGGCACTTTCTAATGCTGGTGATTTCCTGGTTGCTCCTCCAGATTTCTCCAGCAGGCTTAACATGGACGTGGACAAATATTTTATAACCTACGTTGTTTCCCTCAGACGTCCTCCACAGCATGACCGGGCAGTTGGCGAACAAATTGTCTTTCCACCGTTTTTATCCCCTAGAAAAACACTAACATAACCATATTCTAGCTTTCAATTCAATTCATTTATTTCGACCAATTATTTAGATCATACAAAAATAAAACATAAAATTAGGTATAAATAATAATTAATACTATAATAATTAAAAGCTAACACACACCTTTCACCATTTGCTTGTTAGTCTGTACATGTACCATTGAACAATGGTTCATGTACTGACAGTCAAACTTCTTCGCAAATACGTCTAGGTGCTTTGTCGAGTCTACGCGCGGAAAAAAACGATGAAAAGACCATTTGACCAAGGCACTTGCTAGGCCTGCAGTGCTATTGAAGTTTTGAGTACTACTTGGTGGAAAATTACTTGCCACTAATTTTGAAAATGTGAAAGTGATTCTAATTATGTACTAGATTTACCCTTGATTATAATAATATATATTATAATATAATATTTTTATTATAACTTGCCGATCTCTTATTTATTGAATAACTTGCAGCGCCCTGCGGTTTCATCCGCTGTTCTACACGAACAATAACGTTTTCCGGAATAAAAAGCAGCGTATGTGTTACCCTCTTGATACACATCCTTGGGAATATTCATTTAGATCGGCAAAACATATCATCATCATGATAATCATTTCAGCCTCATTGTCCCACTCGTTATCGGCCCTAATCCACCATGCTGCAAAATGTCTCAAAACATCCTTTAATATTTACAGAGAAAACAATATCTTCTCAGCCGCAGTACGTTCAACAACAGATGCAGCTTATTGCTACACCAAGCACCTCGCAAGGTATTTATATTCATCATCATCTTCCTCATCAACAAGTTCATATTTTTTTTTCTGGGATGTTATTGCACACATGGTCATCTGACCCCAAACTAAGCAAAGCTTGTAATATGGCTGCCAGAGACTGATATACGTACTTTTTTTTAAATACATGCTTATATAGATATTAACACCTAGACATAGAACAAACACAAATGTTCATCACACAAATGTTTGTCCTACATGGGAATCGAACCCACGCCCCCAAGCGCAGAAGGCAGGTACACTACCAGCTGAGCTAACGGGCCTGTCAAAATTTATTTCGCCATAGGAACACAGAGAACACTTAGCTATGTCAAGTTACAAAAGTACATCATAATCATTTTCATTTAAGTTTTTAATGCGGCAGTATTGTATATGAGCCTTGTCAATCTAATTACTATTGTGCAGTGCTACACTTATCCATGCATATTTCATTAATCGGTTGAAAAAGAAGTCAATAGTTAAAGGAATTTGTTCGTTATTGACAGGAGGTCTCAGCTACATAACGCAGAATATTCCGACGAATATGATGCAAAAGACGATCATAATCGTTCAAGGTACGGGCGGCGGACCACTCACACTCACGGTAAGTTATTTATTACTAGCTCCATGTTTGATCTCATAATTTAAATCAAATCACATACAGTGTAAACTTTATATAGCGACACTCGATTTATCGACAAGCTCCCTAAAAACGTCGATATTACCTGAATTTGCTTGTTTTACCTTGTTGTCCATACAATGATAAACTCTTAAGTAGCATCACATCCACTTTAAATAACGACAACAATACGTCATTATTAATTCAGTCATTTAATAGGCAGTAATTTCTAACACCTCGTGTTTACCTCGACTGTCGGCATCCAGTGGCGTAGTTAGGTAACCAAAGGCCCTGGTGCAAAAAAATGGGGCCCTACCTAAACTGGGCAAGGATTTATCAAGTAAAAATATAAATAATTTATAGGTACAAAGCTACTTTATCATCAGCTCTTTATTGTGCTCATAGCTACTTACTACATGTATGTGTATTAAGGGTTTGAGGTTTGCCGATCAGGGCCCAAGGGCCCCCTGAGCTTGGGGGCCCCGGTGCACGGCACCGCCTAGCCCTCCGATAGCTACGCCACTGTCGGCATCATACGTACCGAAGATTCTAAGAAATTCGTTCTTTTGTTTGTAGTTTTACCTTGTTATTACCTTGCAAGAGTTTACCTCGGCTTAGCCTATGTTATGCATTGTCTATACGTTATCATATTCTTAGTAGATTATTTATTTATTTGCAATAAGCGTTGTTATTTGTATTAATATTATTTTTTGTTGTTTGTAACTATTATTTTTAACTTTACTAGTCAATACATATTATAATAGTTAAATAATATTGAATTTTCTTCTCTCCATTTAACGACAACTCTTAATAACGCCATGAAATACGCAGTCCCTCAAGTGTCGCTAAACAGAGTTTACACTGTAATTGTCACAAGAAACATTTTTATATTTTGTTATTGTTTTGACACACACATTTGTTATAAGAAACATGTTTTAAAATTAATATTAATTGATCCAGTTTGTATACCATTTGTAAGACTGCAGCAGTCAACGACTTCAAACCCCGTAGACAACTGATATAGGACACTTTGAATGACTAGTTGTTGGCTCAGATGGCCTCGACAGCATCATAGGACTGTTTGCAAACGCAGATGGCGTTGGGACTTCAGGCAACACTTTAGTGAAATAGCGCTTATATAAACCCAAGCCCACCATTGACGAGCCAGTACCCTTGTCGTAACCTTGAGCGGACTAACTCACGTTCAGTAGTTGGCTCTCTAGCACCTTGGCTACTTGTCTGAATTTGATGTAAAGTACACGACGTGAAGCCGTCGGCATCTGTAATTGTTTTGAAATGCCAATGCAACATTACATAGAACATTAGCTCTAAAAGTTTTGCCATCTCTTTCTCTTACATTAAAATGAAAGGAGACGCAGATAATTTTAGTACTATCAGATTAATTTTGTTTAGCAAACAGTGCAATTGCCTATTTTTACTGATATTTATTTATCTATGTTGTGTAACTGTACATCTACTTGTTACAAATATAAATTTACATGATAAGGTGAACAACCCGGGAGGCCTGGATGAAGCGACGCTAAACAGCCTTATCGCCCAGGCCACAGAGGCGATAACGCAACAGCAAATCATACAGGTTATTTATGGGCTACTGATGTTTTGTACTGGCTTGACTCACACTAGTTGCGCGACTTTCTCTCTCTTTTATTTTGATCACCTCACTCATTTCTGTTTGACGCACTTGTAATGTTTTTTTTTTTTTTGAATAATATTTTATTTGTGTCCGAAGAATCAGCATCAGGTCTGTTCTTCGATTAACCTTCTAGTACCTTGGCATTTGAGAAGAATCTTGAACATTTTTTTATGAAAACTGATGTGAATTTCAGACATTTTGTTTAAATTATACGGGAGTACTCACTTTAGTACTGAGCGTTACTGGGCAAGCGGTAGCATGTGTGCTTTACAATCTGACGGCTCCCGGGTCGATCCTCGGCCCTGTACCAATGTCTTATTCAGTACTGTATAGTCGGAGTAACCGGCTTAATTTCAAAAGTACGGTTTTCGTTTCTGTGGTTTTTCACATTCGTTTCGTTTCTGCATCATAGTTTCGAATTCGTTTCGAACGCAAAGCGACAATGGCACGCGCGCTCACTCGCCTTGAAAAAGACACCCGACGGCGGATAACAGCATAAACAAAAACAAATAACTGGCCAAGTGCGAGTCGGACTTGTCCACGAAGGGTTCCGTACCATTATCTAAAAAAACGGCATAAAAATCACGTTTGTTGTTGGGAGCATTAAATATTTGTTTTATTTTAATTTAATTATTTATTTTTAAAGTTAAGATATACCTAAATATTCTGTAAATATTAGTGTCTACCTGTTGCCGTTATCAATATCGAGCAAAAAAAAAAAAAAAACACGTTTGTTGTGTGGGAGCCCCCTTAAATATTTATTTTATTCTGTTTTTTTAGTATTTGTGTTATAGCGGCAACAGAAATAGATCATCTGTGAAAATTTCAACAGTCTATCACAGTTCATGAGATACAGCCTGGTGACAGACGGACAGACGGACAGCGGAGCCTTACTAATAGGGTCCCGTTTTACCCTTTGGGTACGGAACCCTTAAAAAACTATAACCGGCTTAATCTAACGTAAGTAATCCCCGTACAATAAAACAAAATGAATATTATACATCTTACGTAGATTCCACATCTCATTTTTTTTTTATTTGGCCACAGATATCTTGAATCATGACACACGTTTCGCAAACAAAAGCGTGAACCAAATCAGATATCGGTTCCAGAGTTGGACAAACGCCCCTTTATTATTTTAAATTATTACATGTGCGTTGAATAACTAATACAATACTTATTAACGCATCTAACTTCATTCTCATCTTTTTGTTGATCTTTAATATTTGTTGCTGAGTTAGTGATCTTATAAAAAGTATTATGATTCTTATTATTTTAAATGCCTTAAAATGCAAACACATTGTTTGTAATTAAAAAGCACATTGTATCTGATTAATGTTATTTTCATTTCATCAAAACTCGCGTGAGGATTAGTTATAAACTTTTACAAAACGGCTTACAATCATGTTTATCGGTCGAGACGAGCGACCGGTTTCGAAGCCATTAGAGCTACTTCATCAGGGAATACGCGCTCTCACGGAGACAGTCGCCTGCGCACCGCGCCCGCGTTGCGTAAAACGTTTTGTAATTGTTCAAACTTACTTTTATTAGTCTGCATGAACGATACATAAAATGATATTTATCCACCTTTAGGTGTTATTAGTAAACAACGAAACAACAAATGTAAATGCACTTCTATGCATAAGATCATATCCTTCTAAGTTAGCCATATAATATTTTTTTCTCCGGGGACCAGATTTGTAGCGATTATAGCTGGGTGATGAAATCCTCCACCCCTGGGCGAATAGATGATACATTGAGAAATACAAATTTCAAAAATATTTATTTGTCTAAGGGAAGGCAACATGTAATTATTAATTGATATTTAATTTGGGAAAATGTTTAGTTCTTAGATTTTATTACTATAAGCACATTAATCTTGTATAATGCCTAATTTGATGTCTGTTACTAGCTGCCATGCACTATTTTTGGTTTCTAATGCTGTTACAAATTCATAGATGTAATTTTAGATTGTTACTCTTAAGAAGGCTTTGGTTTTCTAACATTTTCCATGTATCTGTGAATGGTTTCCTAACATTTAATTCTATTAATTAGACGAACCGAGCGAATGCGAATGCATTGTGATTCTTTTATTTCAATTAAAATTACATTTAAAGGTGTTGATAGGTGGTCTTATTATATAAGTCTGGTGATAATGGTTATCGCGTGCTATCCTGCTCGCGCCAACTTACTCGCACCATTCAAGCAGGACAGCAAACGACTACCATCGCTACCAGAATTACGTGGTAAGACCCGTCACATCACACATCATCAGCCAATTAACGTCCACTGTTGGACAGAGGCCTCCCTCATAGAGAGAGGTGTTGCCATAATTCCCACGCTTGGCAGGCGGCTTGGGGATCGCAGTACGTTCACCGTGTACTATTAGGACGCTGCTGCCCATCCTTCGGTGGTTCTGGTCGTAGTTTTAGGACATACCCGGGTCCACCCGGGTAAGACCCGTGAACCAGTTCAAATACATCACTATTTTAATTTGAGTCAGTCAGTTGTCTACATTAATTTATCGCGCCTACTACTCTTCCAACTGTCCAGGCGTCAGCGGAGGCGGGGTTTGACAGCTAAAATTGACCTTTTATTACGAGTTGTACAAGTGAAAAAGCGTTACGTATAATTGAAACGTTCATTTCCTGATCGATATAAAATGTATAAACCTTAGTACAGTGCGACATAATGTATGTGAATAAGTGCGCTGAAGACACAATATTAATATGTTTGTATCTCTAACAATGAGTACACCACTACACCTATACTATGACCAGATACGAAAATAACTCGACAAACCCACTAGCATTAACGCTACATAATCTTGTATTTACTGTCATGACACGCTACGGTGTTGGTCCGTGACGGAACGTTCTAGTGGACGTCATATCAAGTTATACTACGTATATTTTTTGCATGTGCCGATACGGTTATGGTCATGGTATTGGACGGTGTAGTACACCGACCGTAAGAAAAAATAAGAAGACAACTGTGGTTTCACTTTTGACCACATACAATTACGATCGTTGCAGCAATAGTTGTAGATCGCGTAGTAATACTAATAACACTAGTAACACGGAAAAATATACACAGCTTCACGAAAAGGTAGTAAGCTTATAGCCATAGAAGGTCATGATAGTCGTTCTAGTAAAACTGGCAATCAACTCAAAACAACAAATCTACAATGCAATGTTTACAATGCTGTCGATTCGGACACATTGGGCTTTTAGGCCGTGTTTTTCTTTTGTGACATCTTTTAACATGACTGCGTGATATTATTGTGTTTGAAAATAAAACTGTGTACTGTGAAATAATTGCGCTATTGTGAACTTTATAGACATAAAATAAAGCAGGTTTTCCTATTATACAGAATACGGGGATGTTGCAATCGGCACAACGCGTGATAATACCCCAACAGACGCTAGTCAACACTTCTCAGCCGAACTCTTCGGTGAGAGATTTTTCAAATCGTTGACTCTTTTTAGTATTGGAGTAACGAGAGGGAGCTTTAGAAAAATAACGTCTGATTCAATCAATTATTAATAGGATGCTAAATTGTGAATTGATTTCCACTGTACAGAATACCGGGCTGATTCAGTCATCGCAGCGAGTTATAATGACTCCGACGTTAGTCAGCACTTCTCAGCCGACTGTTTCGGTGAGACCTGCATATTTGTAGTTTACCGTCTCTTTCTAGCATGACTAGAAGGAAAGAGATTGATGTAAAACCCATGATATCTTTCACAAGTTTTGAATGTTGTCTATGATAAATTGCTCTTGGTATACCGTGTACTAAAAACGGAACTACCCTCATCTGAATTTATAATTTTTATTAAAGCTGTATCTTTGTATGAATTTATAAGTAAAATCAGATGTAATTTGATTATTGAAAAATGAACTTTATTGCGCAGAACACTGGACTTTTACACTCGACTCAACGTGTAATAATGGGGCAGCCGGGTCTAGTCAGCTCTTCTCAGCCGACCTCATCGGTGAGACCTGCTTGTAGAAAATAGCTATAACTTTTTAGCATGATAGTAGTGAGAAAGAGACAGAACTACCAAACAGCCTCATATATTTCAACGAACTCATTAGTATGAAGGCTTAACTGTGCAATAATGCCGCGTATTTGCGTTAAATAAGATAAAATCGTACTTGATTGACATGACGATAAAACTTATTTTGTGAATGTAAATTGACTCGTAAACCTAGCAAATAAAGTATATTTCCCACTGCAGAATACTGGAATAATACAATCGACGCAGCGCATGATTATGACGCCGCAACTTGTTAGTGCCTCTCAGCCAACATCGGTGAGACAAAGAAATCTATAGAGCATGTAAAGTAGAACTAAAAAAAACATGTCCTCTCACTCCCACATTATAATACAATATAATAACTCTTTATTGACACCACAGAAATTACATTCCAAAAGTGATAACGCCTCTGTATAACGTATGCTATATTAAACATCAGAATACATTAATACATTCCACATATTAATATATAAACATAGGCACAAAAGGCTAATATCGCTTCCTGACAACCTTCAAAAAGTAGATCGCATTTCTGTGGAGCAAAGTTGGTAGTGTAGAATCAGTTAAGATTACCAAAATAGACTTATATTATACCAAAGTAAAAAAAGGAAAGAATATTGCTTACTTTAATACTTTTTGTAACATATACAAACATATGAAATTTAGGCTAGGCTAGATAATGTAAGAGTGAGAAATCATGATTAACGCCGCCATTTTACTTTTGTACGGGTTACTATAACGCCGTCATTTTCAAATGCTTTGTACGGGATATTGGTAGAAAATATTGTGAACGTTATTGAGTAAAATATAAAGAACGTTTTCCTGCACAGAATTCCGGGATCATACAAACGACGCAACGAGTGATGATGCCTCAAACAACGATCGTGAGCTCATCACAGTCTTTAGCATCGGTGAGCAGAGCTCTTATAAATATGGAAATTAAAAAAAAAATTACTATGGAAATAACGTGGTTTTCACTTATTTATAACAGACTTCAAAAAAGGTCAAAAAGCCCCCCTGGTTCCCAATTAGGTTGTATTTTTATTGTTTTCTTCAGAACTCCGTCTTTTATAAACTGATTTGAAAAGTTCTATTCATTAGTATTTCATTGCTGTTAAATAAAAATAACTGGAAAATTTGGTTACTATTTCGAAGTCGGTTTTATTATGAATCTATCGTAAAAAGAAAACTTCAACAGCTTTTTATACGCCGCGGTGCATTCTCGTCTCTAAATTCGACTTTAGGCCTAATGCTGCCTGAAAATCAGTCATCATTTCGATTCATGAATTATTGTTCTGCAGCTTGATTATATTATCTGTTATCTGCTATAAGAACTGCGCCTTTTAAGCCCGCGTGCATGGGTAGGACGCCGTGACTGCTAAAGCGAGTGACAGCTGACATAATCAAGGTGCTGGTAGCGCCAGACGGCTTGCACCTACATTGGCTCGAATACCTGAACCGGAAAGCTACCTTATTAGGTTGTATATTCGCATGACGACGAGTAGCGCAATCGCAGTTATGCCACATCGTTCGCGTATATCTAAAAAAGACAGATACATCAATGAATGCTTCTAAATCTTGCGGTTAGAAAAAATGCGTACTAAGAATTTGAAGTACAAATCTAAATTAAACCCCATAAAATGTAACAACAATTGTTTATTTTAAGTATGTTTTCCTATACAGAATTCTGGGATAATTCAATCTGCACAGCGTGTGATAATGTCGCCACAGCCCTCTTTAGTGAGCACATCTCAGCCAATTATCGCTTCGGTGAGCCATGCTCCGCCTCTGTAGTGTCGGTAGATTTGTGTTGATAGTGAACGTGTAATGGATGATTAGGGATCGACCAAACGTGCGTACATGCTTGACAAGTTGAAGCGGCAGTCATGGTTTTAACTTACCTTGAGGCAGTCCTGCCTTAAACGTTTAAAGGTCTTGGCTCATTGCATCGCTCCATATTGTGGCCGTAACGATATTGGCACAAGCAATAAATATACTTTATATAAATTGATAAGAAACTACGTCCACTACAATGTTCCTTCACCGACCAACACCGTAGCGGGTCACGACCTAATAACATTGTTGGTACGGTTTAGAGAGCCTGGTATTTTTTCCATGTATAGTACTTTCACAGCACGAACATAGTATGATCCAGTTTAGTGAGCGTCCTTGAATCGTTTAAAAACGCATCTCTCTTAAAGAACTCTCTACACCGGACCATACTATTAATTCAGAACATACGAAAAAAAAACGACAGTACGTATGCGGGTAATTTGTGTATAATAAAAAAAAAAACAGAGCTCGAATTTCCATAATAAAAAGACAGGCCTGGTTATAAATAACGCAATAAAGTATTTACTATTTTCCCTGTCATGACTCGCAACGGTGTTGGTCGGTGACGGAACGGTCTACTGGGCGTTGTTTCATATCAATTTATACAAAGTATATTTGCATGCGCGATTACGGTCATGGTTTGGTCGGTGCAGTGGATGTACTTAGCCCACGTTTATGACAGCGTGCTTCTGGTCGGGAGCGGAAGACGATAATTGATAAATAATTGAACCATTTAGCCGGTGCCGCTGCCGTCTAGAAAGATTTTATACAAAAGAATGCATATTGCCGCTGCCATTGCTTTTTAAGGCCCAGAATAAGGCGCGCCGCTAAATCACTCGTGCTTTTGATGTTTTCTTTTAAGTTATAAAGTGACTGTCTACTTTTGAAAAATGTGCTTCGGTAATTTAGCAAGGTCAATATAAAAAAAATATAACAAGTTTTTGTTTTAATATTTTTTATAATGATTGTTTTTTAGTTTATCCCATTAAGTGAACAGGCAAAAAAAACCTATTTATTCTGATAACTACTCGTATAAAAACTAAAAATAAATATTGTTTTCTATACTTTGAAACAAATTAACCTCGCAAAATGACTGATGCACATTTTTTAAAAGTAGACAGCCATTTTATACTAAAAAAACAACAACAAATGCGCGAGCGCCTGGTATCTGTCCCTTAAAATGTCATTATAGGAACTTGTCATTTTAAGATTTTATTATTTTGCTACCTCCATGTTGGCGTTATGAGACAAATTCCAAAAAGTTTGACGATGTTTTTTTTAAAATTGGAACAAGGGAGCAAGTGCGCACGTGATCACGTGTTGATTTATCGTAAGGTGAAATGTTACTGTAAAACAGTTGCCTGTGGTCGAAGTATAAATAATAATACGAGTAAGCGTGCGAATGAAGCGTATTGTGCTAAACCGCCTGAACTCATCTACATATTTATATGTATGTATAAATAGTATATTGATTTCCAAACACATGGATGTTGGGTTTTGTACAAAAAATGACGAAAAAACTGTCCTGGTTTACCTTTCTTTATACATAAATATACAAGGCGGATTTTTCAAGTGGGCGTGGATGGCCAAATCCGAAACTAAGCGGAATTGCGAAAAGTACTCAACGGTATCTCGGGCCCGATTTTGATGGAAAATAAAACGGGATAATTAGATTTTTGGTAAATCAATCACACTGTATACACACCATTCGATAGTGTCGCTGATAAGGATCGAATTCTAGGAAGTAATGACATATGGCAAACATAAGAAAAAAAGGTCATTTTTAACTAAATTATTTTTGAAAAATCCAGTGAGGCATTTTTAGTTTTTATCAAAGTCGGGCCCGTGACTCCTAATGAGTACTTTTTGCTATTCCACATAGTCAAAGATTTGTTCATCCACGCTCACATAAAAAAATCACCTGTATATACTTACATTTAAAAAATACTGTCAATATTTCCTAATTACCTGACTAATTTAAATACTATCAAATCTAGACTAAATGTTCAAATTGCCTTAGGTATTGTTTTAATCTACTTTTGATTTCGGACCTTTTCGAGCGTTGACCCGATATCCACAATTTTAAACATCTATGTAGTATATTATGTAAGAAATTTCAATAAAATTCATATTTGTAATGGGTGAGGTAAAAATTAATTTTAAGCATGTTATTATGGGAAATGGGTATCTATTACAAGTATCTAAGGAAAGCATGTCCATGATATTAAGAGCTTAATTCAACTTCTAAGTTTCACACAACTTTCACCAGACAAAACTATACCTATAGAAAAACATAAATTTTGTTTTAATTTGCTAGCCTACTAGTTTGACATGTGTGAAAATTAGTCGCGCGTTATCACCTTTAGTTTGCCTGCGTTATGTCCTCGACTGCTAAGTAGTTTTTATTTATACCTGTAGAAAGATTTGGAACTTCAAAACTTACGTTTCTTTATGTTCAATGTTTGTTATGATATTTCAGAGCACACCCCAAATAACGCCGAGTCAACAGCCCCTGATAACCACACAACCTCAACCCCACAAAGCGCAATTAGTGAACCAAACTCAACAGGTATGCTTCTTTTCGAAAAAGAATAAGTGCATTATTAATAACTATATTTTTTTATTGACTTATAAAAAAGTTTACAATAAATTGAGCCGATCAGCGAAAACGTTTGAAATGTGATCAAAATTAATGAATATACAAGCATTTTAATGTCTTGCTAGACAGAGCAATATACTGTATAAAATGACGTCATTTGTAAGTACGCCATACAAATACTAGCTGATATAATGAAGGTAATGAACTTGGAATTTGGTTTTGAAGAGTTAAACAACATTTTAGAATGGCAACACACTGCATATTGGGTAAATTTGCCACGAGCTTACACGGGCTACCGATTTTGTACAGTATTTTCCTTTTTAGTTTAAAATCAACGTTTCTGTTTACAGATCGTGGTAACCAATAAGAACCCACCAGCGCTGATCAGCACGTCATCCAGCAACCAACAGATCATAGTTTCCAGCAACCAGATAATGAACTCTCCGATGAAAACAGTAGGGCACAGAACAGTACAGCCGCAGCGGTCTCAAGTCATCAACGTTCAGAATCAGCCCGTACAAGACAATAAGGCAGCAGCGGTAAGTAACTGTATAAATTGTGAAAATATTATACAATGCACTTTCCAGAATATTTTTCAACTAGCACAACAGTTTACAACAAGTAGCAGATTGGTTTCCGGGAACAAGCAAATCAGTTTTCAACAACTAGCAGATTAGTTTACAACGAGAGCAGATTGCTTTCCGGTAACTAGCATATTCGTTTACCACAACAAGCAGGTTTCCAACAGATATCAGTTTAGTTTACAACAAGTAGTAGATTAGTTTCCGCAACTAGCAAATCAGTTTTCAACAACAGCCAGATTACTTTACAACAAAACCGGATTGCTTTCCGGTAACTAGCATATTTGTTTACCACAACAAACAGGTTTCCAATAGATAGCAAGCTAAAATTTGCGAATGTGTTTGTGAATATGGGGATCTATTATTTTTCCAGAAACCCCAACAACCTTTGATCCGACAAGTGATCACTCGACAACCGATAATGGTGGGCAATACGAAAATAGGCGACAAAGAAACCGTTGTCAACCAACCTATTATTGAGGTATGTTTCTTAACAACACCTAATCCATTATTGTGTGCAAACTTTCTGTAGTAATTATCAATTTAAAAAACCGACTTCATAAAGATCAGAGGTAATAATTCTTTAAATCTGTTTTAATGATGAATTTCTAGTGTAATTCCGCTTCTACGTCGCTTCAAGTACAATAAGGAATTTGTGATAAATATTTGTTGATAATGTTAATTTTATTGAGTTTAATTTTGCCTAACCTGATATAAAATATTAATTACATAAATTGAAAATTAACGTAACCTGAAACAAAAATTAATTAATTCTGACACATGAAATATGATAATACTAAATCTGAAAACAAAAATGTATTAATTCTGAAACATAAAATATATATTAATTGAATTTAAAAAGTAATAAACTGTACCCGTTTCCTTAGTGCACTTTGTCGACACGTGTTTCGCCTCTTCACGAGGCATCCGCAGGACGTGTTGACTCGTCGAGCGCTTGGCCGAGAATGAGTTTTTAAATTCAATTAAAAGACATGTAATTTCAATTAATATATATTTTATGTTTCAGAATTAATATAGGAACATTTTTTATGAAGTCGGTTTTTTATATTGATTGATATGTTGTTTGAATTTGTTAGTACTGATTGTATCTTCTTCGAGCAGCAAAAGCCTGTCCTGGCGTCAGCTCCCTCGCCGGTCGCGCCGGTAGTCAAACCAGCACCATCCGCCACGCCACCCCCGCTGCAACCTACGCAAGAGGACACACCGTGGATATGCCATTGGAGGGGCTGTGGCAAGTAAGTGATACCGCTGTAAGGTCTCATCAAGCAGCAGGCCTAGTAAGAGCGTGATAAAATATTCATTATCATCATCATCATCATCAGCATCATCATCGTTAGCATCATCATCATCAAAAACAACACCACCAGCACCATCATCATCACCATCACCAGCCAGAAGAGGTCAACTGCTGAACTTAGGCTTCCCCCTTAGAATTCCACACTAAACGACAGCCTGCCAACTGCATCCAATGCCCGCGACTCTCACGATGTCGTCGGTCCACCTAGTGGGAGGCCTACCTAGTTTACCTACGCTGCGTCTTCTGGTTCGTGGTCTCCACTCAAGAATCTTTATTCTCCATCGGATTCATCTTTGTTTTTTTCTACCCACTCCTTTTGTCCCGCGAGAAAAAGACAGACGTATCCATATGATAGCTTTGTCGCGTCTACGCAAAGAACAAAGGTGGATACAATTTTATTGATCGATGGAACGCTTATATAACGTTGCGATGCCGTACAATCATACACACACACACACACACACACACACACACACACACACATATACTTACTGCATGAATATTAATACAAAATTTATTTAATTATTAGTTTTGTCAATAGTCAGTATCACTGGGAAGGAACTGACTCCTATAATACAGGTAATCTACCTAGCATACGAGTCAGAGTTTCACTTATCTTATCTACCTATTATTAAGAGCAAATAAATTATTTTATATTTTGATTGTTTGTGTCCAGGGCATTCCCTAATGCGGGCGAGGTGTTCTCTCACTGCGCGCGCGTGCACTGCCCGGGCGGCGCGGCAGGGGAGGCGCCCTGCCTGTGGGCGGAGTGCGACCGCGTGCCAAGACGGACCTTCGCGCTGCTCAACCATCTCACCGACAAACACTGCTCGCCGCAAGTCAGTACCTGTTGTTCCCACCATATATGGCTAAGGGGTAATCCATAAATTACGTCACATGGGGGGGTCACATGGGTATCACCGGAATGTGACATAGTGTGATAAGGGGCAGGGGGGTCAAAAGCTTTGTGACGTGATGTGAATAAAAAACTTTGATCTAGATTGCAAAATTTATATGTGAATAAAAAACTTTGATCAAACTTGATCCAGATTTATTAATAATTTAGAACTCGCAAGGGAGACTAAAATAAAAAAAAACAAAAACAAAATAACGGTTTTCTTTTGATTATTTTTAAATACGTGCATAAATTTGAAAACTGTGTGACGTCACATCAGGGGGAGCGGTTCATTCAGAAACGTGGCAAGAAGCTCATCACCAACGAATCCCTGGTTCAGACTAAGCTTGTTCGTCTTGAGCATCGGCGCAAAATTGCTAGTCCATCGGTTTTTTTTATCGAATACACTTCGGAGAGTGTGCATCGGATCTGCATGATTTAATTCTCTCATGTCAATTTTTCTATTGGACTGCCAGAGCGGGCACGAAACATCGACACTACTTTAAGGTTGGTATTCCGAAAACCCGTACGAAGCGCTTTGATTTCACTTGTATTGAGCGAACTGCTAGTCTGTGGAATGCGCTGCTTTAATGGGTGTGCCCGGATAGGAACAATCTGGGTGTCTTTAAAATATGAGTGAATCAATTGGTCACAAACGGCCGTGGAAAAGGTAAAATTTGGAATTTAGCATAAATCGAACAGTTTTCCACAGCCACTTGTACTTATTACCGTTTATATCTGGGTGTTAATATCTATTTAAGTATGTATTTAAAATGTATGTATGTATGCATGCATGTGTATCAGTCTCTGGCAGCCGTATTAACAAGCTTTGCTTAGTTTGGGGTCAGATGTGCACAGATGACCATGTGTACAATAATGTCCCAGATATTATTTATTTATTTATTTGTTCCGAATTACGGCGTATTTGTACAAAGTTAAAATGTTACTTGTAATGATAATTTATAATATATATATATAATATAAACATATTTATACTTATTCATAATGTTAGTTTTGATTGAGCATCCATAACTTACCTACCAAAAACCTTTAAAACATCAGTAGTTTCGTAAAATATGTTTTTTTAATACGCGCTTTCACGTTCCAGGCGCTCAAAGCGATGTACAACACGCGGCGTCAGTTGGCCGCCGAAGCCGAGGCCAACAAGCCCGTGTCGCTCGGTTACCCGCCCAACGCTGCGCTCGCGGCGTTAAACAAACACGCAGCGGACATGTTCAACCCGAGGGAACTAATGGTAAGAACCAATGAGGCTAGTTTTGAACACATATAAAACGTGTAAATTTTATAAAAGCCAATTACCAAGCTATGTTGGCGGATAGAGCAAAATCATAGTACTGGTTTAAAACAATTTTTTTATTATTTAAAATAGGCTTGCGAATCTCGCCTGATGTTTAGCGATAATGCGGTCTAAGATAAGATACGCTTGTCTAGAATAAAACCACTCATTCGCGACTTGAAGACACCCTAACTGCAACCATCGGTAATCTCCCATTCAGGCAACGCATTCCACAGTCTAGCAGTTCGCACAATAAAAGTGGAATCAAAGAACTTCGTACGAATAATAGTGGTAACTAGTTATACAACTGGGTAAACAGTTTCAACCAGTGGAAGTACGAACTGACTACCAGCAATTTTTTTTGCTGTCTAGTGCAGTTATTACCAAAACAAAATACAAGCTAATTAACTGTACAACAACAGTTGAAGACTGTGGGCTCCTTTCATCATCTCAAAGTAACGTGTTGATTAGCTATTTTCCGATTAGTGCTAATTGGCGAGTAAAAGTCTCAAGTAACTTTTGTCAGTTTCACAAATGAAAACAAAGCTCCGAGTTACTTGGTGGTTAGCCTAATAATAATAATCATTTATTTCAAGTAACATAGACTCATACAAAACACCAAATAATAATAGAAAAGAATAATAGTAGCTAGTCACATTCCATAATAATAATAATTACAATTGAAAATTAAATAAATGAATGTGTGAAAATGTGTGCTATAGAATGTGTGAAAATGTTTAACGTTCGTTCTAATTTAGTTGTCACTACTGTCACAAATTTTAAACGTCAAAGATTTTTTGATGTTTGACGTGACGTGCGAAGAAACAAACGATTTTAGTTTGTTTTGTGAATGGTGTTTTTTATAAATGAAAATATTTTTTTATTAGGTCATGTAATTGGTTTGTCCCATTTTAAATACTCGAAATCGAGCGAAAAGGTTTTGTTTATATCAAGATCGACGAAATAATTAACACGAACGAAGACTTCGTCTTTTCGTGGTGAAAAACGTTCTGATTCTTCTAAGTAATCTCCAATTAGAAAAAAACAATTTAATTCTTGTCAAATTACTAAGTAAACAACACAGGACACAAGTGTATGATGCCTTATTTGCCGGTTAACCCCGCTAGTTGGCAGATGAAGTAACAACTAAGTTATATGCCAGTTTAAGTGACGGTTAGTGCTACTCGGACATTATGAAACTAATAATACCGTTAATTGCCATTTTAATCGCCGAGTAGCTTACTTGCGACTTTACTTTGAGATGATGAAAGAGGACCTGTGTCTAACACGTTGGGTAATTCTTAACGGGAATCCTATGGATGTTATAATTCATTCAACACCTTCTTAGGCTCCTCTACAATAATAGTAAAACAAATTATAGTTCATTACTGATTTTTGGCTTTTTATATGCCGTTTTCAGCTTTGTGTTACGTAACATTCTCGTAGACATCCCTACCGTGTGAAGTGCAGTATTCACGCTTCTTTCAACTACATTTTGGTTCATTTTTGTACTGCTTTTGTGACACTACAACGAGGGAACTGCCAATGCTCTGAGCAGCTTCTGTTCTGGGGTTTAACTCACAATGTCATGTTAATATCGAATGGGCGATTCAGATTTATTCGGTTTAATATGTTTATCTGATTAAAAACGTTTAAGAAACATTTACTATGACCACATTTCGGTATGTGAATGAATTGAACTGATATCATTGTTAGAAATTATTCGATTTGTTACTAGACGATAAATAAATGGAGAAATATTCCACAAACTTTGATACAATTCTCAATTCATTCGATTCTGTTTCATCAATGCACAATCGCCCTTCGATTATCATGTTATAGTACACTAACACGCACACGCGTGCAAGGTGTGACGTCACTAACGTGTATGTGTGTGCGTACAGAACAGGGCCGAATTGAGTCGACCGACCGCACCGGAGGCTGTCACGGTGAGAATGGCTACGCGGGTAACCACACGCTTTTGTTAACGTCCTCGACGCACATTCAGAGGCTTAAGTTTATTTCACATCTGACCTTTTTTTTAAAGTTATAAAGGGTATTCGGTTAGATGACGGACATAATTCGAGGGTATGATTATTTAGGCTTACATGATACGAAAAAAAATATAAAATGTATTCACCGATAAACCTTTTTTTAAATCAAAGTTATAGTAAAACAATTGAGCCGCGCAAGCGCACGTGCTAAGACGGAAATGAAAAAGGTTCAGAATTGTCTCGCCACGCTTCCGCTGCGCCTCGACAGTATTTTTCTTGTACATTTAACAGCAAGTCTTGTACATTTAACAGCAAGTCTTGTACATTTGTCAGCATAAAGCATTGAAATATTTTCAAGTTTTATTAGATATCTTCAAGCAAGTTCATATTCATAGTAACAATCGAGCAACGTAAGTCACGGTCAAGTCAAAGTCATGTCCCAGTAAAGTGGTTAAATGAACACATTACTACACTCGAACCAATTACACATTAACACTCTAAAACACACAGGCTTAGGAAAATTCTACAAGGCCATGTTTTTTTCACGGTAGCGCTAAATTCCCGCCTTGACTGTAAAATACTAGTAAAGATGTATCGTTAACTGAAAAAGAGTCCATACATTGAGTACATTGAAAGTAAATTACATTTTTCTATGAAACAATTCGTGATATCAGGGTTGGTCCCAAACATCGAGAGACAATACTTATAAAGTCACAATATCTAAGTGAAAACAGTCAAAAACGTCCGAGCATCGTTGTACATACCTAGACATCAATTATATAGTTCACAATGCCATATTTACTTCAATTTAGACGTTATGTCGCTTGAACAGTGTTCAAAGTCGCTTGTCCGATACGGCATCATAGCACTGGCATCGCGCGCGCGGCGTTGTAGTCGGATCGCGGTTGGCTTACAACTAACCAAAAAGTCTGCTCAATTCGTAGCGTGCGCCGAGTTTTGGTTCGGACATTTTTTGGCACGATAACTATAGTTATTGTATCTCGATGCTCCCAAAGTATAAGTACATTGTTATCCTAGGGGTGAAAGTTTTTAACCCTGAGGTAAACACTGTGCTTTTCATTACGAATACAAGGAAACTAAAAATAAAAACATGAACTGACACTGGCAAATGCACGAGAAGTGCGGGACCATAATCCTCAGAGAAAAAAAAAGTTGGAACATGGTTCAATACAAATGTGAAAATAGAACTAGGTTTTTTTATAATTTGAGTGTCCGTCAGTTGTCAATTGTCACTGTCAGTTGAAAGTGATTCTCCCTACCCTAGGGCTGAAATGTTTACTAAATGTTTACCTAGTACTCTCAACCCGCTCCTCAGGCAACTTCAGACCTACTTTCCGAGTATGAGTAATAAAAACGTTATTTACAATGATGAGTACAATGATATTCTTGTATATGTCCGTCGTCTAGAGATATACCCGGTATTAATATAGTAAGTGCAAGCGAGAGCATAATGTTACCATTTTTATGAATCCCCCATCACGAGCCATGGCCCGTTGTCTACGTTTATCAAAAACAAATTTAGCAGACTAGTAGCCTAAGAAACCAAAAGTGGCAACACTTGTTGCACATCTAAGCCTCTGAATTTGTTGTCTAAGTCGCTATAGATTTCATTCAAGTTTTGCGAAATAGAAAACAACCATTTCACTTGAGTATAGAAAAGAGCTCTATTAAAGAATATTAAAGGCTTAACTCGAGGCTTTTATTCACACAACTTTGACCGGCAAAACTCGAAAGTATTACTTTTGGTATTGTTTTGTTAGCCTACTAGTTTCACATAATTAACTTATTGAAATAAGAGCGATGGTGGCCCAGCGGTAGCATGTGCGCTATACGATCTTACGGCACCCAGGTCGAACCTCGGTCTTGCACCAATTAGTTATTTAGTATAAATTATGTGCAGTTTCGATGCCATCGCTCAATAACTGTGAAGGAAAACATTGTGAGGAAAATTATCGTGAATATTTATAATTTATACTATAATAAAACTTACACCCGTGCGAAGCCGGGCCGGGTCACTAGTTATATATTTATAAAAATGAAGTGAAAACTTCTTTAGGTGCGTTCAACACTTTTGGGTGAACATAAATCATGGAACTCGCGATTTCGTCACCGAACGCTGTACCGTGTATTTTAAAACAGCGCCATCTCTTGTAGAATAGGTGAATTACTACTTAAGTTTTCACTTCTGACGTGCAGTCCCATGACTGACTTTTTTTTATTACTGCATGTCTTAACCATGTGAAACTGAGTAACTAAATTAAACATAAATGGTATATTTTGTGAGTTTGTCACGTCAAAAATGTGTGAAAGTTACTCGATGAGTTACCACCTTAAAGCGACTTGTGTTGTCTGTGTTTTGAAATGCTTTTTGTTTCACTACAAACGCCATCTAGTTTTCATTGTGCGCTGCTATGGTCGTTTTTGTTGTTGGTATTTCCCTAGTTAAGTTATAAAACATCAAAATTATTTGAGCTATATTATTGATTGATAGATTAAAAGTCGCTGACACTGGCCCATACCAGGGGCTCGATTTTTTAATTGCTCGTATGATTAGGCACGATTTTTTTAATTAATTTTTTATTTAAGATTAGGCTTGGTCAACCACGAACTTGCCTGATGTTAAGCGATGATGCGGCCTACGATGGATCACGCTTGCCAAGAAGAACGATTCCACGCCACGCCCCCGTGCCGTCCACGCTACGCCTACGCCCGCGGTGTACCCGTACCATAATTGATTAGCATAGATTGTTAAAGAAACGGTGTAGTTTCTTTAAATTTAAATTAAACAATAGTATATTGAATTTTGTCTTGCTCTCATTAGCCGATATAGTGAAACGAAATTCAATGTAAGGTTATTATAAGAATGTTTTTGAGATTATGGCAACCCACCTGTTTTGTGATCCGCTAGTTTTTTTTGTGAGTTTGGCTTTGCGTGTGTATTTGTTTTGTTACCAGCATGCTAGCTAAGAAACTTGTTTGATTATTACTTCTGGTACAAAATAATTTCATTTTGCGCAGGACGAAAACGAAGGTCCTGTTACGAAGAGTATAAGATTGACGGCGGCTCTTATATTGAGGAATATTGTGATCTACTCTAATACTGGAAGACGGTAAGTTTCATGAAATCATACACTGATTTTACCAATAACCGATGGGGAAGAAAGGTTATTGAGTGGTGACCACGAACCGGAAGACGCAGCGTAAGTAGGCCTCCCACTAGGGGGACCGATGACATCGTGAGAGACGCGAGCATCCAGTGGATGCAGATGGCAGGCTGTCATACAGTGTGGAGGTCTAAGGGGAAAACCTATGTTCAGCAGTTGACGTTTTAGCTGATGATTTTGATTTTGCTCAGCCTCACATGAGAGTTAATTCTTATTCTGAACGTATTTCTGACGATGTGGTCGAAGATGGTAAACCCGCCTAGCCTGAAATGGGAACTGACTCTGAAGTAAGGCTGTCAGAACACACCGTTAGATGTTTTGCGGCAGATTTTCATCTTGCGTGTTTTTGACCAGCCGAGCATAATTAATGCCTCCACCACATGGTTTCCCCGCAATGTTTTCCTTCACCGGAAATAGCCTAGAATGAAAATTGGCACTCAAGTGAAGCTGCCGGAACACGCAACGGCGACACCTAACAAGGTGTGTAAAGAACCCTGTATTAAAGCTACTCTGAAATGCCGTAGGAGAAATCTTATTCCACATATTGCAGGTGTAAGGCAAAAAGGAACGCGTAAAACACACAGTGTGCGATTTCCACCCATCTATGATATGTGGCTGAACTTATCATAGATCGGTATCTGTCAGTAGATCTTTTACGGATCAGCTGGGTCAAACTTTTTTTTCATATTTGGGTGCAGAATTTAGTTCTGACTCCCAAAGAATGTCGGTCGTTTAACCGAACATCAAGTGCTGTATTGTAGATATTTCTTTTACAGACAACTCCGGTCGTACGAAGCACACCTCGCTTGCATCGCGCTCAGTAGTGTGGAAGCTTCGCGAACGATTGCGCAAGTTCTGTACGACATGAACAACATTTGAGAATCGCTCAACGGGCACGCGCCCAACGAGCCTCCGACGTGGGCTTTGTAAATATTGCTATATAATATTTGAGAAACACTGGACTCGTAGAGTTGTGAAAAAACTTTTTTATTATTGTGTGAAAAACTGATTTGGTGACATAATAATCAGTTCTGGAGATAAACTAATATGGTGTGATTAGGAAGTGCAGTTGATCCTTAAACCCAGAATTTTTGACTCCCTAATTCATTATTTTGTTTGGTTTTTTTGTTGTTAGTGTTAAACTGTAAAAAAACTAGCGCGGGTTGACTTGGAAATTTCCCGTTTTAGTTGGAGAATAATGTCACCTAGCAAACTGTTTTTCTATAGCCTCATTGTATTGTTTAATTTAAACTTTTTTTATTATATAACTTTTTGTACGACAGATTCTGACTTCAAATTGATTGGATTACACAATTTTTACATTAAACCCACCTTAATCTGACTTCGATGCCGTCTTGTTCAGTCAGACATTTGTCACTTTTACATCTGTCACTCTGGCATCTGTCATGTTCTTCGTGAATGTGCTCTAGTGTGTCACTTTCACATCTGGGGTGCGTTTACGGCACTTAACCAGACTAAAACTTAAACTAGATGAACGTCAAAACACCCGTTTAGGGACTCCACGAGGTGAAAAATCAAACCGGCGAAAATTTAAACTGCCCGTTTACGGGCGTCCGCTGGTATAAGTTTTCGCTTGACTAGATTAAATTTTATCTACCTTTTGAGGTCGCTAAATTTTCGCCTACTGTCAGATTGACAGCTGTTGAGGAGATTAAGCTGTTTTTGATATTATTTTGTTCGAATATTTTTGTTGTAGACGCTTTAATTTAAAATAAAAAATTTACACCCCTGTTACTGCCATTTGTCGCTTTGACATCTGTCACTCTGGCATCTGTCACTTCTTGAATGTGCTCTAGTGTGGCGAGTATCACTTGCTCACTATCAATGCTGATTATATCATAATAAGATGAAACGTGTATTTTCGTGTTGTTTCCAAAACGAAATGGAAAACTTTAGTAAAGTCCTTACGTTTTTAAGCTTGGCTTTGACGTGTTTGATATATTTTTAAATTTGAAAGGATGAAAATAAAAATAAAACAACCGCTTGTCACTGTTCATATTATAATAGTAAAAATATTCAGCATCATAATAATATTGCATTTATAATTTTATTAGTATTCTAGACTAGATATTTCGATGGTTTCAAATGCCGTCGTTCATTGTATGGCCGGTTCCAAATTAATACTGATAGTTTTGTAAAATATCTAAATACTACTAAAATTTTGGTGTCAATTTAGACTAAATTTAGTTGTACCGTAAACCACAGAATACATAAAGTACAAGTGCAGAAGGTTCACTCCGCAAAAGCTATTAAATAAGTAGCGACTCTTACTACCACACAATAAAGTCTGATTCAGGACTTGCGAGCGCTAACTACCTACTGCTATATTAACCTAGAAGTTGCCTCTCTGTCTATCGCATAACTCTTGTCGCGTTATCACTGTCTGCCGCGCGGCAGCGGGCACGGCAAGTCCGACCAGTCGACTACTTGTAGCTTCATACCTAAGGTGCGGAGTGCGCCAGGTCTAAACTTAACTATTTTTAACAACTCTAAAAGTTACGCCATCCTTTTCTAACGTATTAAAATTAAAAGAGGCGCAGATAACTTAAAAATAGGCGGTCTTAACCGAGACAGGCGGTGTAACAAATCTTTATTTGAAAATGTTTTGGTCTGTTTACTGATTTTTTAATTAAACGCTGTAAAATAAAGGCAGTATTTTTGTACCTAAATTGTATTTTATAATAATACTGTATTCTGCTGTACTTGGAAAGTGAAACCTATGTGAGTATTGTGTGTAGTAAATAAGTAGATCATTTCTAAGGTAGGAGGTAAGAATCTAAGAAAAATAAACTTTATGTGGAAGTATTTATGATTTTTTATTCGAATACTTAACGTTAGTGGGCTTTAAGGTGGATTGTCCAACGGTAGGTTATCAAGGGATGACATTTGAGTCGTTGTTTTTAACCGACTTCCAAAAAGAAGGGTCTCATTCTTTTTGTTTATGTTTGTTACGTCAGAACATTCGACTGGGTAACCGATTTTGTTTATTCTTTTTTTATTTGTAAGCTGGTGCTTCCTGGTTCTATTTCAATTTGGTCCAGTTCACTCCACTTCATCAGCCAATTAACGTCCACTGTTGGACAAGGCCTCCCTCATAGAGAGGGGTGTTGCCATAATCCCCACGCTTGGCAGGCGGCTTGGGGATCGCAGTACGTTCACCGTGTACTATTAGGACGCTGCTGCCCATCCTCCGGTGGTTCTGGTCGCAGTTTTAGGACATACCCGGGTCCAGTTCAACTATGTTTTATTTTTTGTCATTTCCACTCAAAAATATTATAAGAGACATCTGTCGGAACACCTCAGTACTGAATCAATTCGGTCCAGTTCTGACATTTTTATGAAGTCGGTTTTTTTATATTGACGAGGCGATTTCTAAGATTATCACTAATAAAATATATGAAAACTAAGCTAAATTTTAGTTGCTCTAATAAGCATTCGTGAGTGAATTTTATTGTTTAAAACACTGATCTTATTGTATTGAAATGTTTTTTACTGAAAAGTCAATACTTTTGTACTAAAAATTGATATCAGACAATTATAGGTGACCCCCCCAGTCTTTTAAACTGGAATCAATTTGATCTGAAGCCAAATTGTTTCCTGATTGCAAATGTAACCCCATCGGGCCCGACTTTTAAATTAAGGGCGGAAACTGACGCTGCGGTGTATATTTCTTCTTAATTTCTTTCCCCACAATACTGGGTGACAGGGGTTGGTAGCAAGACAGATGACTTTGAGAAACATCCATCAAATGCTTCCATTGTTTCTTACACGCAGGGTTCAGTATAATTATTGTACGATAGACAACAGTTAACGATAAAATAACAATAATAATAAAAAAAAAACAAAGAAAACACACTTTAATGGGACAAACTATTTAAATTATTGTGATAAGTGTACAAAATTTCAATTTAATTCGACGTTTTGAAGTATTTGAAAATCAAGTACCGTTACATGCATCCCACTATACTATAATCATACATACATGCATACAAACTTACACACACACCATACATAGTCATACATACATACCAAGCTAATAAAAACGTGTTAAAATAGATTTTAATGGCGATTTAAATAAAGACGAAATGCATTAATGTGTACCAAATATGTAGAAAACTATGGATCTGGTAGGTAAGCGCTCTGCAATGACCGGACCAAAAACAGACTAAAATCATACTAGACTCGGTCCAAGCATTCATTTGCTCTGACAGTTGCAATAATATTGTAAAAAAAACTAAATTAAATAATTTTCTTTTAATGTTTCACTGAATTAGGTACCTATATCGGGTACCTGTTAGTCTTCCGTTCAAAAACTGCGAAGTGATCAGAATTCGTGGGTTTCAGCTTTTTACAATGTTATTGCATCTATCAAAGCAAGTAATTGCTTGGATCGAGTTTAACTGTTAGGTAATATGTGAAAGGACTATAAAAAGGTTCTATGATTTTTTCATAAACACATTCAGTTTTTTTTTATGATACTGATGAGACATGAGATGATGAGACGAGCGAAGTCGCTCCCCTGCTGGCACTTCACACTTGCCCCACTACTACTACTACACTACCACTACTTGTCACTTGCTTTGACTTTTGCTTTGTAGACGGATTTAATATAAAGCCTGTAATAATATTAATATGAATACCGTGGATAAAGAAAGCTGTTAATATGTAAAACTGGGGAGCTACCACAAACTCAAAAACATTCTTATAATAACCTTATATTGAATTTTGTCTCGCTCTCTCGGCTAATAAGAGAGCAAGACAGAAGCCAATTTAAGGTTATTATAAGAATGTTTTTGAGTTTATGGTACCCCACCTGAAGCCCATATCAATAGGCACACGTACAGCGAGCGCTATGCTTCAATAATTTGCGTTTAGTAAAAATCCTTTGAAATACGAGTATAGAGAATGAAAGCCTCATTATACGCTCAAAACGTGATCTCGTCTGCTTAAAACTCTAATTGGTAAGAAATACGTTCATTTCTTCGCAATGGGTGACACCGGCGCAATGAAGACGAATGGCCTCGCGAGGAACATCGATCAAGCGGTGCTTTCCTTTGTTTCTCACACCGGGATTCTAAGTTATTTCTACTCACTGCTACATTTTATTAAGCAGTAGTAGCGGTCTGTGGTTTCACCCGTTATCTTTTAATACCATATTTTTACGTGACAAAAAGTAGTAACCAGAGAGTACCACCAAATTATAAGAAATAGGCTGATGATGATACAATAAACGTAAGAAGCAGCATACTTACCTGTAGGAAGGTATACCTACTGCTCTGCTTTGCTCAAAAGAATGGCCCAGCTAAAGCCCAGTACGTAGGTAGGTATTATTATTTCAGTGGTGCTGAAGATTGCACTAAGATCTCTATTAGATTAGGGATCAATGAATTAGGGTTGTTAACAGAATGAATGGAAATACGCCAACTTATTATTAACTTGTAAATATTTTAATGTATACCTAAGGTAGGTAACTCTATTTCTTACAACGGGCTTTAATGGCGTACTCACCTCTGAAAACAAATTCAATTAATAAAATCTAGAAACTTTACCCATCTCTGGGAAATTCTATTATACCTAATATGATTAAGTAAATTCAAGCTCCCAAACGTAATTTTGATTTGAAATGAATTTATGAACTGGAATTCATAACTTAGTTAAAATTATTTTAGGACTTAGATTCGTGACAATTACTAAGACAAGTCTAATTAGGAATTAGCTAATATATAGTAGCTTACTATTAATATAAGAGGCTTATTTACCAAAGAACAAAGATAAGTACCAGTGCAACCTACGTAACAAGGAAAAGGTGTACAAGCAAAAGACTAGATTAGTTAAAGTTGAGAAACAGGGCCGTCTGTTTCTCAATTTTAACTCACGCCTAAATATTAACCTACACTACATAATATTATAAAGAGGAAATATTTGTGTTTGTAAAGAATTAATTCAAAAACTACTGGACCGTTAAAAAAAAATCTTTTACCATTAGAATTCTACTTTAGCCCTGAGTGACATAGGCTATATTTTACTACGTTTATCCCAAGAATTAAAAAAAATATACTCCACCCACTGAAGTGAGATTTTTTTTCGTTTAGATTCTCTTTTCTGTGACTCCACCCGTGCGAAGTCGGTTCGGGCGGCCAGTGTACAATAAATTACCGAACTAAGATAAATAGTGAATCCTGGATGATACTAAAGCATTTCTTTGAAAGCAACCCATATTAATAAGTCTATAACATAAATTGGGTACCGGAAAGTACTTTTATCGGTGACGGCACGTACCTAAGTATATAGGCACGATTATTATATTTGATAGTATAATAAAGCCTTATTTTTATATTAAGTTTTTTTTGCAATGTGACGATTGAAAAATCATTGTACCTAAATTATAACAATTCTCACACAAAACGATAATTACGTGTATTGCCAAAGCATGGACACTCGCGTCTGGCGTTCGACATACTTGATCTGAGATCGCTGTAGGTATTTACTTACCTACACATCTTGGTGTACGAACGCCTTAACGCTCGTTGTATGGAACCGGCTTTCTGTGCCTATTTATTTTGTGTTAAATATACTATAGTTAACTTTGGCTATAACAATCAATCTAAATAAACCATCAAAATCGCGGATAACCCAACCATCTATATCGTTTAAAGGCCACAATTAACGCGAAATGTAACAACCCGCTATTGCCCCGGACATTGTCCTACATAAGTGACAAATGCGGCAATGCGACGTGAAGCTACACACTGAAAATATTTACTAGTTTATGTGAAAAAATTAAAACCCGACAACGGTCTTTGGCGGCTTTATTTATTTATTGAGACAAAAACGAATTACACAGTTACATTCATCTCACATATTAAAATTAAATTTAAATAAACCCATCTCATATATCTAATTTAAACAAGAAAAAAAATTAATACATATATCAAATAATTAATATAACAAATGTCAAACAGTTAATTTATCAATATTCGTAAATTAATGTTATAGATCGTCAACGTGACAGACTTTTTGCACCTGTCCTATTGAAAATTCTCACAATAGGTAAAAAAACACTTTTTTATGATACTGGGTGACGAGACGAGCGAAGTCGCTCGCCTGATGGCTCTTCACGCTTGCCCATAACAGCTCAACGCCACTCAGAATTTTGAACTTCAACAGTTCAAAACCCTGGATGGCAATGCACTGCGCTCGTCACCCCGAGATATAAGATGTCAAATCTCTGTGTGCCCTGTAATTTCGCTGGAAATATTGCCCTTCAATCCGGATAGTTCATGATTGTTTTCCAATTATCCAACATGAAGTCGCAATCAGGGTTGGCAGCAAGGAGTGCATTGAAGTGGCGGCGGGCTCGAATTAATGGTGACAAAGATCGCGCTACGGTGCGACCATGGTCCACATTACAGGGCACACAGAGATTTGACATCTTATATCTCGGGGTGACGAGCGCAGTGTAATGCCATTATGCATGCCAAAAAAAAAAACATGGACAAGTCATGCAGTCTATAACGTCTATTTGCCGGAACTCCGGGATAGTCTGGCACGAACAAAACACAATAATAAATCGTGCAGGTGTAGATAATCGACTGATCCTCTAAGCACCTTGCAGCAGATAATCAGCTGGTCTTGCATCATTCTCACTTCTGGAGACACAAGACACAAGCTGACACAAGCTGGCTGGATACAAGCTGACCGAGTAAAAACTTCCGCCGTTCACCTAGGACAGGTGGATCAGGGCGTGACAGTGCGCAATCAATAAATCCGCATCAGCGACCGAGCGTGCAAGACCCTTATCACTCTGGACATCCGGCGACGGGGGAGGTCAACCGTCATTGTATAACGTATACATTATCCGTTTTAGGAAACGATTAAATTTCTATGCCTTATTTTTTTAACTCGTTTTTATTAGTTTCACATATAACTAACGAACTATATTCTTGCAAGTGCCGATATAGTGAAACTTTGCAAGTGCCGATATAATCTAATGTAATTCGGATGAAAATAGGTACAATGATTCGGTACTACCAAACTTATGTTAATAATTAATTAAACTTGAGTTTTACAAACTTTTATTTAACTTGCCTTGTCAGTTTGGGTTAAATCTTGCAAATAAATTTTAAAACAGTTATCCCCATCCGATTGAGCTGAAACTTTGCTTACACGTTTAGTTTGGATAACAAATTGACAAATTATAAAGTCGGTCCCATGATTAGCTAACTGAAGTCTTTTTTTTGACTTTATTTGATCGAAAGGGATTTTGTCACGCAATGACTATGCCACCCCCGTAAGACAAATACAAATATAATCAAATGGTACACTTTAAATCACACGCTTATACAATTTTAACAGCACTTTGGCTTCCTCAGAAACTGGCGAAGCCAAAATGCCGTTACATAGACCTACATGATACATTTAGTAAAACAATATTTGATTTGATATTTTATTACTTTATAATATCAAATCAAATGAAAGGGTTTGCTGAGAAGAATACGAAAAATATAACGACGTCACACTAAATAAAATATGGCGGACGCCCCAAGATGGCGGACAAAATTATCTTATCTACCATCATGATATAGGTATCAAATGAAAGGGTTTGCTAATACGAAAAAAGCTTGTTACTAAAAAGATTTTTTCAAAATTAATAATTTTGTTTTTGAAATTACTCATCCGATTTTAATGAAACTAGGTAAGTATACCTAAATATCATTTTTAATACTGATAATATTTATTTATTTTTGAAAATCTGATAATAGTATCCTTTTGTAGTGTTTTTCAAAAAAGTTAACCTTAATAGAAATCCAAATTACCAATTTATATGCTGACCTCAACTTTGCGCGATAAAATCCGGATCGAGGATATTCGCCTAAGAACCATCACCGACATGGCTGCTCAGATTTGCAAGTTGAAGTGGCAATGAGCAGGCCACATCGCTCGAAAAACCGATAACGAATGGGGAAGAAGGTTCTTGAGTGAAGACCACGAACCAGAAGACGCAGCGACACATTACACGCAAACGTAGCACTAGGTGTAGCAAAGCTATAATTTTATCTGTAAGATTAGATTTGGGAGTTTCAATTAAAACAATTTCCTAGGTAAGTATATGTAACTTTAGAACACATTTATTTCTAATAGAAAAGGGTAATCAAATAAAACTATGAAAAGTTATTTCATCGGTTACGGCACGTAGGAAAGGCACGATTATTATATTTTAAAGAATAATTAATAAAGTTTTTTGCAATATAATAATGGAAAAATCATTGTAAATTATGACAATTGTCATACTAAACGATAATAACGTATTGTCAAAGCGCGGGCACTCATAACTGGCGTTCGACCGACTTGATCCGAGATCTTTGTACGTACGCGTCATTGTGTGAGTGCGCCTGCGTTCACTCGTTGTATGGAGCCGGCCTTCTGTACCTGTTTATTTTGCTAATACCTAAGTATTTATTTTGTGGTGTCGTGATAGTTTTCATTAGCGCTGTTGCTGTTGTTTGTTACCTATTTATTTGTGGTATAACGTTCCGTCACCGAACCACACCGTAGCGTGTCATGACAGTGAACACAACTTTAATACCGTTGTTGATATCTAAACGAGCCCTAGGTATCCTTAGCATAAAATGATCAGCGTAAGCTAAATTCTCCTCACTTGCATAAAACAGCGCTTTAAATTCCAATCTTTCTCAGTTCCGAAAAATTGAAATTCGAAGCACGTTCGCAAAATATTTCAACTTGTGACCCTCTAGCGATCGTATTTTTAACATTCTAAAATTGGGATTGATGACACGTAGCGTATTTAGTAGCCTTTTCGTTACGACCATCAGGGAGCCTACTAAAACCCTGCTGACCAGGACCAGGACAAACTTGCAGCCCCACGTCCACTTATATCAGACAAACATGGGAGATGTGCCTTAGTACATTTATAGTTTGTCTTCAAAATGTCTCTGTGTCTCCAACTTTTTAATCTATATTCCTCGATAAAAAAAAATACAATGAAGCCACAATCGCGGCAATACTTAATTTGGCCCGACTCAATACGGGGACAGAATGGATCCACAGTCACGCGATAGCTGCACAAGCCGTAACACACCGAAAAGCCGTCAACATGGCTGACGAACCACCGTCTGACCAATGGGAGAGAAAGAGAAAATTGTCTCTTTCTCTCGAGAGAGAAGTTCCCACTTGCGATTCAGACGTAATTGCCGTTTCGCTTGCTCAACGACGGTTCACAAGTGTTGACGATGTTGTGCAAATTGAACAGACATTAGAGAACAGGGGCCTTACCCCTAGCTTCACTTTTGCGAGCCAACTTTTAGTAGGTACCTGATAGGTACCTAAAATTAACCAACTCATTTAAGCTGCATCGTTTAAAAGCGTCTAACTTGAATGAACGAAAATCCGTTTTACTATGCGTGTGTGCGTGAAAATAGCAAAGCTTGGCGGCTATCAAATAACTACCGCTTATCGTAGTTGATGGTACTGTTTAGACAAATAACACCCATGCGGGTCAACTTTTCGAGCTAGGGGTAAGGCCCCTGAGCCGTAAATGTATAAAAATACGGTTGGTTTTGGTAAAATAGTTTTGTTTCGATATAAATTGTATATATACAGCTATGTTTATATATAAAACTGCGGACGTTTATCTACACTAATATTATAAAGAGGAAAGATTTGTACCTATGTTTGTATGTTTGTAATGAATAGGCTCCGAAACTACTGAACCGATTTGAAAAATTCTTTCACTGTTGGAAAGCTACACTATCCCCGGTTGACATAAGCTATATTATATTTTGTAGCGAGGCCGAAGGCCGAGCTTACACTCGTGCGAAGCCGGGGCGGACGGCTAGTTGAGTATAATCTTCTACGCGTTGTGACTTCTATCTGTACTTTTTCGAAGACTATACTGTTAAACAGCTTGACATAAAAACTGTGTAAGTACGGCGCATTTACAATTTTTTTTTCACGCACACTAAGTCGTTTGTAGCGACACCAATGAACTAACTAATAGTCTTCATGTAAAAAAGGGCGTCTGCAGAATGTTCCACTTAAGGCACTAAGCCTGATTTAGGCCAGATGCGTTCGCACCTACCACGCCACATTACCATATCTCCCTTGTTCGTCTGATCTGAGCACGTAACCCTGTCGAACTTCTCAAAAAAACGTAAGCCTGTAAAAATAATTATTAAGTTTTTATGGTCGTTTTATTTACATTATACACGGGTATTATTCACGTATGAAGATGATTTTAAGCAGGTTACTCCGACTATAGTTTTAGCCGCATTCGGCGGTCTTTTTTAGAGTGCAAAGAGACGGAGCCGCGCGCACCCGTTTACCTTGAAAAAGACCACCGAATGCGGTTGATCGGTCGGATTAACCGGCTTAAATCGTACGTGAGTGATTCCCGTATCATAAAAATAAAATGAGTGAAAAGCAAGTCAGTTTCCATCACAGACCTAAAAAAAATGTTTCCTTGATATAATTATTGGTTTCTTCAGGTAAGCGATAAGGCTGCCTGTTAAAAGCATATATAATAGTTATACCTATTATAATTTATATCTTATCCTTGTTTTTGTGGTCTTTTATAATAAAGAGTTATCTTATCTTTTGGTCGAATATAGCTGCGCCCCGTGTTTTCACCCACTTGGACAGAAAAGAAGAAGAGCCTCCCTATACCCTATAAGGGAGGCTCTTCTTCTTTTCTGTCCAAGTGGGTGAAAACACGGGGCGCAGCTATATTCGACCAAAAGATAAGATAACTCTTTATTATAAAAGACCACAAAAACAAGGATAAGATATAAATTATAATAGGTATACACTATAGGGTCCCTCAGAAGCCAAGCACGGGCCGTGGAAAAAATTGTCTTTCCATCGTTTTTATCCCGCGAAAAAGAGGCAATGGAGCAATATTCTAGCTTTGCCGCGTCTACGCGCGGATCTACCATACATTTTTTTGGGATAAAAAGTCAACTGGCTAACTACAAGGAGCAAAATAACCCATTTTTGAATCTCTGCCGTAGACCATTTTTACTAACTGACAGGAAACTAAATAGATACATGTTTCCGTCTTACTATGGACCCACCTCTCTCCTACTATCCCACTCCGTCATATAGAGTGTAATAGTCTAGATTCTAGACCTTTTTTTTAGTTAGAGACATGTCTGTGCTTTGTTTTGCAATCTTGGCTTTTCTCTCACTTTATCTGTAGAGACAGAAAGCGGGAGTTACGTCATTGTAAAATAGAAATAATTCCTTAGAGATGGTGGTAGGCCCCCAAACCAGCGTGGCTCAAGGAGGGCTTGTACTTTCTAAAATATCTAAAGAAATGCCTAGGGGAGCTATGCGGGTTGGGCAAGCTTCTACATTTCAGTAGAAGAAGGAGGAGGCAGACTTAACTTTTGAAGCCGGAATTTGAGAATAATTAGAATCCTGTGCTATGTACCTACCTAATAACCGGTGAGGGGGAGTTAAGAGTAAGAAAACTACTAAATAGTTCTTCTAAGATAATTATATCATGGTCGCACTGAATTATACAGGGCTACGCATATACCCTGCACTAATCCGAAAGGAGGTCATTGTACTCATCATTATGAACAACTTTTACTATAGGACTAACTCTGAAATGACATTTTACAGATTAGTATGATTTTTTGTAGTGTAAATTTTGCATGATTTAACAATACAAAAAAAAACACACACTCATGACGTGCTTTCTCTCTGTTCCCAACTATGAATCGCAAAATATGGTGGGGCAAGCATCCCTTACTTTTCTTTCTTGTTTACATGTAAGGCCATTCAAGAGTAAAAATGCCTTTTGAAGTTCACACTACGCATCGCAATATCACGATAAAGAGAAATTGGCTCCTTTTGTCAAACTGCGCATTTCATAAACCTTTTCACAAGCTATCGACCTTTCAAAAGACGGAAAACGTTACCCTACTCAAAATATAAAGTCTGAGCATTGACAACGATACAATAACATTTTTTGATGGCCATAACTTCTATCCCAAATATCTGACGTTAAATATCATAATGCATGTTTTTTTTTTGTTGTTTAATCTCGAATTTACGCTAGACTCGCAGATTTAACGTAAATCTATTGTAAATATTTATTTAAAAAAAGACATCAGATCAGTCTCACTTTAGAAGTTGTAGCTAAAACATTTTTTTAGCGTCTACATAAAAAAAAACGTGTCGCATCTTTTTGACGAATGATTTTGCTTCACACGTATATTTAGTGGAGTCATTGATTGGTTTAATTCTGTGTTCATAACACAATTGATTAGTACGCTAAACGCGTTGTACAGAAAAACGCAGACATAAACGAATGCACAAAATATGCTAAACAAATAGAGTAGTGCCAGCGACACAGCGTTCCATTTATATCCCCGACCCGATGTGGGGTTAATATTTGACGGGGAGATAGTGGCGAAGCGTCGCGAACCACGACACGCGCGGTTAGTTGCTGCAGCCATAGCATGGGCAAACTTGAATATCTACAGAGAAACAGTACCTACTTTAAAAAGTCCCCCATCACAACTATCTTGCTTACACATTCTTATAGATACCTATGTAACGGTACAGAAGTGACGTCTGCCTGCAAATCTACCAATGCCAGCCAGTCGCCATGACACTCTCTCGCCATGCCAACGCCAATCTTGCCAAGCCTTTGGAGGGGGAAGTGTTTATAAGACAACCAGCCTGCCCGCGATGTCTCTATTCATTTCAATTGCTAAATAAATTAAGTAGTCATCACTGTGAGCGTTTTATACTTCATCCCGTAATAAATAATAATAAAAAAATAAATTAAAAAAAAATGGTAAAAAATCATTAGGTAAGAATCGCGGAAGAGATCAAAGCCCAGAGACTCCGCTGGGCAGGCCACCTGCTGAAATGGGGGTGGGTTGCAATGTCAAGAGGGTGTGTCATGGTTTCCAATGGCCGCCGAACTGTCCGGCGGCCTAGATATCGCTATAAAGATGCCGTAGGGTCGAACATGCGCGAGCTCCAAGTTGCCGATTGGCGAGAGACAGCGTGAGACCGAGAACGATGGCGTTCTCTTGTGTTCCGACAAGTGTTCCGTAGGCTAAGACGGCTTCAGGTCCCTAAGCCAGCGGAGTAAGTAACTTTTTTTCGTAACTCGTAACACCGGGGCTATAAAATCTGTTTCTCTGATTTCACTCAGTTGCTGCATCGGGTTCAGTGGGCAAATTCGCTTTTTTCCTATTCTGGGTTACGCGTTTTGTGCATTCAGCGTCATGTAAATATAGTACTCGTAGTTTACAATACAATATCTCTTTATTACACACCGAAAAATACAAAATAAACTTACTCTAACATAAAAAATAAATATACGGCAGTATAATGGGCGGCTTTATCGTCTAGAGCGATTTCTTCCAGGCAACCTTTGGATGGCAGGACTAAAGAATTTGAAAAAGGTCGGTGATGCACATAAAATATAAATAAATATATATACCTACTTATAGTTTGTTTAGTTACTCGTAGTTTGTTTTTTAATGCCAATTTAATTTTTGGGGTGTAGATACAAAGACAGATTCGGTATGAATGTGACCACAATTAGGTATAAGTAAGGCTTTGGCACGGAATGTTATGGTCAGTTATTTGTTTTATTATAGTATCACATAATAAAGACATTTCGCGAACGGATAATATTCAATATTTTTTTTCGATTTTTTAATACTTTTTAACGACTTTGACGAAATAAAGTAATTTATTATGCACAACTTACAAATCAGAAAATTAACGAAAACTAATAATACTAACTAAAAACGAAAACTTAAAATAACTTTATAAAAACTTAATCTAAAAGACCATTAGTGGAGGGAAAGGTCCTCAGAATGCTGTTGGCATTGCCAATTTGAATGGCAATGCTCAATTTGTGTCCAAAATAGAAGCCCGCATTCTGAACACTCGACGCCTCCACCAATCGCCTGGCCAAGTCCCGATAAAGCCCTAAATTTTTCGATTTTAATTCGACCGTCTGTGTATGTTATCTGATATCTCCGATGATATGATTCGACTTATTTTTATTTTATTTAATAGGCTATGGCCTTGACGGTGAAATATTCCACCTCTAGTGAAGAAAAATTAAGGGACCAATCCCATGTATTGTGTTTTTTTCTTTTAGTATAAATGTATTAATTGTTCGTTAGCATGGATTATGTGTAATGAGTAAGATAACAAAAAAAAAACTATACTGAAGTTTTAGTACTTGCTCTAAAGTTGTGTGTAAATCAGAAGCTGAGTTAAAACCATGTAGGTAATGTTCATAGTCATATATACTTTTACAAGCAAGCAAGGAAAAGTAACCAGGTCATCAGCCAGAAGACGTCCACTGCTGAACAAAGGCCTCCCCCTTTAACCTCCACACTGAACGACATCCCGCCATCTGCATCCACTGGATGCCCGCGACTCTAGGAGTATCTAGGTACTGGGTCTCAAAAGCGTTAGAATATTTTCAGGATTTTCAACAGTACAAAAAGTTTTTTTAATGCTAATAAACCTAAGTACAAATAAGTAGGCATGTAAATAGAAAAAGTTGCTAATTACAGTTTTGAAACAAGTTGTTCTTAATTTATGAATTCCATTTGAGGCCTTGCCTTCGCACGGAAAACTCCAATTTTGTTCATGTTAAATAATTATGTATACAGTCGGCAACGAAATTTTATTATTTCTGCATTTCGGCAGTAGGCATTTTCACTAGGAACTTCGAAACTTCATCAAATAAGGAAGAGCGGACTTTTCTTAAAATTCTGAAGAAAACTTATGGGTTTTCTTGTTTTCACGTTGGTAGATAAGTAATATCCAAGGATGCTCCATTGAACAGGCGTTCCACATAGTTATATAATCCAGGATCTCTTTGCCGCACATCGGCCATGTTTGCATACTTACCTCATTTTCCATACTTTCTCTCTCTGAGAGAAGGCCCTGTGTCTTAGAAGCGGGGACATGAAAGGCTGATAATAATGACGGTTAGTAACAACGACAGCGCTACGATTCTCGTTGTTTAGTAGCTAGAACTATAACCTAGCTACGCCGCAGGTAGCTACGCCGTTGGTAGCTACGCCGTAGGTAGCTACGCCGTAAGTAGCTACGGTTTAGCTCTAAAGAAACCGTTAATTGTTCTGGAGTGTCATAATATAAGGTCTACTGGTGGGATATATTTAAAAAAATACAATTCTCCACCGGCTTATACTAAGATTTTAGTATAAATCGGTTACCGGAGTTACCTATGAACCACTTACGTACAACTTTGTTACAGTGTGTAGCTATACCCTTAGGCATATAATTATATCACGGCCATCTTACAGCGACATATATTTGTCTGCAAACAAGTCAATACCTGGGAGCTTATGGCTACCTCTTAACGCTGACTCGAAACAGCGTTGAATCAGCGCAGTGCGGATCGCGCAACGTTTTGCAATCACCTAAACAGAATGGCTTAAAACAGGTAGCCGTAAAGCCCCTGATCAGATTTAAATAATATTCGGTGTTGAGGTAGCTTATACCCTGAATTAACACATTGGCCTATGTATTATCTCGGAAAAAATCTGGTTCGTAATATAATGATAATTGTACGATAGCGCTTGCTACTTATTTATATTAGACTAGCTGTGTCCCTCGCGCCAGCCACTACCTCCACTTGGGTCTAAACCACAAAGGGTTACACTCACTCAAACACACACAACAAATTTCACCAAAATCAGTCCAGCTGTTTAGGAAGAGTTCAGTGACAACACATACACGTGCAAAAGAATGATATATATAAAGATTATTCCAAACTCGACACAGTTCTGAAAGCAAAGTTAAAAGTGCTACAGACTGTACTAAAACTGTTAACAAAATAGTAAGGTGCTTTTAGTTAACTGTACCTTCCTTCACGCTAAACTAGGTAAAGCAAATTAACATTAATGTTGACACGTATAATGGAAAATTAAATTTACCATCGCGACGCGTATCGTATTGCCGGTAAATCGGCCTTCACTGTATATTTGCCTTTATTTTACTCTCGGCAGAGAATTAGTGGTAATTATTATTCAATCTATGACAAAGGGTAGGCTTTAAGCGGGGTATAATTATCATTTCAGCCATAGAACGTGAATGGAAGAGACCTATGTCCAGCAGAGGCTGACTGGCTGGCTGGGGCCGATTGGAAGCAGCCTGCATCCAACGTTCTCCTGCGGTCACTTTTAGGTCGTTTGACCATCTTGTGAGTGAATGATGGTGATGATTAATACGTTTGCGTTTGATCGCTAAATCGCCTGATGTTAAGCGAAGATGTGGTTTACGATAGAGCATGCTTGCCTAGAAGAAACCGATTCACTCGTGATTTTAAGACACTCAGATTGTAACGATCAGGGAACCCATTCAGGCAGCGTATTCCACAGTCTAGCATTTCGCACAATAACAGTGGAACCATACTTTTTTCTCATAAGCTTTCTTAAAGCTCTGTCAGATGGAGTAGACTGAAGCACAGAAAAGAGAAAAATTCTCACTTCAGTGGACTGAAACTGAATTAACGAAAACCGTAAATTATGATCACTTTTATTTATATTACACGGGAATTACTCACGTAAGATTAGGCCGGTTACTTCAACTGTAGTTTCAACCGCATTCGGCGGTCTTTATCAAGGTGAATGCGCGCGCGCGACTGCGTCTCGCTTTTCACTATCACTATCTGATCACTTTCGCTAGGTTTAAGAAAAGTTCTCATTTTTATTCTTTTCACTGTCACCTATTACTTATTTTGGCTTTCAAACCAGGCAATTAAATTTATATCACAATCAGCCTAAACACCAGTCCAAGTAAATTATACCGGATTCCATAAATTAACCCGTGGGCGTATTACTTTTTTATTTTTTAGGCCCGTTTGACCATTCGCGGATTTCGGCGGCCGTCGGGTTAATCCGTGGATTAAAGAGACGTAAGCTGAAAGCCTGACTGTTTTATGTTTTGAAAAGTTTATTAAAAACAGCGGGTTCGCGCTCAGCGGTCGTTGGGTTAAGCCTCGGAAGTAGCCATGTTTATGATTATATTCTTAGCCCTAGTTAATTTGTTGTTGTGACGTGCTGCAGGTGTGGTTTCTGTTAAACAATAATTAAGGTATATTGCTCCGTATACTCGTATGTAACTAAACTAACTAGAAGCTTTTAAAAGTCTGAGAGTTCTCACGCTGCCAGCAATTTTCATATTAAAAAATTATTAAAAAAGTATCGCTAGTGAAGTCAACTAAACTCACGCATGTCACGGGTTAACGCATAGTAAAATTGGTTCCGACGATCCTAGTTGCGCGCTTTCCGGTGTGAACCGTCCCTTAGTCTATTAATAAGTTAGTTTAATAGTGGTTGAATTATTTTGTTTGGGTTGGTATGTTCTGTTTAATAATCGTACCTATATTTAGTAACATTCTAATCCTCATATGCTTATGCATAACTCAAGAAATTAAATAGTTGATTGAATCAGGCGTTACTTTGCGGAAGATGTTGACTCATCGAGCGCTTGGCCGAGTCGGCCAAGCGCTCTTAAGTGCACTAAGGAAACGGGTATAATTCATTACTTTTTAAATTCTATTAAAATACATGTCATTTCAATTAATATATATTTTATGTTTCAGAATTAATACATTTTTGTTTTCAGATTTAGTATTATCATATTTCATGTGTCAGAATTAATTAATTTTTGTTTCAGATTACTTTAATAATTTTATAATTAAAAATAATTCAAAATGAATTAATTTTTGTTTCAGATTACTTTAATATTTTTATAATTAAAAAAAAATCAGAATTAATCAATTTTAGTTTCAGGTTACGTTAATTTTCAATTTACGTAATTAATATTTTATATCAGGTTAGACAAAATTAAACTCAATAAAATTAACATTATCAACAAATATTTACCAGGTAAATTTATCACAAATTCCTTATTGTACTTGAAGCGACGTAGAAGCGGAATTACACTAAAAATTCATCAGAAAAACAGTTTTCAAGAAATTGATACAATGCAATATAACTTTATTATACACCAAACAAGATAAAACTAACTTAAAATTAATACAAAAAGCGGCGGCCTTATCGCCTTTATCAATGAATCTGTTTAAAAAAAAAAACGTTATCACACGTGCTTCATACTTAATAATTCTGCATATCAATTAACGAGAAGTAGGTAGAAAATATTGAATATATTTTTATTATATTTACCACCACCCACCGCTATTGATTTTTTATTTATATAATTTTTTGAACATGGCGAGGATCGTTTCAAAAAACAATTATCTGATAAAGTCAATACTAATGATAACAGGATACCTATTAACCTTGAAAAGGCCCAGATTATATCTCTCAGGAAATAAACAAATCTTTCAATCGTCTAATCTTTCATCTATTTTCTGTTATTTTCCACGTATATCGTAACATATCAATTTCCACGTTACCCTTCAATTTTTCCTTAAGAGTTTCTCGACATTTTTCCCAAGCGTCTGGTAACCCCAAGGAATTGCCAGGATTAAGGGCACAAACGTATTAAAGCCGCAATAACACTCAGGTGTTTCGCACATACATGCAATGAGCTAGGCGCTTTATTATTATGAGGTAAAGGTAGGTGGTGAAATTTTCTACGCATTTTTATGCCTAACCGGAGCTAGTACCCGCCCTTTATATTCCTCCTTGAAGCCTTCTTGGTAGCAACAGCAACCTCTTTTGACTTAGATGACAATTTCTTTTGTTTCTGATCTAATATGTCAATGTAGTGTTCTTGTTTTTTTTAGGGAAAATGCACAGACTAGGTATAGCTACTACGTAGCCCAGACTTGTAGTTACGATTATTTCAATGGAAACAATTCAGTAAAATACCTGAGGGGCGGGGTGAGGGGTTACTAAATGCTAATTGACCTATTCAACGTCAGTTCAAAATGTAAACAAAGCATAGTGATGGCGTACCTACGGTATTGGTCGGATATGACGTAAGGTTCTGTGGAATCAGTGGGCGTGTTTTTTATATCAGTAGTGGTCAACTGATGAAGTGTCTGAACATGTTCGCCCTGCATTAAATGTCTAGTTATAGAAAATCTTTGGGAAAATGCAAGGACGATTTTATAACGTCCTCGGGAAAATGTTAAAAGAACAAAAAAAACTGTTGGTCCGCCCGCTACCAACTTACAGCACGAAGTATGGAGTCTTTATGGCGTACAAGTGACGTCTATAGCAAGAATATTGCGCTCTCTATATAGCAAGACATTTAAATGCTAATATTATCTTCCTTAATTTTTAACACATTAAAATTAAATTACACGTAATGTAATTAAGTCCATCAAACATTGGATAATCTACACTAATATTATAAAGAGGAAAGATTTGTACCTATTTTTGTATGTTTGTATGTTTGTAACGAAATAACTCAAAAACTACTGAACCGATTATAAAAATTATTTCACTGTTGGGAAGCTACACTATCCCCGGGTGACATAGGCTATAATATATTTTGTAGCGAGGCCGAAGGCCGAGCTTACACCCGTGCAAAGCCGGGGCGGGCGGCTAGTCTATATATATAAAAGAAAGTCGTGTTAGTTACACTATTTATAACTCAAGAACGGCTGAACCGATTTGGCTGAAAATTGGTGGGGAGGTAGCTTAGAACCAGGAGACGGACATAGGATACTCTAAAAACGGCTGGACCGATTTTGATGAAATTTTGTGTTCCTGGAGCGGGTCATAGTAGCGAGGCCGAAGGCCGAGCTTACACCCGTGCGAAGCCGGGGCGGTCGACTAGTAATAAATAAATCAAATTATACATTTATAAAATATGTCAAACGCGTAAAAAGATTGCTCGGTCAACCATTTTTTGACTTTGACTTAAAGGAGTAAAGAGTGAGAGTTGTAGTGACGTCGTCCGGCAGGTGATTGTAGACCATAGATAAAAAAAAATTAGGTCTATGTTGTAGACGGTGGGTTGTATTATTTTTAGACAATGCGGATTTTGAGATGATTCCTATTTCGCATGTTTTTTCAATGAAGCATTGAGCCTAAACCAAATGTACATATACAACCAAAACATTCCCACATTAAATACACCATCCAAACACGATATTCTGCGCAAACTTTGTACAATCAACTACAAAAACGTAAACAATGTAGTACTTTATCGCAGTGAAACATTCTTGAAACTTTATTTTTGAACCAAACGAAGTGAATCATTTGTATTGCGACAGAGTGATATATTAATCATATTTTTGCAATCGCCGTGCTACCACGTCTTGTCGATTGATCAGAAAATATGATGGATGGATGCAAGGCTGATGGATGGTTGTACATTTAAGGGGATGTTCCGTATTCAGCCAGTTCAGGGTCAAGTTCTTGGGACGTAAATATGACATGGGATTTGTCGAATGATTCAATTTAAATTCATTCTTTCTGTAGAAATATTACACGTACTTAAAAATGTTAGCTTTTCCAATAATTATTTTCTAAGCGAATAAAAAAATACAATTTGATTTCCGCGTTTTTCTCTTACGATAAAGATTTGTAATTCACGCAGATGTGGCATAATTGTGCTTCTTAAGATCCACGCATGGTCCACGGCACCACAGAAAAGAGAAGTAAATAGTACGGACATGAGAAGGAAAATCTGTCGCCAGGCATTATGACAGATCCTTGACTGAACATTCTTATTTAGATCAACGTGTCGAACTCCGCGTCACAGTTGCTAACTGATTTCGAATGACTGACGTTTCGTTTATATGCGTGCAACTGGCTACAACAGATTTCTTACAAAAATTTCTTGACAGCCGTTCTAATTTAAACAATTTTTTGTTCTGTGCACGGCCCTGAAAATACTTGATATATCATATAACCAACGTTTAGCCGTTTGGTCTGGTCAGTACTTGGACGGGTGGCGAATGCAGGTAAACTATAGGTTTGTTTTGTAAGCCACAGAATTCACTAACATATTTTTCACGCACACCAAGAAACTTTTAGCGACACCAATGAACTAATAGTTCACATGGTGATGGATCCAAAAAAGGCAGCATGGTTGTCTGCCGTGTAAGTTCGACTTAAGGAATCAAGCCTGATTCAGGCCTGATACGTTCACATCCGTCACGCCACCTTACCATTATCTTCGTTGTTTTTCAGATCTGAGGAAATAGACTTAGTAAAGCGATATTGATGACTGTGCTTTTGGAAGCACTATTAATCTTCAGTCTCGCTTTTATCTCGCGTCTTGGAGTTTTTCTGGACGCAAAGAATAGTTAAGTCTAACGCCGACCTTAGACTAGAGGAGGCGCCGCGGGGTACATAAGTGGCTGTGGAAAAGTTAACTCTAACTAGTTAACTGTAGATTCAAACTTGTTCGTACACCGTAAAGTCGCGTAGACTTTCCAGTGGATGTTGGAGGCTTAGATAAAGTCTCGATTTATCTATTTATGTCCAACGTAGGCTTAGAAAGCACTTGAATTTTTTGAGTTGACTGGGAGATAACTATTATAATGTTTCACGATTTGGTTTGGCAACTGGCAAAGAGGCGCTGGCGTACCTTGTACATTTTTTTCTTTCCTCTTTTTTTATGATACTGGGTAACGAGACGAGCGAAGACGCTCGCCTGATGGCTCTTCACACTTGCCCATAACAGCTCAACGCCGCTCAGAATTTTGAACTTCAACAGTTCAAAACCCTGGATGGCAATGCACTGCGCTCGTCACCCCGAGATATAAGATGTCAAGTCTCTGTGTGCCCTGTAATTTCGCTGGAAACATTGCCCTTCAATCTGGAACACAGTAGTGTTTGTATAGTACTGCTTGCCGGTTGAGTACGTAACTGGCAAAGGAAATAACTCTTGAGAAGATTTTGTCGTCACACGTCTTGTGCATTTGCCAATTGGTATCAAGTATTATAATATTTTAATAAATATCGTCAAACAATCACCATAGACATAATCATCACAGTCAAAGAGACAAACAAAGTAAGTCACAGTCAAGTTCAAGTCATGAAGTTGGTGCTAAAAGCTTCTATGGAGATTTGGGAACAACACGAAAAGACATGTTTCTCCTCGTTATATCACTTGCCCTTGCTCGTTATTACACTCCAGCTCGATCTCAAACACTTAATAAATAATAATCTACCATTATTGTACATTATCTCGAAAATATACAAGGAAACAAAATATTTTTTCACGTTGGCGTCTAAACTGTGCTTATTCCTTTGTAATATGACATATGAAATGGGAAGTTTTCCAAAAGACAATGAAAATAATGATAAGTTCATTTAAATGCGTTAGACGGCGTTGATGAGCCACGGTTGGCCACGGTTATGAAGTTTTGCAAAACCACAGACAAAGAAAGGTCAGTTAAAAAAAGGTGCTGGTTCACAAAGACTGGCAATATCCACCTGTCTGTCTGTCATGCTTGTTTTTGTTTTATTTTATATCATAGTACATTTGTGTTTAGTTTTTGCTAGCAAAGTACTTGTTTTTCCACAAAACAGCACAAATTATTAGGTACATAAGTGTGCCTTGCCTAGCCGTGTTATATAATGTCTTTTGTTTTTTGTATTGTAGGTTTTATTGGACAAATGCGATTTTTTACCATGTCTCGTCAGCGCCATCTATCGATGGTTGCAGAACTATGTTTTTTCAGCTGTCAGAAAACCGCCCATTTGTTTACAAGATATTTGACATTTTCCAAAAACGGAGATAAAAACCTTATAAAATGGTGTAAGTTATGCTAGCGCCATCTGTATAAAGTTTTTATCGGCTTATTCTATTGAAAGATTATCTTATGGAGCGACATGTCGCCTAAAATTTTTATGACAGAACAGATATTTTAGGCTAAAATATTTTAGGCTAAAATATCTGTTCTGTGGCCTTAGTACGAGAACTTGCGAAAAAGTTATCGTTACGTAAACGATAGCAAAATGTATGAAAAATTGAACAGCGCCTCTATCGGTCGTGAAAGAAAACTGAATTTTTCATACATTTGCTATCGTTTACGTAACGATAACTTTTTCGCAAGTTCTCGTACTAAGGCCACTGATTGCTGTGTATAAAAAAGTATGGAACCGTTAAAACAGTTTTATTTAAGTTTACTCAAATAACAAACAAGTCCAGTTAGAAAATGCCTCCTATCACTTTTTTGGAAAACATCATTTGTATAAAGGAATTTGCTTGCGTACTTTATTTACTTCTTTTTGCGCATTCAGCTAATCCACCGCCAGTGCCAAATTGCATAGGATCCATGTCTGGCATCGGTTTTTTCGACATCGAACTAACCATTAACTTAAGTTTAGCTATGGCCAGACCCGGATTTAGACCTTTCGGGCATGCAACAGCACAGTTAAGAATGGTATGACATCGGAAGAGTTTGAAGTCATCTCGTAATTCGTACAGTCGTTGCCTCGTGTTAGAGTCTCTAGAATCTATAACCCATCTGTAAGCATGCAGGAGAGCCGCCGGGCCTAAAAACCGTCTTCCATTCCACCAGTACGATGGACAAGCTGTGGAGCAACAACTGCAAAGAACGCACTCATACAATCCCACCATCTTTAAGTTGTCCTTGATGCTTTGAGCATACTGTCCTCTGCCGTTTAAATCATTCGATCTTATCAAGTATGGATGGATGCTGTCATATGCGTTAAAGAAATGCGTCATGTCAACAACCAAGTCCCTGATGATGTACATGTGAGGTAGAGGGTGTATGGTGATAGTTTTGTCAGGAGGTATGGCTGTGATGCAAGCGAGGCAGTTTCTCCCTTGCAGCATTATGCCGCACGAGCCGCAAATGCCTTCACGGCAGGATCTTCGAAAGGTAACAGAGGGATCCATGTCTTTAATCTTGATCATTGCATCGAGGACCATGGCCCCGCACTTGCTGACATCGAGGTCGTAGCTGTGGAGTTTGGCCACGTCCTTGGTTAAAATTCCGTCGTAGCGGAAAATTTTGAACACTCTCCGAGGGTCAGGTTTTGGAGGAGGTGGAGGCCCACACTTAGCTATATCTTTCTTATCAGCAGCAGCTTTCTTAGGTGGAGCACTCTTGGACCTTGAAAAAAATAAATTAATTTTGTTTGTTCCTTGTCTGAACTTGAACATGATTGTGTAAAAGCAAGTAAAATATTTATAGTTCCATTTAGCCTTGATTATAAACACAAACTATCAAACAGAAACTTTGATAATAAATAATGTGACGTTTTTGACGTTTTTAAGAACCCTAGGAATCAGTTAGACAAGTATGTCTAAAGAGGCTCTAACTAAAATATTAAAGCTCAAAAAAGGAAAATTTTTGGGGATTTGGCACGAACGTGAGATAATCATGTCTCCCCCGAATATTATAGTACTCTTTGATCATGTCATTGAATTATTTGCTTATACATAGGTAGTTATGTTTTTTGAAAGTTAGTTTAATTACAATGAAACATTATTTACTTATTAATTTCTTATATAAAAGGTAACGTGGAAAGCGGTAATGAGTCCATAATACCCATCATTATGAACTTGCATTGAAATTGCGAAAAAATACCAGCTATTTTATATGCGCAGCCAATGAGTGCAAGTTATTTTCTATGCAGAGCGAGAAGAAACCGCGCGCACATTTGCTTTGATAAAGACCGCTAACTGCGGCTGAAACTATGGGTAAGGTGGCAGGTGATCAAAGTCTGAAATTTATCTTAAGGAACTTCACTTTCACCTTTTAAAATGCCTATAGTCGGAATAATCGGTTTGATCTTAAGCTAATAATTCCTGTAAAATACAAACGAAATGTATGAAAAAGTTCAGTCAGTTTCCAATAATAAAAAGGCACTTTTATCTGAATTACTCAGAAGGAGGCCAATGTGTATTGTAGTTAAAACTTCAGTCTATTGTATACTGTCTTTATCGGATTCCCTGCATTTGTTCAACGCCGTTTCGTCGAATAGTCAAACGTCGAACACCTCTCTCTGATTGTCGAACGGCCAAGAGTTCAAACACTTCTGATTGGCAAATGGTAGAAAATTCGTATGATCGGAAAGTCAATTCATCACAATCACTCAGCCAAAGGGTCATATTTTCCGTCGCTAGGTTAAGGCATAGAAATTACTAGATAGAAGAAAATCGTCATCTAATATCTCAGGGCGACGAGCGTCCCGTCATGTTATGTTGTCAATTGTATAAAAAGGCCACCTCTAAGTATTATTTCCCTTTTTGTGTTTTTTCGAACTTAAACTAAACAAATTTTAACCCGTGACCTACAATGGAACCAAGACAGGTCCCTTTGTAATCGCATTGCATAATTCCCTTCAAATCACATAACAAATTAAGGTAACACGATGCAGTGAAGGATGAGAAATTTAAGGTCGCCGTCCATTTATTGTCTCAGCATCCGACCAGATTGATGACTCAGATTGACCAGAATGATTCCCGATTAGCACAATCTCAAAAGTTCGCCATCCACTGTGTCTACGTCTACGCTGTGTCTCTTTGCCGTCAACTTAGTGACTGGTTCGCCAAACATACAAAAATTGAGAGGAGCCAACACGGCGCCCGCGTTTGTCCCGTGAGTGGCTCTCGCGTTGTCCATGAGGTGCCAGCGCGTGCGGCGTGCGTTTACGATACGTTGTCGATTAGTCAAATCGATATCTACGGCGTAGTGTTCTTTCGTTATCCACTATTTTTACATACAGATCTAAAATAGACTTTATACCTGCACACAGCTTAACTTTGTTTTTTATTTAGTCGATTGTGAGGCGAGATGGTGCTAGTCTGGTGGTGAGACGATAAAATATACTGTGACCTTTTAATTCTGTTTCGGTCCACCGCTACATAATATCTGAGGAGTCCTTCGCCAAATATCACAACCGTCAAAGGAGTATCTTTGAGTAGGGTTGGTTGCGTGACACACTGACATTAAGATTGACAAGCTTTTTCTAAAAATATTTAAATTAGACAACGGTATTTTGCCGGACCGTTTTTGAAAACGTTATACTTAAATGAAATAATATGAAAAAAAACCGCACTTTAATATTTAAAGACCTATTCAAAGATATGCTTTAGTGCTGTTAAATTTATTTTCCATCCCTACTTTGCATGTCGCCATCTTGATTTATGACATCATAAGTGACGTAGGGGACATAGGGGATGGTCACTGGTACTGCGTAAACCGGTGACCATCCCAGAAGTAAGAGGAATCTGAGAGGAACAAAGTTGAATAGGCATTTGGCCAAACGTTACGCGATGTTTTGCAAAGGTATGAAAACAGACACGTTTATTTCGATTGGGCGTGGCACCGGTTCACCGACATGAAGCTAGAATTTAAAAAGTACTCTATAGACGAGAATGTATGGGCATTTCAAGACTTTTTATGCTTTATATTACCTCCAATAATCTCCAATAGGCTTGACTAAATTAGGTGTATGAGGTGTCGTTAGATTTGTGTCCATGCCCAGATTATCATTGGCTAATTATGTTGCAGTCGGTTTTTTTCTTTTAATAATCTACTTGTTCACATTATCGAGTTCGCTAACCTCTTCGATGTTGTGTCTTACAGATACCCTGATGAGATAGGGCAGAGGCGAGCTTCACAAATAAACTATTCAGCGTAGGCGAGCGTTGGGCAGGTAATTACTCGGAGTGGTCGCAGACGCGCTCGACTTACTTCGTGTCTATTCACTCTGTACCTATTCCAAGTCTTTGTATTAGACGTTCTGCATATACCGTGTTGGTGCTATCTCAAACGAATAGTGGGATAGTTACCTACAATTCGTAGTCACAGTCAAAACAAGAAAGTGATGACCAAGTCTTAGTTATGCCCTAGCAAAGTGAAGGAGACTTTACTAGAGGCATTACAATCACATTGAGTTTTTAGTTCTTAAGTGACTTTGCCGAAATTGTGAATTGACGTTCAAAAGTGTGCGTAATTGTATCTACTTGAATAAATTACTATGACTATAATATGCGTTTACTATGACTATGGCGCTATGGAAACAGTTGGAAAATACACATTTCTAATCATTAAATACCCATTATTATGAATATCTTTTTCTATGGGACCAACCCTGAAATTACGAAAAAAATTCTAAGAAAGAATCAAAGATTTACAGCTTTGTTTTCATTGCACATTGGTCTACTTTAGGCAATACCTTTGACTTTACAATGACGATATAACCATATAAATTGGTTATATTTGATTTTAGAAATGTTTTATAAATATGAAGCTCTCTAAACATTAATTTTCCGTCCAGTTAAAATATATACATACTATTCTTATAAGTTACGAGGTAACGTTTCTTTGAAGATTCATTATTCATTCTTCATTATTTGAAGATATAAAATGATTGAATGATCTACTGTCCAAATAAAGTAAATAACAAAAGATTATCAAGATTTTTATTTTGATTGACACATGTTTTCATACTTGATAATAAATTATAGTGCATTTTATAAAATTCCGTTTTCATATTCGAATACATGTTTCAATCAAAATTAAACTTTTACTGAACATTTTTAATGTTATATTCTTTATTTGAAAAGATTAGATTTTACACAAGTACATTTGTTAATATTATATCATCTAAATTGTTAAATGTACGAACGAAATAGAGCTTTAGCTTATAGCTTAGTAAAGAATTATCTGTTTGCCATCCAACTATAATGAAAGTAAAGTATTATAGCATCATTTATTAGATTAACTATTTTATTGACCGTAACTACAATAATAACTATTTCATAAACGCTCAAAGTTATATTATTGAAACACAGAACTGTGTCGCAGTAAAACTTTTTCATTGGTTTTCACTATTTGCCATGGGTCTCTTCGGGGATTTTTGCGACACAGTTCTTCGTAAACAACATGTTTACGAAGTCAATGTGTTTGTTTACTCGTACAGAATATGCGTGATTTGTAATCACTTTATAAACTTCTCCAAATAACCGAAAAACAAAAGTATATCATATTGTTTTTACCAATGACCTATACTATTAATTATTCCGTGCCCATGAGATTAATATTTGGTTGCTTACTTTGCCTGAAGTAAACACCTAAACATTGATTTATATTTTTACCTGACGAATCAAAGCAAATAAATATAAAATAAAAATACATACAAATACACTTTTCATATAAAATTAAACATAGGGTTTCGTTTATGCGACATGGCGACATTAGGCTTTCGGCCCGAGTCGTGGAAACGTCAGTGGTTGAACTTTGTATATTTATAGGTAATCAAATAAGGCTGGTGCGGCGGCTGAATCTGCAGTAGACGTCGCAGTTTTGGTCACAAGTTGCATCGACCAGACGTGATGACGAATCTTTAAAATAAATTTGGCTCCCAATCCCCACGGGCCTATGGTTTCAATACTACAAGGCTAAAAAAATGTACCCAGTGTCCAGGGTACTATTATATTTGCGCCTTTTGAGGTCTTCTGCGGATTCAACCGCCGCGCCACCCTACTCTGATGTGACAGTGCAAAGGTGTTAATGCAAGTCGCGTCCTACACTAAGGGCGGCAGCCGTCATCATCGGTCATCCCGTCCGGTCTTTTGCCATGGCCACGAACAAGGGCTCAAGAACGGCCGCGCAGTTGGGGTAAATGTAGTAAAGCGTACATTCCACCACTCTATCCACCATCCTGCGTGATATCCTCGTTAAATTAAATATAACCATTATGTTCTCAGTACTAACTTACTAAGTATTTACGTAGGTACATTCTGTAAGTCCGCACTCCACAATCCTGTTAGCTCGAAATATTAAACGTTTGAATAATTAAATGCACTCCATCTAAGTACGTAGTTCACACACCATTATACCTAGTGACTGTTACATAATCTATGCCATTATATTCGGCATTAACTAATTACCGTGTGCTTGGTTAAGGGTGAGAATGCATTAGGTGAATGCAATATGGAGCGTTTTAAAAAGGGTATCTACATATTTTTATTGGGCTGGCAAAGCATCGACAACACCGCTAGTGTTGCAGGTACCATCAGATGTGAGGCTAGCATGTTTGCCGCTCTTTCTATTAAAAAAATGCACGGCGAGATATGACATGTATCACACTTTAACAATATTGTTAAAAGTTTGTTTGTTCGCACTTAACTTCGTAGGGGCTAAATGGATTTGGATGAAATTTGGTAGTGGGGGTAGGACTCTTTTTCCCCTTGCGGAAGTACCATACATGTGATTAAGTAGCTCATGTGACTATCAACCGCCAAATCTAAGAAACAAATTCAGAACAATAACACTGTTTAATATTATGTATGTAATAAAAATCACATCGAACCAGCATAGAATAATAAAAATGTTGAGATATGGAACCCTGAAAGTGATTAATTATCTTTGAAATATAATAATAACATTATAATATATAATAACATTGCAAGTGATTTAATAGGGTTCCGTACCTGAAAAAGAAAAAACCGGAACCTTTATAGGACCACTTTGTGGTCCATTTGGCTGTCTGTCCGTAGGTCAAGATCATTTTTACAGATTTCAAGAAATTAATATCAAATACTTAAGTGTACGGTCCCTTAAATATATAAAAAGTTCAAGATTCTAAGTCAACGCAATCAAAAGATTATGGACCTTAGTAACACATTACACTCTCTATTTCTATCACACCTATATCATCATCATCATCATCATTTCAGCCATAGGACGTCCACTGCCGGACATAGGCCTCCCCCATCGATTTCCAAAAGGACCGGTTGGAAGCGGCCTGCATCCAGCGTTTTCCTGCGGTCTCTTTTAGGTCGTCTGTCCATCTTGTGGGTGGACAGGGACACCTATATACCATTATATAATAGAAATCTACAGTTCAGTTCGTACTTGCCGTTGACCTAGGTTAACAAAATTTGGCAAGAAGCAAGGTCTAACAACACAAGTAAAGGAAAAAATAGAAAGTCGTATATTTGAAGTTATATCACAATAATAAAAAATGCGATTACAAACTTACACCTTGTAAAAGTAACTTTTAAACTTTTGCGATTTGATCAAATGTTTCAAATGTCTATCGGGACTTATCATGTATTATTAAGGTAAAAATATATATCTTTTCTCGACGATTTGACTGTTACAAATATCATGAAATTTGTGAGACGTAACTTATAGAAGGAGTCTAATCTTTAAAAATGTCTAACTATTTAGCCGATTGCTGGAGAGTAATCATTTTTCAGGTCCCGAGTGCGAGACCGACTCACACTTGGCCAGTTTATTATTGTTTCAAATCTGGACTTGGTGATTTTTATTTTTCTTAATGTTGAAAGCGTAAAAAGAGCGCAGCTTCAGGGGTCTAAATAATTGTGTCCACAATAAAGAGTTACTATCAATACCTCTACCTAAAGCTACAGCGTAAACATTGTAACACTGAAAATAAGGATGCTCTAACAGATTGTGGTAGCCCTTTGGTGTAGACTGATGATGAAGTTAATTTTTGTCCTAGTGCAGACTTACCCTCATTTACTATGTTAGTTGGAAACTAGGGCAAAGAATATCTTGGAATATTGTAATTTTCAACATGTTTGCGCAGGTGTTCGTAAATGTAAAGAGACTCGCTCTGAGGTCCTCATGAGAGTTAAGTTGATTTCACAAGTGGTGAAGCGGGGTTTTTGAGTGCAGACATTAATAATAACAAAAATATTTTGTATAAAAGTTGCCATTTGTAGGAACAATCCGGGTGGGTTTTTTAATTTGACGTAAATTTATATAGATTGAATTACTTTATGATATTATGTTTATTTAGTTACATTCTCGGGTCTAGCCCGGGCATTTGGTGGGCATTGGTGGAGCCGAAGCCAACACCAAGAGGCCCTCTTGAATAAAAAAATACAATAAAATTATGGAATATGTATAAAATGGAATATGAAACTATGGTACAGTATATAAAAAAAATCTGGGCTATTGAGGTGAACAACTTGTAAACGGGATAACATCTATGGGATGAGAAACGGCACCTGCCTTTCTCTGTCTCATCTCAAAATATATTTAGGCAGGTGATGACTTGCCACCCACTAAATGTGTCCCCCATAAAGGCTGCCGTATCTTGGCACCAGAGGCGCAACATTGGCGTGGGTGGTTTAGGGTGTAGAGAGGTTTGTTGCACTTTCACTAAGAGCTACTCGCGGCTTTATGCCCATTAACACTTCCACCCTGGAGTTTAGGTTCTTAGTTCTTGCGGTTTCCACCACCGGACGGCTGGTTAGGGCAAGCTAGGGGTCGGGGTCTGGGGTTTAGCCCCCTGGAATCGGGGTACGCGGTGTCGCCACTCACCGATGGCTCGCCATAAAGCCACCCCTGCGTTTTAATGTTTATTATTATTGTATTAGATAGTTAGTTGTTTTCAGAATAAATTAAATTTTATATACAAAATAATTTCTTAAGCTTACACGAGTATTCATTTATTTATTTATCAATATTAATGAAATGTCAGCCCAGCGCAGAACTGCAAGACCTCTGGATACCGTGAGAGACTACCGCGTACATAGGGAATGTTTTCAATACTTGTAAATAATTTCATAACATTTCTGTACCAGCTCGGAGCATTGGAGTCAATTGAGAAGCGTGTCAAGAGGCTCATTAGCAACGAAGCCCTAGTTCAGACTAAGCTTCTTAGTCTTGCGCATCGGCGCAAAGTTACTAGTCTATCGGTTTTTTATCGGATACATTTTGGAGAGTGTACATCAGATCTGCATGATTTAATTCCCTCCTGCCGCTTTATGGTGGACATTTTGACAACCCGTACGAAGCGCTTTGATTCCACTTTTATTGTGCGAACTGCTAGTATGTGAAATGCGCTGCCTGAATGGGTATTCCCCTATAGTTACAATCTGGGTATTTTCAAGTCAAAAGTGAATCGGTTTTTTCTAGGCAAGCGTGATCCATCGTAGGCTGCATCATCGCTTAACATCAGGCGAGTTGGCGGCCAGGCGCAAGCCAATTTTACAATAAAAAATAATAAAACACATCCATCTGGAAAGTCTTCGAAACGTCAGAAATTAAAATAATGTTAAATGCACGCGATAAAATCCATTGAAAGTGTTTATTTAATTTCAATGTACTTAAGAAACAGAAAACACAACAAAAAAACACATCAGTCTTAGGACTGCACGTCAAAAGTGAAAACTTAAGTAGTAATTCACATATTCTACAAGAGATGGCGCTGTTTTAATATACACGGTACGGTGTGACGATGGCGCGAGTTCCATGATTTTTGTTCACCAAAAGTGCTCAACGCGTCTAAAGAAGTTTTCTCTTAAAATAAAAAAAATTGTTCATTTATTTCTCAGATTTTTTACTTTCTATTTTAATACTACCACCAAAAAGTATACCATTAACAGTTTCACTGTTTAATATCTCCCCAAATCAACATCTACGAGTATCGGAACTTGAAACGTAACTCCCGTTAAGATAAAAGTTCCCGATTTATGAGATGCGGAGCTGTCGAGAGGTTCGTGAGAGGTTTAAAGAGCTTGCGATAAAAGCTCTTAAGGTTTGAGGGTTTAAGTTACAGTAGAACGCGATTTTGCTGTTCTTACAGATATTATAAGCTATGCCCTGCGACTAAGATATTTTTACAACACAGAATACATATAGTGCCTGTAGATAGGTTATGCCCGCCACCATATTGACTAGACGAATGCAAGGCACATTATCATACTCGTAATAGCCGGCCAGGTTAATATAAATAACTATAATTTAAGAGCCATATTACAAAATGTAATCGTTAAATTTTAGGTACTTATCTGGCATTTCTGGCGTAAAAGGAAAAAAAAATTGTCGTTATTGTCAAGAGGGTTATAAAACAAGTAAACCATAACATTAAAATTGTTTAGTTTATGTCGGTAGCTTAACGAGATCCACTCTCAAACTTTCCCTGCTAGAGTTTTACGAAAAACTGCTTTTGCAAATTAGTGTAAATAAGTTGATATTTTAAGTTATTCCAAAATTTTAAGTCGTTATTTTTTATAATAAATTTATTATATTACAGAAATTAGATTTTTATAGATCTTTCTATTGGATCGAGGCATCCACAGGAGAAGTTTAAAAAAGCTATAAAAAAAGGTTGACTGTCACGGGACGTCCGGAATATGTGAAACATCAAAGTCGATGAAGGGGACATGACAGCATAAGAGAGTGTCATACCGTTTGCCGTCACGACATTTGAGTTGGTTCGAACTGCCCAGGCGCACCAATAGATATGACACATCAAAATCAAGTGTTTGGGCGAAGTTTTTTTTTTTTGGAATTGGCTTGCGTTTAACCGCCAACTCGCCTAATGTCAAGCAATGATGCGGTCACGATAGAACACGCTTGCCTAGAAGAAATCGGTTCACTCATGATTTGAAGACACCCAGATTGTAACTACCGGGGAACATCCATTCAGGCAGCGCATTCCACAGACTAGTAGTTCGCAAAATAAAAATGGAATCAAAGCGCTTCGTACGGGTTTTCGGAACGTCAACCATAAAGCGATGTCGATTTTTCGTGCCCGCTCTGGCAGTCCGATAGAAGAATGGGCCAGAGCAACTATAAAGTTAAATAAAATATAAGTTAAGTTTTCGTTTATGACTTGACCCACATCACTAGTGTAAATTCTATATTGTGAGGTGCACAGGTGTGAATACAGCACTGATACAGCATCCGATCCTTAGTTGCGAATGGCTAGACGAGATAAGACACGCGAAAATATCTAATATTATTTCAGTTGGAATAAGAATATTATAGACTTACATACTCATAAAAAAAAACACGTTTTTTTGACTCGCTAATATCGAAACGATCATTTCCATTGTCCCCCACCGACAATTCTCACTGTCCCCCATCCATTTGTCCATTGTCCGCTTGTCTAGTGTCTGCAATAAAGTTTTATTATAACTCTTTATTTCAATATATTCTCGGGTCTAGTAAAACTTAAATTAATTAGTTGATTAAATCAGGCGTTACTTTCGGAAGGCCATTTTCAAAACTGTGTTTCTGATAAATTTCTAGTGTAATTCCGCTTCTACAGTAGAACAGTACAACAGTAACAGTACAGTAGAAGCGGAATTACACTAGAAATTCATCAAAAACACAGTTTTTTAAATTAAATTGTAATTAAATATTAAATCTTGTTTTATTCTGGTTACTACTAAAAGTTGCATCTATAAATATCGTGAAATACTTTTCAAGACTGTCTGAAAAAGTAGGTATCTCATAAACATTGCAATTTATTTCAAGACATGAACTGGTTTAGTATGCATTGCGACGCGTCTTTGCGTTCTTTTCTTGAAATGAAAAATGGAAACTGCATAGAAATTCAGTTTTATGGAGCTGTGTGTCAGATCTGCATAAGACGAATTTATGGACTATATTTTGAGGTGACTTATGCACCGTCATGTTCAGTGGTCGGATCGACCAGCTTTGTAACATAGCCAAACCAAACCAAGCTCTACTTTATATATAAATAGATAGATGTCCAGGAATTGATAACCAAAAACAAAGGATATAGAGATCAGTAGAGTATCCACCATCATGGATAGGCTAAACCAGTTTGATTAGCTAAAACGATTTTTTTTTTGTCATAGGTTCACGTTATTTAATTTTGAATAAGTTTTTCATTAGCGAGATCTCTTTTACTTTGTAATATATGAGAAAATAAAACATAAAGGTATACTTTTCAAGTTTTGGCTGATCACAGTATCAACTATAAGGACGTTTTAAAACCTAAATTAGGCCTTGTAACGTCCTTGGTGTCATCATAAAGCGCAGAGTTTCAATGTATAGTTTTGTCGTACTCTTTCTTGTAGTGCAGTGAACAGCAGTGCAAATGTGTACTCAATTTTACACGAGTTGTAGTTTCAGTTCTATAATTAACTATACATTAAGTTATTATTTATGTACGCTAAAATTAATAGGCTAAAATCAGTAAGATGGCTTAAATTGAGTTTAAGTGATAAGGAAAGTAGAGCATTTTCTAAGGATACTATAAGTTGTCTGTATACCTCTGGTCATGCTAATGCTCGTGGACCCATATTGACGTTTATATTATTTAGTTATCGTGTCGTTTATACGGTCACTATAAAATATGACCTCGCTGTGACCTTCAGTCGTCGACTTTTACTGAATTACTGCAGGGGTGTATTCAGAGTACGCGTCGGAGCCCTCCCAGAGTGCACCTTCGCTGTTCACAACAAAACAGTCTTCAGCAAAACAATTCATTGTGAAAAACCGTGACACAACTGGGCCATTCCGATCATTGCAGGTACATATCACTGGTCATCAGGTATCAGGTCGATTCACAATTTATTGCTTGGCTACTTCATGAAAAGGAAAAATAAACCAATATTTTTTTGCACTGATAATTATCATCATCTTTATCAGCCTACCATGTTCCCACTGCTGGAACAAAAGCCATCTCTCTCAGATGCCATCGCTTAAAAACGGTGAAGGAAAAAAACATCGTGAGGAAAGTGATATTTTCAAGTTAAGATAAGTACCTTAAAAGTTCAAAGAAATATGACATTCACCAACAAGCACTGGGCCATTATGGTTTGTTAGGGCCCATCCTCTTTCTCTGAGGGAAGCAGCCTATGTCCCAGTGAAACATGATAGGCTAATAGTGATGATGATGATGAAACAGTTGGTCGGAGAATACGTGAAATTGTAGACCCAGGATAGTTTGTCCTAGCAACCATACCCCTAAGCTATCTCAGAAGCCTTCGGGCGCCTAAAAACTCTGACATCAGGGCTGGCCACCGTGGAAATAAAAAACCTGAATGTTTTTAGATTCCTCGTCCTTCTTTCTTTTTTTTCCATCTTCGTTAGCAAAAGTAACAGACTCATTATCTGTTGAAGCAGATACAAAGGGTGCAAAAATAAGCTGTTTATAAAAATAAATCAATTTCTTGTTATCATCTAATTAACTTCAAAAGTCGAGAGGTACATAACTTATCATTAGCGCTGTGTGGTTTCACCCGCTGCCCTACTTGAGAGTATTTTAATTTTTTTCAAGATTAAAACTGCATAGGATACCACCATAACAAATTTCATTAAAATCTATTAAGATTTTACGGAGTTAAATGCGGACAAACATGTACCGCAGTTATAATATTAGCGTGAAATAAATCCAACTCCAATATCTGAATCTGACTTCAATGCAGTATCAAATACATACGAATGAAGGTTCAATTTATTAACCAAATGCGTTCAGAATAACGGCTAATCCACCACAATATTCCCCTCACACGCTCCACCTGAATAGCCAACGCCTGGTACAATAGCTGTCCTCCAGAACTATAAGCACAAATATAGAAATACAGATACCAAACTTTTGAAGGTAGTGTTAACGTTGCATAAATAAATAATAAAAATTTAATAAAAGTTCGGTCCCAAGTGGGCCGAAGTCGGGATAACATGGCAAAGTGGGGTTATATAGAAGGCTCTGATACCGAATGTCTTTGTGGTGTGAACCCTCAGACAATGTCACATTTGATGGAGTGTGCAGCGTGCCCTGCAGCCTGCACACTGGACGACCTGAATGAAGCTACGGAGAGTGCCATTGGAGTGGCGGAATTTTGGTCCAAAAATTTAATTTAAAATTAAAATAAGGAGCGAAACATCGACACGAAAGAAGAATAATAAAATAAATATCTGGGACATAATTGCACACATGGAGCATTATATATACCTATTTTGTCTGTTTTTTATTTTTATTTTATTTTTTTATAAAAAAGAGTGGCAAACAAGTATGCGGTCCGCCTGATAGTAAGCAAAACCACCGCCTATGAACACCTGCAACACTAGCGGTGTTGACGATGCTTTGCCAGCCCGGAGAGGTAGTTGTACACACCCTTATTGAAACGCTTCGTGTTGAAACTCGGCGGGAAGACCTTTGGGGGAAGGATATTCCACACCTTGCAGGTCCGCGGAATAAAGGAGCGGTAAAATCGAACTGTGTGGGATTTCCAGCTTTGCAAGATGTGGTGGTGAGCTTTTATAACGAACATAAAGCTATACATACTTGTCTATCTGTAGCTTAAATCGTCCTGTGATCGATCGTTGAATATACTCTATAGCCACGTTCCAGGCACCTTTCAGGTAGTGAGGTGGCTTTCAATCAAGTTCGCGCCAAATTTCACTAATCCGGCTTTTCAATACACGTGATCGTATTGGATTTTACTGGGCTGCGTTCATGGGAACGGAGACCAGTTAATTTTCGTTATTTTTCCCACTTGCCCTAATGTGCGGAACTACCAAATTGTTTAATAACCTCTTAATTTAATATTGTTGCTGCTTTTACAGATTATCACCTAAAACTGGATAACAATTGATTATTGCATTGTAAGTGTTGCCATACCTTGCATATTATCACAATTAGAACGAAAATAGAAACAAAAATTTACTTGGTTTTATAAACGTCAACAGGAGTGTCAAAACTTTCCATACAATAAAACAGGTAAGGTGCGAATCGGGTTTACGCACTGAGGGTTCCGTATCATCACATCGTATCATCACAATAATTATCAATTCAAAAGCCGACTTCATAATTAGTAAAATACGCAATTTAGATTCAGTAAAAGAAATGATAAGGTAGCCCAAGTAACCTACTTACTTGGACTACCTTAACTTGATAATGAACAGAAATTAAAATAAAATAATAAATAAAATAAATATGTGGGACATTATTGCACACATGGTCATCTGACCCCAAAATTTGTCACCAACTTGCACTTGACCATTATTTAAGTATAATTTGTTGTTACACTTTAGAGTGTGTACTATAATCATGCCAAGCTTGACGCTTGTACATATAAGGTCGAGGAAAAAGTTTCTTCGTATTTTATAAACAAATTCTAGACATATTTTTTCAAGTTTAATTACATTTAATTATAATATATATGTGCCATTTTGGTCGATAACTTGTTGCCATCTTGTAGGTAGTGACATGATCCCGTTGATGTAGAAATTTTGGGACTTCTGATCAAAAAATGCAACAAGTAGTTTTGACAGTCCTCTCTGGATGTTAATCTAACACTACCCAAAGAATTCTGAAGAGACCGAAACAGGTGGAAATCTGAGGGTGCAAGGTCAGGGCTATATGGTGGATGCATTAACACTTCCCAACCAAGCTCTATCAATTTTTGCTGAGTGACCAAAGATGTGTGCAGTCTGGCGTTATCATGATGAAAGACCACACCCTTTCTGTTGATCAATTCCGGCCATTTTTTCTCAATTTCTTGTTTGAGTCTCATCAGCTGTTGGCAGTAGAGATCCGAATCGATGGTTTTGCCCGGCGGTAAAAGCTCATAATGAACGATGCCCTTCCAATCCCACCATACACACAGGATCACCTTATTACGTGTTAATCCGGGTTTCGCTACAGTCTGCGGTGCTTCACTGCCCTTTGACCATGATCGTTTGCGCACATTCTTGTCGTAGGTGATCCATTTTTCATCACCAGTAATCAATCTTTTCAAAAACGGTTCGGTTTCGTTACGTTTCAATAGAGAATCGCAAATGAGTACAAGATTCATTTGGTTTCTTTCAGTGAGCTCGTGTGGCACCCAAATATCGAGTTTTTTTGTATGCCCAGTTTTTTTCAAATGGGTCAAAACTGTTTTCTGGCCGATCTCCAGTTCTTCAGCTACGTTGTAACTACTTATATGCCGATCTTGGTTTACTTTTTCAGAAATGGCTTCGACTTTATCCGTAACAGGGCGACCAGAGCGAGCTGCATCTTTGACACCAAAATTCCCGGACTGAAAACGCTTGAACCAACATTGTGCTACTCTTGATGACACTGCATTAGGTCCAGAAACGTCACAAATTTTGTTCGCGGCTTGTGTCGCATTTTTCCCTTTTTTGTAAAAAAATTTCAAAATATATTGAATTTCTTCGTTAGATTCACTCATCGAACCAAAAACAATTGAAAAATGGCGGGAAATTGCTTTTAACTTTTTGAATTCCTTTTTTTAAATATCATATTTTTAATGGTATCAAAACCAGCCAGATACAAACAGTACAACCGATGAGATTTTACAAAACACGTTTACATACAAAATACGAAAAGACTTTTTCCCCGACCTATTATTACCGTTTTTAGAGCAAATACAAAAATACGTTAAAAAATACGTTTGTCATGCATATGGAGTCAATTTCATTTTAATTATTGGACTATTTACTATTTCTTAGAAAAAAAGGAAAAAAAACATACAGACGGACATACAGATAAACAGACAGACAGCGTGGCTTAGTAATAGGGTCCCGTTTTAACCGTTTGGGTACGGAAACCCAAAAATGACATAAACGTCAGAGTGTTTTTAACCATCGATTTTGACGGTTGTTTAGTTGCAACCGTTGTGAAGGTACCTTTTAACCTGGATTATCCGCGTGGGTTTAACCACGGGCTTAGGAACGGGCACTCAAGGGAATACAAATATCTTCCATTCATTCAACTTTAAACAAATCAGTGAGTGCTATAGCCGTACCTAATGGATCAGTATTATACTATCCGCCTGATTTAAACCTGCCTCCATGCAACGTATACATCGAAATACAATACCTAAGTGCACAATCTCTAAGTGCTCTCCGAGCATCGTATACATACCTAAACGTCAATTATATAGTTTACAACTTCGACCAAAATAAAATGAATGGACGGGCCCAGTAGAAGAGCATTTTTGAAGATTACAAAATGAGCGCCAGCTCTCATTTTGTTTCAGTCGGTCTCTAGCCGTAGGAAGTGAAACACGAGTCTATTGTTACGCGATAACGAAACATCTGACAAAATTATGAATTCGTATGCTTTACCGAAGTGTAAATACACAAATAAAACCGATATCTATTTTTTGTAACATATATACAGTACATTTTTATAATTAGGTGTTGAAGTATATGTCCGACGGTTTTGACTCGTTTTTACTGATCAAGTTCAATGGTTAGGGCCCGTCCATTCTTTTATTTTGGTCGAAGGTTTACAATGCCAAATTTACTCCAATTTAGACGTTATGTCGCTTGCATAGTGTACAACGTCGCCAGGGCATCGAAGCACTGGCATCGCGCGGCGTTGTAGTCGGATCGCGGTTGCCTAGCAACTAACCAAAAAATCTGCGCAATTCGTAGCGTTAGGTTCAGTTTTTTAGGCACGATTGTGACTCTATATGTATTGTATTTCGATGAACGTATAGCTATAACCATAGTATATAGTATCTTAGATAGATTTATCAGCACCGGCCCTAGCCATTAATAAGTGTTCCATTGATCAAGTACAAAATTCACGAGTGTTCTGAGTAGATGTCATAGGTAAACTAGGTATTAGCATAGAATACATAAAGTACAAGTACAGAAGGTTCACTCCGCAAAAGCATACTCGACTCTTACTTCCACACGATAAAGTCCAATTCAGGACGTGCGAGCGATAACTACCTACTGCTATACTGACCTAGAAGTTGCCTCTCTGTCTTTCGCGTAATTCTTGTCGCGTTATCTCTGTTTATCGCGCAGCGGCGGGCACGGCAAGTCCGACCGGTCGACTACTCTTGTAGCTTCATACCTATGCGAAGTGCGCCAGGCCTGGTATTAGGTACAATTTGCTGTCATCTAACGATACATATAAAGGTAGAGCGACATTGTCTTTCGGAGTGAGCCAAAACGGGGTAGGTAGTTAAAGAAAATCTTAACTTTCTGAAACGCAAATACGCTGTATTTTTTATTGTATTCAAAGTAAATATAAAAAAAACAGTTCCTATTAATAAAACTATTTTTGTGCGGGAAACGAGGTAAGACCAAAAATGTTAAATAAAATTAAAAGGAAATCATTTTTTGCAAACAATTATAAATAGTAAGTTTTAAAGTATTCAATAGAATACGTAATCTAATAGGGAAAGTCGACAAACTAAAATGCCCAAGATTGCTAAAAGTGGTTAAAGATAGCCCTTATTTTTTTAGGTTTTTGCGATTATCACACTTAAAAAAACACGAATAAAAAATAGTTTTCTTATTACTAAGAAACATTCCTTCTAAGACAAGTTTCTGTCTATTTGAAGGGCGGTTTATTCGACCCGTACTCTACGCAATCGCTTTGAAACCTAAACAAATAGAATACATTATTTATGAGACCCTAAAAGAATGAGCTCTTGGTTCTTATAGACTAGGAGGCAATTTTAAGTTTTGATGTGTGTTGAACCGGTGTTCCGTGATCGTTACAATCTTCAATTGGGTGTCTTCAAATCGCGAGTGAATCGATTTTTCTAGGTAAGCGCGTTTCATCGTAGGCGACATTACCGCTAAGCATCAGGCGAGATGGCGGTGAAGCGTAAGCCTATTAATTTAATTATTTAAAAAATCTGTTTTCAAGTCACTTTCTTTTTACTTTTAACCACAGAGTAATAAATATAAAGAGGGCATAAGCAACTAATTGCCGTGACTTCCAAGCATGGACGTAATATTGCCTTTGGGTATATTAGGACCATGCTTCGTCGACGGACAGACGGACAGACGGACAGACGGACAGACGGACAGACGGACAGACGGACAGACGGACAGACGGACAGACGGACAGACGGACAGACGGACAGACGGACAGACGGACAGACGGACAGACGGACAGACGGACAGACGGACAGACGGACAGACGGACAGACGGACAGACGGACAGACGGACAGACGGACAGACGGACAGACGGAAAGACGGACAGACGGACAGACCAACAGACGGACAGATAGACGGATAGAATGAACTTACAATTTATTGTAGTACTACGGAACCCTAAAAACTAGTAAGTATGCGAGATTGTATTCCAGTGAAAAGTCACTTAAATGTCTTTTTCGTTTGTATACTGTCTAGTCGTAAAATGTGATTTGAACTATTTATCATACTTTCATTCGGACAAAACACTTTTAAAGACCTTTCCTCCATCTTTGACTCGTTAACAATTCACTTTTTCATCAGGCAGGTTAACTTTTCCAGTCGCCAGCTCTCTCGCTACTAAATTCCCGAGTACGTGGCAAATGGTTCTAATTTGTTATAGTAAGGAAGGAATCCGCACAATTGAGCCTGGCTCTGTACCTCATATATATCGTAGGATCTCATTTACTGATGTCGTTCCGGTGCTTTGGAAAAACCGCTGGCGTTCACTGTCATCTATTATGTGGAAAGTGATCACGGTGTTCTCACGGAGATGTTTAGGAATGGTTTTATTAGACTTCCTTCGGGATATCGTTGAGAAGGTTAGTGCCTGGTCGAGAATTGGTCCGACGTGTGAAAAGTGAAGTACAAATAACTGTAACTGGCTATGTGTCAAGCTAATTTCAGACTACGCTATACTATTGTACTATAATATAGTATAGCAAATAAGGAAATAAGGAAGGAGTCAATAATTTATTACAGTTAAGTGTGAACGTGTCCATAATAATGTATTATATTATGCGCGATATTGGTGTGCTATGAGCTACGAGTATATGCTATTATGTTATAGCGTAGTCTGAAATTAGCTTTAGACTTTAGCTCATCTAATGTTGATTGTTATGACGCTCAAGATTCTGGAAGTTTTTATACAAATGTAGTTGTGACTATATTTCATTATGAAAACTTACGTGGTTTGTACACATTGTGTTTATACAGGATTACGCATATAGACTGTACTACGCCGAGAGAAGGTCATTGTACTCATCATTACGAACAACTGTTACTATGGGACCAACCATAAAATCGCGAAAAATTAAAACAGCTGAACGCACAATGACCTCCACTCGGCTTATTACACCCTTTCCGCGTAACCCTGTTTAATAATTTATTTGACACACAAACTTGAAACACGAAGCCAATAAATTTTTGGTAACATAAAGTCGTTGTGTTACACGCTTGTTGTTGGGCTTACACGAATGTGCTCCGTTAGCTTAGTTGGCAGTGAACCTGCCTTCTGGCGCTTGGAGGCGTGGGTTCGATTCCCACCTAGGACAAACATTTAGGTGATGAACATTTGTGTTTGTTCTATGTCTGGGTATTAATATGTATTTAGCATGTATTTAAAAATATATATGTATGTATATCAGTCTCTGGCAGACATAATTACAAGCTGTGCTTAGTTTTGGGTCAGATGACCGTGTGTGCTATAATGTCCCCAGATATTTAATATTATTATTTATTTGGACGTTGCTACATTATACATCTATAATGTTTTCTATACTTATTAACCGGGTTTCATATTATATTGATATCCCTTTGAAGCACTAAACTGATTACTCGGTGGAATGCACTATTCGTCCGAACCGCTAAGCCGCCATCTTGTCTAGAGTAGTTTTTGCGGTGGCGGACACCGGTAAACATTTTCTAGCTTTAGAAATATATATTTTACGTTACTTATATACATTACAAGCTTTGCTTAGTTTGGGGTCAGATGACCATGTGTGCAAAAATGTCCCAGATATTTATTTATTATTATAAAAAAGTATGTGTCCTGCTAGAATGAGTCAAAGATTAGTTATGGAGATATCTATATTTATACATCTATACATATATTAAACGCGTAAAGATAAAAAATCTGTAATTGCGATATATTAAAAAAACACACAGGGCGTCTTAAAATAAGCACTTGACCACGTTAAGACAGTTTTAAGATTTTTTGTCTGTTTGTTTGTTTGTCCACGCACATCTCCTAAACTCCTAGACAGATTTAAATGCGGTTCACAAATATGCTTAGCTATAACCAGATAGAAGTATGGGCTATGTTATTTTGCGCAAGGGCCGGATTAAGGGAGGAAAAAAGGGTTGAAAGTTTATATGAAAATCTACGCGTACAAAGTCGCGGGCAAATGCACTAGTATTATAGTAAAGTGCCTAAAATAAGAGATCCATTATTACTAAATTCGATAAAAATAACGTGTCAACGCGTTGAAGGTTTATTTAATAAATATTTTCATATTCAAATTTATTGTTATAATATTTATCACTAGCCGTCCGCCCCGGTTTCGCACGAGTGTAAGCTCGGCCTTCGGCCTTGCTACAAAATATAATATAGCCTATGTCACCCGGGGATAGTGTAGCTTCCCAACAGTGAAAGAATTTTTCAAATCGGTTCAGTAGTTTCGGAGCCTATTCATTACAAACATACAAAAATAGGTACAAATCTTTCCTCTTTATAATATTAGTGTAGATATCAAAAATTATTGCGACACACATTGAACTGATCACAAAATTTAACAAATTTCGCACAAACTGTTGACTCTCCGACATATCGCCTTGTGTACAATGCTGCAAGCGACGAGTACCCCATTTGTATGCAAGTCAGTACAACACACATCACAAGTGTACTTACGCTTGCACGAAATAGATACTGATACTAGTTTTGTGTTAGTATTAGTGTTTAGTTTTTACGGCTTGTACAAGTTTAGGTGAATTTATGAGACTATCTAAATGTCCGGGACTTAGTACGTGTAGTGCTCAGCCTTCCGCCTTGACCACAGAAAAGAGAAGTAAAATAATTTAAAATAATAATAAAAATAAAATATAATATGTAATTTAAAATAACTTAAACAAATATTTTTTTTATTTTCTGTGGGCTTGACCAATGCGTAATTATAATATTTTTAAACCCTTTCTTAGTGGTTGGGTAAGTCCGGATTTACCAGGAAATAATTTTTATTTGACACACACTTGAAACACGAAGCTAATAAATTTTTGGTAACATAAAGTCGTTGTGTTACACGCTTGTTGTTGGACTTACACGAATGTGCTCCGTTAGCTCAGTTGGCAGTGAACCTGCCTTCTGGCGCTTGGAGGCGTGGGTTCGATTCCCACCTAGGACAAACATTTAGGTGATGAACATTTGTGTTTGTTCTATGTCTGGGTATTAATATGTATTTGAGCATGTATTTAAAAATATATATGTATGTATATCAGTCTCTGGCAGACATAATTACAAGCTGTGCTTAGTTTAGGGTCAGATGACCGTGTGTGCTATAATGTCCCCAGATATTTAATATTATTATTTATTTGGACGTTGCTACATTATGCATCTATAATGTTTTCTTTACTTATTAACCGGGTTTCATATTATATTGATATCCCTTTAAAGAACTAAACTGATTACTCGGTGGAATGCACTATTCATCCGAACCGCTAAGCCGCCATCTTGTCTAGAGTAGTTTTTGCGGTGGCGGACACTGGTAAACATTTCTAGCTTTAGAAATATATATTTTACGTTACTTATATACATTATAAAAAAGTATGAGTCCTGCTAGAATGAGTCAAAGGTTAGTTATGGAGATATCTATATGTATACATCTATACATATAATAAACGCGTAAAGATAAAAAAACTGTAATTGCAATATATAAAAAAAACACACAGGGCGTCTTAAAATAAGCACTTGACCACGTTAAGACAGTTTTAAGAATTTTTGTCTGTTCGTTTGTTTGTCCACGCACATCTCCTAAACCCCTAGACAGATTTAAATGTGGTTCACGAATATGCTTAGCTATAACCAGATTGAAGTATAGGCTATGTTATTTTGCGCAAGGGCCGGATTAAGGGAGGAAAAAAGGGTTGAAAGTTTATATGAAAATCTACGCGTACAAAGTCGCGGGCAAATGCACTAGTATTATAATAAAGTGCCCAAAATAAGAGATCCATTATTACTAAATTCGATAAAAATAACGTGTCAACGCGTTGAAGGTTTATTTAATAAATATTTTCATATTCAAATTCATTGTTATATTTATCATATCAAGAATTATTGCGACACACATTGAACTGATCACAAAATTTAACAAATTTCGCACAAACTGTGGACTCTCCGACATATCGCCTTGTGTACAATGCTGCAAGCGACGAGTACCCCATTTGTATGCAAGTCAGTACAACACACATCACAAGTGTACTTACGCTTGCACGAAATAGATACTGATACTAGTTTTGTGTCAGTATTAGTGTTTAGTTTTTACGTCTTGTACAAGTTTAGGTGAATTTATGAGACTATCTAAATGTCCGGGACTTAGTACCTACGTGTAGTGCTCAGCCTTCCGCCTTGACCACAGAAAAGAGAAGTAAAATAATTTAAAAAAATAAAAAACCTTAAACAATTTTTATTTTTTATTTTCTGTGGGCTTGACCAATGCATAATTATAATGTTTTTAAACCCTTTCTTAGTGGGTGGGTACGTCCGGACTTACCAGGAAATCACGAAAATAATATCAACTTTTTCATATTAAATGGTTGATACTACTAACTTTACTTATATACAGAAGTCTAAGTTCAGCATCGAAATTCAAAAATTACGATCTTCCAATTCTTCCATACAAACTTTCATCACTTATTTAAATTTAATATGGGGAAGTTTCCAAGACACCACCGACTACAACGTTTCCAACTTAAAAAATTACGAATATCCATATAAACTTTCATCCGCTATTTAATCCCCTAAGGGAAGAGTTTCCAAAAAACGATGATCCTAATAACTTTTGCTTATAAACATAAGTAGACTTATGTTAGTAACAAAATACCACGTTACTAACTTAAAAAAATTACAAATTTTCATCACCTATTTAACACTGATAGGGGGAAATTTTCCAAAAAACTATGATACAACTAACTTTTACTTTATAAACACAAGTAATTAACAAATTCCACATTTCAAACTTATAAAATTGACCAACTACTATTATTAGTTTGGCAACTTTTATGCCAACATCATCAGACCCTCCTCACCAAGTGTATTGTATGGTACCTACTCGTTAAAATGAACCCAAGCTCGAGGGGTTTACCAGCCTAGGCTCCAGTATCGATTTGATGGCATCAAATTATTGTTTTTAATCACTGACGCAAAAAGAGAGATGTTATAAGTTTAACGTGTGTGTCTGTGTCTGTCTGTGGTATCATAGCTCCCGACCTAAACGATATTTGTTTTTTTTTGTTTGAAAGGTGACTTGATTGAGAATATTCTTACTTAGCTATGATTCATGAAAATCTATTCCGCCGTTTGAAAATTATCAGCCGTTTGAAATTTATGGGGGGTAAAAAAAAAAAAATTGTATTTGTGTCTTTTGCATTACAATATACTTGCAAAGTTTCAAATTGTTACGAAAATTTATCAGAAATAGGTCTAAATCACAGAAAATATTTATTTTTATTTTTAAGATTTGTTTACATAGTTAGTTATGTAAAGCTAACGAAAAAAAAAGTATAAATTAAAAAAATTACTTAAAATGAGTAAATACGCAATTTCGTTTACATGGATAACATATTTTTTGCAGTTATTTTGATATAAAAACCAAACTAATGAGGGGATTTTTATGAAATTTCTATGTGCCAATCTTAAAGTAGTATATCCTTTTAAATAGAAAATTTTCAAATCAGCTTACAAAAATGACGGAGTTCTGAGATAAAAAACATGGAAAAAATACAACCGAATTTAGAACCACCTCTTTTTTTTAAGTCGGTTAAAATTAATCAACAGCGAGTAAAAGCAACAGATAACGTGGAAGCAGGCCTAATTAACCAGTGTAAATGTATTAAAGTCCTTGGCCGTACTAAGGACAGGCTATTGTCTCCAATTTGCAGGCTAGTCGCAGATTATACTAGTATCAGGGCGTATCAGGCGTGGGGATACCACCCTGTTGATAATCCTCGGATTTGAATACATTTTCACACTTATAGCATACCAAGTTTCATTACCATACAACTCTATACTCCTACACGTGTGTTCGAGATATTATGCAAATTCTTCGAACACTCGCGTCATCTCTGTGGGAAGTCATTACATTTATCAAAATTAATGGGAAGTATTAAAAAAAAAAAAAATGCGATAGATGGCGTTGAAGACCTAGCTATGAACATTTTGCAAACCCAGACGAAGAAAGGTCAATTAAAAAACGCAAAAAAAAACAGTCAATATCTATCTGTCTGTCTGACATTATCTGTCATGCTTGTTTTGTGTTACAGTGGAATCCGTTCCGTCTACGGTTTATAATGACATCACAGAGAAATAACAAACACGTCATACTAAGCGGACGTCATACAATACAAAGCGTTTTTTTATATTTTTTTATAATTGTAATGTTGTTTAAGTTATTGTATAATTATAATAAAACCGGAAGTTGTTTTCATTTAAAAAATAAAATAAAAATACAAAGTACTTTGTAGAAAATAAACAAGCTCCTGTTTTTGTAAGTACTATTTATTTTAGTAAAGAGAATCGAAATAGAGATAAATCAAAATAGAAATTATGAGTATTAAGTACTTGCATATATGTAAAAAGCCATGCACGCGCCGAACGCGCGGGTATCACGTGACTCTCCCGATCACTGCCGAAGGTGTTAGGAATCATGTCGATCACTATAACAGGACGCATTTTTATTAAAAATAGGTCAAAATAAGCGACATGTCACTAAAAGCGAAGTCATTATATCCGAATAGTTGTAAAGAGTTTTATATGGAAACCAAACTTTGCTGTATAATTACTTCATAATAAGCTGTTGGTCAATATAGGCGGAGTCATAATAAACGGATTCTACTGTATTTTATTTTCTAGTTATTGTTTGATAACAAAGTACTGGTTTTACCACAACACAACACAAATTAGTTGGTACATAAGTATGCCTGCCTAGCCATGTTTTAAGACGTCTCCTCTTCCTTGTATTGTAGGTTTCATTGATCAAATGCTAAAAAAAAAACAAGTCTCGTCGGGTGGATCCGCGGGCGCAGATAGTGTATAATAAACGTGCTTTCCGTTAAAAGTGTTAATTTCAAACAAACATACTTTTTATCCCGGGAAAATGCATATCCCATGTAAGATATCACAGATATCGGGTGAAACAGTAGGGTGCTGCTAGATTGTCCATAAAAACAATGTCTGATGGCTATCCTATCCAACTACTGCTCAATCTGTGGCGTTCATTTGCATTTGCTATAAGTTAATTGTTTCAGTTGAGAGCCGTTACCGACACCGTGGGGAAATATGCCTGAGTACCTCTATACTTGTATTTGCGGAATGGAATTGTTTTTTTTGGGCTTACCTACAGTAATAACGCTTGATTGAAATAGGCAAATGCGTCTCAAAGTTAGAACCTTTGCACACAAAACAATCGTCTAAAATTGGCCATAATGGTTGATGTAATGTCTAGCGGAGTTTCCTTTTATTTTCTTTAATCCATTTTCAAGATCAAATAGTTTGTATCTCAATATGTATTTGAATTCGGGTTTTTGGAGTCTTGGTTCTACGACCTTACTATGTTCCATGGACAAATTGGACAATCTTCGTCCTGGGTACATCCTAGGGACAATAAATACTTGAACATCTTCGCATCAACAATCGACATGTTACAGATGAAAAAAAAAAAGTTGTACGAAAAAAACAAATCAAACAATTTAGATTCAGTTAATTCAATATTTTATTTATCCCATCAATTTTTCTTTAGGCCGGAAAGTTTTGCAACACTCTACACGTATTGGCAAAATATCAAGCGAAAGTTTGGACAAGTTACAACGAAATTTCGACCATGTTACCTTTTCAGTCCAGAAAGTTTATTTCCATCACTTACCTTCATAATAAGGCTTAAAATGGGAGTAAAATTGAAAAAGAGGGCAGTAAAAAGAGTTGGTAGAAAAATAGTCTTCGTTGGAATAAAGCCAAACATTTTCACCGGGTAAACATAAAAGATTCAAAGCAGAATGTGTTGTCAGGAGTATATTACATTATGTAGTTTTACAATAAAATAATAACCTACACACGCGAACTCCGAAGTCACATTGATAAAATATTAGGGCAAATAAAGCTTTTTTACACGATAATCTGACCTGAAAACTAAGAAAAGCTTGTAATATAGCTGCCAGCGACTGATAGACAAATGCATTTTTTTTAATAAATAGATATAAACACCCAGATATTGAACAAACACAAATGTCACATGAACATTGGTTCTAGGTGGGAATCGAACCCACGCCCCGAAGCGCAGAAAACTACCAACTGGATGAACAGGGCTATCAAACTTCAAAATAAATTTCAACTCACTCACTCACGTAGCCACTCAAGTAGCACCATGCTTTTCCCGTTTTTAGAGATACATAATACTACAAGGAACTCTCAAAAGTTCGTTCAGTCCGTCCGTCCGTGTATGTATAACTATTAATTTCTGATCTATGAATGTGACCTCAATTATATGTATATATGTACTCAATTATATAATTATCCTTTGTCTACGGAACCCTACCAGATGCGTGTCCCGATACGCTCATGGCCAGTTAATAAAAGTTTTCATAAAAAGTATATTTTTTACTAAGTAATATTACGTAATTGAGATTTTTTGCTTTCCACTTTTCTTATTTTTTTGGGTGCGTCATCAAATCGACATTTGCATAAAAATTGCGGCGCAGTCACATTTTTCTTAAAAAAATATTTTGCCCTTAATTTCTCCATACGCTTTTCCTTAAATAAAAAATATATCGGTTTGTTTCGTGAATCACACTTTGCAAACGGTATACTTGAACAAAAACTGATGTGATGTGTGACACCACAAATTCATTTTAAAAGACCTATTCAATTAAACGTCACAAAGGGGGTGACTGATTAATTTGATTCCCAATTTATATGCCGCTATGATGTATTTATAATGACGTCACCTGCTCGCACTCTCCACAGTGATCATCTCTGAATATAGGAAAATCTATCGATACCTCATCAAAATCGATTTAAGCTGTAGGTTAACATGCAAAGGCATGCATCCTCCGCCGTCTCGCCGGGTAAAACGAGGAAGCTTTCTCTACCACCGTGGTAATCCTTTGTGTTCTGAAACTTCATTTTATGAATTTGAATTTAAAATCTCTCTAGAGTCTGCCTTTTTCTTTAGAATAAGTGTTGTTATTAACGCAAAGTGCGCTACAAACAAATAAAATTTAAAATTGTACGCCGGATTTTTATCTCGATTTCATTAAATTTTACTTTAAATAAAACTATGGCTGCCGCATGCCATACGACCCCTTTGGAAGGCTCAGAAAAAGATGGCGGGACGAGCTTGACTCCCACGCAATAGACTGGTACACCATAGCACAAAACAGAGAGGAGTGGAAGAAAGGAAGGGAGGCCTTTGCCCTGCAATGGGATGACCACGTCAAAAAAAAAATATAGAGAAAGCACAGCCATTCGAAATATTTTCTTCTGGACCTTTTCGGATTCTTTTTCGGATCATTTCATTTACGCGTTTTGAAAAAAAATAACTTTATTATACCTGTTTTTTTGTTTACTCTATTTAAATAAATTCTAACAAACAAAATAAACTAAAAAAGGACTGGCGCCATTCAGAAACTTTTCTAAGCGCATTTCCGCATTTCCAACAAAACCTCAAGCATAGGTAGAAGACTGTACGGCGTCAACATCCTTTCAAATGCTAATGAGGCATTGCCGGTCGCACTACCCGCAGATTACATCGGTCTGTGATGGAATTTTCCAGGAAAAGGTGTAAACCAAGCCTTTTAGTACGGAGTATTTGTTTATAATCAGACGAGTAGCACGGTATGAAAGAAAGAAATAAAAATATTTATTCATGACAGAAACAAGAGATACATAATAATAGGTCGGGGAAAAAGGCTTTTCGTATTTTGTATGTATAAAGTTGTAGTAAAATCTCATCGGTTGTACTGTTTGTATCTGGCTGATTTTGATATCATTAAAAATATGACATTTTAAAAAAGGAATACAAAAAGTAAAAAGCAATTTCCCGCCATTTTTCAATTGTTTTTTTGTTCGATAAAATGAGTGAATCTGACGAAGAAATTCGATATATTTTGAAGTTTTATTACAAAAAAGGGGAAAAATGCGACACAAGCCGCGAATAAAATATGTGACGTTTATGGACCTAATGCAGTGTCATCAAGAGTAGCACAATGTTGGTTCAAGCATTTTCAGCCCGGGAATTTTGATGTCAAAGATGCAGCTCGCTCTGGTCGCCCTGTTACGGATAAAGTCGATACCATTTCTGAAAAAGTGGAGCAAGATCGGCATATTAGTAGTTACGACGTAGCTGAAGAACTGGGGATCGACCACAAAACAGTTTTGACCCATTTGAAAAAGTCTGGGTATTAAAAAAAACACGATATTTGGATGCCACACGAGCTCACTGAAAGAAACCAAATGAATCGTGTGCTCATTTGCGATTCTCTGTTAAAACGTAACGAAACCGAACCGTTTTTGAAAAGATTGATCACTGGTGATGAAAAATGGATCATCTACGACAAGAATGTGCGCAAACGATCATGGTCAAAGGGCAGTGAAGCACCACAGACTGTAGCGAAACCCGGATTAATACGTAATAAGGTGATGCTGTGTGTATGGTGGGATTGGAAGGGCATCGTTCATTATGAGCTTTTACCGCCGGGCAAAACCATCGATTCGGATCTCTACTGCCAACAGCTGATGAGACTCAAACAAGAAATTGAGAAAAAACGGCCGGAATTGATCAACAGAAAGGGCGTGGTCTTTCATCATGATAACGCCAGACCGCACACATCTTTGGCCACTCAGCAACAATTGAGAGAGCTTGGTTGGGAAGTGTTAATGCATCCACCATATAGCCCTGACCTTGCACCCTCAGATTTCCACCTGTTTCGGTCTCTTCAGAATTCTTTGGGTAGTGTTAGATTAACATCCAGAGAGGACTGTCAAAACTACTTGTTGCATTTTTTTTGATCAGAAGTCCCAAAATTTCTACAGCAACGGGATCATGTCACTACCTACAAGATGGCAACAAGTTATCGAACAAAATGGCACATATATATTATAATTAAATGTAATTAAGCTTGAAAAAAAATTGTCTTGAATTTGTTTATAAAATACGAAGAAACTTTTTCCCCGACCTTATATATTAAGTGTTTAAAATATGGAAATATTCGCTAATATTAGATCAAAAGCTCACCCCCACATGTTGCAAAGCTGCGCGCGGACCTGCAAGGTGTGAAATATCCTTCCCCCAAATGTATTTCCGCCGAGCTTCAACATGAAGCGTTTCAAAAAGCGGGCTGGCAAAGCACCGTCAACACTGCTAGTGTTGCAGGTGTCCATAGGAGGTGGTTTCTGCTTACTTTCAGGAGCACCATATGCTTGACAGCCGCTTTTTATATAAAAAAAAAAACACCTTCATCATTTTATAATATTGGATCACCTTCATTTGGAAGTTCTTTCTGAAAATATCAATAGTATATTTTATATGCCATAAGCCTGTAACCTTGTAATAAAAAAAATACAGTGGAACATAGAACCGTCCTCTTGTTTTGAAGTCGGTAAAAAATACGGGATAATTTAAAACTATGGTAGAAACTGCAGGGCGCAGCTTATCGATATTAGTTTTGATACATGTTTACCTTGTATTGTAGGAGCTATTCAGAGAAGAAATATCATTTCCTCGTCTTTTATTGGTGTTAGATATAATTGTTGACGTTATTTCTGAAGTTTGTCGTGTACATGGTGCCCATAAAGAAGTTTATCTGAACTAAACGACACTATATGTGGTAATTTGTGAAGTTATAATAGAGTATTTTCAACATTTTTAGCACTACTACTTTAGGGCTTAAAGTCAGTTGTGGACTTATATGACGTATGTTTGTCAATGTGAAAAATTCATTTTGTCGTCCAAGGTCTTACAATTGAGTGAATAAATCGTAGGCGAAGAGCTGGAATCCTTGAAAAATAATTGAATGGAAAGGCTATATACCAGTTCAATGGTTACAGGATATTGACAAGCAGTGGAGTAGAAGAAAGTAGTAGCGGCTCGCATATGACCAAAAACGTGAAATTAACAAGTCTTACACGTAAACAGTAGGTAATAATAGAATGTAGCTTAGATGAAATTAAATCGAAAATTAGTCTTACTAAAAACGTCGAATCATGCATGATTATCGAACATATATAACTTTTTTTTGAAATATCCTTTTTGACCAGTTTTTGCGTTCATAATAATTATGTCCTTTCGTTTATTAGCCCTGTTCAGTGTGGAGGTTAAGGTGGCCTATTTTCAGCAGTGGACGTCTTCTGGCTGATGATGATGATTAGCCCATTTATTTTCGTAAAAACTTGTGTCCTACAAGTTATTCACTTTGGTGGGTAGATCAACAAACTTAGTAACAGCTGTATAGTTGCAACCCTTTTCTCTACATGATGTGCCAACCCTTTTTTATATAAAATAAACTATGAAAAATCATCAAATCTATTTTGTCATTACGAGTGGTCGATACGATACAACTCGTGACCAGAATGCCGGCCTCCACTTTGCTCAAAGAGTGAGCATTGCCATACAACGTGGTAATGAGGCCAGCATTTTGGGGACAATTCCCACTGGTAGCGGTTAAATATAAGGTCGGGGAAAAAGTTTCTTCGTATTTTTTAAACAAATTCAAGACATATTTTTTTCAAGTTTAATTACATTTAATTATAATATATATGTGCCATTTTGTTCGATAACTTGTTGCCATCTTGTAGGTAGTGACATGATCCCGTTGCTGTAGAATTTTTGGGACTTCTGATCAAAAAAATGCAACAAGTAGTTTTGACAGTCCTCTCTTGATGTTAATCTAACACTACCCAAAGAATTCTGAAGAGATCGAAACAGGTGGAAATCTGAGGGTGCAAGGTCTGGGCTATATGGTGGATGCATTAACACTTCCCAACCAAGCTCTCTAAATTTTTGCTGAGTGGCCAAAGATGTGTGCGGTCTGGCGTTATCATGATGAAAGACCACACTCTTTCTGTTGATCAATTCCGGCCGTTTTTTCTCAATTTCTTGTTTGAGTCTCATCTGCTGTTGGCAGTAGAGATCCGAATCGATGGTTTTGCCCGGCGGTAAAAGCTCATAATGAACGATGCCCTGCCAATCCCACCATACACACAACATCACCTTATTACGTGTTAATCCGGGTTTCGCTACAGTCTGTGGTGCTTCACTGCCCTTTGACCATGATCTTTTGCGCACATTCTTGTCGTAGGTGATCCATTTTTCATCACCAGTGATCAATCTTTTCAAAAACGGTTCGGTTTCGTTACGTTTCAATAGAGAATCGCAAATGAGTACACGATTCATTTGGTTTCTTTCAGTGAGCTCGTGTGGCACCCAAATATCGAGTTTTTTGTATACCCAGTTTTTTTCAAATGGGTCAAAACTGTTTTGTGGTCAATCCCCAGTTCTTCAGCTACGTCGTAACTACTAATATGCCGATCTTGGTCCACTTTTTCAGAAATGGCATCGACTTTATCCGTAACAGGGCGACCAGAGCGAGCTGCATCTCTGACATCAAAATTCCCGGACTGAAAACGCTTGAACCAACATTGTGCTACTCTTGATGACACTGCATTAGGTCCATAAACGTCACAAATTTTATTCGCGGCTTGTGTCGCATTTTTCCCTTTTTTGTTATAAAATTTCACAATATATCGAATTTGTTCGTTAGATTCACTCATTTTATCGAACAAAAAAACAATTGAAAAATGGCGGGAAATTGCTTTTTACGTTTTGTATTCCTTTTTTAAAATGTCATCTTTTTAATGGTATCAAAACCAGCCAGATACAAACAGTACAACGGATAAGATTTTTACTACAACTTTATACATACAAAATACGAAAAGACTTTTTCCCCGACCTATTAGATTAGTTTAGTAGTTAGGTATTTATTTGTCGTTTTTATTATTATTTCACGTATTTATTTGTCTTCTTAAATCTAAGTTTGTTTACAATATTTATATAAAAACAAAATATTATAAAAAAACTTAAACCTAGGGTGCCGCCAGCAGCGGGGCAGGGCCCAAGCTACCGGTGGTTAGGGCTGCAGAGTAAGGAACCTCCTGACAATGCGCGCTGTGTCAAGGATTACCGCCTTCTGAATCTGACCCTTGACCCAACAGTCTAGCGAGAGCCTCTTAAGGTGGTGGTCGAGGCTCTTCGCTATAAGGCCGTTCACCGATACGACTATCGGGACAATGATCGTCGAGTCAACATCCCACATGGCGGTAACCTCGTGAGCCAAGTCAAGGTACTTGCTGAGTTTGTCCTTCTCGGCCTTCACGAGGTTCTCGTCATGTGGGATGGTGATGTCGACGAGCACTGCCCGGCGCTGGGACCGGTCGACCATCACGATATCAGGCTTATTGGCGACAATAGTCCTGTCCGTGATGATAGACCGGTCCCAATAGAGCAAAGCACGACCATTCTCGAGAACTGGCGCTGGTGCGTACTTATAGTACGGCACCTCAGACTCTACAAGGCCGTATCGAAGGGCAAGTTGCTGGTGGATGATCCTGGCCACTTGGTTGTGCCTGTGCAAGTACTCGCCGTTAGCAAGATGCGAACAACCGGAAATAATATGTCGGAGAGATTCTCCAGGACGGTGGCATGCCCGACAGATGTCGACCGTACCGTCCTTCATGATATATTTCCGGTAGTTGTTCGTCGTTCGTCGTTCCGGTATTATTATTATTTTTAATATTAAGAAGATGGATTGTTATTTAAGTTACTGAAATATATTGTGGGAGCTGATTTCAAAATTTTAAGCCTACAACTCTTTATGAGTCTGTCTTTATCGCTAATGGGAAATGATCTTTTTTAATTGTATGCTTTAAATAATAAACAAAACAAAATAATTCCCCTGCCTCCTAAACTATACAACTCCTACGTTTCTTGACCCAATTCCTAAGCAGCCGTGAACAAAATATTAACACAATACGCCCTCAGATACAGAATACGCCCTTCGTACAATGCCTCACTCTGATGAGAGCTCATAGTTGGTGAAAATATTGCCTCCTTAATTATTTTGCTCTTTTGCTAAAAAAATATAGTTATAATGATACTAAAACTAGCATTTATGGACCTAATTTTTAAGGAGAAAACTAATACAATCACAGAAAAGTTTTTTTTGTTTAAATTAGAATCGCTGTCAAGGCATTTTTGTAAGAAATTTGTTGTAGCCTCTTGCACCCATATAAACCTATAGCAACTGTGTTAGCAACTGTGACGCGGAGTTCGACGTGTTAACATAAATAAGAATGTTCAATCACATATCTGTAACAATACCTGGCGAATTCTCTTTACTTCTCTTTTCTGCGAATGCGATGGTCTACAAAGAGATGACGAAAGAGTTTGAAGTTGTCTGCACAAGACAAGTTTAAATATAGTCGTATTACTAGTATAAATAGTTTTTAAATCTTGCCTTTTTAACTTAATTAATATTCGGGACATATTTGCACACACGGTCACTTGACCCCAAACTAAGCATAACTTGTGCTTGGCTGCCAGAGACTGGTATATAGACATATATATTTTTAAATACTGACATAAATATGTATTGACACCCAGATATAGAACTAACACAAATGTTCATCACATGAATGTTTGCCCTATGTGGGAATCGAACTTATGCTCCCAAGCGCAGACGGCATGTTATAAGTATCATGTTCTCCAGAAGAAAAAAAAAACATATTTTTTTTTACTATTGGCAGCATCTTGCATTTGTGATGCAGCCAAGATACTGGCAATATTTCCCATCTTGAAGCAAAGTATTCAAATAATAACCTTTTTCGAACAAGTTTTTAGGCGTCCACCATATTGAATTAGTGTGACGTAATTTTATTTTTCGTATTTTTCACAGTATCTTTCATTTGATACCCATATCATGGCATAAAAATTACTGCACTAACTCCAAACTTGGTCCGCAATATTTGGATTTGGAATTACGTCACTTACCTAACCATGCATTGTCATCCAAACTACACGTGTACGCAAAACTTCAGCTCAGATGGTTGGGGATAACTGTTTTAAAATTCAGTTGCAAGAGTTGACCCATACTAATAAGGCAAGGTAAATATAAGCTTGTAATAAACAAGGCAGTTACATCATATAACAGCTACAAACATACCTATTGCTACTGACTTCTCTTGTCCAACTGGCATTTTCCCAGAAGAACTATTTCGCGTATAATGTTCATTTCACGTCCAAATATTAACTTTTCGTCCATTGTGCTCGGGTTTGTACAGTAGATACAGGGGGCCAGGGTCATGGTGGATTAAAATCTGGTTAAAATGCATTTAAAGTTTTTTAGGGTCAACATTCGCTAGAGCTAACTGACCACACTAATGTAAAGCTATTCACGGTCGCAAAAAAAATTTGTGTGTCGTCGAGCAACTGAAGACATATGGATGGACACCAATAATTAAGCACCCACACGGTTTCACTCCATTTGGTTTCAAACCAGCGGAATGAACACAATTAGATGAACTTTCGTGGGTTGCCATCGCGCTAAAAATCAAACTGAAGATGAGCAAATGTTTGCTGTAAATCACGCTGTTTGGAACGATAGTCAAACCCCAGTAAGAGATTTTGTAATGTCAAGTTGTCAACTAAGTAAGAAGTCAGTCTAACCAACTTTTGAGGCACCCAGGCTTTGACTTTAAGCTATTTTTTATTCACATGTTTTAGCGTTCATATAATGTACTTTGTTTTTTAGAAGTAGAAACTTTTAAATGGTCCCTTTGTCTCTAGCTAATTATTAACTTTGTTAATTAAGACCGTTAGTTTCCCTAAAATAATAATAATAAAAAAAAACAACGCAAACTATCATTTTTTAAGCACTCTTTACATCGTATCTATAAAACAAACGCAGAAAGTTTGCCACTCCTCCAAATGAGCTCTACGGAGTTAAATGGGAGTAAATGAACTTGTAAATAAACTTTCGTATTCATAATAATAAAAAAATAACGCAGGGGTGGCTTTATGGCGAGCCGTGATGAGTGGCGACACCACGTACTCTGATTCCATGGGGCTAAATGAGACCCCGACCCCTGGCTTGCCTTAACCGGCCATCTCGAGGTGGAAACCACAAGAGCTAAAAATAAGAAGGTGGAAGGAAGTGTTAAAGGGCATAACGCCGCGAGTAGTTCTTAGTGAAAGTGCAGCACACCTCTCGACACACTAAGCGACTCACGCCAATGTTGCCCCTTCGGTGCTAAGATACGGCAGCCTTGACGGGGGCCCATTCAGTGGGTGGCAAGTCATCACTTGCCTTAATATATTTTAAGATGAGACAGGATAAGGCAGGTGCCGTTTCTCATCCTATAGATTTGTTATCCCATCCACAAGTTGATCACCTCAATAGCCCAGACTTTTATAATCCAATACTGTACAATAGTTTCATATTCCATTTTAGACACATTCCATAATTGTATTTTTTTATATTCAACAGGGTCTCTTGGTGTTGGCTTCGGCTCCAACGCCTACCCAATGTCCGGGCTAGACCCAAGAATGCATTGAAAAATATTTGAAAAAAATTGGAGTGTAGTTATTTAGTATGATTAAATGTCTTTTAACACTAATAATGCTGACAGAAAATATTCATGTTGGGTTTCAAACTGATCTCAGTGTGAAATGTGCGATATTGCCAAGCCATAATTTCAATTTCAACACAAACTTTCATTATATTTAAGCTCTCTTTAAATCTTGCATTACATTTCTCTCACGTACAAAACAAAGCCAGATAAGTTCGCCACGTTGCGATTTCTATTATTATATCTAGCTGGAGCCTAATGAACGAAGTTTGAAGATACCGCGCTGTTACGGGTTAGATAGGTAAGTTGATTGGAAGTTGGTTATTGCTTGTCTTTGGAATCTTTAGAAAAAATCAATTACAACATGATACAAACGTGTAAGACTTGCAGATGAGATTACAGGGTCTCGGTAAGTATATTTTTACAAGCTTATAAATAACTTTTTATTAGAAATTCAGGTCATTAGACACTCCATTTCCTCCTAATCGATTTTGCTGCAGTATTGCACAGGTAAACCCATTGAGAAAAGAAAAGAGAATCAGTCATCGGACTGCACGTCAGAAGTGAAAACTTAAGTAGTAATTCACCTATTCTACAAGAGATGGCGCTATTTTAAAATACACTGTACAGCGTTCGGAGACAATGACGCAAGTTCCATGATTTTTGTTATTTAAAAAGTGCTCATCGCGCCTAAAGAAGTTTTCACTTCAAAAACCTTCAGTTCTGGTGACAATACAATATGCAATACCCAATATTGTAATATTTTTAAAATGACCACCGCCATAAGATGGCGGATGGTAGATCTTTTGTCAACCCTGCTAATATGGGTAATGAAAAATCTTCAAGAGTAGAAAACGATAAATTGTCTTTGACGTCTGGTGTTTTACGTGACATCACACTAAATTCAATATGGCCGCCGCTCCAAGGTGGCGGATTAAATTTTCTTTGCTAACCTTTAGCAAAGAAAATTTTATGCATTTTTTAAACAAGCGTTTTTAAAAATGTTTTTGTTCACTTATTTTCTCGTTAAGCTAACAACGGTGACTTTATGGCCCAAATGTTATAAGCTGCCCAAAAATTTTGAATCATAGTTTTTCGTGATTTTGACAAAAATTTGGTGTTAATATTGGCAAGAATGAATTTCTAATTTGATTTACTATTTGTAAAATCCAATAAATAATAAGTATTCTTTTTGTCATTTCATAAAGTCAACCATATTAAAATTTAATATTCACGATTAAAATGTAGGTACGTATAAATTTTTATCAAAATCAGACTAGTTGTTTCCGAAATAAATAACTAGTAAGTACATTTATAAAAAGTAGGTATTCGAAATGGTCTAGTACGTTTTTAAAAATATTAACTTTGGGCCGACTTTCGGACCTTAAATCAAAATTTCAATTTAGATTTCCTCGGTTTCCTTTGCATGTCGGGCTCTTGATTTTTCTACATTTTATTCAACTCCCTGACAAGTAAAATATGGTTCACGTATAAATTGCAAACTTTATACCCAAGATTCCCCTACATCTTAGAATATTAAGGTCATATCTGACCGCTCTTACACTGCTTATAGTTTTATCGATACAGTACATAATATTGCAAATTGCAAAAAACAAACTAATGTAAAACTTTCTTTTTTGCAGTCAGAATCAGAATCAGAAAAGCGATCTGAGGTGCAGTAGAACTGTGACAAAGTGTTAAAGCAAGCGGAGAATATAGCTGTAAGATGGGTCGACGATATTGTTAAATTCGCTAGTCTACTTTCTTATCTAACTGCACATAAACCGTTGAATAACCCCTTATGCGTGGTGCGGATGCACGTAAACAACCCACTTGGCGTCCTCCAGGAAAGACATCAGCTCGCTGACACCCTCGCATTCTCAGTTATCCGAGAACGGTTCAGAAGAACGCACGAGGACTGTAGTACGCTGGTGTGCCACGCATATAATATACTGCTACACTCCAGCGGTATATGCGTAGCCATTTTATCTGCCCGCATACAAAATAGTAAAAAGTGTTTTTTCCGTTGACTAATCTGATGAACCGTTGAAGTCTGTCACGTTTAAGTTTCAGGAGACGTCGGATTCCTTCCTTTATCCCGGATTTCCTCGCTGGTCTAACCGAGTTACAAGGATCAAGACTGATGGCGTAGAAAAATAATTTGGAAGACAATTTTTACCCAACATTGAAATTATGAACGCTATGGTCGATGATGGTGATAATTTTGATTCCGATATAGAACCTGAGAAAGTGACAATACATCATCAGATTTAACTCATTTATTTGAAGAAATATGGCAGCAAAGTTTTGTGCCCTGGCCCTCACAGCGTATGGAAAGCGTCTTCCAGGAGGAGTGGTCGGTGGAGCACAGCCTAACTAGCTATCGGCTAATTCTATTAGACTCACTGACCAAAGTAGGGTTTATTTGACTTCAGTATTTTGAGGGTTGTGTGAGGAGCTGACATGTCACGAAACTGACACAAAAAGAGAAGAGGTCTGATCTATTATGCAACGATCCACAGCAAGACAAAAGTAAACTCTCTGCGCATTGTGAAAACGTGTCTTCCCTAGTACTGGAGTACACAGCGTCAATTTAATGCAAATCTTTCTCGGCCCGAGTCCCAGCCCAATCCCGTAGGTAATATTCAATGTGCCGACCTATCTGATACACATTACACGCTTCGCGCCCCCGATGTGCCGAGTTCTTTGCGTTTTCCTGTAGTTTCGCATCATATCTTTCGGTATACTATATATCTTTACGAAGATAATGTTTTGGGTATTTTTATTGGAAGGTTTTGTTTTTGAATATTATTATACAAAGAAGTTAGACGCGTTTGGCTTGCACTTTTTACTGCTACTTTGTGTTAAGTTTGGCTGGTACTTTTATTGCAATATTCTGTTACTTTTCTGCGTTTTTGGCTGGTATCGCTGTAGTTTTACTTCTGGGGTGTTTGGCTGGTACATTTACTGTTACTTTCTGGCTTTGGGTGGTAATTTTAGTGCTATTTGTTTGATTATCTGAATAATTTGGCTGATGGTTTCAACAGCTCCTTTTTTGCCGAGAATTGCCAGTACTTTTACTACGGCTAATATTGCTACTTTCTTATTAGTTTGGCTGATAATTTTTACAGCTGCAGTCTGCTAATTTCTAGGGTACGCTAGTACTCTTTTCTGCTACTTTGTGTAACTACATGAGGAGTTGATTGCATATTTTTTTGGCAATTTTAATTTATTTGTTTCGTTTTAATATTTTGTTTCATCTAATTATACTTATTTATACTATTATTACAAATATGAAAGAATCGTATGTAAGTATGTAAGCCTGTAAGAATGTATGTTTGTCATCACTCAACTTTGTAAAGTCAGAAAAGATTTAAATATCGTATGGGAGCAGCGTATATTGTGGCAAACTTTTTATCCCAAAAAAAGAAAAGTTTTCATAGGATACACTGTTTTATAGAATTGTTGGTGAAACCGCGAATAGCCTGCTAGTAATAAAAATTAGATAATATACTTTTTATCCCAGAAAACGTGAGGAAAATAGAAGGAAGCGGATTATACCTACTAAAGAACTAGAAAGTTTCGGAAGGTTAACAAGATCGATTGCCTTAAATAAGAAGACTTTGAACGCTCAAAATGCATTTAAGGAATTAAAAACAACTTTCTCTTAACGCATCCCGTACAGTATGAATGAATGTAAAAGTATCTAATTGAATACAACCAATTTGATCACCGAATGAAGATCAAACAAAATGAACACGAATAAAATTCCCGCACATTTTACTCGGAAGGTAGATCAATATATCGAGTTCGTGATACAATCAGTTTCCGATCCCGGAAAAGAATATCATAGATGTTTGCGATGTACAGAACAACCAACTTTTCTGTAGAGTTGTTAAAACAATAGAACCAAAAATGTCTTGCAGCTGGCTGTAAGAAAATACGATGGTGGCTCCCTTGCTCAACTCTGCATATAAGTTAGTCACACGGGTATGATTTGACGACATTGGTATAATGGGGCAGACGGCACTGAGCGATGAATCGGAATGAGAACAAATGCAGGCCAATATAGGGTTCAATACCACCACAGCAAGACAGGTGTTCTATTTTTAATCATCAGCTTCATCATCATCATCACTTCAGCCTTTATCGATTCACTTTTGAGCATAGGTCTTTAACACATAATTTTTCGTGCCTTGTGCCTTGACGATTTCATCCTTTTATCTGGCTAGAGGTTGCGGGTGGTCGTATCAGTTTTCTCGTTCAATATTATTTGATCTGTGTCTACCTAACGTCTATTTATCGTACAATGTGTCCTGCCCACCTTCATTTGAGCTTTGTAATTCTTCGTCCAACATTAAACACGTATGATCATCGTTTTTCTATCTCTATTTTCTCTTTATCAAAGAAATGCTAACAAGAAGCTCCATGGCACGTTGACTCAGAGATAAAATTATTATGCAAAAAAATATTTAAAGAAAGTCTTTTTGGCCTCAAAGACTCTTGTCAGAAAACATATTAGTTATTCGTTATCTGGCAGCATTAAAAAGGTTCAAACAGTTTTTTCTGGGGTACGGTTAAGCAATTTAGAATATGGCAATAAATTGGTTAGGAAAATTCTACCCACCTCGTAAAGAATCTTGAGTAGATTTGTCATTTTCAGTTCTAACATACAAGTTGACGCACTGTGACATTTTAACCGACTTCCAAAAAGGAGGAGGTTTTCAATTCGACTGTTTTTGTTGTTGTTCGTTACCTCAGAAATTTTGACTGGGTAAACCGATTTTGCTGATTCTTTTTTTATTTGAATGTTTGTGCTTCATGTAGGGTCCCATTTCAATTTAGTCCAGTTCTGTAATTTTTTATGAAGTCGGTTTTTTATATTGATAATAATTAGTGATCCTTTTAGCTAAACATTTTTTTCATGCCGTTTTCATAAGACTCCGCTGCCGCCGGTTTCGTGAGTCACTACCTATACTTATATAGGTAGTGAGTCAGACGATGTATTCGGTGTTATTGGGTCACACAGAACGGTGATACTAAACTGAAAAGAGGGCATTGTGCTTATCACCATGAACCACTTTTATTATGGGACTAACACAAAATCGCAATAAAGTTATTTGTTTCAAACATTTCGATGTCTGCGACAAATGTAATTTTTTTATGGACTTGTTCTTTTCTTTTTCTTCGATTTTTATGTGTTGATCCCAAAGTTCTTCATAGTGATAGAAGACAGGGACCTCTTTTTGTCTTAGAACCACCGTTCTCACACAGAGTTCTTACAGGGTTACACACCTTGAATAGAAATACGTAATTTTACATCCCTAGGCGGAACACAACATGACAAAAGACACTTACAAAATTGATTTTCCACATGGATAAAAACTACAATTTGCTGAATAAAGCAGCTTCCTCACGAACACCTCCAAATTCTAAAGGCACGCAAACTGTTCGCGTGATGTCATTCATAAAGGCAGTTTCACACTATTTTTATAAAAGAAAGGTGAATCCTGCTGAAGAGCGGATATTGGGAATCTAAGCGCAACGTCCACGGGAAATTGATCGTTAGCGTGCGACCTGTCTGCACACACCCTTTTGTGAAGGTACGAAAGAAAATTGTTAAGCCGTTCGACTGGAAATAGAAAACGATGTGAAATGTACGATTAGGTAAAGATGTGGAGCTGATCGATGGACGGGCTAAATGTATAGGCCGATAAAAGCCGTGGGGAATCGGGAATAGTGGAAGATAGTTTGGGGAAGTGTATCGTACATATCGAATGATGATAAAATAGCGTAATACAGGTAACTATTATATGTTTTAAGTTGCTTTATTCCGGAAATTCTGGAATGCTTTTTTCATTTTTCATGACAGCTTTCATAAAAAAATAGCATTTCAGATTCTCGAATAAACGCTTTTGTCAAGAAAATGTGTGAAGATGCGTTGTCATAGGAGCTCCATCGTAAATGAAAAATAGTTTGAAAACTAATAAAACACGCTTAGCTGATGAAGAGTTCCACTCACCATCTTCTGGCTCCATCATCAGATTAGTTTGATGGTTCTAAATTTTTGTATTGTCAAATATTATTATGTTGTTATGTTATTTGATATTTTGTTGTTGTTTATGTTTTTTGTTGTTTTTAAGATTAAATAATTATGTAGTTACAAGCTTTTATACATAGTTTTATACAAAGATTGCAAGTTTCAAATTGATACGACAATTAATTAAAAGTGGGTTATAATCGACTTTCAAGATTTGTTTTCATTTCTCAGGCTCGTAAACTTCTCATAACTGGTTTTTAGGGATCCATACCCAAAGGGACCTTATAACTCAGCCTACGCTCTCTGTCTGTGCAGAATCAAGTTGCAAGATTTGTCCCACACATACCTACATTCGGACATACTATCTGGGCAGGTTGACTAAAAGCTGTAAAAACGCATTTGATTTATAAATTAAATTACTTTTAAAGACGCTGTTATAGTACGAGATCCGGCTGCAGGATTACTTCGGTTATCGAGTTTTTACTTAAAACCAAATTTTTTACGCATATTTATTATTAGGAGAATATACCAGGGTGCCAATCAAAATGTGGCCGCTAGTATTTTTTACTAAATTATTGGTAATTAAATTATGGGAAAAAAATAAACACTAAATAAAATATCATCCACTTCACGGCAATATATATAAACACTCTGAAAAACCACGGCCGCACCTCTTCGCAGCCAGGTGTAAACAGGTAAAGATGTTGGTACAATTTTACGGTCATAACTGATATTTATCATTTATCGTATAAATCAAATTAAAGCAATTTTTTTCTTATATTGCTGTGAAGTAGCTATATTGTATATTGTTGCAAATCTTTTTCCCATAAATTAACTAACAATAATTTAATTCAAAATACTAGCGGTCACATTTTCATTGGCACCCTGGTTGATGATTTATATTCTCCTAATCATAAAAATGCGTAAAAATTTGGTTTTAATCAAAAACTCGATGACCGAAGTAATTCTGCAGCCGGATCTTAGACTATTACGAACTTCGTTTAAAGATCGAAATATACTGTTGTTACTAACTCATAAAAGCAGGAAAAGAAATACTCCCTGCTTCTTGGGCACATAAAATATGTCAAAGAACAAAGGCCCTGCCATCAATTTTCGCGTTCGAAGATTGACTCAGCTACATTGATTTGTTCTGGCCAACGTGCACGACAGACTTTTAATTTTGCTGACAAGAAGTCTTCAAAAGTCGGTGGTGCAGAAGTCAAAAGGCGGGTTGGTATATACTCTTCGCTTTTAAATCACTTGTCAAAGTAAATTTTCGTGTCAACCGAATGATTCGATATTTTTAATTGAAACAAAAAAAATTGTACAAGCCATTGTTGTTAAATTGGAAACTGTATTTCTGCGAATAAACATGACTGACTATATTTATACAGTTGACTTTTTTGATCAACAGCCTTTAACTGAACTAATTAGACACAAAAATCGGTAATTAACTGCCATTCATTGAACTAATGAGACACAAAAGTCTCACTATTTCTGTCAATTACACTGAAAAATAATTGAAGTAACGGGAATAAAAGGACTTCGCTAGACTTTTACTCTTTTACAATTAAGTCAAGAAACGATTCGAACATTTTTATAAATAAAAAAAGTATGTTGTTAATATTTAGCGTTTTTAATGTTAAAAATGAATGAGTAATGCATTGGATTTTCTACCAAAGATAATGTACTAATGGCCAATTATGCTGTGCGTGCTGCGCCGTACAGTTCCACGTCTCTTATTTAACAAATAAAAAGTCATGCGGACTCTCCCGGACAAAAACTCTGTCGTGCTCGTTGACCATTATTTGTAGTATCTAATACCGGACATAAATAACGTCTATAAATTGGTAATTACGCCCTCCATTGCAATATATCGTAACTTTAAAGCCTCACTGAGCCGAGCAGACGGCATGCAGTATATTTCACCGTCTCACTGGACGTGAAATCATAATGTATGAAAGTAGTTCGATTTGAAGTTGAAATTCCTTTTTGGTATAGTACGGTTAGGAATACAAATTACTTACTGTAAGTTAACCTAACGGCTTTATTTTTCGATCTGAATTTCAAAATATAAATGTGGGCCAGTTTGGAAATCACGCAATGTCCAGGTCAAGATGCTTCTAGTTTGCCCCTTTGAATAGCGAATGATGCAGTTTTAAATATTGAATCAAAGGAAATTGGCGGTTCATACAAATAAATACGTTTGATCAAGGTTACGTCAACTTGAAAGCAATTTGGTTATAAGTTTAAGACGTAACCTTGTAAAAAGGTAATGCTAGATCAAATGTATTTCTTTGTATGGGATATATGGACAGAACGAACGAAAACCCTTATAGGGTTTCTTGTCGGGCTACGGAATCTTAAAAAGATCTAACTCCTAACTAAATACTAAAACCTAGACAGGACCAAGACTTAAAACCTTAAATAACTCATTCAGTGGCAGTATCGAGCGTATCTCTTTCCTTGGTATATTTATAGGCCGAGCCGCATATACAGTTGGGAATTGAACTAGTCAAAGTTTAAACTGTTTAAGTCTAGGTTTAAGTGCCCTTCGGGGACGATTGCAAGATTGCCCCGGACGGGGTAATAATTTCTTCTACAAAATTAATGTTGCTTAACTTGTTAAGCGCTTAGAAAATAGTGATTAAGTACCGTTAAGTTCAAGTTCGCGAGTGGTTGAGTCAATTAAAGCTTAAACTGTACTTAACAAAATGAGTGGAAGTTAATTTACTGACTTTAAATCTCGAAGCAGGTTGATACGAAGCGTGACCAAAGTGATGGCGTTTGCCTGGCTCAACGTCTAAGCATTGCCAATTAGCACAGTTTTATACTATCACGGTTATTCACTACTGTTACGGGATATTTAACGTGATAAGGTGGATGGAACTTCCGATGTTTCGGCGCAGTTACATGCACCATGTTCACGGAAAGACTAATTACTTATTAATTCATAATATATAATTACCATTTAGCGGCGTAATGCCGCCAGCATGCCGAGTACGCTGCCAACTGGTAATGCTTAAGGATTTGGATTATCTTCAGCCCTTCAAATGTCTATAGATGGATAAACCAACTGTTTATGTATAATACTGACAGTGAGCCCAAGTAGGTTGATCTATGTGAACTAAGTCGCACGCCGACTTTGCTAGTGAGCAGTCTTCGTACTAGAAAGCGATATGACATAGTAGAGAACGATACGACGTAGTAGTAGAGATTTCGACAGATAATGTAATTTTTGTAGTACTAGACATACTGTGACGCCATTTTTTTAAAGAGCATATCCTTTCTTTTGAAATCTTTGGGCTAAGAGGTACTTTTCAATTTGGAAAAGTAAGAAAACACCTTTCATTATATAATTTAAAACAATTGAGCAAGCCGTTTGGCTGATGATAAGCACCCTGTCTATAACAGTCAGTAGACCATTTTGGTCTACTAAAAAAACACGATAATTTCTCTTTGATAGGTACTCAGGTGTCTACCGAAAATTACTCTAAATTGCTCAGCGGGGAATCCAGAGACGACGTGCTTAGAATGTACGTGGGCTTTACTAGCGACCCACCAACATACCTATCAGAATTCAGGTCGTCCGGTACACGTACCTAGTCTCTAGAGATAAAAATCAAGTTTCCATATAGATTTTCTGTTATTATTCCAGGACGGGTCGAAGATTTGTCACTTGTTTTTACGAAAGTATCAACTGATTTAAAGAGAATTTCAATAAGTGGGATTCATACCCTAACTTTCCACTCTTAGAGGTGGAATATTATCTTCAAATTTAAATGGGAACACCCCTTGATCTTATTTAATAAGCGAATATAAATTCTAAAATGTTAGACACAAGTTAACATTTTATAAACCTATTTCCTTTAGGTGTTCTCATTTACAGTTACTTTAGACTTTCACCGGTTTATCGGAAATTCAACTGCTTTATATGATAGGCTTCTTACATATAGAAAAAACTGAGTTTAGTAAAATATATAAGAAAAACGAGTCTTGTGAACGTCCTATATTAGTTTCGGTTCATGTTTCTTTTGTAGTGGTAGGACTCTTTTGCAGGGGTCCGCCTGGGGAAGTACCACACCTTTGCCAGTTATTCAACCGCCAAGCAGTAGTGTGCAAACACTAATATGTTCCGGATTGAAGGGCAATGTTTCCAGCGAAATTACAGGGCACACAGAGATTTGACATCTTATATCTCGGGGTGACGAGCGCAGTGCATTGCCATCCAGGGTTTTGAACTGTTAAAGTTCAAAATTCTGAGTGGCGTTGTGCTGTTATGGGCAAGCGTGAAGAGCCATCAGGCGAGCGACTTCGCTCGTCTCGTCAACCAGTATATATTTTTTATTTTTAAAAATATTTATTGGATCAGATCACAGCTATCTTTTCACACATTTTACACAACAATAAAAAGAAAATTTGGTATAATATTGCAAAAGGCTTATTAGATAAATATTAATTTATTTTACAGGATGTCAAAGGAAATCGAAAAAAAAACTCGATTTTTTCCCGATTTTCCGCCAAAGTTAAACATATCAAATGCTTTAAACCGTTTGCAATATTTATTCTATAATTAATGCCCAAACGAACTTCGTTTTATCTTCAAAAAATAGGGAAAAATTATATTACTTTAACATATATTTTATTACATTTATTTTAATATATCAGTTTTCATTCTGATATAATAATAAAAAATGAATGATATGATAGTCAGCAAAATAAAATTTTCTAACATCTTGCATATGCACACTCAGTGATTTTATATCTTCATTAATGTGAAAATGCACGGACGAGACCTGCCTTAACATTTATTTTCCTATCTGTTTCCTGAATGAGGTCACAATACAATATGCATGTAGCACCAGTTCTACGGGAAATAGGGCAATACTGTGGGTGTGGTTATGAGTATAATATGGAGCATCACCTTAATATCGGCATATCAGCAGTAAGCCGAATATTTGCACAAAGCACTTTTGGTCTCGAATAAATATTCATTGGGCACTCCTTTCTTGGAATCCTTCGTACTAAGGACATAGAATATACTGTACTAGTAGGGAAACTTGCATTCAGTTGGGACCAAACACATTTTCGTAAGTACACGTTTTTAATGTATACAGATTTGTAGCTATAAAACCTTATTAACTACTATAATTTTTATTATTATATACTACGTGCTATCTTTTTAATAAATAAACCTTGGACACCTTAACAGATTTTTTAATAGCCAAACAGGTAATAATATCTTTAGGTAGTTATATCACAAAATACAATAGTTTTTTGGTTTTAGGCATTTCGCTCTGCCCGTGTGGTACAGCGGAAAACCTAACAACACATCAGACATCGAAAACATAGGACTTTTATATAAATTTTCAATCTCTTTTTAAGCGCCTCGATTTTTCCTTGTCCTAAAATCCTTTCTCAGCGGATGTTTTACACCTCGTAACGAGTCTATTTGCTAAATTTCCGCTTCACATATCTAGTAGTTTTTACAATTTCGGGATTTGTAACTAAGTGGTACTTCACTTTTCTGCTCGGTCTATTACTCCTATATAGGGATTCGTCAATATTTTACTACATTTCCTACTGTTTCTTCACTGTGTATATCAAAGTATTAATGAATAATTCATCTGGGAGGTTTCAAGGCGAAATTAAAAGTGACTTGTACTTTAACTCGAATTTTCGGGTAATAGATTTAATTCGGTTCGCTAATTCGTTTTGTTATCGTGTTGTTGTCGTACTCTAAGATGAGTTTAGAAAGTTGCGGTAAGTTGGATTCGGTGAACTTTCCCGATGGTCTGATACTGATCAGGGACTAGCTTTGATTACAATAGCCAGAAATCTAGCATAGGCGTTCGTACCGAAAAAAATACTGCCATTTCTTTAAGCGGGTTAACGATGTACCTATCCTATAAAGTTTAAACGAAAGTTAGTTACTCACGCAAATTTGTGCATGAAATATAAGGGCACACTTAAATAAAAGCCGCATATTTACATACAAAAATATGCATATTAAATAAAGAAAAATAGAGAAAAAAAAACCAGATTTTTTCGTGATTTTTTATATGTTTATCTTGAATTAACGACATGTTATTAAATATGGAAAACTAGTGGAATTGAAAATAGAGACAAAAATTGTTTTTTTTTATTTTTTAAATTAGGCGTAGATAAGTTTCTTTCTTATTTAAAAACTTCATTCTTTCTTATTTTTCTCTATTTAGCTGATCTTGCTCGTCGTATAAATAAGTGATACTAAAGAATCAGACTATTCGAACCATAGACCAAAAATTTTTTTTTGCAAAAAAAAACTATGAATCGAACAATGTTTAAATGCATCAGTGTGATTGAAAGTGACATTTAAAATGAGCTTTTCCCTATAGATACTTTTAATTGAATAAGACAAAGAATTGACTCATGAAAGTCAATTTAAAGGCGTGTTATTTGGCAATTCTCATTCATGCAAATTTCCATAAATTTTTCACAATTTTTTTTACTATTATTTTTTATGGTTGATAGTTTGACCATATTTTATTTGACGTCAAATGACATCTAGCTAGAATGGGAACTGGCTCGAAAGTGAGGGCCTACACCAACTTTTCGCTGAAGAATTTTATGAGTTTCCGATCCAAAAGATATTTTTTTATGTTGCTTCATATGTGCGCCTTGAACATAAAAACTTTCTTTATCAATATGATCGATCATAAATTCCGGTACAATTTCATCCGAGTTTTTGCTGGGCTTATTTCAATATTTTTACGCTCTCATACGAATGCAGAAACTGTTTACGAGCAATTTTTGAAGAGAATGGACGAGTGGAGAATCACCTTGCAATTTTATTTTCTACTTTATATGCATACTCACTGTTGCTCGTGACTTCGCGTATATTTTTATATAAAATTTCAATGCCCTTTTTGTCTCCATTCATTCGGCCTTTTCGCAAAATAATTAGCGAACGTCTACACTCCATTAGGAATCTAATTGCCAAATCACAGGTACATAGTTGCATAAATTACAATTTAATTAACTTACATTCCGTTAATTCTTTTCCTCCTTCCTCAACTAAATATCCTTTCAATCCGATAGTGTCGTCACACTATCACACCACGCTGTCACACATAGTAAATACAATGGGAGGTATTCCAAAAAGCAATATTTAAAAAAATGCGATAGATGGCGTTGACAAGACATCGATCTAAATAGTTTGTAAAACTACAGACAAAGAAAGGTCAGAAAAAAAACTTGCTTGTTTTCATAGATAGACAATAATTATCTACCGTGTCAACAAAATTTGTTATGTCTCTTTCTGATAATATATGTGGTGTACGGGCCACATACCAAGAAGTTTTAATATTAGTACAAGAATTCGTAGACAACCAAAAACTGTCAAAAACGCTTAAAAAATAAAACTGTTCGTGTTTTATTTTTAAGCGTTTTTGATAGTTTTTGGTTGTCTACAAATTAAACGAGATTTTATAATAAATGTGTATTATTGAGCGAAAGTCTCTTTACTATGGTGACAACGGCTTTAGGGTGTTTGGAAATCTCAAGCAGTTTTTTTTTACTTAGCCTTTTGGAATTTATTCTCTTTTGATTTACATTTACATCTCGTAACTCTGAAAACCCAGTCGCACCAACAAATGTTTTATTTATGGTTCAGGCACTTTTATTATAGGATTTACAGTATTTCTAGAAACTCAACTGAATAGAAAGAACCTCGTTGTCTCCGTCGAATACTACAGCAAATGGATTGGCCCTTTTCTACCTGAGAAAGTTTTGGACCTTTTTAAATCTTGTCCTTTTTGATAGGCTGGGTAAAACGCTATGACCGCAGATTAAAAAAGGAAAAATGTACAGCTTTGATAAAAATATTCTAACCACCCGGCGGTCTACGTACACCTAATAATTATGTAAGTGCCTTTTAATAATATTTCTGCTAAGGCGTCATGTCAAGATAATGTGATTAAACACTATTGCAATTGGTAAATCTTGATCTAGAATAATACCGTGGCTATACGGTGTTCATGTTTGTCCAAGGATCGTCAACGGGCAATGTTTACTCTTAAATTTTTATCTTCGGTTTTTTACCTATCTGATTTACTCAAAAGCTGTAGAGAGCCTCATTGTCAGTCTTTTATTATTCACTGATGAACATAATTATGGCTCCCTAATGCACGTCACTGGGCTCGGTTGGCAGCTCAATGTGTCCAAACAATACCAATTACCCTGCTACCGCTGCTGCTTTGCTCGCTGAGCGATTTCAACTTGTGGACTGAGTGTCCACGTCTCGAACATACCGATAAAACGTAGCCAGGGTCAGAAGTTTTGATTTTAGATGGCCTGCAGTTCCCTGGAGATTCGGAGCAACCCCACCTCCCTCCACCCAGGTCCACCGTACCAAAGCCACCAACTTGGTTGGGAATAGAGGGCCGTTTTATGTTTGTGTCAGTCGATTCGTTGTAAAGTATGATACTACAGTCATGTTTTTTTTTAACATCTAACTAAGATTCCTGGTAACCAAGAAACCAGGAACTACTAGAATGAATGAATCTAGCAGACTATTTTAATCGTTGACGGTGATTTTAGTTGCACGCACGTTTGGAATGGTCCATCTGTCTATTTTTAATCTATTCCAAGACTTTTGACCGGTGCGGGAGCAGAATAGGTATTGTTTAATGAATATTGAAGCTATGGGCGGAGTTTTCTTGAATCTTTTGCTTTAGAAGTTGGTATTGTTTTTCCTTGGGTGGATTTTTCTACTTAAGTTCATGTTTTAATTCATTAACTGGAATGCGCATTAAACCTTAAGGTTTATTCAGAGAAAAATAATGGCACATTGTATTTGCAAATTATTAATATCGGATGTTTTCTGAACCGAATTTACAGAATATAGAAACTTCGCCATAATTATCGTCTACTTTAACCTTTTTACAAGGCTGCCAAAAATTTCATGTTACGTTTTTATGGTTCATGTATATATAGGGTTTATGGATTAGATAAATTATTTTTATATTATTGGATTGTCTTTAGACTATTAACGGTCTATGGGCAGTCTAACTGTTTATGTAGTGTTAGTGTTAGCTTGTGTTTTGTTTAGTTAATAAAGGAACTTGCCCAATTATTAATTTATTAAAACTTTTAATAATATTAAAAGTTAATTAAAACTGTTAATTTTTATTAATTTATTTAAACGGTTTTATGTATAGGGTTCATGTTGACTGCCTCGGTGGCTCAGTTGGTAGTGAACTTACTTTCAACGCTTGGGGGCGTGGGTTCAAATCCCACTTAGGGCAAACATTCATGTGATGAACATTTGTGTTTATTCTGTCTGGGTGTTAATATCTATTTAAGTAGGTATGTATTTATGTAGGTACGTATATTAGTCTCTAGCAGTCATATTACAAGCATTTACATCATGCTAAATTCAATATGACGAACGCTCAAAGATGGCGGACTAGTTATTTTTTCAGTACCCTCATTGATACAGGTATCAAAAGAAAAGGATTAGCTAAAAAAAACGAAAAATAAAATGACATCACATTAAATTCAATATGACGGACTCCCCAAGATGGCGGACAAAATTTTCTTATCGACCATCATGATATTTATGGGTAACAAAGAAAAGGGTTTGCTTAGCTTGTTTAATTTTTTTGAAGTGAAATCTTCTTTAGACGTCTTGATCACTTTTTGGGCGAACAAAAATCATGGAACTCATTGTCACGCTGTACCGTGTATTTTAAAACAGCGCCATCTCTTGTAGAATAGGTGAATTACTACTTAAGTTTTCACTTCTGACGTGCGGTGACTGAAGTATTTTTTTTTAAGAAAAACTTCACTCGTGTTTGTAGATACCCAGATGGTAACTATCGGGGAACACTCGTTCAGGCAGCGCATTCCAGACTTGCAGTTCACACAGTAAAATTCGATCAAGTGGTGGTGATGGTTGTAACCCTAGTAAAAGTCCGTGTAACCCAGATTAGAAAAGACACTTTGTCCTACGCCTTTCGTCGGGTCTATCGTCTGCCTATGTTTTTTGTGGCTAGTGAAACAAAAAGCGTACGTAGTCTATATTTTACGCGAAGACAGATGGCGTTGGAAAAGTTCTCACGTCATGATTCGCTTTGCGTGCCACTTCACGAAGTTACCGAGCCACCAACTTTTCTGTACAGTTGGCGAATTGTGGAACTAAAATTTTCCATTAGAGACTTTCGATTTTATCTAGAAAATATGAAAGTGGCTCCGTGATTTTCCTTAACAGATCGATGTTGGCCGCTCCGTAGGGCGGCTTTAACTAATAAATAAGTTCCGTTCTAAGTTCGCGCCGGATCTCGGGATCAAATTAAACTCGACGATCGAGTTGATGATTTATTACTAAGAAAAATAAATTATTTACTGTTATATCATAAACTGTGTAAATAAAAGTTGGTTCTTAATTTATTGACTACCTAATAATGACGTCACAAACATCATTGTTTGATGACTAAGTACTTAATAATCAAAACATGGTTGATATTCCATAAACCTGTATGAAGCGCTATGATTTATCTTTTATTGTGCGAACTGCTAGTCTGTTGAATGCGCTGCCTGAATGGGTGTTCCACGATAGTAACAATCTGGGTGTCTTCAAATCACGAGTGAATCAGTTTCTTCTAGGCAAGCGTGCTCCATCGTAGACCGCACTTCGCTTAACATCAGGCGAGTTGGCGGTCAAACGCAAGCCTATTACTATATACATATAAAAAATCGTTTTCTATGGATCTGTTGATATTTCTTTCATGATTTCAGGACTGTTCCCATAGTTTAAGTTGTTCATAGTGATAAGTATAACATAGGAACCCATATTAGCTTAGTACAACCCTTTTTGCGAAACCCTGTATCTGTTTTTTTTTTTTTTTTTTTCTTTTTTTTTTTTTCACAATAAAAACTTTATCTATCTTTCTAACTTATAAAATTAATACCACCCATTTTAATGAACTACATTGAACATCATATAAAGAGGCGAGACAAAAGTCTAGCAACCCTGAAAATTGGCAATATTCCTAAGATTCGTTCCTAGAACTCCTCAAATCTAGTTGACTCATCTTGTGTACAGTTATTTAAGGTAACATTTCCATTAGCGATTTTATCGCGAGTGTTGCCACAGTCAAGAAGTTTTGGTGACATAACACATACACAAACGAGTCGGTATACGTCCCAGGAAACTTACTTGGACAATCGGAGAGTAGATGAATTATATCAGGTATATCTCTAGACGATGGACTTTTACAAAGATTTATTGTACTCATATTTATAAACAACTTTTACTTTGGGACCAACCCATAATATAGCAATTGTAAAGTGACAGAAATACGCTCACAAGGTGGCAGTTTTTGAAGTGAAAACTTCTTTAGGCGCGTTGAGCACTAATTGGGTGAACAAAAATCATGGAACTCGCGTCACCGTCACGCTGTACAGTGTATTATAAAACAGCGCCATCTCTTGTAGAATAGGTGAATTACTACTTAAGTTTTCACTTCTTACGTGCAGTCCTATGACTGAAGTGGTTTTTTTTCTTGCTCCATGTCCCGGGTAGAGGTCGACCGGAGATAAGAGAAGATGCGGGTAGCGTTCCATATTTGTTTCGCTGCTAAACTTAGATGTAATTTCTTAGCGGCCGATAGACTCTTGTTCCCGCACATTGTTGCTTTTTTACCGACGAAAAAGGAGCACGGTTTTATGTTCCACTGTATATATTTTTTAAATGTATATTCACCGATTTCCTCCGCCAACTGCTGACCGATTACAAAAATGTTTATTTTGCTCGGTAGGGTATACTTCCCATTTGGTCCCATTGTCACCAAGCCAGGATCTGATGATGGAATCCTAGGGAAATCGAGGACAACCCTCAAATTTTACAGTCAATTATTACGTTTTTCATATATTTTTGAAGTCGGTTTTTAATGTGATCATCTATGTTCATATCGACTGACTGACCAGCTTGGCAGGTCTCTTAGTTTGAAATTGTTACTTTTGTACTATGCGTGAGCTTGCTTTTCCTTATATTGAGTAGCCGTTCCACAAATTCTATTCTACAAATAATTTCTGAAAATGATGCCACAAATACGGACGTACTAATCTCTAAAAATCATAGTTTTTAAAAGAAAATCAGTTACGACACACTCACTTGTGGGAATACAGCTTTAGAAGACAATGACCCTCAAACTCCCAAAGTGAACACACCAAATCAAATTGGCTTCGATATTGGAATCGGTAACTTTGGTCATATTGAAGGAAAGGTAGTCCTAATACATTTACAGAAACTGGGGTCTACAGGATGTGAAAATACGAATCAAATCAATGTAGGTACCTTATAGATATGATCATTGAGATGATATGAGAACATTATTAATACGGGTTTATTCGCTTCACTCGTAATCACAACTATGAATTCTTTTTTATTGGATCGGTTTGAAACTTTGCAAGTGTATGGTAATCTGGATGACAATACAATCATTTGGTGCCATCTAACTGATCTGATGATGGGCCAAGAGGTGGATAGTGAAACTTATTAATGGCTACTTATAAACTCCGTTAGTTTGGGCCTATTTGGTTTCAAGTTCTAAACATACACACAGCTTTTTTTCACAATGGAGAGAGCTATGCTAAGAGTTTCTTTGCGCGATAAAATCCGGAATGAAAATGTTCACCAAAAAACCAGAGTCACCAATATAGCTAATAAAATTTGCGAGTTAAAGTGGCAATGGGCAAGCCACATCGTTCAAAGAACCGATAACCGATGGGGAAGAAAGTTTTTGCATGGAGATCACGAACCGGAAGAAGCAGCGTAGGTAGGTAGAGCTCCTACTAGACGGCTAGATGAACCGATTGACATCGTGAAAAGCGCGAGTATCCAGTGGATATAGATGGCAGGCTGTCGTTCAGTGTAGCAAATAGGAGGCTTATGTTCAGCAGTGGACGCTTTATGGCTAATAATGATGAAACATTACACTTGGTGTCAAGGTTCTGATGATGGAGCGGGGGGATGGATAGTGAACCTCTTTATTAGATAAGTGTGCTTTTAGGTTTTTAAACTAAAATAATTTCGCATTCTTAGTTGACAAGCTGTTCTAGAAAGCTGTGTTAAGGTATTAAGATGACAAAACAATACAAAAGGTAAATGTAGATTATATATTTGTGTTCAAGATTATTACATTACATACGTAATTTTTTACCACTATAGGTGGCAAACAAGCAGACGGGCTGCTTGATGGTAAGCAGTAACCATCGCCTACTCGTAACACCAGAGATATCACAAATATGTTGCTGACTCTTTAAGATGCTATTAACTCGCCTTTTGAAGAACCCCATGTTGTAAATTCTCGGAAACACCGCGGAAGATAAGTCACAATTAAGCTCGGCTTTGCATATGAAAAGCAGAGCTTATATATAAAATAAACGACAGGCTGGAAATAAGAACAGCTCAACTTATGGTTGAAGGTAACACGTTTAATTTGCGAAAATAATTTTTAAAATGGCCTTAATGATCAGCAACCGCACAACCAAAACGTAGCTAATGAAACCGAGATCGGTTTCAAAATGGAAACATTTCAATAAAGATGACACAGACTGCCGATGGAATGAAAGAGGCGGATATTACACAACGAGATTTCAATTCAATTTAAAATTTCCGATGGAAAGATATTTTATTTGCAATGAGTTCTCGTCTCGATGAATAACTAGGATATCAGTGCAAAGGGATATTTAACAGCTGTGAAATGAAATGGTGCTCAGGAACCTATAAATAAATATTTGGGACATTATTGCACACATGGTCATCTGACCCCAAACTAAGCAAAGCTTGTAATATGGCTGCCAGAGACTGATATATATACATATATATTTCTAAATACATACTTAAATAGATATTAACACCCAGACATAGAACAAACACAAATATTCATCACACAAATGTTTGTCCTAGGTGGGAATCGAACCCACGCCCCCAAGCGCAGCAGGCAGGTTCACTACCAACTAAGCTAACGGGGCTGTTAATATACTATACTATATTTTTACGATGTGTGATGTGAAGTGCTACATCTTCGACCACATCATTAGTTCTTATCAGGTGACATCGTGATCAATCATAGACCTATCCCACTAATATTATAAATGTGAAAGTTGGGATGGATGTCTCTGTGTGCCCTGTAATTTCGCTGGAAACATTGCCCTTCAATCCGGAACACAGTAGTGTTTGCACACTAGTGCTTGGCGGTTGAATAACTGGCAAAGGTGTGGTACTTCCCCAGGCGGACCCCTGCAAAAGAGTTCTACCACTACAAAAACAAGCTTGACAGACAAGCTTTACAAGATTGATAGATTATAGTCTGAAATAGCACATAGAATACTTAAAAAATGGCTGGACCGATTTGGATGAAATTTTGTGTTCCTGGAGCGGGTCATAGTAGTGAGGCCGAAGGGCAAGCTAACACCCGTGTGAAGCCGGGGCGGGTCGCTAGTATCAGAATAAAGGTCTGTGTAGTCAGTCAAAAACGTGTATAATTTATTAGTGATCGTGGTTTAATTCCAGTAACTGGAATGTCAAGTTGTGGTTAAACTACTAACTTCAACTATCATCAAGCGTTGGTTGAACAAGCACTTGGTATGTGGTTGGGAATAATTATAGTAATTAGAGAACAAGAGCATGGGACATAATTGAAGATTTATGTCAGATTTAATTAGTTTAATGACATACTAGTTTTTTTGCCCGCGACTTCGTACGCATAGATTTTCATATAAACCTTCAATCCTTTTTTCTTCCCTTAATCCGGCCCTTGCGCAAAATAACATAGCCTATACTTCAATCTGGTCATAGCTAAGCATATTCGTGAAAACCGCATTTAAATCCGTCCGCATTTTATTCCAGAGGTTTAGGTGTTTTTTTTTTTTTTTTTGTTCCACCTGTACTTCCCCCAACATAAGCCGGGGACATTGTCAAGCTGAACTTATTGCATACACAGTTTTCTGTATTGTTAACATTAATTTAGCCAGATTAGTTAGCCATAATGATGCAATATTATCACGAGAATAATATAACATGGGGTTTAGGTGATGTGCCTGAACCAACAAACAAAAATTCTAAAAACTGCCTTAACATGTTCAGCTGCTTATTTTAAGTCGCCCTGTGTGAAGTATTGATAGAAGCATAAAAGTAAAAACACCGTCAACAGTATTCAAATCAAACAGATAATGTGACCACAGTGCAGAGCATGTTTTGAAGTTTTCTTTTTGTCTAAACCATAAAAAGTATATCATGTCATGTCGGGATGATACATCTCCGAAATTTGACTGTCCAGCTTCGCTCGTTCGAATTTTTCTATGACCATGCAATTTCTGAACTATATGAATACGACCATAAGTATGGCTTTGACCACGGAACCCTGACATAATTATGCTTGTCTTGCAAAATGCATTGGATTGAATCACCAAAGAGGTTGTAAGGCCTATGTTTTTATAACATCCTTGATCTACACGTTCATTCATCTAAGAAGGTTAAGGAACCTTCTTTAAATTTAAACTGATTATCTGAATGACAGTTTGAAATTTTTATAATGGCTATGTCAATAACATTCTCTTTACTTTGGACCTCCTTGCTTGAGGCTATGTGACGATCCTCATATTACGTTTCGGGTAACGAAAAAAATTATCATTGATTTTTTAATTTCTTTTATGTACCTAATAATAAAGAATTAAAATAAATGATTTAACATAGCCTATGTTTTAATCTGGTAATTTCTAAGCATATTCGTGAAAACCGCGTTTAAATCCGTCCAGTGGTTTAGGAGATGTGCGCGGACAAACAAACAAACAAACAGACAAAAATTCTAAAAACTATCCTATCGTGTTCAGCTGCTTATTTGAAGACGCCCTGTGTGTTTTTTTTTTTGTTATCTCGCAATTACAGATTTTTTTATCTCTACGTTTTTATTATATGTATAGATAGTTACCGGCGCGGTGCCCGTCATCAGTTTTCATACAATGATACTAGTAAATATTTTTTTGAAGGACATGAAAGTTTGTAATTTACAATATTTTCAAGTTGAGGTGGCAATGGGCAGGTCACGAGGTCATGGGTTGCACGAAGAACCGATAACCAACGGGTAAGAAAGGTTCTTGAGTGAAGATCACGAACCGGAAGACGCAGCGTAGGTACGCCTCCCACTAGATGGACTGACGACATCGTGAGAGTCGTGGGCATCCAATCGATGCAGATGGCAGGCTGTTGTTCAGTGTGGGGGAGGCCTATTTTCAGCAGTGGACGTCTCATAGCTGTTGACTATGAGAGATTGTAATGTTTCCTAAGACGACGTCATGAATAAAGAGAAGTGGAGGAGAGAAGTAAGCAATTTACTTTTTTTTCATTACCGCATTTTCTGTAGGATAAAGTAGCCTTTGTCAGTCCTTATGATGTTCTTTATCATTCTGCCAATCTTTTTAAATATCGGCTTAGCCGTTTAGTCGTGAAAAACGAACAAACAGCCAGAGAGACAGACAGTGTTACTTTCGCTTTTTATAATATTAGTTAGGATTCTACCTTCAGACCTATAACAACTAAAAACTTTATCCGTGGACGCTAGGAATGCTTAAAGTTCCGTTTTATACTTATCTCTGAAAGAAAATTAGAATTTAAACGCACAATAGAAATAAAGTTTTATTGCGAGTTAGCAGCTGAGAATGGCACTGACGATTTCATTACCTAGTTTTAAAGTACTTTTTAAAAATACTATTTTATTAATTGATGCCGTACTGCATTTTAGTATAATATAAATAAAAACGCATACCGGGCTCTTATGAAGCTATACCGCGTTACTGCAGTCATCATTTTCATCATTTATTTATTTAGTCTATCATGTTCCCACTGCTGGGACGACAGAAAAGATTTTTTTTGTTTAAATTAGAACGGCTGTCAAGGCATTTTTGCAAGCAATTTGTTGTAGCCAGTTGCATCCATATAAATCTATAGCAACGGAGTTCGATGCGTTGACATAAATAAGAATGTTAGGTTCTGTCACAATACCAGGCGACAGCTTTTCCTTCTCATTTCCGTTCTATTTACTTCTCTTTTCTGTGGCTGGTACATAGGCCTTCTCTCAGAGACAGGATAGGCCCCAATCGACCATGCTGGCCCAGTCCATGATAGTGAATGTCATATCTTTGAACTTTTTAGGTTCTTTGACGTACCTACCGGTTTCCTCACCGTGTTTTCCTTCACGGTTGTTGAACGATGACATTAAAACTGCACGTAATATAAAGTACTAAATAAGTCATTGGTGCAGGACCGAGGATCGAACCGGGTTCCGTCAGATTGTAAAGCGCACATGCTACCTCTCGGCCACCATTGCTCTACTGTTACCACAGAGCTTCGAGTATATTCGCTTAGTCGAGGGTTCCCGACTTCTTTGCTGTAATAATCGCTGTAGTCTTCATTCTAGCATCACTTGTGTCGTTACACTATCAAAACACTCAAGGGTATCTCAGTGGGAGGAGTATGAAATTTGTATGGAATTCGTTACGTATTTTACGTAGCGAATACTCGTACTTCGGCCACAGATGATTTAAGGACCCCAATGTTTAGGCGTTAGATCTCAGTTCACTTGGACAATAATAAAAAAACACACAATTGTGTACCTATTTTATATTTATACGTATTGTGGGCTTCGACCAAAATAAAATGAATGGACGGGCCCAGTAGAAGAGCATTTTTGAAGATTGCAAAATGAGCGCCAGCTCTCATTTTGTTTCAGTCGGTCTCTAGCCGTGGGAAGTGCAACACAAGATTATTGTTACATGATAACGAAACATCTGACAAAAATATGCCTTCGTGTGCTTTCCGGAAGTGTAAAAACACAACAAAAACACAAAATAAAAGTTCAGGTGTCACTTTTCACTCGTGAGTATTTATTCATCATTCTATTTTGTCATAAAATGTAAATTAATTTCATCAAACATCGCTAATTAGTCCCCATTTTGTTTTATTCCATCGTTGCGGGATAGAAATATACACATATACTTCGTGAGACAAGGAAAGCATCACTATGTTCGACAATCTTCACCGCACATCGGACATGCCGAACTTGAGGCGAATGTACCGACAGCAAACTAATTTCGCAAACTACTATTTTTTTTTTTGTTTTTTTCCTAATAGTCGAGGGTGGTGTTTATTTCCTACCAATTACATAAATGTTTATTTGAATATAATTTATTGTAGGTACACATAAATAATGCCCGATGAACTAGTTTTTCTCATGAGGAGGTAAAAAGCATTATTGTATCACACCCCCTTTTTTTTATTTTTGACACCTCGTTTGAGCTTCATAAGTTTCATAACCAGCAAAGATGTATTTATTCTGTACTGATTGAAATAAGCTACAGGTCAGTGAACTTAAGTTGTCGTTGGAACGTTCATTCGATCGGAAATAAATTGACGAATAGCAGCAATTCCCATACGCACCGCATGCCTAACGCGCGTCGGGCACTTTTCTCTTACGCCGACAAGCGGTCCGTAACACACTTGGAGGGTTAAGTTATAATAAGTTTTGCGTAAATTATTCCTCAGCTGACATGTATAGGCACAGCCGGTAGATTTTAAACAATTGATTTGTGCTTACCCCTGTACCCATCCCTCTAAAATAACAGAATAATTATAATATTACCAACTTATTTACCAACATGTCTTTCCCCCCTACGCTTATTACACCTTCTTTAGTAAAAGATGTTTTTCAAGTAGCGAAGTAAACACTGATTTATTAGTCACGTGACCAGTCACGTCCATCCACGGCGAGACGAAGTGAATAAGCGATCGGTTTTGCTAACGCTACTCAACATGTCTAGCCGCCTGGTGCCTGTGAATGTCAAACGGTTCAAGAGCAATAGACAAACACAGGTGTTCTCTTTTACTCACGTAGTTATTATATTAGCTATCTATTTTTTGCAACAAATTTACTGTACATGGTTACAATTAGGTATTGCAGTATATGTCCGACGGTTTTGACTTGTTTTTACTGTGAAAGTTTAATGGTTATGGCATGTCCATTTACTTTATATTTGTCGAAGATTGTGGGTACATATTTAGAGGAGCGCCCCTATACAGCGTGCTATAATTTTTATATATATTGGCTGTAGTCTTAAGTTTTGTACATAAGTGGCCGAAATAAACGATTTTTTATTATTTAATGCAAAAACTTTTTTTACAATAAGAGTGGCAAATCGGCTTGCGCGCCGCTTGATGGGTCGATATCATACCTTTTATGAATCGTTTCATGTTGAAACTCAGCGGTAGGACCTTCGAGAGAAAGACATTCGACATACTTTATCCTACTTACATAATATATATATACATATAATATATTACTGTTGTATTACTACACACTCACTAACTAACTAACGAACTTTACAGTTATTCTACCGTTAATAGACCACTGGTCCAATGCCGTCATATAATTATGTACATGTCATGTACAAGCTAACTCGATAAATATTGTCATGTTTAAATTTCAACACAAAAAGTCCCGAATTTTCCAATATTCGGGCATATTTTCAAAATTTTCTAATACCTACACCGTGTTGAGGCGAAAAAAAAAACAAATCGGTCAAGGCATATTCGAGTTTTTGCGAGACTCATCATCAACATCAGTCATTAGACGTCCACTGCTGAACATAGGCCTTCCCTTTTAACCTCCACACTGCCATCCTGCCATCTGCATCTACTGGATGCCCGCGACTCTCACAATGTCGTCGGTCCATCTAGTGGGAGGCCTTCCTACGCTGCGTCTTCCGGTTCGTGGTCTCCACTCAAGAACCTTTTTGCCCCATCTTTTGGAGACTAAAGCACGGTAATAGATTTTTATCAACGAGATAGAAGATAGTGACCAAAGATAAACCAATGACAGTAGAAAATAAATTCTAAGATGCAAGCCACACTCGTGCGACGGGAGCGGAATCGGGCGCATTCCAATTTACCAATTCTACCTTTTACGATACAAACAAAAGCGTCGCGCGATGACAGAAGACGTAAGACGCGTGCGCGACCTTTTATTTTCAACGTCACTAAGGTTGTTGGGTTGGAATTGCCGCGTCACTCATAGTGTGTCTTGCGCCTAACTTTGCTTTTACCCAACAATGAGTCTATAAAAGCTGGCAGTAATATTGATAGTTGTCTAAAATGGCAGATGAATCATGAATTTTAGATGAATATGAGCGAAATCACCATTTCCAACAACATTAATCTAAATGCAAATTCTTGCAAATCATTTAAAAATTGAATAAACTAGTGTGTTAAATATTTGTATGTCGATAAATACAATTATGCGCCAATATTTTTAAAGGTTATTTAGAAGGATAAGGATAGTGTTAGAAAGCGTTTGTTAATCATATCATATGGTTTTATCGATAATTTACGTGATGTTATTTGATTTTATAAATTTTCTATGAGTGTTGACGTCTAATTGAAACCGTAATTCGTAGTTTTACGGCCGTACTCATAAACGTTACTTAAGTTAAGCAATACTTAAAATTGCTCTGTTAACTTCTAGCTGACGGAAATTGGCAGACATGAATACGAGACAGAGCAACTTTAAGTATTGCTTAACTTAAGTAACGTTTATGAGTACGGCCGTTAATACCTTAATGATTACAATAATATAACAGGTAGCAATTTTTTTTATTTTATTTCAAAGATTTCACATCATCACATCATCAGCCAATTAACGTCCACTGTTGGACAAGGCCTCCCTCATAGAGAGGAGTGTTGCCATAATCCCCACGCTTGGCAGATGGCTTGGGGATCGCAGTACGTTCACCGTGTAATATTAGGACGCTGCTGCCCATCCTCCGGTGGCTCTGGTCGCAGTTTTAGGACATACCCGGGTCCAAGATTTCAGTTGACATGAATACAATAATGACTTGAATTGAACGACGTAAGTCTACGATTGTAGTCACGGTCACGCCGTGACTAAAATAGTTTACTTAGACCGTGGCTAAGACATGTTTTATTATGAAATATTATAAAGCTTCATCATCATCATCATCTGCCAGTAGACGTCCACTGCTGAACATAGGCCTCCCCCTTTAACATCCACACTGGACGACATTCTGCCATCTGCATCCACTGGATATCCGCGACTCTCACAATGTCGTCAGTCCATCTAGTGGGAGGCCTAGATACGTTGCGTTTTTCGGTTTGTGGTCTCAGCTCAGGAAATTGCAAATTTTAATAGCTATGTCGGTGACTCTGGTTGTTGGCAAATATCTACGTTCCGGATTTAATCGTGCAAAGAAACTCCTAAAATCTTAATACTGGCTAAATACAACTAAGTGTGGACCATAAAAACGTCTTCCAGGACTAAAAGTCCTATCAAGTAGGCCTGAAACAATATTATCGACATGGTAGCCATCAATGAACTTCTATCGATAACAACCCAACACTATATTGGAATGAGTGTTCAGATTTGCTTTGAGAAGATGATGCGGTGGTGTCTTGTTACTTGTTTGATAAATGTTATAACAGCCAATCCGTAATTCGAGTGCCAATGAAGATTAACTGCTTTTTACGCAGACTTGTAGGTAAAGAAAGGGTTTGTTTATTCGATTTTAAGGCAGATTTCTTTAAAGAGATTTCACTTTATGCTGACTTGTAAACAACCTATTAATTTTTCTAAAGAGTACCTTGTAACTATTAATAAAATTATGGAGTTTTAAGAGAAAATTTTAGTGAAATTACCGGGCATAAATATATTTACAATCTAATATCTAAGGGTGACCAGTGCAGAATCGCGCAGGGTTTTAAACTGTTGAGGTTCTAAATTCGGGGTGGCATTGAACTGTTATGAACATGAGTGACGCTTACCATCAGGCAAGCGCAAATATTTCAATGCTTGACACTGGAAATTGCTCAAGATGTGATATGCAAAAATCTTCTCAAAGGAAAGAATAAAAAACTGTCAAATCTAGTTTAGTTTCGAAAATGGCACTACAGCCTTGACGTCATAAAAGTAAGCCAAGGTTACATGGTTTGTAATAACAGGGGAGGTTCATTTACTATCACGTCATCCCCTATTCCATCCCCTAGCTATCGGCACGGCTCAAACTGCCGATTGAAAGGGATGAACGGGGTGAAATATTGCCGGGGATATAAAAACTCTGTTTTTGTCTAACAAGACCTTTCTCAATCCTTGTTTGAGTCAGCTTCAGCCAAGTTATTGAGGGCGACAGACGCGAATTTGTAATCTATTGTGTTTGTAACCGAAAGTTGGCAAAAATATATCATTATGATTAGAAAATAAGATCAGGAATTTTCATTATGAGTATGTGTATGTGTAAGAGAAATGAATATGTGTGGTTTAGTGTGTAAAGATCAATTTCACCTTCATCTAAAATTGAAATTTGGAAAGAGCACATCGAAATCTATAAAATTAGGTACCCATTTTCAAAACTCCCGGAAAACTTTCCAGGTATATAACCTCTTTTTTTCGTACCAATTGACTGTACTATTTTACCTAAATAAAAATTAGGAGCATCATTTTCATAAAAGTTTATTTTAAAAAACGCCTTATAAAAAAATGATTTTTAAAATGACGTTAGCTCTCTATTTTCCACACAAACCAAACAAATACTCCTATAACAGTGCGGGACAGATGTATTGAGCAAAATGTGAGCTGGGGCTCGATTTTTGAATCGCTCGTATGATATTTCACACGAAAATATTCGCATGATGAGTCTGTCATTTCACATGTCAGATCGAACTCGACGATGTGAATTGACTTTCGGACGAAATCCCAAACAAAAGTAGCATTTTTGAAATGATCATATTATCACTTTTTGAACCGTCAAATTTGCTTTCATTCAATAGAAAATCATACATAATGCATGATATTTTCGTACGAAATCATATGAGTGAAATAAAAATCGAGCCCCAGGTGTTCAAGACTATGTTTACACTTGCCAGCTACATTCGAGTACACACTAAGAGATAGCCAGGGTTACCATCGTCGGACACGACGTGGACAACCTCAGTATCATTTTCCATGGAAGACAGTATTGCAATACTTTACCAAGTGCTAAACCCACAGACTAGGTATAGCTACTACGTAGCACAGACTTGTGGTTACGATTATTTTCAATGGAAACAATTCAGTCAAATACCTGAGGGTATTCAGCGTCAGTTCAAAATTTAAACAAAGCATAGTGATGGCGTACCTACGGTATTGGTTGGAAATGACGTGAGGTTCAATGGAATCAGTGGGCATGTTTTTATATCAGTAGTAATGTCAACTGATGAAGTGTCTGAACATGTTCACCCTGCATTAAATGTCTAGTTATAGAAAGTCTGGCTAAACCATAGACAAGAATAAAAACCTCAAAACTCAGATCATTTCATATAACATCTGTTAACTTGTCAAAGCTTTAAGATGAATTTATTGAATTCCGTAACACAGTTCAATATCGCAGCCAATTCCAATAACCCTTCGTCTAGTCTCAAATAATCTTTTCGAAAGCATGAAGCCAATATTAACACTACATCGCTGCAAGCATTGCAGCGCTTTACGTGCTTCGCAGGATGTTCGCTGGAAATTGAACGAGTTTTATCTGAGTTTTTTTTGACATCGGTAAGCGCTTAAACCGATTCAGAATTTCAACAGTTTCAATTAGAGTAGTTTTATCTGGATATATTTTTTATCAAAATAAGGTTAAATTATAGTGATTTTTTTTATCAATTTAAAAAACAGACTTTAAAATTAGAAAACGCTCAATTTTTTCTTAATATTGCCAAAGCAACAAGCGCTTGAACGAAATTATTATTTGTATTATTAGAGCTGATCCAAAAAATCAACTTTTTTGGGGCCACCTCGAGAGCTTCTTCTAGTTCTACGTAATAAATAAAGTCGTCGGTAGACATCTATATACAATACTTATAGAGTCACAATCTCTAAATGAAAACGGTTAAAAAAACGTCCTAGCTTCGTATACATACCTAAATATCTATTATATAGTTCACACTGCCACATTTACTACAATTTAGACGTTATGTCGCTTGCATAGTGTTCAACGCCGCTTGTTCGCTATGGCATTGTAGCACTGGCATCGCGCGATCGAGATCGCGATTGATTTACAACTAACCGAAAAGTCTGCGCAATTCGTTGGGTGCGCCGAATTTTGGTTCTTTTTTTTTTGGCACGTTTGTGATTCTGTAGGTATCGTATCTCGATGTCGGTAGACATAGAGAAAAAAAAAACTTAATTAAGAAGTCGGCTTAAAAAAGTTTAAATTTAATTTTGTATATACGCTAGAAACTGGTAGTACTGGTAAGCTTTAGAATCTACCTTCAACGATCCGTGGGTAGCTCAAATGTTTTGTGTGGTAGGTGAAATAAAACAGAAATAACATTTATTTGATCTGGCTAACAAGGTTCTGTAGCAGGTTTAAAGATAAATTTGTGTGGGTTGTGCACTAAGGCAAAAATAATAATACTTAAATTAGGTACAAATAGATTAGGTAGGTACTTAGATTGTATGTCTATGTTTTGTTGAAATGCACTTTATATTGTTGTACCTTTTATAGGTTTAAAATAATACGAAAATATACATGGGATTCGTAAACGTTTGTTTTCCTACTGTAAATCCTTCACTTTTCAAGCTGTCCTGCTGTGGAATGCTCTGCCTGCATCTATCAGGCAGACTAAATCTCTTTCTAGTTTTAAGAATCAAGTCTATACACATTATCTTAGTTCATGTTAACTGGTACGTATATATGTATTTTATTTATAATATTTATGGTATGTATGTAGCATTGTGTATTTATTGTATACATATAAGTAGGGATATATATTTATATATATTTTATGTGCACCACAGACCTTTTTCAAATTCTTTTGTCCTGTCCATCCAAAGGTTGCCTGGAAGAAATCGCTCTAGGCAATAAGGCCGCCCATTATACTGCCGTTTATTTATTTTTGATGTTAGTATAAGTTTTTTCGGTGTGTAATAAAGAGATATTGTATTGATTAAGTGAAAAGCGAAGCTTTTGGTGTAAAACGAGTCAGAGTCGGGGCGATGGCAGCCGAGCGGTAGTATTATGCGCTTTACAAACTGACCGGTTCGATCCTCGGCTGCACACCAATCACTTGTACTTACTTAAACAAATAATGTGCAGTTTTGATGCCATCGCTTAAAAACTGTGCAGGTAAACATCGTGAGGAAACCAGTATGTCCAAGAGCCTCAAAAGTTCAAAGAGATGGCATCTACCAACTGACACTGGGCCAGTATTACAGCTTATCCTCTCTCTCTGAGAGAAATCCTGTGTTTTAGCAGTGAGACATTATAGGCTGTAATGATTATGATGTGACGGATGATGCGGTTGAAACTATAATATAAAAAAACTGACATCACAAAATTAGTAAAATATGCTATTTCGGTTATTCTGACGCCTAATATTGTCATCAAAATAACCAAATTCTCCAGTTATTTTGATATAGAAGTCAAACTACTGCACCGATCAAATTTCTATGAGACCATCTGAAAGTATATCCTTTCAATTAAATAGTATTTTCCAAATCGGTTCATAAGTGACGAAGCTCTGAGGCAACAAACATATAAAAAAAATAGCTGAACTTCTTTGTGAAAGCGGTTAATATTTATGAATCACGTCAGTTTCTATACCAAAAAATACTTTTTTGCTGAAATCTATAAAAAAGTAACGAAAGTACAGTACAGTAAAGTACAGTTAACGAAATTTTTCAACAATCACTGTTTATATTATTTTACAGAAGAGGGTATTATTAATTAATTTATTTTTGCTCTGGTCCGTTTGCAACAAAGGCCTCCCTTCCTGTTTTCCTTTCAATTCCATGCTGTATAAATTAACCAGTCTTACATTTGATAGTCAAGGCCATCAAAATATCTATTAGAAAATTAAATTAATACAGTTATATGCTTATTTACGGGATATTTACCGTGGTAAGGTTGTGGAAGGAACCCCACATGCCTTCCCGTGATCATGGTGCATGTAACTGCGCCGAAATATCGGGAGCTCCTGCCACAACCTTACCACGGTAAATATCCCGTAAATAAGCATATGACTGTAGGGAACAACCGTGATAGTTTAAAAAAGTGAATGAAATTAATGTCTAAAACTATAGAATTTCTTACTAAACTTACTTTTACAAATTGATTGTCACCGCTAGCCTAATGGTCGACGAAATCTTGAGAAAATAAATAAACCAGACTGGTAAAAGACATCACAAATGGCGAGCAAGAGATATATATCTGTGCAGTGGGTGAGAAACGGTATAAGATGATATAAAAAATCTTTAATTATAATTTTCGTTCAACATGCGTTATTGCGCTTGATAAAACTTTAGTATAACTAGCTAAAAAAATATCGTTTGCGCTAGAGGCGGTGAAGTGTAGGACATAGAGAAACGCGATTTAGATAAATTACGCTCTATCCAACTGGAAGTTTCGATTACATCGTCAAATGTTGATAGGTTGCCTTATAAGCAGTATGGGCAGCTTAGCGTTTAATTGTTTATCTATTATCATATATTTTTTCGGTATTTTAATCTTCTAAATCGATTGAGATGACAAGCTTTTTCTATAAGCCTAGATATAATTTCGTAATAGTTTTGACGATTTATTTTGGAAAGATTTATTTGGTAGTCGGTTAAAAATACAAGCTAACACTAACACTACATAAACAGATAAACTGCCCAAAGACCGCTAACGGTATAATAGTAGGTATATGTATTTTTAAGTTGCATTTTTATTTTGCGATGTGTAATAAAGATATATTGTATTGTGTTGTATAGTGTGTTCTCTGTCTAACATGAAATTATAACATATTATTTTTATATTTTTTATTTAGTATTAGGCTTGTGATTGACCGCCAATTCGCAAGTTATAACTAACAATCCAACCAACAACCTCAACTTATAACTTATTTATTGTTAAACAAATTTTAATTTTGTTTTCGTTCCTAAATAGAGTCCATTTATGATTAGCTTTTTTTATGAGATAATAAAAAATAATCCCATTGATCAGCATGCTCAGCTTTTTTATGAGGTAATAATAAATAGTTAGTCCATTGATTGGCGTCCCTACTGTTCATATTACGACATGGTCCTATTTCGATCACGTCGCCATCAAGAGTTGATAGGCATAGTTCTATTTCGGTTACAGCCGCCTTATGGTTATGGCCATCGATACCTGTAAAAGTTGATGGTGCTTCGTTCGGCTTTTGTTGTTAACTTGGCGCATAAATTGTAACTTGGGGCATACATTGTAACTTGGGACATAAAAATGATGAACAAGCTATTATTGCAGCTTTTAGTGCTCAATTTGATCAATAATTATATTACAATAGAAATACAGACGACTCAAAAGAGACCGCAGGAAAACGCTGGATGCAGGCCGTTTCAGTTTCCTTTAGAAATCGAAGGGGGAGGCCTATGTCCAGCAGTGGACGTCCTATGGCCAAAATGATGATGATAATGATGAATAGAAATAGTTAAAAAAAATATTATCTACTTATAACTTTGTGCACATTGCATCACACTAACCATCTTATGCATAAAAGCTTGATAAGCTAATCTATGCATTAAAAAAAACTATAATATGTTAAACCAAAGATATGTACTTATCGTCAACAAGAAGTGTCACGCATATAAGTGAGACAGAATCTACACTAATATTATAAAGAGGAAAGATTTGTACCTATTTTTGTATGTTTGTATGTTTGTAATGAATAGGCTCCGAAACTACTGAACCGATTTGAAAAATTCTTTCACTGTTGGGAAGCTACACTATCCCCGGGTGACATAGGCTATATTATATTTTGTAGCGAGGCCGAAGGCCGAGCTTACACTCGTGCGAAGCCGGGGCGGACGGCTAGTATTTTATAAAACCGGTTAGCCCATCGAACGTTTATGCATAAGAGGGTATTGATATAAATGCTTAGCTTGTGTGTTTGTTTGTTCCTATTTCACTCCGTAACGGCTGAACGAATTTGGATTAATTTTAGTTATGGAAGTAGCTCTACAGAGTTACAAGGAAAGGGAGGGATCCTTATTTATACATATCACTGTGAACAACTTTTACTACGGGACCAACTCTTCATGACAATGTTTTTTCAACTCGTCGGTGTACAAACGTGGCATGTGCACCGATGGGACGTCAGTCGTTGACCGGTTTCGTTAGGGTGCGGTCGCGTAAATTCAAGAAAAACAGTCAGAGGTTTAATAAAAAACCGGCTAGCGGTAATATGTGAACAAACTGTACAATGCGTTAGTTCTATAAAATGTTGACAGATTGGCGTTATTTTTCAAGTATTTGATTTTGTGTGAGTGAATGTCCGATGAGGAAACTTTAGATATATAAATCTCAATGAGCTTAAGTCATTTTAGTTGACTGTATCAACGAAGTCAGATATGGGTATGTTGGGTAATGCCTTAAAGCGCGAAGTCCATTACAAGTTACATTGAATCCAAGCCTTAGTAATCTAGTTTGAACCGCTTCGAATCGCTTCAGTTTGAACAGGTATTCAGGCATTTACAATTGTCTAGCATTTGGAACTGCTCTTCAATTTCCTGAGACGCCTTTGTTATACTCTCGATCGAGGTTTAGTGAATCAATTGACGTTCAAAGTAGTTTTGAATCAATTAGGGTGCTTTTATGATGATACTAACTGCACGAAGGATGAAGTAAGATAAACGGATTGACAGACCGATCTATACTCTGTCCACAAATCTTAGATATTTTATGTAAACATAGGAGTTACAATGAAAAAAATATCTTTTAAAATGGTAGTTTACAATATTTGACCAAAAAATTGTTCTATTCATTTTTTCTAGTCGTAATATGATCAATTATAAAATCGTTTTGTACTATTTATTTTAATGTAATATCTGTTCTTTACAATGTAATTATAAAGAAAAACAATTTTTGATAGAAAATATTTTATTATACTGCTAAGACAGTAGGGGTCCTAAACATTTCTGGCCAACGCGGAAAAAAAACATGTCGGTTCGTTGTTCCTCTATCATAATATAGTCAACGCCTCTATAATCAACGCAATCTATTACAATCTCTTAATAATGTAAATTTTTAATTTTTTGAACTATCAGAAAATCCCCCATTGTTCCGCACGAGAGCAAAGCCGGGGAGCATAGAAAGTAAATTATTTTCCATAAGTGAAAAATGTTTTGAGCAACTGGCATGTCACTTTGACAGTGACTTTTCGTGACATTTCTTTGTTTACATAAAATATCTAAGATTAGTAAACGGAGTATAAACGGTTTGTAGTTGTCTTTCGATGTGTTGTTGATGTGATGGGCCTCGTTTTAGGCAAATATAATCTGCGAATGTTTTTTTTTTGTAAAAAATTTATTTAAATGTAAATAGTTGCAACGCGTCGTGGTTTCATGTGCTATTTGAAAGGATTAGTTAAATTTTCGGCATAACAATTAAGCTACTCGTATCTCCATACCAAATTTCATCCAAATCCGATAAGCCGTGATAGAGTTGAGTTGGAAAAAACATAACACCAACAATTTTTCCATACTTTGCAAGTATAATTTATTCGTTTTGGTAATTTTATAATAAATGGCAGAAAAAATAGTAAATGGTGTTGCCAATCTCTTTCCAACTGACTTCAAAAAAGGATCTTGATTGGACTGTTTTTTTTTGCGTCTGATAATCATCATTTCATATGGATGAGCTGATGATGAAAGGTACAACTTCTCAATGGTTAGGAGTTGAAAGAAAATTATTTCAAAATTATACGGACATAAATGGACCGATAATTATATTCTTTTAGGCTATTAGAACCGACTTCAAAAAAGATGGTTGTTCTATATTCCACTGTATATTTTTTTATGCATGTTCTCCGACATCACCGCGATACGGTAGGGTATACTATCAATTTAGTCCCATTGTCACCAAGTCAGGATCTGATGATGGGATTCCAGGGAAATCGAGGGCAACCTTCAAATTTTATAGGCACATATTACGGTTTCATATATTTTTGAATTCGTTTTTAATGTGATCCACTTTTTTTGTGTGTCTGTTTTTGTGTCCGAGAAGTGTTTTTAAATATATTAAAAGATTCGATTGATATTTATTGCTGCCATTGTGAATATCAATGACAAAGAATTGTATAACTTCTACACGCAATAATACGGCATAGACTTGTTATTTTAACTCCTATTTACATCAGCCAATTCACATTAAGCCCCCAGACCTCAGTCATGACATTTGTGCAAACAAATGTAAAATTTGTCTCAACACCTTTGATTATTATAATAGGAAGATGTGTTCTCTTCCTATATATATATATATATTTGTTGTTAACTACAATGTACCAGATGGATACTGTATACAAACAGTAAGAAAATAAATAGATACATTTATATTAATCAATATAAAAAACCAAATTCATAAAAATGGCAGATCTGGTTCAAATTGAAATGGGACCACACGGGAAGCACCAGCTTTCAAATAAAAGAAAAAAATAATAATCAAAATCGGTTCACCCTTTGTAAGTTCTGAGGTACCTAACGGAGGTAACTAAAAAAAAAAAAAATTGTGAACTTCCTCCTTTTTGGAAGTCGGTTAAAAATAATACATAATGTATACATTGTTTTTTTTTACGCTTCTCGATAAAAGAGCTGATAATCTTTAAACGGCTGAACAGATTTCTATGTATCTTAGCTGAGATCTCTCGATCAAGTCACCTTTCAAACAAAAAAAAAAAACGAAATGAAAATCGGTTCACCCGTTTGGGAGATACGATGCCACAGATTTACAGTTACAGTTATACACGTTAAACCTAAAACACACCTCTGTTTGCGCTGAGCCCTGATTCTATAACTAAAACAAGCACGTAACACGGCGTTACCTTCTAAAAATTTGGCTTCTATTCTGTAGGAAATATAGGCCAACTTTTTGAAGTTAACTGAACGCGCCGTGTTTTGAGCGTGTTTGTAGTTAATAACTTTTTTATGCCCAGAGCCCTGATTGCATAACTAGTGACTAGTTAAATATGGCATAAAAATCGACTAAAATATAATTAACAATTTAAAAACCCACTTTAAAATGGGTAAATACGCGATATTTTTTTCAGTTATTTTTATTAAAAAACCAAACTACCAAACCAATTTTGATGAAATTTTTATGAGATCACCTCTGAAGTATGGCCTACCAAACATAAAAAGAATCATCAAAATCAATTCATAATTAGCGGAGAAATCGGTGAACATACATTAGAAGGAAAAAAAATGAACATAGTACCTCCTTATTTGAAGTCGGTTAAAGAGCATTCTCTCGTACATAATTTACGAGTATTTATATTGGTCAATCAACAGGCCCTCGCACAAAGTAACTCATATTATTCTAGGGGCTTAAAACTACTGAGCCAAAGTTAATTATTTTGTGTTGGACTATCACTATCTCGAGAGCTTCCTCTATATAAAAAAAAGCTCGTAAATCGATTCGCAAATGTCAGAGAATTCCACGTACATATTTTTATTTAGTCACATCGATTTCCTTCCTCATGTAGGTTAATAAATATAACGATTAAGTATAATATTAAGTCCACATTTGTTGCGAACTAAATTAGACTTTGTCGTAACATCATAGGATCTAAATTAGTTTATTAGAATTTCTAAAATGTTTGTAAATATATAATATGTATAATTGGCAAACTCAGAATAGGTGAATTTTATTATGGATCCCGAATCCATGCGTTTGTATATCAATGCTTTTATGTTTTTTTTTTAATCGAGATGTATGCATAGATGAAGGCGTATCTAGCTATTTAATAAATCAAATACTTATTGAAATCTATACTATACAGAAGTAGATTAAAAAATGTTTCCAAAGTAGGTACCTAGTCTAAAATTGATTCTAATATCCTGGGGGCGGTTGCTAATGGACGCCGACGCCGGTGCTTCCAATAACCGGAGATTGTGAGACATAGAACTGATATACACAAATATTAGGTACAATTTTACCTAAAACAGTTGTACCTACCTGATTTGATCAGTCTGTATTTTTTTTACAGAATTGAATTGAACTTTGTCGTTTTTGCGCAGGATTTTGGGGACAACACACCTTTGATCGTGAAAAACCGTCTCCAGGTTTCCCAAGTGGCTGATAAAAGTTAAAAATAAATACATTCGAGTACCATACATACGCCATACTTGGCGTACTTGAAAATGTATCAGTCAAATTAAAAACACTGTTTTAAACTATCACGGTTATTCAGTACAGTTATATGATTATTTACAGGATATTTACCGTGATAAGGTTGTGAAAGGAGCTCCCGATATCAGTCAGATCAGTAGATCAGTCTTCCCGTGAACATGGTGCATGTAGCTGCATGTAAAGAAGCTCCCGATATTTCGGCGTACTTAGGTAGGGTAGGGTACTCTATTTACCTTCAAAAATGCGGAAAACTGGAAAATCGCGGGTAACCTCGGGTTTTAGCAAGTAGTACCTATATCCTTAATTATGTAAATAAAATAAGATAATAAAAGGAAACAAAAATACTTATACCATACACGGCTGAAATAAATAAATAAACATTATATTAGTTATTAAGCAATGAGTTAGACTTTAATGAGACATACAAAGAAAAAAATTACAATGAAATAAGTAAAAGTACCGACACAATAGGTAGTTAAATTCACTGTGTTCACTTCTATCTAATCTCAAGTCTGCGAGTGAAACTCAATATTGTGTCGTTAAAGTACCCCAGCCAAGCGATTGTGTACCTTAATGGAACCCGAACTTATTGCGTTCTGGTTACTGTTTACAGGAAAAGTGGTCGGCTGTTAGAGGTATTGGACGTCAAAAGGTATCTGAAGGAAAAGAAAAGTTAAGAGAAAAATCAATTTCTAAGTTTAGTGAAGTATCTTATCACTTCCTGTAATCATCGACAAAAGATCATCCATCCTTGCTGTAATCCAGGAAATTTGATATTTTGGAATCAGAGTAATACACAAATACACTAAGGAAACTAAGTAGGCGTTGTACGAGGGTTATTATGGCGTAAAACTTTACGAGTTTTATGATTATTAATTTTAATGCATACGAGCAGATGGATTTCTGATGGTAAGCAGTCGCCGTCGCCTATGGATACTTGTAATACCAGAGGCATCATAAATTATTTGCCTACCTTTTAAGGATTTATTCGAGTTTATAGGTACACCATGTTGTAGCATATCGCAAACACCGCGGAAAGTAGTTCATTCTACATTTTGTATGTGTGAGGCAAGAAAGATCGTGTAATTCGCAGAGTGTGCGAATGTTTGTGGATGAGGCGGTGGCGGCAAGTCCGTGGATAAAATCATGACACCGGCATCACATCAAACAGTTCTTCAGAACACTCCCCGTTGTAAATGCGATAAAAGATACAGACCCAACATCTCTGCGCATGTTGAGCGGCTCTAGGTGTTCGGTGATCTTAGGATCTTTGACAATTCTTACAGCTCTACGCTGTAATGCGTCATGAGGCTCAAGTTGATACTTATTTTTCGCATTTAGCCGTCATATGTGGTATCGAGTTGGCAACGTTGAATAAACACCAGCACATTTTAGTCACGCGTCGCGTTAATTCCACGTATCATAAATTTGACAACTTCACTAGAAGTTTCATACTACTGCAGATAAAGCTCTATTTGTTTAATTATTAAGCACTAGGATGCAGTGTGTTGATTCTAGCCTCGTTAAGTCCCTAGCGTCTGTTTTACGAAGTGATCTAGACAAATGTTTGTAAGCCTTGTGTGAGCAAAGTTTCTAGTTTCTGTATGTTGTTCTCGAGAATAAAAAACCAAATACAATCTACTTAGTTTAATAAACAATAGTTTATAATGTAATTTTGAAGTCATTTTTTAATATATTTAGGAATAGGCTTGCGTTTGACCGCTAACTCGCCTGATATTAAGCGATGGCATCATCGTAGACCGCATGGTCTTCGATGGAGCAAGCTTGCCTAGAAGAAACCGATGTTTTTTGTACATCTAATGTTTTGTCCTTTACTATTTGTGATACTAGTGGGATATCAGATCAAATAAATAGTTTTTTTTGTTCAGGTGGATAGAATTAGTGTGAAGATTATGGGCTAAGTTGCCACCTTAAAGTTAAATTACCCGCTAATTCTGTGGCAAACCATGCTAATAAATACGGATTTCAGGCTTGCCACAAATCCTTAGAATACTAGACCCTTGATATTCCCTCGAAGATACGCCTACCGCCGACTCTATATTTATTTTGAATATTACGTATCTATATATATGTATATAATAGGTCGGGGAAAAAGTCTTTTCGTATTTTGTATGTATAAAGTTGTAGTAAAAATCTCATCGATTGTACTGTTTGTATCTGGCTGGTTTTGATACCATTAAAAATATGACATTTTAAAAAAGGAATATAAAAAGTAAAAAGCAATTTCCCGCCATTTTTCAATTGTTTTTTTGTTCGATAAAATGAGTGAATCTAACGAAGAAACTCGATATATTGTGAAATTTAATTACAAAAAACTGAAAAATGCGACACAAGCCGCGAATAAAATTTGTGACGTTTATGGACCTAATGCAGTGTCATCAAGAGTAGCACAATGTTGGTTCAAGCGTTTTCAGTCCGGGAATTTTGATGTCAAAGATGCAGCTCGCTCTGGTCGCCCTGTAACGGATAAAGTCGATGCCATTTCTGGAAAAGTGGACCAAGATCGGCATATTAGTAGTTACGACGTAGCTGAAGACCTGGGGATTGACCACAAAACAGTTTTGACCCATTTGAAAATAACTGGGTATACAAAAAAACTCGATATTTGGGTGCCACACCAGCTCACTGAAAGAAACCAAATGAATCGTGTACTCATTTGCGATTCTCTATTGAAACGTAAAGAAACCGAACCGTTTTTGAAAAGATTGATCACTGGTGATGCAAAATGGATCACCTACGACAAGAATGTGCGCAAACGATCATGGTCAAAGGGCAGTGAAGCACCACAGACTGTAGCGAAACCCAGATTAACACGTAATAAGGTGATGCTGTGTGTATGATGGGATTGGAAGGGCATCGTTCATTATGAGCATTTACCGCCGGGCAAAACCATCGATTCGGATCTCTACTGCCAACAGCAGATGAGACTCAAACAAGAAATTGAGAAAAAACGGCCGGAATTGATCAACATAAAAAGTGTGGTCTTTCATCATGATAACGCCAGACCGCACACATCTTTGGCCACTCAGCAAAAATTTAGAGAGCTTGGTTGGGAAGTGTTAATGCATCCACCACATAGCCCAGACCTTGCACCCTCAGATTTCCACCTGTTTCGATCTCTTCAGAATTCTTTGGGTAGTGTTAGATTAACATCAAGAGAGGACTGTCAAAACTACTTGTTGCATTTTATTGATCAGAATTCCCAAAATTTCTACAGCAACGGGGTCATGTCACTACCTAAAAGATGGCAACAAGTTATCGAACAAAATGGCATATATATATTATAATTAAATGTAATTAAACTTGAAAAAAATATGTCTTGAATTTGTTTATAAAATACGAAGAAACTTTTTCCCCGACCTTATATATAAATCCAAATCAACAAATCAAACTTGCAAATTTAAGCAGCTATGTCGGTGACTGTGATTCTTCGGTGAATAACCTCGTTCCGGATTTTATCGCGCAAAGAATCTCCGAGCATAAAGTAAAAACTTTTGGCCAGTGTGTTTTGCCAATGATGACATATGGTACTGAGACGTGGTTCATAACTGCTGGCTTTTTTTAAAAACTCTAGGAGTCGAACAGCGGGCAATGAAGCTATGCTCGGAGTTTCTTTGCGCGATAAAATCCGGAACGAGGATATTCACTAACCACAGTCACCGACATAGCTGCTCAAATTTGCAAGTTGATTTGGCAATAGGCAGGCCACATCGCTCGAAGAACCGATAACCGACGGAGAAGAAAGGTTATTTTGGAGATCACGAACCGGAAGACGCAGCGTAGGTAGGCCCACTAGATGAAACGACGACATTGTGAGAGTCGCGGGCATAATCAACTTGCAGATAAAAGTTTTACGTTATTTTCATAATTATCACCAGCCAAAAGACGTCCACAGTCACTGCTGAATATAGTTCTCTCCCTTAGAACTCCACACTGAACGACAGCCTGTCATCTGCATCCACTGGATGCCCGCGACTCTAATAATGTCTGTCCATCTAGTGGGACATCTGTGGGCATCTTCCTAATACTTTCATTTTCGAGCGTGAGACTTAATCGACTCTTTAACTCAGTTGTATTTTTAACCGCCTTCCAAATAGGAGGAGTTTTTCAAAAATGTTTGTTACCGCAGAACTTTTGACTGGGTGAACCGATTTTGATGATTCTTTTTTTTTTTTTTTTGAAAGCTGTTGCTTCCCATTTGGTCGTATTTCAATTTGGTACAGTTCTGCTGAAGTCGGTTTTTTATTGAGAATTATTTTAAGTCCTATCTTCTTTAATTCATCCGAGTCACTGGTAGTAACAATATATCTACGTCGGCGGCCTCGTTGGGGTGACCATGTGGAGGCCGTTACTCGGATTTAGTGCGTACAAGGACTTATTGTCTAGTTGGGAAATACTACTGTTTTACAAAGTAAAAATAAAATATGTATGAAACTTGAGGGTTGCACATATAAATACGTACTTGTGTATGTTAATTAGATAGTCTAAAAAGCCGTCTTCGTGAAAGTCAGGTAAAAGATATTAAATTAAATATATTACAGATTTTAATTACGAAAATTTCATTAATAATTTAGTAAGATAGTCTTTACAACTTGTGTAGCCCTTTTTTATCTATATATATAAAAATCTAATTATGTTGTTTGTCTCGCTAAAACTCGAGAATGGCTGGACCGATTTGGATGAAATTTATATTAGCGAGGCTGAAGGCCAAACTCTATGCGTAAGTAGCGGGTATGGGGTTCTTCAAAAGGGCTGTTAATAGAGTTTTTAAGGGTCGGCATCGTATCTGTGATGTCACTGGTGTTGTAGGTATCCATAGACGACGGCGATCGTTTACCATCAAGCGGCCTGTCTGCTTGTTTGATACCTATGGTATATTAAAAAAAAACTGAAATTGCGAAAAAAATAACTGATGTTCCATAGAAAACCGTCATTGCCACTCGTATGGAACCGATGTTTTTTTTTCCGCATTTTAGGTTGGTCCCATAGTTATGATGAGTTGTAATGATGAGTATATTGACCTCCCTACGGCTTTGTACAGACAGGGTATATGCAAAACCCATATTTACAATATACTGTGCATACTATCTTCAGCTTGGGCCAACCTCGAATTATTGGACGTTCGAGGACGCTGGATGTTTTTGCTAGCAGGAGACGCGTCCGAGCACCTTGCACGTTCAACTGTCGCGTCTATTGGATGCATCAGATAGTTTATTTAAAAGAGGCACCAGTGTCGTTTTTTCATTAAAGGAAATCAAGGGAATATAAACATATAAAGATAATTATCAATATAAAAAACTGACTTCATCAGAACTGGACCAAATTGAAATGGGACTGAAAGCTTTCAAATACAAAAAGAATCGTCAAAATCGGTTCACCCAGTCAAAAGTTCTGAGGTAACAAAGAGTCGAATTGATAACCTGCTCCTTTTTGGAAGTTGGTAAAAAATTGGAAAGAAATGGTTACTGTAGCAAATGCATTCAAAGTAGCCAAGATTCCAGTGTACATTTCATACAAATATTTTCTATTTCTATTCAGGAGGTATCATCGGAATGGGGCACTTTTCATGAAAATAAGACTTTTTCTTATATGCAAGGAATCCAGGTTTTCGCTGCATATTTCATTTTAGAATCGTTTTCCAATGTGATATATAAAGGGTTACACGCATCGGTGGAATTAACCTGGAAAGCATTGTACCTATTTATTATCATGAACAAATTTCACTATGAGTTCACTAACCCTGGGAACAAGAAAAACATATCAGTTGTTCTTGTTCTGTACATTTCGTATTTCGTTGAATCTTTTTTTTATTAATTACTAGCCGCTCGCCCCGACTTCGCACGGGTGTAAGCTCGGCCTTCGGCTTCGCTACAAAAAAGTTTGTTCAAAAAAACCCAACCATCATTTAAATTCAAGCTCTTTTCGATGTGAAAATGATACAACAAAATTATTCCCAGTTTTTCTTAAATGTAAAGACTTCTGCTAGCCATTATTACATTTGGTTATCAAGATCGAATGTCGCGATGCGACCTTTTCTGTCTAAATTGTGCCTTAAATACGAAATTCACACTTTTTCTCAGAAGTAACCGAAATTTCTAAGCCCTAAGGTGCATTTTAAAATGACATAAAAGTATTTAAGAACTCATTTATCTGTAGGTTATTTTTTTTTCAGAATGTTTCAGCAATTCTTATAACAACGAGAATGTTATTTTTTAGAGGCGTTAAATCATTCCTTACAGACTCTGAAGACAATTTTTGTTTACTTAAAATAACATCTATTTCACATAAGATGTGATAATATTGATGTGATAAATTTGAAAAACGATCATCGATTGATGCACGTGATCCCTATGTCATGTGTGTCAATGTCACATGTGTCGTTTACATTGCACTGGTTTTTCGAGCCGTTCGTGACTTCAGTGAGTGGCTTCAACGGAAGATCAGCGCTGTTTGGTACGGTAACAGCATTATGCTGAGTTGAGGCCATTTTTGTGACACAACTTCACTACCTAAGGACCATATTATTATATTTGTTGTTTAAAATAAATATTTCGTTCTTTCTTTCTCTGATAAGAAAAACAACAGATGTTTTTTTAAACACCACAGGTTGTTTTTTGTTCAACAATATACCCAAAAAAATCTGATATATTTTCTTTAGAAGCCATTACGTGAAAACTCATGTATTCTATTTTTAACTCCGGACGTAAAAATAGGGGTGTTATAAGTTTAAAGTGTGTGTCGGACTGAGATCTCGTAGGTTCCAATCGGCTGAACCAATTTTGAGTAAAAAAAAAACTTTTTATTTAATTTTCATTAACTGTTTTAAGAAACTTATCTTCGTTAGTAGAAAATCTTCTACTTTAACTTTCATACAGGTTATTATAAAAGTTACTGAAGTTATGTACCTAAAGGAATTAAAGTTATGTACCTACGTAATAATATTATTAAAATATAATTATAATGTACATTGTTGTAGACGAGTGTACTGGAGAAGTTTGACTTGTAACTATGAAGTTGTTAACATGGGAAGCACCAGCTTTCAAATAAAATAAAAAAGAATCGTCAAAATCGGTTCACCCAGTCGAAAGTTCTGAGGTAACAAACATAAAAAATATAATAAAAAATACAGTCGAATTCAGAACCTCCTCCTTTTTAAAAGTCGGTTAAAAATAGGATCAATCGCATTTAAAGTCACCGGAGATTTTATATGCGTATGCAAATACTAAAATTCAAACGAGCGTTTAAAAAATGGAGCCCCAGTTCTACTCACGTTCTATAATACGAGTATATGGATGAATTTAGTCCACCAAGTTTTGTTCTAATATCCGAAATGACGTCACTATAGCCAAATTATTCCGTATGGTAGCCATTTTTGGTTATTCTGAGACATGGCTCAGAAACTACTGATGTCGATTCATGGCGAATGTCGTGAATTGTCAACATGCGTCAAGGAAATTGTAATTAAGTTCCTATACATCCGAATTTATCATAGATACCATCAAAGCTAAGCGTTTCACTTTTGCTCAGCGATGGAGAAAACACTGTAGTTAGTTTATGTACATTGTACATATTGTACATATGTATGGAATCTACATTATAAGTGTCAGTATGGACAGTGAAAAGAAAATGTAAAAATTATGAAAATATTATTTTCAGAATTTCAAAAGGTAAAAAAAAAACGGCAAACAGCATTTGTCTGATGGTAAGCAATAATGGGCGCTGCACTAACTTTATATTCGATGATTTGCTAACCCGGAGAAGTGATTTTAGGAACGCTTTTTGAAACCCACCATGTAGAAGTTCGGTAGGAAGACATGTGGGGGAACGACATTCCGCTCAATGCAGGACCGCAAAAAGAAAAGGTTGAAGAAAGGAGCGGAAAAACTAAGCGGAAGCGGATGATGTGGGATTTCTAGCTCTGAAATAGGGGTGCACTCCGTTGTGTGACTCAGAGTCACACAACGGGCAATGGAGAGAGCTATGCAGAGAACCAGAGTCACCGACATAGCTATTAAAATCTGTAAGTTGAAGTGGCAATGGCTAGGCCACATCGCTCGAAGAACTGATAACCGATGGGGAAGAAAGGCTCTTGAGTGGAGACTGCGAACCGGAAGACGCAGCGTAGGTAGGCCTCCCACTGGATGGACCGACGACATTGTGAGAGTCGCGGGCATCCAATGGATGCAGATGGCAGGATGTCGTTCAGTGTGGAGGTTAAAAGGGAAGGCCTATTTTCAGCAGTGGACGTTTTCTGGCTGATGATGAATAGGGGTAAACTTTTAATTGTGTTATACTTTAAAAGAAGAGCTAAGAAGCTTTGTTAAAAATGTGTAGATATGCCTGGTTGTCCTCGCTCTCCTCGCTCGTGCTATCGTTCCGAGAGTTGAAATGAGATTAAGCGGGGCGGGCGGGAGTGATTGCAAGGTGGTAGCGAGAACGACTCGGCATTAGCGTTCATTTATCTGGAACCCTTCTGAATGATAAAGGAGCTGTCGCAAGCTGTTTTTTTATTGCAATCGTATTAATACAAAATAAAATATTTTCTATTTGTATTCTATCTGCCATAGTGGCAGATATCTGTCACTTAGAAAACTCTGGCAGAGTGGGTACGAAAAGGCAAATCTGTTTGATGGTTGATATTATGAAAATTCTTACGCAGCGCTTTGATTCTACTTTTATGTGCGAACTGCTACTCTATGGAAAGCGCTGCCTAAATGGGTGCTCTGTGATAGTTACAATCTGGGTGTCTTCAAATCGCAAGTGAATCGGTTTCTTCTCTACAAGCGTGCTCCATCGTAGGGCAAGCCTATTTATTATAAAGTATTTTATATAGTATTGTAGGGATATGCTTCCCTACGTGCTGATTATTTCATACCCTCATCTCACATTCCACCTTATTTTAATTTACATTTAAACTTTTTTTAACTTTTACAGACCACTAAATACTACTTGATTTTATTTCTATAATTTTAAAATTGGAAAGAACGAAACAAAAAAAAGAACACCTAGACTGGATTACACCAGAGGCTCTGGAACGGAGCGGTCGTGTGAGAACTTGAAAAAAAACCTTGAAAGGTTCTTCTTAAATCTTTATACTTGAAGAAGTCGCCGTTATCAATATCGAGCAAAAACGAGAAAAAAAATCACATTTGTTGTATGGGAGCCACCTTAAATATTTATTTTATTCTGTTTTTTAGTATTTTATGTTATAGCGGAAACAGAAATACATCATCTGTGAAAATTTCAACTGTCTAGCTATCACAGTTCATGAGATACAGCCAGGTGACAGACGGACAGACGGACAGCGTAGCCTTAGTAATAGGGTCCCGTTTTACCCTTTGGGTACAGAACCCTAAAAACAGCCTAGAGTGTTTCGTTTCATCCCACACTGAAACAGGAGAACAGTGAGTAATCGAATATATTTTTTCTTAATAATGGTTGAATCCATACTGTGTATACATACAAACCAGTACAATAGTTGAACATAGCAAGGAAATTGTATTTGCTACGAGTAAACAATCAAAGGGAAGAAGCTTTCGGAACATCACGGCGCCGTGTTTACTCTGTTTTCTTTTCCATATTTTCTGTTTGTGGGATGCATTTCAGAGGTCGGAATTAAAGTGGCGGAGCGTTTGCTAACAGATTTATTGTTCTACTGAATCCTTTGTATGGATGTTTCAGATTAAGCGTTTTGTGTGTTGCGTTGGTTGAATTTCAATTGTTTATATTAAGCTTGAAAAGAAGTAAGCTTGGGTTCGATTCCCACGTAGGACAAACATTTGTGTGATGAACATTTGTGTTTGTTCTATGTCTGGGTGTTAATATATATTTAAGTATGTATTTAAAAATATATGTGTACGTATATCAGTCTCTGGCAGCCATATTACAAGCTTTGCTTAGTTTGGGGTCAGATGACCATTTGTGCAATAATGTCCCAGATATTTATTTTATTTATTTATTTAGTATTCTACTAAAAATAAGATTTTTTATTCAGATCAGATCAGAAATGAGGAGATCAGGAAGTGGCAGTGACAGGGCACATAGCATGCAGATCAGATGGCCAATGGGGCCGAAAGGTTATCGAATGGAGACCACGGACCAGTAAGCACAGCATGACCGCAGGAAAACGCTGGACGCAGGCCGCTTCCCACCAGCGCTTTGGAGATCTATGGGGGAGGCTTATGTCCAGCAGGGGACGACCTATGGCTGAAATGATAATGATGGTGCTGAAAGCGAGGCTCTCTTTAAAAAAGAAATTACACTACACAACGTTGTTATATTTTACACCCCAATCGTGTATTTGAACTGTTATCAATATTCTTAGTACGCTCAGTTTATGACGTACTACGTTTATGGAATTAGTATTTACGATTCCTTAAACGCATTTACGATAGGGTTTATGGTATGATGCGATATTGGAATTACCGACTTGACTACGGTATTTTATGACGGACAGTTTGGGAGACAGATTAGGAAGAAATTCTAGGGCGATATAAAAATACAAAGAGTTTATTTATTTATAGAAAAACTAACAGCTTTTTACACTAAGATATACAATGAAAAAACTATAGAAAGCCAATTGCAGGTTCTAACGAATAGATATATAAATTAGATAAGAAGTTAAACATGTGCAAACACTAAGAGACATTGTGGTAGTATAGAATTTTGAAAAAGTATACATACAAAAATAACAAGGTAAGCAATAGTTAAAAATTATAATTTACCAAGAGCGTGTCGAGACACGCATATGGTAGGGATCCGTAATCAAAGCCATACAATTGTAGTGATAGTTCAGAAAATTATGGTTATAGAAAAAATCGAACGAACGAAGCTTTGTGAACTTAGCCAAATTTCAAAGGTACCATCCCGACATAGTTTTACTTTTTATGGTTTAAACATGGAGAAAACTGATTGAGAAACATTATTTGTTAAGACCATTTTACAAAAAGGTCAATGACCTATGTATGAGCTAGAACGCTTTGAATTTATTACAGTTTTATCGCTGTTACTCAAAAATTCATCATCAGATAATGTTCGAAATAATTTTGAATGAAGGTTTTAAATATGACCTATCTGTATTGTAAGATTCAAAAGTTTCTATGTTTTATAGTTTAGAAATGCAGGGGGGGGGGGGGAAACCAACTTTTTGCCACTTTGGCAAATAGGCTTTGGCTACTTTGGCATTTTGGCTATATTTCGCAAAGTATATATTTTATAAAAAAGTGATGTATGAAACTCTACCTTCATTTTAAAAGACCTTTTCAACGATACCCCATACAAGTAGTTGGAGTAAAAAAAATATATTTCATCCCCATTTTACATGTACCAGAGCCACCCCTAAAACACAATATTATATATCTTTTATACTTTTAAAATTGAGATCTACATTACTTATCTCATTATGGAAAGTTTCATTCGCTTATCTTAATAATTATAGAAGTTAGGTTTTAAAAAATTCGGATGGACGGACAGACAGACAGACGGACGGACAGAACGAATTTATAAGGGTTCCTTGTCGGGCTACGGAAACCTATAAACGAGTTTATATTGAGTTCTATCAATAAAAACGCTATCTAATCTTTTAGTTTTGCTCGAGTGGTAGTATGTACTCGTATGCTTTACAATCTGACGGCACCCGGTTCGATCCTCAACCCTGCTTGGCTGGTTCGTCTCGGCTTACTATTTAATATTTGGTTCAAGTCTTTTAATTTTCTTTAAATCTTAGTTAAAAAGGTCCCATCTAAGTAAGAGTTCCAATCCTAGTCCTAGTGTTATGTGGTCAAACGCAAATCTTTATAATGATAACATGACGTATAGTTAGATTTTTTTAAAGAATGTCGATAGCTAAGAACACACACATACACACATCATCAGACAATTAACGTCCACTGGATGGGGATTATGGCAACACCCCTCTCTATGACGGAGGCCTTGTCCAAGGCCTCCGTCATAGAGAGGGGTGTTGCCATAATCCCCACGCTTGGCAGGCGGCTTGGGGATCGCAGTACGTTCACCGTGTACTATTAGAACGCTGCTGCCCATCCTCCGGTGGTTCTGGTCGCAGTTTTAGGACATACCCGGGTCCTAAGTAGCTAAGAACACGAAATCAAAATGGGTTCAGCCATTTGTGAGCTACAATGTCACAAACAGATACACAGCTACACACGCTAAACTTATAACAATTGTTTGTTGGGACTTAAAATAATTCATTAGTGCAATATTTATTTGATCCAAGTTGTTGATTTACCATCGTCTGTACTCCCTGTTTATTATTTATTATTATTTCAGAAAAGGAAAATGTAATTAACAATAAAACATTAAATATGCAAAGGATTCAGCTTTTGATGTTCACTTAGAAAATCGTTGGATGAAGGTTTCCGTATTCATTAATTTACATATTTGGTGCCTAAAATAACTTTATGTTGAGATTACTCAATTTAACAATAAGAAGTATGAATCTTGCAGATGGTTTCCTAAACACGTAAATTATTTATGAACTCTTTGTTAATTTGCAAATAAGATCCTAATTGTGTGTTCAAAATCATCATAAAAATCTTTGAAGTCGATATTAACCTACTTATTAATCGTCAAATCAATTTGAACTGCGTTCAGCGGTGTTTCCGAGTAGCTACAACATGGAATTCTACCAAAGGCGAGTTAATAGTCTTAAAAGATCGGGAACGAATATTATTTTATTATGCACAATTTATAAAACAGAAAATATAAGAAAACTTTTAAACTAACTAATAACTAAAACTTAAAATAACTATATAAAAACTTAAACTAAACGACCATTATTGGAGGGAAAGGTCCTCAGAAAGCAGGCGGCATTGCCACGTTGAATGGCAATGCTCAATTTCTGTCTGAAATAGAAGTCAGCATTCTGAACACTCGACGCTTCCACCAATCGCCTGGTCAAAGCCCGATAAAGCCCCGAAAAGGCTGACCCCCACGTATTTGTGCCTTTTGATGTTATAGGCATTCAATTATGAAAACCTCAGGATAATAAGTCCTTCTTCTGAGATCATAACCCATTCTAAGTGTCACCATAATATGGCTACAAAAGCTTGTAATTTTTTTTTATTTGCTACTAATGTATCACGATTGATTTAGTTTTTACGCTCCTCAACCTTTATAACAAAAGTACTTTATAAAGTATAAATAAATCACTATCAATCTTAACCAACACCTCGCTGAAAAGAGAAACATTAACTCGTAAATAAGCTTGAAAATTCTTTAAAAAACACTTCACGAGATGAGTTTTTTATCCCTCTTAGGGCACAGGAGACATTTTCAATCAAGTGTTCTAACTGAGCCCAAAAGGAATTGTTTCAGGAGCGTTTCAAGAAAGTATAAAAGAACTTAGTTTTTCAATAAAGCTGAGCGCTTACCGTCGAGGAAAATGACAATTTTCCATTTAAAATGTCTTTATTTTGTCGTGGAAATTGATATTTTGTAATACCTTACCATAATTTTTTGTATACAAAATAATACCTCAGTGGACTTCGTTTGAAATGATAATGAAAAAATGATTTGTAGCAAACATGGACCATATTATGATTTTACAAACTAACGTCCCTCACGTTCGGAAGTTGTAAGTATGTCATACGATGATAAATTCACATGTCATGGTGTCAAAAGTGTTTGCGATCTACTATTTTTACTATTTATTACATGTGTCAAGTCAATTTATGTCAATAAATTAAATTATCTCCTTGACATCATGTCATAAATAGTGAAAAAATATCTTACATTTTTATTTATCTGCTTAACAATCTTTTAATAATTTTTCATATACGAAAAACATTTCTCAATAAACCATTTAAGTATATGCAAATTGTCTACATTTTTGAATCGGCATTTCCCTGTTCTCGTTAGGATAATTATTATAATATACTAGCGACCCGGTTTCGCACGGGTAGATATACGTTTTATTTTATATATATATATATATATATATATATATATATATATATATACTAGTCGACCGCCCCGGCTTCGCACGGGTGTAAGCTCGGCCTTCGGCCTCGCTACAAAATAGTATCCTATGTCCGTCTCCTGGTTCTAAGCTACCTCCCCACCAATTTTCACCCAAATCGGTTCAGCCGTTCTTGAGTTATAAATAGTGTAACTAACACGACTTTCTTTTATATATATAGATATAAACCTTCCGTGAAAAATTATTTAACTGATAGTGAAAACCGCATCAAAATCCGTTGCGTAGTTTTAAAGATAAAGGGACAGACAAAGGGAAGCGACTTTGTTTTATACTATGTAGTGATAGTGATATTTTTATACACAGTTTTGCTTAGTTTGGGGTCAGATGACCATGTGTGCAATAATGTCCCAGATATTTATTTATTATTTATATCGTTTGACAATATTGCGCTTATGTAAGCTAGTATTGTGAATAGGAGATGAAAATATTTTGTCATCTTTAATTCTTGACTTTCTGTTAGTTCTTTTAATGGATAAGTCGATGCTTGACTAACATTCTGATTTGCATTATGTAAAGACCGGTCAAGGGCCACAAGTTTCATTAAAACTGTGTAGTACAAGAGTCATGAGTACCTTTATTACAAAATGACTCTGATGCATTTCTTTTGCGCTAGGAAAGCTTTGTTAATGTTAGTGAAATTTCCCCAGAGTAAAAGTCCATATCTCAGGACTGAAGCAACATAGCCATGGTAAGCAGTGAGCACCGCAATTTCACTCACAGTACTCTGCACCGTAGTAGTTTTAACGCAGACAAAACGGTTTGGAGGACACGTGTGCTATATGAGCTTTCCAGTTACAATGTTAGTCTACATGAAAGCCAAGAAACTAAATTCTTCGTTTTTAGGGTTCTGTATCCAAAGGGTAAAACGGGACCCTATTACTAAGGCTCCGCTGTCCGTCCATCCGTCTGTCACCAGGCTGTATCTCATCAAGAACGATCATATAGAATTCTTGATCTCATGAACCGTTACAGTTAGACAGTTGAAATTTTCACATATGATGTATTTCCGTTGCCGCTATAACAACAAATACTAAAAAATAGAATAAAATAAATATTTAAGGGGGCTACCATACAACAAACGTGATTTTTTTGCCGTTTTTATAGATAATGGTACGGAACCCTTCGTGCGCGAGTCCGACTCGCACTTGGCCAGTTTTTTTATATTAGTTGTCCTCTGCATTCCACTACATAACTGCCTAATTGCGAGTTACAGTTATGAAATTATATGTCCATTTGGTGTTACAAATATGAGCATGTAAATCGTTATTGTCAAAAAAATTTTTTTTTGATTCTGTTACAAAAAAAAATTGATCATTTATTGTTATTCTATTTTTGCTGCGGTCAAGATAACCAACACGTCATCTGCAATAAGTAAGATTGTTTTTGACTTCGTAGTCCATAGCTAGATTACATCTTCATCAGCCAGAAACGTCCACTGCTGAACATAGGCCTCCCCCTTTAACCTCCACACTGAACGACATCCTGCCATCTGCATCCACTGGATTCCCGCGACTCTCACAATGTCGTCAGTCCATCTAGTGGGAGGCCTACCTACGTTGCGTCTAAATTACATTATAAATATATTTTGATGTTTAGTCTAAGGCAGATAAAAAAAACATTTACTAAGCTTTACCCACGGTTTACTGTATACCGTAGGGATCGGGAGCCAAACATTTTTAAAGATTTGTTATCCTAAATGCTGACGTCTACTTTACTCAACTCGCATGGTTTAGACTCAAAAATTGCTATACAACGTGGTAATTGGGTAAAAATTTCCATTGCATTGTAACAATTCCCATTTGTTGCCATTTAATGGTTTCTTAAAAAAAAAATAGTAGTTAGGATTAGTTTGTACAATGGATTATTTTAATTAGATTAAAAGCCTAAGAAAAAAAGAAGAATCATTTATTAAACATTTTGTTTTTTATCCGAGTTCCAAAAAGGAGGCGGCTATCCATTCGACTGTATATTTTTTGTTTGTTTGGTCCAGTTCTGATAAAGTCGGCTTTTTATATTCATAATTATATCACACTTCTCTGATATTCTAACCAACCGTAGGCCGGTTTACCGTAGGCAAATGCGACCATATTTTCTAATATGCAAAGGGACAAGGGTCTATTCCAAATTCCGCCTAACAGATATTGATATTCCACAAGGCTCCCATAAAGATTTCGTATTGCAATAGAAATAGATGTTATAGCGTTGTAACAGTATGGATACATTGTAGGAGAACTAATACAAATTGTTTTCAAACATTATTATTTAAAAAAGTCTTATTAATCGACTTAAAATGCGACAGTCATAATTATGATAATTTACGGGATATTGCCCGTGGTAAGGTTGTGGAAGGAGCTCCCGATATTTCGGCGCAGTTACATGCACCACGTTCAAGGGCAGACAAACAAAACAGGTGTTTAAAAATGCGAATCCACGACTAGGAACCTTAAGGCTGTGGATAAGAAGGAGTAAAATCTATAAAAGGGAGCTAGAAGCTATGAAACGACTGAATGTATTTATGTAAAATTTAAGCAGTATTAATATCGTGAATAAGATTGCAAATGTTCAGTGACAGTTCCATTTAGATTCAAAGAAGTTTTCATACTCAAAATTTATTTTTTATTCAGTTGTTAAAAAAATTGTTTGAAGCTAAATGTTACTGAATACTTGCATTAAAAATGTTACGTATTTTTATTTTCTTTATTCTTATAGCTTACATAAATGCGATATTCATTCATTGTGTACTTTCAAACGTTTAGAAATGCGCGACCCAAATAAAGGTCGCACGAAAGTTAGGCTCTTAAATGACTATTTCTGTGAACTGAGAGCAAAATAAATTATAGACAAACCTTACCATAAAGTTAGAAGCCAAAACGACGGAATGAGGTGTCGATTCATTCATATTTTAAGTGGTGGTTCGGGGACCCATTTTCGTTGAGTTCGCACTGGACCCTAATTCTGTGATGTTTATGACCATTGGTGCTGTGTAAGGTTGTCCACTGCACATTATGAGGCAAACATTGTGTTGAAAAATCTTTTATAAGCTAGTTTTAAATAAATAAACAACTTAAACATAAAAAAAGAAACACATCAGTCATAGGACTGCACGTCATAAGTTAAAACTTAAGTATTAATTCACCTATTCTACGAGAGATGGCGCTTATTTAAAATAAACGGTACAGTGTTATGTAACATGTATTCTGTGACCGCGTGACAGATATCCTGACGATGACGCAAGTTCCATGATTTTTGATTAGGTACCCATAAAGTGCTCAACGCGCCTAAAGAAGTTTTCACTTCATAAACTCTTTTAAATTTTAAATCCTAGTACTTAGTAGTAGTATTTTAAGTGTATCGCGAAACCCACAAGTGTTCGAGTGAAAGCTTATCCACATATGATATTATATCATAGATCAGTGGAAATCGCATACTGTGCATTCATGTGATCTTTCTTGCCTCACACATGGAAAACGTGGAATGAACTACTTTCCGCGGTGTTTCCGAGAATCTACAACAAGGGGTTCTTCAAAAGGCGAGTTAATAGATTCTTAAACGGCTAAAAAAAATTGCCTCTATTAGTATTACGTACAATATTTATTTTAATATTAATAAAATTAGGGTTACAAAACTTATTGCAATATGGTTGCAATTTATTTTATTTATTTTATTTTATTTATTTTATTTATTTTATTTATTTTATTTATTTTATTTATTTTATTTATTTATTTTATTTATTTTATTTATTTTATTTATTTTATTTATTTTATTTATTTTATTTATTTTATTTATTTTATTTATTTTATTTATTTTATTTATTTTATTTATTTTATTTATTTTATTTATTTTATTTATTTTATTTATTTTATTTATTTTATTTATTTTATTTATTTTATTTATTTTATGTATTTTATTTATTTTATTTATTTTATTTATTTTATTTATTTTATTTATTTTATACATTTTATTTATTTTATTTATTTTTATTTTATTTTATTTGGAAAACATACAGTGATAAATAACTAGATTACTTATACATATATTAAATAATTAAACACCATTTACTTAGCAGTTTTCATTTACAGTCGCTGGTTATCGCTGTAGGATTCCCTGTGTTGGCAACGTATAGTTGTGATGCCTCTGGTGATACAAGTATACATAGGTAATGGTGACTGCTTACCATCAAGCAGCCTGTTTGCTTGTTTGTCATAAGTATAAAACACAACACTTTCCGTCTTACTTAAAAATCTTTTTACATTCTTGAGAGACCTTTGATCTGCGGATCAAGCGAAATTCTTACCTAAAACCAAAAAAAAAGTTGCGAGGGCTTTGAAAGCGCTCTCAATAGCTGTCAAAATTTTACCACTGGCCGGACGTTGTTAAGAGACCTTTGCGAGGCAATATGGCGGCTTTTTAACCAATCAGCATAGATCACAGTATATATCGGCCAATCAGCATTTAGCTGATTGAATAACATTCTTTTAGGTTGTTTTTTTGTTGTTTGGCTAAGTTTTGTGGTTATTTATCATGGATTTGTGCAATTCCGAAGGGATGTGGACATGTTACGCCAATTTAGAGCTCCCGCGTTGAAAAGAAGGATACGCCAGAGAATTAAGGCGTGATCCGATACATGGTATATATGATTTATCGGATGATGAATTTCGGCTGAGGTACCGTTCCAGCAATGAAAATATCCGCCGGATTTCTGACTTGCTGAGGGCAGACCACGGAACACTATTCTACAGGTGAATCTGCGAGGTGGCGGCATCCCTGTGGAACTGCAAGTAATGGCAGTAATCAGATATTGGGGCCACCATGAGGTAGATAAAAAATACTTATTTTGTTCAAGTTTCGTGTTATGCAGTATTTATGTGAATCCAAGATAAGTAAGAAAGTTATGTTTTATTTTTAGATCCAAGAAGACTGCGCGGATTGAGCCAGCAGACGCTGTCACGTGTGGCCCGCAAAGTAGCAATAGCGTTGGCTCCCAAAAGTTCACAGTAGGTACATAAAAATGCCTTTGAATATTATGATGGAAAAAGCCAACGCTATCAGCAAGTTTGAAGCTATTTGCGGCCTTCAAGGGATTATGGGTGCAATAGATTGCATGCACCTAGAAATAATGAAGGAGACGTTGGCCCGTATCACATCAACAGAAAGAGACATTTCTCTATCAATACCCAAGTAAGTACATATCTTGCACAATGCCATTCCAGCTTGTATATTATAATCCATGTCGGTATTCGTAGAACGGCATGCAAGATTTTATAGTCACGCATAGCTTTCTAACCCTGCCGCACACTGCTACTGTGTTAGGAAGACAAGGTCAAGTCCCAGCAGTGGGAACTCATGTTTATAGGTATTATGATAAATCACATGTGTCACTGACATTGCTGGGTGCAGCTAGTTATCAGTAAATAATTTTTAAATGTAAAAAACGATTTTCAGATCGTCTGTGATGCTGACCTTAAAATATGTGACATCGTGGCACTGGAGGCAGCACACATGATGCGTTTTAACAACCGGCATATCCGAACCCGCAATGTTGTTGAAAGGTACTTCAGTGTCTTGAAGCAGCGATTTCTGATATTGCTGAAATTGATGAGGGGTAACTATGCCAATATCAAAACTACGATAGTGCTGTTCTGCACAATTTGTCGATTCTTTACAAAGAACTAGGTGAGTTACTCTTTTTTTTATTAGCTTTGCATCTAGCATCTCAGCTTTTTGTTCGAAGAGGATCGGAGAGAGGGTTAAAATAAAAATAGCCTTTATTCTCTGATCCAATTACACAATTATATACTAGTTATACTTACTACTTAATTAAAAAAAAAACAATACTTAATTCTAAAAAAAATTGTTTGTAACACCAGTTTCAGAATCAGGTTGTCCTCACTGGACATAGGCCTCCTCTAGAAGTGGCCATTTCTCCCTATCTCTGGCTATTATGCGCCACCCACTTTTGGTAGGTCAGCCTCCCACCTTCTATGTGGTCGTCCCCATGATCTCTTCCCATCTCCGGGGTACCACAATATGACCTCTTTGATCCATTTTTGTTTAGGGAGTCTGACTACATGTCCTATCCAATGCCATTTTAGTCACTTGATTTTCTGTGAGACATCTGTCACGCATGTGGCCTTCCATATTCTGGTCAGTCTTCACTTGTCCTTCAGCTTAATGGGCAACATGCTTCTCTCCATTCCTTGTTGACATACCTTGAGTTTTTGGGTGCGAGCCCTTGTTAGGCTCCAGGTTTGGCACCCATAGGTAAGTATTGGTAGAATACACATGTTGTACACTTTACGCTTGGCAGGCATTGGGATTTCTTTGTTCTTCAGTTTCTTTTAGTGTAATGAGCTCAGGTGTAAATAACAAACAACACCTGGGCTCGTTACTGGAGAAAGGGTTACATTCTGTTAAATCTACTGCTTCATCCCACTGGTAGTCTCAGGGTGCTTTGTGTGACAGTGGACATAATTGTATCCACCCGTTGTCCCACCAAAATAAGTTTTAAATGTCTGGCTATTTATTTTTCTATTAATTCATTAACATTTCTCAGAATCTCCACTCTCAAATGACTAGATATAGGAACATTGTAATGCATTGAATATGACAATCTCCTTTTTTTAACCGACTTCAAAAACGGAGGAGGTTCTACTGTATTTTATTATGTATGTTCAACGATTTCTCCACCAATTATGAATTGATTTTGATGATTCCTTTTTTGTTTGGTAGGTCTTACTTCAGAGGTGGTCCCATATAAATTTCATCAAAATCAGTTAAGTAGTTTGGTTTTTAAATGAAACTACTACTACTCACTGAAAAAAATATGTCATCCAAGTAAACAAAACTGCGTATTTACTAATTTTGAAGTCGGTTTTTTTAATTGATTATTTATTTCCTCAGATACAGCACAACTTTAACATGAAGAAATGACAAACAACGAGGACATTATCAATGATGACATTGGCCGAATAAGTCAAAGCATTTTTATGGAAAATAATTTATTATAAAATATATTACACTTACACAAAAACTAAACATGTATTTTAATTAAAAATCTTACATAAGAGCATAGATTTTAAATATGTAATCAAATACTAAACATATTTTCAGTACTAATTCTCTCATAGTATTTTTATAATTATATTAAATAGGTATGTATTTTTGATTAACTTTACTCTCGAGGTCTAGCCCGGATATTTGATAGGCATTGGTGGAGCTGAAGCCAACCCCAAGAGTCCCTAATTCTAATTCAAAGTTAGGGTGACAAGACCTGCACTGACACTGGCTGGGGTGTATTGTGCATTTAGCTAAACACATTTACATAAACCAGCCAAGCTCCTAAGATAACAGAGCAAGGCTTTGGGTCGCTGCCTAAACTATTCTATCCCTATTTTGCCAGGTGTTTTGGTATTGGAGACTTGTGGTTGTTGATTTTCTTTAAGGAGTCTCGACTTGAATCATGTCTTCTGTAGCCTTGCAATAGTACATGCTACATGGACTCGTTTTCGTGTAGAAAGCTCGACAGCACCTAAAAAAAACATAATAACATTAGAACACATGACAGAGTTTTGACTTCCTACCTGATTGCACAAGTATATGGCAAGCAGGATCAATTTGCGAACCACTATAGCTGTGGGTAAAGACTTCGGCACGCCTTAATTAAATCTTATCATATTTTTTTTGTCACAATCCGGCTCCAACTCAGCATGATGCCGGTTGTAAACAACCGACGCTGGTCTTCCGTTGGGCCGGCAGGTGACTTCACGCACGAACGTACCACACGGCACGTGCACAAACTAACTAAATGCTTAATTTATTGAATATTTAACTAAACGAGCAATTATTAGACTGCCCCAGTGGCTCAATTGCTAGTGAACCTTCCTTCTGCGCTTATTGGCGCGGGTTCGAGTCCCACCTACAACAAACTTTCATGTGATGAACAATTGTGTTTGTTCCATGTCTAGGTATTAATATCCATTTAAGTATGCATTTAAAAATACACAGAGGGAGTGGTCTCGGATTCTAATTGTCGCGAGGAACACTGAAGTACAAGCAACAGATGGTAGAAGTAACATGTTTATCTATTTTTTATTTATTTGAAGAACCAAGGTTTTGGAGGAATTGTAGGTTGTATTTGGCCATAAATATTGCCTGTGGTGTTCTTAGACCTCTGGCAGGCCATATTCCAAGTAGTTGTGGTTGGCAAACAGAGGAAAGATCATGGGTCATGTTAGAATAACGCCTTGGCATAATGAATCGAATTTGAAACAAGGAATGGTGCGTGGCCTGCAATCCAAAACTCTTGGACCTCTTTTATAATAGATCATGTTAATTCGTGCATTTTTAAGGGTCAGCATACAACTAAAACTTGGTAATTACCTTTTCCTGTTCACTCCAATTTATGAAGCGATTTTTTTTTACGAGCTCCATTTCTAATCCTTTTTATCCTTAAATTTCGGCTCCAGCAGAGTGTTTTCGCTACTGAATGCTGAAATCGAAACTGTTCACTGTTGAAATCGGCTTGTTTTCACTAACACAAGTTAAAATATTATTTATTTATACAGAAAATGCGCAAAAATTTAACCCAGATTGACACACGCGTGCTCTGAGTACCGTCAAATTTGACACCTGACATTGACATTCATATTACCACTGACGTAAAAATCAAAATTTTCATACATTATTCGTTCAACAAGAATTTTAGTCGATTATTTTTGCTATAGTCTGCGCCAACTGAATGATTTTTGTTTCTCTGTGGGTATTTTATCTGAGAGAGGGATAAAATAGGTTTATGCAGATATATGGGTGAAAAAAAGTTGATCCTGGATCAAGTCTTAAAACGCCTCGCAATTGAGAGAGGTTTGCGAGAGGATTATTGTGAAGATTTTTAAGTAAGACGGTTTATATATAAAAATTACTTTCGAGTTAGTAAAATGCGTCATCTCTCGCCTGGGCATGATAATATTTTGCACTATTTTTTGTATTTTGTGGTGGTACGGAACCCTCAGTACGCGAGCCCAACTCGTACTTGGCTAATGTATTGCTTTTGGAGGGTCAAAATTGTATTAGGTTCTGAATTTAAGCCTCTACTTTCATTTTACAAAGGGTCTCACAAATAACAGTTTCAAATAAATAAATACGATCGGATCCGGAGTATTCAGTGCGAATGAACAAACTTGAAGTTATCCAATTTACTCACTGAGATGGATAAAGCTTAACTTGAGCAAATTTAACTGGGAGTTAAGTTAAATTAAGTGATTGCTTGTTGCGTTAATATTGTAGATGATTTAATTTGATACGCAGCCATTTTGTTTGATGAATATTAAAGTTTTGTAGTAGTAGGACTCTTGCAGAGGTCCGCCTGGGGAAGTACCACACCTTTTCCAGTTATTCAACCGCCAAGCAGTAGTGTGCAAACACTATTGTGTTCCGGATTGAAGGGCAATGTTTCCAGCAAAATTACAGGGCACACAGATTTGACATCTTATATATCGGGGTGACGAGCGCAGTGCATTGCCATCCAGGGTTTTGAACTGTTGAAGTTCAAAATTCTGAGTGACGTTGAGCTGTTATGGGCAAGCGTGAAGAGCCATCAGGCGAGCGACTTTGCTCGTATCGACACTCAGTATTATAAAGAGAAAAAAAAGTATGGTGTTTTTGTAAACGCTTTTTGTAGTTTTATTTATAACTATGATAAAGATTTTCTGAAAGTGATTTTTACTTCAGATCAGACAATTAAGGAAGATATAATAAGGAAATAAGGTAAGCTCTAAATAAGGCTAGACGTCTCAAACTCACGCTGCAGACCACAGAAATATTTTTTTTGTTTAAATTAGAACGGCTGTCAACGGCTTATTTGTAAGAAATTTGTTGTAGCCACCTGCACCCATAAACCCATAGCAACTGTGTTAGCAATTATGACGCTGAGTTCGATGCGTTGACATTAATAAGAATGTTCAATCACATATCTGTCACAATACCTGGCGACAGAGTTTCTTTCTTATTTCCGTTCTATTTAGTTCTCTTTTCTGTGCTGCAGACGACCTTGCCGCCCTTTTGTTTTGACATGGTGATGATAATGAATATTGGGTCCACAACATTCACGAATGTAGTGTCCTAGCTTAATCGATTATTGATAGAAATACTGACAAATAGATTTGATTTCTATTTCTTTACAGAGTATAATTTAGCTTGCAACAAAGTACACATAATTCACAGATTAGTATAGTTTTAGTTTACTCTTGGATCGGATACTTTTAAGCGTGCAATGTATATCTATACCAATATATAAAGAGGAAACATTTGATTGTTTGTTTGTTTGTTTGCATTGAATAGGCTCCGAAACTACTGAACCGATTTGAAAAATTCTTTCACTGTTGGGAAGCTACACTATCCCCGGGTGACATAGTTTACATTATATTATGTAGCAAGGCCGAAGGCCGAGCTTACACCCGTGCAAAGCCGGGGTGGGCGACTAGTTTTAAATATCTTTCATTTAGGTTTCCGTCATTTTATATATCTTAAACTAAGCCTAGCTACAAAATAAGAACCTACATGCTCGTAGGTACAAGTATGTTAGAAAACAAAACAATTTACAAAGAGAAAAGCACATCTACAAAACCCAAACGAGACAGCATTTTTCGACATTCGCAACGTAGGGCGAAATAAATAACAAGGAGCGAAATAAGGATTAGATAAATTTCAGGGCCTCAAACCCACAAAAACATGGGCCAAAATTATCTCAGCTCTAAAAATAATGTGATAGAATTCAAAAGTTATGGCCATAGACATTGGTCTTTTAGCTGGCAGAATGTCCCTCCCACTTTCCCCATTCACTTACGCAGATTTTTCTTGTATCTTTAATATTGTAGTATTTCTTTTTATAGAATTTATCGTCCGAGTGGTTGTTAGACTGCGTGACCCGGCTGAGAAACATTTGTTTAGCCAGGTAATGTGGTATCGCACCCAGTAAAATCACCTCAGTGGCCAGCCTAGGTGCCTGACTGACGGCACCGTTATATCCATAGGTTATCCAGCACGCTGCCTGAGACTACGTTACTATGCTACGATTATTTTTCTGGAGTGATCTCACGCAAAATGCTCATAGCATTTCCCCTTCTTCCCTTCCTCCGCAGGTCACGCTGTGCCGTTATCTTCCCTATGCTCATTTCAGAGATCAGTACCCCTACCCTGAACACGAGCCCTTCCCCATGACTACCCTAAATACGACCATACAAAGTACTTGCCTAAAACAAATGTTCGCATGTCGGCACGCCCTAAATCATGGCCACGGACTACTGTACCTAATTTATACTGAGCGAAAACACACATAGCATTGCGGAGATAATTAGAAATTCGAATAAACATTTTCAATTTGCATACTATTTCTGACTTTGTGGTTGACAAAATTCAGTATATTTTTTGCTTTTTTTGATTTTATGTTTACTCACGTTTACTGGATCTGGATGCATCCTACTACAAGTAGTGTCATCCAGATTTACTTCGCATAGTTTTAATCCTCTTTGACCATAAATATTCTGATAAAAGAATTTCTCAGAGCAAGTTGATGTCTCGGCTTTTTCATCAGGCTAGGCGTTTGATCAAAGATCACCTAAAAGTGTGGTCCAAAGGTGGTAAACACATCTCTTTAATAGGAATTAGTTCTCAAACGAGGCTGCTGGGGTGCTTAACGAAATTTTTTTAATTTGAAGGCGGTAGCTTGTCAGCCAGGCATTAGAAAGTGAGTAGTAAGACGTTTCTTTGCGCGATATAATCCGGAACGTGGATATTCGCCAAAGAATCAGAGTCACCGACATACGATAGCTATTAAAATGTGCAAATTGAAGTGGCTATGGGCAGGCCATATTGCTCGAAGAATCGATAACCGATGGGGAAGAAAGGTTCTTGAGTGGAGACACAGTGTAGGTAGGTCTCTCACTACACGGACCGACGATATCGTGAGAGTTGCGGGCATCCAGTGGATGCAGATGGTAGGTTACGTATCGTAGATGGCGTATCGTTTAGTGAGTTAGTCTAAGAAGGAGGCCAACCTTCAGCAGTGGACGTCTTCTGCATGATGATAACGATGAAAATGATAAAGACGTTTCTTAACAATTTTATTTTATTTTGTATAAATAAATTCGAGTAAGGCCGCAAAATTAGCTTGTTGAAATAAAAATTGTACAGCACCTCCTCCTCGAGATTAGTACAGGAGGTTAACACATGTAGTAACGCATAGTTTTCACCACTCTTGCACTTAGTTTAGAGTTTTTTTTTTTTTTTTTTGTGGGTACCTCTGCCAGTTCCGTCGTGAGTTGTCTGTCGCTCGTCATTCGCATTCAAGTGCTCAACCACTCTAGGCTTCCGCAAAACTAAGTGATTTCGCAACAAATATTTGAATTCTTTTTACCATGCCGAAGCACAAAAGATCACCTGAAGATGCTATTTATCATTATAAAAATAAAATTAAAAAGCTTGAACACAAAATTCGCGGCCGACAAAGTGAAAGTGCATCGGAACACTCGGAACCAGAATTTGTAGAAGCAGTATCTCTCGACAGGGACATAGAAGCAGGCATTTATAACATACTTGGTTAATCTATCTGTATGTACCTTTAATGTGTTATGTTTGAATGTACGTATCTACGTGCTATATTGTTTTGCAATCGGAATAGTCATTGGGGCTATTTCAACGCATGAAATATAGTTGGCGTCCCTTCCGCTGGGGATTGTGACCTAACCTTAACAATTTAGGTATTTACCTACTCAAAGTGTTATATTATCATTTGAACGTACGTGTCTACGTGCTACATTGTTATGCAATCGGAATAGTCATTGGGGCTATTTCAACGCATGAAATATAGTTGGCGTCCCTTCCGCTGGGGATTGTGACCTAACTTTAAAACATTTGGTATTTACCTACTCAGAATGCGGATATCAATCTGTACATTCTTTCCTTTTAACTCTTTACGAGAGGTACCTGCTATTATCATATAATTATGATAATTTACAGATAATAACGGTTGGCGTCCCTTCCGCTGGGGATTGTGACCTAACCTTAAAAAAATGGTATTTACCTACTCAAAATGCAGATATCAATCTGAACATTTTTTCCTTTTAACTCTTTACGACAGGTACCTGCTATTATCATATAATTACGATAATTTACAGATAATAACGGTTGGCGTCCCTTCCGCTGGGGATTGTGACCTAACCTTAAAAAATAATAATATGGTATTTACCTACTCAGAATGCATATATCAATCTGAACATTTTTTCTTTATTACTCTTTACGAGAGGTACTTGCTATTATCATATAATTATGATAATTTACAGATAATAATGGTTGGCGTCCCTTCCGCTGGGGATTGTGACCTAACCTTAAAATTTTGGTATTTATCTACTCAGAATGCAGATATCAATCTGAACAATTTTTTCCTTTTAACTCTTTAAGTGAGGTACATGTTGTTATCATATAATTATGATAATTTACTTATACACCCGCTATACAGCCTGACGATTGGTTATTGCAATGGCCAGAGGACCAAATTATTCAAACTGATCCTGAATCTCAGCCGGGCCATAGTACCTCAAAAGACATAACACCAACTGAAAACTTGTCTATCGAACTAGACAAAGAAATAATGACCCGAAATACGCAGCGAATTAGCAAATCGCCTGTTACACATCGCGAAAGCAGGTCTGGATAAGGAAGAAAGGAAGGCTTTAGTGACAAAATACGAAGTACCCGCTAACTGGGCTCAAATGCCCCAAAAATGAACATGGAAATTAAAGCGGCAATTCCAGATGCCGCTGTAAAACGTGACAAGGGCATTGAATATAAGCAAAAACAGCTGACCAGCGCTATCGCTTGCTTAACTTAAGTAATCAATGCAGAAATAAGCTCGTCAACTAGAAACAACGAGTTATTAAAAAAAAAAAAAAAAAAAATGGATATAAGCCGAATTCTGTGCGATTTGCAACATGCAGATTCAGTCACGAGGATAAATTTTATCCTGTTTGCTTTAAAGAACGACATGAAACAACATCTAAAAAATACCAAAATTGATTCATATCTATTTAACGAGAATTTGGCAGAGACCTTAAAGACGGCAAAGGCCGTTAATAGGTCAGGAGTCAAACTGAAGGCCGATCCCAATGTCGAACTGAAGGCCCCCGCTGACGGCGCGCAGGCCGCCAGAAGGGGCGGCGCCGCCGGCGCCGCGGAGTCGCGAGCCTGTGACAGCACGCGCGCCGTATCACCCGACAACACCATTTCACGAGCCGCCGCACGCGCAATCATCGAAGACGTCGTCGCAGCCTCAACAGAAGGCTTTTTATTGCCATCGATACTAGATACAGTTAAGTACGCAGGACGCTTATCGCAATTCATTAGTCAGTGGTATCTCATTACAGATGATCAAACTGTACTATCTTGAATACGCGGTTATAAAATTTAGTTTAAAGCACCCTTTGTGCAACATACCATCCCTGCAAAGCAGACTTATACCAATAGTGAAATGGCTCTTTATACAAAAGATATAAATAAGTTACTAAAAATTGGCGCCATAAAAGAATGCTATCTATGCGATGATCGGTTTTTATCGAGCGTTTTCTTAGTACCGAAGCCGAATGGTGACAGGCAACATATATTAAATTAATATATATATATCCTCAATAAATATATCAAGACAAATAATTTTAAACTAGAAGATCTAAGAACTGCGCTAAAGCTTTATATACAATTGCCAAATGGCTACAATCGATCTTAAAAATGCATATATATCTTTTTAAATATACATAAAGAATATCGGTATCGGTTTTAGGTCCGCTGTCCTTGCCCATTTAAGCTGCAGCATGTAATGGTTTTGATTTTCTGTTAATTATGTGTTTAATTTGAAATAAAAAATAAATAAATAAATCGAAAATATCTCCGATTTACATTTGACGGAAAATTATTTGAACTATCAAGTTGAGATATTCTCTGACGCCTCAACTACGGGGTGGGGTGGTGCTTGCAATGGAAGTACGGCAAGCGGCCAATGGTCAAATATTGAACGTTCTCATCATATAAATTATCTCGAACTCCTTGCCGCTTTCAACGCTCTAAAGATCACACACACACATCATCAGCCAGTTGGCGTCCACTGTTGGACAGAGGCCTCCTTCATGGAGAGGGGCGTTGCCATGGTCCCCGCGCTTGGCGGGCGGCTTGGGGATCGCAGTACGTTCACCGTGTACTATTAGGACGCTGCTGCCCATCCTTCGGTGGTTCTCTAAAGATATTCGCAAGTAATTTCTTTAACACCCAGTTCTTATTACGCGTAGATAACTCTACAGCAATATCGTATATAAATAGGATGGGAGGATTGGGAGGTATAACATACCCCCATCTAACGCAAAACACTCGTGATATTTGGAACTGGTGTGAAAGTAAAAAACTGTTTGTTGTACCTTCTTACATTAAACCTAGTGATAATAAAATTGCAGATTTTGAATCACGAAGACACCATCCAGATATAGAATGGGAGTTGTCGGATTGAGCTTCTGATACCATTCAGCACACCTTCGGAACTCCAAAACGCGACTTGTTCGCAACTCGCTTCAACAAAAAATCTAATACATATAATATATTCCCTGTGCCAAGATAATATAAATAAATAAAAAATTATCTGGGGCATTTTCGCACATACGGTCATCTGACCCCAAACTAAGCAAAGCTTGTAATATGGCTGCCAGAGACTGATATACGTACATATATATTTTTAAATACATACTTAAATAGATATTAACACCCAGACATAGAACAAACGCAAAATGTTCATCACACAAATGTTTGTCCTAGATGGGAATCGAACCCACGCCCCCAAGCACAGAAGTTAGGTTCACTACCAACTGAGCCACTGGGGCAGTCAAATATATTATATCTTTCTAGATATATTTTATGGGATCCAGATGCTTTAACAATAGATTCATTCACGGTATCCTGGACCAGTCACTTCTTTTATGCATTCCCGCCTTTCTCGGTCATACTAAAGACACTCAGAAAAATAATTACTGACAGGACACGAGGTATCAACCATGGTACCCCTTGTTTACATCCCTTTTGGTATCATGACGTTTCCTTCCGAAAGCAATGCCTTATTATCTCATTTCAGCAGCCGGCGGATACAAGACTCGATTACCCAGGTGGATATTTTGTAAAAATAACTCGGTCGATATTTACAATGCGTCGGTACCTAACGTAATATATTTTTTAACTCAACTATATTATGATGGAACTTTGAACTCTTGTAGGTTGGCCCTATCTCTTACATTAGGGCCAGTGTTATCTAATGACTATAGATTGAAAAGATTTTAAAGGCAGTGTTTCATCTGAGACCACCGCGTCCTAAATATAATACCACCTGGGATACTAATCCGTCCTAGTTAAATTGCACACATGGAAACATTGGGAACGTAATAACAATTTAGACTTAGAAAAGCTCACGCTTTAAACCATTACCTTACTCTCCCTTTCCACGGCTCATAGGATCCAAACTTTATCCAAAATAAAACTCTCTTATGCAATATAGAACGCACCTCAACATTAAGAACTTCAGATGTTTTGTTCATCGGAATTAGAAAACCCCATTAACCGGTCGGGACTCAAACGCTCAGTAGTTGGATAAAATGCACAATTGGCGAGTGCGGGGTCGACACGAGCGTATTCAGCGCATACAGCGTGCGACACGCGGCCGTGTCACGCGCTTACTCACTCGGTGTCAGCCTCGACACTATTCGGAATACGGCTTGCTGGAGCAGGAATTCTACAGCATTTGCTAGCGTTTACCAAAAATCATTATCAATGATACGAACCTTACCGCATTAGCTGATTCAATTATTAATCATAATCGGAATTAAGTTGTAACTATGTTTGAAGACTAACTTTAATTATCCTGTATGTTACATAAATCTACGCTCACTTATTAATATTGATTAAAAAGAGGTGAAGTGTAAAAGCTATTATAATAATAACCATTCCACAGTTGATTTTCATCTTAAATATCACTGATTAAAATTAACTTACTCGTTTATAAGTGTACAATCACTCAACTATTCTTGTTTATAATTTACCAATAAGTATTTAACTTATTTTTATGAATAAAATGTATAATGCTGAGACAAGTATGGAATCATTGATGTTATTCCCGACAACGCTCTCAAAATCTACATGTGTTAACCTCCTGTACTAATCTCGAGGAGGAGGTGCTGTACAATTAATGATTAAACGAACTTACCTGTATGTGAAGTTCTATCATAATTGTACAGCACCGAGTCCGAAGAGATTAGTACATCCCACCTCAGAATAATATATGCCAAGGCACCCATCCCCTACTATCCCGGTAATACATCAATGACGGTAACTCTAAACTTAATGACGAGCGACAGACAACTCACGACGGAACTGGCAGAGGTACCCACAAAAAAAAAAAAAAAAACTCTAAACTAAGTGCAAGAGTGGTGAAAACTATGCGTTACTACATGTGTTAACCTCCTGTACTAATCTCTTCGGACTCGGTGCTGTACAATTATGATAGAACTTCACATACAGGTAAGTTCGTTTAATCATTAATAAATATCTGAAACAAAGGTCTTGTTCGAAACACGTGGCTAAGCTCTCCTACAACCATAAATCTTTGAACGCTAGACCGTACTACAATGTCTAGATTTCAAGAACCTTTTTCTTTTGCCTGTAATACTTTGTTCTTTACTGAAAATAAATCTGTAGTAAAATATTTATGTAAGTACCCGTGTCAGATGCATACTCTTTACGTTTGCGAGTCATCGCCAAGATGGTTTATTGCCTCCTAGCTGCCGCCGGTTTCACCCGCGTGGACTTTACCTCTGGAATATAGTTTTTTCTGGAATATAATGTCTCATATGCCACTCTCCAGCCCTCTATCTTTATGCAAAAAATCAACTCAATCCATTGCTCGGTTGTTGCGGGAAAGAGAAACAAACAATCATAAGCTATGTAGGTTACTTTTTATCATGTTTTTTAATTATAAAAAAAAAAATAACAAAAACAAGCTTCTTTTAGTATTCTTCTCAGCAAACCCTTTCATTTGATATCCATATCATGGCACCCCATGCATAAAGCATAAAAAATAATTTATCCGTCATCTTTGGGTCCGCCATATTGGATTTAGAATGACGTCACTTAGCTAACCATGAATTGTCATCCAAACTAAAACATCAGCTTAATTGGTTAGGGATCATCATCATCAGCCATAAGACGTCCACTGCTGAATATAGGCCTTCCCCTTTAACCTCCACACTGAACGACAGCCTGCCATCTGCATCCACTGGATGTCCGCGACTCTCACGTCGGTCCATCTAGTGGAAAGCCTACCTACGCTACGTCTTCCGATTCGTGGTCTCCACTCAAATCTCTCTCTCTTCTCGAATCTTTTTCCCCCATCTTTTGGAGACTAAAGCACGGTAATTGATTTTTATCAACAAGATAGAAGAGATTAACCTAATTTGCAAGTTGAAGTGGCAATAGGCAGACCACATCGCTCGAAGAACCGATAACTGATGGGGAAGAAAGGTTCTTGAGTAGATACCACGAACCAGAAGACGCAGCGTAGTTAGGCCTTTCACTAGATGGACCGACGACATCGTGGTTAGGGATAACTGTTATAAAATTAGTTGCAAGATTTGACCCAAATTAATAATAAATAAAGCTTGCAAAAAGGTATAGTTCCTGAACAGTGGGTGCAATCACGGGGTGCAGCTAGTATAGCTGTATAAGTATAAACTTCGTATCATATACGTACGTAGGCACCTGCGGTCTTTCAGCAGAGTGGGCCGTGACACCCAATACTCCATTACGCACAACACGCCAGCCAAATTGAATCCTGTATCGTTTACCGTTATTTCGATTCAATACGTGTTTGAAACGAACCTTATTTTATTAACTTAGTTATTTTAGTTGCAAAAACACTTCGAACCTGGGTACCTAAGCTTTTTTTATGATACTGAGTGACGGGACGAACGAAGTCGCTCGCCTAATGGCTCTTCAAGCTTGCCCATAACAGCTCAACGCCACTCAGAATTTTGAACTTCAGCAGTTCAAAACCCTGGATGGCAATGCACTGCGCTTGTCACCCCGACATATAAGATGTCAAATCTCTGTGTGCCCTGTAATTTCGCTGGAAACATTGACCTTCAATCCGGAACACAGTAGTGATTGCACACTACTGCTTGGCGGTTGAATAACTAGCAAAGGTGTGGTACTTCCCCAGGCGGACCCCTGTAAAAGAGTCCTACCACTACAAAAGTTATTAAACTAAGTTCATACTGGCTTAGTGGCCAGCCCCAATGTCAGAAATTTAAGGCCGCCTTAAGACATGGTTAGGTGTTTGACAACCGGAACATGCAATTTGATGTGTCATCCGACACACGGTAGCTCTTAGTTGTAAATGCTACTCAAGATCATCTGGGGCCTTAACGGCTACCTATTTTAAACGACTCTGTTTAGGTGATTGCGAAAAGTTTCGCGACCGCAAAGCGTATTTCAGCTTAAGGTTCACGTTCACGGAAAATCGCAAAAAAATGTTCCATACATTGGTATTGTGAGGTATGCCAAAATGTGGGTACTTTACATGTCGAAATGTTCTATTAGTAATATAGGGTACTTAGTTAAATAAACAGTGTGTCACCGATTTGGTATTTCATTGCGTCGCTCCGCCACATAATCCTTAATATTTAACTGGTATAAGGTTATTAGGCTAATAAATAATATTTTTCGATTGTACAATGATCTTCTTCCGGCTTAATCCACCGTTCCATTCTATGTAATATTGTATAGTAAACAAAACCATCTAAAACTAGTGCTACAACTACTATCGCTAAAGGTAACCCTTAATTTTGCGTTATAAACCTATGTATTGAAATTTGGCATTTAATGATTTCTTCGGTTTTCGCTATTATTACACATAGAAATTAAACACTAGATAAAATAAACACCATAATGTTAATAGCGAGGATGGCATTGGCAGTACCTACTTGTAAAACTAATATAATAGGTCGGGGAAAAAGTCTTTTCGTATTTTGTATGTATAAAGTTGTAGTAAAAATCTCATCGGTTGTACTGTTTGTATCTGGCTGGTTTTGATACCATTAAAAATATGACATTTCAAAAAAGGAATACAAAAAGTAAAAAGCAATTTCCCGCCATTTTTCAATTGTTTTTTTGTTCGATAAAATGAGTGAATCTAACGAAGAAATTCGATATATTGTGAAATTTTATTACAAAAAACTGAAAAATGCGACACAAGCCGCGAAAAAAATTTGTGACATTTATGGACCTAATGCAGTGTCATCAAGAGTAGCACAATGTTGGTTCAAGCATTTTCAGTCCAGGAATTTTGATGTCAAAGATGCAGCTCGCTCTGGTCGCCCTGTTACGGATAAAGTCGATGCCATTTCTAAAAAGTGGACCAAGATCGGCATATTAGTAGTTACGACGTAGCTGAAGACCTGGGGATTGACCACAAAACAGTTTTGACCCATTTGAAAATAACTGGGTATACAAAAAAACTCGATATTTGGGTGCCACACCAGCTCACTGAAAGAAACCAAATGAATCGTGTACTCATTTGCGATTCTCTATTGCAACGTAAAGAAACCGAACCGTTTTTGAAAAGATTGATCACTGGTGATGCAAAATGGATCACTTACGACAAGAATGTGCGCAAACGATCATGGTCAAAGGGCAGTGAAGCACCACAGACTGTAGCGAAACCCAGATTAACACGTAATAAGGTGATGCTGTGTGTATGATGGGATTGGAAGGGCATCGTTCATTATGAGCATTTACCGCCGGGCAAAACCATCGATTCGGATCTCTACTGCCAACAGCAGATGAGACTCAAACAAGAAATTGAGAAAAAACGGCCGGAATTGATCAACATAAAGAGTGTGGTCTTTCATCATGATAACGCCAGACCGCACACATCTTTGGCCACTCAGCAAAAATTTAGAGAGCTTGGTTAGGAAGTGTTAATGCATCCACCACATAGCCCTGACCTTGCACCCTCAGATTTCCACCTGTTTCGATCTCTTCAGAATTCTTTGGGTAGTGTTAGATTAACATCAAGAGAGGACTGTCAAAACTACTTGTTGCATTTTATTAATCAGAATTCCCAAAATTTCTACAGCAACGGGGTCATGTCACTACCTAAAAGATGGCAACAAGTTATCGAACAAAATGGTACATATATATTATAATTAAATGTAATTAAACTTGAAAAAAATATGTCTTGAATTTGTTTATAAAATACGAAGAAACTTTTTCCCCGACCTTATACATACAAAAATCTCGTGGAACGGTGTTTGTGGTCGCACGTCTCCGAAACGGCTCGACCGATTTTTATGTGTATATTTATTTTAATGGTAGGTATGAGAATAGGTCTTAAATTATTTTTCATCATGACGCGGCTAAAACCACGGGGCGCTGGTTGTAATTTCATAACATTTCTAAGTCGTCTAGTCTACCTGTGATTACAGACACTGCAAAGTGTTCAAACTGCTAGTTTGTGGAATGCACTGCCTGAATGGGTGTTCCTCGATAGTTACAATCTGGGTGTCTTCAAGTCAAGAGTGAATCGGTTTCTTCTAGGCAAGCGTGATCCACCGTAGGTCGCATCATCACTTAACATCAGGCGAGTTGGCGGCCAAGCGCAAGCCTATTTTGCAATAAAAAAATATATCGAGAATTAAAATAATGTAAAATACACGTGAAATAATCCGTTAAAAATGTTTCGTACATGAAGCTCAAAACCAAGTTAATTAAACGCTCTATATTAAAGAATGTAAAGGTTTCGTCATTTTTCATCGCACACACCAGAGGTGACACAAAAATAAAAGGGTACAAAAATGTAGCGAAATAAAATTTTCGTCCGAAAATACCGGTATTTCGGGATCTCAAAAAGGTCCAGGTGTATACTTTTTTAATACAGTAATTTGTATTCAGTTTCCCCGCCGGTAGACCAACAGGATAGTGTTTTGGGACCCGGTAAATATGGACCGTGTTTAGTTTGACCCCACCGAAAATGTTGGACATAAACTCTTGGGCTTATTGAAAGGTGGGAGCTAAATTGGTCCTCGTTTTTGAGTGTCCATATTAGGAACTACTGTTGTTAGTTTATCAGGGTTTATGAAGCCTGAAAACAATGTACGATTGAATTTGTTGTTAAGGGTTAGGTATTTATTGCTGTGCTTTTGTAGGATTTTGGATATGTATATACATGATTATTTTGGACTTTGAACTGGCATCTAAATTATACAGAATCACTTTGTTACTTTCGCACTGTTATGAGTACTGACGGACATATATTGGAGGATAATATGTCAATATTAACCACGAATACCTATGTCATCATCCCGGACCCGGGTATGTCCTAAAACTGCGACCAGAACAACCGGAGGATGGGCAGCAGCGTCCTAATAGTACACGGTGAACGTACTGCGATCCCCAAGCCGCCTGCCAAGCGTGGGGATTATGGCAACACCCCTCTCTATGAGGGAGGCCTTGTCCAACAGTGGACGTAAATTGGCTGATGATGTGATGTCATCATCATCATTTCAGCCTATTATGCTGGGACTGAGGCCTTCTCTCAGAGAGAGAGAGAGAGAGAGAGCGAGACAGGATGGGCCCTAATCGGCCATGCTAGCCCAGTGTATGTTGATGAATGTCGTAAGTCTTTGAACTTGAGAGGTTCTTGGACATACCGGTTTCCTCACAAAGTTTTCCTTCACAGTTTTTGAGCGATGGCATCGAAACTGCACATCATTTATGTAGTACTAAATAAGTCACTGGTGCAGGGCCGAGGTTCGAACCGGGTGTCGTCAGATTGGTGCCGCTCAGCCACCATCGCTCAATATATATGCGATATAATATGTACTCATCAATAAAAATAAATTTTATTATGGGACTAAAAAACTCGAAACAAAATTTAGGTATTAGTAAATGTATCGAAAATCATACATTGTTTTAAACTATCACGGTTGTTCACTACAGTTATATGATTGTTTACGGGATATTTACCGTGGTAAGATTGTGGAAGGAGCTCCCGATATTTCGGCGCAGTTACATTTTATTTTATTTAATTTATTTATTGTTCTTAACATTCTTACATGCACCATGTTCACGGGAAGACTAAAGAATGAGGCTGGTTGGTCGAACAGTTCAAAGTTCGGTGCAGACAAAACGATCTATTCTCTCACCACGGTAAATATCCCGTAAATAATTTATTTATTTATTTTATTTAGACTATACATTATCATATAACTGTAAAACCATACATTTCCTTGAAACAGCGATTTAACTATTGGTCCCATAGTAAAAGTAGTTTAAAGTTGCATCAATTTATTTAAAAGTTGCTTTTAAGAGCAATGATATCCTCGATTCATCGTCTAACGTTCGTTATGACCCAGTATGTAAAATCGTCATAATTAGAATGGCTTAAGACTTAGAATAGAATATAATACAATATGATTTATTATCATATAGTTTCTAGGACTCATTGAGTCTCACTCAGCAAACGACAATTTATAATAATTAAAAATGAGGGTAGATCTATGGGTATAAAAGCGATAACTAAGTTGGCTGTATAAGGGCCTCGTCAGACTGGTACACTATTAATTCAGCTGTATTTGTTGTGTGTATGTAGGGCTTTATCAGTCAATAACATAAAGTAATAAAAACAAGGCACAAAATAAAATACATAATCAACAGATAACTAAAAATGAGCCTCTGTCAATAATTGATAATCTTTATAGTCGTTTGTCAGAAATTCGGCTATTGTGTAGACAGACTTAGATGGAAGCAATTTATTTACATTGGCACGAAACTTTCCCTCTGCTTTTATTTGTTGAAAATCGCAGTGGGGCAGCTCTGGTAAGGCGATGAATTTTTATTTTAACCGCCTCTAAAAAAAGGTAGGGTGGGGTTCTCAAATCGGTTGCATTTTTCAAAATGTTTGTTACGTCAAAACGCCGTCATATATAAACCGATTTGGAAAATTCTGTTTTTAATTTGAAAGGATATACTCTCATATTGCCACAGAATACATATAAGATCGAGTGTGTTCGTAGCTATGATTCAAGAAAATCTGTTTCAAGATTTTGAGCTAGGATTTTGAAAAACTGACTCGGTTTCTTCAGGCAAGCATGCGCCATCGTAGTCCGCAACATCGCTTAATTAACATCAGTCGAGTTGGTCAAAAGCCTATTACTAATATTTTATAAGTTTTAATTATGAAACCACAGAAGATCACAGTGGAAAAACACTCATCATCAATTAGCTCAACTGTACTGCTCTCAGAATAAAAAATAATTAAAAAACTTGCGTTAGTGTGAACACGCTAATTAGCATGCTGAAACCATCTTGTTGACTTACAAATGCAACCTCAAAGTTAAACATGAAAATTACAAGCAAATATTTTTAATTAATAATTATAACATTAAAACCTAATTAATAAACTTTTCACTTGAACCACTTTTCAAAATCCAACTGAAATAAAATGCCAAAGTTTGAATGTTTGTTCACATAATAATTAAATAAGATTCGGATTTTAATGAAAAAATGAAATGAATTGATGACTTTGATGATATAGCATGGTTTAAGGTTTCTGTCTAAAAATTCGCAAATAAATCTTAATTTAAAACGGGATTTTGTCTCGCTTTGTGCTATTGAAATTCAAAGCTCAGTGGGTTGTTCAATTTGGTAACTCGGAAAGGTATCTAAGTGGCTTGGTTTTTATTTCACAATACCATTTGTGGCTTGTAGGCTACTAGTTTGAACTGAAGCATTCATTTCTATTGTTATATGCAAAGAAACAAAATTTGTTTAAATTAAAACGGCTGTCAAGGCATTTTTGTAAGAAATTTGTTGTAGCCACCTGCACCTAAACGAAATGTCAGTCATTCGAAATCAGTTAGCAACTGTGATGCGGAGTTTGACGCGTTGGTCTAAATAAGAATGTTCAATCAAGGTTCTGTCATAATGCCTGGCGACAGATTTTCCTTCTCATTTCCGTTCTATTTACTTCTCTTTTCTGTGGTTTTATGGGCATCGTTATCAAGATACTATTTACAAATCATCTATTTCCCTTGTGAATCTCTCCCATTCTAAGTGTTCTGAAAGATATTGCGATTAGAAAATTCTATCCAATGTATTTCTGGTGTAAGAATAAAAAGTTTCTTCTTAGGAAACGTTGAAGAGTGGAAAACTGCAAGCTAACATCATCATCATCAGCCAGAAGACGTCCAATGCTGAACATAGGCCTCCCCCTAGCAAAGCTAGGGCAAGCCCCCCTTGGCAAGCTATCACCGCAAGTCAAACAGTGGCAAGTAGCTAGTAACGACGCAATTTTAGTTGAAGTTGTAATGTTATCCCTTCAGGCTACGCCAAGGGCTTATCAGCCCTTTCTTTGGTTGTACCGATGACAGCACATATCCAAAGAGAATGGATGATATGGGTCCAGTTATTATGCTGTCTACGGAGTACAAGGGTGAGCAAGAATTCCAGCTTTTTGTTTAGAATATTAGGGAGCTAGATTATTGGGGTCTTATATTATATTTGTATTTTCGATAGTCTAGACTTGTTGACTCACGTTTTAAGTCGAAAACACGCTTCAGTAATTAATTTTATTAAGTATACTATTTTATAGATGGCATTGGATTTGGATGGGATTTCGTACTGTCATTTATTTACTCGCGCTTGAAATACTTTCTACTAATATATACTATTCTGGGCTTATCATCATCTTCAGCCTGTATCGATCCACTGGAGAATAGATTTCCTCTCACGTTTTTTTTGGTAAACAAGCTATATATAAGGCCTGATGCAAGTGGGAAAATCATAGTAGATGCTTGCTTGGCTTCGATTGGTTTGCTTTTAATTTGTCAATATAATTCGCGTGCAGTTTGCATGCCGCAAATCTCGCAAAATGATCAATTTGTAATGGCCGTTAAGGACATAAATCGTTATTTTTAAAGTGCAGTGCGTGCATTGCACTGTGTAGGTTGGTTTGTCACTATTGTGAACGTGTGAACATCGAACTAAAAGGCTTAGTAGTTCGATTAGCTATAACACTGGACTACTGAGACGAAAAAGTCTCATCGGACTAAGTAATCAGACTTAACTAGACTACTAGGCTAAATTATTGTGCATGTCGATAGCGTCAGCGTTATACTGTAGCTTAAACATAGTTTATACGATGAATCACACTAATATCATATAACACCAAAATGCGTGAAGTGGGCCCGTTGATTTCTGAAGTTATATGATTATTTACGGGATATTTACCGTGGTAAGGCTGTGGAAGGAGCTCCCGATATTTCGTTCCGTTGTTTTATTTTTTATGTACTTAGATACTATTTTTATGAGTAGGTAACATTTATTTATATTGTCGTTTGTTTACTTAGTATTTATTTATTTATATACTAGCTTTTTTGCCCGCGACTTCGTACGCGTAGATTTTCATATAAACCTTCAATCCTTTTTTCTTCCCTTAATCTGGCCTTGCGCAAAATAACATAGCATATACTTCAATCTGGTCATAGCTAAGCATATTCGTGAAAACCGCATTTAAATCCGTCCGCATTTTCTTCCAGGGGTGTAGGAGATGTGCGTGAACAAACAAACAAAAATTCTAAAAACTGCCTTAACATGTTCAGCTGCTTATTTTAAGTCGCCCTGTGTGAAGTATTGATAGAAGCATAAAAGTAATAAATAACACCGTCAACAGTTTTCAAATCAAAAAGATAATGTGACCACAGTGCAGAGCATGTTTTGAAATTTTCTTTTTGTCTAAACCATTAAAAGTATATCATGTCATGTCGGTATGATATACATCTCTGAAATTTGGCTGTCCAGTTTCGCTGGCCACGGAACCCTGACATAATGCTTGTCTTAACACGCTCTTGGCTAGTTATTTCTTATTTCGCGTGCATTTGTATGTATACCTTGATTAAAAAGCCATGAAATGGAACTACTCTATTTATCTGTTAAAATATCACAGTAAAATAAAATTATTTCTATATTCTTATTCTTATTGCAAATATACACTGTATTCTTCTAAAAGCTAAGTTTATATACCCTGCATAAAGGGTGCAGCATTGACTTATGTAGTGGCTGTTCACAAAATCAGACCACAGACATAAGCATATAAATTTAAGTATAGTTAAATCTATTACATAAATATTATATATACTATTCAAACTTAACCTAGGGTGAAGAAATTTTACAAAACAAAAAAAAAACATACTTACTGTGATAGGTTACTTAATTATATATGAGATGATACAAAACTTATGACGCTACTTTCTTAACTATTTATATATCGATATTTATTTTCTAATTATAATTTTCTAAAATTTATCGTTGAATAAATCTTTTATCTCGTAATAACATTTTTGGGTTAGAAACTTACGAAGTTGGTTCTGTTTTTTTTTTAATTATTTTTTTCTTTCTTTATTGCGTCCGGAATTTTGTTGTATAGGTTTATTTTCATGTACAAAGGGCCTTTTTTGAATATTTCCATTCTCGGGACTGAATTAAAATAGGATGCGGTATATTTTGTGTTTTAAATGCTAACATAGAATAAAACCAAGAGAATGTAATACTCCTACTTCATGCACTGGAATGAATCACCAAAGAGGTTGTAAGGCCTATAATATGCTTGATCTACACGTTCATTCATCTAAGAAGGTTAAGGAACCTTCTTTAAATTTAAACTGACTAACCGAACACAGTGACAGTTGACAGTTTCAAAATTTTAATGGCTATGTCAATAACATTCTCTTTACTTTGGATCTCCTTGCTTGAGGCTATGTGACGATCCTCATATTACGTTTCGGGTAACGAAGAAATAAATTATTGATTTTTATTTTCGTTTATGTAAAAATAAAGAATTAAAATAAATTATATAAGATAGCCTATGTTTTAATCTGGTAATTTCTAAGCATATTCGTGAAAACCACATTTAAATCCGTCCAGTGGTTTAGGAGATGTGCGCGGACAAACAAACAAACAAACAAACAAACAAACAAACAAACAGACAAAAATTCTAAAAACTGTCCTATCGTGTTCAGCTGCTTATTTTAAGACGACCTGTGTGATTTTTTTTTTGTTATCTCGCAATTACAGATTTTTTTAACCCTACGTTTTTATTATATGTATAGATTTTGTAAAAAAAAATAGTGCATGCGACGACGAACACTATAGTTTAGTTAAAATATGTTATCACATAAGTGACAAATCTGTCTTTATGTTAATAAAGTTCTTTAAACCTAAACCTAAACGTATCATAATTATATTATGTGAAAGTTTGGAAGGATGGACGAATGGATGGATGGATGGATGTTTGTTACTTAATCACGCAGAAACGGCTGGATGGATTTAGATGAAATTTAGAATATACATTGCTTATGTCCTGCATTAATACATATACTACTTTTCATCATCATTATCACCGATTTTCATCACCACGCGGGTGAAACCGCGGGGCGCAACTAGTATATTTATATACTTACACAAATGCCTCAACCTACTCAACCTAGATGCACCGTATGAATTTAGGCATGAGGCTTTAGTTTCATGGATGTCCAGAAACCAAATTAGAAAGCCAACAAATCATGACGTCACCGAAATTACTCTCTCTTCAACTAAAAGGCCGATTAAACGAGTCACATATGCCGCGGAACTGGAGTTCTATTGCAGTCCAGGCGGTTCAGGCTAGACGCTTTAATCCCTAGGCGAATGTTAGGTCAACCGTAAAGTTCACCGCTCTTCTGGTTGCAAACTTTCTGTTTTAGGTCACGTTAGCATGAACTAGAACATTTTCTAGTTCATGCTGTCGTGACCTGCTATAGATGCTAAAATAGTTTCATGTTATTTATTAACATTCTCGGGTTTAGCAGGTAGGTTTCCATTTTCATTTTTTATAGGATTCATTTCGGAGAATGTGCATCGGAGCTACATGACCTTATCCTACCATCCCCTTTCTACTACAGGACAAGTAGGAAAACGGGCCATTACCACCCATACATTGTGGACTTTCCTTGGATACGTACCAAACGTTTCGATTCTACGTTTCTAATCCGTACGGCCAAGGATTGCAACAATCTGCCGGCTTCCTTCTTTGTTTGTGAGAGATATAATTTGGGCCTTTTCAAGGCGGGAGTGAATAGGTATCTTCTAAGTCTGCGTACTTCATCTTCGACCACATCGTCGCAACAGGCGAGTTGGTGGTAAACGCAGACTTATTCGCGTTAAAAAAAGAAAAGCAAAATCTGTCACCAAGCAAATAATGGTGAATTCTGAGTCTTACTTGAGAGCAAGTTTCCATTCCAGACTAGTCGTGTTTACTATCATTGACCACACCCTCACTAAAAACTCAAAATAAAAAACAAACAAAAAACGGCTGAACAAATTTAATATAAAATAAAATTTGAAACGGGATAATTTCTGAATTATGAGAAAATAATTATTTATATAAAAATATTTAAAATCACAAAAATTTAAATCCCGAGGCGTTGTGTTAATTAAACTGCTAATAAAGCAGTGTTCGTTAGCAAAACATGTCCGACTTCATTTATCAAACCGTTAATAAAAAATCTAAAGCATCAAAGCATCTTTGGAATTTCATTATTATCTGTTAATTTTTTTTGTTTATCTCATCGCAATTTCCTTTGAAACTCTGCCCACTTTATTAATCTGGCTCTTTTACAGCTGTGTCAAATATGAGGAGGTTTTTACATGTAACTTTGTAACAAACATATTTTTCACTTCTCATATGGTCTTAAAGTTCTTGTTTATGCTGGGTGGAAAAGCCGTAACAGATGTCGCGTCGTCTGACCAACAGGAGGGAAATATAAAATTTTCTCTTTCCCTTGTGTTGGTCAGACGGTGGTTCGTGGTCCGTGGTACGAACGTCTGTTACGGGTTTAAGCGGACTAAAACTGCTTTAATTTTTTACAGACTTCAAAATGGAGGAGTTCTCAATTAGTTTTTTTTTATGTTTGTTACCTCAGAAGTCCGTCATATATGAACCAATTTCATTTTTTAACTTCTTTAAGCGCGTTGAGTCTTTTTGGGTAGAGGTGAAGATTTTTTGGGTGAACAAAAATCATGGAACTCGCGTATAAATAAATAAATATCTGGGACATTTTTGCACACACGGTATCGTCACGCTGTATCGTGTATTTTAAAACAGCGCCATCTCTTGTAGATTTGGTGAATTACTACTTAAGTTTTCACTTCTGACGTGCAGTCTTATGACTGTTTTTTTTTTATTGAAAGTTACTTTTATGAAAGGTACGAAAAGTATACCTTCAGATTGGTCCCATAAAAGTTTCATTAAAATTTGTTCTGTAGTTTCTGTTTTAAATCAAAATAACCGGAAAATTATGTTACTTTGAAGACATTATTTATATTTTTTCGTAATACCCATATCATGAGGGTGCATAAAAATAACTGGTCCCCATCTTTTATTTAGAATGCAGTAATTTAGTTAACTATGCAGTGTCATCCAAACTAAACGTGTATGCAAAATTTGAGCTCAATTAATTGGGGATAACTTTTTTAAATTCAATTGCAAGATTAACCCAAACTAGCAAAAAAGATGCTTTTGAGAATAACATTATATCGCATCGTTTAGTATAAACACTGCCTTAGTCCGTAACTTTAGTAGCGTTTATCATGATGAAAAAGGGCATGATCCCTTATAATTAAAAAGTTTGTACAACGTATATTTTTTAATAACGAGTAATGAGATACAAGATGGAATATTAATGCTAGCTTCCTCTACGTGCGGAACAAGCGTGGAATATTATAATTTAAGACAAAATTGTGTAGGTATTGTATAAAAAGAGGCCAATTCAAAGCGAAACTTACGGCGAGAATATTGCCGTGGCTGATTCATAAAAAAATATTATTTAAAAAGTTTGCGTTATAAGATAAAATAGCAGTATATAAAAAAAAAGTCATCATTTTCAATATCTTCAATAACAAGACAAGCGCAACTTAAAAAAAACACATCAGTCATAGGACTGCACGTCAGAAGTGAAAACTTAAGTAGTAATTCACCTATTCTAAAAGAGATGGCGCTGTTTTAAAATACACGGTACAACGTGACGATGACGCGATTTATTGTAAAAAAAATTGTTTGGATTAAATTTTTCTAATTACAAAAAAAGTTAGGTTACGTTAGGTTAGATTTTTTTATTGGAAAAAAAAGTTAGGTTAGGTTAGTTTTTTATTGAAAAAACGGTAAGCTTACTTTAGATTTTTTTATTGAAAAAATAAGTAAGGTTAGCTTAGATATTTATTGTTAAAAAAAGTTAGGTTACGTTAGGTTAGATTTCTTTTATTGCAAAAAGGATAGGTTAGGTTTGGTTAGTTTTTTTAATGCAAAAAATAAGGTTAGCTTAGATTTTTTTATTGTTTTTTTTTAGGTTAGGTTGGTTTTCGATATTACAAAAAAAGCTAGATTAGGTTAGTTTTTTAGCAAAAGTTTGGTTAGGTTAGATTTTTATTGCAATAAAATAGTTAGGTTAGGTACCTACCCGATCCAATACTCTCCCACCACTTGCTGCTGACCACAGGAAACCTTCAAGACCTGTAGACCGTTGTAGTAGTAGACCGCCAGAACGAGTTTCGTAAGGTCCCGACTCCGGAGACCAGCCCGTCGGGTATGCCAAGCCAAGACCACAGGGCTGAGACACAGCATCTCTCCCCGGAAACCCGCAAGAGTAGGGGAAGAAGAGTAAGACCGTACAGGTCATTTTGATTATACCAAATAAGGCTGGATTACACTGTACTTGCAAAGTTTCAAAGCGACTATTATAAGAATTAGGTTTAAGACTTCAAAATGTTGTGTACATAGTTAAATGTAAGGATAATTTATTTGCACATAATAATAAAAACATACCGACCGAATTAAAAACTTCTTTTTTTGAAAACTTTTAACCTTAAAGTTTTTGCGTAGCAGCTTATAAATAAAAATAATACCTATATAAACCAAGTACAGATTTGAACACAAGAGTTTGATGTATCAAGGCATATTCCCTTTGTTTGTCTGATCTGAGATTACATACATGTCATGTGAAGCTAATAAAAGCGTCTTAAAAGCGCTCTAACAATGATAAAAAATAGAGTATCTACTTGATCGAGTATATCCTTAAATCGATGTTTACCGTTATCCGATACACTTTACGCCAGTGTTGGTCGATGACACAGTGACTGCAGACGACGTTGATGGATCGAGAATGTATGAGGGCGGGCGATCATTAGCACCACATTAACGGAACCTCCCTTCTGGGTTGCTGTTGTTTATGGTTTGTATTTACTGCTAAGACAATAGCCATATTACAGAAAAAAAATTGAAAAACAATTCTTTGTTTTGATAAACATCAAAACATGGTTTTGTCACTTATTATTACGATTAAATTTCTATTACTAAGTAGAAGGAGGTTTTGCAGGTGTCAGTTATACCGAGCCCTTTATGAGATACTCTCCACCGTTATCTACAATTTGGTATTTTTAAGCCCGGTGTGGAACTGCAAGATCTCTGGACATTGTGTGAATACTGCATCTATACGTTATAATTAAAAATCGTTAGCAATACTTATATTCGTAACATTTCTACGTCATCATGTCTACGTGTGACTATTGACACTGCAAAGTGTTCGAAACATCAAGAATTTAATGAATGATGCGCAGGGCGATACAAAACGTATAGATATTGAAACGATTTATCGTTGCAATATCGAAAATCCGATATTGGTCCGCGATGAATCTATTTAATGGTGCCCCACGTTGGGCGCCAGTGCCACAACAATCGGAACCGGGGCGATACACTTAAACACCTCTCCGTGTTCAAATAAAGTTTATTAAAGGAACGGTGTCACGAACGATATACTATACACACTTATTGATAAAATAATCATAGTTATAATTTTCACAAAATTATAAAACTTTCACAAAATTATAAAATTCGTTCGTTTAAGTTCTTACCCAGTAAGAAGTGTCGCGAGTGTCACTTTCTTTCTCTTTCTTACGTTCGTGATGTACCGTCTAGATTTACAGGTGACATGAGAGATGGCGCTAATAGTCGTGCGTTATTAATGTCAACGAATTGGCTTCTCATTGCCACACACAGACTACGTAAAAGGTCATTTAGATACAATGCACAATATCCAAGTGAAAACAGTCAAAAAAATGGCCGAGCGTCGTTGTACATACCTAGACATCAATTATATAGTTCACAATGCCACATTAACTTCAATTTAGACTTTATGTCGTTTGCATTGTGTTAAACGTTGCTTGTCCACTATGTTATTGTAGCACTGACATCGCGCAGCATTGTAGTTGGATCGTGGTTGCCTTACAACTAACCTAAAAGTCGGTGCAATGCGTAACGTGCGCCGAGTTTTGTCTCGAACATTTTTTTGCCACGATTGTGATTCTATTAGTATTGTATCTCGATGGTAAAGCTACTACTTTGTTGCCACGCTACAAAACGCACGGTAAATATAAATAGTGGACGCTACAAATGTAAAATACACGCGCTAAAATCCGTTCAAAGTGTCCAATTTCAACATATTTTCAACTTAAGAGTAGCAACAGGCCAGCCCAGTACTAGAATATAATGAAATAGGTCAGGGTCTTCGTCAATTGTTCGCAATAACTACTCGTACTTAATATAACGATAAAAATCGATGTTTTCTTTACTAGTGAAAGAAAACCTGGCTAATTATTGGGATTTGAAATCACACCATTATTGAATCTAAATGCGTCAATAGCTAAACTATCCCTACAAACTATGCAAAAAACTCTTGCCTATACAAGTAGCAAAATATGCAAAACAAGTCTATAAACTCAGAAAATTTATAGAAAATTCAATCGCTTAAGTTACTTCTCCACATTGCATTTTAAAATAACAACACTATTTCACCCCCTGACGTAAAATGAGTAAATGTTGGAACCCCGCTATTATATATGGTGTCTCACTTGCATTTCAAACAACTGCAGCGCCTGGAGACGTGATGGATCTGACTAGTGATGAGGTAATGTGACAACGTCAACATATATATCGATATTTTCTAAATACTTACTACTAATTATTGGTCAATTCAACTTATTTATTTCTCAGAACAGAAGAGGTAATTTTAGCATTTGCCATATTATTATATCTTTTGTATATTAAAAGTCTAATTACTAAGATATTTATAATATAAATATTGAATTAGATCAAAATTTAATGTAAATACTTACATTAAATATGGCAAGCATTTTAGGGACCTTTCCCTCGACTAATGGTCTTTTAGTTTAAGTTTTTATATGGTTATTTTAAGTTTTAGTTAGTATTTTAAGTTTTCGAAAATATACTGTTTCATAAGTAGTGTATGATAAACAATTATCATGTAAAGTATGTACGCCGATTTTGGGAACCGATTTATGAGTTTTTTTTTTAAGTTCTTGAGGTAGTCACTCTAAAATGTAACTGACTTCGGCATATGAGTGTTTAAACCACCTCCACCTATATGAATAATTTGGTTCGGATGTCGGTTGACTTGGCAATATCTTTGAGCACCAACTCATTTTGAAGTTGGATTTTTAAGAAGATAATTATAACATGTTCAAATTATATTGTGAATGTTACTTATTAATCAGGTATCTCAACACTAGATAGAGGATTTAAAAAAAAAAAAAAATGTCATGTCTTACTATCGTTGGGATGAGATGATCATGGGAGTATTAAAAACATTTATTCCAACATTTTAAAATATTTTCTTTACACCTCTAACTATGCATGTTGTCACCTTGCTAAGATAAAATGCTTAATTTGTATCAATTTTCCCATGAAATCCAATTTTAGCGTTATCTCAAGTACCTCCACTAAGCTTCTAATTTAAGCATATCTCACTAATACAGTAGCCGTGTTATCATTGCGATAAATACTAAACGTTATATAATATCGTAGACCACATCGCGCTTAACATCAGGCGAGTTGGCGGTCAAACGCAAGCCTATTACTGAATAAAAAAAAAATTTTGCTCCTTTTAATATCTTCTATAAACGCGGAGACATATTTTACTCTTATATATTTTATGTAATTTTTTTGTGTTTTATTCATATTATGAATCCAATTTTGATTTCATACACTAGATTTTTGAATATTTAAATTAAGAAAAACATTAATTTGACATATTAATTGGTCATTTAAGATGTAGATATTAATTTAAAACAGGTCAATTAATCGTTTTTACTCGTATTGTGAATATTCATCATCATCCAGAAGACGTCCACTGCTGAACATAGGCCTCCCCCTTTAACCTCCACACTGAACAAAATCCTGCTATCTGCATCCACTGAATGCCCGCGACTCTCACCATGTGGTCGGTCCATCTAGTGGGAGGCCTACCTACACTGCGTCTCCCGGTTTATCCCCCATCGGTAATCAGTTCTTCCAGCGATGTGGCCTACCCATTGCCACTTCAACTTACAAATTTTAATAGCTATGTCGGTGACTTGTTGTGAATATTGTTTTATGATAATATATTTATTTATAGGTAGGTATAGATCGTTTAAAATTTGAATTAAAATCGTTTTATTTAATTGTATCGATATTATTTTCTTATCACTATTATTGTCGCGTGCAGCAGTAACGTCGCGGCATGGAATTAGATTTATAAGCTATCACACCAGCTCAGCCGTCACCGTGGTTTCGTCCGGATATTCCCGGATATTACGGTATCGTTATTCATAGGACAGAGCGCAGTCGCATTGCTGCAGAAAACTTTACTCTCATTAAAAGTTGGTGCAATTGTACTATTGTTGGTGTAATTGTTGTTGGTTTTTGTTTCATCGACATTACTTTTCCAATTACTATCTGCCATGTGCAGAAGTGACCTTGCGGCACGAAATTAGATTTGTAAGCTATCATACCGGCTCAGTCATTATCGGGATATAGTCCGGAAATGCTTGGATATTATGGCCGCTAAACAATAGGTCAGACCTCAGTCGCATTGCTGCTTAAAGCTCTAGAGGTTAGTGCAATTGAATTGTCTTTGTTAGGGCTGGCCGCTAGGGAAGATAAGATTGATTAAGAGACATCGGTAATCAGAATGGTTTGTTAGTTGGTTTGTTGGTGGAATACCTACTTCTTGAAATATCTCTTGTTTACAACTGGGCATGATATTCGCTTAAAGTTTAATGATCTTTTAAGAAAAGTATAGACTGCATTTTAATTTCCAGTGTTGTATTCTGCCAATCGCCTTCTTTACTGAAATTATCTGCTTAATTAGATGATCTAAATCTGAAAGTGGATATTTAACTGCACTTTTTATAAGATTTTGATGTTACGATTTTTACCTACGAGAAAGTTTGTTTCACTTTCATCGATTATTAAATTTAATAAGCAAACGCTGACAACCTGAGAACCCCAGAAACTTTCCCAAAAACTGTACACAAAACACTGATTACGTAAAGCAGCCAACTTTCCCTAAACATTTTACAAGCATCGCAATTTCGGGCAAAAATGCTTTTTTATCTGGCAACACTCGACGTCCCTATCTACTCGACGATCCAATAAAACTTTTTTAATAACCATTTTCGTCGTTACATTCCCCCCTAAAACTCAATTCATTGATGACCCCAACAAAGATGTACTCGTACTGAACAGAGATTAAGCCGACTGATTTTGATTGCTTTTAACTGTAAGGGATAATTTTAAGTGTTTAGGTTTCCTAATTAAATTTTTTCACCTTTTTCCGTCCCTGTGTTGGATAATAGCACCTAGTCTCCTGCAATTAAATCGGACCGTATAGCGTAAAGCAAGATACCACAGTGCCTAAAGACAAAGGTCTTTGACCAGTGTGTGTTGCCAGTGATGACATATGGTACTGAGACGTGGTCCTTAACTATTGGCTTTTTGGAAAAACTCAGTCACACAACGGGCAATGGAGAGAGCTATTCTCGGAGTTTCTTTACGCGATAAAATTCAAAACATAGATATTCGCCAAAGAACCAGAGTCACCGACATAGCTATTAAAATCTGCAAGTTGAAGTGGCAATGGGCAGGCCACATCGCTCGAAAAACTGATAACCGATGGGGAAGAAAGGTTCTTGAGTGTAGACCGCGAACCGGAAGACGCAGCGTAGGTAGGCCTCCCACTAGATGGACCGACGACATTGTGAGAGTCGCGGGCATCCAGTGGATGCAGATGGCAGGATGTCGTTAAGAGTGGAGGTTAAAGAGGGAGGCCTATGTTCAGCAGTGGACGTCTTCTGGCTGATGATGATGTATAGCGTACAACTTTTTGAGTTGCTTACTATCTACATTGCTGTCTCAGCTGGAGAATCCATTTAGTATAGTTTTTTTTGTAACACTACTGGTAGCTAATCTTATGCATCAGAAGCGTACTTATATTACTTTTAAACGAAATATGACGTCTAGATTAACTGGCAAATCACAGAAAAGAGAAGGGTATTCTCACTTCAGTGTGCCAAACACAGAAAAGAGAAGGGTAGAAAAAAAATTCTCACTTCAGTGTGCCAAACCAACCCAGCCACAATATCTTCATAACATTCATGATGTATTTTTTCCTGCCTTTATGCTTTCGCACAACGAAAGGTTCGAAAAACCAACATTTTTTCACGGAACCAGTTATGAATATATGATTTAAAAAAATCTAAACCTGCAATAGAAATATGCAGTATACCTAACTAAATTTAATCTTAAAAAAAAGTAAAAAAGCAATAATGTAAGTCAATATAACATTCCCCAAACAAAGAAGGAGTCATTAATAATGTAATTCTGTTGATACGATTTTCTTATTCGGAGCCTTTTCTTTCTCTCCGATAACAAATATCTGTGCAAAAATGCTAAGATTGTTTGCCTCGAGCCAACTATTATTCTGGCTTTCATTGTCTTGTTTTTATGAGGGATTATTGCTGTAATAAGTCCGGGTTTTGACGATCGATATAAAAGTAACTAATACATATTATTGCTTGCAAATCAAACATTCATGAGCTTAGCTCCAGCCCCGTTAGCTCAGTTGGTAGTGTACCTGCCTTCTGCGCTTGGGGGCGTGGGTTCGATTCCCACCTAGGACAAACATTTGTGTGATGAACATTTGTGTTTGTTCTATGTCTGGGTGTTAATATCTATTTAAGTATGTATTTAAAAATATATATGTATAGTATATCAGTCTCTGGCAGCCATATTACAAGCTATGCTTAGTTTGGGGTCAGATGACCATGTGTGCAATAATGTCCCAGATATTTATTTATTAATTTTTTAGCTTACTTTTATTTTATTTTACTATTACCTAAATTAGTCAAATCAGTGGTAGGGTAGGAGAGAGGGCTCTTTTCTACTCCGCTTGGGGAAGTATACCTTGTTAGTTATTCGATCGCCAACATGCATATATTACTGTGTTTCTGATTAAAATGTTTTTTTTTTCAGTGAAGTTACATACATGGAATAAATATATTTAAGATTATATATCTCAAGCATCGAGATACATTACCTATAGTCACAATCTTTAAGTGAAATAAATCAAAAAACGTCCGAGCGTCGTTGTACATACTTAAACATCAATTGTATAGTCCACAATGCCACGTTTTCTTCAATTTAGACGTTATCCCGCTTGCATAGCACTGACATACCGCGGCATTGTACTCGGATCTTAACGAAATTTGGCAAGAAGGTAGTGTGCATCATAAGGATGGATTAAGGTACTTATGCCCCCAGAAGTTCGGAAAAACTGGAAATCACGAGTAAAACCGCGGGTTCCAACTAGTTCTGAATAAATAAAATAAAACACACAATCCTCGGTGCGGGATTCCGACTAGCACTTGGCAGTTATTACAATATTATAGTGATCAAAGCTATCTGATAAGGATATTTTTATTAGCTGTTTCTCTAATTAAGGGGAGGTTAGCCCAAGTCGGCACCGATAATCGTGCCAGTCACGCGCCGTAATGCGGTTTTGCAACGAAAACGCAAAGTCACGGTCAAAAACAACATTTTATGTAGCCTATAATGTTGCTATTCCAACTTGAGGAGAAGAAAAGTGGTGGAAAAGGAATTTTCTTTTAAGATTTTTATTTAAGTAGGTACTTATGTTAATCAATAGGACGCAACCAAATGGATTTGGAGTGGTTGAATTGGTGAATAGAAAGAACTGAGCAGTATTTATCTTTTCCCCGTATTAGGGCTTTTGGCTTCTTGCTATTGGCGCAATAGCCATGTAAAAATCGCACTAAGCAGTTAAATAAATCTGTTTTACCAAGTTATTTTTTTATAAATAGGAACTTTAAGATGACGCACGCATCCCAGCAGCTTATTTTCAAACAACTTTGAAGCATCAAAAGTTGAAAGATATACCTTTTTGATGTTTTATTGTGCTACTAATTATCTTATATAAATAAGAACATGCCGTGAAATAAAAACGAATAAATAAATGAAACATTGCGGAAAAAAAATTACGTCTTTTCAATTATGTGAAATTAGTACTTGTATAAAAATTGAATTTAACTAGTAACGCCTCGGAATAAGCTGTAAACTAGTATAAACCTCTATTTTGGCATTGTACAAGTTGTCTCAAAAGTCTATCCGTTTTTGAGATATAGCGCGGAGAGTACGCAGTGCTTTAGCTATATACCAAGCTATACATAGCATAATGCAAAGTCAACCGTCATTAAGCGCTCTCCGCGCTCAATCTTAAGAACGGTTAAGTGTATAAAAATATGTTCGGAACAAACTTTGTAGAGAATTTTATGTTTTTTTTTTTTTACAATAGATGTAAATATCTTTAGAACCATAAGAAGCAAGATATTTGGAAAAAACAGTTTTTGTGACTTTGCTATCCTAAATATCTTAAAACGTGGACACGAGTTTTAATGAGACTCTTGAGAGACATCTTTTAGAATGCAAAAATTTGTCTATACAAGATTACAGTTTATGATCTGTCATGTTCGGGCTGACCCTTTTTTGGCTTAAGTGCCTGGACTAAATTGTGATTTTTTATTTTAACATAAAAGTTATACTAATAAAATTCAACCATAACAATATAATACCTTACACATAAGATAAAATTACATAAAAGCTTTCAACATAACATTTAACCAAATTACCCATAAATACGTAGTACCTAAAAATGTCACCCATGAAACTATACTGGCGTCATAAGCCCAAGAGCGGTATCTCAGCCTAGGTGTATTTTGAGATAATCGAGTTTTTGTGAAAGTTGATTTTTCGTTACCCTAATGATATATCATTTAATTTATATAATATATAATATATGTTTAAAAACCCAACATTATTGTTTTTGTGTTTTTTTATGAGATACCGTCATTTCGTTTAGAATTAATAGTTTTAAAACATGAGTTTTAAAAGAAAAAAATCTTTTTTTGTGTTTTATTTCAATGTTCCAATGTAGATACGGTTATTTTGCTTACTCCATCTGGTGCAAAATTTTGTAAGCTATCAGATGCGCGAAAAAACAGAAATCTATTTTTTTTTAGTTACCGCTCTTGGGCTTATGAGGGCAGTATATTACACATAAAAATTGGCAATCATAATAATTTACTAGAAACTAAAACACAATAAAGTAACAAAAATATAGGTAAAGTTTAACCAACATTGAGTAAGGGACCTACTATCGATATTTTCGACACAAAACAATCTTTAGACCCTAATAAAAGGATAAAAGGGACGGGAAAGATGATGTTTCGTTGTTTAAAAAAAAACCACGAAGGCTAGGGTAAGAGCGTAACTTCGCTTCACTTCCTTCGCTTAGCCTTCTAACATAACTGACATAAATCAGACGGATTTTAATATACATATATCAAGGTTATATATCAAAATGTCACACATCAAAATCGCCTCAGTAATGTTTTGTGGCGCTAATATAAAAACACATCTATCATAACAACACCATATCTCAATATGTAATTAAAAAAATCACAAATCAACAAACAAGCCTATTCTTAAATAAAATAAAAAAACACAAGTTATGAGTTGTTATAAATAACTATGAAAAATCTAAATATGAGTAAAATATACATAATGAAAAAAAAAAGGTAAGAACGTCAACGTTAACAAAACCTCAAAATATATGACAAGAAATAATAATAAAGAAACGTTCATTGCAGAGCAAACTTCTAAAAAAAACGTTACCAAAAAAATATGATATCTAACAGGACACAGAAACTAGTACTTGGTGAAAGTACAAATAAAATAAATGTACATATTTCAAAAATTTGGATTCGAAGCTTTATGACTACATCTCAATATTTTTATGTTTATAATACACTTTTGAATTGATACACACAAAAAATCCTTTGAAAGACAACGTGAACCTAATTCCCTACCGGCTTACGAGCTAATAAATTATCGCTTATCTTGTGTACCATTCAAAAGAGATTTTGTAGGTTGGGACCCCTAATCCCAGATAATGGGGTCGATTTTAGACACGGCCGTTGGAAAAGTATTGTAACCTTAATGCAACGTTATGCTTTGAATTGGATTTAAATGTGAAGTTAGATTTTCCCGCGGATCCTCTTGCCGGTTTTAATTTTGAAATTAAATGACATTTGAGGTGGAATGGTCGGGTGGCTTTAGAAGTGGATCAACTCTATGAAACTGGGTCAGTGAGACAATTTTCAAAGAGAAGTGTGATCACGAGTAAAGCATCTTGAATTGAAGAACATCCGATTCATTCAAAGAGTATTTAGAGGTCGAATTACGTAGTTTAGGCGGGGTTTTCCTACAGTTGGAAGCACGTTTGTTAACACTGTCGATCATTAGGCTTATATCTGTATGATGTAGAGTTGCATTTGGCAAAGCAAAAAAAATTGTGATTCTCCAAGGTCACGCGTGTCAAACTTCGATTTTTGAGGGTTTTCCACAGATTTTTATCAGAATAGACAGTAAACTTCTGTAATTTTATTCTGTTACAGTAAGAAACGAACTCCAATTCCGTTCTTATAATTATTTAGTCGGCACTGCGCGGCAGAAGTCTTCCTTCTTTCCATCCACTTCTGACAGTCGAGAGCATTTGTGGTCCAGCCGAAGTGGGAGACGAGCTTGTATCGCCATCTATTTTTGGGCTTGCCAAAAAGACGCCTGTGATTGTGATCCAGTTTGTAGTTTATTGAAGTTTGGTTAAAATGCCAATTTTGACCAATCACCCTGCCGCACATCACGTGACTATGTTCCAAATCTAAAACCCTAGAGAATCCTTGGTTTAACCGCTTTCTAAAATGACTTTCATGCAGTACTAGTCACTGATTCACTCGCTACTTGAAGATTTATAGATTTTTACTTATATCTGGAGGGAAACGCCCACGCAGCTCATTCCCTACTCGAGCAGTTCACACGATTGAACTGGAAGCTAAACATTTTTTTTAATCAGTGGTCCTGGTCATTCAGACAGACACATTCATTAACATAGATACTGGTTTGTTCTTAGGCCGTGTCATAGTAGTTACTGTGTTGTGTACGCACATTGTACGCGCCTAGATTTATCGTGTATCATTTGTTTTAGTCTCGACTTTGACAGTGTCTATATATATAGTGTCCAGTAAGGACACACTAGTTACAGAATATATCTGACTAGTTCATGTTTTTGAAGTGAAAGCTTCTTTAGGCGTTGACCACTTTTTGGGTTAGCAAAAATCATCGAACACGCCAGCTTTAAAACGGCGCCATCTCTTGTAGAATAGGTGAATTACTACTTAAGTTTTCACTTCTGCCGTGCAGACCTATGATGACTGATGTGTTTTTTTAGCGAAATTGATTAGTGTTGTAAGCTTTTATTGCACTTGCCAGGTTTGTTTATTTGTCCAATATGGCAAGCTGAATTGGAACCAGATCCTCCTGACCGATTTTACTGAAAAATTTCATGCACCTTTGGTTCTGGTGACAATACAATATTTAATATTCAATTTTGTTATATTTATTTTAAAAATGGCCACAAAAATAATAATAAAAGTATCAAAAAGCTTGTTTGAATAAAATGTTTAAAAATAATAATTAAAATACTGTTTTAAACTATCATGACTGTTGTTCACTACAGTTATATGATTTTTGAACTTTGAACTGTTCAACCAATCACCCGCATTCTTCAGTCTTCCCGTGAACATGGTGCATGTAACTGCGCCGAAATATCGAGAGCTCCATCCATAACCTTATCACACTCATTTACTTTACTTTCATTGAACACTTATTTCTTCAATGTTCAATTCTAAAAAGAAGATTCCTAAAGTCTTCCAAAGTTAGGTTTTATCTACTAATTTATTAGTAGAATCCTATTATAGTTACCAACCGGACATCGTTTAAGTGGCAGTGCATTAGGAAAGGCTAGCAGCGGACTGAGGTGGACTGATGAAAATGAACAGACCTCGCTACGATAGCTTTTCCATTCATAGTACTTTGTGTTTAGGTCGGTAGAAGCAGCTGGCAATTATAAGCGAAATTGTTTTAAACGAATTGGACTATATTATTTTAATAGTGAGTTTTAATATTTCAATAATTTCTCCCCCTTCATTAAAAACGCATATTACGAAGTGGCTTTGGAGTATTTGTTCCATGTTTTGTTATATCTTAAGGTCGGGGAAAAAGTTTCTTCGTATTTTTTAAACAAATTCAAGACATATTTTTTTCAAGTTTAATTACATTTAATTATAATATATATGTGCCATTTTGTTCGATAACTTGTTGCCATCTTGTAGGTAGTGACATGATCCCGTTGCTGTAGAATTTTTGGGACTTCTGATCAAAAAAATGCAACAAGTAGTTTTGACAGTCCTCTCTTGATGTTAATCTAACACTACCCAAAGAATTCTGAAGAGATCGAAACAGGTGGAAATCTGAGGGTGCAAGGTCTGGGCTATATGGTGGATGCATTAACACTTCCCAACCAAGTTCTCTAAATTTTTGCTGAGTGGCCAAAGATGTGTGCGGTCTGGCGTTATCATGATGAAAGACCACACTCTTTCTGTTGATCAATTCCGGCCGTTTTTTCTCAATTTCTTGTTTGAGTCTCATCTGCTGTTGGCAGTAGAGATCCGAATCGATGGTTTTGCCCGGCGGTAAAAGCTCATAATGAACGATGCCCTGCCAATCCCACCATACACACAACATCACCTTATTACGTGTTAATCCGGGTTTCGCTACAGTCTGTGGTGCTTCACTGCCCTTTGACCATGATCTTTTGCGCACATTCTTGTCGTAGGTGATCCATTTTTCATCACCAGTGATCAATCTTTTCAAAAACGGTTCGGTTTCGTTACGTTTCAATAGAGAATCGCAAATGAGTACACGATTCATTTGGTTTCTTTCAGTGAGCTCGTGTGGCACCCAAATATCGAGTTTTTTGTATACCCAGTTTTTTTCAAATGGGTCAAAACTGTTTTGTGGTCAATCCCCAGTTCTTCAGCTACGTCGTAACTACTAATATGCCGATCTTGGTCCACTTTTTCAGAAATGGCATTGACTTTATCCGTAACAGGGCGACCAGAGCGAGCTGCATCTTTGACATCAAAATTCCCGGACTGAAAACGCTTGAACCAACATTGTGCTACTCTTGATGACACTGCATTAGGTCCATAAACGTCACAAATTTTATTCGCGGCTTGTGTCGCATTTTTCCCTTTTTTGTTATAAAATTTCACAATATATCGAATTTGTTCGTTAGATTCACTCATTTTATCGAACAAAAAAACAATTGAAAAATGGCGGGAAATTGCTTTTTACGTTTTGTATTCCTTTTTTAAAATGTCATCTTTTTAATGGTATCAAAACCAACCAGATACAAACAGTACAACGGATAAGATTTTTACTACAACTTTATACATACAAAATACGAAAAGACTTTTTCCCCGACCTATTATCTTATTTTTGAAGTGAAAACTTCTTTAGGCGCGTTGAGCACATTTTGGGTGAACAAAAATTCATGGAACTTGCGACATCATCACCGAACGCTGTATCGTGTATTTTAAAACAGCGCCATCTCTTGTAGAATAGCTGAATTACTACAAAACTTTTCTCTTCTGACGTGCAGTACTATGACTGATGTGTTTTTTTATTAGCTCACGCACTCAATATCAACCTATAATGTTGCCACTGCCTTTCGGCACAGGCCTTCTCTCAGATAGAGAAGATGAGCCCTAATCCACCATGCTGGCATGTTAGTAAATGTCATATATCTGAACGTTTGAGGTTCTCGGACTTCTCGGACATAACGGTTTCCTCACGATGATAACCTCCACCGTTTTTGAGGGATGGCATCGAAACAACATAGTTTATTTAGATACCAAATAAGTCATTAGTGCAGGGCCGAGAATCGAACCGGTGCCGTCAGATTGTAAAGCTTACAACCGGTTGGCTACCATCGCTACTCAATTAGCTCGAAAAAGACAAAATACTTAAGTTGTGGAGTGTATGTTTTTAAATTACCTTATTAAAACTGAAGTTTCTCAATGAAAATGTCCATACTCTTCTCATTAGCGTTATAGAGTTGCTTTGGCTAAAATATTGGCATGTAGGAGTTCCATTAAGGTCTTGATATATGACCGGTATTTTTAGACTGAAGCGTAGGTTTATGCTCTGTTGAATAGGTCCCAGAGTAGGCGTTTAGATAATGGAATTTCAGGTTTTATCTAACTAGACGTGTACTCTAGTTTCAGCCATCATTCTCATAAATTTTCTTGACAAAAAAGTACCCCCTAATTAAGATTATTTCTTCTTGTATATAAAGACGATGTGTGTATGTATATTTTCAATGGACTCCAAAACAGACGGACGGATTTTGACAAGACTTTTACTGGCAAATAGCTGCCGGTCTATTCTGCAAGCTAAGTGAACGTGAAAGTGAAGTGAACGTGTATTTTTTTGTCGATTACTATAGAGAATGTCAAAATGTCGAGTGGTCACCATTGACTGTAGTCCCTTATCCTTATAATTCCATGTTTTGACATTTATCTGTAGAAATAGGCAAGAAACAATCACATTCACTTAGCTTATCACTTCACTTGCGCGTTCACTTAGCTTGCAGAATAGACATGCTGAATTATCAGCATGTAATATAATGCATATAGCATGTATAAGGAGTAATCCACGCAGCTCAAACCGCGGAGCGCAGCTAGTAGAACATAAAAGAAATTTTACCAAAACTAAGATCTTTCACACTGCCATTTCAACTTGTTTTGAGCTATGTCAGTGGCATTCTAAAACGAATTACTTCGTTCTGGATCATAATCATCATTATCAGCTTATCATGTACCTGCTGCTGTAGCACAGGCTTTCTTTCAGAGAGACAGGACGGACCCTAATCCACCATGTTGGCACAGTGCATGTTGGTGAATGTAATTATTTCTTTGAACTTTAGACGTTCTTGGACATACCGGTTTCTCACGGTGTTTTCCTTCACCGTTTTTAGCGATGGCATTGAAACTGCACAACATAATGACAGCCCCGGTGGCTCAGTTGTTAGTGAACCTACCTTCTGTGCTTGGGGGCGTGGGTTCGATTCCCACCTACGGCAAACATTTATGTGATGAACATTTGTGTTAGTTCTATGTCTGGTTGTTAATATCTATTTAAGTATGTATTTAAAAATATACCAATCCCACTAGAGCATTTGCATTGTCTTTAGACCTTCAACGGTCTATTGACAGTCTAACTGTTTATTTAGTGTTAGTTTTAGCTAGTATTTTGTTTAGTTAATAGGGGGCTATTTAATAAAGGTTACAAAATAAAAATAAAAACCTATATGTACGTATATTAGTCTCTGGCAGCCATATTACAAGAAAAACAAACAACAATGACTGATTTAAAACATTTAAATCAGTCATTGTTGCAGGGCAGAGGATTGAGCAAGTGTCGTCAGATTGTAAAGAGCACATGCTACCGCTTGGCCACCATCGATTGTTCCGGATACGACCCTTCAAATAAATGCTAAGCAAATACCCTTACCATAACTAGATACAATCGGTGTAAAATATCTCTATACAAATGTTATGTTAATACATCAGGGGCCTTACGGCTACCAGTTTTAAGCGATTCTGTTTCAATGATTGCGAAAAGTTGCGCGAACTCAAATCATATCTCGGCGCGTTAATATTCACGTTCGCGTGATTTTCCGCTTAAGAGGTAGCCTTGAAGCACCTTAGCACAAACAAAAATTTACATGTCAAACTTTTGAATGTTTAACATGAAATGGAGGAATTTGGAGTTGTAATTAAAGTACTTGTGGCAAACTTTTGTTTTTAGAGTAAGTATTTCTCATCAAAATTACGCAACTTAAATTCGGAAACACCCGTCTCTTGAATAATTCAATAGGAATAAGGAAAGCCCAACTGTCAATATGCGTACAATTCGGATTTGATTAATGTTTCTTATTCAAGCCACGGATACGAATATTACGAAGAGTTTGCTTCCAGTGAATTTGATGCATGGGATTTATCCTAGACTAGTTGCGCCCCGCGGTTTCACCCGTGTGGTGATGAAAATTGGTGATGATGATGATGATGAAAAGTAAGCCTGTGTTAATCCAGAACACGAGTAAAGTATATTCCAAATTCCACCCAAATCCATCCAGCCGTTTCTGCGTGATTGAGTAACAAACATCCATCCATCCAAACTTTCACATAATAAATTATACTAGCTGTAACCGTGACTCCATCCGCGATTTCTTCAGAAAAAAGTCATCTATGTCCGTCCTCATGATACATACTATTACCTCTCAAAATTTTATCGAGAGTTTAGCCATTTAGCCGTGATAATGTAGCAAACTGACAGACGGGCAGAGTTACTTTCGCATTTATAATATTAGTGTGATTATGGTTTTTGATGTGAAACATCGCACCTTGCCAGTAAAGCAATTAGTATGCCGGGACGGCAAACGGCATGACGCTCTCTTATGCTGTCATGTCTCACAACCTGCCAGGCGTCTCGTGAGGGCCAACTTTTTATGATTCAAAGCTCTCACAAATGTTGACGAAAAAACTAGATTTTTGGCGTTCTGATTCTATCGAATAGAAAGATCTATAGAAAAATCGATTTCTGTAATAAATAGATCTGTATTTTTATTGAAAACAATGGCTTCAAATTTTAGAAAAACGTTAGGTATATATCAACTTAACCTTCAACTTACAAACGAAATTTTTCTTATTACAAAAGATACTCTAAGAGGGAAAGTTTTGTTATATTATTGACTAAATTAAACACATTATAATAAAACCGTAGAGAAAAAAAAACTGTAATTGTCAGATATAAAAAAAAAACATACTGACGTTTTAAAATAAGCAGCTGAACATGCAAATACAGTTTTTAGAATTTTTGTCTGTTTGTTTGCTTGTCCACGCACATTTCCTAAACCACTGGACGGATTTTAATACGGTTTTCACAAATATGCTTAGCTATGACCAGATTGAAGTACAGGCTATGTTATTTTGCGAATGGGAGGAAAACATATTTGAAAGTTTATATGAAAATCTACGCGTACGAAGTCACGGGCAACATCACTAGTATTTTAATATAGGTTTTATACTTTACATTTACAGGGTGGTTTCGCGGCAATTCGAAGCAATTTCTTTTTCATTTCGCTAAGGGCGCAATTATCCAGATTCTACCCCCACATCCGCTTATAGGGTAAAATCATCCCTACTTCCATTTTCATTTGAGATGCTTTCTCTGATCTTGCTTCGGATTTTGAGAGATGAAGTGAGTGTCACTGATTGTGCGGTATAGAATACCACAGTCATAAATACTTATAATGAAATTTGTCTTTCAATCTGGACGGATAAAAACTCTTAGTTACAGATAAACTTGCATTGATACATAGATAAATAAAAAAACTACACATGATTAATATGGTAGAAATGATAACCCGTAGAAAAAAAGAAAAAATATGGGAATAAAAACAGTTAAAAAAACATGTCGCGTTATTATTTTTTTCTTTCGAATGTTCTTGTAGTAATAATTAGTGGATTAAAGTTTATGTTTAAGTGTGCAACGCCAATCTCCTCATAAGAGGAATAAAAAAAAAAACACTAATTTTTGACAGCGATGCTTACAAATAGCGAATAATTAAAATTTTGTGCGGATGCCTTGTGGAGAGGTAAAATACAGTCAACATAGTGCTCTAAGGATATGGGTTAAAATAATTATTTCTTTAAGATTTAAACTTAATTATTATGATTTTATCATTATACACATTAGTAACATTATAGATTATTTACTAATTAGTTTCACCTAAAACGGTTAATTTGTTTTAGTTTATACTTATAGTATCCCTAATTATTTATTGTACTATGCAATATACGTCTCTTCTATTTTAGGCATTGGCTACTCCTTATTATTGTCACACCCTATTAATTCCGTTCCGGGGGAGAAATACAGCCGGTAGAGACAGCGCAGAATTAAATGCAAACATAGTAATGTGTTGCTAGCAATACGACAAATAAACGAGCAATTTTTAGTCGTAAGACAAGTACTAAACATTTAAAACTTATAAAACACTTTGAAATTTTCTGTGCGCTATAAACATTCAAAACTTATAAAACACTTTGAAATTTTCTGTGCGCTATAAACATTCAAAACTTAAATACTTTGAAATTTTCTGTGCGCTATAAACATTCAAAACTTATAAAATACTTTGAAATTTTCTGTGCGCTATAAACATTCAAAACTTTTAAAACACTTTGAAATTTTCTGTGCGCTATAAACATTCAAAACTTATAAAACACTTTTAAATTTTCTACTGCTGAAAAATAGAGAATAGGCTGGCCTTGAAAAATTTATCGTATTATTCCTCTATCGATTATTCAGATTGTCCCTCGGATGATTATTGAAATAAAAAACAATTCATGAATATGTTATATCACTTTCTGGCAGAATTTTCAACCGAGGAGTATTCCAGTAAAAACCTTATTTAAATATTTTTGCAAAGCGACTTTCTCACTGCTTATTTATTCTTGTCTAAAAATGTATAGATATCTAGCGTTGCAAATTTATGGATAAACAGGTTTGCACGGGATGGTGCTATAGGCGACAGGAGGTTCAAATCGTTTATTTTACTATGAAGTTTACACTGAAATCTGAAAAAAATAGCTTTTCCATTGAAAGATGACATTCACAATTAACGGAATATGTTGAATATCTAATATATACATATATATATATATATAGGCTACCGGAAGAGGTGAGAAGCGCTCCATCGAGAGAGTCTTTCAAACGAAAATTAAAAAATTGGCTTGTCGGCATTCTATAAATTTGATGACGTGACAAAAATAAAAGTCATTTAATTTGTTATTTTTATTTTGTATTTATTATATTTTAATAATTTTATTTATACATAGTGGTAGGTAGTTACTATCATAATGATTGTATCTACAGACATGATGTTATTAATTATTATTTTTTCTATGACATGTAACTATTTTGTTAACAATAAAATACTATGATTATGACTATGACAATTATTTAATTCGATTTCAAGGTTGATCGCATAGTAAGTTTTTCATTACTAAATCTTTTCGGCTTTGTACCTCCCGACCCGTATCACGCAAGTCATTGCACTTATCGCAGAAAGAAAAAGAAAACAAATCTGAAAAGTATATCTCAATATCTCATTCCCTTAAGGGGGTTACATAAAGGGGGGGGGGGGAGGTTGAAAGTTTTCATATTTTGAACTGTTGTGTGTTTGAATTCCCATATTATGGTCTATCTATCTATCTATGAACTCAGGTTATCAATACGCTAGTGGTCAACAAACGACCTGCGCCACGCACACGCTAGTACACTTAACATTTCTGGTTGGCAACATTCTAAACAAAAAAAAAAAACACTGAACCAACAAGTATAAGGCAAATGGTTTCTCGTATTCGATTGTGTGCAGATAGAATAATAGCGTTTCAGCGTTTGGGAGTGTGTGGACCCGGGTATGTCCTAAAACTTCGACCAGAACCACCGGAGGATGAGCAGCAGCGTCCTAATAGTACACGGTGAACGTACTGTGAACCCCAAGCCGCCTGCCAAGCGTGGGGATTATGGCAACACCCCTCTCTATGAGGGAGGCCTTGTCCAACAGTGGACGTTAGTTGGCTGATGATGTGATGTGTGATGTTTAGGAGTGTTTCCCACATTGTTTTGAGCGGTAGTGTTTCTTAGTTGTTGCTTGTTTACTTGTGTCAAAAAACTAACCTTTCATTTTGGAATAATATATAGTCACTGTTTACTCATGAAGATAAGTACTACCTAGGTACTGTCCATGACATCACATGACTGCGGGCATCTATCTAATTCAATCTCAATCTATCTCAGATCTTTCCCAGTTGTAACTGTATATAGTGTCCATGACTATGCGGGCATCTATCTAATTCAATATTCAATTTATTTCAGATCTGTCCTAGTTGTAGGTAACTGCATATAGATTAATAACTTACGGACAGACGGTTCTAGGTATGATTTGAGCCCTAGACTATGAGCACTGAGATAGTTGTAAAGGGTCGGATTAAATTTGATTCAAGGAATTAGCTATTACTGGTGACTTAGTGCACATAAAACACTATCTAATTAACTTTGAACATTAACTAAGAATAGTATTCACTGGCGGTCACTAAGAATATGATTCACTGGTGGTCACTAAGAATATGATTCACTGGTGGCCACTAAGAATAAGATTCACTAGTGGTCACTAAAAATGTGATTCACTGGTGGTCACTTAAGAATAAAATTCACTAGTGGTCACTAAAAATATGATTCACTGGTGGTCACTAAGAATATGATTCACTGGCGGTTACTAAGAATATGATATACTGGTGGTCATTAAGAATAAGATTCACTAGTGGTCACTAAAAATATGATTCACTGGTGGTCACTAAGAATAAGATTCACTAGTGGTCACTAAAATATGATTAACTGGTGGTCACTAAGAATATGATTCACTAGTGGTCACTAAGAATATGATTCACTGGTTATCACTAAAATTATGATTCACTGGTGGCCACTAAGACTATAATTCACTAGTGGTCACTAAGAATATGATTCACAGGTCTGCGATGAATGACGCTTGCTGCAAAATATTCCGTTCATAGTTCACTAGCTTCCGCCCGCGGCTTCGCCCGCGTTGTTTGAGAGAAATATAAGTTTCTCGAGTTCTCTACAAAGTAGGTACTTATATTTTAGGATGATATAAATATTTCAGCCTGGCTATTGACGACCGGTATGGCTAAGTACTAACCCATGTGCCTTATGAGCAGGAGGTTTTTGGTTAGATCCCGGCCTGGCAGATGTTTAAATGGTGAATTTTATTAAATATTTATATGCATGGGTCTCAGTGCTAGTTATCTCTGTTTTTTTTTTTTAGTTGTTTTTACGTCACCTTTCCTTGACACTCGAACTCGCGAGCTGCTTGCGGCCCAGCGAACTGCGCGACATCGTTTTTTTTTTTACTTATTTGTACGTCACCTATTTTTGACACCCGAACTCGCGGGCCGCTTGCGGCCCAGCGAACCGCGCGACATCGAAAGTTTTTTTTTTACTTGTTCATATGTCACCTTTTCTTGACACTCGAACTCGTGGGCCGCTTCAGGCCCAGCGAACCGCGCGATATGTAAAGTTTTTTTTTTACTTGTTTGTACGTCACCTTTTCTTGACACTTGAATTCGCGGGCCGCTTGCAGCCCAGCGAACCGCGCGGCATCGTTTTTTTTTTTACTTGTTTGTATGTCACCTTTTCTTGATACTCGAACTCGCGGGTCGCTTGCGGCCCAGTGAACCGCGCGATATCGAAAGTTTTCTTTTTTACTTGTTTGTACGTCACCTTTTCTTGACACTCGAACTTGAACGCGGGCCGCTTGCGGCCCAGCGAACCGCGCGATATCGAAAGTTTTTTTTTACTTGTTTGTACGTCACCTTTTCTTGATACTCGAACCGTGCGGTATCGAAAGTTTTTTTTTTACTTATTTGTAAGTCACGCTTTCTTTACACTCGAACTCGCAGGCCGCTTGCCGTCCAGAAAACTACTACTAACTACATCGAAAGTTTTTTTTTTAAACTTTTCTTCTATGTTTTTCCACGGGAACCGGGAACCATAATTTGTTACGGGGTCAAAAGTATTGTGTATTTTAATATGGCCCATTGCTTATCTTTAGATCATCATTTCATTTATCATTCATCATCATTCAGATCATTTAGTAGTTCCCGTGGAAAAGTCAAGTAGTAATAGTCCTTGAACAATCTCAATAAAAAGTAGTTAGTAGTATTAAATAGCCTATGTGTTAATCCAGAACATAAAAAGCCTCCGTACAATATTTCATCGAAATCCGTTAAACAGTAACGGAGTTTTGATTGAAATTATCCTACAGGAATCTTTTATTTTTTCGGGATATAAAGTATGCTATGTGATAATGCTAGGATAAGCTACCTTCATATCAAATTTCATCGAAATCCGTCTAAAACTTACGAAGTTGATTTATTGAAGTTATCCTACAGGAACGAAATATTTTTTCGGGATAAAAAGTAGCCTATGTGTTATTCCAAGACATAAGCTACCTCCATACCAAATTTCATTCAAATCCGTTCAGCCGTTTCAGCATGAAGGAGCAACAAACATACATACACACACACACACACACTCACACACAAACTTTCGCTTTTATAATATTAGTAGGATTATATTCGACTATACTACTACTAACATGATTTTTTACCAATTTTGTTTTTCTATATTCAGATGTTTTTCCTTTTTTTCTATATTCACGTTTTTTAAAAGTGATACTTTTTTCAACTCAAAGGAATTTGAGAGGTCTTAAAATTCTGTCACTAAAGCCTAGGTAGCGTAACACAAGTACCATTTATTTTGTAACTAGTGCTGTTGGCCGAGACTTCGTACGCGTAGAAATTTTTTTCCTCCCTTTCGCAAAATAATATAGCCTGTACTACACTCTGGTCATAGCTAAGCATATACGTGAAAATAGCGTTTAAATTCATCCAGTGGTTTAGGTTATGTGCGTGCACAAACAAACATACAAAAATTCTTAAAAATGTCTTAATTGGCTGTCGTTTTTAGCTGCTTATTTTAAGACGACCAGAGTGTTTTTTTTTGATATCTTGCAATTATTATTATTTTTATCTCTACGTTTTTATTATATGTATAGATTGATATAACCTTACCAAGAAAATAAAAGTAAGTATGCTCGCGTAGGAGTCCTTATGTCAGAATTTTTTGCCAACCTGTATGCATCTGGTCTAACTAAGGTCGTTGTTATAAGAAATAGGTACTGTCTTTGCGTGTTCAGCTGCTTATTTTAAGACGTTCTTTTTATATCTCGCAAATACAGTTTTTTTTATCTCTATGAGTTTTTATTATAATTATGTATAGATAGATATAGATATCACATCACATCGCGTCATCAGTCAGTAAACTGCTGAACAAAGGTCTTTTTCATAGAGAGATTAGGTCGTTTTCTATACCAATATATAAAGAGGAAACATTTGATTGTTTGTTTGTTTGCATTGAATAGGCTCCAAAACTACTGAACCGATTTGAAAATTCTTTCACTGTGGGGAAATTACACTATCCCCGGGTGAAATAGGCTACATTATATTTTGTAGCGAGGCCGAAGGTAATATCCGTGCGAAGCCGGGGCGGGCGTCTAGTTTAATATATAAGTAGTTAGCAAAACGACACTATAGCAAAATTACCGGACCGTTTGACCCGGTTGTCAATAAGACTTACAAACTAGTAACTCGGTATGTACTACAGTGCTAACTACTACATAAAAGCGTTTCCTTCCGTTAAAAACTCAACTGAACAGTAAATCCAGACTGGAGTGGCACCGCTTTTAGGATTAAACTTGTAGAGCTTTATTTCTGCCACTTTAAGTTTTATACTTAACTTAGGTAGTTTGTGAGATGCGAGCCGAAGCGAACTTCATGCTACGTTTGCTTTGTATTAAATCAGCGTCTTCTAACGTAGGCAACGTAAACAATCCCGTAAATATTGAACGTATCTTTCTATTACATGCCAAATGATGCTAAAGCTAGATATTCATTGTGTTCACGGTTCATTTGCGCAGCAAGATCCTGCAACTTTTTCAATGTATACGCAGATACAGATCGCGCATTGCGCTACAAATAACACGCGTTGTGTAGATCTACGTATCCATTATGTACGCGAAAACAAACGCTTCGTGTTATTGGGACTGCTCCAGTAATGGATACGTTCGCGCTCCCAGACCATTCAACGTTATACGGTCCGTTCACTGCGGACATGTGGTGGCAGTTTTTGTGTGAATAAAGAAGACCACACCACTTGCTTGGACGAAGTGCGTGCATTAGAGCAGATACAGGAGTGTGGAGTGCATGTGGAGCGCGAACATAACAGATAGCTTTGTTGCGCCCTTCTTTGCACGAAAACCGTGTAGAGCGTAGCACAATCCGGGAGCGCAAACGTAGGTATACTAGGTATCTACTTACCGGAACAGTTGAGCGCCCGTGTTCGGGAACAGAATGTATTTTTATTTATTAAAAATAGGCTTGCGTTTGACCACCAGCTCGCCTGATGTTAAGCGATGATGCCGTCTACGAAGGGGCACGCTTGCCTAGAAGTAACCGATTCACTCGTGATATGAAGACACCCAGATTGTAAGAGACCCAGATTGTAACTTACAGGGGATAACCAGCTTAAAAGGCCAATACGAGATCTTATTTCTTATTTCATAAGTTATATTTTAATTTAGGATGAGTTAAGGCTTGATGATCATTACAGTAATAAATAAATAAACTCTGCCTGCAAACTTTGCGTTGTTTATTCGATCGATTTATTTTTATTTGAATGGTATCGCCTATGGTGACCTGGGAGAATAAATTCACATTTGATCATAGGACACTAAAGTTACCTATGTGACCCAGGTGATCAAAGTGGAATAGGTCCTTTCGAAGCTCTATTAATTCGAGATTTTAAAGAATCCTAGTTCTGATTTATCGGATATATTTCCGTTGGGAGCTGATACCACACTAATTTGTAGCTACAAAATTGATTACAAACACGTCGATGTTAAGTCTAGTACAATAAAAAAACTGTTCTAAAGTTTAACAAAATAAATGTTGATGAACCGACAAACTAATTTTAACTTATAAATGTACAAATTAGCTCGCTGCTAACTATGTACACTAAATACAGATTATTTTACTAGTAAGTATTTTAGTCAATCCATATGTAATGCCACATAAGAGTACAGCTAAATATCTTGGGCTGTCCCTTGACGCTAAGATACGCTGGAAAGCACACGCTGAGAAAAAAAATCTAGTTAAACTTCTATACAAACAAATGTATTGGCTGCTTGGAAGATGTTCCTCGCTGTCAATGCAGAATAAACTTTTACTTTACAAGTAAGTCCTGATGCCAGTTTGTATACATTTGTGGGGATGTACCACTCACAGTAATATATTGATAATAGAAAGATTCCATAACAAGCTACTGAGGAACATTGCAAATACACCTTGGTACATATGAAATAGTGATCTTTAGCGGGACCTTCAAGTAAAGTTCGTTGACAATTCAAAAGTACGCCGAAGCTCAAGGAAACAGACTTCATCATCATTTGAATGTTTAGGCCATCCAGCTCCTCGAGCACACAAACATTGTTAGAAGACTTAAGAGAACAAAACCGTTCGAGTTATTGTAGTGAAAAACAAAGTGTTAGTGTTAAGTATTGTAGTGCTATGCTTATAAAGAACGCGTGAACTGTCTTCGCCATAATAGAGACAATGAGAAACGTGTTAATGGACACATTCCTAATTTTACAATATCATAATTAGAAGTTTATTACAGTGTGACGATGACGCGAGTTTCATGATTTTTGTTCACCCAAAAAGTGCTCAAAGCGCCTGAAGAAGTTTTCATTTCAAAATAAAATTGTTCTCTTTTGATTTGGACATTTTTAATCACTGATCCGCAATCCATAGTTTCAAGCATCTTTGATGGGAAGCATACAATTCTCGTGGATTATTCACAGCGTTTTTCTAGCATGTATCCTGGATCGAGCCGTGATCCACTTTCCTGTTGTGTTTCTTCCGCTAGGCAGGGTTGTTAGCGTTTTTCATGTTGGTCTTCTCTCACGAGGTCAATCCACGCCGCTTTGACCGCTGGACAGGTAAATAGGATTTAGCCGAAAAAAGCAACGAAAACTTTTAGATGTTCTGATTCTATCAAATAAAAAGATCTAGAAAATATCTATTTCTGTAATATCTGTATTTACTATGGAAACTGACGTGGTTTTCACACATTTTATGCCGCAATGCGGCTGAAAATACAGTCCGAGTAACTGGCTTAATCTTACGCGAGTAACTCCCGTGTTATATAAATAAAAAGATCTGCATTTTTTATTGGAAATTATGGATTCGAATTGTAGAAAAACTCAACATTTCAACGAATTATCTCCAATTCAAAAAAAATTATCAAAACTCTAGGGGCCTTACTTAAAAACGTTACTCAAGTTGATCTATGTTTTAAAATGCTCTGTCAACTTCTCGCTGACGGCAATCGTCACACGCGAAAACAAGACGGAGCATATTTAACGTATGTCAACTTGAGTAACGTTTTTAAGTAAGGCCCTAGGAGAGGATGTTTGAGAGTGGATTCAGTTAAATTACCGACATAACTCAAAAAAATAATAATGACATGGTTTCCTTATGTAAAATTCGTCTTGTCAATTGCGGCTTTATTTTTTTAGTTTTATGCCCGAAAATGCAGATATCTAAACTGAAAAGATTGCATTTTGTAATATGGCTCTTAACTTCGAGCCACTTCAAAGTCCGCTTATCGCTTCGCCTATCCTCTTCGCCGACGTCGGCCATAAAGCTTCCTCTGCCACCAAATGGGCTCTAAGATGGCGCTTTAATTCCTGGACTACTTAAACGAGCCCGGCTGCCGCGAGCAATTAAAGTTGTCGTTTCAAGTTATTAGATCCGTTGTTAATTAGGTTTTAAATCGGTTTGTAATTTTATTGCTGGTTGTTGAACGTTGCCATCTATCTAGCATACTTACATAATTCTGAGAAACAAGTGGATCACATTAAAATCGACTTAAAATATATGAAAAACGTAATAAGTGCCTATAAAATTTGTGGGATGCCCTTGATTTCCCTGGCATCCTAACATCAGACCCTGACTTGGTGACAATGGGACCAAATTGGAAGAGAAACCGAACAAAAGTTTTTTTTTTTAATCAGTCAACAGTTGGCCGAGGAATCAGTGAATATACGAGTACATTAAATAAAAATAAAAACAACGGTAGAAAATAGAACCATCCGCCTTTTTTGAAGTCGGTAAAAAAATGGCAAACATCACTGAGTTTGTCGAGAGATTTTCTTCATTGTTTTTTCAATCCGTAAATACATCTTTTTGTGACAACTGACAGTCATAATTATTATTTAAACTAATATTTATACTCTAATTAGTTTTCAGAGATTATATTATTATTTTTTAATTCTAAATGTGGTTTGGTGCTTTAGTCGCTTTGCGACTATGTCAGCACCATTATGTACATTCTGTATCGTCTACTTATATACATTGCACAACAGTTTAAATAGTGTTCAGCTGTGTTGCTGAGGTAGGGAAATCGGTGGCGAGGGATGACCCTCCTTGCCGAGGCTGGGCTCTGGGGGCAACTACCCCCAGGGGTGGGTGGGGATGGGGCGAGCGTCACACCGATCGGTCAGAACCGACGGCGGCGTCTCAAATGATGTCAGTCGCCGGCTCAGCACCATCCCTCGACCAACCATCCCCTCCCAGCCATCTTTCAGGTCGTTAGTAACGGTCCTTGATTGGTCGATGGTGCTACGCCAGCGCCCTCTATGTTAAACTTAATTCAAATAACGTGTTGAAGTCAAATCAATGCAAATTATAAAAATCAACAATGATGATATAGGTGGCGCTAATGTAGTTCCGACTTAAATAGGTAAAAAGCGAGGCGACAACAAATGCTATACTAACACACGCTTTGTGAAAAAAGGATGGAGCATCCCCTCTCTATCGCCACCTAAAACTTTAAACGCTCATATCTCAGAGAGTTATCAGCCCAATCAATTTATTTTTTCAGTATGTGTAATGTATTTAGTTATACTCATCGCTAAGCCTGTTATTTGTAATAAATTAAACATTAGGCAACATGCCTATTATATAAATAAATATGATACACAGTAACCAATACCTACGTTACAATTGGGTCTGGGTACAGGGCGGTAATCCGATTTATTTTGTTTCCGGTTCCTCGTAATTAATGCGAACCAATATACGGAATTATCTCAACACATAAATGAAATACGTTTAAGAGGATTATAATAAAACTCGCTCAGTGGATCTCCAAACATTGGGCTCTATTAAAAGTAATTAGTGACATGTTTAATACTTCTATGTGTAACAACTCCTGTATATATATACTTAATATTATAAATGCGAAAGTAACTCTGTTTGCTACATAATCACGGCAAAACGGCTTAACCGATCTCGATACAATTTTGCAATAGTATGTATCATGAGGACGGACATAGGCTATTTTTTTCATCATCATCACCGATTTTTATCACCACGCGGGTGAAATCGAGGCGCGCAGCTAGTATATATATATATATTTACAAAGGAATATGTAGGTACAAATAATATGTAAGGACTCATGGGGCTATCAGGCCATTTCCGCACTTTTCATACAAACATTCATTTAAACTACGGAATATGTACCGTGATAAGGTTGTGATTAAAGCTCCCGATATTTCGGTGCACCGTGTTCACGGGAAGACTGAAGAATGCAGGTGGTTAGCAAAAATAAATAACCAAGTTAGGTCAGAGTGCCTACTGGTTTTTGTAATAACATGAAATCAGAAATACTTTACGTCCTGTTCATAATGCACATTAAAAAAAAAAAACATGTTTTTTATTAAAAAAAATTATGATTGGTATTTTATTTTAAATAGCGTGAAAAAAAAGATTGAATAGAGTTAACCATATACAATATAAGCGACCTGCCCCGGCTTCGCACGAGTGTAAGTTTTATTATATAATAGTGTTGTTGCCCGCGGCTTCGTACACGTAAATTTTTATATAAACTTTCAACCGGCCCTTTCGCAAAATAATATAGCCTATACTTCAATCTGGTCATTGCATATTCGTGAAAACCGCATTTAAATCCGTCCAGTGGCTTAGGACATATGCGTGGACAAACAAACAAACAGACAAAAAAATTAAAAACTGTCTAAACGTGTTCAGGTGCTAATTTTAAGACGCCCTGTGTGCTTTTTTTATATCTCGCAATAACAGTTTTTTTTTATCTCTACGTTTTTATTATATTTATAGATATAAATAATAAGCCTTCCGTGAAAAATTATCTAACTGATGGTGAAAACCGCATCAAAATCCATTGCGTGGTTTCGGAGGAGTTAGCGGATATACAGACAGACAGACACGGGACGCGACTCTATTTTAATGTGATCTATTTTTCGTGATGATAATATCGTGATTAAAGGTCACAGTTAATCAAATTACATTGTACTTGACTTTTTCTTCATACTAAGTACATGTCGCCAATTTAATTAACCTTCACAAAACACTTCTCAGTCTAGAACACCGCCGTAAAGTAACGAGTCTGTCTATTTTCTATAGGATTCATTTCGGCGAATGTGCATCGAAGCTACACGACCTTATGCTACCATCCCCTTTCTTTCTTTTCAATCTTACAGAAAAAGTAGGAAAACGGCCCATTACCACCCATACATTGTGGACTTTCCTTGGATACGTACCAAACGTTTCAATTCTATATACGTTGCCAAGGATTGGAACAACCTGCCGGCTTCCTTGTTTCCTGAGAAATATAATCTGGGCCTTTTCAAGGCAAGAGTGAATCTTCTAAGTCTGGGTGCTTCATCTTCGACCACATCGTCGCTTACCAACAGGCGAGTTGGTGGTCAAACGCGGACTTATCCACGATAAAAACGATAAGTTGTAAAGAAGTTTAATTTTTTGTCACACTGTTCGTACCTGTTTATTGTGAGCAATGTTATTTTTTATAAAATAAATCCGTTTGTACTATGCGAAACGAAAATAATATTTTCTCTAAATCAGCTATGTTCGTTCCAATAAATCAGCAATGTATTGAATCTCTCAGGAGAGCGGAGGGCGGCGTGAATTATTGAAACCTATGGGCGGATTACTGTCGCGGATTTTCTTTAGGTGGGGCGGAATTTTTATTCGGTAGTAAAGTTGTTTAGATATGGGAATAGATACAAACATTTAAAATGATAGAATTATATCAAAACTGTGTTAATATGAAAATTATAATTATAGGTAACATTTATTTGCAATTGAAATAAAATCAGTTATTTTAACTATAATTACTTTAACCTAAAATTACTTTATACCTACTCTAAATTAACATTAAAAAATATGAGACCAAGTGCGAGTCGGACTCCTTTTTTTGAGGTATGGAACTCTAAAAATCAATCTAAAAGCTCCATGGTGAAAGGAAAAGTGACTGCTGGCAACATTGCCAAGTGGAACGGCATTGCAACTTTTTGCCCAAAGGAGGCGCCAGCATTCCGGTCACCAGTCGTCTACAACACGCGTTGGGCCTCCTCCCTATAGGGTTCGAAAACGACCGGCCCTATCTTCCAAGGGATGATAGTCATCCCGTCGGGTCGTTTGCCGTCATCCCGCATCAGTCCATTGAGTTTTAAAACTGACGTGACACCGGCCGGCACTGACAAAGGCCCGGCGGATAATATCATTAAATCAAAATTGAAAACTCACGCTAATACTAGTACTTCGTTCGCCCCGAACTGTTACTTCATGACCCTTATATCTTCGCAACTCATCGACCGATTTTGCCCATATTCAAATATAAAAAGCACATTTAAATGAACTACTTGCATACGTAGAAACGCTGACTTGTCCCATTAGAATCTGAGACATATCGTCGGTCGATTGGTCGAATAACATCGATATACAATATCTATAGAGTCACAATCTTTAAATGAAAACAATCAAAAAACATCCGAGCGTCGTTGTACACACATGCCACATTTATTACAATTTAGACGTTATGTGCTTGCATAGTGTTTTACGTCGCTTGTCCGCTATGGCATCGTAGCACTGGTATCGCTCGGCGTTGTAGTCGGATTGAGGTTGCCTTACAACTAACCAAAAAGTCGGCGCAATGCGTAGCGTACTCTATGGGTATTGTATCTCGATGGTCAATAATAAAATAATGCAAAACATGTGTAAATTTATGTGAGTGTATATTTTTTTCTACTGAACTGAATATCCTCCATCCAGCTCCATCGTAAACCTCATCGAGGTAAATCTGTGGGGTGCTAATAGTTATAAAATAAAGCACTGAATGATCACGTGTTTGAAATGGTACCAATTTTTTTTTTATATTGCACGTATCACAGATAATATTTCAGATAATTTTTGAAGATTATTATCTAGAACTATTTAAAATTAATATAAAGAAGAAAAAAAAAGACTTATCTCAAAGCATCTTGGTAGAAAATAAACCAGAGTGTCCAGACCAGTGACCAGAATATTGGTTGCATTGCCCTTGCATTGCCACTACAAAATAATTGCCCTTTGAATTGCCATTGGAGTACGCACAAACTTTAATAACATTAGAGAAGCATTAAGGTGATAATTAACTGATCTACTAATGTCATGAAATGAGGATGTGGTATAATTTTTAAGAATTATCCACATATCTCTTCTTTAATCTGTGTTCAAGACATTATCTCTTTTAGTTTGTGGTCGAGACTAAAAATAAATCGGAGCACGATCTTTCCTCCTCCACAAGGCCTGTGATTAAACCGGCCCTGATGTTATCCAAGAAAATTAGCCGTAAAACTGGGCCTTAATGAAATTGACCGAGACATCAGCTCGGTGTAGATTAAACAGTGATTAATCATCGTGCAAAGTTAAGCAACGGTTGGTCCGGGCTGCCCTTGGATGGGTGACCACAACTAGCATTTCTAACTAAACACCACAGTTGTCGGATGATAAAGTATACTTAGTTCAGATGATATAGTAGATATATAATAGACTGCTCCTGCTCACTACAGCGAAATAATAACTAACGATTATAAAACTTTTAATTATTAAGACATTTAGGGCCTTACTTAAAAAAGTTACTCAAGTTGATCTATGCTTTAAAATGCTCTCTCAACTTCTCGCTGACGGCAATCGTCACACGCGAAAACGAGACGGAGCGTATTTAAGCGCATGTCAATGTAAGTAACGTTTTTAAGTAAGGCCCTAAAATAACTGAATGGGAAATTGAAAATAAAGACTGGGCATTTATCATCCAGTTTAAAAAAAAGTTCATTTTTTTTTTGCTGGCATGCTTTTAATTAGGTTTGCTATAGTAAATTACAGTCTTAATGCTGATAGAATGCATCTGACAGTTGCAATAACATTAAAAAAATCTGAATAAAAATATTTTTATTTAATATTTTACTGTAGTACTTATATTGGCTACCTTAGAATCTTACAACAAAAAGCTAGTGAAAGTGATCAGAATTTAATGATTTCGTTGGGTTTTTAACCGACTTCCAAAACGGAGGAGGATTTTATATTTGTTACCTCAGAACTTTCGACTAGGTGAACCGATTTTGATGATTCCTTTTTATTTGAAAGCTGATGCTTTTCATGTGGTCCCATTGCAATTTGGTTCAGTTTTGACATTTTTATGAAGTCGGTTTTTTATATTGTTATTTTTTTTTACAATGTTATGGCAACTGTCAGATGGATTATTTCAGCGGCCGCACTTTACTTAAGTTAGATTATTATGTTACAGTCGCTAGTATAAGAGAGCTAGTGTACTGATTCCATTGGTATGCACTTCTCCATCCCCTGAGTTTGGCAATTCGATCAATCGGGCAATGTCTTTTTTGCTTTGCTACGGCTTTCATTAGTTTAGCCATCGTAATTCGATTGAGTGAGTTCCTTTGAGTTATTTTCTGGGTAAATTTTACATTGTTAAGCTACCATTTAGTATTTTTGGCTGTTGTTTTTTCCAACCAAACTCTTCCAAGGTTTAAAACTCTATCCTCTAAAATAATATGATGAAGAAAATTCAACAAGAGTTTGAAGATGGTTTGGTTTAGACCCCTAAACCAACTCTTTTATCGAACGAGTTAGACCACAAGCCTCCAGCATAAGAGCAGTGGTCCAACAATTATTTTATACCACCACCCTATACCAAAAGCCCAAGTTCCAATGTGTGTTATAAACGACGAAACAAAAAAATAAACGCGACAAAAACAAATGAATGCCGTGAGAGCAAATTTATTTCGACAAATGAATATTAAAATAATGCAGTATGGTGGTCATTCTTTGACAGATGTCAATCTGGCATATGTCAGTATGACAGGTGTCACTATTATTATCATCATCATACGCTGATTTTGCTGCCGTTGACTAGTACACTGGCACTGCGTATCCACGAACTACAGTTCTGTTGAATAAACCCTGTTCCTGTTTTTCAAGTGATGGTTCTCACAAAACAGAAGGGAATCAGCTCTGTCATACGCACGGGGCAGTATTCTATACCTACATTGCAGTAGTAACTTTGTTAATATCATAGGTGGTATGCAAGCTAACGGGTCGCTTGATGGTGACCGATCACAGACGCCTATGGATACCTGTAACACCAGGAGCATCACAGATACGTTTCCGACCTTTGAAAACTCTTTTAACAGCCCTTTTGAAGAACCCTATGTTATAGGGAAATGCCGCAGGCGGGAGCTCATTCCACATATAGCAGATGTGGGTTACAAAAAATCGAGTATGTGATTTCCACAAATCCATGCTCTTATGTGATGGCGGCTAATGTGATGTTAAAACCACAACGACGGCATCACATTGAACAGTTCTTCAGAACACTCCCCGTATATGTACCTACGATGCGAGTACGGTAAATTGAACTATCGTTTTTTTAATATATATATTTTATGTATATAAGTTGCGCTAGTAATTAGCGCCTCTTAATTTAATTACAATCTAGCTTAATGTTAAGCTAATAAGTAATTTAATTCTAACTTAAACTTCTAAGTATGGTGTTTTAAAAACTAAGAATGTGTCCATTAACACGTTTCTTATTGTCTCTATTAAGGCGAAGACACTTCGTTCTCGTGTTCTTTATAGAACTATCGATCTAAGAATTTATTCTTTATTAACTTTTTTGACATTTTGATACTTTTATTACTAGTGGCACATAAAATTAAAACTGAATAACTACTTCCTTACGAGGCGAGCTTATTTCCTGGCGCTCCGCAAATTATTGCGGTTCGACACAACGGATAAATAAACAGAAAGGACGATGTAAAAGGAAGGAAAGGAAAAGGATGGTGGTTACATATACTTAGATGTAACCACCATTATTTTCCTTACTTCCTTATTAAATGTAAAAGGGTGTTTATTTGTTAATTTCCTTGTTTCTCATTTTCACAGCTACAGAACGTTTGAAGTGTTTTTTTTTTGCAAAGAGATAATTGGAGTGTGAGACGTGACATAGGATACTTTTACCTGGAAAAGTGTACATTGCTGGAGTTAATGGAGTTAAAAATAGGCTAGCGTTTGACCACAACTCACCTGATAGTAAGTGACGATGCGGTTTAAGACGGGGCACGCTTTCCCATGAGGTGCCTATTCATTCTTGTCTTGGAGATCTATGGTGAAATAAAGAAATATGTGCATAGTCTTGAAGCAAGATTGCGTATCTTAGCCATCTGATATATACTCTGATCTATGTTAGCCTTCGACCAAAATAAAATGATTGGACGGGCCTAGTAGAAGTGCATTTTTGAAGATTACAAAATGAGCGCCAGCGCTCACTTCGTTTCAGTCGGTCTCTAGCCGTAGGAAGTGAAAAACGAGTCTATTGTTACGCGATAACGAAACATCTGACAAAATTATGAATTCGTATGCTTTACCGAAGTGTAAATACACAAATAAAACCGATTTCTATTTTGTGTAACAAATATACTGTACATTTTTATAATTAGGTGTTGAAGTATATGTCCGACGGTTTTGACTCGTTTTTACTGATCAAGTTCAATGGTTAGGGCCCGTCCATTCATTTTATTTTGGTCGAAGATGTTAGCCATATTCTGTAACGTGAAAAATGACAAGTTCTCCAACTTACCGCATGATTGGCAAAGTCGCATGTAGCCGGCGCACTATATGTACAACGTGCTATCGAAATATGTAATGCAAAACCTGAAAATAGTTTGTTCGGGAGTCAAGAGCTTATACTATTAATATAAGTTTTATTTCTTGAATTAAACTTTCATAATGCCGTATCTAAAACTCTGAACCCAGTAGAGCTGCATAGCGTAAGCGAATTGATGACCTACTGTGTGGTTTCTTTCAAGACAATAAAGCGATGTATAAATATAACCAGCCAAGTGCGAGTCGGGCTCGCGCAGTATTAGTTTTAATTTTTTGACTATTTCTTAGTTAATCCGCCGTAACATTACCTACATATTCTATGAAAAATTTAACTGGCTATTTATTTAGAAAGCCGTAAAAGGTAAAAAGACGGATGGACGGACAGACAAACAGACAGCGTAGTCATAGAAATAGGGTCTCGTTATACCCTTTGGGCATGGAACCCTAAAAAAGAGACAACAACAACCGTCAAGACATTCCCTTAGGAAATCAACAATCACAAAAATCTTTTACAATTTAATACCTTTAATAACCAAACAAAACACAAGCTAACTAACACTAAATACTTAAAGTACCTACTTATCCAATACTATACCTATAATATACAAAAATGTAATCAGAAGTACTAAGGTACCGTATAGAAACTAAAAAAACATTCCATCTTCTTAGTATTAAATAATAATAATAATAAAAGCATCCACAAAGACGTAATAGGCTACCATCAAGGTGTTAAAAATACACCTAGATGGTAGCCTATTACGTCTTTGTGGACATAACGCAGTACAGTGTGTACAGTAATTTTAGCGTTCCTTATGAGTGATACACAAGTACAGTCGTATTATTTCATTCTGTCAGTCCGTCCAAGTGTCTGTACTAGTTCTTAGCAATGTTTATTTTGCAATTAAGATTCGTATAAATAAAAATAGATCAGCGTATAATGATCAAAATAACAGCTGTAGACGTAATTCAAATAGACTGAAGTTACAAATTTTATTACGACAAATCAATAAACCAACAATAAAATGGATTGATCTGCTTTATTTACGGTTTTATGGGTGTGAACAGCACGTGTGACCACTTTACGCGTTTGTTTTAACGAAAGAACGTTTATATTGAGCAAACAAAGCTTTTGCGAGCAAAAAAGAGCGTTTGTAATTCTATTTTAAAGAATTGACTCAAGGAATAGTAAATGAAACAACATTAGATTTTACTGTTGAAACTTTGCACATGTCATTTGTTGCTTTGCAAATGTCTATTATCTTTGTTTGATGAAGGCATACCTAAGGGTGTTGATCTACCAAATTTGCAAAATTCAAGAAGAGACCAAGATATATGTTCTCATTCAAAATGGATCAATGATCGGCCATTTTGTATGGGTAACAATTTTATTTGTCACACCTTGTACCTATAGATGATTCCTGAATTAGTTTATTATTGTTCTGTTGCTGTTGCTAGTAGTAGGTTTAGAATTCAATTTTTCGTACATAACAATTACTATCAATATGTTAGTGTACAAAATAGTAATAATTATTAATAATTTCTCATCCAATAAATCTATTCTACTATCCACAAGTTGTTCACCTCAATAGCCCAGACTTTTTTAATCCTATACTGTACAATTAGTTTCATATTCCATTTTGTACATATTCCATAATTTTATTGTATTTTTATATTCAAAAGGGCCTCCTGGTGTTGGCTTCGGCTCCGACTATTTCAATCTAAATAAAAGCTTTTAAAAAGAAGAAACTATTTCAACAAGCGGTCATGCAGTCATCAGACTGGCTAATCAGGAAAATACTTTGGTTATTCTATTACCAATGTTATCTTTTTTATGATGCTATAGAATTATTACGCGCGGGTAAAGCTGTAGGTGCGATAAACTGTGTTCATTATTCTATTATGTTGATATAGGACAAACTCGGTCAGATTGTGGCTGCTATTGGGGCATTGGGGGAACAAATAATGGAGTACCATAGAGTATTCATATTTACGTACGTTATTTCAAGTTTTAGTTTAGCAAATAACTAGCTTCCGCCCACGGTTTCGCCCGCGTTGTTTGAGAGAAATATAATCGAGCTCTCTGCAAAGTAGGTACTTATATTTTAGGACGATATAAATATTTCATCCTGGCTATTGCCGACCGGTATGGCTAAGTACTAACACATGTGCCTTATGAGCAGGAGGTTTCTGGTTAGATCCCGGCCTGGCAGATGTTTGAATGGTGAATTTAATTAAATATTTTTATGCTTTGGGTCTCAGTGCTAGTTATCTCTGTTTTTTTTACTTGATTGGACGTCACCTTTCCTTGACACTCGAACTCACGGGCCGCTTGCGGCCCAGCGAACCGCGCGGCAACGAAAGTTTTTTTTTACTTGTTTGTACGTCACTTTTTCTTTACACTTTAACTCGCAGGCCGCTTGTTTACGGCAGCCTTTACGGCGGTGCTACAGGCACCAGAGACACAGATGATAAGTAAATAAATTTACAAGCTGGTGTAAAAAGTCTACAGAAAGAGTGCTTACCACTGGCGGCTGATTGAGAACGGGCATTGACTATACATATATATATATATATATATATATATATATATATATATATATATATATCCACAAAAAAAGATTTAAAAAAAATGTTGTTTAAAATAGAACGGCTCTCAAGGCATTTTCGTAAGAAATTTGTGGTAGCCACTTGCACCCATATAAACCCATAACAACTGTGACGCAGAGTTCGACGCGTTAACATAAATGAGAATGTTAAATCAAGTATATGTCACCTGGCGACAGAGTTTCTTTCTCATTTCCGTTCTATTTATTTCTCATTTCTGTGTATACATCAATATGGGCCCTGGGAAGAAGCAAAGCTAATGGAATAGAATCTAATGTAGATCCCACATTTCGGCGTAAGGGGGTCGGTAATCTCAGGAAGAATTAAGGTGCAGTGCTAAATGCTTACGGTGCATTCCTCCGGAGATACCAGAAGCCTACCGGCTAACTCTCAACGCGGGCTCGAATTAGCGCTGAACCAGTTCGGAAAATTACGCGAAACGTGCCCAGATACGGTTTCTAATCACGCAACTTTTCTTATCACCTAAACTGAATCGCTTAAAACCCGTGACCGTAACGCCCCAGGACTGCGTACTGGTGCAGAACTACAAAATCTCTGGAAAACGTGAGCACAGACAAGAGAAGTAAATATAATGGAAATGAGAAGGAAAATCTGTTGCCAGGCATTATGACAGAATGTTGATTGAACATTCTTATTTAGATCTACGCGTCGATCTCCGCGTCACAGTTCTTAACTGATTTCTAATGACTGACGTTTCGTTTATATGGGTGCAACTGGCTATCGTACAACAAATTTCTTACAAAAATGCCTTGACAGCCTTTTTTCTGTGAACGTGAGCGAATACTGCATACATAGGGAACGTTTTGAATTTCATAACATTTCTATAGACTTTCGTCATCCTGTGACCAAAACCGCGTTCAAAACGTTAGAAATTAGAATAATGTAAAATACACTCGATAAAATCCGTTAAAAGTGTTTAAATTCAACCCAGTTGTACCCTAACGAATTCGTATCCGTGAACAAAAAGGACAATAATTAACCGCAAAAAATTTTGCTGTCACGGCACCAGAAATTAGCCTGGTTAGATAGACACATAATTAACGGCTAGGTACATAATAGATTTATCTAGTTTAATACTCGTATATATATATTCTACCATATCTACATTTCCGTTTGCATTATGCATCAAGCCATACGTTATAGTCGATGAACACAATGGCGCCTAGCTCGACACGGTATTATCTCGCTGGTATTAATTACATATTTGCAGGATGTGTTTACTAGGAGATCTAACTGTTCACTCGCGGAGGAAGGAAGGAATTCTCTTCCTTCCTTGATGCAAGGATAAATATATGATTAGACCTTCAAGGGTCTTTGGGAAATCAGTAGTTTTAACCGACTTCCAAAAAGGAGGAGGTACTTCATACGACAGTTTTTTTTTTAAATGTTTGTTATCTCAGAAGTTTCGGCTGGGTGAACCGATTTTGATGATTATTTCTTTATTTTGATTTTCGTGTGGTCCAATATAGTCCAGTTCTGTCATTTTTATGTAGTCGGTTTTTTAATAAAATTAGTTTTGTAAAAAACCGTTTTGTTTTAGTTTTTGTAAAATAGTCTAAGTAGTTTAGGTATTTAGTGTTTGTTAGAATAAAGGCAGTTGCTCGTTAGGTATTTTTTTTTTAAATCTGGTTATTTAGGTTTCTATAGTCCTACAAGGAACCCTTATAAGTTCATTCTGTCCGCCTGTCTGTCTGTCTGTCTGTCCAACCATCCAAATTTTTTATTAGTCGTATTTTTAGTATGTTTTGATTAACAATTTTAAAATTCTTTAAACATTTTGAGCCTTACTTAAAAACGTTACTCAAGTTGATCTATGCTTAAAAAAGGTCTCTCATCTCTAGCTGACGGCAATCCTCGCACGCGAAAACGAGAACGAGCAATTTTAAGCATAGATCAACTTGAGTAACGTTTTTAAGTAAGACCTTTTGTACCTACTGAAATGTACGGGAAAAGTTAATTGTTATTTTTTAAGTTTCTAGTTAGTACTCTTACCATAATAGACCCTATAAAGACTTGAACAGAACAGAATTAAATGGCATACTTTTTATCAAACACTCAATTTCTTTTGCTTAGTATATATAATTGCAACATTTGATTGCCATAAAAACATTACATAATATTATGAATATTTTTTTATCTTCAGTAGGTTAGTCCGTCAATCTCGACGTTGAGAAAATTTGTGTGTGGTTAACGTGTATGTGTATATAAGTGCGTGTTTCTTACTGACTGTAATGTAATTGCAAAATCTGTAAATGTCAAATATAAGGCTTAAAATACTTTGCAATGTATCTTTTTAAAGTAGCTTTAACTGTTAAGGTGCCTTGATTAACCCAAATAAAAAGGTCAAACGCAAGCCTATTCCTAAAAAAAAGTTCTCAATCCGTATGTCTGCATAACTTGAATACATATAGGATTCATATAATTCTGGAATTGCAATGAATTAACCATGCGCATTCTGACATTCATTCACTTGTCGCATCAATTCCAGTTAATTGAACACATTTGCATGAAACTCAGTTATAAGCATTCAGATTAAATTTCCCTTTTTGTGGCGCTATGTGGGGCTTAAATGGTCATGCTGTAATTACTGTAATGAACGATACTGACTTTACAGTTTTTGTTGATGGATGGAGCAATATACTCTAAGTGGGGCTTCAGCGTATTGAGGAATTTTCTTTGCGCGATAAAATCCATAACGTGGATATTCGCCAAAGAACCAGAGGCATATACATAGCTATTAAAATTTGCAACTTGAAGTGGCAATGGGCAAGCCACATCGCTCGAAGAACCGATAACCGATGGGGAAGATAGGTCTTTGAGTGGCACGAACCGAAAGACGCAGCGTAGTGGGCCTCCCACTAGATGGACCGACGACATTGTGAGTAGCGGGCATCCAGTGGATGCAGATGGTAGGATATCGTTCGGTATGGAGGTTAAAGAGGTAGGCCTATGTTCAGCAGTGAACGTCTTCTGCTGATGATGATGATAAGGGGCATCAGCAAGGCATCAGTGTAGCCCATATCGTTTCCATTGCATCAGACATAAAAAATTGGGTTTGTTACACATACGTTATAGTATAGTACAGAGTACTCCGTTTTAGTGATTTGGTGCTAAAGAAAAAAATACTTTAAATACCAAAAATAGCATATTGGACTAACATATCTATATCCCATATCGTTTATATTACTTCATACATAAAAGAAGTAGGTTTTGTTACACATAATATATTACAGAGTATTACCTTTTTGATAAATACCCTACAAAACTCACTTTACAAAATGTATGGAACACCTGATAATTTTTTTCGCGATTGCATTTATGGGCATATTTATGTACATAATTTTAACTAACTCCTGGTTTTGAATCCTTTCCTTTGTAATCACAAAATTAAGTAAGTACCTCGTTATTTTCTACTTAATCATTAAAATAATTTTACCTTTAACGTGAGAACAAACACCGAACCTTTTAACAAAGGCAACGAGTCACGCCCTCTATTATTGTAAAGAGGGCGCGGGTTTTGTTTTGTACCTATTATTAGCTTCAAGCCGCCGGCTTACCCACTATCCAACATTTCTGGCTCCTTTAGAATAGGGTTTCTCTAAACTTATGGCTGTCATCCTATACTCATATAACCCTGTGGAAGCTCTGTGAATGCTTTTTAAAAATTTATATAAGTAATGTAACTTCAGAAGAAAATAAGGTTTTTTATTTTAATTAGAGGTAATATAGTAACAAAAAGATATATTTTATTAATAAATGTTTCTTGTCGTTAAGTGAGTTGATTTTAGGAGCAAGTTTAGTAAATTGTGAGCTTAATTCTGACTCGGCATCATGTTGATCGAGCAAGCTCAAAGTCACACAACGAGCTATGGAGAGGTCTATGCTCGGGGTTTCTCTACGAGATCAAATGAGAAATGAGGAGATCCGTAGACAAACGAAAGTTACCGACATAGCCCACATTAGCAAGTGGAAATGACAGTGGGCATGGCACGCAGAACAGATGGCCTATATAAATTTAGAATATGTATAATCATGCCAAGTTTGACGATTGTACGTATCAAGCGTCAAACTACAATACAAAAGAGCAAAAACAAAAATTCGTTTAAAAATGTTTTGTTGGGGTTTAATTATTTAATAGTTTATATATATATATATATTCTTTGATTATATACCCTTTAGTTATTACTTTTTTATATCTTGCGTTAAAGTATATTTTTATGTGAAAATTTCAACTGGCTACCTATTGCGGTTCGTAAGATACAGCCGTTAAAAGGCAGGACGGACAGACAGACAGGCAGCGTATGCTTAGTAATAGGGTCACATTTACAGCCTTTGGGTACGTAACCCTAAAAAGTATTATACCACCGTGCCAGAGGGAACTCGTGCAACCTTTTGGTACATCGACATAATTATTTAATAGGTATTTTCCCTTCAGTGAGATCATCACGCAAATTCCCTTAAAATACCTTCCCACCTCTTTACAGACCACTTTACCCTACCCCGGCCCATTCCGGCCAAGGAATGGCGCAAGTTAGGCAGTAAAATGATTTAACGATCGTTCCTGATCGAGTCTTTATGACCCACTTAACTTTTTAATTTATGGTTTCGGTACTAACATGCCGTACGTGAATTGATACCTTACTTTTTAGACAAATGGTGTCAATATGGCAACACAATGTAGACCAAGTCGGATAGAAGTTTTGGCGCCAATGTGAAATAACTGGCCGAGAGCGTGTCTAGACACGCATATGGTAGGGTTCCGTAACCAAAGCCATATAATTGTTGTCATAGTTCAGAAATTGATGGTTATAGAAAAATTCGAACGAACGAAGCTCTGTGGACTTTCCGCCAAATTTCAGAGATGTATCATCGCGACATAGCATATACTTTTTTTGGTTTAACCATAGAGAAAAAAATATTGGGAAACATTCTTTGTTAAGGTGAAACGTTTCACTTTGGCGGGAAATTTAAATTTCAAACAGTTTTTTTGTTCTTTTAGCTAGGCCGAGTAATTATTGTAAACGATAATGATGTTCGCGAAAATTGATTATTATTCTTTACAAACTCGCGTAAAGTTATTTATCTCCAATGCACATTATTACATACATTTGTCAACAAACAAATTTATGCTGTTTCAAACGGTTAATTGCCAAATGCAAGTAATATGGTGAGTAACTGATTAATAACTGTCCATGATAATGTAAAGAACGACCAACAATTTTCGCGAACCCTATGCCATTTCACAATAATTACCCGGCCTAGCTACAATGACAAAAGACCTGTTTGAAATTTGATTTTCCTGCCAAAGTGAAACGTTTCACCATAAGATCATTTTACAAAAAGGTCAATGATCTATGAGCTAGAACGCCTTGAAGTTTTTACAGTTTCATCGCTGTTACTTAAATATTTATAGATAATATTTCAAATAATTTTGGATGAAGGTTTTAAATATGACCTATCCGTATTGACCACCAACTCGCCTGTTGGTAAGCGACGATGTTGTTGAAGATGAAGCACGCAGACTTAGAAGATATCCATTCACTCTGGCCTTGCAAAGGCCCAGATTATATATTGAAGGAAACAAGGAAGCCGGCAGGTTGTTCCAATCCTTGGCCGTACGGATTAGAAACGTAGAATCAAAACGTTTGGTACGTATCCAAGGAAAGTCCACAATATATGGTATTGGGCCAATTTCCTACTTTTCCTTGTAGAAAGCGGATGGTAGGATCAGGTCGTGTAGTTTCGTTGCACATTTTCCGAAAGAATACTATAGAAAATTTACAGACTCGCCACTTTACGGCGGTGTTCTACACTAAGAAGTTTCTTAGCCAATAACTTGGTCGTGGGTGAGTATATAGTGTATAGTAGATCCCGCCAACCAAGTCTTGGCCACCACTCAGTTACTAAAGTACCACTTGCCGTCACCACTACAACCTGGTGACTGTAAATTACGTACTTAATAGGATCTGTTGTGTGGAGACTAAGCCTTAAACTTGCTTTAAACTTTGCAATTTAGATTTTGGCTTGTAGACTCAATGGAATTTGAAAACTTTCTTGACAAAGGTTTTCAGATTAAAATGTTGTTACAGTACATAAAAGTCTAAGCCGAATAACGGTGGGTAGGGTAGCGCTGCGCTACCCTACTAGCTACTACTACCTACGCTACTAGCGCAAGGATATTAATAAACAAGTTCATTCCAAATTCAATAATATATTATTTCAAACGGTAGACCTAGTAAAAAATATGGATCAAACAGCATTTTTATTTTAAGCCTAAAAGCGCACAGCTATCTTATTCGCGCAAATTAGTGTTTTTGAAGGCAAAAAGTATCATTACAACACAATTTTCGTAGCATATAGGATGGCTGAGGCGATAGCAAAATACAATTTTGTCTGAGTTTTTGTCTATTTCCTCCTCTCTCATAGCCGTTGAGTGCAGCCTTAGAAGATCTATTTTAAGTCACCCCCCTAAGCACCTCTTCCCTCCCACTGCCTAAATAGTGGGCGTAGGCACATAATATTTTCAATTCCCTTTATCTGTATGCATCGATGAAAACAGATTTTTATTTCACGTAAATGCCTCTATGGGAGCTTGTAACTTGCATCATCCTTGGCCACACGCTTACCATCTGGTGAGTTGGTGGCCTTACATTGAACTTAAAATTACGTGTACTCTCCTTTTCGCTTTGCGACGGGTAAAAATCAATTTAAAAATAAAACCAACCAAGGCTGCCGTACCCTTCGAAAATAACCTCATCATCATAACATAAACCCATAAAAAAACGAAGGTACAGGTAATTCCAAAATTTATTTCGCGAAATGAGCGACGGCGCGTGTCTAGTATCTTGTGACATTTCATAATAGCTCTTGATGAGAAATGTCAAAGATCCGTCAATGACACCCATGGAAACAAACTAAACTGACACTTGAGCCTAAGAAATTTCTCCCTTATTTCCTAACCATCAGGGGTTGTTGTGGCGGTAACAATAAATTTGTAGAGCCTTAATGACGTATTTGGCTCCGAATCTTGTGACGTCATTTGCAAACGGACGAATTTGAAAGAAAGGTTTTCGTTTCTTATTCATGCAAATGGTATTGTTATGTTTAAGAGCAGAAAACCCTATATAAATATATATTCGTTCCCTTTCGCTTGCATTGTATAACATTTACAACGAAATCTCTGAAGATGACATAGAAAAATGTTTCAGCTTGTCGAAAAATATTCGATATGAAAACATACGCTAAGCGCATTAAAGGTGCTATTCAGAGCTAGATACCGACCGCAGCGACAGTGTAGTGACTGCAGTGCTGCGGCTGCGGTCTGCGGTCAGGCTAATTCCATCCGCGAAGGTCTTTATCAAATTATCAGTTTCGATATCCAAGGAGCAATTTTTTATATATATTGTATATTGCTTCTCTTCGATTGGCGGGCTGGTCTTCGGCCTGTCGTAACAGCGTGGCCACAGCGGAAAGACACTTGCCGTTTTTCGTAAGTTATTTCATCCAAATAGAGCAATATAATGTCACTGCCGCTGGGTCCGGTGACGCTGTCACTGTCGCCTGCCACCAACCTCGGAATCACCGCTTCATTCAAGCATGTTTTGCCATCACGTTTCTCCGTATAGCCGTATACGGTATACCGATCCGAATTGGAAATATGTTTTGGTAGCGAACAACGTCTGCCTAATATGTCAAACGTCAGGGGAGCCTTAACGCATCGTTCTCATTACATACTAAATTACCGTGCTGGCGCAGCGATATAAAAGCCGTAACAGACGCATCGAACCACGAACCACGAACCGCTGTCTGACCAACGGGCGAACATTATTTCCCTCTCTTTTTCTCTCGTTGGTTGAGTTGGTTGACGTCAGCCAAGCTGACTTGTCTGTGACGGCTATAAAATGTGTCTTGGCATTCGATACCAAAAGACCACATTCCCCACATTTTAGAGTTAATGTGGAAAAAGTTGCGCAAAATATTGAGCAATTTTTTCGACTTAATTCTTTCTATCTATATTTGGGACCACTGACGGGCCTTCGATCCTCTGGCAGTCCCAAGTAAGCCCTTTTTACGGAGCGAAGGCAAACTTCTTCCGTCTTTTCCAGATGTCCAAGCCAGCGGAGTCTATGGCACCACTGGCTGTGCTTTAGGGACCCAAAAACCACCCTAAGTTTATTAAATTGTCAACCTTATTTCAATAGTATTAAAAGTCTTGCAAAAGCTATCACTACATTTACATAATATGCACAGTACTGTTTAAATGCCTAACGTGTGAGAAAGACAAACTGTCAAACGGTTGAACAAAAGACACCTTAAAGACGATTGAAATAAAGACGAGAATCAAATAAACTCATTGAGTGGACCACACTTACGAGTACCTGTGTGTGTAATGTGAACGATGCGTAAACGTGACTTGCGTTTTGTAATACGCTCACGGTTTTCAATAAAATGTTGTTTATAAAGCTATTCTACACGCAGTTTGTGCGCAATTTTTACAACGGGTTGAACAAATTAGAATATAATCCTGGTATGACATAATAAATATCCAAACAAGAATAGTTGCGTGAGAGTGGGTAACATTTTTTTTACCCACTCTCACGCAATAATTTTTTTACGGCATTCTTACTACTAAAATATTGTAATGAAAAACCAATAAACGTATGCTTAATTTATACTTAACCTACCGGCAAATTTCTACCGAAAAACGACGTCCACAAATCAACTATTGGGCAGTCGAGGTTTTTAAGCCTCTTTGGCGGACCGAAGAAGGGTTTATTTATACGAGGAGATTAGACCAAGCTAGCCTGTGCGATTGGATATAGTGTGCATGAGCATTTGTGCATGTGTACATGTAAATGAGCCAAGTTTGCCGAAACTATTTCGTGTAAGTGTAGTGACGCATTGTACATATGGCTTGTGTACGGTGTGTACACGCACCAACCTTCTTTCCTAAGTTGCTTTTTGCTCAAGACGTTTGCCAGTCACTATACCGTATACATGTACAAGCGAGAATTTTTCCCCTCTAAGCTGCTTCTGACTGAATATGTTTGCCAGTCACTAATACCTAACGGTAGGCACAAACTTTTTCTTAAGATTCTTAGATTTTTCTTCAACAATATGAAAACTTCAAATCCTATAAGAAAGAATAAAAAGTATTTGCGTAACTGTGTAAATAATCCCTGCTTGCTATACATGTTTAGTTTATGCTGGTAACACAACCTCAATATTTTTAACTGGCAATTAACTTTCTTAACTAAACAAATTAAATACAAGCTAATACAAACATTAAAAAAACAGTTAGATTGCACATATACCGTTGAAGGTCTAACAACAATCCAAATGCTCGAGCCCACTACCAGTTAGCAGCGTACCCAGCATGCTGCCGACATTACCACGCTGAATGGCAATGCTTATGCGTTGATCCAGAAACACGCTAGCATTAACCTACAAATAGGTTTAAAAAATTCCAATCTTAACCCAAAATATATTCAATTTGCTTACATAACGTTATTACTGGTGAAAAATCATAACAGAATCTTAATATTCGTAGTATTCGTGGTAACTCCAGAAAACTTGGCTCTTCGCCAAATTTGGAATCACGACCGGTATTATGAATAAAGATATTTCCATAAAGGCGTGTATAAGTAATGGAGGTACAATTTTTATGATAGAAAGTTAACAATACTTAAAGTTAACATAGTTAATAATACTTAGCTAAGTATTATTAACTATGTGGTTTCGAATCAGTAAAAATAATCTGCACATCGTTGATTTTGTCCGGTTTATTAGTTTTTACCTATCCAGCTTTGATGCACGATAAAGTCTTGTTGTGTAGTATACTAATCTCATACCTTTACCCACTACAATCTCTTTCATAAATTATTGTGTCATGTCATTCATTATTATGTACTGTCAATATTAGTAATTTTTAAACTTTCGCGATTCGAACACATGTTTTCATATTTATCGGGGCTTATCGCGCACTAATGTCCTGTCAATATTATACGTCAATTCATTATGTTGAATAAAACCATTTAATTCATGGTTTTGTATCTATCTTTATCAATATGTCGAATAAAAATCTTTGTTATTCTAAACTAGATTCATTTACAACAAAGCTAATTTCACCCTAGAGCAATTTAAACAAAACGCGAAATGTATAACAAGCAAAATGTGCAAATAGTATACATGAATAAAACGCAGAGTATGCAAAACGTACTTACTACAAACGACAAATATTAGCAAAATGAATAGATAGCACAATTGTAAAAAAAACACCTATTTTACCATCGTATCTGAGGGTACAGATTTATTCTGGGTAATGGCCAATTCAAACGGCATTTTTAGGTCGCAAGTCGATGGGCTTGGTGCCCAAAATTCACGAAAATCTAATCCGTCTTTTTGGAGAAAAAAAAACCAGTATTTATTTATTTACTAGTGCTGTCGCAACTTCGTACACGTAGATTTTCATATAAACCTCAACCCTTTTTTCTCCCCTAATCCGGCTCTTGCGCAAAATAACATAGTCTACACTTCAATCTGGTCATAGCTATTGGTGAAAACCGTAACCGTTAATGTTATCCTTGTTTTTGTGGTTTTTAATAAAGGGTTATTGGACAAATGTGGACAAACAAACAAAAATTCTAAAAACTGTCTTAACGTGTTCAGCTGCTTATTTTTAGACGTCCTAAGTGGGTTTTTTTATAACTCGCAATTTTTTTTTTCTCTACGTTTTTATTATATGTATAGATTACTAGCTGTTGCCCGCGACCCGTTTATCTTCGCAAGCCATAGGTATATTAGTTCTGTTCTTATTCTACAAAGTTTCATAAATATTGGATTATAAAATATTATTATATTATTGGATTAAAATATTTAGCAGTACGCAATTTGTAGTTGAACAAATATAAAAAACATACAAACAAACATACATACAAACAAACACACAAACGCACTTCAGACTGAGACTTTCGTTTCGTTAACAGGTTTGTAAAATCGTAGACGGTCCAGTAGATTTTGTAGGAAACTCTAGAAAAAAAAAACAAAAACAAATTTCAGGGTACAATTTTCTATGCAAATGCACTTAAGTGAATTTTAGAGCAATTAACACTTTTTTCATCTTTTTCTGTTGCAGTTTACCAATAAAAAGCAAGTATAATGGACAATGGCATTGTAGAAAATATTGAGGAGGATAACTTAAGCAAAGTTTTATGCTCCTCTTTCTTCAGTCGCTGGCTCAATGCTGAAGGTTGTGATGATCCTGACGAGTTACATTCTGGTCAATCTATCGCCATTTATGATATGTCAGTCTGTAACGACATCAATGACGTCTCTGACCATGGTGTCAAGATGCTGAGACACCTGGGCAGACTCGTTTTGGCTATCGAATCCTCAGTCTGTATCCTGAATTTCAAAAAAAGTATTGTAAGTGTTGTAAAATAAAATAGCTTATATATGGTTTAGTTTAGCGTTATTGACTTTTTATAAAGATGTCTGCTTTGCTAAGTTCAATAAAGAATCTGATTTATCAATTTAACGTGTTTCAAGTATAAAACAGTAAGTACCTATGTCACAGATCTGTACTACCTATGGCCTCTACTTCAATCAAAGAGCGAGCATTTCTATATAACGATGGTAATGGGCTCATCATTTTGGGAATGCCCACTGGTAGCGGTTTAATTGTTTTTTTCCTGCACATTGTAATATACTGGTTTTAGCAATGAATATAACATGCAAGAAACATTGCAGACATGACAAGAAAAAATAAATGTTCAAATATCACCTGTCATAATTCAAATATATAACGGTCAAAATAAGCAAAATTCTGATTTCACTATACACGAACCAACAAACTTCTTGAGCAAAAAAATCGTCCCACGCGGCTAAAGAAGTTTTCATTTCAAAAATGGCGCAAAAGATACCTAGATTGTGGTTGATGGATATAGATGTGCGCATGCACACACTTTAACCAATTTTACGAACTTATTCAGTCAGCCAAAAAATTCTAAATATTTGCTATTTATTTATTATTTTATTTGGAAAACGTACAGCGATACATAACTAATTTACAAATAATTTGGATATCTTAGCACTATTAACACGTTTCCGCATATAAAAATCTAATTAACACTTGTTTACGTTATATTGCTTTATTATGCTAATTTTTCAAGTTACTCGTATTTGCCAGTAACTTTAGTCTAGGTAGGTACCAGTAACATGAACACAAGAAAAGTAAAGATAAGTTTAGTCGAGAAAATCCATAACGAATTCCTGGCACGAATGGCTTATCTTCATAAAATTGGTGCTAAGAACAACGTTCTAGACTTTGCATATAGGAAAAGATCCCAAGTTGCGCTGAGTCAGAGTCGTTCAGAAAATCTGGAGTTATAATAGTTATAGAGCTCAAGTCCAAGTAAACTGGCATTTTCTAAGTTTTCTAATATTTTATCCTCGGATATAACAAAAGAAGAAACTTACGAGTATGTACACTTTTACACACTTGTACACGTCCCAAAGTTCTGTACAGAGTAAGCGATGGAAATTTTGACGCCATTTTTTTATATATCTCATGACTTATCTTAGCATTGTATATAATTATAAACATATATTCAAATAGACCACTGTACGTTGTGCTACATCATTGAGTTGGGTGAAAAGAGCTTACGTAATTCACTCTGTGCGACCATTTAATTAGTCACAACTCCGCTACGGGAAGGATTACTACACGAGCTATTTGTGCGTTGTCGTGTGGATATTGAGGCGTTCTTAAAAGGTTAGCTAAGCAGAAAAGTGAGAGAGAGAGACGATTTCTCGCTTAAAATTATACAACCCACCCTTTTTTTATAAAAATTACCTTATTTACATTAAATTACCTTATTAATTACCTGTAAAACCCGCCGTCGCCTAATGCTCACCTAGGGATTTTTTTTCTGAGCAAAAGGGTATGCTGAAAACCAGCCCTGCATGACCTTTCGGGACCTCGCAATACGGCGTTGAGCATACCCCTATTGCCAAACATTGTTTTTACCTTATGTACCTATTCATTGTTTTTGGCAATAAAATAAATCTCATTCTTATTATTCTTATTCTTATAAAACCTACAAAGGCCCTATTTAATCTTATTCTAACGGTCTGCGCGTGCGCTACGCACCGATTGTCGGTCGACCTTGGTAATTGTCATTCAGTGTTCTACTGACCAACGTAAAGTCTTGTGTCACGCTCTCAGTATTGCCTAGAGCGCCCGTCGCCTGATATACGCTGCACTGACACGCTCGACCGTTGCAATAGTCATTACCTTGTCATATTACGTATTGTGGACGCAGTTAGTGAGTTTTTAAACACGTGCATGCTTTCTATCACGATCAATTACTATCGAGCGACAGACGGCAGGGCCGACCGCCAGGTAAGACATAGAGCCATAGGTATTCCTTGTACAGTACGGTACCCTGCGTCAATTGGCCTGGATGTATGATTATAGGTAGGAACAATTAGTGAATTTTACAATTTGCACGCTCAATAATGGCTGACTACAATTATTTAAATTTAAGACCTGTACCTACCTATATTCATGCAAATAAAGCAATCTGATTTGATTTGATTTTAACATTTTCATTTACGTTTTATTGTGTATATCTTCGTATTTTCGATGTTCAACGGCAACACAAACTTTTCAGGAGCGCTAACTTGAAGTACTGATCTTTATTCTGCTAGCTACGTGGTCATGGTACAAAAACGCTGCGTAATCTTGTTATATCGGAGCAGAATATTATAGTGGTGTTCCTAGTTTTTTTGTTTCTTCTCGTTCAGTTTGCAAAGGTTTTTTTTAATAAGAATGAACCTTTCGTTAAAGAAGTTACGGGCAGAGGTCAAAGATGTTTTAATTATGTTTAATATTTAGGAAATAATGTAAAAATAAAACGGACCCGGGTATGTCCTAAAGCTGCGACCAGAACCACCGGAGGATGGGCAGCTGCGTTCTAATAGTACACGGTGAACGTACTGTGATCCCCAAGCTGCCTGCCAAGCGTGGGGATTATGGCAACACCCCTCTCTATGAGGGAGGCCTTGTCCAACAGTGGACGTTAATTGGCTGATGATGTGTAAAAATAAGATTAACCCTGTATAAACAGTAGGTACAAACCAACTAGTTAGTCAAACAACATTTATAAACACATACATAATTACATAATTTCTTTTTACCTTTCAAAGACCAAGTAGACTAATTAAATTAGCTTAATTAATTAACTTACTGACCCTGTTAAAGGAGATACACAGACACACTTACTTTCCTTATGTGTGTGTGTACGCGTGTGTGAAAAGTTTCCAAAGAAATCGGCTCTAGGAAGTAATTCCCTTTATGGCGCCTCATTTTACTGCGAAGCCTTTTATGACACGCCTGATTAGACGCGGATTTTTATTGTGTAAGGCGGAGAGCATAACTGGGTGCTTAAGTAAACATTTCGTTATTGTCGACGATGTAACTACCTGTCTGGGTCGGTAGAGGTAACCAAGGATAGCTGCCAGCTAAGATCAGATAAACGAGGGAGATATGGCAAGGTGGCGTAGCGGGTGCGAAAGTTACAGGTCTAAATATGGCTTGATATAATTATGCCTTGAGTTGAACTCGCCCAGCAGTCGACTTTGCAACTCTTTTTTTGCATGTGGACTATTAATTAGTTCATTGCTATCGATACAAGTTTCTAAGGCTTGGTTGCACCATAATAATAGTTAAAGTAAAGATTGATGACAAATTTGACACTAACAGTAACGCTGACTTTAACAGTTACTGTGAAATGCGTTGCACCAGCGTATTCACTAGCACAGTTACCAAGGGTTGCAAGTCATATGAGACCTTATTTATCCCAGATGCATAGCTCGAATTATCACACTAATCACACTAATATTATAAAAGCGAAAGTTTGTGCGTGTGTGTGTATGTTTGTTGCTCCTTCACGCTTAAACGGCTGAACGGATTTGAATGAAATTTGGTATGGAGGTAGCTTATGTCCTGGAATAACACATAAGCTACTTTTTATCTCGAAAAAATATTTCGTTCCTGTAGGATAACTTCAATAAATCAACTTCGTAACTTTTAGACTGATTTCGATGAAATTTGATATGAAGGTAGCTTATCCTAGCATTATCACAGAGCATGCTTTTTATCCCGAAAAAATAAAAGATTCCTGTAGGATAATTTCAATCCAAACTCTCGGATTTCGATGAAATTTTGCACGGAGGCTTTTTATGTTCTGGATTAACACATAGGCTACTTAATACTACTAATCATCATCATCATTGTCATCATCAACACTATTTTACATCACCACGTGATTGAAACTGCAGGGTGCCACTAGAATGTACAAGGTTAGCGTATATATTAGTTTTTAACTGTTTTCTCAAATAAAATAAGTACTTACTTTCAAATCCGGGACATCATAAATAACCCTGTAGGATAACAATCATTCTAATATGTTGCTTTATTTTTCCTTCTTTCACGCAGCAACAAACTAACGAAGTGATTTTTTACTGAGATAGTTCTAGGACAATAGTAGATATAGAGAACATAATTATATCTCGAAAAAAAAACTATTCCCGTAGGATACCATAACCAACAACGGCTCAATAAAATTTAGTATAGAGATAAGCAAACGGGCCGTATTAAAATACACAATACTTTTGACCCGTAATAAATTATGGTTACCGTAGAAAAACATAATAGTAAAGTAAAAAAAAAAAAACTTTCGATGTCGCGCAGTTCGATGGGTCGCAAGCGGCCCGCGAGCTCGAGTGTCAAGCAAAGGTGATATACAAAAATGTAAAAAAAAAACAAGGTTGCATGGTTTGCTGGGCGGCAAGCGACCTGCGAGGGTGACTTTCAAGAACAAGTGATATACACATAAGTAAAAAAAAAATTCAATGCGTTGCGAGTTCAAATGTCATAAAAAGGTGACGTACAAACAAGTAAAAAAAAAACTTTCGATGCCGCGTGGTTCGCTGGGCCGCAAGCTGCCCGCAAGTTCGAGTGTCAAGAAAAGGTGACGTACAAACAAGCAAAAAAAATAAAACTTACGATATCACACGGTTTGCAACGCCGCAAGCGGCCCGCAAGTTCGAGTGTCAAGAAAAGGTGACGTACAGACAAGTTAAAAAAAACTTTCGATGCCGCGCGGTTCGCTGGGCCGCAAGCGGCCCGCGAGTTCGAGTGTCAAGAAAAGGTGACGTACAAACAAGTAAAAAAAAGAAACTTTCGATATCGCGCGGTTCGCTGGGCCGCAAGCGGCCCGTGAGTTCGAGTGTAAAGAAAAGGTGACGTGCAAACAAGTAAAAAAAAAAACTTTCGATATCGCGCGGTTGGCTTGGCCGCAAGCGGCCCACGAGTTGTCAAGCAGAGGTGATGTACACAAAAGTAAAAAAATAAATCAATGTCGCACGGTTTGCTGGGCCACAAGCGGCTTTCGTAAGCCAGTTTAAAGGCCAGGTAAAGAGATAACTAGCACTGAGACCCAAAGCATATAATATTATATAAATTTAGTTAAATTCACCATTCAAACATCTGCCAAGCCAGGATCTAACCAGAAACCTCCTGCTCATAAGGCATATGTGTTAGTACTTAGCCATACCGGTCATCAATATCTAGGGTGAAATACTTATATCGTCCTGAAATATAGGTCCTGAAATACTTTGCAGAGAACTTGATTATATTTCCCTCAAATAACACGGGTGAAGCCGCGGGCGGAGGCTAGTATCATATATGTGAAAGTTTGGATGGATGGATGGATGGATGGACGGATGTATGGATGGATGGATGGATGTTTGTTACTCAATCACGCAGAAACGGCAAGATAGATTTGAATGAAATTTGGAATATGCATCGCTTATGTCCTGGATTAACATATAGGCTACTTTTCATCCTCATCATCATCACCAATTTTCATCACCACACGGGTGAAACGGCGAGGCGCAGCTAGTATTTTATACATCTGACAGATATTTAACATAAACAATAACACTATAACCAGCGAAGCGTGGGCAGTTACGGTTAAAAGTTATGACGTCATTTAACAATTGTCAGGTGGTGCAACTAACCGGTACTTTAATTGAAATGTCGATGTTTGTTGCTCGAGTTAGTTCAACCCACCGTTAGTGTGTGTTAAAAATTAGTAAGTGAGCCGTTCTTACAGTTTTTGCGTTAAGCGGCATAGTGATTTTTCTTTGTGAAAAATGGGGACATTTGAACTCAACGATAATTTTATTAAGGCAATCTCCATTGCTTATTTGATCTAATGGTGCCATATGCTACTGAACAGTGGACCTGGGTCACCTTCAGGCCCGAAGCAACGAGCTCTAGAGGTTTAATAAAGATTAGTTGGCGCTGACCCAAGATAGAGACAAGTGAGCTGATATTTTGGCCAATAGTGGGACATCTCAGGTTAATATAAAGAAACTTATCTGTACGACGGTATTTAGAACACGCAGAGTTATATTTGCCTACTATTACCGCACATTTTTTTTTTTTACTTTGAACGTGCTAAAGTTGGTTTTAATTGTCATCGGGTGCTAATGATATGTATCTGAAGAGTCCACTGATTCACTCAACTACATGGTAAATAAATAATTTTGCACACACGGTCTTCTGACCCCAAACTAAGCAAACCTGTCAGAGACTGATATATGTACATACGAGTATATATTTTTAAATACCTACATACTTAAATTAGAGATAACACCCATACATAGAACAAACACAAATGTTCATCACATGAATGTTTGTCCTAGGTGGGAATCGAACCCACGCCCCCAAGCGGAGAAGGTAGGTTCACCTTCAACTGGGGACTGGGGTAGTCAAATGGTAAAACTAGTACAAAATTAAAAAAGTAGTGTCCAGATTTTACATACCTACATAGATCATCATCATATCAGACTACCATGTTCCCACTTCTGGGACACAGGCTTTCTCTCAGATAGAGAAGATGGGCCCTAATCCACCATGCTGGCCCAGTGCATATAGGTGAATGTCATATGTCCTTGAAATTTTGAGGTTTTTAGATATAATAGTTTTCTCACGATGTTTTCCTTCTCCGCTTTTTGGCATTGAAACTGCACGTAATTTAATATACTCGTACTAAATAATCGAACCAGCTGCCGTCAGATTGAAAAGCGTACATGCTACCGCTCGGTCACATAAGAGATACATTTTAGAAATTTGTATGTATTTTTGTAAGTTTTTTTTCTTCTATATTACCTTCTATAGCCTAAACGGCTTGTCCGCTCTTGATGTGTGAGATGCCAAAAGTGTCATAATGCTATATTATGTAGTAGGTATTTTATTTTAATTTTAATAATTCACTTGTTACAATATTTTATTAAACTGAACGACATGTTTATAATTTTTTTAAATCTATTTATTTTATTTTTATCTTTAGCCGGTTATTTCGACATCTTGAAAAAGACCACCGAATGCTTTTGACTCTAATTTTAATTGACTATAGTCGAAATAACCGGCTTAACCATTAACCATTCTCGGGTAATATAAACAAAATTTGAGAAAACCATGCCGGTTTCCATAATAAAAGATTTTTTTTATTGCAGCGTCTCGCGGTATCATAAAAAAATCTTAATTATATCCCTTTATTTCATAAAATTCTCGGGTAGACCCGGACATTTGGTGGGCATTGGTGGAGCCGAAGCCAACACCAAGAGGCCCTGTTGAATATAAAATACATGCAACTATGAAATATGTATAAAAAGGAATATGAAACTATTGAACATTATAGGATTAAAAAAAAACTGGGCTATTGAGGTGAACAACTTGTGGGTGGGATATGAGATCTATTGGATGAGAAACTGCAATTATTAATTATCTTATTATTATAATATACATCATCATTTCATCATCATTCATCATCATCATCATCATTTGGTTTTGGTTTGGTTGTGGTTCATTTGGTAGTATTTATTTAATGGTATTATACTTAAGGTGTTTTAGCATTCCCCGTCGATCCTGTTACGTACGTAAATTCGTTCCAATGGTTGCCTGGAAGAGATCGCTTTTCGGGATAAGGCCGATAAGTCTTTCGTTGGAAAGAATGGTGCCCAGAATACTGGTGCAGAAATCGAATTTCAACCCAACATTGTCCGATATTTTTATTATGTTCCCGCCGTTATCTTGTCATCACACGACAGTTGGCCCCTTTGCTCTACTCTGGGTAAAGTTCTTTGTCCCTTTGTCCGGGAAACGAGAAAAACAACAAAGCTCATAGTTTCCCGGCAATTGGGTCGCACTTTTTATTATGAAAGTACGGTAAAGTAGTGATTAAAATTGTTTGTCGGGGTTGTTTTATGTTGTAGTGGAGAGAGTAGACTGATTCTGTTAACAGTACCTAGCAAAATAAAGTACCCATAAAATTTTCGTAGATAAATTTTATCATAGAAATCCCACTAATATTATAAATGTGAAAGTTTGGTGGGATGGATGTATGGATAGATGGATATTTGTTACTCTATCACGCCAGAACGGATGAACGGATCTGAATGAAATTTGGTACAGAGATAGATTATAGTCTGGAATAGAACATAGGCTACTTTTTATCCCGGTAAAATGTATGGTTCCCGTGGGATAGACTTGTATCCTATATGTGAAAGTTTGGATGGATGTATGGACGGATGGATGTTTGTTACTCTATCACGCAGAAACGACTGAATGGATTTGGATAAAATTCGGAATATGCATTAATTATGTCCTGAATTAACACATAGGCTACTTTTCATCATCATCATCATCACCGATTGTCATCACCACGTGGGTGAAACCGCGGGGCGCAGCTAGTTATTCATAAAGTAATTAATATCACCTACCTACCACTAAATGACTAAACCAACCTTCATAAACTTTTCTGAGGAAGAAGAAAAGAAAATAGACAGAGTTATTGTTTCCTTTAGTAATAATCTTTTTAGAAAACTACCTTCCAAATGAGCAGGCCGAACAAAATTATCCATAAATTATTGGAACTAGTTAAAAAATTACTGAGCCAAAGCTAATGAAGTTTTTGTGGGATCACCTCGGAAGTTTTCACTAAAAAAGTATATACAAGTATGCATAGTAGTCGGTATGAAGTAATTCTTGTCCAATAGCAACGTTTTTAACAGAAAAGATTACGATACTGGCACTCAACGTTTTCACCATTTCATGGTGAATACCACAGAAAAGAATACATTTTTATAAGAAGTTTGTTGTTGCCACTAGCACCCATATAAACCCATAGCATCTGTGTTAGCAACTGTGCCGCGGAGTTCGACGCGTTGACATAAATAAGTGTTCAATCATATATCTGTCACAATATCTGGCGACAGAGTTTCCTTCTCATTTCCGTTCTGTTTACTTCTTTTTTCTGTGGTGAATACACTCACTTTTTTTCACATTTAATAAGCAATTCCACGGACACCAGGGTCCGTGACTTTTGTAATATTTAACTACAATTAAAAACCAAAACCAAACTAAAATTTAAAGCTGTTATTTTTAATAAAAAATACAGATCTATTTAATAAATCAGAATTTTGTCTAAATCTTTCTATTTGATAGAAAAAGAACGCCAAAATCCAATATTTGTTGCTATTTTAACCGACATCCAAAAAGGAGGAGGGTCTCAATGCGACTGTATTTTTTTATGTTTGTTACCTCAGACGTTAAGACTGGGTGAACCGATTTTGATGATTATATTTTTTATTTGAAAGCTGGTGCTTCCCGTGTGATCCCAATTTAATTTGGTCCAGTTCTGAAGTCGGTTATTTTTATTGATAATTTGTCAAAAAATTTAAGAGGGTCCTTAAATGAATTTACGCAATGCACAATACTGAAAAAGGAAAGTTAATTTCATCTTAATCCAAGGTTAAAACAATTTAGTCATGTTATAACTTGAAGACCGTCAAGCCTGGAAGTTACTCCACGGACAAGAGCTACGCTCTTAAATGTGAATGAATGAATGAATTACTACTTTGTGTGTATACCACGAGCAGACCAGCGAGAAACACTTAATTGGATAGCCCACAATTAGTACATGAATCCGAGGCAGGTGTTCTACGAGACATGTGCTTACCTAAATCTTAGCTAAGTCGGAGCTAGATTTAGAGAAGCCGTGCTACAGACCGACAACCTTATCTTTACAGTTGGCCAAATGATGGAACTGAAATTGTTCTACAAAAGGGTCCAATTTTATTCAGCATATACGATGGTGGCATCAACTGGTGTCTTCACTCAACTCTACAAATAAGTCGGTCGTGCTACTCTACTTGCGGTTTGCGGGGAATTAAATATTTGCAGTCTACAATGTGAAATGAATGAATGAGGAACTCAAGTTACTTATGAGTTACATTTTAAAGTAAGTACTAAAAGTATTTATCTTTATTATCAGTCTATCATGTTTCCATTGCTGGGATACAATACAATATCGCTTTATTACACACCGAAAAATACAAACCTAAACTAACACATACAGGACACAGGACACAGAATACAGGACTCCTCTCTAAGAATGAGGATGGATTTAATTCACCATGTTGTCCCAGTTCATATTGGTGAATGTCATACGTCTTTAAACTTTTTAAGGTTCTTGGACAACGGTTTCCTCACGTTGTTTTTCTTAACCGTTTATAAAAGATGGCATTGAAACTGCACATTTATGTAATTTTATAAGGTATTAAATAAGTCATTGCTGCAGGGCTGAGAATTTAATTTTTTAATACAAAATATTAAATTAATAATCAAAAAATACAAATTTTATTACAAGCTTTTTCGTATTCTTATTAGCAAACCCTATCATCTAATACCCATATCATCATGACGGTAAATAATATTCTTTTTTCTCCACCGTCCTGGGCCGTCCACCAAATTGAATTTATGACCAAAACCAACCTAACCAAAGGACCAAGGAAGTTTTTGAGGACCAAAGTGCTTGCGAAGACGAATCCAACGAAACTGAACTCGACGGGGTTGCTTCGTTTCATTAAACAGTTCTGGCCACCTTCTGTCTCCGTCATCAGACCAGCTCAATCGTACCATAACATTGGATTGTCACCGAACTTACATAAGTATGCAAAATTTCAGCTCAATCTGTTGAGGATAACTGGTCTAAAGCACAGAATACATAAATTACAAGTACAGACGGTTCACTTCGCAAAAGCATTTAAATAAATAGCGACTCTTACTACCCCACAATAAAGTCCAATTCAGGACGTGCGAGCGCTAACTACCTACTGCTATAATAACCTAGAAGTTGCCTTTCTGTCTTTCGCATAACTCTTGTCACGTTATCTCTGTCTATTGTGCGGCAACGGGCACGGCAAGTCCGTCCAGTCGACTACTTGTAGCTTCATACCTAAAGAGCGGAGTGCACCAGGCCTGTCTAAAGTCTAGTGCAAGATTTTTCCCACACATACTAACAAGGCAAGTTGAACAAAAGCTTGTAATAACTAGTTTTTGTGCTGCCGCAAACTATATTGAGTATTACTGCTCCAAGTTTGGCGTGGTGTGGTACAGTAGCGAAGCATGAAATCTGAAAGTGGACACTCACAAGCTTCTCGAGGTTTTTGAAATATGGTGCTAACGTATAGAATGCTCCGTATTCGCAAGACCCTGAAGGGCTCTAAACTAAGTTTTCCAGCGCTTCGGTAAGGGCCGAAAGCATTTGTAGGCCATCAATAGAAGGAAAGTTGTATATCTTAGCCACTGCGGCATTAAAATACCTACCTTTCCATCTTATAATGATAGACAAGATCAAAGGTACACGAAACGCTAGACGGAGAAAGAACTTGCGGAATATTCAAGACGATATCATAATATTGCCAGCGTCGAACAGCTTTTCGCTAGGCACAAGATGATTACAAAAAAGGTAAACCTTTGATCATCTACTTTATAAATGATTCAGATTCACTAGATATCTGCGAGCACTACAGATTTGATTATTTAATTTTAATACCTATTCATTAGATCTCGTTGCAAATTTATATTCCTGCGGTCCAAAACTTGTTCCTTTTTCACATTTTGTAATGCAAATCAGTTTTAACTTAATTCATAACGGTGGAATTCCGCTTAGTTCTACCGAATTTCAATGCGATGCTTCCAGTTCTTGGCAAAGGCTTACGGTTGTACGCGATCCGAATCGCATAAGAATATTTTTAGTTGGTTTCTTCGTATAAAATGCAACAGAAATTTAATTAATGGATTTCATTTACGCTTGTCTTTACATTTATGATTGCATAAAAAAGAGAAAACTAAGTATAAGCTTATTTTTTATGCCATAGGTGGCAAACAAGCAGATAGGCCGCCTGATGGTAAGAGATCACTGTCGTCTGAGGATACCTGCAACAGCAGAGGCATCACAGATACGTTGCCGACCCTTAAAGACTCTATTAACAGCCCTTTTGAAGAACCCCGTATTATAGCTACTTGAAAATGCCGCTCATTCTACAAATTGTATGTGTGAGGCAAAAAAGAACGCGAAAAACGCACAGTTTGAGATTTCTACCGTTCTATGATATGTGGATGAAATTTTAGGCGGTGGCGGCTGGTGCGATGATAAAATCGCGATGCTAGCATCAGATCAAACAGTTCTTCAGAACATTCCCCGTTGTAAATGCGATAAAAGACACAAAGGGACCCAACGTCTCTGCGCATGCTGAGCGGCTCTAGGTGTAGTATGAATGTATATTTTTTAATGTTTTAGAGTTTTTTGTAACTATTTATTTTGTATCTCGTGCTTTTGATTGTTTTAAGCTTTTATTTAGATTTTAAATGACTAATACCAGTTCTAAACTGACTCGTCACGAAGTCTCAAAAACTGCTTGACCTACGAAATTGAATTATGTAAGGTACATTTCTAATAGGACGTAAAGGTCATTAAGAAAAGAATTTTGCTAAAGGGCCGAATCGAGAGGTTCAAAAGGGGGTTAAAAGTTTTAATGAAAGTCTACGCATACGAAGTCACGGACTACAGCTAGTTATTAATAATAAAATGTAAGCGTAGGACGCCCGTATTACTCGATAAAGTGAAGATATAATGTCTTGTTACCGAACTATTTGTAATAAAGTATACGGTTGCCTTAATACTGGTTTTGCCTAGTAAGGCAAACAACAGGTACATTTTAACAAATTAAGTTAGAGTTAAGCTGCCAGAGCGGGCACGAAAAATCGACACCACTTTATGGTTGACATTCCGAAAACCCGTACGAAGCGCTTTGATTACACTTTTATTATGCGAACTGCTAGTATGTGGAATGCGCTGCGTGAATGGGTGTTGCCCGATAGTTACAATCTGGGTGTTTTTAAGTCAATAGTGAATAGGTTTCTTCTAAGCAAGCGTGATCCAACGTCGGCCGCATCATTGCTTAACATCAGGCAAGTTGGCAGCCAAGCGCAAGAGTATTATTAGCGTTATTTTAGTGCTGTATTGGTAAAACTAAAAAACCACTTCTGAATTTTTCTCTTTAATAGTTATAGTGTCGGTACAATAAGGTTATACCTACTATATTATATATAAGTGCCATAAAGCAGATTGCCATACATTGCGCGTTATCAAACAGGCTGACATGTCGAGGCAGATGCATTATGAATGTGTAATGAACGCATACATTATTAGGCAGTGCTGGGATTAAATCATTAGCCCGTATTACTCTAATGCAAATAACTATGTAAGAGAAATTAATGTCAATTATATACATATTCAAAATACAAAAGAATTAACTTTAAAAAAAGCTCTTAGTGGTGGGAAAAGTTATAAAAATCAGCGAGAGCACAATGATGTAAACAAAACCAATTTTATAATTACTTGCATATTATTATAGGCGTTAACGAGATTTGCTATATTGTAAGAGACGACCACTACTGCACATAGGCCTCCCCTTTAAACCTCCACACTGAACGACAGCCTGCCATCTGCATCCACTAGATGCATGTGACTCTCACAATGTCGTCAGTCCATATGGTGGGAGGCTTACCTACGCTGTGTCCTTCAGTTAGTGGTTTTCACTCAAGAACCTTTCTTCCTCACAGCGATGGTCTTTTAATATTTCGTTATTGATATAGGGACATTAGTCACAGGACATTATTTCATTATTCATAAGGACATAGGTGTGAAAATCGGTTATTAACCAAAATTACATTGAATTAGATGAATGTTGGGTGTTCGGTGTTCACGCTCGATTTGCTTATTAACCCGAGCTGTGTCCGGTATCAATTAAGCGATGTACATTATTCATTAGCAAAGTAACGAGTCTTATTATGTATGAAGAGCTGTTGGTTAGTAAAATGAGATGCATGATTATAAAGTGTCCGATGATTTATATTTTGTACTATTCGTTTGCCTTATTTCCCATCTGTAACTTCTCAGGAGCCATCTTTTCATAATTTTCGTGGTTATTATCCATACTTGAATTATACCAACGGGTTATTTATTTATTTCAAAACGCAGTAAGAAAACTATTTTTATGTGTAAATTCCAACTTTGACGTTGCTAACTTTAACAAATGATAAAACTTTCATAAAAACATTTGCCCTATTGAACCCTCTTAAGGCTAAGTATCCAAAAAACAATGACACAACTTTACTTATAAATATAAGTCTAAGTAACTACTTCCAACTTCAAAAAGGACGAATTTCCGTACAAATTTAGAGGATCAGTTTTCAAAAAAATGATGATACAACCAATTTATACTTATAAACAGAAGTCTAAGTACCAACTTCCACGTTTCTAACTTCAAAAAGGTCGAACTTCCATTCAAAATTTCATTCCCTATTGAACCTTCTTAGAGGATGACTTTAAAAAAAACGATAATAAAACTAACTTTTACTTATAAAAAAGAGTTTGTCATCTTTCATGTTGCTAAATCATTAATTCGTGCGGTTTAAGCTACGTTGTCTGTCAGTGAATGAATGAATTAATTTTAGATTTTTATTCTGTAAGTTAATCTTTACCTTTTGTTTTTTGCTTCTATTTTTTCCCTTCTGACAGTTACATCCATAATATATATATTATACTAATGTTTATTCGTGCTAATTCCTGAATTCACGTAAACAATGGTTGATCGTTAATCCTGACCAATTCACAGTCGAAAATAAACAAAAATTTATGAACGTAAACTACTTTGAACCCCCGTTAAAATTAATCCTTGGAATCGGGGGGAGGGACTTGGGGGGATTTATGTGCGTGCATTGTTGTTTCGATCCCTTTAGAGAAGGATTTCGATGGAGGACTTTGAAATCGAGTAGGGTTTGGTCTCCTAAAGGGTAAGGTAGATCTTATTTTAAAACTCCACAAACTCCAAAGTATGATCGATTAACACTCCTACTTACGGAAAAAGTACGATGGCCACCGATCTCTCTTCCCTTGCCAAGGACATGACCACATATGCAACCCTGATTGGCAATCTTCACGAGTTAGAGAGACGCCCTAATAGGAAGAATATTTCAAAAAACTAGCTGGAACGGAAAGCTGCAAGAGCAGAAAACAGGTTTTTCGTTACTACCAGTGCAAATTGCGCCCCTTGCAAACCCCTTTGGGGTTTATGGTAGCGTGAAGGGCTTGATCAGGCTTGATTTATTATAATCACCCCAACCAAAGTGCTGATAATCTTCAAACGGCTGAACAGATTTTCGTGAATCATAGCTAAGAATATACGACACATAATCTCGATCAAGTTACTTTTTAAACCAAAATAATACTATACCAAAATAAAGCCGTTAAGGATATAAATGGGAACATTAGTTTTTTGCACACACAAACAAACAAACATACGCCTCTCAGTCTTACTCTGTTAAAAATCTGCTAAAGAGATAGCTCTGGTCTGTGCTCTGGTCGGGAAGCGCGGCCTTAATGCGTGACTACTCGAAATAGAGCCTTCAATGTATCTTCGCCATAATATCTGTGACGAACGTCGATCAGATTATTATGGACCATTGTGTAGTTTTATGAAGGAAAATATCAGTATAAGGAAAGCTAGAGAAGTAATGGTGAACAATGGTGATCTAAATTGTTCCTCATTTACATTCATGGCTGACGTAGAATAGAAAAAGTTATTTTGTTTGTTTTTTGTTGCTTACTAATGTTTTATGAGGAAGCATATTGGTCACTGCACCCGCGGATTCACTCGCGTTATATACCTTCTTGGTAGTGACAGCAATCTTCTTTGACTTAGATGTCAATTCCTGTTTTTCTATGATGTAATGTCAATGTATAGACTTCAATTCTTGGTCTTGTTTTTTTGTAGAAATATTAAAACATAAAAAAATAGATCCGATCATTACCAAACTTTACAGGATCATATGCTGGGCGAATCTATTGAATTTGATTTTGATAATGTGAAAATTTTATCAAATACATATCGTCTTTTATTTAAATAAATTTCTATTGCGCAAAAAATATATTTTCGTATAAGGCCTGATATCCTGATATCGGTTAAAAAAAAGTTTAAATGGAGAAATTGTAATGTAAACCAAAACTTTCAAAAATGAAATGTCTGAGTATTTTTTTACAGAAAACAATAATACCACGATATTTTAAAAATCATACGACACGATCATCGTCGTTTCGTCGCTCAGTCTGCACCGAGCCTTATCTTGCGCACATCGGACAAGTACGTCCATTCCGATCCGTAGCGCCAGTGCCGCGTAGACCCCTCTACAGACCGCTACGCGCGTCTGTGCCCGCTACGACCGCGATCTACGAATAAAAATATAATAAAAATAAATAAATAAAATACACCTACATTTTTTTAAACAGTTGTGCACGTGTTTAATAAATTTTCTTGTGTTGTGTTTTTCGGTGACTATTTGTGTGGCTTCGTGGTTTTCGCAGCTGATTAAAAGGTTTGTAGTTAATCGGATTAATTATTTTTGTAGTCGTGTTACGTCATGTGCAAAAAAGAGAATTTTAGTGTACAATATTTTTTTATTTAGAGTTTTCATCAGTTCAATAAGGTCCGCAAAAAAACTTTATTAACTATGGAAGGACACAAGATAGCCTACACAAAAATAAAAAATGTGTTAATACCTATTACAAATATATGTAATATATACCTATTATAAAGAGAGCTCATAAAATTGTAGGTTGAATAAATTATTTAAAATATTGATATAAAAATACTTTTTGATAATCATAAACAAATTGTGAACAGTGGGTTCTTTTATTATTTTAAGAACAAAAAAAAACAATTTGTGTTGGAACTTTCATACAATATTTTTTTGCGAGCGGTGCTCGCAAACAAATAAGACCTTAATGGTCTTATTTGTATCAAATTAATTAAGAAAAGTTAAAGAACTTCAGAATTTTCTAATTAAAAGTTAAATTAACAAATGCCACGTTGAAAGATTAATTTATTCTTGCCACTGTGGCGTTATCAAAAACATCGCGAGTTTTTTAATAGTTATTGAAAATGGCTTTCTTATAATTTTTTAAATTGCCAGAAATACATTCAATCAAAATGGTATAAAAAAAATTATATGTACAATTTGAAAGTAATTTTTATATTGGTAATTTACTCAGAAAATAGAAAAGGAACTGATGCATATAATATTTTCATACAAAGTACATAAATATTAAGTATTATTTTGGGATGTCTTTTGCCCAGCAGTGGGACAATGGAGGTAAAAAATATATCATGCCAAATATAGGTCAAATAAAAAAATCTTAAATAACAGATGGAAATAGAAAACGTAATCAAATTATATAGTTTGTTGTCTCCATAGTTAATTGAATAAATCTATTTTACCGCAAGCTATGAAATATCTAGAAGCTTAGGTATTGCGTGGTAGCGTTTCTCTATGATAGTATCCATCCATACCAGACTATCCATTGTCTTTTATCGGGTTCCTATATCTAACATTTTGATTACACTGTTTTTTTTTATAACCAGTGTAATTATTTGACTTGCAATTTTTTTTTCTTTGGGTTACATCTTGCAAGCTGAATTAAAACCATGATTGGTTGCCAGTTTGCTAAAATTTTGCATACACGTTTAGTTCAGTGGACATTACAATATGCAATACCCTATATTGTAATATTTTCAAAATGGCTGCCAAAATAAAATAAAAACTTTTAAATAAAATAAAACAAAACAATTTAAATCAAAGCTTGTTTTGAAAAATGACTGAAATAAAATCTTGTAAGTAATTTTCAAGTGAAAGTATTAATAACAGACAGGTCTTTTAACAGCTGAGCTTTGATTTTAAATAGTTTAAAAAGTAAGTTCGGCTGTGTATTAACACACATTACTACATATAATTACTACTTTTAATGGGACTAGACTTCTATGTAGAATAGGAGCTAAATAAAATTTTGAAGCTTGACGAAAGTTAAATTCTTGCGCAAAGAAAACCAATCTCTTACGTCATGTTTGACTGAAATATTAAACTGACGAACGGAAATAGCGTCTCGTAATAAAAGGCGGCTATATTAAGATTCTAAAATAAATTAACCATAATTCATGTTAGTTTATTATTTTATTATCGAATTATAAACTTCGCTGAAACCAAGACGAATTTACACTTTTATCAGAACCAGAAGTTTATTTTTATACTTTTTACACATTTGCTAGTTATACAAACACCAAGTAGTTTTATTTTTATTTTATTTATTTGACCATAACTATCTTGATGTTAATTGACTGTACGGTCGAAGCCACAAATAGCCAGTATGTGGGACTGGTTCTTAAGTGAAGCTGCCGGAATACCTCGTAAGGTCATCATCATCAGCCAGAAGACGTCCACTGCTAAACATAGGTCTGCCCATTAGAATGCCACACTGAACAACAAGCCTGCTATCTACATCCTGGATGTCTGCTCCTCCCACAATGTCGTCGCCATCTAGTGCGAGGTCTACCTACGCTGTCTTCCAGTGCATGGTCTACACTCAAAAACCTTTCCTCTCTATCGGTTATCGGTTCTTCGAGCGATGTGGTCTCCCATTGCCACTTCAACTGTGACTGTAGCTGTTCGACGAATATCCTCTTTTCGGATTCTATCGCCCAAAGAAACTTCCGAGTATACTCGTAGCTCTTTTTATTGCCCGCTGTGCGACTCTGATTTTTTCCTAAAGGCAAACAGTTAAAGACCATGTTTCAGTACCGTATAGATACTCCGTCACATTGGATGGGTACTTAGCGACAAATTTTCAACTCGAGGATGGTGACAAGTCAGCCTTGTACTAAAAATACCCAACCATCATGCTATGGCTTCTTCGCGACTTTTTCTTACACCGGCAGCTCAATTCGGTTTGGAAGACGAATGTGCGAACTACTAAACTATCATTGGCCTTTATTACAAAATGGTAGTTTGCTGTCTCGGATTATTAGGGACATTAAATGGAACAAAACCTGCGTTTACCATCTTCAATCATATCGTTACTTAACTCTAGGTGAGCTTTGGTCAATCGCTTTTCAGCTATAGCCAGCCATTTTTTTACCGTATTCCTAATTTAAGACCAGTATTTTCATTAAAATTAAAAGCATGAAGAGTTTAACCTTACTTAGTTTACATCTCAGGCTGACGAGGTGAGTGAAGAGCACTACCTTGCAGAGTGTAGAGCTGGAACATTCAAAATTTAGAGTAGTACAGTTATGGGGAAATATAGCGCTTTAGAGACATGAGGTTTACAATCTGATGGCACCCGGTTCAATCCACGACCCTGCTATGTACCAATTACTCATTTAGTTCATAAATCAATTATGTGCAGTTTCGATGCCATCGCTTAAAAACGGTGAAGAAAAACATCGTGAGGAAACCGGTATGTCCAAGGCTCTCAAAACTTCAAAAACATATGACATTAACCAACATGCACTGAGCCAGCGTGGTGGATTGAGGCCTACCTTCTCTCTCTGAGAGAAGGCCGGAGAGAGAAGGCCGGTGTCCCAGAAATGGGAACATGATAGGCTGATAATGATGGTGATAGCGCTTTAGTAAGCGGTATGTTTTCTTAGGATAGCGTTTATAGTACTTGTAGATGTACAAGATACTCGTAGTTTATGTTTATTCAGGCTAGCCTAGGTTTGTTCAGACTAGCATATGCTAGTTTAACGGTTTAGGAGAGCTACTTATAATTTTAGTCACGCCATTTTATTTGGCACTTCCTATTATGACAAGGAAAATAGTACACAGAATATTCTATTACAAAGAACGAAAAGGCGTGCGCACACTAAGCCATTGGTGGCGGCCACAAATCGCGGCCACTAGAAGCGGCCGCAAGTCGCGGCCAATAGAAGCTTGAATGCTGCCACTAGTGACTAGATTGACTAGATGGGCTACCCACTAGGCACTAGTGGGTAGACATATCTGTTTCGCTTAGTATTTTATAAGAGACAGACGTGTTTGTTTGTTATGGAAAATATAAGTGCTCTGGATTCCGTTATTGATTGTTATTATACTAAGATGGAGAAGTTTAACTAAGACGGGGTCAAGCTGGCGACTGTGGTCGTGTGTGCGCGTGGGTAAACGAAAAAATGTGGACACAAGAAACGATCACAGAGTTTGTGGCTCGCAACTGGTCACTTGAACGCCTCGTTTTTTCGTCTACCCACGCGCACATACGACCACAGTCGCCAGCTTGACCCCATCTTAGTTAAACTTCTTACTATAATAATAATCATATCGTGGGCGCCGATAAAATACAAAACGTAAAAAAAGTCGTCCAGCGTTTGTGGTGACCACTAGTAACCACTAGACGATATAACCGTATCTTTGCCGGTGGCTCAGTGTGCGGCGGGACAAGTATGACTCGACCAGCCGAAAAATATATGTAAAATTTGATTGGCGTGTCTAAATTAACAACAGCCAAAATCTTCATGACTAATTCATAGTACTGCCTAAGAATAGTCGATATGACTATTGTGCTAATTATATCAGTATACTCGAAGTACTCAAGGACACTCCTTAGAGCAGACGAGCTACAAAGTAATATAATCAAATAAAAAGTAAACAATCATAAATAGAGACAGAAGACCTCATGCACAGTTTATATAGAGAATAGTGTTAGGGAACTGAAACTATACCACATTTATCTCATGCTGCAGAATATCTCGATTACTCGTAAAGCCATAAAGAATAACACACTCATAATTAATAATTACAAAATATTGATAAACTCATTTCACTTTTGGTTTCTTTCTTTACTTTAATAAATTATGTAAATGTTAGTACATAGATCTTGATCAGTTTTGACACTTAGTTTTTGTATTTTTGAGTACAGATGGCAAACCTTTTATTGTTTTTATCCATCTTAAACACTGTACTTTTTCTGGCAACCTCGCACTCGAGCCCCAAGATACAGACCTTGTGTAGACACATTTGGGGTTTACTGTTAAACTATTTTAGATATAGTACGGAACTTGTAACTACCGTAGGTTTAAGTCTATTATTTATGCTTCTCTGTACTTACTTTTGGTAAATAAATAAATCTATAATCTAATCTAATCTATAATCTAGGATCTCTTTGCGGCACATCGGCCATGTTTGCATACCTACGGAGCGGTACATTTACTGTCAAAAAGGATAGACATCCTCAGTAAAAACGCATTTATTATTTCCTCCGTGAGGATTTATGCATCGCACTTCTTGTACATTGACCAGTATCAAGTATTAAAATATTGTCAAATAAATCATAGCCATATTCAGACTCATTCAAATATGTAACGATCAAAGTCATGGCCCTAGTAAAGTGCTTTACACGTACATCTGCATGTCTATTCTGCAAGCTAAGTGAATGCGCAAGTGAAGTGAAAAGCTTAGTGAACGTGTATTTTTCTTGGCGCTTACTATATATAAATGTCAAAATGTCATGTAATCACTCTTGACTGGAGTCCCTTACCCTTATAATTTGATGTTTTGACATTTATCTGCAGAAATAGGCAAGAAAAATCACATTCACTTAGCTTATCACTTCACTTGCGCATTCACTTAGCTTGCAGAATAGACCGGCTGGCTTCTATTGAGCTTTAGAAACAACACGAAAATACACGTTTCACCAAGTAATAACACACCTACACTCGAACACATTAACAAACAATTAATAAATTATAATCCACCATTATTACACATTAACACTCGAAAATACACAAGTTTAGAAAATTTATAATACAATAGACTTTTTTTTTTCACAATGGCGCCAAAACTCTCAAACGCAATTATGATTATGATAGCCATGATTACCATAGCCATACCATACCTACCATAGAGAATTCTTGGTGAGTATTCTAAATGGAATTCAATCAATGCTCGGCAAACGCCGTGCTAATTCTGATATCTTGACAATCGATCTAAAATGGTACGGCATGAATAATGATTGCCTGACAACATTAATATTTATAACTAACTATATAAAGCGGCTATATAACATTGCACATTTTATTTTTTATTTATTTATTTAACAACAAGGTGTACCTAATTAATACCGAATAATTGTATGCGCATGACCTTGTAACAAAGTAAAGTTAAAGAATATCTAAATTCGGTGGTTCTTTTGTGTGAATCTTCATGTTGGAATTAAGGTTTATAATATAAAGTTTTACCTCATCCATTTTACAATGTTGTGTCATCTGTAAAGAAAAAAAATAAGGGATGACCTTACCACCAGAACACCACAAATCCTTTAAAATATTTCGTTTATTTCAACAATTGTACAATGGTTACAGATTTCTGTCACACTACCGATGAGAGATAAAGCAGCGTTATTGAAGGCGTGCTTAAGTATATTCAAACACACTTTTTTAAAGAAAGAAAGAAAGAAAAATATTTATTCATGACGGAAACAAGAGATACATAATATATTAAGTGTTTAAAACAGGAAAATAATTCTTAATTCAACTTTGAATGACCCACAAACCCATATACTTGAGAATCTTTTAATGTCCGGTGAGGCTTGCATTTGACCGCCATCTCGCCTTATGTTAAGCGATGATGATGTCAACGATGGAGCACGCTTGCCTTGAAGAAACCGATTGACTCGCGATTTGAAGAAACATAATTTTAATGAACGGGGAACACCCATTCAGGCAACGCATTCCACAGACTAGCAGTTTGCACACCAAAAGTGGAATCAAAGCGCTTTGTACGGGTTTTAGGAATAGATAGACGACTATTTATTGTTCACACCAAAAATTACATTGGTACATAATTATGACAAAACAACTTAAAACTAGTGAAACAATTGGCGGCCCTATCGCTATAAGTGATCTCAACCATGAAGCGGTCTCGATTTTTCGTGCCCTCTCTGCTCTTGGTTATAATGAATCACAGAAGCGTGTTTTTTAAACCTCAATATTTTTTTCATTTATCGTGGAGCGAACTGAACTGCTGCACCTTCATCCGTGCCAAGATCTCATAAAAGTAAAGAACTTCAAGGTGGTGGCTCAAATTAAAACTGTTTACAGTACTATATTTTTAATGATGTGGCGTGCTACAATAGCGTGAAAGTAACCACGCCAAGAATATTGGGGTGATAGAATAACCAAAAGTGTTGTCTGAGTGTCGTCAACAACAAGTTACAACAATACAAGTTAAACGTCCGTCTGTCTGTCTGTCTGTCTGTCCATCTTTGTAAGTCTATCCTTTGCGAAATATGGCTCGCCTAAGTGGCAAAAAGTTGGTGCATCCCCTGCATTTCTAAACTATAAGACACAGAAACTTGTGACTTACAAATTGGATAGTTCATATTTAAAACTTTCATTCAAAATTATTTCGAACATTATCCGGTTATGTGTTTTTGAGTTACAGCAATAAAACTGTAATAAATTCAAGGCATTCTAGCTCAAATGTCATTGACCTTTTTGCAAAATGATCTTAACAAAGAATGTATCTCACTGTTTTAAACTATCACGGTTGTTCACTAAAGTTATATGATTATTTACGGAATATTTACCGTGGTAAGGTTGTGGAAGGAGCTCCCGATATTTCGGCGCAGAAATATCGGGAAATATGTTCGGGTCTTCCCGTGAACATGGTGCATGTAACTGCGCCGAAATATCGGGAGCTCCTTCCACAACCTGACCACGGTAAATATCCCGTAAATAATCATATAACTTTAGAATGTATCTCATTCAGTTTTCTCTATGATTAAACGATAAAAAGTATATGCTATGTCGGGATATTATTACATCTCTGAAATTTGGCTAAGTCTACAGAGCTTCGTTCGTTCGTTTTTTTCTATAACTATCAATTTCTGAACTACGACTACAATTATATGGCTTTGGTTAAGGAACCTACCATACCATACCCTAACATATGCGAGTCGCGACACGCTCTTGACCAGTTATTTATAGCACATTTTATTGAATTTTTAATTAACACAAAAAAAATGTTTTTCTGACATACTTATATCATTTATATCAGTCTCTTTGTTGAAGAAGAAAAAAGAAACCACCAAAGATTAAAATATAAATTTAAAGTTTTATTTTTGGATGGTCTTTCTAACTACTTTGCATGTTCTACGGTCCACGCTATCTACATATGACCGTTGCTTATAACCAAGGAAAGTGGTATTAAAACTGTTTTAATTATAATTGACGGAGCGAGGTTAATTTCACGAGGGTGGCTAAAAGCCTTGAGGAGTATTGAAGGAAAACTTTGCCATGAGCTGGATAACAATTGTAAAGCAATTATATTTCAAAAGGGTATTTAAACTACTCACTACTTCATACAATTCATTTCATTTGAGATTTAGTTACCATGGACTGCTACTGCGTCCAGAACCACTGGAGAATGGGCAGCACCACAGAAAAGAGAAAGTATACGGAAAAAAAATCTTTGGTGAACCTCAGCATCCTATTAGTAATAGTTAGTTAGCTCATAATTCACCGTGTGAAAGCGTGGGGATTATGGCAACACCCCTCTCTAAGAGGGAGGCCTTTGTTCAGCAGTTGACGTTTAGGGATGATATGTGATCTGAGATATCAGAAACTGCAAAAAGATGTTTGCAAGGGATTTATTAAATCTAACTAGGTACTTATAACAGAAGACAATTTTTGTAGGAAAAAATATTACAACTAGACGGTAGACTTACAAATAGCATTATGGTGAAAAAAAGTGGGTGAAAAACGAAACATTTGAACACGAACGATAATTGTACTAAGGCATATCTCCCTTAGTTTGTCTGATCTGAAGTTGTCTGTCAGTGAATTAATGAATATAAATATAGCATGGATATTCGCCAAAGAACCAGAGTCATCGACATAGCTATTAAAATTCGCAAGTTGAAGTGGCAATGGGCAGGCCACATCGCTCGAAGAACCGATAACCGATGGGGAAGAAAGGTCCTTGAGTGGAGGTCACGAACCGGTAGACGCGGCGAAGGTAAGCCTCACACTAGATGGACCGACGACATTGTGTGAGTCGCGGGCATCCAGTGGATGCAGATGACAGGATGTCGTTCAGTATGGAGGTTAAAGGGGGAGGCATATGTTCAGCAGTTGACGTCTTCTGGCTGATGATGAATTAATGAATGATTTTAAGATTGTTATTAAGTACATATAAACAAAGTAATCACTAATGAGGATAATACCTTTTCATAAGTTAAAACTAAGCAACGGCTTCACCATCTCGGTAACAAGTTACGTTCTTGCTAATTGTTATAAACTACGCGCAGCCCTTGTATCGTTCGCGCAAAACTTTATGAGCCCTCTGAAGTTAGGCCCAGTGGCTGCGCAGTACGCACATTATAGGTATCCGAGGGACTTTACAGGGCGTCGGGGAGGCCTCGCGCCTAACTTCAGAGGGCTCATAAAGTTTTGCGCGAACGATATACATCACAAACTCTGTGATTGGCTTTTACAATATTAAAACTAAATACGAAGTTTGGGTAACTATGGCTTTTCTAGGCAAATTTGCGGTAACTTCGTCTAGTATTTTGATTTAAGTGAAATTATCTTTTAGTCAGAGTTTAGTGGCACATGTTACAGCAAAACCCGGGTCCGGACCCGGGTATGTCCTAAAACTGCGACCAGAACCACCGGAGGATGGGCAGCAGCGTCCTAATAGTACACAGTGAACGTACTGCGATCTCCAAGCCGCCTGCCAAGCGTGGGGATTATGGCAACACCCCTCTCTATGAGGGAGGCCTTGTCCAACAGTGGACGTTAATTGGCTGATGATGTGATCTGTGATGTGTTACAACAAAAAAAAACTATATATATTATGCAGTTTATAATTGGTTCATAATAAGAAGCTTTAAACATTTAATTTACAATAACAGAAAGAAAAGTGTGCATAAAGAAAAACTAATTCAATCCTAACTACTAAAAATAACTAATCTATAAAAAAGTGTGTATACAGATTGTACAGAGAAAATAAATTAAATCCTAACTACTAAAAAATATAACTAAAACGTTCTTTTGTGTTGAAAGCTTAGACCCACTTTGGTTCGCTGTGTTAGCGAAGTATTATGAAAATTAATTATATATTATTAAATTAAATATGTAGATAAATTACCTAACACCCAATAATGAAAAATTCTGCAGATTATTACAAAATTGGTATGTTTGAGCAAAAAATAATAAGCGTTTTTGTAAAACGTTGAACTCAATAGCCAATGCTAACTCGATATTACTTATTGTAGGTTAAGTTAGCAGGGCAGCCATTGCATTCAGGGATAAACTGCACTATGATGCGATATTCAACGCTCCGCGACCTAACAAAATGTAATTTTTTGAATTTGTAGGGCGTAGATTATTTTTGACCTACCCTGTGAATGAGGTAGATATATCTATTATCTGATCATGTATGGGGTAGGGACATGCATGTATTTAAAATAAAATATAAATTAAAAACAAAACGAATAATGTAGACTAGGTATAGTTTACTACGTTTAATGCAATACATTTGATTGCTATTTATTTATAAATAAATAAATAAATAATAAATAAATATCTGGGACATTATTGCACACATGGTCATCTGACCCCAAACTAAGCAAAGCTTGTAATATGGCTGCCAGAGACTGATATACATACATATATATTTTTAAATACATACTTAGATATATATTAACACCCAGACATAGAACAAATACATAATAATACATAATATAAACAACTCTTGGTGTTGGATTCGGCTCCACTAATGCCTACCAAATATCCGGGCTAGACCCGAGAATGTAATAAAATAAAATAATTCCTGAGTCATTTTTGCACACACGGTCATCTGACCCCAAACTAAGCAAAGCTTGTAATATGGCCGCCAGAGATGTATATATATATTTTTAAATACATACTTAAATAGATATTAACACTCAGACATAGAACAAATACATATTATGTTCATCACATGAATGTTTGTCCTAGGTGAGAATCGAACCCACACCCCCAAGCACAGAAGGTAGGATCACTACCAACTGAGCCACCGGGGCAGGCATATTGCTCATGATTTAGAGTTTCCTCTGATTTGCAGTAATAATTTTTGACGTTGTGTCGTATCCCATTGTGCAGTGCGTCCCAGTGGGGGGTTACCTTAAGCTTTCACTGCATTGTGCGTCACCCAGCAGAAAATTGTTTGCGTTCTGACCCAGATTATTGGAAGCATTTTATTACTTGTTTGGAATAATGTAAAGTTATGAGAAATGCTGAATTGTGCAGGACATCTTTTTTGTTTTGTAAACACTATTGCAAACAAATGTTCTATTTGAATTACAGTAGGTACTACTAGCTTACTGCTTTACTTTTACTAGTACAACAAGTACTTACTAGTTTTACTAGCTCCACCTAGTTTTACTTCAGGAACCGCAAATTCTCCAGATAAAAACTAGTATATAGTTTTTGTATAAGTTGCGTCTATAACATCATCATTATTATCAGCTTTTTTATTTTCCCTTTGCTGGAACACATTTTTTTTTTAACTTTGAGGTTCTCGGACATATCGGTTTCCTCGCGATGTTTTACTTCACCGTATTTGAGCGATGGTATCGAAACTGCACAATATTTATTAAATAAGTCATTGAAACAGAGCCGAGGATCAAACTGGGTGTCTCATTGTTCATAACATATAGCATTCAAATTCCTTCGGCCATTTATAAATGAGTAAGAACAAGCACTCGCAATTACGTCCAATCTTTTCCATATAAAATATAAGTGTGAATTGTAATCAAGAGATGAAATGCCCACTGGATTAGGAAGTTGAAGTGGCAGTGGGCAGGGCACATAGCACGTAGAACAAATGACCAATGGGGCTGAAATGTTCTTGAATTGAGACCATGGACCGGTATGCGCAGCGTAAAATAGACCGCAGAAAAACGTTGGATGCAGGCCGCTTTCAACCGGCCCTTTTAGAGATCGATGGAGGCCTATGTCCAACAGTGGACGTCCTATGGCTGAAATGATGATGATGTTGTGATCAAAGGTACTTGACTAGCTCTTCGTTGGTATATAATATATTACTTTCCAATAGCTAAAATAAATATTTTTATTCCTTCCGTAAGTATTTCAGATCAAAGTAAATTATTCAGCTATACAAATTTGGGAGGTAATTGAACCTTATTTTTCAAAGATAGGATAATCATCGTTAGAATATTACAAATCTTAAATATTTGTTTATTTTTTCTTTTGCAGATGCGAAGGAATTTATATATTTTTAAAACGACTAACTTGTAACTTCAACAGCCTTTTAAATGTAAAGATTTCATATCGCGCTTACATTTTATTTATTACAAGGTTTTATTTAATTTGCCCTCTTAGTATGTAGGTATGTGTATGTGTGAGTGTATGGGACAAACCTTGCAACAGAATTTTAGACTAGTTACCCTCAACCGATTGAGCTGAAATTTTGCATACTTGTTTAGTTTGGCAGACATTGCATGGTTAGCTAAGTGACGTCATTCTAAATCCAATATGGCGGACGCCCAAAGATGGCGGACCTATTATTATTTATGCACTCCCACAGTATACAAATACATAACTAGTTATTTCACATAAAATAAAGACACAACAAAGCAATTGCCTGAGGGTCTCAAACTAGGCTAGGCCTGTATCTTCCGAGGTCGGAAAAAGATACACTAAAAGAAATATCGCACGCGCTTACACCTTAAAGTAATAATAAATTATAAATATTAATATATAAACGGTATCAAAATAATAAAACGTACAAATGAATGGGTTTACAGAGAAGAATACGAAAAATAAAATGACGTCACCAAAATTAAATATGGCCGACGTCTAAAAGATTGTTTTTTAAAGTATTTTTTATATTTATTTCTTCCTCTTTTCACTTTTCTTCCTCTTGTATACTCACTGAGTGAACGATCCAACCAACAAAAATTCATATCTTTAATGAATAGATTCATTGTACAGTGAAGCACTACAATTATCTAACCTCGGTCAGGGCAAACAGTCAGGCAATTTGGTGCCAACCGCCGATTATTAGCCATGAAAAAAAAATACACCTATATTTTCCAGGCATTACAAATATTTGATTTATCGTCAAAATAACACAACAACCACAATTTTTTTTCTTTAATATTTTCATTTTTTACGTAAATTTTCTTCTGGATTTCCTTTCACAAGGGAATAGGTAAACCTGTATCATTAAACATTTAAGTCTCGAAGCAAGTTACATCGAGTAAATGAAACGCAAATTGTAATGTCAACACCAATTTCACTTGATACCTGCAAAGTCACGTGTAGGGCTGGCAAAGTCTAGGCAGGTATTATTAGGTTTCTGTCATCATCATCAGCCATAAGATGTCCACTGCTGAACATAGGCCTCCCCCTTTAACCACCACACTGAACGACATCCTGCCATCTGCATCCACTAGATGCCCGCGATGCCACCTAGTAGGAGGCCTACCTACGCTGCGTCTTCCGGTTCGTGATTTCCACTCAGGAACCTTTCTTCCCCATCGGTTATCGGTTCTTCGAGCGATGTGGCCTGCCTATTGCCACTTCAATTTGCAAATTTTAGGTTTCTGTACCAAATGAGATTTGTATCATTCAGCAAAGTAGATTCCACTGATCATCTGCAAGAAGCTGACGCACACTGGCCGTCGACCGACCAATCTGCAAAATATATGTCACCTTAGACCACCACATAACATTGGTCAAATTGCGGCAACTCCGCACAAAAGCCATGAACAAAAGTTGAGATTTATTTTGGCATCAATGTAAAAAAATGTCACCTTATTGCATTTTTTCCTAAACTTATATTAATTTGAGTGTTAATGGATTAATGGTAGATTATTACTTATTAAGTATTCGTCAACGTGCTCGAGTGTAGACAAGTGATATAAAGAGGTGAGACATCTATTTTAGTGATGTTGCCAAAACTCTACAAAAGCCCCTAGTAAAGTATCCACCACTAGACTAGGGCACGACTTGACACTGACTTTGTTTGACTATGACTTATTTGACGATATTTAATGAAACTTGATAATACAGTGTAAACTCCATATAACGACCACTCGTTTTAACGATAAACTCCCTAAAACGTCAAAATTACTTGACGTTAGTTGGTTTACCGAGTCCATACAATGATTTCATGGAGTCAAAAGACAGTCACAACAAGTTTTAGATTTGAATTTTTCTACAAGACTGTCCATTTATCTCAAATTGTTGATAGAACTGAATGGGAGTTACCCGATAGTTACAATCTGAGGGTTTTCAAATCACGTGTAAATAATTTTCTTCTAGGCAAGCGTATTCCATCGTAGACCGCATCATCTCTTAACATCATGAAGTTGTCATGGTCAAACGCAAGCCCATTATTAAGTAAAATAATATAAAAAATAAAATATTTCTGTAAAATAAATTTCAAAACAACATTTCGTTGATATTGTCAACCCTACAAGCACAGCATAATACCATATAATACTTTTACACACATTTCAAACTTTACACATGACTAAATTAGACCTTGACACTTCGGAATAAGGAGCACAGAGTCGTGCATAAAATGTGGGATGAAAACTTAAATCGGATTTGGGCGTCCCAAATATTTTGGCCTCGTGATAAACATTTTCTTGAAGGGCGCTCGTTGGAGCGGGTATTTGAATGACAAACACACGTAAATGTTGTTTGTTGAGATGGATGAATATGCGATGCTTTCAGAGTTGGAGGAAGTGTGGGGGACGACTTGTGATTGACATATATTTTTGGTAGAATTAGCTGATTTCAAACTTCCGCCTGTGACAGACTTAATAAAATAAATGGGAAAGTTTATTGTATTTTATAAACGTAGTAGCCTCTCTTTTTTGCATTACAATCTGATGGCACCCGATTACATCCACGGCCCTGCACCAATGACTTATACTTAAGTAAATAACATGCAGTTTCAACGCCATCGCTCAAAAACGAGGAAGGAAAACATCGTAAGGAAACTGGTATGTCCAAGAACCTCAAGACTTTTAAGATATATTTATGACATTCACCAACATGCACTGGGTTACTACTCATCTTCTCTCTCTCTTTCTCTCTCTCTCTCCCTTTCTCTCTCTCTCTCTCCCTCTCTCTCTCTCCCTCTCTCTCTCTCTCTCTTTCTCTCTGAGAGAAGATCAGTGTCCCAGCAGTGGGAATATGAAAATAATGATACTCTTAGCTGTACTTTATGTACCTGAATCAACATCATAATTTTAAGCCTAGGATGACTCACTGGTGAACATTGCTTCTCTTTTTAACAGAAAACCGTTTTTTTTTGTTTTTTTTTTCTACTAACTAACTAATGTAAACAAATCTTAGCACTAACCTCTAAACGCGTGCTTGGAACGGTAGGTATATATGAAATTTTGTTAGGTATTCACTGTGCGTGCTGAAATTAACTCTATCATATCGCAGCAAGAGTCACTATTTATTAACTGAGTTCACGAAAGAAAGGAAGGTTTATTTAACGAAAAAGTCTCATCAGTCGTTCATCGAACAAGTCATCATACTACTGATACCCAGGCCGTCTTCCGTACTCGCACTGATTTTATTCTGAACAAAGTACAAGCTAATTAACAATAATAACTTAAACTACTACGCCTAGCCTATTTTAAAAATCTGTTAGGCTGGCTGCCCATAGACCGTTGAAGGTCTAAAGACAATTCAAATGCTCAAGCCCAGTACCAGTTGTCAGCATACTCAGTATGCTGGCGGCATTACCACATTGAATGGCAATGCATAAGCGGTGAGAAGTTAATATTTATTTCCAAAGCTACATAGTTTGTTCAATGAAGACTCCCACAGAGAAATTCCATATAGTTACAGTACAACTAGAGCTGTAAGTATATTTCCGAACCAATAAACAAAAAGAGACAAAGTTCTTTTGAAGTAGGTTACTAGATGTCTGTTCTCATCCCTTGGATCATGGGCTCCAGTGAGTCCGTCGCTTGTCATATTATCCGCTGTGACATCAACCCCTCATGAAGGGTTGACACTTGACTTATAACCATTGGACCCGTAATACGTAATGTTATTAATGCGAAGGTTTGTATGTAAATGTTTATCAGTATGAACTGCTGTGCAATACTTTAAAAAACTCAGAAGAGCCATACAGAATCGCAAAAGGCGAATACTGATCAGGGGAGTCAGCCTTCTGTATGAAAACGCCGATCACCGTGCGAAGCTAGGCCGGACGACTAGTTTCAGATAAGAAGGCGCGATGATCATGTCCAATCATATCTCTTTAACCACGTATAATTAAGAGAACTATCAGTGAAAAATAAAAAACTGTATTTTATTGTTTTTTTTCAAACTCTGATAGCTCTCTTCATTCTTCACGTAAACCTAATCTGTTATTTGTCCTTTGCATTGCACTGATAGCTCTATGAATATTAGCGTATGAATTTTAGCCTTTTTTTAAATAAATATAACGAGTTAGGTCATAATACCTATTTGTGCAAAGGAAGAAAAGAAATGCAAAGCGAGGACGTGATGTTGCTACTTCTTATCCATTAGTTTATAAGTTTATGGCTTGATGTATTGATTGGCGGATCACTCGACATTATCTTTGATCTCTGCGAAAATTGGTGTTTGTAAAACGATAGCTTTGCGTTTGTTTGCAGAAAATTATGTGGGTGTATCTATTTCATGCTTTCAAACCGTCTTAGAAAAATTTGAGTAGCGAGGATAGTTCCTTAAACGCCAGTTTTTAGAAATCATCAAAGCTACAATAAGTCTTTAGGATCATTGTGAAACCAGTCTTAATATATGGCAGTGAAATGTGAGCTGTCCACTAACATCCATACCGTTCAAGTTACTGATATGAATAAGATGTTGAAGTGGATGTGCTGTGTCAATGTGCTGTTGCGGAAACTCGATACAATCCGCCACGAATAAATAGAATGCAAGGAAGCCTAGGTACCTTGTACGAGATCTCGAACAAGATGCAGGAAAATAAGCTGCCATGGTATGGTCATATAATAGGTAGACCACCTGTTTACGTAGGGAACTTAGCACTACAACTTTTCATCCCCGATCTTAGATCATCGGATCTTCATGATCACATTCCCTACCGCCCATTTTTTTCGGACTGCCAGTGTGGGCACGAAAAGGCGACAATGCTATATTGTTCTTATTCCAAAAGCCCGCACCTAGCGCTTTCCACATTTACTGTGCGAACTGATAGTCTGTGAAATGCGCTGCATGTATAGGTGTTCCCCGATAGTTACAATCTGGGTATCAAGCGTGCTCCATCATAGATTGTATCATCACTTAACATCAGGTGCGATGGCAGACTAGCGCAAGTCTATCCAAAAAAAGACGATCCAGAGGCAGACTCAAGACAAGATGGAAAGTTATAGTACCTACATGAGTAAGGTTTCCGAAGTCAAAATCTAGAATAGAGTGAAAAGGAGACAAGTAATAAGTCAGCTTCACCACTTTTTTGGACGGGAAGAGAGAGTAAGAGAGAGAGAGAGAGAGAGAAAGAGGGAGACAGTGAGAGAGAGAGAGAGAGAGAGATCAAACTACATAAAATTAACTATTAGATAAGTAACGTTAATACATGCATGTTGGGTCCAGTAGAAATTCAAAAAGATCACAATTTATGCTTGTTTTTCTCTGCCTCCACTTTTCCATAGTCGGTTTGATAGCACACTAATAAAACTAGATCCAATAAATAGTCATTATTATAGCGGGACTAAAACAGTTATAAAAGAGCCGCAATTTATTAGTCTAGGTATTAGTTGGATAAATCTATTTTTATTGGCAGGCAATATCGAAGTTAGAAAGTAACTTAAGCACTTATATGGGCAAATTATATTTTGATATAACTTGACAAACGTGTTTTGACAACATTGTGTATTTTAATGAGGTAGATATTTAAGTATTTTGTTATGAATGTATTTATTTATATTTAAAGTTTATTTTACGAGTAAAACTACGAATTCGAATCCTGCCGAACTTCAAAATTTTGAATTGTCTATAATATTTTAGTGGTTCATTATGTTAAGTAAATATCTACTATATAATATAACCCACTATCCTAGGTTAGTAACGGAAAGATAGAGATGGCAGCTTATCAGAAAGACGATTCTTAAAAGAAGTAGTCAACTCGATGTTAATGTTGGATTCGATTAGATATTTTATTAAGACTTTTTTTGACTGCCCCGGTGGCTCAGTTGGTAGTGAACCTACTTTCTGTGCCTGGGGGCGTGGGTTCGATTCCCATCTAGAACAAACATTTGTGTGATGAACATTTGTGTTTGTTCTATGTCTGGGTGTTAATATCTATTTAAGTATGTATTTAAAAATATATATGTATGTATATCAGTCTCTGGCAGCCATATTACAAGCTTTGCTTAGTTTGGGGTCAGATGACCATGTGTGCAATAATGTCCCAGATATTATTATTATTATTATAGTCCTCTAAAATTTTTTTACGAAAATAGCTACAAAAACTGAGTTTGTGGTGAGCTCTTTCTATCAAATAGAAAAACTAATTATACCAACTATAGAAAATTAAATTTTTGTGATACAAAGATTTTTATTTTTTATTGTAAATAACGGCTTAAAATTTTGAAAACTTATTACCTCTACCCCTACGACAGTGCCTAAAGATAAAGGTCTTTGACCAGTGTATGTTGTCAGTGGTGACATATGGTACTGAGACCATATGTCATCACTGATATCAAAGAACCATATCGCTCAAAGAACCGATAACCGATGGGGAAGAAAGTTTCTTGAGTGGAGACCACGAACCGGAAGACGCAGCGTAGGTATCGTAGGCCTCCCACTAGATGGACGGACGACATTGTGAGAGTCGCAGGTATCCAGTGGATGCAGATGGCAGGCTGTCAGTCAGTGTGGAGGTTAAAGGGGGAGGCCTATGTTCAGTTGACGTCTTCTGACTGATGATGATATTTTTTCATAATTTTTTTTTTAACGCGAATAAGTCCGCGTTTGACCACCAACTCGCCTGTTGGTAAGCGACGATGTGGTCGAAGATGAAGCACGCAGACTTAGAAGATACCTATTCACTCTCGCCTTGAAAAGGCCCAAATTATATCTCTCAGGAAATTTAGTATTATTTTAGTCAGCTTGTGACCACGGCCATTGTGACATGGTCGAAACGTCGAGCGATAGGTATCTTTTTTTAACCTACATAAAATATTGCGCTATTAGTCCCAATAAACATTAAAACATGTGTTCAAATCGATGATATTTCCATTTACAGCAGTAATTTTATGCCCGAAAATCCAGATACCTGAAATCGAACAATGTATTTTGTAAAACGGCTCTTTAGCGCCAGCAGCATTACTTTGACATTGCGAAGAAAATGGCACCACCGCGCTGACCTAAATCTAGGACAGCCGATTCCGAAAGGCTAGAGATGTTTTAGTATGTGTATTTTCTGTGGCGTATGGCATATATTATATTATATATATTCAAGAATTGCGCCACCTATTGAAGCTTTCGGGGAAAAGGCCCTGAAAAGCCATTCGATCAGTTGGATGGTACCAAATTATTTTATCGTCATCCGGATTATACTTAAAGTTTCAATCACGAATTTTAGAAGTAGGTTATAATATAACTAACTTTCAGGATTTGTTTACATTATTAGTTGCAACTATTAAAGTTTAATATAATAATAAATATAATAAACGGACTTCATAAAAATGACAGAACTAGACCAAATGGAACCACACAGGAAACACCAGCTTTCAAATAAAAAAGAATCATCAAAATCGGTTCACCAGTTGAAAGTTCTGAGGTAATAAACACAAAAAAAACAGTCGAATTATGATCCTCCTCTTTTTTGGAAGTCGGTTAAAAAACTAATTGTGTCGCTTAGCATCGCTACGCAATGCAACTCACGTAGTACATGCGTTACCGTAAATAACAATAAAACGTCTAATCAGTAGACCCATTCATATTCCTCTGACCGTAATATGTGTCGCAATCTAGATTTCCTGATTTATAGCCAACATCGTGGCAAATAAATAAAATATTGTTTCTCTTGAAGCTAATAAATGTAAGAGATAAATAACACCACTTTCGGACGGCAATATAATGATTTGGCTGTATTTCTTTATTTGACTTTATTTGCTATCTATAGCAATAGATTTCAGTACGTACTATATATACTGGAAATATATATACTGGGTGTACAGAAACGCTTCCGATAACGAAGACTGGAGATAGTACTGATGATTGCTGATGCTGATGCCACAAAAAACTCTGGTTTTTATTCTTCAAAAGTTCGCAATGTAATGTAAGTAAAATATCAGCTGACGCTAGAGGTCAACGAACCACCCTGCGCTGCGCGCACGCTTGTACGCGTTACATTGCTGGTTTGCAACATTCTAAATCACAAAAACAAGAAGTATAATTCAAATAGTTGTTGATATTCGATAATTTTTTGATAGTATCCAGTAGTGGTAGTGTCCAGTGGATGCAGATGGCAGGATGTCGTTCAGTGTTGAGGTTAAAGGCCTGACCATAGGCCTCACCGGCCTATGTTTGCAGTGGACGTCTTCTGACTGATGATGACGATGATATTATTAGCGTTTCGGCTTCGCGAGGTTACGCATATAGACTGTACAAAGCCGAAAGAAAGTCAATGATCATCATTATGAACAACTTATTACCAACCCTGAAACCATGGAAAAAATATCAGAAAACGATTATAATTTTAGACGTGTTGGCAGTAATATGGGAAATTCAAGGTTAGAAGTTTAAGAATCCGTGGTATGTGCTCAGCTTTTATCTAATGTTCAGATCCATGTCTACGCTAGTAACCTTCAAGCTAGATCTATCTGGCAACAGTTTCCAGTTTTGGGATATTGTGGCTATATACGTCACAGAATTCAGATTTTACTTCTATAACAGCTTCTGGCCCCATGCCAAGAAGATAATACTTTCTAGGCTATAAAATACCTAAGGTTACGTGATTGTGGTAAAGTTTTATGTATAACTGGAAGGTGATTTAGAGGGGTTGTGTTTTATTTTAATGCGATACTTTGAATGGTATATGGTTATTTGGTAAGTACATAGACTGTTTAAATAATCTTGATCGTACGGAGCAATAAAAAAGTTGCAGTGTACAGCAGCAATTGATTCTTTATGTTCACAACTACTTTTCATATCTCATACTTGGAAAGTACGCTTGAAGATAACTGCATTGCGATTCTGAAATGTACTCACTTAAAATTGGTATTCAATAAAGTCGAACACAAGATGGCGGGGTCGAGGGTGAGCTCTTTGTCGAGTTGGATTGCGAGTTCGTAGCACTCACTGACACTTTTGTTTTGGATAGAAGTTAAATCGGAATTCAGAAAACACGAAAAATGTTGTATTCTCTCGGCCTTGGGCTCGATTGATCGAATTTGAGCTGCCAAATCAAAATTTACTCACTCGTTCATGGTTTAGCGCCCAAACCATCTCGTGCCTAAATAGGTCCCTTTCATCCATTGTATAACAATCTACTAAAACAAACAAGGCCTTTGGGAACTGGGAACTCACTTCATTTTCACGTATGTTTTTTTTATAACCCTCGAAAAAAAAACTTATAATCTCAAAACAGCTGAAAATATTTTCTGGAATCTTAGCTAAGAAGTAAGAATACTTTTAATCAGCTACTACGCTTATATATCAGAAGCATGAACGTGGACCAATATATGATAGAAAGCTCAAACTCCCATAGCAACTAACTTGAATTTAGTACCCGCTATCTTCTAAAGCCAATTGTCATTTTTCGAATAGGTGTGGTAAAAAGTTGTTTTTCCACCTTGTATTATGAAGCAAGAAATCATCGAAATATAAAAGATTTAATAAAATAAGCGAACATTTTTGTACGTAAAAATATCACTCTGAAACGTGCCAAAACATTAACCCTATCAAGTAGATCATATCATAACGAACCTAATTTTCCCTTCAACCCTTTCAAAATTGCCCTTATGGAGCGCACGAGAGGTGCGTAACATTTTCTTTTCCACCGGGAATACCCGCAGTGTTATGCACAATTAACGTCAACGACACGACAAACGACACTAGTACTAGTTTTGGCGCCAACGTGAAAAAACAGTCAAAAATAACGTCTATAACGATCACATGTAGCGTTCGTGTTGGGAATGTGTGAGCTAAAGATGCATTTTAACTGTATTCGCTGTTTTAACTGTTTTCGTCCTCATCGTTCGGATAGGCCACTTGCTAGTGATGACATATGGTACTGAGACGTGGTCCTTAACTGTTGGCCTTTTGGAAAAACTCAGAGTCACACAACGGGCAATGGAGAGAGCTATGCTCGGAGTTTCTTTACGCGATAAAATTCGGAACATAGATATTCGCCAAAGAACCAGAGTCACCGACATAGCTATTAAAATCTGCAAGTTGAAGTTGCAATGGGCAGGCCACATCGCTCGAAGAAATGATAACCGATGGGGAAGAAAGGTTCTTGAGTGGAGATCGCGAACCGGAAGACGCAGCGTAGGTTGGCCTCCCAATAGATGGACCGACGACATTGTGAGAGTCGCGGGCATCCAGTGGATGCAGATGGCAGGTTGTCGTTCAGTGTGGAGGTTAAAGGGGAGGTATATGTTCAGCAGTGGATGTCTTCTGGCTGATGATGGTTCGGTTAGGACGAAAACAGCAAAATCTGCCATTGTTTTTTTGAAATTTAAATGTTAACGTTGGTTTTCAGCAGTGTTTTTGTGTTTTGTTTTCGCGCGATTGTAAATCCGGGTCCGCTGCTGCATGTTTTCGTGTTAGCTAACACACTAACTGTTAGCTAACACCAAATCCACACCCACTTTTCGTGTCAGTAACATGTTAGTGTGTTAGCTAACACGAAAACATGCCGCAGCGGACCCGGCTTAACAATTCTACTGTTTCTTGTTTCACAACCAATTTACGTTGTTTTAGGTACGTGGTTTCATTTTCATTTCTGTTCTGTGGCCAATAACAAATTTAAAAAATACCTCAGTGAGTAGGTTGGGATGACGGAATCAGCATTTCTAATTAATTAGTGGGTGGAATTACTACAGGAGTAGCTATACCTAGTCTGTCACAGGACTTAATGCCTATGACATGTCGTTGTCGCCTATTGTAAATGAGACACCAAGACTCGTTCCAATAACACTTCTAATAACTTAATCATACCCCTTAGTCAAACATGTCATGAAAATGGGTCAAATTATTCGCGTCGGCTGCCAAAATCGATATTCTATCTATATGAGTCTTAATTAAAGCCTGCGTTATTAATTTCGATCTCCGTGTTTTCAATATTCGGTGCCTTATCTAGATTTGAAGTTTTGATTTATAACGATGGTGTTTAGTGGAGTTTGAGATAGTTTAGAGCCCTATTATTGCAGCGCCCTTCGTTTCGGATATCTGATGTGAATTATGGGTGAAAATTGTAGATGAAAATATTTATTTAAGTGTCTGTCAAGGATATTGGGAGCAAAGGAAATAAAAATATTTCAGAAGAAACACATGGCTTTGACGAATTTTATTTGGTACTTTCTTAACTTAATTGCAGCTAGTAATATTGATACAAATAAAATTCTGGGATAAATCTGGGACATTATTGCACACATGGTCTTCTGACCCCAAACTAAGCAAAGCTTGTAATATGGCTGCCAGAGACTGATATACATACATATATATTTTTAAATACATATTTAGATAGATATTAACACCCAGACATAGAACAAACACAAATGTTCATCACACAAATGTTTGTCCTAGATGGGAATCGAACCCACGCCCCCAAGCACAGAAGTTAGGTTCACTACCAACTGAGCCACCGGGGCAGTCGCAATTAATTCCCTTATACGAACTCAGGGTTTGATAGTTAAGATTTTCTACCAATATGTTTAAATAAAAAAAAATACGTACAAGAAATATTGATTAATATTAAAAATTCAAAGAATTAAATATCGAAATTTCAATATTAAGAGTAAAATAATTCCTTTCACTAACCACTCCTAAGTTTAACTGCGGTTCTCACCAGTGAACTGAAAAAGAACCGTAAACGGAACTTAACGTTCCAATCCATAAAGTAATATATAATCCACATAATTCACACACACCTAAAATGAATGTAACAAGGGTTTGACATTCTAAAGTATGACGATATTTTCGAAAATTGACATTGATCTTTCACTAAGTACGTACGTACTAGCAAGTACTAGTTTAAACAAAAGTTTTTTTGACACACTTTTATTAGCTTAGTATGTATGTGACGGAATCTTTGATCATGATTTTCAACTAGCTACTTCAAAACATCGAATTAAATTGAAATTTTACACACTTATCAAGGACCAATGAAAATGCAATATTTTAAATAGTTTGTCCCATTATTCTTACCAGTATCTTCAGCATTAGCGACGAGTGATTTTTTTTCGTTTTTAAACTGCGAGTTATTTTTTCATTTACAAGGCTGGTATGCTAAGAAGAAGCCCACCAACCAGCATTCTTCAGTCTTTTCGTGTCCTGTTAATAATCATATGACTGCTACATTAGATCAATAAAATTATGTGATCAAAATGTAGATAATAATGTTGAAAGGTATTGTGGGACTAAGGTACCCCACCCGCATATGCGCCCTTAATACGTCTGCACTCGCAAGGAAACTTTTAGTAATAAATCGATGGGTTTCATTTCGCAATTTCCGCTATTGCCTCATGTTTTCTGGGCTCCTGATAACTTGTAGGAAGTAATATATTTTTGTACAATCGATACTAAAAACGAGCACTGTCTGACATGCATAGATACTTTACTTTTTAAACTCATTTAAATTACTTACTCTGCGAAAAAGGTATACCTGTTGCTTTTTAAACTATCTTGGTGTCGTGTCTTGTTCGTATGGCAGAACAAAGTAAACATTGACGATTAAAAAAAATCCCATTAAAAGAACTGATTATCTTTAAACGGCAAAACATTATCAGCCAGTAAATGTACACTGTCTGTACAAAGGCTCTTACGCAAATCTTCGATACTTGACGATTTTAGTCTCCAAGCGACTACCGCCATACAAATCCATTGAGGTTCGGACACCAGTCAATGTATGGCGGTAGTCGCTTGGAGACTAAAATCGTCAAGTAACGAAGATTTGCGTAGCGTTGTGTACGAAGGGCCTTAGAGAGGGTTATTGCCATAATCTCCACGAATGGCAGATGACTTGGGGATCGCAGAACGTTTACCGTGTACTGATAAGACGCTGCTGCCATCTAGTGGTTCTGGTTGCAGTTTTAGGACATACCCAGGTCCACGGCTGAACGGTTGAACAGCTTTTCATAAATATTTGCTAAGAACTCTCTATAGTGTACTTAGCAAAGATTTATGAAATCAAGTCACCTCTCAAACAAAAAGAAAGTAAAGCAAAATCTGTTCAGCCGTTTGGGAGCTACGATGCCACAAAAAGACACACAGCCATACAAACGGTAAATTAATAATACCCCTTTTTGCGTAGAGGCAATGCAAATGTACCTAAACACAATGTCTTTTATTAACCGACTTCCAAAAAGGAGGAGGTTCTCAATTCGACTGTTTTTTTATTTAATGTTTGTTATCTCAGAACTTTTGACTGGGTGAACCGATTTGGATGATTCTTTTTTATTTGACAGTTGGTGCTTTCCGTGTGGTCCCATTTTAATTTGATCCAGTTCTGACATTTTAATGAATTCTGTTTTTTATATTGATATAGTTTTATTTTATTTTTTATGATACTGAGTGACGAGACGAGCGAAATAGCTCGCCTGATGGCTCTTCACGCTTGCCCATAACAGCTCAACGCCACTCAGAATTTTGAACTTCAACAGTTCAAAAACCTAGATGGCAATGCACTGCGCTCGTCAATCCGAGATATAAGATTTCAAATCTCTGTGTGCCCTGTAATTTCGCTGGAAACATTGCCCTTCAATCCGGAACACAGTAGTGTTTGTACTCTACTGCTTGGCGGTTGAATAACTGGCAAAGGTGTGGTACTTTCCCAGGCGGACTCTGCAAAAGAGTCCTACCACTACAAGAAATGCTAGTCTGTTTGCTTCGTATCGATGTAAGAAAAGATTGTAGAATAGCAGATCAATAAGTTTTTATTACCAATCATTATGTTCCATTTACAATAAGAAGCACGTACTGAATGCACTAATTGTTTTTTACAATCTGTCATTTTTGGGAATGCGCTGTGTAATAGTTTAGCCGGAAAATGAGACGGATTTGAAAATAATTAAAAAGTGATCTTGTACCTATAGCTATAGATACACGTTTGTATCAACAAATTAATATTAAATAACGTTTATTATCTTGTGACTATTTAGAATAGTTTAAAAAACAAACGGGTTTAGTAATGTAGAAAAATACTTAACATTACCTTTTTCTTTTTGCCAATCTAAATGGATGGGAATATAGAGCTGATCTTTTGGCAAAGATTGTCCGTAATCTACACTAATATTATAAAGAGGAAAGATTTGTACCTATTTTTGTATGTTTGTATGTTTGTAATGAATAGGCTCCGAAACTACTGAACCGATTTGAAAAATTCTTTCACTGTTGGGAAGCTACGCTATCCCCGGGTGACATAGGCTATATTATATTTTGTAGCGAGGCCGAAGGCCGAGCTTACACTCGTGCGAAGCCGGGGCGGACGGCTAGTCCTTAGATATATTGTGAACACAGTCATTACAAAAATATTCGAAACGTTAAACAACCAATGCGTGTAGCAGGAGAGCAGGTTGAACACGCGTCCACGCGTTTAGTAACACAAAGAACTTTACCACTACATACAACATGTTGATACGCTCTGCGCCTGCGCTGCTCACGTGCTGTGGCATACTTGGTGTGTAGTTTTTATACAGTTTCAAGTATTCATCATCTACATCATCAGCCAGAAGACGTCCACTGCTGAACATAGGCCTCCCCGTTTAACCTCCACACTGAACGACATCCTGCCATATGCATCCACTGAATGCCCGCGACTCTCACAATGCCGTCGGTCTAGTATCAAATAAAAAATTAAACAAGGAATCGAATATTAAATTTTTTTTACATAATTGATTACGGATAAATCTAACAAAAGCGTGTTAAATGAAAAATATTAGAAGTATCCTAAAATGTTATCAGAAATAGTTTCCGGATTAAAGAGAATTAAAATAGTTTTACGCCGGATAGGGGCAACTCTTTTATCTAATTGTGCTTACATAACAGTTCAATAAAAACGTAATTCATTGTACATATGAATGATGAATTACCTATTGTTTGTTGTGACGAAACGTTACGTGTCATTCAAACAGCTAGTAATTATAGGTATTGTAATGTTACTATGTGATAAGTAGTTATTTTACGCACATCTTAGCGATTTGCAGGTTGCGTTCCATGCATTGGAAGATTCTTGTTGTCTTTTTCTTTTTCTCGGCTGCTTGTACACCACGATCAACGTCACCACCTAGACTGCAGTGGGCGTTGAGCCTTAATCTGTAGTATACGTTCTCAAATCAGACAAATAAAGCTGATATGCCTTAGTAAAATTATCGGTCGTGTTCAATTGTTTCCATGTTCGCGCACTTTTTTCACTGTAAGTACCTCTAAACTGTGAGTACAGCACACTTACAATTTTTTCACGCACACTTAGAGACAACAGTTGACCTAACTAATAGTATACATGTAAATGTTTCTCACCATATATTATTTTTAATTTTAATGAGCTTGATGTATGCAAAATTTCCTACTCCAAAAAAGTTACCCTGTTTTGTATTTATGCTGAACTACAAAAAGTTCCGCATTCTCTCGCAGATAAAAGCGTATAGTGCATTAGCTGTAAACAAAATATTATCTTAGAGAGCATAAATACTACCAAAAGCCATTTTAGGAGGAAGTAAATTTTACTTGAAACAACATAAATTATACAAAAAAAAAACCACGTTAAAGGTGTCGTGAGATACTCCCATATTTCTTTACAACGACCTTAAAGTAAAACATTCAGTTTTCTTACACAAAAAACATAAAAGACTTCCTTACAGTTCTTCGGCAAACGTATTTCCTCTTTCCTTTTTTTGTGCCGGTTATTTTATTACGCAAATCGCACCTTGTGTGCCAAAAATATGGCTACATTTTTTCTCTTTATGGTGAGAGATAAATTTGCCTTATTAGCTGTAGAAATACGATAGACGCTGTTTCCGGGGAAATTATTTGACAGCAATTATATATTCATCGACATCATAATCAGCCTTCTTAGCCCATAGGTCTTACTATTCCAAAGAATGTAATGACTTATAGTAGAGGTGTCTTTAATTGAAAGTAATTTTTCAAAATTGGTGTACCCGTTAGGATTGTAGTTTTTATTTAAGAAGTGGTGCCATCTCTGTTATTAAGGGGAAAAGTTTCGCTGCTACGGTTAAAATCACTTATTTTTGTCCCTACTTATCACTATGCAAAGCGGCTTGCTTCCATCACAAAGTGCAGCTTTTCCATTAAATATCGCCATAATTAGTATGACATGTGGTGTTTAATTTGTTGAAAACAAAAAAGCTCATTAAAAATATAATAAACGTTAAAGATTTTGGTCGGATTAGGAAGGCATGGTCTGTCCTTGCAAAGTGTGTATTAGTATGGAATTTTATGGCGTATACACTAACAAGTGACGTCATTTGTTACTTGTATGGCGTAGTAACAAGCGACGTCATTCGTGAGTGCAATTCCCTTTTTGACTAGCAAGACATTAAATGCATTAGAACTTCCTTAATTTTGAACATATTTTTATTTTATGTTCGGTGATCGGCTCTATTAGATTTGTAATCACCTTTTTGTCGAAGATAATTAAAATACTTACTCAGTTTTTTTGTGATACTCAATTAGATGTAACTATTCAAAAAAATATCCTAAATACAATGCAAAGCATGCATGGGATTAGGAAAAGGTTCAAAAATAAGCCTCAAGCCCCATGAGACTCAGTTTATTAGCCTAGGTAAATAAGCAGGGCTTTTTACTTTTTTTTCGATTGAGCGATTCAATCATGTAACTAGTTTTTATTTTTGACCAGTAGAAGGCCACAAATACTGCGGCAGCATTGGCCTTGCAATGGTTAACCAGCGTGCATGTGTCGGGGCCAGTGGGTATACAAACAGATGCTCCATGGTCGGGGAAGTGGCACCATAGTCACCCAGTTCCAATGGAGCCTCAAGGCTTATTAACTACTCAAAGAAATTGAAACAATTAGAACAACCCGCCGGCTTCCTTGTTTACTGAGAGATATAATCTGGGCCTTTTCAAGGTCGAGTGAATAGGTATCTTCTAAAGTTATATGATTATTTACGGGGTATTTACCGTGGTAAGATTGTGGGTAGCTAGTGATAATCGTAGCAAAATACTAAGAAAGAGGGTAGATCGTTTTGTCTGCACCTAACTTTGAACTTTTTCACCAACCATCCGCATTCTTCAGTCTTCCCGTGAACATGGTGCATGTAATGTACTGTGCATGCGCTGTAAAATATCGGGAGCTCCTTCCGCAACCTTACCACGATAAATATCCCGTAAATAATTATATAACTTTAGTGATCAACCGTGATAGTTTAAAACGGTATCTTCTAAGTCTGCATGCTTTATCTTCGACCACATTCTCGCTTACCAACATGCGAGTTGGTGGGCAAACGCGGACTTACTCAACTTACTAAAAAACGATTTATTCTACTTGTACGTTAAAACTATAACAAAACCCTAATTTTAGCTACATACGTTGTGTTAACCCATAACAATCGGTAAAGGTCAACATAAAAACTCTTCAAACATAATAACGCTCATCTTATGTGAGAATGGACCACAAATCATCTTTCTGTGACGTAAGCTGTGCAATATACATTCGAAACAGTATGAAAGCTAATGCACGAAAAATATATAAGTTTTTAAAAACTAAATAACATGCGTAGGTAAGTGAGCATACGGTGGGAAGAGGGGAATCGATACTGCGCCGTGCATCATTGTTGACGTCATTCCTGCTAGATGACTCTGCCAGTGTGATCCACCATTAAAAAGTTCCACTATACACCTCATGCCAAAAAATCTGATATTGTTTTATTTCAATATGTAATAAATGCAAAAACCTATGAAATCATTGTTATAAAAGATCAACAGTGGTTCAACATATCTGGATACAGCGCCTCAACATAATATCTGCGCATACTGAGTAGCTGTAGGTGTTTAGTGAGCTTAGGGTCATCGTAAACAGACATGTTGACAATTTTTTTTATTACCTCATAAAAAAGCTGACCACAAATAAAGCCCATCAACGAAAACAAAATTAAGATATTTTGTTAAAATAAATAAGTTATAATTATTTTAATTTCAAGCTTGACAGAGAGCGCACTATAGCAAGTAATGACGTCAAGCCTCACGTGCGCCATACAAATGCTATACTAACATACACTTTGCGAGAACGGGACATTGCATCCACTGATGAATCTCATCAATCAATCTCATGAATCCCCACCAAAACTTTAAATGCTTATATCTCAGAAATGTATCAGCCAATTTATAAATTTATATTATTTTATCAGCATGTTCAATGTATTTATTTATATTTTTCGCTTAGCCTGTTATTTGTAATAAATGAAACACCAGTCAACTAGCCTATTCAGACATTTCAACGCTGTAAAGCATCAAGAGGCATTGAGAATCGGGATCACAGTAAAACTTTGTATAAACTTAAGCTACTGTCATAACTAAGTGGCGCATAAAAGTTGAATGTTTCGGGAAACGGCGAGAATATCCACTGATTCAGTGCCAAAAGAATAATTTACACACGTCCGACCCCATTCCTTTACGGACGAGTGCCTAATGCCTTAACACTTATTTTTTGCTTTGATTGCTTCCGTATTTTCTAGAAAATCTGTTTTCTTGCGTAAATTTTGTGTGATATATATTGTAAAATCTTTTGGTCTTTAAACAAACAAAATGGTAATTAATGGTACTGATTTTGTTGAACAATACTTTCATCCTCCTATCCTAAACTTGATTGGACAACTCTATTGTTATCATTTTCTGTTTTCTTAAATAGTGATATGAAAAGAGACGCATGGCCTAATCTAGCACCTACAATGTGTTTCATTCACCTTTCATCAGCCAAAACTTAAATATTATATTTGTTTAAATATTATTGTTATTCTACTCATTTTAATATTACGATGATGTACTGAAATAAACGTTTTACATTCCTAAGGAAATATGGCAAACAGAAAATCAAATATATCTTTTTGAAAAAGATTTAGTATTTTCAATAAAAATCTTTCGCGAATCAAAAAGTAAACACAAGCGTCACACACATAGTGATATATTTAGCGCGTATTTCTGTGTTCTAAGATAATTTTTAATGGTATCATTACAAGTTATTTTAACATCGCCCGGCTATCCCGTTACGTGTAGTACTCTTTCCATCTAATGGTACCTATACTGGAAGAGATTTTTTATCGCTTTTAGCGATAAAGCTTGCCGCTTGCGGCATTAGCTCGTGAGTGTTTTCTGTTTGTAATAATAATTTTTGGTGTACATAATAATGACTTTCTATCTATCTAATAAATATTAAGATATAAACTTACAAATCTCAAACTTCTTTCCTAATAATTTGTAATATAAAATTAAATTATCCTGAGAATTGAGATGAAACTTAAGTAATAACGAATCAAGTTAAATTTAACAATCTGTGTAATCGTCTGTTAATATTAATCACAGATGCCTTGATCTTTATTCAATAAACCAAATCATTAACGATTCATGAAGCTGGCCCTTCGTTAACTCCTCTTAATGAATGATATCGATTGGTTTGCTTGGCCTTTAGCTCGTTCATTTTTCATTTTGTTGAGATTTTGTTGGATCTCAAGCCAGTTAGGATAGTGTTACCAGGTCAAGATCAGTGGCAAAATGTATAGGCTACTGCAAGCATGCCATACTAATACAAATATTTTTTTATCTATACATATAATAAAAACGTAGAGATAAAAAAAACTGTAATTGCGAGATAACAAAAAAAAAAACACACAGGGCGTCTTAAAATAAGCAGCTGAACACGTTAAGACAGTTTTTAGAATTTTTGTTTGTTTGTTTGTCCACGCACATCTCCTAAACCACTGGACGGATTTAAATGCGGTTTTCACGAATATGCTTAGCTATAACAGATTGAGGTATATGCTATTTTATTTTGCGCAAGGGCCGGATTAAGGCAGACAAAAATATATATGAAAATCTACGCGTACGAAGTCGCGGGTAACAGCCCTAGTTTCTAATAAAATACTAGGTGTAAAGGAAACGCTCACAAATCCGAAACGCTATTATTGTTGTTTTAGTGATTTTGTATTTTGTAAACCAGCAATGTAAAGCGTACAAAACTCGGGGTGTATACGTGCGTATGTTCGAGCGGAGATCGTGACCTCTGGCGTCTGCTAGATATTGTATTTACAGAAAAAAAATTAAGATATCCAAACCAGTCATCATCAGCCAGAAGACGTCCACTGCTGAATATAGGCCTCCCCCTTTAACCTCCACACTGAACGACATCCTGCCATCTGCATCCACTGGATGCCAGCGACTCTCACAATGTTGTCGGTCCATCTACTAGTGGGAGGCCTACCTACGCTGCGTCTTCCGGTTAGTGGTCTCCACTCAAGAACCTTTCTTCCCCATCGGTTATCAGTTCTTCGAGCGATGTCGCCTGCCCATTGCTAAATCCAAACCAGTAACAAAAAAGAAAAAAAAAAAGAAGAATTATGAGACACAAATTGAGAGGAAAAAATATACGACTTCCCGGGAAGTGAGTGAAATTCAATAACCCGTTCATTCATGTTCATCTCTTAATTTCCACCGTTAGAGCAGGGATATTTTCTTGAAATTAAAATGGATCCACCCTCAATATCTAACCTATTCATTAAATACACGCAAACTTAAAAAAAAATGCAAACAAAAAAAAAAGAAGAAAGGAAAATATATATTTTTGTAATGACAGTTGTATTTACCCCAAATTTGGGGTATGCACCCCAAAGCTGGCGTTGGATAAAGGCAAGAAAATTGTTAAAATTAATAGAACAGCGTCATTTTTCTAATATTGTACCTATCAGTTATAATTAGCAGTATCATCAGTCTTCGTTTTCGGAAGCGTTTTCCTTACATAATATTTAATATCGCTCCCTCACCCGATGGCCCGACGTCCTCGGAAGGTAAGTGAAACGAGTTGGGGAACCTTTGTCCAAGAGTGGGATAGTCTAATATATAAAAAGAAGTCGGGTTTTCCTTCCTGACGCTATAACTCCAGAACGCACGAACCGATTTCCAGGGTTTTGCATTCGTTGGAAAGGTCTCGGGCTCCGTGAGGTTTATAGCAAAGAAAATCCAGGAAAAATTTAAACAGAAAATTTTTTTTCTTCTTTTAATCACCAAACGAAATGTTACATAAAACGAAGCCATCTGGTGGCGAAACGGAGTTCGCCGGGTTTGCTAGTGCAATATAAAAAAGGCAGTTGCCTTAAAGATATATATATGCGATGCAATATTATTATGTTATATATAATAATATATGCGAAAACGTGTTTCTCTTACACGCAGCAATAGAGCAATAGACATCATATTTGCATAGATAATTAGCGGCCCAGAGTGTGACATGGTATATTTTTCATCTCTAAAAAAGATTTAATTATTTAGTAAATAATTTCACCCATGTTATTTTCAAGATAATGTCTGTTCGTTTTTTTTTTCATTTACGCACTGATTTTTATCAATAAAAATATTGAAAATGTATTTCTCTCCGGTAGTTTGGATTTAAGGGCCCGAACAAACAATGTATACCGGCTGCAGTGCGGTGCTTCTTAGCGCGTTTCGTGGTCTTGCGGACGGCGCAGCTCCGTTATCAATAAATAAAAAATACCTACGATGCCACTGTTGCATGCACCCCAATCCGCGACTTTTCGATGCAACTCCTTATTGATATTACGTACCATATTTCGACTGATCATTTCATGTTACCATTCATCTAACGGTACTGCATTGGGTGACTGACTAGTGCGAGATTTTTCGATTGGTTTTACCTATTCGATCGCGTCAACTTTAACTCTGATTTGTATGAAACAAGAGCAGCACTATCTAGTGCCATGAACTGCTATGGAACTGCTCTTACTTCATACAAATCGTCACGATCTAATAAGCGCAACTGGAAAGACTCGCGCTAGGCACTCGGGTATCATTCTTTCAACGCAAGATATCGCCTGGCCGGGCCTCAAGACCTACATGAATTCCAGGTCACCGGTCAACGGTTTCTGTAATGGATTTCCTATAACATTTTACTGCTCAATAACCCTAGAAATTAAATCCGTAGCAGATAATAATAAAAACATACGACTAGGCATTAAATTTAATACCTAAAGCAGATTTTACTCGTAGATATGCGATATAGATGCTTTTATTATTGCATGTTATGGTGTGTTCATAATTTTATGCTGTTAGCCGACTCTAAAAGGAGGAGAAGAAATAACCAACCAAGAGCGTGTCGAGTAAAGTAATATGACAGGGTTCCGTAGCCCAAGCCGTGCTATATAATAGTGGTGTGGTTTCATAAATTAGATATTGAAATCATACGTGCCTATATATTTTTTTTTTTTTTTTTATGATATTGGGTGACGAGACGAGCGAAGTCGCTCGCCTGATAGCTCTTCACGCTTGCCCATAACAGCTCAATGCCACTCAGAATTTTGAACTTCTACAGTTCAAAACCCTGGATGGCAATGCACTGCGCTCGTCACCCCGAGATATAAAATGTCAAATCTCTGTGTGCCCTGTAATTTCGCTGGAAACATTGCCCTTCAATCCGGAACACAGTAGTGTTTGCACACTACTGCTTGGCGGTTGAATAACTGGCAAAGGTGTGGTACTTCCCCAGGCGGACCCCTGCAAAAGAGTCCTATCACTACAAAAAATGAAATGAATGATTGAATGATATTGTTTAATTATCACACTAACATTATAAAAGAACGTATTTAGTTATGTTAGTGCGCAAAATATATATTATTTCGGACTCATTTTTAGGAGCCTATGTGTTAATCCAGGGTCTAAGTTACCTCAATACCAAATTTAAAATCCATTTGGATGTTACTGAACTAAGTTCAGACAAACATACACAGCTCATTTTGGTAAATGGCATAATTATGTCTTTTAACTTTTGAGGTTCTTGGACATACCGGTTTTCTCTCGATGCCAGCATGGTGGATTAGAGCCCATGTTCTCTCTCTGGGAAATGTTCTGTATCCCAGCAGTTACAACATGATAAGCTATGATGATGATGATGAAACACACTTGCACACATACTTTTTCGTTTTAATAATATTAAGGCTGGTTTGCACAACAATTTAAATCTGAAATTATATGATTATTTACGGGATATTTACCGTGGTAAGGTTGTGGAAGGAGCATCTTCGAGCGTCTTCCCGTGAACATGGTGCATGTAACTGCGCCAAAATATCGGGAGCTCCTTCCACAACCTTACCACGGTAAATATCCCGTAAATAATAATATGATTTTAGTGAACAACCGTGATAGTTCAAAATAGTTTATATCTGGTTTAAATATAGATTTAACAAAAATTTCCATACGATTTGAGTTTCTTCAAATCGATATTTCATTTGGTCGTGCAAGTGGGTCTAAGTAATTGATGGTTTGATAATAACATTTAACTGACAAAGAAAGAAGAGACCTGTGATTGTGCCCATCATTGACATCTTATTTTAAACTGTGTGTTTTATGTATCAAGTGTGTATTTGATTTGGTAATCTGGCTTTAATATGTATAATTTCAAATTATGTATAATTATGTGTGGTTAAAACAAATGGATTTGAATTTGAGACTTAAAAATGGTTAGCAAAAAACCTGGCTTAATACAAACGCGGTAATTTGCCCTTGGGAAATAATTAAGGACTTACAAAACTAGTTTCCCACTGAACTGTCGAGGCCAGTAGAATAAAGTTACTGTAATCCGTTGCTAGTGTTAATTCGTCTGAACAAATGAACGCCTTTTATTTGCCCTCGTATTTGTAGAGGCTTCGTTTCATGTATATTGTGAAATTGCCTTTAATACAAAAGCACACGCGAAGTTAAAATTTAAAAGCGTTTTGTTACGGTGTTAGAATTTGAGTACAAAGGGTTTTAGGTAGTACATGAGATTTCGAGTAGATGAAAGGTCTTCTTTATCGTGCTAAAATATTTACATTGGCAGGTATTTTCAATTGAGAAATACTATATCACCTCGTCTAATATTAGTTTAATTTTTCTGTGAAAAAAAAAAACACCTGCCTTTGTAAATAACTCATTGATGCATTATACATCAACATAACTTTTAACTTACATTCGAAATAAATTATAAAATATATAAAAATTGACATTTTGATTATGATTCGGTAATAGATTTAAGCAACTTTGAGGCATAATATATTGCTATAATAGCTCTGCAAAGCTATTAATTTTGGCCTTAATTACTGAGTTTTAGACTGCAGTTCTCAGCAAATATATCAATACCTATACAAATAAATGTAGATTCTAAAATGTTTTTGGTTTTATTCAGAAACGTTCAACAGGCCTGTTTTGCCTAAAATTTTACACTTGTTGTGAAAAAGCTACTCCATAGTCTTCCTACTTATCGTATGCCATAAAGTGTTATAGTAAAGCATGACCATTTCGCCATTTTATTCGCACCTATTTTGAGGCTTAATAAGAATGCGAAGATTGCAGGCAAGCGATTTTTTTTCGAACAACATTTACTGGCAGCCATCTTTAGCGCGGAAATTGTATATAATTTTTTTATAAGTAGGTAAAGCCGCTCCGTAGTCTTCTTACCTACCATGCATACGAATGATAAATCGGTGTTATGGTTATCGAATATTTATGATTAATGTGTAAGTAAATATTATTTTTTTATTCTTTCCAGATACCTACACCCTGATATGACTTGAAACCTTTGTTTCACAATGACGTGCCCGTTCCGGCGTGCATCTTCCCAGCATCAGTTCGCTAATGGAGCCAGTTCTGGAGCCAAGAAGCCAGAGTTTAGGTCGAGGCAGTCTTCCTTCCACCTGCCGGGACCTGAGGAGGATGAGGAGAGGAATACTCTGACGTTGAAGAATCTGAGTGAGGCGTTACAGCTGCTCACTGCGCCTTCGGTGAGTTTTTTATAACTTACTGAGCCGTACTTACCGTTTTTACCTTAAATGGTTTAGTGGTATAGTGAAAAAAAAGTATTAAAAATTAAGACATTTAAACACGAACGATAATAAAATATATTAAGGTATATTTCCCTTGTTTGAATGATGTGAGTCTAAAAAGATAAATTTATCACCAAAGACAAGGCTACTTTGGTTAAATATTGCAAATCGTAGTCTCAAATGGCTCAATCTCTTACATCTGGGACAAAAAATCTGGGACATTATTGCACACATGGTCATCTGACCCCAAACTAAGCAAAGCTTGTAATATGGCTGCCAGAGACTGATATACATACATACATATTTTTAAATACATACTTAAATAGATATTAACACCCAGACATAGAACAAACACAAATGTTCATCACACAAATGTTTGTTCTTGGTGGGAATCGAACCCACGCCCCCAAGCGCAGAAGACTTACATACTGACTTACTTACAATTTTAAATGCTACCTTTAATCTATACATATAAATATTATAGTAAATTCATACTACAAAAGAAGTTAATACAAAATACTAAAACCTGAGTTCAAAATTTCAAGTTAACTTTATTAGGCCTCGTTATCTCAGTTGGTAGAGTACTTGCCTTCTACATTTGTGTTTGTTCTATGTCTGGATGTTAATATCTATTTAAGTATGTATTTAAAAATATACATGTATGTATATCAGTCTCTGGCAGCCATATCACAAGCTTTGCTTAGTTTGGGGTCAGATGACCATGTGTGCAATAATGTCCCAGATATTTTAGATTTATTTATTTTTCCGGTCAATATAAGAAAAATGAAATTGTCGAAGCAACCTTTGTAGACGTTAAAAGGCTTCTCGCAAATGAAAACTGACGGCACTGTCGCGAGGAAGGTGAACTATTTGAAAATTGCTTCGTTTCACACTCTGAAGCTTACGTTTTATTTCCATTTACTATGTACTTATAGAATAGGGGAACATCACATGACAGGCTGATAATATATATAATGTTATAATAGTACCAGGCTAGACTTCTCTTGTTGTGCTTTGGATTTGCGGAGAAAATTATCTTAATCTTACAGAGACATACAAAGGTCGTCCCATATAAATTTTATCGAAATAGATTCACTTTTAGAAAAAAAAAATACTCAGATGACGTTTTGGTTTTGACCCTTCAGCAAAAGTTTTTGATTAGCACCACAGAATAAGGACTTTCTACATCTTTCTACTTTTTAGCCTTAAGTTTGTACATGGAAATTTCATCAAAATTGGTTCAGTAGTTTGGTTTATAAATGACAATAACTAAAAAATTTGCTTACTTGGAAATTAAATAACAATTAGAATGGAGTTAATTAAGTAGTCCTAAATGATAATTCATTTCAGGTAGAGTGCCCAAAATGCGTGCCGCGTTGCCTTGCTGGATGGCGAGGCTAACTTTCTGACCCAAATATAGGCCAGCATTTTGGTCACGCAAATGAACTTTCAGTCTCCCCGACAAATCCTTAAAAATTTCGAGAGCACTTGGCCCCCACGGTCCGAGTGTAGTTTCTACCCCAAACGGCACAAATAAGTAACTTCTGTCAAGGCTGGAATATTTGCGTCGCTTGAGGCATTCGCTTTTTTTGAAGTCTCTGGAAGGTGAGACGGTGCCAGTGTATCAACGCATGTAGCGATCCACACTAAAGGCCGTCCCATCTTCCAAGGAATGAGAGTCATTCCGTCGGGTCTCTTACCGTCGTCGCGAAGTAGGCCATTCGGTTCCAGAACGGCTGCAACACTGGCGCTTCCAAAAGCCCGACGGATGACATCATTCAAATTGCTGTAGCGCGCTATCCGACCGGCACCCCTATTGCAAGATAAACCGTGGTGACCGAGGCTATCAACTTTGTCACCGCATGCACATCGGTGAGGAACGACACAAGGTGCACTGATGCGCAACGAAATGGCTACCCGGAACGTGTTATTATCGAGTAAATTTCCTAAATTATACGAAGGAAGGACAAAGACCCGATTCCCAGCTCGCTCTGAAGAAGTGCTGGACGTTTGAAGTATAGAATTCCGTTCCAACTCACAGAGCGGCATATCTCACTGCTTTTGGGAGGACGGGTTCCTGGGCAGGGTTGTATTTGGGCAGGCTATTTTCCAAGCATTCATAGCCTCAGTCAAAAAGGAAATTTCCACAGTTCCTAAACTGGATGATAGAATCAAATCTACTAATTTTTCCGTACTTTTGACTGAGGACAAGAAAGCGGGTAATGATACACTCGAAATTTTTCTGACACCTATGCCTCCATACCGTATTGGTAGCGACGCCTGGCAACAGCTGAGATCTTCCAAAGACACGTTTAAAATGGTAGTGAGCGTATCCTTAATAATGTTGTCCAGTTGTTCTAAAAGCTCAGAGTGAATCCAAAGCTGGCAAGTTTGTACATGTAGGTATAGTCTTCAAGTCGTTTTTAACCAACTTCCAAAAGGAAGAAAAAGGAAGAGGTTCTCAATTCAACTACATTTTTTTATGTTTGTTGCCTCAGAACTTTCGACTGCGGGTAATCGATTTTGATGATTCTTTTTTTATTTGAAAGCTGGTGCTTCCTGCGTGGTCCCATTTCAATTTGGTCCAGTTCGATTCGAACGATTCGTTCGTTTCAGTGGGTTCGATTCCCATCTAGGACAAACATTTGTGTAATGAACATTTGTGTTTGTTCTATGTCTTGGTGTTAATATCTATTTAAGTATGTATTTAAAAAATATATATGTATGTACATCAGTCTCTGGCAGCCATATTACAAGCTTTGCTTAGTTTGGGGTCAGATGACCATGTGTGCAAACATGTAAAAAAAAAAAAGTTCTGACATTTTATGAAGTCGGTTTTTTATATTGAATTTTTTTTCTAATAAACATGTTATTTTATACCTTAAAAAAGATTACTAAGTATTTTTATTAAACCATCTACGAATTTTTAGCTTCCTGTTTATTACAAAAATATCGAGAAACAATTTGTTCGCAGAAAATCGAAAATGACCAACAATAACGAAAGATTTCCTCGAATTCGTTCACAAATAAAAATCAAACGACGCAATAAAAAATAGTCAAGCTATTGTTAAACAATTTATTGGCACTTTCAAATCAAATACAGGTTTATTGATATTGCCCGATGATACATTTATATTTCTCGTGACCCTTTCTAAATATAGGGAGACATTTTCAGATGATATGGCTTACTCGGCAGTCTATCAATCAGAATTCTAGAAGGAAAACAGTAAAATATAGGACCAAAGTGTGATTAGAATTTTTCTAGATTACGGTCTATGGACATTGGACAGGCCATATTTTTTTTGGAGTAGGCTTGCGTTTGAACGCCAACTCGCCTGATTTTAAGCGACATCGCTTAAAATCAGGCGAGTTGGCAGTCTACGATGGAGCACACTTGCCTAGAAGAAACCGATTCACTCGTGATTTGCAGGCACCCAGGTTTTTTAATGCCTTAGGTGGCAAAGCGATCACCGTCGCCTATAAATACCTGTAACACCAGAGGCGTCACAGATACATTGCCAACCCTTAAAGACTATTTACAGCCCTTTTGAAGAACCATATAACCTCTTTGTTTAATCGGCCAAAGTAGGTTTAAAAATCTGTTATTGCGAGATATCAACAACAAAAAACACAGGGTGTCATAAAACAGCTAAACACGTTAAGATAGTTTTTAGAATTTTTGTCTGTTTGTTTGATTGTCTACGCACATGTCTTAAACCACTGGACGGATTTAAATGCGGTTTTCATGAATATGCTTAGCTATGACCAGATTGAAGTATAGGCATGTTATTTTGCGCAAGGGCTGGGTTAAGGGAGAAAAAAAAGGTTGAAGTTTATTTAAAAATTTACGCATACAAAGTCGCAGACAACAGCAATAGTAAAGATAACTGAGTGTGAATTTCCAAAAACTGACAAAATCATGTTTGCTATCTATCATAACATACAATCAAAGTAATTATCCATTTGATATATTTTATTAAGACGGAGAAAATGGTAACGAGGGAATGTTTGCTTGTTACAATGTTACTCCAGAAAGTTAGAAGATATCAAAACTAACATTTCTTTGTTTGTAATGTTATCAGTCAGTCAGCAAAACTTGGTTTTGTCACGTTTTGAGAATTCACACTCGCTCATGTTATATCCTCAATAATAATAGTCTAAGATCCCGCCATAGAACGACCTTCACCGAATTGGTTAATGGATGAAAAGTATTTTATATTCAATTAAATATGTCAAAAAAATATTGCAAATAGGTTGCCTAAAAAAATTCAGTCCAGAATATGGATTCGTTAACAAAAATACTTTTCATCCATATACCAGCTCGATGGCGGGATCCTATACTTTAATATGAAAATGCACGAGAAAAAGAACAGCGGACCGGAAAAGCCTCCTTAACTCGGTGCCACGACTTCGACTCGGTTAGATCTTGAAATGTAATAGTACCTCCTTTTTTACCCAACTGTGCAAGAAGGAGAGTTGTTGTTTTCGAGTGTATAAAATGTGTGTAAGCCATATTCGCTGCATGACCAACTCTATACAGTTAGAAATACAGTTACAGACTAATTTAAGTCAATGTTTTCACACTTTTAAGCAGCGGTTGTTATTACAGATGACCATGAGGCTTAACATATTGTATTAAAGTCGCATTTAGTGGAGCAAAACCACAGCGCTTATACAGAGTCGTGCGTTTTGATACTTCTAATCTTCAGGATAACAAAAAAAGTACTGTTGTATTGTAAAATGTAACTAAAATATCGTGGGCATCATTTGGTATATAGGTATTTTAATAATTCTAAAATAACAGGGAGAAAAGCGCAAATCAGTGTTACTTTCATGTTTTTTTTCTATCAAGAGAAATGTCCGTAATCCTGCTGCCTGAATGGGTGTTCCCCGATAGTTACAATCTAGGTGTCTTCAAATCACGCGTGAATCGGCTTCTTCTAAGCAAGCGTGCTCCATCGTAGACCGCATCATCGCTTAACATCAGGCTAGTTGGCGGTCAAACGCAAGCCTATTTTTATTAAAAAAAACGTATTTCGTTGTTTCACGGTTTCCTAGATCAAACATTAAATTTTTAATGACACCACTTTCATAATTTTAAGTTAACCATACAAAAAGACAAATTAAACTAGAATGACCAAAATTGCTAGAAGTGAGAAAAGAGGGCCTTAATACTAATGATAATTATTTGCACAGATACTTACTTACTCATACTTACTTATTCATACACGAAGATCACGCTCCTTTTCCCCAAAATCTCTGTAAAACCTTCACGGATACCCGTTCAATTCCTCTAAACGTCACCTAAATCCATATCTCAGAGAAAATTTCATAAAATATTCACATCATCTTTTTTATTGGGCCCTTAAAATTCAATACGCGATCCCCTTTCTGTTTTATGAGGTCATACGGAGTCAAATATAGCTACTGATGATCTATACTTGCAGGTGTGGATAAACAATAGGTGCTTGCTTTGAGGAAGATAATTAAACTATATAAATGTAGCAATTGGAAGAGAATAGGCAATTGGAAGGACAATGTAGAGTAATGGATAGTTAGCTAGCTAGCTGAAAGTTACCGACATAGCCCACCGGATTTGCAATTTGAAGTGGCAGTGGGCAGGGCACATAGCACGCAGAACATATGGCCGATGGGGCCGAAAGGTTCTCGATGGAGAGCTGGAAAACGCTGGATGCAGGCCGCTTCCAACCAGTCCTTTTAGAAATCGATGGTGGAGGCCTATGGCAATGGACGTCTTATGGCTGAAATAATGATGATGATGACCTGGCTTCAAATGTTTTTTTAGCACCAAAACCTGGCCAAGCGTTCGGTGAAGGCGACTGGTGAACGGATGAATATATTTCTCAAAATGTATGGTAGGTAAATTTTACTACACTGTGGCCATTATTTGAAATTTACCGAATTCAGTGTTTATTATGGTCTAAATAATGACGTATTCTTTCGCTATTGATAGCTTTTACGCTATATTATTATACTATATAATATATTATAGTGTTTCAATGTATGGGTAACAATGTAAAATCAAACAAACCTTAGTAATTTCAAAGTTTTAGAGTTTTTCGATAAATAGATGTTCGTTTTATACTGTAATTGTATTACCGCGTCTTGTTACAATGTCTTATCCAAATACTAAATCTAAAACAAATAGGTTGTCAATTTAAATTCACAATTACTAAATGTACCACAACGAACAACGAAATGTAAGGATTTGAGAGCGAGATGACATCTCTGGCATTTGATGTTAGTCACTTGATATCAAGTTAAGTTGTAGTAGAAAATTACAGAGAACATTTTATTACGGCTCTGTCTTCAGAGATTAAAAGGACTTTGACGTCGAATTTACATTATGGAGTTCTAAAGACTGAACTTGAGTAGTCTTTTAATTTGAATGTCTGAATTTAAGAGTATCTTTAAAATGTATTGTAATGATTTTTTACAACTCGGATATGTTATTTATATTACACGGGATTACTCACGTAAGATTAAGCCGGTTACTCAGACTATAGTTTCAACTACATTCGGAAGTCTTTTTCAATGTAAATGCGCGCGCGTTGCGTGTATTATAAATAAAATTTGTGATAACCACGTCAGTTTCAATAAGAACTCGGATATGTTTAAATAAAACTTTAAGGGTTATTATTAATCGAGCAAATAAACAATTACTTGGCGACAAAATGAGAGTATGTTATACCACTAGGGCCGTATTTATAAATTTTTGCGAAAATTTAAATAAACTGTCACCTAATATTTATTAGTCAAAAAGTTGAAAATGGGTTATTAAAAATAACAATGATGTATACTATAAATGTAAGTGGATGCTAGAATTACTGAGTGGGAGTGTAATACCAAAAGAGTTTTTTAAATGCCATAGGTGGTAAACAAGCAGGCTAGCTGCCTGATGGTAAGTCGCCGTCCACGCGCACACTGCGAGCCACCTTTGTGTTCGCAGTGAAACCGCCACTCGGTGGGTTACTCGCAGCAGGCTCGTGCCTACGTACTCACTTGATACAGTATCAGATACGTTACATGCTACACGGCTAGGTGAGTACCCTGCTGATACGTTGCCGAACTATTAACGCCCTTTTGAAGAACCTCATATTATAGCTACACGCGCGGAAATGTCGCAGGAGGGAACTCATTCCACAAATTGCAGGTGTGAGTATTGCATATCAGGGCAGATCCGAATTCTGTTAGTAAGGTTAAAAGGCTAAGGCGATAGCGAAGCGAAGCTTTCGCCTTTCACACACATTCCATTGTTATTTTATATTGCACAGGGCATCTTGATATTGGCTTTGGCCAAAGCCTTTCAAAACTCCACGCTAGAGCTGAGAATGAAAATAAATTCATCATAAATACCTTAAAATAGTATAAAAAATATATAAAAAGTTTTACTTTTGTGGAAACAAGGTACACTTTTCTAGTATTGGAGTGAGTAGGTCGAAATTGAGTGAAAATTAGACGCTGCATAGGGGGAGGCAAAGCATGTGAAATGCATAAAGAATAGTTCCCTAAGGTCTACGTAGGTCCCTAAGGTCTATGTATTCAACGTAGACCTTAGGGAAGTCAGTCTTGTAGACTTAAAAATGCAGGGCTTATGGTCGACTCAAACTTTAGATTGCTAGGAAACTCATCACGACAGCTTTGCAAAGTTAACCCTTGTGATGCGTGCGGGAAATTGCACGGATTTACTGAAGATTGTGGATAGAAATTCGTGCAAATGTATTTGAAAGCAGTTTTCTTACTTTAGCGATTATGAAAATATAGGTAACTTTTTGTATGGCTGGCAGAAAAATTGAGTACTAGAAAAAAGAAAAAAGTAAATGCTATTTATTTTATTAAATTACTTTGTTTGCTTTGGGCCACCATCTCGCCTGATGTTAAGCGATGATGCGGTCTACGATGGAACATGCTTGCCTAGACGAAACCGATTCACTCCTGATTTTAAGACACCCAGATTTTAACTATCAAGGAACACCCACTCAGGCAGCGCATTCCTCAGACTAGCAGTTCGCACAATTAAAGTGGATTCAAAGCACTTCGTATAGAGGTTTTCAGAATATCAACCATAAAGTGGTGTCGAAAGCGGTTTTTCGTGCCCGCTCTGGCATTGCGATGGAATAATGGGCAGAAGGGAATTAGATCATGCAGATCCAATGCACGCTCTCCAAAATGTATCCGATAAAAAACCAATAGACTAGCAACTTTGCGCCGATGCTCAAAACTAGAAGTATGTATAAATAATATTCGTCTTACGTCTGCTTGTTTTAGCCTTAGTTTTTTTTACGTTTGTCCATCAAAATAAAGCTTGTTTTTCTGCCCCCTACAGGCGCATCTTTGACTAGTTGTTTCAAAGTATATGCAGAAAATTTGCGTCTTTGTGCACATTACAGTTCTTCCCTACTTGTAACTAAGTTTTCAAGCAGCTGTCGGAAACTTTGCTCTTAGACGTACGTTGGGGTTAACTTTGCTCCGTTAAGTAGTTAGGATGAAGCAATATTAATATTATTATGTTGAAGATTTCATGTCTGACATAGTTCAACAATCATGTAACTGATGTAGTGATGTCATGTCGGTATACTTTTTAGCTTTATTTCGGTTGTTGTCAGTTTCATGTTGTTATTTTTAAATGGTTTTAATATCTCTCTTGTATTTCACTGAAACTTAGAAACTGTCTACCAAAACCATTACGCCTTAATACAATTACCGTTCGTGTTTAAACTTTTCTCTGTTTTATAAAGTTTTTCCTTGTACCTTGAACCCCTTAACACATCAATTAAAAAAACAGTCTTCAAAACTAATAAATACGCAATTTCGTTTACATGGATGACACATTGTTTTCAGTTATTTTAATTTAAAACCCAAACTGCTAAACCAATTTTGATGAAATTTATATGGGACTACCTCTGAAGTATTCAAAATCTATTCATAATTGGCAGAGAAATTGGCAATAAAAAAACTTTTAACCGCCAATCTTGGATGTACCTCGACGTCCGATACGTTGTATATAACACAAGTATTTACGATGCCGTAGCCATTGCATATAAAGTTTTACGAATTGACTCAGACAAGTACATAATTAGGTATTTATTTTAATCCTTTTGTTACAGTGAACAATAACCCTACTTTTGTTTACTAATTTCTGTCATTTATGATACTTATTAATAACGACAATTAGCTAGCATTATTGTATAAATTGGTAGTCATTATACGCAGATGACAGCCGAGTATATCTTGATAATCTACAAAACAATATAATTTTATTTTCAGTCCTAAATTAATTATTCTTAATTGATGATTAAACCCCAAAAAGAGGATTCTGTAATCGTTTTTTTATATATTTTACGCAATACGAGTTCGTATTCGTAATTCTCGTATCAATATTGTGAATTTTGTTTAGTTAACAAACACACTTGCCAGTTAAAAAAATATGTTTTTTTATGTGAAACATAGCGCGAATTGGCAGTAAAACCGACTCATATGCCATGACAGTAAACGGCGTAATGCTCTCTTACGCAGTCATGTTTCGCATCTGTCGGGCGTCCCGTGACCACCAACTTTTTCATTTATTTTATAAAGTTAACTTTTTAAATACATATTTTGACTTTTTGGCGATAATATTCTATCTATCTAATAATAAAAACGTAGAGAAAAAAACTGTAATTGCGAGATATAAAAAAAACGCAGGGCGTGTGTGGGCATTAGGGGCGTCCTAAAATAAGCAGCTGAACGTTAAGACAGTTTTTGGAATTTTTGTCTGTGTTTGTTTGTCCACGCACATCTCCTAAACCAGTGGATGGATTTAAATGCAGTTTTCACGAATATGCTCAGCTATGACCAGGTTATAGTATAGGCTATGTTAATTTGCAAAAGGGCCGGATTAATGGAGGAAAACAGGGTTGAAAGTTTATATGAAAATCTACGCGTACGAAGTCGCGGGCAACAGCACTAGTATAATATAAATACGAAAGCTCAACTACGTGACATTTACACATATTTGGATCAAATTAGCTAAGGAGCTTCCATCCTGCATAACAGACAGACTAGGTTTTATACCGGAAAATTTAATAGTTATTTAATCACTAGCTTCCGCTCGCGGCTTCGCCCGCGTTGTTTGAGAGAAATATAATCGAGTTCTCTACAAAGTAGGTACTTATACTTTAGGACGATATAAATATTTCAGCCTGGCTATTGACGACCGGTATGGCTAAGTACTAACCCACGTGCCTTATGAGCAGGAGGTTTCTGGTTAGATCCCGGCCTGGCAGATGTTTAAATGGTGAATTTTATTAAATATTTATATGCTTTGGGTCTCAGTGCTAGTTATCTCTGTTTTTTTTTTAGTTGTTTTTACGTCACCTTTCCTTGACACTCAAACTCGCGAGCTGCTTGCGGCCCAGCGAACCGCGCGACATCGTTTTTTTTTTTACTTATTTGTACGTCACCTATTTTTGACACCCGAACTCGCGGGCCGCTTGCGGCCCAGCGAACCGCGCGACATCGAAAGTTTTTTTTTACTTGTTCATATGTCACCTTTTCTTGACACTCGAACTCGTGGGCCGCTTCAGGTCCAGCGAACTGCGCGATATGTAAAGTTTATTTTTTTTACTTGTTTGTACGTCACCTTTTCTTGACACTTGAATTCGCGGGCCGCTTGCAGCCCAGCGAACCGCGCGGCATCGTTTTTTTTTTTACTTGTTTGTATGTCACCTTTTCTTGATACTCGAACTCGCGGGCCGCTTGCGGCCCAGCGAACCGCGCGACATCGAAAGTTTTTTTTTACTTGTTCATATGTCACCTTTTCTTTACACTCGAACTCGCAGGCCGCTTGCCGTCCAGAAAAATACTACTAACTACATCGAAAGTTTTTTTTTTTAACTTTTCTTCTATGTTTTTCCACGGGAACCGGGAACCATAATTTGTTACGGGGTCAAAAGTATTGTGTATTTTAATATGGCCCATTGCTTATCTTTAGATCATCATTTCATTTATCATTCATCATCATTCAGATCATTTAGTAGTTCCCGTGGAAAAGTCTACTATAGTCCTTGAACAATCTCAATAAAAAGTAGTTAGTAGTATTAAATAGCCTATGTGTTAATCCAGAACATAAAAAGCCTCCGTACAAAATTTCATCGAAATTCGTTAAACAGTAACGGAGTTTTGATTGAAATTATCCTACAGGAATCTTTTATTTTTTCGGGATATAAAGTATGCTATGTGATAATGCTAGGATAAGCTACCTTCATATCAAATTTCATCGAAATCCGTCTAAAACTTATGAAGTTGATTTATTGAAGTTATCCTACAGGAACGAAATATTTTTTCGGGATAAAAAGTAGCCTATGTGTTATTCCAAGATATAAGCTACCTCCATACCAAATTTCATTCAAATCCGTTCAGCCGTTTCAGCGTGAAGGAGCAACAAACATACATACACACTCACACACAAACTTTCGCTTTTATAATATTAGTAGGATTCATAATTTTTAATTTTATTCATAGTTATTGTAAGTTTCGGGTGCAACTGCTTATGCAGCTAGTAACATAATCATACTATCACACTTCACAAGTTCACACTATAATATTATATTTATGTGAAAGTTTGGATGGATGGTTGTTTGTTACTCAATCACGCAAAAACGGCTGATTGGATTTGGATAAAATTTTGAATATACATTGCTTATGTCCTGAATTAACACATAGGCTTCTTTTCAACAACATCATCGCCGATTTTCATCACCACGCGGTTGAAACCGTGGGGCGCAGCTAGTAAAACATATTTGTCAAGTTGCCAGGGCAAAGCTTAGTCCTGAGATAAGCTACCTTCGTGAAAAATTTCTTCTGATCTAATGGTAATTCTTATCGTATCACTAAAAATTCTTACAGATTTGTGTTGCGAATTCACACACACATTCCCAAAAAGCTATTCCGTTGAAAAATAAATGTGCTCGGTATTTACTGTGCAATAAAAGATGGGAGATAAACATCTGATTTACGATGTTTCCAATGTAGCGGAAATGATACATATTTTAACTCTATGTTTATCCGTGAATTACGTTTCCCGTGATAATTCGTGGTTGTATTTAATTTATATTTAATGTTTTCTGTTGTTTATACAACATTTAGTTTTAATATAGTAAATAAACACCAAGACCGGCTGTTATTAATGATGAATTTAACATTCAACGTAAAAAAATATTATTTAAATTGACACACAATGTTTGTCTTCAAAACAAGTAGGTAGTAGATAGGTACAAGAAACAATAATATAAGACAATAATTATCAATGTAAAAAACCGACATCATAAAAATGTCAGAACTGGACCAAACTGAAATGGGACCAATCGGGAAGCACCAGCTTTCAGATAAAAACATTTCCAAAATGGAGAAGGTTCTCAATTCTACTGTTTTTTTATGTTTGTTACCTCAGAACTTTTGACTGAATGAAACGATTTTAATGATTCTTTTTTTATTTGAATGTTGGTGCTTGCTGTGTGGTCCCATTTCAATTTGGTTTAGTTCTGAAATTTTTATGAAGTCAGTTTTTTATATTGATAATTTTACTACAGCACAATTAGAAGGACTACCCACTCCCACGGGTTCCTCGTAGAAATTCCAAACAATTTTAACGATTTCGTTTCATTTTTATTGCCGAAGAATGGAACCTGTAATTTATGGAATTTTTTGAAATATTAACCTCGTGAAATGACCGCTGCACATTTTTCAAAAGTATACACTGTAATTTTACGTGTCAAAAAACATAAAATGCTCGAGCGAGATCGCTGCAAACGGTATTCTAAGCTAGTAAAAATATAAAAGTCTACACACGTTTTAAATTTCAATCAAAATGAAATGCACCTAACAACGGAACAAAGAGCTAGGTAAATAAGAACCGCTGCAATGCAATGTAATTAAGAAGAAATGTTACAAGAAACTTATTGCAGAGGAAAAGCTGTAAAAACAAACCAAAATGAACTTTATGGTAAGGATTTGAACTCATCCAATTACTGAAAGGCTCCAATCAGACGAGAGTGTGACAATAAAACGGTGACGTCACTAGATAGAGTTCGCTTCATTAGTCGCCAACGGTTTTGTGAACGACATGCAAAGGTTTTGAGACTTTTGAATAGAACTCGGAAAATAGATATATATGTTTTACCCCAAGACTGGTTTATATAGTAGGTATTAGATAAGTCAACGTGTATTTTCGTGTTGTATTCAAATCTCCATAGAAGCTTGTAATACGTTTTCACTACGTCACTGCTAGACTTTGACTTGGCCGTGACTTCCTTTTCGTGACTTAAGTTCATCGATATACAATACCTATGAGTCACACTACGTGAAAGCAGTCAATAATTGTCCGAGCGTCATTGTATATACCTTGACATCAATTATATAAATCACTGTTTTAAATTATCACGGTTGTTCACTAAAGTTATAATTTATTTACGGGATATTTACCGTGGTAAGGTTGTGGAAGGAGCTCCCGATATTTCGGCGCAGTTACATGCACCATGTTCACGGGAAGCATGTAACTGCGCCGAAATATCGGGAGCTCCTTCCACAACCTTACCACGGTAAATATCCCGTAAATAATCATATGACATAACATCAATTATATAGTTCGAAAAATACCAACTTACTCCACTTCCAAATTACTCCACAGTTATATGATTATTTACGGGATATTTACCGTGGTTATGTTGTGGATATCCCGTAAATAATCATATATAACTGAAGTGAATAACCGTGATAGTTTAAAAGTGTTTCACATTTACTCTAATTTAGACGTTATGCCGCTTGTATAGTGTTCAACGTAGCTTATCCGCTATGTCATCGTAGCACTGGCATCGCGCAGTTTGTAGTCAGATCGCGGTTGCCTTACAACTAACCGAAAAGTCAGCGCTATGCGTAGCGTGCGCCGAGTTTCTGTTCGGACATATTTTTTGCATGTTTGTGACTTTAAAGGTATCGATGCTGGAGTGATATTTATTTAAAAATGTAAATGTATGCCATAGGTGGAAACAAGTTAACGGGGCACCTAATGGTAAGCAATTATCGTCGCCTATGGATATTTATAACACCAAAGGCATCACATATACGTTACCAACCTTTAAGGAGTCTATTAAAATGCAGCCCTTTCGAAGAACCCCGTGTTTTAGTGAGGATTCAATTTCGTCCTTGGTTTTATTTACTCTGAAATGCCGCAGGATGGTAGTTCATTCCTCATAATGCAGGTGAGATGCATGATTTGAGGATGAACTTTCAGGCGGTGGCAGCTCTTGTGATGATTAAATGTTATAATAGTAACATTATTATATGATAAATATTCTAAATTTAAATGTGTATGTGCATATTTGTTGTTATTTTATGCATCAACAGAGCAATGGATCGGCGTGATTTTTAGGTTAGAGATATAGCGATTCATAGATTATTTTTATAAACCTCCGATGCAAACAGTTGAAAGTTTAACTATGTATATGAGTGTCTGTCTGTCGGTATCGTAGCTCCTAAACGACTGAACAAACTTTGATTTAGTTTTTTTTTGTTTGTAAGTCACCGTGACTTAATCAAGAGAGTGATGATTCAAGTAAATAAGTTCTGCCATTCGAAGATTATCAGCTCTTATAACGGGTGGTTAAGCAATGATGAATTTTAATAGGCCTAAAATGTTGCTGAAAAATATTTTAACTGGCGACGTACAGTTTTTATTTTTGCGCTAGTTTCCCTTAATATTCGTTACAAAAAGGCTTATTGTATGAAATACTCGATAAGAAAATCTGTACAATGCGCCAACACAATGAATACTTAACCCGTTTTACTTAGCTGTCAAGTTGCTGATAAGTAACGTTTGGGCTCTTTTATACTGAAATTTCAGATTATAATTCATTCGAAATATCTCGAGTATTTCGTCGCAATGTTATTTCGACGCCAAAAATAAACGTTTTATTTCGTCCCAAAAGTTTTCAATGCCAGACCAAATAGGATGATAGAACTTTTCGTTCGGCTGATAGATAAGCTTATTTGTTTTAGACAGCTTATTTTTAATGTGGTTGGAGGGTTTGTTTGGCAGAAAATAATTTAAAAAAGACTTGAAGTGTAATTGATCATTCAAGTTAAATTATTAATATCATATAGGCTGTAGAGTTTAATTAAAACAGTAAAAACAGTTACTACAATATCTACCTACGTCAAAATATCTTAGAGAATATTTCATGTTTTTTTGGAGAATGACGAAACGAGCAAGTCACTCGCCTGATGCAGACAAATAATCAGTCTACATGAACAATTATTTTTTAATTGTGAATTGTAAAAGAAAAAATTGAATTAACACAAAACTCTTGTTAATGACCATTTACATGAATAACATTTGAATATGAATTATGTAAAATTTCTAGTATAAAAAAATATATACTTGACAACTTTTCGGCTCAAATTTAGTTGCGAGGAAATGAAAAGTATTTTTTTATTGTAAAATAGGCTTGCGCTTGGCCGCCAACTCGCCTGATGTTAAGCGATGATGCGGCCTACGATGGATCACGCTTGCCTAGAAGAAACCGATTCACTTTTGACTTGAAAACTGCCAGATTGTAACTATCACCAAAAACGCGAATAACATATTTTTAATCAAATTAAAATAATACGTGATAACTCTTTAAATAAACGTTAAATATTTAAAACAACTAGTGGCTTCTTTCATTCTGAGCTAAGATAAGATAAATTTCACAAAAAAAATGAGTTATGTTACGTAAAACTCATTTCGAAACTTTAAACTACCTAATACCTACCAAAGATAACTTTCGACAATCTTTTACTCCAATACATCCGAGAAGATTGATCGAAGCTTCCTCCAAGCAATTGAGCTTTAAGCTTGTTGCCCATAACATAAAAATATCTCCAAAGGGTCCCGAAATAAATAAAATACCTCAGCAATTTCCTCAAGTACAATCTGGTCCCAAACAAGGGAACAATAGGCAAACGGTCGGGTCGCCTGTCACTATTGACAAATAGCTGGGGACTCCACGAGTTGTTTGATTGATTGTCTGTCTGATAGATTAATTTACGAATATACATGCCGTTTTACAGGACATGGATTTGTTTACATTCTGAGTAATTAAAAGAGCTTACTGCGTAAAACCTCCTCCCTTTGGTTTTAGGGTCGGCCTGAGCGATGACCTATACAATGGTGTTGGCAATGCGTAAATCTATAATATACCTATAAATGAACCCCCATTTGTCCTGGTCCCGCTAAAACTTGAGAATGGCTTTACCGATTTCAGTTATCTTTTTTTTTAATGTTTTCAAATACTTCGTAGAAGGTTCTTACATTTAAAATCGGCTGGACCGATTTGGATAAAATTTTGTGTACCTGGAGCGGATCATAGTAGCGAGGCTGAAGGCCGACCGTATCCGTGCGAAGCCAAGGCGGGTCGCTAGTGTTTATATAATATGTCGTGTCTGTGCTGTTGACCGTTGAGGGTTCTTTTATCTGAAGCTAATCCTGGATATCGATTCAGGTCATGTTTACCACAAAAAGTCATTGTCATCGTAACTGAACCAACATGTAAAAATTCAATTCCGTAGGATAAGAGGAGGTGGATCTAGTTTCGCTTGCAAGATTTGACCTAAACCACAGAATACATATAGGTACAAGTACAGAAGATTCACTCCGCAAAATCGTTTAAATAAGTATCGACTCTTGCTACTACACAATAAAGTGCAATTCAGAACGTGCGACCGCTAACTACCTACAGCTATATTAACCTAGAAGTCGCCTCTCTGTCTATCGAGCAACTCTTGTCGCTTTATCGCTCTCCTGTCTATCGCGCGGCAGCGAACACGGCAAGTCCGACAAGACGACCTACTTATAGCTTCATACCTAAAGTGCGGAGTGCGCCAGGCCTGTCTAATCAAACAAATATACAAAAACTGCACGTTAAATAAAACCTTGTACGAAAATGCAATACGTCAAGCTTTTGCGTGAGATAAGTCGAGTAACTTAGCCATAGTCGTGTACTTACTCTTCAAACTTTATATTAGACAGTCTTCTAAGTTTCACACTTAAAATAAAAGAGCGCTGTATTTTTACAAGAACTTTCATGTAACTGAGTCAGCAACTTGCAGAGTGCTAGGAAATTGTTTGGACTCGGTTTTTTGAAATATAGAAAAGTCAGTGGTGCTTACTGAAACTATTTTATATTCATGCAGTAGCAAATAAGGTTATGCATAAACGCTTGGACTATTTTCAGTTTTCACTTAGAAATTGTGGCTCTATAGTTAATGTATCTCGATGGCACCCACCACCACCTTACCTTATTTCCCTTGTTAGTCCGATCTAAATAATCTATATTAAAATAAATTGCAATAATTTTATTTTCATAATACGACTTATTCTCACAATAATAATTTTGTCCCCAGAAAAATATGCTACAACAAAACATTTCTCTCTTCAATATCCAATTCAACATACCCGTAATAACTAAACAAAGAACTGACAGGTCTATCAATTTATTATTAGAGTGTCGGAGAAAAATACGCAACATATTTCATGGAGGTAAGCTTGGAAGTGTTAAGTAACCCCTCTGGAGTAGGCTCGTTCTTAAGTTTATTTACTTTCGCAGCTCCCAAGATCCCTTAGGTTTTTATTTTTTGACATAGGAATGTTTGATTACCTTTATGTTTCTGGTACCTACTTAGACAGCGTTTAACTTCGTTTGTACTGTAGGTACAACATTTAGCAGATTGGGTTTGAGTATATGAAACAGGGCACTGAGGATACAGGACATTGTTTTTTTTAACTAAAAATATTTTCACTGCTGTACGGGGGGGGGGGGGAACCCCCTTTTACAACCTTTTTTTAACTTGCCCTGTTAGTATGTGTGCGACAAATCTTGCAACTGAATTTTAGACTAGTTATCCTCAACCGATTAAGCTAAAATTTTGCATAAACGTTTAGTTTGGATGACAATGCACGGCTAACTAAATGACATCATTCTAAATCCAAAATGGCGGAATCCCAAAGATGGCGGAACATATTTTTTTTTATGTTCCATGATAAGGGTATCAAATGAAAGGGTTTGCTGAGAAGAACACGAGAAACTAAAAATACGAAAAAAAATAACTAATCCGTAAAATAAAATGACATCACACTGAGCTCAATATGGAAGACGCCTAAAAGCTTGTTTATAAAAAGTTTATATTTACATTCATAACTTTGTTTAAGGCACATATCGATCTGTGTCATCTATCTATACATAATTATAATAAAAACGTAGAGATAAAAAATCTGTAATTGCGTGACATAAAAAAACCACACACAGGCCGTTTTAAAATAAGCATCTGAACACCTTAAGACAGTTTTTAGAATTATTGTGTTTTTTTGTTTGTCCACGCACATCTCCTAAATCACTGGACGGATTTAAATGCGGTTTTCACGAATATGCTAAGCTTTGACTAGATTGAAGTATAGGCTATGTTATTTTGCACAAGAGCCGGATTAAGGGACGAAAAAATGGTTGAAAGTTTATATGAGAATCTACGCGAAGTCACGGGCAAAAGCATATGGTAATATTTGTACAAAACTTGTGCCTTGTTTCGTATCCTTTGATTAAATAGTGTTATTGAAATTATGTTAAACACCAAATTATGACGAAGAAATAAGTTTTTGTTATGGTTATGTTCTCCACTATTTCAATCACAATATTTTCAATCAAAATGTATGGATGCAAAAATGACGTTAACTTAAACTTTTTAAAAGAATAAAACAAAGAAGAAAGGCTCAGTGATTCTTTAAGAAACTTATTTCCAACTTATAAGTAGTTTTAAAATCTCATCTTTCAAGCGTAGATGTGAAAAAACGGAAACGGAAATCATTCAAAGTTGGTGGACAAAGAATTTTCCTGACAAGTGACAAAGCAGGTTCTCGCTTTTTTTTATAAGGAAGGTAATATTTTGTTTATTTAAAACATGTTACAGAGTGTTATTTAAATACGAAGCCGTATTTTCCTTTATTTTCTTTTAAGACCACTTTGCTAATTAAAATTGACAATAATGTCTTATTTGTTTTTTGACTTTGGCCGTTTTATTCTTTTTGTTTGGTTTTCTAGAAAAATAAGATGGTTAGACCATCAAATCTTAATATTGGAAAAACTAAATCTTTTGGCCAAATTTTTATTCACAGTCCTCTGTTTTCCTGAGATAAAAGGGCTCCTGGCGAGTTATTTATTTCTTGATTAAAGATTAGGTTCTAGAAACGCTAGTCACGGTTATGATTGAGTAATGCTGGTAGCACACCTCCGCCGCGAAACCGTAGCAGCGAAACTGCTCCTCGTTGAAATATGAACCTTATGCAATGTTCCTCACAGCATAGTATTAAATACGCGTGGGAGAAACGCCAAACGTGACGAGCGGCACCTCCTTTCCATGTTTGCTGTTTAAATTACTGCTGTATGATGCACGATATAAGGTTTACATTAAAACTAGTATCGGTTTCGCTGCTACGGGTTCGAGGCGGAGGTGTGATACCGGTGTAAAGAGTACCAGGGGGTGTCACTCCGCAGTTTAGCTACGTTAGGCCCACGGAATAGGGAAGTGGTGGAATGTCTTGCAAATACATTAGTGATGGAACCGCTGTCACTAAACGTATACAAATAAGAATTTCATCATATTTTGCACACTAAGAAATTCTTGATTTTATTGGGTTATTTATTATTATTATTGAGTCGATATAAGCCTAAAAGTTATCCGCCGTTCATTTTAAAACATGCCCTAACTACATGTTTCGCATAAAATGTCACATTGTATTAGGCGAGAACTTTCTCTCCACCATTTTTTCGCTGCGACAGTAACTATTAAAGATAAAATCACTCAGCGAAACTCGCTCAGCGATTCTCGCTTGGCGCTGTACGCTCGGCAAGCTCGGCAGCGCTGAGCGAGCGGTGCGAGTAATCGCCCGCCGCACTCGCTCACTCGCTTCCCGCTGCTCGCCAACTCGTATCGAGATTCTAGCTCTAATCGCTTCTCGCTCGTAGCTCATAGTGAGACAACTGCCTAAGGGGGTCGAGACGTGAAAAAGGTAGAAAAACACTGCTCTATACGTGATCCATTAACTCCTTTCCTTTCTGCGATACGTTCTTTTTTACTCGATGACATAAGCAAAATGAGAGTTTTTGTTTAATGCTTATGTGCGTATGGATGTCCTATATATCCCATTTATAGTCACTTGTCTCACCAGAGTGATGAGCGAGAAACGATTAGAGCTAGAAACTAGAAACGAGCTGGCGAGCAGCGAGAAGCGAGTGTGTGGTTCCTATAGTTGTGTCGCTAGGCTATAAAGCGAGTGCGGCGGACGATTACTCGCACCGCTCGCTCAGCGCGGGTGTCTATAATGTACAACATGATATTTGCCGACACGATATTGTACGGCATAATAATGTACAGCATGATAATTGGCTGCCCTAGGTGGGAATCGGACCCACGCCCCCAAGCGCAGAACGTATATAGGTTCACTACCAACTGGACCAACGGAGCTAATGAAAGTAAGGCACACCATTGTTGGTTTCGATGGACAAAATCTGATCCAAATATATCAGGTTTTTAATATTTTTAAAGATAGAAACTTATTCATTTTTAAATCGATCGATAACTTCTAGGAGACGGGAGAGAGCAAGATCTTTGAACCTTCCACCCTGACAAAGCAATTTTCAAGTTTACCACGCCCGATCATTTTCACTGGCTTCAATATCCTTCAAACCAAAACACGGCAATGCTTTTACTTCGCCAGATATTCTGGAAACTACTCTTCAATACATATCACTTAGACAGGGTCTTACCCAACCGAAACACCCGAAGTCGTAAAAACTTATTATAACTGTACAGGCTGATTCTCGGATAGCTATAAAACCAAAAGGGGGTCATTGTAGTTAACTTTAAAACACTTATAGAATATATCCTGATATTGCATTATATGTTATATTTATCTACATACACACACACACACATATACACTGTATAATATTATAAAGAAAAAATATTTGTATGTTTGTAACGAATTAACTAAAAAACTTCTCGACCGATTTAAAAATTATTTCACCATTACAATCATACATTATCCCTGAGTAACATAGGTTATATTTATTACTAGAATGTTCAAAATATGATCCAAAAAAAAATGATCTCCACCTATGCGAAGCCGGGACGGACGGCTAGTATATTTTTTTTTACTTCTTTTTAATTTGGTCTGTTAAAGTGCGGCTGTTGAAAAAGTGCGTCTAATAGTTTTAATAACATTATAAAAAGTTGAACGAAAACAGTAAATTCTTTTACTTATCTTTTTGATCGTAAGATTGTAGGTAGGTACAAACTAGGGTAAAATATTAAAAGAAACATAAAAAAAATTACAATGTTATTGCAGCTGTCAGATGCATTGCATTCTCTCAGCGGCCAGACTAGTAAAAGTAAGTTAGTGGTAGTTAGTTTGGTTATGTGTACAGCGACTCACAATGAAACGGAGAAGATGTACGCGATAAGAGGTTGTGTTGGTATATGTATGTATATTAAAATTTTTCTCCACAACGGCTATACTAATTTCAACACTTTCTTTCTTTCACTTCACATACCGAAAACCCGTACAAAACGCTTGATTCCACTTTTATTGTGCGAACTGCTAGTATGTGGAATGCGCTGCCTCAATGGGTAATCTCCGATAGTTACAAGTCAAAAGTGAATCGGGTTCTTCTAGGCAAGTGTAATCCATCGTAGGCCGCATCATCCGAGTTGACGGCCAAGCGCAAGCCTATTTTACAATAAAAATTAAATAAAAACACACAGTTTTTTGTTTGTGGCTCTATAGTAGGATCTGTCTCTTGAATAGGAGGCATAATATTATATGTTTTTAAATTACACACAAAGACTAAAAAATTAAAACGGTTGCCTGGAAGAGATCGCTTTTAGCGATAAGGCCGCCACTTGTGGCACTAGCTCTTAAGTGTATCCATCTGTCTGTAATTTTTATTTCTGGTGGACACAATTAAGAGCTTTTATCTATCTATCTAAAGACAAAGATAACATACGTTGTCCTTGTCTTTGTGTTCGTTTGATGGCAACTCTGATACAGGGAATCTTAGTGCTGTGGGGAGCTGTGAATGTGAAACGTTATTTATTTATTTTATTACAGGTTTCATTGCAGAGGTTATGACCTATGATTCAGCTCTGTACATAATTTTTTAAACTAATAAGAGATGTTTCTAACAGTTGCGTTAACAAAAACAAATCAGTCATCTGCACGTCAGAAGTGAAAACTTAAGTAGTAATTCACCTATTCTACAAGAGATGGCGCTGTTTTAAAATACATGGTACAGCGTTAGGTGACGATGCCGCGAGTTCCATGATTTTTGTACACCCAAAAAGTGCTTAATGCGCCTAAAGAGGTTTTCAATTCAAAAATAAATAAATAAACTGCCGTCCAATGAACACTCTGTAAACAGAAGTTACACGTATAGAGCTATGTTGCCATGGACCGTAACCGGAAGTAATTTCTGAAAGAATGGCGATTGAAATAGTTAGAATTCTATTTTGAACTGAAGATAAACAATGAACCCAAGAATGGTACCTTTTGTGGCTGCTCTGGGAAGCATTCAAGTTGATAGAAAATACGAACTTTGAACCTTTGGAGCGGGAAAAGGGTTCTGTAGCAACATTCAACACGCAGTGCGCTATGAAATATTATTTTGTACGTAATTATTGTAACTTTGGTATTTTGATATAGATAGATAGATATAAAAACTTAATGCTCACAAGAAATAAAATTTATCAATCTGCATATCTCAGAGATGTGAAGTATTCAATTCAATTTCATAAACGTGTTGTGTTCATATCACATCACAGACATACAAACACACTAACACCCCCCAACCCAGAACTCATCTTTTCTATACTTATAATATTATAAAGAGGAAAGATTAGATTGTTTATACAGAACAATCCCGCCATCTGCATCCACTGGATGCCCGCGATTCTCACCCATCGCGCTTTGACTATCTAATCAGAGGTTATTTATAAAAAATATATAAGCAAGACTCATATATTATTCATTCTCTCATACTTTTTATTCATTTGACCCATTCACTATAAGTTTTCTTGTACAGGCGTTCATAAAATTCTTTGCGTTTTTTAATTTTCTCCAGTGCCATTGATATCTCTAGATCGGAAGATGGAATTGGGTTCAGTTTTATCTCCCAATACGAATCGAACCGCCTAAATAGTGGCCACTTATCCGCACATAGGATTTTATTACACACTCAAAACCGAATAAACCCTGGACGGGTTACCGTCAAGAGAAATCAAAACAATCTCGGCCTTCCATTAGACACCTGATACGCCATTTTTACCATCCATTTTCCGCCATCCATCTAATGTTCGCACCGTACTAGGCTTGGAGACGAGCACTTAAGATATTCTGTTACTGGGAGGTCTAAGTGGGACAGGCAATAGGGATAGTGACAACAATGACGTGACGTAGACGGTTTGATTAATCTTGACGGAGTGACGTACCCATTTGGCGAGGGATTGCGGACAAAAAGTTAGCCTTGGCCTTGAAGGGTAGATAACCTTCTATAATCCTGTGTAAATCATTGGTCGTTGCAGAACAAACAAAGTATAAGTAACAAAAGTATTATTTTTTTAACCTCAATTAAAGAGCTGATAATCTATCTTCAAGCGGCTGAACAGATTTTCATAAATCATAGATAAGAACAATCACAATTAAATTACCTTACAAACATAAAAAACTAATTTAAAATCGGTTCAGCCGTTTGGGAGCTACGATGCCACAGACAGATACTGCGAAGCCCAAGCCACCTGCCAATCGTGGGCCTGCCAATTATGGCAACACCCCTTTGTTTTGAGGCCTTTGTTTTACAGTGGACGTTTACTGGCTGATGATGAAGACGATAATGTTTGTATTTAAAGTACGGTTTACAGTTTCACTTACAAAATTGTAGTAATAAGATTTATTTAGTTTGCGTCCATACTGTTTGTATTACTGCAATGTTATCTGCCATGTCAGGACATGACGGAGCGTGAAATAGAATGAGATTATGACATGTGTGCGTAACGGTCCAGGACAACGCGGTTGTCAGTTTAAATGTCAGAGTTATATCACATAGTTACAGCCAAAGCTCATGTAAAGTTAGCATCAGTGGCGGATTTGCTGTCTTGGCCGCCCTAGGCCATATAGTAAGTCTCATCCAGGGAACTGTTGTATGCGAATAATTTACGCAACGGGACAGACGGGGGATGTTTAAAACTTTTTAATTACTTTCTTACTTTTTTTAACTTTGATAGACAAGAACAGTAGCACTTTCTCTTTCAAATTGGCTTCAAACTCTCGTGTCGCCAAATAATCAAATAGTCAATTTTAAACAAGGAAAAAGAAATTAAAACTTGCCCTTCTAGTTTATAACTTGTACTGGCCCCCATTAACACCTTGCCCGTTGTTTACTGTCCTTCACTTTAATTAGACCCGGCCCTTTTAGCGCTTTATGAATACTGTATTACAAACGACCAAATTAATTTACAAAGGGAGTGAGACAGTGATTGATTTACAATTTTATAGGAGGGCTTTCATTTTAGGCATAATTTATAATTTTGAAAAGTTTGAGTGAGTGCGTGCTGACAATTATTTGTTGTACAAATTAGCTAGAGCAACGATCATCAAAACTTTGACATATTTGGCCATACTTATATATGTTACTTAAGTTAAACAATGCTTACTCTTGATAACGGAATCTGTCCAGCCCTCTGTCTGTCTGTCCGTCTGTCCATCCATCCTATTTTTTTATTAGTAGTATTTGGAGTAGGTTTTGACTGACAAATTAAACATTCTTTAAACATTTTGAGCCTTACTTTAAAACGTTACTCAAGTTGATTTATGCTTAAAATTTCTCTCTCAACTTCTCGCTGACGGCAAACGTCACACATGAAAACGAAACAGCAATTTTGAGCATTGCTTAACTTAAGTAACGTTTAAAAGTAAGGCCGTTAGTATGTGATAATTATATTTTATCGCCAAGGTTAAACCGCTATGATTCCCTAAAATTAATAAATTATTTAATAAATTTTGCTAAATCGTGGGGTAGGTATCTTTCTTTTAAGCCTTCTTCCTGACATTATCATCTTTGATTATTCATTATTACCTGAATTTTACAGTTTATGTCAAATAATAATAAAGTTACAACCATTCTTGATATACCTACATCTATTTCACCAGCACGCGGAGTGTCACCCTGTCTGCATTTGCGAGGCTTCGCGTACTCACTCTGATCTCCTTACATAACGTCATATCCGGTTAACACCTGACTGATATTGAACTAATTCTGTAAAGATGACCTAATTCCATGGAAACTTGACCCTTGAACGGTATTATGGTGCTAATTAGTAAATAAATATCCATACTAATATTATAAATGCGAATGTAACTCTGTCCATCTGTCTGTTTGCAACATAATCACGGCTTAACCGATCTCGATAAAATTTTGCGAGGTTAGTATGTATAATAGTATGTATCATGAGGACGGACATAAGCTATTTTTATATAAATAAAATATAGGCTGAAGAAATCGCGAGCGAACACACACAGCTAGTATTATTATATAGGCTGCATGAGAGCGATGGTGGCCGGGCGGTGGCATGTACGCTTTACAATCTGACGGCAGCTGGTTCGATCCTCAACCCGTACGATTTATTTAGCATTGAAATAAATTATGTGCAGTGCACTCGCTCAATAACGGTGATAGAAAACATCGAGAGAAATTTAGTATGTCAAAGAACTTTAGACATGACATTCATCAAATTGCAATGTGCCAGCATGGTGAATTAGGGTAGGGTTCATTCACTCTCTCTCTAAAAGCTTGTAGAATAATGATGGTAGCATGTGTGCTTAACAATCTTACGGCGCCCCGTTCGATACTCGACCCGCAATGACTTATTTAATACTTACATAAATTAAGTGCAGTTTCGAGGCCCTCGCCCATAAATGGTATGGGAAAACTTCGGTAGTAAATCGGAGAACGTTAAAATTTTTAAGACAATGATATGCACAAAAATGGTCTGGGCCAGCGTTCTGGTGGTTTAGGGCCTTTGAAAATAAAAAAACGCAAAAAGGCCTGAAAATTATGATAAATAATTACCGTAAACAAAATTAAAATGTTTTCAAAATAAAGGAAAATATACATTACTAGCTGCACCCCGCGGTTTCACCCGCATGGTGATGAAAATCGGTGATGATGATGATGATAAAAAATAGCTTATGTGTTAATCCAGGACATAAGCAATGTATATTTCAAATTTCATTCAAATCCATCAAGCCGTTTCAGCGTGATTGAGTAACAAACATCCATCCATCCATCCAAACTTTCACATATTATATCGTATTGATACTAGCTGTACCAGCGACTTCGTCAGCAATTTCTTCAGAAAAAAATTGCCTATGTCTCTCATACAAACTTCATACTGACACTGGCTTTGCAGGAAAGAGAAGGAACATCATTTTCTAATCCTACCAAACATTTCAAGCACTTATTCCTTAGAACTTTATGAGCCGATTTAAATATTTTCTTCAGTATATTTATAAAATATCATATAAGTTATAACGTTCAAAAATGTAAATGCAGATGGGCCGGTCATGTTGCGCGTCTCAAAGACCATATATAGACCAAAGCGGTCCCACGAGATGGGAAAGCCTTCGGGGCAAATGGCATAAAGGAAGACCTCATTCGCGCTGCAAAGACGACATTAAAAAAATTGCTGGAACAAATTGGTATCATATTGATCAAAACCAAAAGAAATGGCAATCTTTGGAAGAGGTTTTCAGCTGCATTCTTCCTGCCTTCATATATTTATAAGTAGATACTGTTACAATTTACATAAAAAATATCATCATCATCATCAGCCAGAAGACGTCCACTGCTGAACATAGGCCTCCCCCTTTAACCTCCACACTGAACGACATCCTGCCACCTGCATCCACTGGATGCCCGCGACTCTCACAATGTCGTCGGTCCATCTAGTGGGAGGCCTACCTACGCTGCGTCTTCCAGTTCGCGGTCTCCACTCAAGAACCTTTCTTCCCCATCCGGGCCGTATGTTTTGGTTGGTTGGGAGGGTTACAATCCCCACGCTTGGCAGGCGGCTTGGGGATCGCAGAGCGTTCACCATAAAATTTGGAGGATGCTGCTGCCCATCCTCTGGTGGTTCTGGTCGCAGTTTTAGGACATACCCGGGTCCATAAAAAAATATGTAGGCTTTTTATTTATGTTATAAAATTTAAAAAATTCTCAAGTCCAGCCCAGATATTTGGCATTTGACATTGGTTCGGGGGGCATTGGTGGAGCTGAAACCAACACGAAGAGCCCCTGTTGAATACAAAATACATGCAATTTAAAAAAAACTGGGCTATTGAGGTGAACAACTCGTGGATAGGAGATCTATTGGATGAGAAACGGCACCTGCCTTATGCTATCTCATCTCAAAATATATTTAGTCAGGTGATGACTTGCCACCCCCTAAATAGCCCCCCCCCCCATAAAGGCTGCCGTATCTTGACATCGGAAGAGCAACATTGGCGTGGGTGGCTTAGGGTATCGAGAGGTGTGCTGCACTTTCACCAAGAGCTACTCGCGGCGTTATGCCCTTTAACACTTCCGCCCTGGAGCTTAGGTTCTTAGCTCTTGCGGTTTTCACTCCCGGACAACTGGTTAAGGCAAGGGATCGGAGTCTGGGGTTTTAGCCCCCCTGGAATCAGGGTACGCGGTGTCGCCACTCACCGACGGCTCGCCATAAAGCCGCCTTTGCCTTTTTATATTTAATATTACTTACTTATTTTCGAAACTTATGAGTAGCTCAATAAAATGCGTCAACATATATATTATTATGTTTGTTTCAGAACGAGTGCCTCCACGCAGCCGTGACTTCCCTCACCAAGAACCAGGCGGAACACTATGACAAATACAATTGCTTGTAAGTGACATACCTGTTTTATATTTTAGACTGCATAAGATATTGCAGTGATGCTGGTTACACACCACACTCAATGTGAAGTTTTAAGGGGGAAGCCTATGGTTTAGCAGCGGACATCTTCTGGCAAATGAAGATGATGATACGATACGGGGACTAAATTTGCTTTCATATCTAATGCCGTTTAGTCATTTTTAGAGTGACACGAGGCGCAAAGCGGGCCTTGACCCTTAGGTATCATTCAAACACCTACATACCTATGTAGATGTTCAAATTATTTTTAAGGCTTCTACGGATTAAAGGCGTGTCTCAAACAGGGCAACTTGAACTCTGGCTCACGCATGTTATAATACAAGGACCAGTATGAACCAATACACACATAATATGAACACGGGCACTGATAAACCAACACGAGAGCTGTGAGCCCAAAAACCACGATTCAACGTAACATGATCTTATTCTAATCTAATTCTCTCCTGCCCATTTTTCTATCGGACTGCCAGAGAAGGCAAAAATATCGACACCGCTTTAGGATTGATATTACCCGTACGAAGTGTTTTGATTCCACTTTTATTGAAAATAGCGTCTGTGAAATGCGCTGCCTGAATGTGTGTTCTCCGATAGATACAATCTAGGTATCCTTAAATCAAGAGTGAATTGGTTTATTTTAGACAAGCGTGCTCCATCAAAGACCGCAAGGCTTAACATCAGGCGTGTTGGCGGTCAAATGCAAGCCTATTACTAAAAATATAAAAAATACTTCGTCCCGAAAAATTCGCTATTAGAATTGTTATTTCAGCCTTACAATTGATATCTACACCATAACCTAATAACGGGACGCATTATATGGTTATTTCCTCACACTGGAAGAAGGGTGCAGACATGTGCTTGCTGCTATGTGAAGAGTTCCACGATGCTTTCACACTGTTCACGCGTTTGATACTCGTATGTGTAACATTTAATATGAACTAGCCATTATAATTAAGTGACCACCGTTATATATTATAAACATGCCTTAAAAATGTAGTCTTCAGATGACCATATCTACAGACAGTTAGTCGCATTGCTGTCGCAGATAGCTTCACATCTGACTTTCATGTTTCTCATTAGTAAAATTATGTTGCTACCGAAGTGTGTGATGTTTGCTTACATCTCATTGAAAATAAAAAAGCTCGTATTTTTCGTTTCACCCTGTATAGAATAAAAATGTCTAAATAAGATTATCTGAATCGCGCCAGTGCTGCGTTACGCCCCCCGCGCGTTGCTCACTCACCTACTAAAAGAAGATCCAGCAACTGATAGGAGGAATCAGTTACCGGATTTTGTATTATTATCTACTATGTAGCCAGACCCTTATAATGAAAAAAGACGTGAACAAAGTGTCTTCTCCTTAATAGAGACAATAAGAAAAGTGTTATTGGACACATTCTTAGTTCTTTAAATGACATATAGAGAAGCTTAGATTAGAATTAAATGACTTATCAGCATAATATTAGGCTATATTGTAATTAAGTTAAGGGACTCCTTTACCAGTGTTCCTTGAGAAAGGAGAAAAATATGTAATAAAAAAACGCGAAATAAGTTTAATTAACGATATTGATTGCGTGATAAAAAAATTATGCTTTATAAAAGGTAACTCTGTATGGACAAAGTTTTGTAGAACGTTACATCAGCCTTTACCTGTATTATTGAAGCACTATACTGTACCTTTAATTCATATTTTGATGGTTTTCGATAACTTTTTTCGTTTTCGTATTGTTCCGTTTATTGCTCGGCTGAAAGCTATATTAAAAAACTTTTTCCGTATTTGAGTGAAGCAACCTATACTGCCAATTACTACCTTTAGTTCCTTCACGTTTCACCTGGAGGGAACAATACGTAAACAAAAAACGTTTTAGAAATCGATCAAATCTTACTGGGTTACGCGTAAATGGATAAGCTGAAACGGTTCCACAGTAACCATAATTATGAACTTTTCTACGCGAGCAACTCTAAAATCGCGAAAAAAAATATTAGCTATTTCATAGAAAACGGTCATTCACGCTCGACCAATCGAACAGCTGATACTGCTTTCGCGATTTCAGGGTTAAAAAAAACGCGGGAATAGTAAAAGTTGATCATAATGATGAGCATAACGAAACACTTCCGGCTTAATATTACGATCCTGTCGATTCTTTACAATGGTTGCCTGGAAGAGATCGCATTTAATGATAAGGCCGCCACTTGTGGCACTAGCTCGTAAGTGTTTTCTATCTGTTTGTAATTTTTATTTCTGGTGTACACAATAAAGTGTTTCTATCTATCAATCTACAACCTTTTCGCTTAACCCTATAATAGAGTTTTATAGTACCAAAGTCCTGAGTCGTCTCCCTGAGGCACGGTAGAGCACGGTAGAGTTCATTATTTAAGAGCAGCGGTCCCAGGTGCTTGCTCAGCATTTTTACATGTTTGTACGATATACCGTTTACCTCCTCCTTTGTTCCCTGGATGCTTACTCCGTGTTTTTGTCTGCCTCATCTTTGTTTTGTTTTATGGAACAAAACCGGTCAAGTGCGAGTCGGGCTCGCGCACTGGGGTGCCGTGCCACCAGATAAATTGTTAACTAGTAAAGTACAAAAATGTTGTGCAAAAAGACAACGTCATCACGCTCAGGCGGTGCCCCATCCAAGTACCGACCGCGCCCGACGTTGCACAACTACGGTGATCGTACGAGAATCGATGGTAAACAGAAATTTGTCACCGACTCGCACTTAATCATCATCCTCATCATCAGCCAGAAGACGTCCACTGCTGAACATAGGCCTCCCTCTTTAACCTCCACACTGAACGACATCCTGCCATCTGCATCCAATGGATGCCCGCGACTCTCACAATGTAGTCGGTCCATTTAGTGGGAGGCCTACCTACGCAGCGTCTTCCGGTTCGCGGTCTCCACTCATGAACCTTTCTTCCCCATCGGTTATCTTCGAGCAATGTGGCCGGCCCATAGCCACTTCAACTTGTAGATTTTAATAGCTACCTATGTCGGTGACTGTGGTTGTTCAGCGAATATCCACGTTCTGCAGGGCTATTATGAATCTTTGATCGGGATCGCGATTTGTCAAAATTATGTCAAAAAAAAAGCGTTGTCTATTTCCAATTTCGTAGTATGAAATTGGAAATAGACAAAGCTGTTTTTTTTTTGCGTCATAACCCATTTCAAGTGTCAAAATTCTGTCAATTCTGACACTGACTGATCCCGATCAAAGTTTCATAATAGCCCTGCTGGATCTACAACTCGCACTTGGCCTGTATTTATTATTTATTGTTTTAATCTATAATGTGTACTATAATCATGATAAAGTTAACGCTTGTACGTATTAGCGTTTTTACACTAATGAAAAATAAAATAAAAAGCAACGTTTGTTGTCCCCTCTTTAGATACTATTTGACTTTATTAGAATTTTTTAGTTAATCCGTCGTTACATTATATCTGTGAAAATGTCAACTGGCTATCTGTTACGGTTCGGATGATAGAACCGTTCAATGGTAGAGCATACAGAGAGACAGAAAGACAGACCGACAGCGTAGGTTTAGTAATAGGATCCCGTTTACACTATGGGTACGGAACTCTAATAAGTGTTATTACAAAATCACATTACATCGCCTAACGTCTAATCTCCACCAAGTACAGATCATTAACTTCTGCACCAGCGAGATTATATTTAATTACAACGACTTCTTAAATTGGTCGCTTAGCACGCTCAAGAGTCTTGCGTAACATTGTCTGTTGTTTAACGCTTTTAACGCTTTGTTTATAGCGTAAACGTAAATTAAACTGGTAATTAGGTGTGTCACGCACGCTTTCTTTGAAATCCTTTGGGAGTTTTGATGGCAGTTTCCTTTGGATGTTTTGTTAAATTTAGAAAATGAACGCTAATTACCAAGTTGTTTGTTTTTGTAATGCGTTGAGTGGGAATTGGATGTTAAATTTTGTGTCTAATTATAAAGGGTTACGCGGAACGGCGGAAGCCAAAAGAAGGGTCACTATGCTCGGCATTATTAATAACATTTACGATGGGTTCTCAGATCAGACTAAGGGAGAGGAGATAATAAGAGAGTTGAGAGTTTTTCTCGGGTAGCTTTTTTTCACTATGCCGCTAAGAAACTTGCAGCGACTCCAGTTAACTAACTAATAGTCCGCACCCAAAAATAATTAAATACGGCAACGCCGTCTGCAGGGCGAGTTCGACTAGAGGTATCAAGCCTGTTTTTTTAATGATAGTGAGTGACGAGGCGAGTGAAATCGCTCGCCTGATAGCTCTTCACGCTTGCCCATAACAGCTCAACGCCACTCAGAATTTTGAACTTCAACAGTTCAAAACCCTGGATGGCAATGCACTGCGCTCCTCACCCCGAGATATAAGATGTAAAATCTCTGTGTGCCCTGTATTTTTGCTGGAAACATTGCCCTTCAATCCGGAATACAGTAGTGTTTGCACACTACTGCTTGGCGGTAGAATAACTGGCAAAGGTGTGGTTTAGGCGTAATGCGTTCAACCACGCCATCTTACTATATCTCACATGTTTTTTTGATCTGATACACAAACATTGAGGGCTCCCTCTTTTTTTTATGTCGGTACAACAAATAACGCAAACAAAAATTATGTTATGACAATTTTATAAAAATTAATAGCTAAGTTGCTGGCTTAAATGTATTTAGGCATTTTATTTTAATCCACGTCAAAATAACCAGATGATTCAAAATTCAATAGACCACTTATCTCTGATGGCTTTTACGATGTCTCCGCTTACAACCTCTGGCCAAACTGTAGCCCAAATTACATAGAAGAGAACCTTATCTAAATATCTCATCAACTATCTAGATTACAATCTACAAAAGAACAAATAAAGGGCCTTTATTGGACTAAGATTGGCAATCTCAAGCTAAGCCACAGTATATAAATCGTAGGGAAACTGCACAAAAAAGAAAAACAAAATATGACGTGATTTTAAGGGTACCGTACCCAAAGGGTAAAAGCAGGACCCTAATACTGAGCCTACGCTGTCTGTATGTTTGTCTGTGCGTCTGGCCGTATGTCCTTTTAACGGCTGTATCTTCCGAACCGTAATAGATAGCCAGTTGAAATTTCATAGAATTAGTAATCTTACGGCAGTTTAAACAATAATAATACTAAAGTAAAAACTAAAGCCTACGAATCGACAAGCAAACAACGAACGAAAATACGTAACGTGAAATATTATTTGTATTTCAGTGTATATTTTGTCTTTTTGAAAAACATACCCTCTTAATAATAAACGTGAACGTAGAACTTGCAGTAGCTAACTAATCCATCTTTTTTCTTTTATGTAGAAATATTGAACCCCGAAGACGCAGCGTAGGTAGGCCTCCCACTAGATAGACCGACGACATTGTAAGAGTCGCGGGTATTCAGTGGATGCAGATGGCAGGATGTCGTTCAGTGTGGAGGTTAACGGGGGAGGCATATGTACAGCAGTGGATGTTACCTTCAGAAAATCTTTCTTGTGTAATGTAGCAAACAGACAGAGTTACTTTCGCATTTATAATATTAGTGCGAATTAAGCGAATGAATTCAGTAAAAAAAGTTAAACTATTCCAAGGCAACTTTTAATAATATAAAAGATTTAGAAAACTGACGTGGTATTCACATATTGTATTTATATTATACGCAAAAGCAAAGCAAAACGAGACAAAGTCACACGCGCGTACTTACCTTGAAAAGGACCATCGAATGCGGTTGACTATAATTATTATGGGCTGTGTAACTGGTTCAGTTTTATGCCAGTAATCTTCATATGATATAACCAAAATGAGTTAGGATCTATCTACACTAATATTAGATGCACTAACTTAGAAAATCTTGTCCACAGACGTAGATTACCAGACGACGTCAAGACCTGTAGGAATTACGCGTACTTACAAGAAATTTATGATGCGGTGCGGGCGACAGATAGTAAGTACATCTATCTCTGTGCTTAAGTGGATTTACTGGGCTCACTGTGGGCCCGCTTATGAACTAACATTTATTTCCCTCTGATGAACATTTATTACCCCAGATCTGTGACACTTTCACTTCGAATAAATACACATACGTAAGACTCGTTTAGGAAGACGAAAGTCGCTAGAATGTTACATATTTTTATTATTTGTCAGATTATTTTCAACTACCGTCGTCACTGCCACCGTTTCGGTGGTTTAGGACCACAAAGCTACATATTTAGTGACAATAATATAGTTTGTCGAGATTTATCTAGGCGTAGTTTATACAATTAAACGAGTATTTATGTGATTACTTGTTATTAGAAGTAAATGCGTGATTACACACGAGCAGTATACAAGGCTAAGAGAGAGAGAGAGAGAGAGAGTGTGTGTCAAAATCGATTGACGTTTAGACGTCTCTCTTTGACGTTGACAGTTACAGTAGAATGTGTTCAGCAAATTACATTAAATAACAAAAGTAAAAGCTATTTTAGCGCCCTTTGACAATTTCCAATCCCACAGAAAAGAGAAGTAAATAGAACGGAAATGAGAAGGAAACTCTGTCGCCAGGTATTGTGACAGATATGTGATTGAACATTCTTATTTATGTCAACGCGTCGAACTCCGTGTCACAGTTACTAAGGGTTTATATGGGTGCAAGTGGTTACAACAAATTTTTTACAACAATGCCTTGACTGCCGTTCTAATTAAAATTTTAAAAAAAAATCTTTTCTATGTCCAATCCCATTGATCGTAATTTCTACTATATAAGAAAAATATTAAAAACAAAATGCTTGTCTCCCATTGAGAAAATTACTAAGCCCTCCCACGTAAATTCAGATCATTATTAAAAAGACGTATCAAAATTAAAACGTCTCAAAATATTTCATGGTTGTCATTCTGGAATACGGAGAATTCATCGTCTCGTAATTTTTATTGAAAATTCCAACAAATTTTTTTTTATTGTAAATTAATCATACTAAAGAATTTCTTTCACGGATTTTTTTGTAGAAGATAATTTAGATTGTGCTCGGTAAGTCAACTTGGAGTCAAGATTTTGTTTGTTATCTAACAACTAGTCAGACAGTGTCACGCCAGTCTGACTAGATGGTTAGAAATGTATTACGAGATTTACGAGAAACTATTTACTCATAATTAACGAAGCATTCCTTCGCATTCGACATAAATCAAAGTAATGCCATCTTTATTCATATTTGGTTAGAGTAGATAATAATTCAGAGTCTCGCTTTAAATCCCGGTATCCATTTAGAGGTCTCCAGCTTTCAGCTGTCATAACCTCTCTTTGGTTCTTCCTTGGTACAATTTACAGAATGGACAGTATTTAATGTATTGTAAACAACACCATAATATTCTAATCTATATAAATATAAAAGAGAAATACAACTCATTCACTTGCGTGCAATACAATCCTATGATCTACCACCTAAAATATCTCCAATGTTATGCCAATGTTGGCAGCCAATCAGGGTTGACAAACTTAAATTCATAAGTAGACCACTTTGTGGCCTGCGACCCCAGCTTGATAAGACTTGATCAAGAGATCATTTGATAGCCCCAGTGAAAGAGTGATAGAGTTGGTAGTGAACCTGCCTTCTGCGCTTGGGGGCATGGGTTCGATTCCCACTTAGGGCAAACTTTCATGTGGCAATAAATTTGTGTTTGTTCTATTTCTGGGTGTTAATATTTATTTCAGTATACATTTAAAAATATATTACAAGCTTTGCATAGTTTGGAGTAAGATGAAAGTGTACAAAGATCCTGTAATTTTGGTAACACCCACAATAAGCCGGTGCAAAGATACAAAGATGACGAAACGGACAGAAATCAAGGATTTAAATATAGTCGGAGTAAACGGTTTAATCTTATCTGAGTATTTTCCTTAATATGATACCAACAATATTCCATAATTCAGTCCGTATTTTTAATGTTTGTATGTACAACGATTTCTCTGCCTTTTGTGAACCAATTTATTTGACTCTTGTTTTTATTATGTAGAAAAATATCTCGAAGTGGTCCCGCAAGATTTTTATCGACTTTCGCTACGTTTTTAACTAGTTCTTGTTACCGGTTTGTTCGAACGCTAAATTCATTTAGAATTAGTTTTTTATATTGATAATCATCCATAGTAAGATCCTGTCCTGTTTCTCAGTAAATTTAACTTCCATAAAACTTGAGTTGATTAACCAAAGGGAGATGTTTCTTTGTAAAGATGGTCATTATGCAAATGTCTTTGTTTCAGGTGTTAGCACTAAGGATTTTATGGCAAAATTAGGGGAATACTTAATATTAACAGCCTTCTCACATAACTGTCGACTTGAGAGAGCTTTTAAATGTCTAGGCACTAATTTGACTGAGTTTCTGACTACACTGGACAGTGTACATGATGTTTTGCATGATCAGGTAAGATTGGATTATCTAAAGAGATTTTAAAGAGAGCTTTAAAGTAAACGACACCTTCAAAGTTTAAGTTAAAAAAAAATGGTAATCGAGGGTAAGCGATGGTGTGGCCGAGTGTGGAATATGCTTATTAATTTCAATGAACGATATTTTATTTAAAAACCAAGTGAATGAATTTTTTTCCCATAAATTAATTAACAATAATTTAATTAAAAATACTAGCGGCCACATTTGGTTGGCACCCTGGTTGATTATGTTCTCCTAATCATAAATATGCAGCAGCTATTTCTTTCTTCACTCCGTGTTGATAGCAACCAATTCTTAACCGACTTCAAAAAAGGCGAAGGTTCTATGTTTCACTGTTTATTTAATTTTTTTTTTTTTAAATGTAGGTTCACCGATTTCTTCGCCAATTATGTATTGATTTTGATGTTTTTTTTCGTTTGGTAGGCCATACTTCAGAAGTGGTTTCATGTAAATTTTATCAAAATCGGTTTAGAAGTATGGCTTTTAAATCAAAATAACTGAAAAAACATATCAGTAAACGAAATTACGTATTTACTAATTTTGAAGTCGGTTTTTCATGTGATCCACTTGTTTTAAGAAGTATTTTAGTAAATGTAAAATAAAGTCAGCTGAGATTTAACTAATAGGTACTTGTAATCGTATACAGGTCCTCACGTTACAGGCTGTGTCTAGTGTGAGGATCGTCAGATATTTCCATCATGGACACAAATCTCTATGCAAAGTACTTTTAACTCTAATAGGATATTTGCTTATTTTCAACCTCCCTCCAACTTTCAACTTTGCAGTTGCTTCCGGCCTTAGCAATATTCAGTTAAATCCGATGGTATAATTATACTTTTTTCTAATAAATTTTACATTCTTTGGTTCAGGACGATGTATTAAAAGACGAATCAATGGAATATGAAGCAAATTTCGTGTGCACTACATCTCAAGAGGGCAACATGCAACTCCACTTGACGACGGAAAGCGAACCAGTGGCCTACCTCCTGGTGGGCAGTCTGAAGGCGATAGCCAAGCGACTGTACGACACGCAGACGGAAATAAGACTGATGAGCTATACTAACGATCCTAGAAGATTTAGGTGAGTAAAACACGCCATCTGGTTATGTTATCGTTTTAATGCGAGATTCCATAGTAGGTATTATATAACAGTTATTCCATATTAAGCATCCCACAGCAGGTATTCTATGGTATTTTTTTATATTTCAATTGTTGTTCAACTCTTTAGGATTTACCGGTTGGAAGAATACTCAGCATCCTGGCGGCATTACCACGCTGAAGGCAATACTTATACGTGGAACCAGAAACACGTCAGCATTTTGGTCAAGCGTCGCTTTAACCAGGCGCTCTGAAAGAATGAAAATTAGGTGGGGTCCCGGTATTCAGCTGTACTTTACCTTTGTCAGTACAATTGGACTGATATACAATTCACAGTAACAAAATTAGTTCAACAACAATACGCTGGCATTTTACCGAAATTGTTTACGACAAAAAGTTTTGCCATTTTATTGCAAAAACTG